>CM073742.1:23309514-24647014 GCA_037127355.1 Schoenoplectus tabernaemontani | reverse complement strand
ACCGGTCTCTTTCAATGAAGTGAGAAAGAGAGGCATTTGCCATCTATAAATGGAAGAAAAATAATCAGATAGACACTGGAAGGAAGCGAGGCTGCGAGGGGTTCTTACTTCTTACCAGTTGAGATTTGTGTGTGAAATTAAGAAGGTAACTAGCAAATGGGTGAGGCGTCCTCCTCTGAGCTGGTGCTAGCGCTGGCGCCCACCCCCCTCGTCATTGACGGCGTCGTCTTCCCCGCCTTCGCCTCAGCCCCCGCTCCCGCCTGCGACTCCTCTAAGCCCCACTTATTCCTGGCCGGCGCAGGTCTGTTTCAACTAATTAATATTCTTGTTCTTCTAATTATATGTACAAATGAATGAATGAATGAATGAACGAACGAATGCATATATGCAGGGTCCGGGGGCTGGACATCGGCGGCAAGTTCATCAAGTTTACGGCCATCGGCGTCTACTTGGAGCAGTCCGCTGTCCCAGCACTCTCTTCCAAGTGGTCTGCCAGCGTTGACACTCCCGACCAACTCGCTGCCTCCCTCGATTTCTTTTCCGACATCATCCATGGTATACCTACCTTCATTGTCTATATTTATTCATTCTGTTGCATATGTTTATTCTACAAATTAAGCATCCTCATCATCACTTCTCATTTATTTATTTATATACGCATGCAGGTCCGTTTGAAAAGTTCGTTCGAGTGACCATGATACTTCCCCTCACCGGCGAACAGTACTCCGACAAGGTCTCCGAGAACTGCATGGCCCACTGGAAGGCCATCGGCATCCTGACCGAGGCGGAGGTCGATGCCGTCAACACATTCAAGCAACTCTTCAAGCCCCAGACCTTCCCTCCCGGCTCTTCCATCCTCTTCACCCACTCCCCGTCCGGCGCTCTATCGGTGCGCTCTTCCCCTCCAGCCCTCAATGCATTATTTATAATTAATTAATGTTCATGCATTCATTACAAATTTCTAATTAACTAATTCAGATCGCCTTCTCCGAGGATGGTTCGGTGCCTGACACCAACAAGGCGGTCATACAAAACAAGGCCCTGTGCAACGCTGTTCTGGACTCAATAATCGGAGAGCACGGCGTCTCTCCGGCGGCAAAACGCAGCCTGGCTATCAGACTGTGCCAGCATCTCAAACTCAATTCGCAGAGCAGCGGCAGCGCTGATCAGGAGGAGGAGGTGAAGGAAGAGAAACCGGTTGTTATCGACGCTAGCTTGGTTGAATGATATCGATTGATCATATACATATAAATATACAATATTAATTACAATTAAATTAAAAGGGATCGATGGATTATATATATTAAAAGTCATCAGCTCATCATGGAGTGTTTTGTATCCACCCTTGTTCATCCATCGTTTCCTTCAATTCATGCATATTTTTGCCCTGGCTTAATTAATTAGTCGCGCTCGTGACAGTATATAGATTAATTGCGCTTGATTGTCTTTCTTTATTGGGATTAGACTCTCAGTTACGGACAGTATATAAAGATAAATCGCAGGACTAATTAATTCTCTGAAATCGAGCACTATAATATGTACATGACAGTGATACATGATACAAGTCTTTATTACAGGTCCATTTCAAGTACTTGCAGGTTCATTCACGACCACTTATTATAGAGTTCAATGGAGAGAACGAAAACAATAAGGAAAATTTGATTGTAAGAGAGTTCAGAGAAAGGAGATGGATGGCGGTTTGCTTTTTGAACTAACTTTTACATTGTGAACCCTGTCCCTGTTAATATAATATATGAACTACAGAACTACTACGCACCTGTACCAGTCCCCAGGAATGACTGGTTCAACTAACTCTACAAAGAAAACGACAAATTGAATGATGATTGCTTTCTAATTTAAGCGTTGATTTATAGGTTAGAAATTTGATTGGAGCGATTTAGTGCGGGTGAATCTCAATCGATGTATCAAATATTTTCTCTAGGTCAAGAAAATGATATGTGAAGATTTAAACAAGTTCTCTAATGTTCTAAGTGTTTGGATCATCATTTCATTTCTCATGCACAAAGATAATATGTTGAAACTAATATTTTGAAGTTCAGTTGATCAAGAAGTGAAATTAGATTAATTTCTGGGAGTAAAAAAATAAAATTTGAGTATTCATTTGAATGAATTGGTTAAGAGGTAGGAGAGAACACAAGAAAGATATTTTATTATAGTAATATATGTATGTCAAACTTAATATAATAGATATGAAAACTTAATTATACTAGGTATAAAGTATTATTACACAAAACTATAAAGACTTGGATCGTAATATTGAGAATTGAGATTGAAGGAACTTCAACACAAAACTACAGAGACTATATTGTTTGTACTAATGAAAATTAAAACTAAACTACAAATTATATTTTGAATTATATATTAATATAAATTTTAGTCAGTAAAAGTACACTACATATTGAAGCTAGTATGTAATATATATTTAGATTTGTTTGTAATAGTGAAAATTAAGATTAAACTAAAAAATATATTTTGAATGATACAGTAATATGTGTTATGGTAGATATTAAGACTTATTTATATTAAATATTTAACTTATTTTTTCCATAATTATTTTTATTATTTATTGAGATTATTTTTTTATGAATATAAATTATAAGGTCTTAAGATATTAAAAAATACTAAATATAAATTTATCAATTGAAAGACCTGAGTTAAGATAATAAGAATATCTATATTCATAAAATATTATGAAATTTTATATTCAGATTTTTTTGTAGTTGGAAAAATTTAATACCGGAACTTTGAGAACTTTTTTGTATGACACATATATAGATGTTGTACATTAAATATAGAGACTAGTTATGTTATATAAAGTTATTATCACAGGTATTAAGACTTGATATGTATTATATATTTTGTGCTATTTATTGATAACATATATTACTATTTGTAGACAAAGAAGTTTGGAACTCTGCACCATATAAATTTATGGATTACCCAAAATAGAAAAATTCAAATGATTATGGAATATTTTTGCTTCGTTACATGTACAACATTGTAACTGGACTTCCCATGAATTTCACCCAAGTAATTTATATCTATTTTTTTATTTTTTAAATTGATATAAATATGAAATTTGTTTCTAGTTTATTTATTTATTTATTTTTAATTATAGGATGATATAAAAAATATAGTCTCGTGCTTGCTTATAAGATTCTCACTCATGATAGAAACTTGAAGCATTGAGTAATTTGATTGTTGTAATGAAATGATAATTTATTTGTTGTGATGATTTTGAGTTAGAATGGTACTTTGTGGACTTTGTTGTGAGATGTACTGGTACTTTATTGATTTTAGATGTAATGATACTTTATCGTGACATGTATTAGTACTTTGTTGATTGTAGTGATGACAATGTCAAATTTTAGATGTAATAGTACTTTTTAGTGTTGAATACCTAGGGTCCGTTTGGTAAATCAAGGAATATCTTTTGGAAGAGTGGTAATTTTGAAAGAGTGATAGAATAATGGTTTTTTGGAAGAGTGGTAGAAGAGTGGTATTCTTGACTATTCGGAAGAGCGAAAATATCGTTTGACAGTTGTTACTTAGAATAGTTAAAATATGAATAATTATGATACTAATAATGATGATGATAATAATAATAGTAAAATAATAATCATAATAGTAAGATAATAATAATAATAAAGTAATAAAAAATAATCATAATAAATAATAATATTATATAGTAATATAATAAAAATATAAACATAATCATAATATAGTAATATAATAATAAAAAATTATAATTACAATCATAATTATAATAATATAATAATAATTAATCATAATTATAATAATATAATCATAATATAATCCTAATATAATAATCATAATCATAATCATGATAATAATAATTATAGTCATAATCATAATCATAATAATATAATAATAAAAATATAATCATAATAATAATAATAATTATAAATAATTATAATTATAATAATATAATAATAAATTAATCATAACTATAATCAACATATAATAATATAATATAACATAATAAAATAATAATAAGTATTAATAATCATAATCATCATAATATAATAATATAATAATACATAATCTTGATCATAATAATATAATAATAAAATAATTATACTTATATTCATAATATAATAATATATTAAAATTATATTTATAATAATAATAAATAATATAATAATACTAATAGTAACGATAATATAATAACAATAATGATAATAATAATTTAATAATAATAAATAAATAATAATCATAATAATAATATAATAATAAATTATAATCATAAATATAATATAATAATATAATAATACTAGATCATAATCATAATCATAATATAATAATATAATATAATATAATCAAACAATAATCGCTATTCGACGAGAGCTAATCCGCATTCCACCTATAAGTTGGTATACCGGATTAGCACTATTCCACATTCTTCTTCTTAGTCTAAAATTCGTTTGGCAAATTATTTCGTCGGAATAGCAATTCTATTCCTACTTTTTGCTATTCCATGGTGTGCCAAACAAACCTCTAATGTTTAGTTGTTATTTTTGTTTAGTTCAATTATGGATGTAATGGTTAGTTATTATTTTTTGATGAATTTTTATTTAATACTTATGATTTTTATGATACACATAATGATTAGTATGTGATGATATAAATATTGAAATACAGATAATATACTGACTTTGTTTAGTCGATGTTAAGGCATATTATGATAAATATGAAGATTATGACCCTTATTTATAGACATATACTATTAAAACACTTTAAATTTGCAATTAGATATTAAGAGTATACAAGTTTGGCATAAAGACAATGGATTTTAGGGCTGTATATATTCACTAGAACTGTGTTTTACTCTTTTATTTAAACATGTGGTCAACTTTTTGAGTTGGGGTATTTGACCGGGTACTAAATTTCGACCATATTCATCAGAACGCTAGTCGTCGGCAGATATTTCATAACGTCATAAACCTACTTAATTTGAAGTATTGAGATATTTACAATTAGTTATTAAGAGTATATGTGGTTGATATAAAGACAATGGATTTTTAGGGTGATATTAAGAAAACGCGAATTTAGTTTGTTATTGAAGCACATGGTCAATTTTTTTAGTTCAGAAGGACTTCAAACTGGAAATGAAGAACATATGAATTTTCTAATACCTTGTAAAGAGAACATTTTCTGCCATTGCATATTGCAAAATTGTCATCCCATTCCATTGAAAATATGTTAATAAATTAAGAAAGAAGTAATTATAATTAATCAATTATTTTATGCAACAATCATCACTTTTCATAAAAACATACAAATTAACTTTCAATAAAGAAATGAACCAAATGGCATTACAAGATTCAAATTCAAATCTCTATTTTCGATTATATATCTTTAGGACAACCTTGCGAGTTCATTTTGTTTAAAGTGCAAATCAGATTCACGATTTTTAATAGCAAAGTATAAGAGAAAAAAAAATATATACTTCATTTAATAACTCTAAAAAAACATGTGATATAATAAGTTTTGAAGCTTTGTACAATAACCAAATTGCATTACCAATAAAAGACCTATTTGACGAAAGTCGATTTCATTAAGTCAAATTGTTATGAAAAATAAAAATTAATAGTATAGCTCATAACAAATAATATGTATTAAAAATTTGCTGAAACACATCGTGTTGTATACATGCATACAAAAACATATTGAAAATATTATCAAATTAATTATGAGAAGAGTAGATACAATTAACGCCGCAAGGAAACATAGATATTTTCATCTCAATTCGAGTGACGGTTCCAATCTATATAGATATAACTTCTTAACTACAAAAGTTTAATTTTTATCAATAAAAATATTAAATTCATGATTGTCTAAGCACAAATTTAAAAAAGAAAAATTAAAATTAAAGAATGTTTAGAAAAAAATATTTTGTTGCTCTTTTGTCAGGGCAATTAAAGGAAGGTATGGCAATTCACGGATCTCCATCCGAAAAATAAGGAAACCAAAATCTAGTAGTCATGACACAAACTATTGTAGTTATTTAGCTGATCATCATCAAGTTTGCAGCTTTTAACGTAGCGGGTTTGTTATGAATTAGATGAAAACATCAATATTTTCATTACATTTATAATGTCACAAAAAATCTTTAACTACATCTAATGATTGAAATTGAATATTAAAATCAATTAATCAATTCTGACAATTATAGGATCTGAACACTTAGACGCTTAATAAAGAATATATATATATATATATATATATATATAGAGTAATGCTATGGTGCTTCGCGAAGCAAAAAATCTTTTGTGCTTCGCGTCTGTATCTCGAATTTAAAAGTTCAAACGGCCGATCCAAACCGTTGAACATCATCTTCATATTGAAATATCCTTGGAGATCAAATTTTATATTTTTTTGAATTTTTTTGATATTTTTTAGATGGGTACAAAGTTTGTTAATCTAAAGATTTCTGCACCATCCAAAACAAGCGACTTTGTACCCATCTAAAAAATATCAAAAAAATTTAAAAAAATATAAAATTTGATCTCCAAGGATATTTCAATATGAAGATGATGCTCAACGGTTTGGATCGGCCGTTTGAACTTTTAAATTCGAGATACGGACGCGAAGCACAATTTTTTTTTTACTTCGCGAAGCACCATAACATTACTCTATATATATATATATAGCTTAATTCACAGTAGAGTTCAGTTTGACCACACCAGAAACGAAAGCGGCCAAATTATTAGTGGAATATATATATATATATATATATATATATATATATATATATATATATAGAGAGAGAGAGAGAAACGAAAGCGGCCAAATTATTAGTGGAATATATATATATATATATATAGAGAGAGAGAGAGAGAGAACGAAAGCGGCCAAATTATTAGTGGAAAAATATATGTGTATATATATATATATAGAGAGAGAGAGAGAGAGAGAGAGATGGCATATGGTGCTTTGCAAAGCAAAAACTGTTATTATTTTGGGTTTAGATTTCATATTCTGAGGTCTCAAATGGTCAATCTAAGTTTATCAATAATTTTTTCATATCAAAATCTTGTGAGATATTAAATTTCATGATTTTTGAGCTTTCTAACTATTTTTTAAATTATTTTTAAAAAGAACCCCGTTTAACATAAGAAAATAGCCTATTTCAGGGTTGTTTTTAAAAATAATTTAAAAAATAGTTAGAAAACTCAAAAAATCATGAAATTTAATATCCTATAAGATTTTGACATGAATAAATTACTGAGCAACTTAGATTGACCATTTGAGACCTCATAATATAAAATTTCACCCCGAAACAATAATGATTTTTTATTTTTGCAAAACACCATAAGCAATCTATATATATATATATATGTATATGTATATATACATGATGGACTCAGATGAGATCCCTTCTACTAATTGTAGTTGTAGACACTAATTAATTTATTATTAAATCAACCCCTCCATATTCAATATAACTGTATATATAGCCGCCGAGAATAAACCATTCAGATTCAGTGTTTTCTAAGTCGTCTAATGATTATAATTTCGCACATTATTTACGATCCAATGGAAATTTTGGAATTGCTTTTAATTTTCCACATATGACATTGACATACATGTATAATGAATATAAATGTTGTTGTTTTGACCTGATAATTAATCTGACCCAATAGACGGCCCAATAAAACCATCACCGTTTAAGCCTAAAATTTTCTTTCACCAATACACCTAGCTAGGCTAAAACCAGCACTGTCAATAATTTGAAAACCATTCCAATTAGTTGGTGCATAGCGGACACATAAAAAACTAATAGTTGATGGCAATAAATTTTGTTCATGTCGCTCATGTCTAATGAGAGTTGTTGAGTGCATCTCCATTTGAAATTAATTTATTAATGAAATATCATTATGGAAATGATGTGGACTGGCATAGTCCGTATATGGGAATGGGATGAAGACCGGCTAGCTTTGCATAAGACATTGACTAGTAAATTCAGTAACATATGGACTAACTATGCTTAGACATTGAAATCAAAATAGAAGAGACATTAACCCATTCCAAACATCTTTTTTAGGCACAAAGCGCAAATAGTCTGATCCTCACACAACAAAACAGAGAACAAAATCCTTCATGATCTATCCATCTAAGATGAATTTAACTTAACCATCACAAAAACAGAAAGAACATCTAAGACCTAGGCTTCTCTTTCTTCTCCTTGAAGAGAGCCAACAGAGAAACGCCAGAAACCTTGACAACCTTGAACCTCACACCGGGAATATCTCCGACAGCATGCCCCTTCCTACCGAATCCAGCAATCAACACCTCATCCTGAATTCAACAACCAAAAAAAAAAAAATTCAATGTACACACATAAAACACCACACTCATAAATTTCTGAAATGAAACAAGAGAGGAAAGCACATACATTCTCCTCAATGTAGTTCAAGCAACCATCATTTGGCACGAAGGCAGCAATCTTCTTCCCATTCTTAACCAATTGCACACGAGCACATTTACGGATAGCAGAGTTGGGCTGCTTGGCCTCAATACCACTGCATGCAAAATAAATCCGCACTTTTATCAGGTCATGTAATGGTACATGGCAAGTGCCTTGCAATTCCAATTCTATGCGTCAACTATCTATCAAATCCCTCCACACAAAAAGACCAGAAATAAGCTGGACAAAATGCTCCAACCCCACCCCCTCGCCACACCCCAAAATAAACACAAGAAAAGAAATAGTACTGCCCATAATTAGACCGGCATTGGAGGCTCTCCAACAACAGACTGTGCTAGTGCAAGTGGGTATACCAAACACAATTGATAAAGAATTTGATACCATCACTATAGCATTAATTGAAACAATACAAGCAACTCATGATCCCCTCAAATCAGCACAAAATTTTCATCATTGTTTAGGGCAACTATGAAGATAAATAACATACATTTTTTCGAGGACAATGCCTTTGGCATGGGAAGAACCAGCAAAGGGTTTCTTCCACTCGTTACCGAGATGGCTCTTCTTGTAGGCCTTGTCAGCCCACCTCTCCTCTCTTCTGTGCTTCTTAAGCTTGCGCCCAGCTCCCATTCCACGTGTCTTCCTGTTTATTGACCAGCACAAACATTTAACACACGCCATTTGATGATAACAGGACCTCAAACTAAAAGCTTCCATTTTGGTTCAGTTCCAGTAGACAAAACAAAATGCACCATCTTATGCATGCCAAAACATTTTGATAGTTTAACAAGCGTAAGCTCTGTATGGTGCAAATCATAAAGTTTTTTGAAAACTATAACTAAATTAATGGAAAGTCAATGCTGATGTTGACCAAAAATAACTTATAACCCTTAGGTTGTTTCCATTAACTTAGCACCTGTTATTGAAGAAAACAAAACAATATTTATCCTTAATATGTATTCCTCTGAGAATGAAATCCCTAAAACAGAAAACTGAAGGAGTGGTAACGAACCCAATGTCATGGCTAGCACAGGGTCGTCCATGAGCATAATAATGAAATACTAATAGGTAGATGGAGAATTTGGGGCATTAGATGCTTGTACTAAGATGTACCAGAAAAATGGAAGAAGGAATGTAACATACCCCATGTTGGAGTGGTCAAGGAATGAAGCGGCGCCCTGGATCGAGGAGGAGAGAGGATGAAGGTAGCAGGGGGGAAGAGGAGGAGAAGGAGAGATTGATATTATATATTTATCTTTTAATTATATTATTATTATACGATGGCGGCGAGGGCTAGGGTTTTGTTGAGTTAGTTGTCGCAGGGGGGGGGAGGGGGGGATGCGATATCACCGTTGGATTTTCGGCGAACGGTTAAGATCGTGCAGGGGGGGAGCTCTAGAAAAGAAAGTGTTGGGTTGGGGGTTGGGATCATGTGGGACTGGGACCGGGACCGGTGGAAAAGAAAGTCATGGATTGGCCCTGGGCCCTGGGCCCTGGGCTGATGTCTAGCCCAATTTCTAAATAAGATACATACCCATTTTAAATATGAAATATGAAATTTAATAGCTGTGTTAGTTCTTCGCTCCGCACTTCCGCAGGCAGAGGCACTAGCAGTCTAGCACTAGCACTAGCACTAGTCTACTACTAGTTGTGTCTAGACTCTAGAGGCAGTAGCACTGGCACAAGCGACAACACCATTCATTCATTCATTCATTCATTTGTTGTTCATTGTACACTGTTTCCTTGCTTCGCTCCTCTCACGTCCCATCTCTCATCTCTCCCTCCTCCGACGAGCAGAGCAATGCTCCTTGATCTCAACGTGGCCTCCCCAGGCCGATCCTCCTCCTCCTCCAGCTCCGACGCCGCCGCATCCCTTCAGATCGTCACCCGCCAGCTCTTCCCCCTCCTACCTCCCTCTTCCGCCCCACCTCCGCCTCCCCCCGCTCGCTCTCTCTGCCCCGATCTCACGGCTCCGGCGCACCACCTCCACCACCACCAGAAGCAGATGAAGAAGAGCCGCCGGGGCCCACGCTCCAGAAGCTCGCAATATCGAGGCGTCACTTTCTACCGGAGAACTGGGCGATGGGAATCCCACATATGGTTTGGTTACGATTCACATCAACCCATGCGCTACCTTATCTTTATCGCTTTCTTTCTATTCTTCTCTGTTTCTCGTTTTTGCTCCCAACTCCCACTCCACTGTTTCGTACACAAGGTCATGTCGTCAGATCATCAAGTCATCTTTCAAACTTGATTTCCCACGCTGTCTCCTCTTGCTTCATTCCTTTCCTTTCCTTTCCTTTCCTTTTTCTAATCCTTCCATCATTTTGTTCTAACAAGTTCTTTACAATCTTTTTGTTTATACATTACAACAATTAAACTTTTCTACATTTTAATTTCCTCTTTTTTTTTTGTTTTGTTTTCTCAAATTCTCATTCAGGGATTGTGGGAAGCAGGTCTATCTGGGTACGTCAACTCTCCTCTTGTCCGTACAATTCATTGTTTTTAATTATATTGGAAAAAAAAATCTTTCTTATATTTGTATTTGAGGTCCATATGACTTCTATTTCTAATGTGATATTATCAATTTTAATATTTCAGGGGGATTTGATACTGCTCATGCTGCTGCCAGGTTAAATATATATGACCTTTTTAATTTGATACATCACCCTTTTGTTATATTTCATTTTCCCAATTGGTGAGTCTCGACTTAAATTCTGTTTCATTCTTTTAGAGCATATGACCGGGCTGCAATTAAATTTCGAGGGCTAGATGCCGACATCAACTTCAACCTCAGTGACTATGAAGAGGATCTGAAACAAGTACCTGCTGTCATCTTTTCTTTTGTTTTCCTTTCCTCCCAACAAGAATGGTTATATCATTTCATATAACACCCAGTAAAAAAATATTGTCCAACTTTATTCTGACAACGAGAGGTTTTTCTTGACCTTGGAACCCATCTTCTAAATTCAGTTTCAATATCATTTCATGAAGTTTATTCAAGGAGTATGGAGTTTGCATGTGAGTTAGTTGTTATTTTGCAATAGCTGCAAGAGAGCAGGTATAATTTGCAGGAACAATTGGTTGTTTGTTTTATGTTCACATTTATGTTATTTTTTGTTCACCATTCGATTAAACAAAAGATGAGAAATCTGACAAAAGAGGAGTTTGTGCACATATTGCGGCGGCAAAGCACGGGGTTTGCAAGGGGCAGCTCAAAGTACAGAGGGGTTACGCTTCACAAGTGTGGCAGATGGGAGGCCCGCATGGGTCAATTACTCGGCAAAAAGTACACATTTTTTTTTAATCTTCAATTCTCTGTTGGGGGCTCATATAGAACTGGCTACAAGAGACCTTAAAAAGTAACTCAATTGGAGCATTTAAAAAACTTCATTTCAGCAAGCAAAGAAAATAAATAACCTTTTGCATAGATATCTATATATGACTGCGCTGAATGATTTGTTGAGCATCAGAACAAATATATATCCTATACATCTAGCATTTAGAGTTGACATGGTAATGGAATTTTTAAAAAGGATAATTATGCAATGCATACATCAGTTGGAAAATACATTTGATATTTGATCTTCAGTAAAAAATAATATATTAGATTTTTGAGTTTTTAATTAAATAATCATATACGTTTGTTATCATAATTGTCATTGTTAATGAAACACTTAAATAAGGGTCAGAGTTTTAGTGCTGGGTAAAACATGCCCTAGTTCATTGTATAAAGATATAATTAATTTAGAATATGTGTAATATCCTGGTGGTTGAACTTCAATTAGACACATGTAGGGATATTTGCTGACTTGTAGTAGATAAGTTCAATTTAATCTCTTTATGACATGAATAAAAAAAATATTTTGTGCGAGTTATGTCAGCATCAAGAAGAATTTTTGTGTGACAGTAGTATCTTGACGAGAGAACATCCTTGCTTGTAGGTATATCTATCTTGGTTTATTTGATAGTGAAATTGAGGCTGCAAGGTACCATTAATTGTTTTTCTCTCCTATAAGTAGTTATCCTTTGACAAAATTATTATGAACAAAAATATGAACCAAAAGTGTATTTATTCTTCATTGGTCCATCTACAATTCTAGCAGAGCATATGACAAGTCTGCTATCAGGTTTAATGGGAGGGAAGCTGTTACCAATTTTGAACCGAGCTCCTATGAAGGAGACAGTAACCCTGAACAAGAACCTGAAGGTCCAATCTTGTATTTTTGTTTGTGTTCTTCTTTGATATTATAAAGGTTAAAATAATAATTTGCCCCCTTGTTCGCCTTTCAGTAGTTGTAGGTGGCATGCTCGATCTGAACCTCAGAATCTCTCAACCTAACATGCCAAGTTCCAAAAGAGATCACAATTTCATGGGTTTGCAATTAGCTTGTAGCTCTCCAGAAACTTCAAATGTGAGACCTCAGGTAACCAAGTATTTTTGTTTGAATCTGGCTTCCAATTTCATGGGTTTGCAATTAGCTAATTTATTTTGCAATTTGTACATTTGTGCTTGTCTACTGAACTAAACACTTACCGGCCCACCTCCATTATTGTTAGTTGGGTGATTAGATAGAAATGATTCGGAAACATTGAAACATTCAATTAATATTTGTACTAAAATCTGTGCTTCCTTTGGCATGAGATTGTGAGAAAAAAGACGCACGTGTCCAAGTAATTGGCTGCCACGGTCGTAAGAGACCCCTTTTACAACCTTTCAATTTTTTTTTATTTGTAATTTATTTCTGTAGGATACAAATGCATCATTATATCATGCTCCTCATGTTCAAGGCCTTGCAATAGCGCAACAAAGTCCTCATTTCTGGAATATTCAAAATTCCGGCTTCTTTCCAAATCTTAAGGTAATGTTTTAATTTGTTTCTTCCCAGATATTTGGACCCATGTCATTAATTTTAATTCCTTGGCCAGTTGAAGTTTATTTTATTTATCAACTTCTTATTTTTAGTTTAGCAAGTAGCACAAAGTTACGTAATTTCATTGTTACTACATAAATTGACCATAGTGGTGTCACTATGCAATTTGTTGTATTGCATACGAGAAGATGTTGGGTGACCTTTCAAAAGGGCCTACTTTATTAGGCCTTCTGGTGCTACAATATATGCAAATTATATGCACTATATTTTGTGGATACTGTAAGAAGACTATTGAAATGATTTCTAGTGTACCTTATTGATTGTGTCAGATTGCTAATCTCCTTGTGACTGTACCTATCTAGCTGTACAAGAAGTCCGTGTTTCCTCTGCTAATTGAATTTGTAGATATTGTCTTCATGAGCAGTAGAAGCTCAGCTATCAGAATATAAAACTAATACATCATTGATATGATCATGTTCATTACAATTATTTGTGCAGGAAAGAGAAACAGAGAAGAGAGAAGAGCTGGGTCCACGTGCAGTGGTCCCAAGCTGGGCATGGCAACTGCAACACTGCACACAGTCGTCGTTTTCCTCTTCTGCAGCATCATCAGGATTCTCTTCTGCCGCCGCCATGGCCGCTGTGCCTCTTGTGCCCCTCCGGTCAACGCCGCCTGGGCCCCACCATTCCATTCACTTCCCATTGCCTCCCACGGTCTTCCTACCCTAGTTTGAAAGAAACTGAGACCACTTATTTGCAACAGTGTCTTGTCATGATGGGCATTGGCTATTGCATGCCTTGTACCAAGACCAAGCCTGCTTTGTTGTTTTTAAGGTTACTTTTTGTTGTGAAGGTAAAGAAAGCTTCCTTGTTCTCGATTCTCCATCAATTGGGGCTGGATTATCTCTATTCCTTACTATAATTGGATAATTATTTAAGATGCTAACTTATTTGACTGAGCATGTATGACTTGTAGAATTAGTCGTGTTTGAGGCGTGGAGAGGAGAGGAAGAGGAAGAAGGGGCGCAAATGAATTGAATGTAAATGAGTAATTAATTAGTAATGAAGATGAGAGAAGAGAAGTTGGGTGAGCAGTGAAGTGAAAGCTGCTGATTGCAGCAGGAAGGAAATGCAAATGGAACTGTGGGGGGGCAGTGCATGGTTAGGCCTCAGTCGCTATAAAGTATAAAGCAATTGCAAGAGCAGGACTTAATTAAATAAATGCATATGCAGGCTTTCTCTCTCGGCTTCTTCGCTGTACTAAAGGATTTGAGTACCTTCTCTCAGAGTCAGAGGGCACTGTGTCCGTCTCCGTCTCCGTCTCTTTGACGAAATAAACAAATGAAAGTTAAATGGGCACGGAGGGAGAATCAGCTTTTGTCTGGTGGTAAAAAGCAATACTCTCTATATGAAAAATTGTGGATTTCAAACTTAGATGAGAGTTTCAATCTCATATTTCCAATAAAATAAAATAGAGCTGAGACAAGTGGCCGAGACTACGACTAAGATCATAAGTCATAACAGATAATTTATTGCTCGCCCCTTCCCTTCCCTTCCCTTCCCTTTCCAGTTCCCACTGGGCAGAAGCAGAACCCAAGAGGCCTATCTATCCGCATGCATATCGCATGTGCTCTATTGCACCAATAATATTACCCTCTGCTTCTTTTCCTCCTAGGTTGCCCAATACGTACTGACACCTAATTCCTAGCTAGTAATTTCAATATTGTCCATATATTGTCAGAACGGCCATGTCTTTAAACCTTTCTACTAAGCTAACACTAAGTAATCAGAGTTGTAATTCATAATTTATAATACATAAAATAAATTATACTTTTAAATTTTTTAAGCATCCTACCTCATAAATATTTGCAATTATTTATTTTATTTAAATCTCTTCTTCTCCTTTGATATAATGACTCCTGTATAGTTTTTCTCTCTCCTCACTTAAATAGATAAAACAGATAGGTATAATATAATAACTCTAAATATTTTGTGCTATATTTAACTATACTACTTATGTCATTGTTGTTATTATTATTATTATTACACATCTTTAGAATTTAAAAATTGTGTTTAAATTTTACTTAATATAGTACTTTTATGTTAGAGCTGTTGGATTAAATTGGAATTAATATCAGATTTTTACCTTTTCTTTTCACATGAAGTATTGATCTATAATATGTGATGAATAGTTTATTCTTTATGGGTTTGTTTGGCACTCAATGGAATAGCAAAAATTTGAAATAGAATTGTTATTCCGATGAATTAATTTGCCAAACGAATTTTAGACTAAGTAGAAGAGTGCTAATCCGGTATACCAAGTTATAGGTGGTATACCAGATTAGTTCTTGTCAGAATAGCGATTATTATTTGATTATGTTGTATTATATTATTATATTATGATTATAATTATGATTATGATTTATTATTATTATATTATTATGATGATTTATTATTATACTAATATTATGATTTTTATTTATTATTATTATTATATGATTAATTTTATTCTTTATTATTATTATTATTATTATATTATAATTTTATTATTATATTACAATAATTATGATTTTAGTATTATATTATTATATTATGATTATAAATATGATTATATGATTATGATTATGATTATAATTTTATTATTTTTATATTATGATTATGGTTATATTATTATTATTATTATATTATTATGATTATGACTATGATTATTATTATTTTTATTATTATATTATATTATATTATGATTATAGCTATGATTATATTATAATTATATTATTATGATTACAATTATTTATTATTATTATATTATATTATGATTATGATTATATTATAATTATATTATTATTATTATAATTATTTATTATTATTATTATATTATTATGATTATGATTATCATGATTATGATTATTATTTTATTATTATTTATTATGTTGTATTGTATTATTATATTATATATATTATTATTATGATTATTTATTTATTATTATATGATTATGATTATGATTGTAGTTATATTATGATTATGTTTATATTTTTATTATATTATTATTTATTATGATCATGATTATGAATTATGATCATTATTTTTTATTATTATTATATTATCATTATTATTATTACTTTACTATTATTATTATCATAATCATAATTGTTAGTATCATAATTATCCATATTTTAACTATTCTGATTAACATCCGCCAAATGATATTTTCGATCTTTCGAATAGTCAAGAATACCACTCTTTCAAAAATACACTATTCTATCACTCTTCCAAAACTATTTCTTGATTTGCCAAACGAACCCTATGTGTTTGGATGATGAAAGGATTAGTGTAAGAATAACGTCTTTTGGCTTAGTGATTGAGAATAGTGTGAGGTTATTGGTTTCTCAGAGAATGTGAGAATAGAGATAACTTTTACTATTTTGGGTTCATGAAATATTATTTGGATGGTAACTTGAGAGTAATGGAGTGAATGAATAAAATAATAATAATTTTTTGTTATTAATTTATTAATTATTATTGATTATTATTTTTTTTAATGTTAAGAATTATTATTTGGTATTATGATTTTTAATTAATCATTGTTTTGTTGAATACTAACGGTTATTAATTTACTAACTATTATTTATTACTATTTTATTTAATATTAGAAATTATTCCGTATTATGATTTTTAATTATGCATTATTTTATTTAGTACTAATGGTTATTAATTAATTTATTTATTTAATATTATTGATTATTATTTTATGTAATGTTAAGAATTATTATTCCGTATTAGGATTTTAATTAATTATTATTATTATTTTATTTAATACTAATGGTTATTAATTATTTATTTTATTTAATATTAAAAATTATTATTATATATTATGATTTTTTTATTATTAGCTATTATTTATTATTATTTTATTAACAACTAATAAAATAATAATAGAAAATTAATAGAACCTTTGTTTATTAATGTCCAAAATAATAGTAATAGTACAATTCTACTAAACCATGATTTTGATGGGTTAGTAGAATAGAGCTATTTTTTAGCTATAATAAATTCCTAAATCTTGTTTGGATGAAACTTCAAATTAGAATAGTTACCATTCTAAAATTGATGCTATTTTTGACAAACCAAACACAACCTAAGAATATTAATATTCAGTTCCCAACTTGTCATAAAAAATAGATAATAATATATCATTGTCGATGTCCACTGTGAAATAGACAATGTAATAATTCTTTAAGAATATTTCACGTGCCAAAGTCTTAAAAGTAGTAGATAGGTCTATGGGTTCATTGTTTGTAGTTGCACCGGTATGGTCAAAGCTCAAAATTGATGCTGCCATTTTACCATTAATTACTAGCAGTGAAATATCATAATTAATAGTGGGGGTCAGTTTATCTAAGTGGAAGAGCGCACCTAGTGTATATTAAATTTATATATTGCTACTGTTGGTGGGATCCGTTGATCGATGCTTCTTGAATTTTGATAGTCTAATGGCTGTGCTCAATTAATTATTTACCATGCACACAAAGATAGACATAGCAGTCGAATTAAGGAAGGAATCACAGCAAGCTGTAAAAATGATAACTCCCTCTAAAAAGGTAGGAGAAATGTTGGCTCCTCTGTTGCAATTTGAGCTTCTCCACCATCATATCAGTGCGATTTATTTCTCATGTTTTGTTACTTCATGATTCAGTGTTTTGCTCTGGAACGATCAGGATTTGAGCGGGTGAAACTCATCATTTTTAGCACGCATCTCATCAACATGCATAGTTCTGTTCTTATTCTCTTCCTCTTTTCCCTTTGCAACGCTCCTCTCTCCCTACATGTGTCTATTAGTGGTATTAACCAACCATTGGGCAATGATCTATGTATATATTAGCATTTTGATTTGCTCAGGTTAAAACATAAAAAACAAATGAACAGAGAAAAAGGCGCGCAGCAAGTTGAAAAGGGCATTCATGCGTTTATCTTTTTTCATTCTCAACTCCACTTTACTTCGAGAAGATTGAGACAAGAATCATGATCTACCTTCATTTTCAACATTCAGTACCATTTCTTTTAGGGATTTTCTGTTTTATTTTAGTGACTAAGAATCGTCAAAGAAAAAATCTAATAAATATCAGGGTTTGTGCTGTAATTTTCTTAATTCTTACAGATTCGACTATACTTATGGAAGAAATGACTATCCTCTTTCATTTTTTCCTTTTGAAAATTTTCATACTAACACAACCAAGTTTGTTGCAGATTCAAAATACAGCAGATATCAGTTTCATGCAGTTAAGTCTGTTCAAGAGGTTAATTCGTATAACTTCAGTTTTGGGTTATTAGTTAATAAGGCCAAATTAGAGTTGACTATAATTTTGAAACCTTAATTGGTTGTTAGTTTTTTGTTTAGTCATGGAGATTTATTTTGAATTCTTGATGTTCGTATAAATATGAGATGTCATTTTTTTTTGTCTTAAAACCCACTTTTAGTTCCATGCATTACAGAAAGGAAAATAGAATTTATTAGCTTTACAGCTGAACTGGTAGGCTGCTTGCATCTCTGTTGCAGAAATATAGCTGGACATTAACATATCCTCCTTTCGTTTTATTTGTCACTTGTGGGTATTCGATTGCATTATAAATGATGGTCTTATCATTTTGTCTGATGGGTTAGAGGACTGGCGGTGGGGTTTGCATTCTCAGTGTTGTCGGTATCCAAAAAGAAAAGCTTTACAGCCAATTTTTATGTCTACGTATTTTATTAATTTTTATAATATCAAACAATTGTTTCCAGCATATATGGCATCCTTATTTTTGTTATTAGTAATGTGATGTTTATGATTTTGCTTTTGTTTACAGTTCAAAAGCATATTAAGGGAAGCTACTGTGTCAGTAAGTCAGGTTTTGTTTGCTCCATTTTCATATCAGGTAATTTTGATTTTGCATTTGAAGCTGTTTATTTTATCGTTTGAACAACTATAATTACAAAGGATGGTATTATTCATAGTGAAATATTCTTTTCATTTTTTACTTATATAGGAACATGTGATAAACTTTATTTGTTTTCCACCACACTCCTCCCTGTAGTTCCCGTCAGATTAGCATCTTTTCGATTTTTTTATTTAAATGTTATTCTGATAGTGCATTGTAACATTAGGTCAAGATAAAGTTCTATTTTACATACAAAGAAGGGTTTATTGAAGTTGCTAAGATGTAAGTAATCTCTCTCACACACATATTTTGCTACTATTGATAAAGTTCTATTTTACATACAAAGAAGCGTTTATTGAAGTTGCTAAGATGTAAGTAATCTCTCTCACACACATATTTTGCTACTATTTGTGGACTGTAATTTCATTTTTTTTTCTTTTAAAAAAATGGAAATGAACAACTTTTCCATCTAGGATTCTAGCGTTCCTTAATTATATTCTACCAGTACTACTACTTTGGTTTAAGCTCAACTACCCGCTAGCTGCTATTTCAAGAAAAGAGCTTCGATATAGTTGCATTTTCGTTACTTACAAATTTTTCTATTGGTTACCAATTAAGTTACTTCCATGCAAGATCTCACTTCAATTGTCTTTATTTTCATGCATATAGGTTTACCAACAAAATGAGATGATAAAATTAGTGAGGATGGACAAATCTCTTATATATAATCCGACCGCCGTTAAAAAGATGACAATCTTAGTGCCAGGACCCATCTATGTGGAGTATAGTGACATTGTAGATATCATTCCACATCTGATTCAAAGGACAGGAAATCAATCAGTAAGGAATTTTACTTTTTTGTAGCTGCCAGATCAAATGCATGTGATTTTTTCATATATCATACTGCTGACCAAATTCCTTACTATGAAAATCACCCTTGAATAGAATGAAAAAAAATGCTGGCGGTTTTGCTAGCGTATTTTGTTGCGAGTTGTGCTGCCATGTTATGTTGTACAAATTGAATTTTCTATTGTACCAGTATGTAGATTCCCACATGCGTTGAATTCAACTATACGCAACTCGTTGTTATTCCAGTACGTGTTCAAACCCGTCGTAATGCGTGGGAGGTTCTAACCTAGTATTATCAATAGAGAGAATATAAATTGTACCTCTAGTGAATCCAACACGTACCTGGAAAACCTGATAGTGACAGTGAGCACTTTGCAACATCAATTATTGCTGATATACAGTGGGAAAGGGTCAACTGTCAAGGGGGTATATTATATTAATTAGTATCATATAACGTATGCTGCTGGTGGTGGTGCGATAAATAGCGGCCTACTGGGCTACTCCCCAAATCCCTAGCACTTGGCAACAGTACGCCACCGTGGTGATAAGTTTTGGATCTGAACTATTTTTTAGCTATTATCAGAAATTATTCTTACATGTTACATCATATTCGCACCAGTATTTGTATATAAATACTTCTCAAAAAATATAGATCTCATAACTCAAGTTAGAGAGTATATATTTTCAAAAAAGTATATATATATATAGAGAGAGAGAATTAAGCTATGGTGTTTTGTAAAGTACAAAAGTGTTGTGTGTTTTGTGCTCTATTTTTAATTTTAAGACAGAAATGATCGATCCAAACCGCTAAATCTAATCTCCATATCAAAATCTATTACTAAACCAAAATTTATATTTTTTGGAATTTATTTGCTATTTTTTTGGATAGGAGGAAAACCGTCATTTTTGGATGAACTAGAATTCTCAGATCAAGTCATTTTCTCCTCATCAGAAAAAATAGCAAAAAAAATTCTAAAAAATATAAAATTTGGTTTACTAATAGATTTTTATATGAAAATTAGATTGAACGGTTCGGATCAATTATTTCTGACTTGAAATTAAAAATAG
Organism: Schoenoplectus tabernaemontani; assembly: GCA_037127355.1. NCBI lineage: Eukaryota > Viridiplantae > Streptophyta > Magnoliopsida > Poales > Cyperaceae > Schoenoplectus > Schoenoplectus tabernaemontani. Next base: position 24,625,833 of record CM073742.1, on the reverse strand, counting down.
AGCGTAAAGCACACAACACCTCTGTGCTTTACAAAGCACCATAGTCGGACTCATATATATATATATATATATATATATATTTAATATTGTGTATCAATACGGTGTGCAAAATAATGGTTCAATTACCACTCCATAATTACTATCTCCTTAAATCTTCAAAATGGTACAGTTATAAAATTAAAATGTCAATTGAAATGACATGATTTTGAATAATATATTCTATATACGAAAAGCTAGAAGCCTGTTTATTTGTTAAAGATATCAAAAGAATGATGAGAACTCACAAGTATAAACTTTTTGCAATAACTTCCCCGATATTGCTATTCGAACCCGTTCTATTATTTATTTATTTATTTTCGGAGGAGAATTGGATATTTCATGAAATGAGTGATATATTTTATTCAAAGCAAAACATGACGAATTGAATTGATATATTGTAATAAAAGATAGTCCATTGGATTTGAAATTAATATTTATCATAACAAATGGAGTAACAATAAGATGAGTAAACAAAATATTTGGAAAATGCTACTCCGAAGTGAAGTTATAATTTAGTTAAATGCCATCATAAACTCACTTAGCTTTTAATTATGCCACTCTAATACAAATACAATATATTTTTAATTAAAAAAACATATATATATATATATTACCTATGCCTAAAATAACCCTCACTAGACTTGAATACTTACGATGTGTAATTTCCCCTGCCCCCACCCCTCATTAGCCTAACCAGAACCCTAGATCAGCTTCTGCCACACCTCTTGGCCAGCCTCATCTCCGCCAAACTTCTCTGTCTGTCGCATCTCCGTCGGCCTCCTCTCAATAGGCCTCATCCCCGGATCTCCTCCACTGATCAATTGACTACCTCCTGTCAACTAACGGAGATTTTTCGCTGTGAATAAGATAAACAATTCATTGATTCCAGTGGGTAATATTTCTATTTAACTTCAGTTTTCCGTCGTCAGTGAGTAAACTTCAGTTTTCCATCATCAGTTCATGTTATATAATATTATAATCCAAATGCAAACAGTAGCATCAGTAAGTGAATGCAAGTCAAATTGGAAGTTGTACGTAGTACACCCAACTCATGTTGTACAAGCACTCACCATGCCAAATGCAAACAGTACTTTCATGGACCAGCACAAGCATTCACCATGCCAAAAGGATATAGCACTTTTTACTGCGCCAAGCAAAACCCTTAACAAAGGACTAAAGCCTCAAAGTTGTTGGCCTTTACTATTAAAAAGTTTCTCCTCTGAATCAGACCTTTATGGTACAGCTGACAATTTGTATTTGCAGTAAGTTCTTTGCATTATTGTAATTTTATAACTTTGAAATTTACATTTGTATTTGCATGAAGAAAAGTACTTCGACAAATGGTGGTGGTACAAGCAGATGTTAGATATGTCAACAGGGAAGTTTTGTTAGGAATTAAAATGGACTTATGTTGTTTAGATTGGTTAAGTACTGTGTAGGAATTTCAGTGTTATGAATTATGCTAGGAATTTCCTTCTTTGAGTAGGAATTGCAGTGTTATGAATTTAGTTTGAATTATGAATTATGTTTGAACTATTACTATTTCAATGTATGCATCTTGTTGCTAGTTGATTTTATTGCTGGGGATCCATTATTACTGTATTTTCATTTTTTTTTGTGAAGCTAGATAATTCTAGAAATTCAAGGGTCAGATTGTATAATTATCTATAACAGGGTTTGAACCCATTATGTGCTGAGATTGCATTATAGGGTTTTGGTTGGTACAGTAGAGTGCAGTGTCTTGGTTGCATTCATATGGGGTTGCTGAGATGAAGTTTTTTAATGTCCCAAATTTTTCTAGATTAAAACAGCATATTAGAACAAACGATTTTCCAATAAGCAAATGTTGTTCCCCTTTTTTCACTATCAGATTATCAACACAGTCAGTCGAGGTTTATGTGAAAGGAAACAGACATAGAGTCAGTCAGGGTTACTATTGGACATACAAAATTATATTTTCAAATACATATGTTTTTTAATTAAAAATACAATATATTTGTATTAGAGTGCAAAAATTGAAAACTGAGTTTATAATGGCATTTAACTAAATTGTAACTTTGGAGCGGCATTTTCCAAATTTCCTAACTTTGAAGTGGCATTTAACCATCCTTAATTTTTTGGTTCCAGCCTTCTCTTAACATATGGAAAGCAACTGAAAAAAAACTCCGAATGCATTACTTTTTTTAAAGAAGATATCAGAACAAATCCTAAATATATCAGCATGCAGGGTATTGGAAAAATGGGTTGTCTTGGATAATGTTTGATGCATTGGTGATTTCGTGTTAGGCTTGCTGATTGATTATGACAGCTCATGGATAAATAACTTGCTACAATTAGAATCAAAACAACCTTTTCTGAGTCTGACTGAGCAATTTATTACTACTACTACTCAGATAATTCACTCAGCCAGAATTTGGGCTTCTCTAAGCCGAGATATCAATTAGGGAAGAGAGTTTGAGAACAAAAAGCAAAGGAAACTAAAATGAAAATGACGTTCTATGCTATTTCAGTCCTTGGCATATTAGATAAATCTCTCTTGAGCTGGGCCTGGTAGCTTTGGGCCTCAACCATGATACTGTTTTGAACCTCGGTTTACAGAATTTCCCAAAAGCTGCAATTGTACATTGAATGGAACCAAAATCAATGATAGTTTACCAGTAGAAATAGAATAGAATAGAATAGAATAGCATAGAATAGCAGCTGGTCACAAATAGGAATAGGAACATAGCCATATGATATAGGAATAGCAACAAGGTTTGGTACGAACCTGGCACATCTTCATTCTCTAAGAACTTGATAACCAGGTTGCCGCCATGTTGGAGGACGCCGGGCTCATCTGCATCTGCATCGGCCTCTGCAGCGCTCAGATATTGCTGGATTGCAGAGGCGTCGGAAGTGGAGCTAATTATGCCGCCAACGGCCAAGGAAAGAGCTCGCGCGGCAAGCTGGCATGACAGAGCGGCGTCCTTGGTGGTGATCCCAGACACGGAGGGGCACATGTCGGAGAGGACGACGGAGAAGCCGCTGGCCCCAGGGGAGAGCGCTCGGGCGCGGTGCTTGAGCAGCGACATGACGTCGGCGGAGAGGGTTCGGACTCGGGAGTCGCAGTGGGAGGAAGGCACAGGGACGTCCTTGACGTCGACGCCGACGACGGCACCACGTCGGTCGAAGGGACCGAGGTGTTGGCAGGCGACCTGGAGCCAAGCGCCGGGGGCGCAGCCGAGGTCGAGGACGGAGGCGCCGGGGGCGATGAGGCGAAAGTTGCAGCGCTGCTGGATCTGGAGGAGCTTGAAAGCGGATCTGGCCACGTAGCCCAGCCGCTGCGCCTCCCGGTGGAAGAAGTCCGCCGACCCCGCGCCGCTCATTGTACTCTCCTCTCCTCTCCTCTCCTCTCCTCTCCTCTCTCCTCAAATCATTTGCTAAGGGCCCAGCCCGGCCCTTATTGGCTAACTCCCTTCCCTCTAGCTTTCTTTTTTCTGTTCCCATCTGATTGTTAGCAACAAGTACTGATTTCCTAGGATTAATTAATTTCTGTCATTGAAGATAGATATATATACCCTGAGGTGGGAGTAGGAAGCAAAGTAGGAAGGAAGATGGACGTTGTTTATTAATGTTGCGTGCATATTTTGTATCGACAATATAATTAGTATTTATGACTTGAGGATGTAAATTCATACTAGTTTGGTGTTGCTCTCTAGCCGTTTCAACTTAATCATCAGTGCACGAATCAATACTGCCATATCAGGTTCGGATGATTTTTTTTATAACTTATTTAAAATAGTTTCTAAAAAAATTTGAAAATGATAAAAACAAGGGAAAATTAGTCCCATGCCACCTCAAAACTTTAAATTTAGCAAAATGTCATTCAAAACTTTAACTCCTAAGCCACCCTAAAATAAGTTTATTTAGTCTTTTGCCACACTTATATATTTTTTGTTCATTTTTAATTAAGTTGTAAAATAAGTATTTTGGGATATATTTTTTTAATTCCAAAAATACCCTCATTTATCGTCGATATATATTTTCCAACAATTAAAATCGTTGATAAAAAATGCGTAATTATTTTAGCAAATGTCAAACCAAACATTTTTTTATTTTATTCTACAATAGAGAAGCAGTCAACAAATAAATCATACTAAAATTTTCTATCCAAATGACCCATAAAGAAAATTACAAAAATGCATTTATATATGCTTACGAATAAATTTTCACTTTTAAAGTTAGAAACATGATGCAATAATCTGAAATTTGCTTTACGCATTACGCATTTTGCGAGAGATATCAACGATTTTTAACGAGACGAAATTAGTAGAAAAATATATATCATACGAAATGAGGGTTTTTTTGGAATTAAAAAAATACATCCCAAAAATAGTGATATTTTTGAACTTAATTAAAATGAACAAAAAATATATAAGTGTGGTAAAAGACTAAATAAACTTATTTTAGGTGACATTAGGGAGTTAAACAAATAATGGCATTTTCTAAATTTAAAGAATTTGATAGGACTATAAGACTAATTTTCCCTAAAAACAATAGAACACCGTACTAAATGCCCGATTGAGTGGTCCTATAAGTGTTGATAAATTACATCAATTTGAGAACCCTAAATTTTGGTGTTATAAAAAAATTTATGAAATTGATAAAATATCATGATGATAAGAGGAAAAATTATAATGTTATATCACTAATGTGGGACATAAATAACTATGATGTTTATAATAAAAATTGACTTATTGAAATCTACGAAAAACTAAAGGAAAACTTGACACACTTATCTCCTAGGCCGATAATCAAGTCAACAGCCATATAGAACTTGCTTCCATCAAGGAAGATATATAATACAGGTTAGCAAAATGAAATGACCAGCATAGCTGTCGCTCATTTTCTGTAGCAGAATTTAGAGAATTTACTAAGGGTCCATTTGGCAAATTGAGGAATAGGTTTGGAAGAGTGGTAATTTTGAAAGAGTGATAGAATAATATTTTTTTTAGAAGAGTGGTAGAAGAGTGGTATTCTTGACTATTCGGAAGAGCGAAAATATCGTTTGGCAGTTGTTACTCAGAATAATTAAAATATGAATAATTATGATACTTATAATGATGATGATAATAATAATAATAGTAAAATAATAATCATAATAGTAAGATAATAATAATAATAAAGTAATAAAAATAATCATAATAAATAATAATATTATAATAGTAATATAATAAAAATATAAACATAATCATAATATAGTAATATAATAATAAAAAAATATAATTACAATCATAATTATAATAATATAATAATAATAAGTAATCATAATTTTAATAATATAATCATAATATAATCATAATATAATAATCATAATCATGATAATAATAATTATAGTCATAATCATAATAATATAACCATAATCATAATCATAATAATATAATAATATAAATATAATCATAATCATAAAAATAATTATAAATAATTATATTATAATAATATAATAATAAATTAATCATAACTATAATCAACATATAATAATATAATACAACATAATAAAATAATAATAAAGTAATAAAAAATAATCATAATAAATAATAATATTATAATAGTAATATAATAAAAATATAAACATAATCATAATATAGCAATATAATAATAAAAAAATTATAATTACAATCATAATTATAATAATATAATAATAATAAGTAATCATAATATAATAATCATAATCATAATCAAGATAATAATAATTATAGTCATAATCATAATAATATAACCATAATCATAATCATAATAATATAATAATAAAAAATATAATCATAATCATAAAAATAATTATAAATAATTATAATTATAATAATATAATAATAAATTAATCATCAATATAATCAACATATAATAATATAATACAACACAATAAAATAATAATAAGTAATAATAATCATAATCATAATCATCATAATATAATAATATAATAATAAATAATCTTGATCATAATAATATAATAATAAAATAATTATATTTATATTCATAATATAATAATATAATATTAAAATTATATTTATAATAATAATAATAATAAATAATATAATAATACTAATGGTAACGATAATATAATAACAATAATGATGATAATAATAATAATAATAATAATAATAAATAATCATAATATTAATATAATAATAAATTATAATCATAAATATAATATAATAATATAATAAGAGTGGAGATAGCGTGAGCTTAACTCAAAAAACATATAAATCATCTCGAAATTTTAATTTATCATTCTCATTAAATTCTTTATATGAAAATCTCATGGGATGCAAAAATTTGGAGCGTTTTGAGCTTTTTAAGTCATCGTTTTTAATTTTTGAAAATCAGCTCTAAAAATAATAATAATATATTCAATACTTGAACATCATTTTAAAAAATTGAAAACGGTGACTTAAAAAGCTCCAAACGCTCCAAACGCTCCAAATTTTTGCATCCCATGAGATTTTCATATAAAGAATTTAATGAGAATGATAAATTAAAATTTCGAGATGATTTAATATGTTTTTTGAGTTAAGCTCACGGAAGGCCTCCGTGAGCTTAAGCTCACGCTATCTCCACTCATATAATAATACTAAAACTTAATCATAATCATAATATAATAATATAATTTAATATAATCGATATTCCGACGAGAGCTAATCTAGTATTCCACCTATAAGTTGGTATACCGGATTAGCACTATTCCGCACTCTTTTATTTAGTCTAAAATTCGTTTGGCAAATTAATTCGTCGAAATAGTTATTTTATTCCAACTTTTTGCTATTCCATTGAGTGCCAAACACTCCCTAAGGGATTTAGCTACGAAGTTACGTGGGGTCGAAAATGTGGAATACTCACTTGAGCGCAGGGGCGGATTTAGCTTGGGCCGGGGGGGGGAGCGATCCCCTCGTGGATTTTGAAAAATAGTGTTTTTCAATAATGCTTTTGATAACTTGCCCCTCTGAACATTTTTTTGTCTTTCCTGAATTGTCTGATTAATTTTATTGAGAAAAAATATTTAATATCATGCATAATAAAATAATTATCTAAAAATATCAAAATATAAAGTTCCGTAGATGAAAACTTTTTCATCAACTTGTTTATCTATTATTTTGGGTTTTATTTTGTTGTTATTTTTAATATATAAAATATTATTATTTTAATATTTTTTATTAGATAAGAATATATTATTATTGCTTCATTAAGCTTAATCTTAAAAAAAGATCAACCATAAGTCCTTGGTCCATATCTGAAAATAATATTCCCTCGTTTGTTCATTAATTTCAAGAAAAAAACTAATATATCTTACAGCTGAGTTTATCATAAGAAACTAGATTAAACATTAAAGCAAAAGTACCAGCACAGTGAATCATGACACAACAAGAACTGTGTTTATAATTTTGCTGAGTGTGAACGGTGAAGTAGATTTGTAAGAGCATATTATCGGATTCACAGAAAAACTATGAATCATGAGGACTGTAATATATTTGATTGTCTCTGCCACTATCACAAAAAAAAATCAACAATGATTTTTAATTTATCTTTAATAACGTTCTCCAACCATTATTAAAGGGTATTAAAAAAATAATGAAAAATCATTACAGAAAACGTTGTTGTGAGAACATTTGAACAATCATTTCGCAACAGTTATTTATTAATAATCATTGCTAAAAGTCTTTATTTAAAAAAACTTTAAACTTTAACTATTATTTCTAATAATCGTGAATATATTTAGAAATATAAATATATTAGAAAATTCATAATGTGTGTTGTATTAAATATTTTTTTTATTTGTCAACTTGTAAAATAATAATTTTGAAATTTACAAGTTCTTTTGAGAAATTTTATAGAATTCTTTGAAAGCTTAGATTATAACCAAGATGTATACTAGCAGTTATTGAAAAATATATTGAAAGAGTTAGGATCATAAAATATAATAAATTAAAACTGCCACTGCATATGATAAACTGACCAGCATATTTGAGATCTACCCGCATTTATATGTCATATCATATTATTTTGCATGTAGACATGATAGAAATAGGACTCAGAAATTAGTCCCGAGATAGAATTAAAATAGAAATAAAATAAAAGTTATAGTTTATAATTATTAGGATAAATACTACTATTATAATTATTAATTTAATTAAGTTAGGTAGTTAATCATGCATTAAATGTATGGGAGTGTTGAGAGGCGGGTCGGGTGATCTCGTTCGAGTTGCCTTATATAACCAAACCAATGTGGTTACATACGGCGACCAATCGACTGTGGGACCCCTTGGTCTGTGTATATACTGTGCACCTTTGTCTATCGGTCATTCATAGATCTCATCATTTGACGGGTTCGGTAGTGCTACGAGTGTATTTCTTTGATCAATATTATATTTATTATTATTCTATACATGATTTGATTCCAAATTTAATTGAGCGATTAGGATTGACATGACTTTCAGTGTTTAGTGTGGGCGGCCATATTCGAGCCTGGATTATACTCTGTTTTATTATATTATTTTATTTAGTCGGTTTATTTGAGAACTAGGTATGTCCAAAGGGCTTTCTCTTTTGACCCTTGATTGGTACAAAGAAAGTCGGGAACTCTCCTTTGGCCCCTGTTTGGTACAGAGAGGCTCTCATTCATGGGTAATTATCTCTTTTTGACGATATGACAACTGAAGTCATACTCTAATTCATTTGATAATTATATTGTGAGGTAGAATACCAGATTCAACAGACCAGAGTACGTGCTTTACAGTCGTTCACTCTCCTAAGGTGTTATCGTCTCAGGAGTCCTTGAATTGTTATTTATGCGGTGTTGTCGCTGCATAAACATAAAGTCATAAGTTAGTAAGTTGGGCCTTGGTAGTACCTGTTTAGGCAAGTCTCGAGTTAGTAAGTTGAGCTTTGGTAGTGCCCGCTCGAGATGGATCTGGTAAATTTATAAACTGAGATTCTATTATGAGAGTTTCTTTCTCGTACTATATTTTATATTATATTATTTTCACAGATTTTCTATTATGGGTTTCCTTGTCATTTCATGTCATATCATCTAGGCGAATTTCTTAAAATGTGCATAAAAATATAATTATATATTTATATTCATATAGTATTATTATATTGCATTAAAACATTAGTATCAATATTTAGGTCCAATTTAGGAAAGAAGATCAAATCTTAAGGCTGGATCTAAATCTGTATTGAGTAATTTTTAAAATTACTCACGTTTTCACGATGGATTATGGGATCCAGGTGTACATGTACGAGATTTATCTTGGAGAGAGTATTAGAGACAGTCCTACGTGATGATAGAGGTGTTTCGCCGCATCTGCATATGAGCTAGGTAGTTAATTTGGATTTCTTCGAGATGTCAGGTTTTTGATTATTTCTTTTGGGTTTTAATTGAGAGATTTGCTGCCCATTCCGATAGAGTCAACCACCCGATGCATGCGTTGTATTTATTTATTATTCTGGACTATATTGTCATGTATATTATATTATAATTACTATTTTGTTTATTTTGTGTTGTTATATTTATTTCATTTAGCTTTTTATACGCACGTCTCGTCGTGCGTACGTGCGGAATTGTCACCCCAAATCCGATTTAATTATTATGGGCTATTACATAAGCCATTATAACGGTTTGTTCCGTTCAACAGCTTTAAAGTGTTGCGATAATGACACACTCTCACTTTGATAGCTTTTACGAATTAGGAAATATTTAAAGTTTTGATCAAGCCATTACTAATGGCTCAACTCGTAGATTGATAATTTTGCTATTTTCATCAAGAATTCTAAATCAAAACTTATCAAAACCAACAGTAAAATAATCCTAGACTATCTAAGACTACTAATATGTCATATGTTTTTCAAGCTTCATCTTATTCAGTTTTGACCTATAAATTTAGCTCAAAGACAAATTTAGAAAATTTAAGTTTATTATTTCATAAATTAATAATTAAATAAAATTATTTAGGACAATAATATCATATTTTTTTTATCTTTGATTGTGTTACAAAAATGAAAGGAAGTGAAAAATACAATGCGTTACACGAATGCACCCGTGCAACGCGTCAAAATCTCAAACTTCAAATTAAAAACACATATCTGAATCGCTCAATATATTTCTCATATAAAACTCTTGTAGAAAAAAAATATATATATATATATTTTGATTTTTTTTTGCTATTTTTGGATAGGAAGAAAAATCATCATTATTGAATGATAAAAAAAACCCTCAAATTAAGTAAAAAAAATTCAACCCAAAAAAAGAGCAAACAAATTAAAAAATATATAAATTTGATTTTCTTCCATAGTTTGATATGGAGAATATATTGAACGGTTCGAGTCGATCATTTTTAATTTGAAGTTTGTGATTTTAATGTGTCGCATGAGTGTCATCAGCGCAGCGTGTTGTATTTTAGACTTCTTTTTATTTTTTTCCATAATGGTTCATATATATATATTTTATTATCCTTTAAAATAATATATATGATATATATAAGGTAAAATTTGAATCTTAAAATGATTTATTTTATATGGCCCTAAATTATCATATATTTAATTATATTATTTATAAATAATTCTTAAAATTTAATTCAGTCTTTAGCATTTAAAAATTGTGTTTAATGTTAAATTGTAATAATTATATTTAAAAATTTATATCTTTAATTATTTATATTAGAGTTAACAATGATTGTAATGGAGTTAAATTTATTATGTACTTGCATAATTGTAATTAAATCTGGTGACATATTAAAAAGGATGGGCATTTACACCAATACCAGGGCCTCAAAGACTGCTTGTGACAACGCCATCTAGCTGGGCCCCAGGGCCCAGGGCCCAGGGGAGCGCGAGTCGCAACTGGTCGGTCATCTCATTTAATTCTCTCTCTCTTCCCAAATTCAATTCCTTTGCAATACATCTCAACATTATTTCGTCCAGCTCAGTTTTCAAATGGCCGGAGATGGTTCCTCAGATTTCACCTTCTGCCAGGTATATATATAGGATATATGCTGCTCTCTTCTCCTTCTCCTTCTCCTTCTCCTTCATTTACCATCCAATTTTCCTTCTTTAGGGTTTCGCTGCTTAATCCCCATTAGCACATAGGATTGCGATTGCAACATCACTATATGCAAATTTAAGATTTCCCCAGCTGCCATGCTCATTCATATTGCTTAATTTTGTTAGCCCTTTAACTACCAGTCACCGTTGCAAAATCTTGCTGTATGGAAAAGCTAATCTCTATGCTATTGTCCAATTTAATTCAGTCCATCTGGCATCTTCCATTTCTTAACAGCTATCGTTGCTGTCCAGCCTAAGTTGATTCTTTAAATAATTATCTCACTGGAATTGTCCTCATTTCTTTCTATATATGGGTTTTTAATCTTTTAGGTTTCTCCGCCTGGAGATCCATTCCAGCTGGAGTCTCCTAAGGCCCTTTCATCACTTCAAAAGATGAAACTGGATGAACCCTCTAATGATGCGCCAAACGGACTGGAGGGTTCAACTTTGGATGGCTCTCATAGTACACAAATAAATAACTCTACACCTGCAGAGAACTTTAAAACACAAGTACCAAAACCTAGCAGCAGCACTTCAGAGTCTATTGATGCCATGACTGAGAAGAAACCTCTCCAAAAGAAAACTGCTAGAGCTAAGGTTCCATTTGAGAAAGGTTTCAGTCAAATGGACTGGCTGAAGCTTACTCGTACTGACCCTGATCTGGCAGGTATTGTTGATGTGTGTAAAATCAAATTTTGCAGGTGCTAATTCATAAATTTCTCATACCATATGTGTTCTTTTTTTGAACTTTTTGTCAAGGCATTAAATAAAACTTGTGTGTTTAATCCCAACTTAGCATAATTATGTAACAGGGCTCAAGGGAATGTCAAATCGAAGGCTAATAACTTTGGAAGAAGTAAAGCAGCACAAAAACACAACAGGACATATTTGGACTGTTTTAAAGGGGCGAGTGTATAATCTCTCTCCTTATCTCAAATTCCATCCTGGAGGTAAAGGTTTAAAAGAAAATTTGATTGAATTGTATTGTTTTGGGACCATCCTGCTTTGCACAATGATGGTACCTGTTCAGGACGGTATTACTGGAATGCTTTTGGTATTGAATAGCATGACCTGGTGCATTGGTTGAGCAAGTGGTGACCCAAGAACCTATGCACACCAAATTTATTGTTGAAATAGGAGGTCCAAACTATAAATTTAAACTATTTTCAATGTTTTCTTTCATTTCGCTTGTTAAGAAGTTCAATATTTTCAGGGGTGGACATGCTTATGAAGGCTGCTGGGAAAGATTGTACAACTTTGTTCAGTATCCTTTTTAACAATGCTGCCTCTGCTCATTATTGCACCATTTTGTCTTGTTTATCTTGGTTTCTGAATTTAATAGCATGGCCACTTTATAATGACACCCGGTTTTGTTGCGTATGTATTTGTTTTAGCTATAATTGATGTTCTTATCAGCTAGTATGCCTTAATCAAATTGAAGATAAGTATCACGCATGGGTAAATGCAGAATTTCTAATGGAGAAGTGCCTTGTCGGATTTCTGGATGTTAGTGAATGAAGATATCAAAGCAAAACTCCATCTTATGCTACAATTTTCTTTTCGGAAGAATCTGATGTTTGGAATTTGATGCCATTTATTGTAATAATATCGCAGAAAGATGCAAAGAGTAAACATAGATAAATAGAAGATGTCATACCTAAATAAAAGAATGTAGCATGCCAATTATCACGACATATTTTGGATGAATAAGCAATTCATTAGTTAGGTAAAAGAGCAGATGTGTCTAAAAATTGTCAATTTACTTGACAGGAGCTCATTTTCTAGTGACTTGCTGATATTTACTGATGATCTTACTTCTTAGGGGGCATTGGCCCACTACGCCCCGGGCGTCCAAAATTGAAATTCAGTCAGCAAAATACCAAACTTATGAGATGAAAGCTAGAACAAACCAGTTAGCAGTTCAATTCAACATGGACGGCAAAAGCAAATCATGTGAAACTGGAGAAATTTAATACCAGAATGACAAAAGAAATACATAATGTGATATGAAAAATAAAAATAATATTTGTAATCGAAACTGTAAGGACAACATGAAACAAATCGAAAAGATGAAACGTCTAGTGATTTAACAGCTACAATTTGCTACTAGTTTATCTGATAGGTTTAAAGAGCATTCTCTGAAATACAATCAGAAAACACAACTAAGATCTCCAGAAGCCCCGTCATTTAAAAATAAAGTATTCTATGTTGCCATCAATCACCCTAAAAAAGGCTGTAAATTATGTCAGGCTCAACGAAAATAGACTGAAACAAGTGGGATGTCAATGTCATTATCATCATCATCCTCACAGGCAACAACAACGTCCAGATGGCATCTGTACTGTGGCACCTCAAGCTTGGCCACGTCCCTAGCCACATCAACTACATTCTTGTCTAATCTCTCCTTGTGCCTCGGGAACATGCTGTTATAAAGCAGAGAGGTGCCACACGAAATGCTATATGCGTTCAAGCCCTTCTTCTTGAGCCACTCAAGTAATTCCCTCAAAGTGATGTTCCCATTGATCGTCCAGCGGTCCCACACAGTCCACGCCATGTCCTGATGCTTGATGGTCTTCGGTGGAACAGGTTCAGCTATGGAGAAAAGAGGGAGCGCTAGATTTGCAAATGTGTTACGGTAGTCTTCAAGCTTGTGGGACCCAGCAAGGACCTTATAGAGCTCGAGGCAAACGAGACCGGTGGCCATGGCAGTGGAGGTGGCAATGGCCGGTATGATGCGGCCTGCAATGAACTTGGCTTTCAGCTTATCCACCTCAGGAATGCTATAGTTGCGAGCCCGCATGTTGGCCAGACCAGCTATCAGGTCCATGTGGTAGTTTGTGTCGTCATCCTGTTGAAATCATAGGTTTGATTCATTAGAAAACATGAACCAGAGCGGGATTTTGTTTTTCTTTAAAATGTCTGGATCTGTTGAGAACAAATTGACCTCAAAATCTTGCAAACTACTTTCAAATACTTCAGTGTTTCCGATAGTGGAAAAAAGTGCAGACATCTCAAGAGTGGTAACTACCACAGCTCAAAGTTTGGTCTGGTAAAAACAATTTTGTGTGTAAAACGACTACCGGTGAATTCTCAGACTGTATTTCTAAGTCAGAAAGTGTATGCCTGATTACCTTCTCAAACTGGATAGGGTTCATTTTAAATCCAGGTGGTAGCACCTTAGCACAATCCTCAAGCTTCACAATGAGTTCATTAATGACAGCTGCATCATCAATGGATGCTGCTGACATATTTGTTGCCTTCTCATCAATGACAATTTTTACTCCCTGCTTTGGCTGAAACTCTGGCACAAGCACCTTGTCAACAGCTTCTGATAACTTTTTGGGGTCCTTGACCCAATCAGGGATGGGAATCCCAAAGGTCTCAGCCCGAAGTATGGCCCCAGCCATGATGAAGTGGAGGTGGCTGAGGTCACTGGAGCTGAACTCAAGGGGGCGGGGAAATCTCTTTGGGGCTGACCAGAAAGGAGCGCCGGAGCTGGTCATCGAGTCTTCTGGGAAGGTGAACGTTAGCTGCTTCACCCGGTTTGCAAAGTAGTCCTCAAACCTGCCAACAAAGGTCGGTCAGAGTAGAATGAAGAAACAAAAGCATGACCACAACTGGTCAAATACACTTCACACATTTTTTTAACCAAACTTTCCTACTTGAATGGACATTTTGCTTAATTTTCTGAATATATATCACTAATATTATTGACAGATTATATTAACTTATAATATACTCTATTTCTCATGTGCAGCTAGTTATGTAGAATTTTAGAAATATTTTCTTCTGTGGTGGTTATTTTCTAATCAAATTACTAGTTAGTAGTTACAAATCCTCAGAAAAGACAATTTTCTGTTTTACGCTTTACTGGTACATACACTTAATTCCATAGAGGTGCATAGAGGGGGGGAATTACTTGAGGCGTATCCAGGTGATGCAATCTTGAAAAGTTTCACATCTCTCCCTGTCAAGGCACTCCAAGACACGCTCAAGTTGGTCTCTGGCCTGCGCATCACCAGCACTTTGCATCCCTGAGGCATACCCACCAGGGTTCAATAAAAAGCTATTGACCTCATTTGGCGTCTTCTCAAGCAGCCCCTCAAACTCCGATCGGGCCCAAGTCAAGCAATGGTCAATGTTGTGTGGGAAAGAGTGGACTGTGCACATGGGCGCTTGTTTCTCAGGTGGGTCACGTGAAGCACCATAATTCTCTGTCAGGTGTGGTATGACCATTTGCGTGTTACACTTTGCACCAAGCGTGCCAGATTCCAACAGTGGCTTTTGGAAATATAGGCACCTTGAATCGATGTACATCCGTGCAGTGACATTATCCAATGCATTGATAACAGCATCAATACTTTCCCAAAAGGCATCATTAAAGACATTTTCTGTTTCTGGACTAGCACGGTTTTGAAGGGCCTCCACATGGAAATTAGGGTTTATTGTGGAAGCAGCAGCAGCAGCGACAGTTGATTTAGCTTGACCAATGTTCCAATCACGAAATAGGAACTGACGGCTCAAATTGCTCTTTTCAATGACATCATCATCAGTTATTGTTAGTTTTCCTTTTTGGCTGCAGGATATGCCCATCAATGCAAGGTTCTTCAGGAATTCACAGCCAAGCGCACCAGAACCCACCATGAATATTTTGGATTCCTCAAGTTTCTTCTGCAGTTTGGATCCAAAAACAGAGATTTGTGCATCGTACCGGCTATTGATTGGCTTGAGGTCATCAGCTCCCAAGGGTTCCGTGGGAAGGCTTTCCACTGAATCAAAATAGAAGAACTGCAAGATATTAAGCAGTGCCAACATTAGAAAATTGAAACGCTTGAATCCAGGAGGTAAGTTTAGTAATGTTTTTTGCCAAGATCAAACCTGAGTTTAGCATGCTTCCCTTTGCTTTGATGCCAGATAGTGGTAGGAAATGATCTCAGGTACAAAACAAGGGAAGGAAAGAAGCAAAACTCAGTTGGGGTGAAAAGGACTTCCAACCACTAGATGGGGTGAAAAACTCAGTTGTCAATATAGGTTTACCAGGCCTAAAATCTTTCAACTTGCTACCAGCCAATATACTTTGATGGCACATATCACTTTGCTTAATCTGAGTTCCATGTCTTTTGTGGTACAGATTATCATACCCAAACCCCGAATATAACAAGACATGGACACCAAAACATAGATGAGGAAAGTGAAAAGAAGAACAAATCCTTTAATCCCAAATAATTTTAAAAAATAAGAGAATATTGCTGGTTGTCAACTAGCAGAGCCATTCTACCAATGGTCCAAGTATAGAGCTTGTTACCTGGAAAAGTGGGTGGAACTTGCCCGAACAAGCCTTGACAACCTCTTGACCAACAATGCCACCAAACATGGCCGCCATTGGGTTCAAAACAGCTCTTGCGCCATTTGCAAAGTGGCGCATCAAGTTCTTATCAATTTCTTCCACCTTACTGCCATCCCCCATGTTCTGATTAATTCGCACTGCAAGATCAATCAGCTTTTGCACATCCTCCTCAGATCCTGCTACTGGGAACCGCCCAATTTCTCCCCTAAAATTGTCCAAAGCCATGAAGGCAATGTGCAAGAGAGGTGGCCGGTCAAACTTCGAGAAATCGCTCAACAAGTACTCTCCTGGCTCCTTCATTGCTTCACTTAATGGTCTGAATTTTAAAACCTTAGGTGGCTTCACTTGTGTGACTATACCGCCTCTCTCATACACCCCAAAGTTCGAAGTGTCCTCCTCAAGCATGAATGAATAAGGCCGACCACCTTTAACCTTTCTAGGTTTACCATCGTTAAGTTCAGTCATGCCCTTGATCTCTGAGAAAACTACGAGATCACCATCCTGGAACTCGAGGCGCTCATCATCCACACAGGAGACAAGGGCAGGATTATCATTGCTGATTGAGGCAACAATGCCAGTGTGTGGCTCATTACCATCCACATCTAGGACAGTAAACTCTGGGCCAAAATCACAAAAGATATTCCCAAAAAGTCCTCTGACCTCACTTCTGATGAAAGCAATGGGTGGGTTGTGGGCGTGGCAGTACTCATCAAATTCAATAGCTTTCTCCAAGGATATGTCAGTAAAAACCACAGCCTATTAAACCAAGAAAGGTTCAAATTAAGAACATAAGAACATTTTCCAGAAAGGGAGGTGAAAGTTTTTTAAAATAAAATGTGCAATACAGTGACTACCAAGGAAAATCTTCAAAACAATAACATTAATAGATAGCAACGAGCATCTTGCACACATACATAATATATATGCATGCAACGACTAAAATTCAAACTTATTTAAATATTCCTGATATGCTTTATTTCCAAGTGTTCAACCTGCAGAGGACTCTGCAGATACAGCTACAACCTGAGGATTGAAAGAATTTTCAAAAGTATTCCTTCTTACTACACAAGTTAATTAACTAATAAAGAGCATTCTCTCAGCAAGCAATAAATCACCAATGAAGAAAAAAGAAAAAAAAATTAGAATATACACAAGTACGACAGGAGATGGAAGAACCTGGAAATTGGAAAGTTGCTCCTTCTCGAGAGGACCAGTTAGGGTAGAAATCAGAACAGAATTGTTGAGCTCTTGTAGCTTCTGTACACAAGCAAGGGCACGGTTTTTGCCAACATCACTCTCTGAGAAAAAGAAGTTACTAGAGAGGTCCCACAACTCTATATTGTCTTCATCATGGAGTGTCACTGACCTCACCCCCGCAAGAACAAGATTTTTTGCTGTGAAAGGAGGTCAAAAGAGATACTTGGCTAAGTTGGTAGTGAAAGATAATAAACTACTGAGTACTCCTTGAAAACCTAAAGATTCCGATATGCCAAGGTCATATCAAAACACTTGGAGTATGTACTATGTAATAATACTCCACACCTTCCTTGATATTTTGTACGCCTCTCCCATGAATTCAAAATTATCATGATTGCAAATTCCTCAATCTATGCATCATGCTTTCAAAGCCTTGAAATCAAGAATTCTGTCGTCAGGATTACCCTCACTATACAATTCAATATTATTCTTCACACTTGGTCTCTATGCATGCACAGAATTCTACGGACACAGCTCTTCAAAAAAATCTCAACTTCAATATAGTATTTTCTGAGAAGTATAAAACTAAAGCAACTTGCTAAAATGCAAAAGAGAATTATCTAGCACTCACCAATTTCCGCACCAAGTCCCTGGAGGCCTGAAATAAGCACATTGGAAGCAAACAAGCGGCGCATTGTCTCACGGCCATAAACAGCGAGCTGGCGGCTGTGCAGATCCTCATCAATCTCAACTGAGCTGGCACCTGCAGCATTAACGGTGTCGACATCCATGTTGTTGTTTGATGGTGGATTAATGGTGGAGTACGGAGAGAGAGATGCTTTGCCCTTTTTGCTTGGGGTGGGATTGGGGCCTTCACCTCTTTGTTCTACCTCAGGTTCCGCGTCTCGCTTCCTAGGAAGCATATAGTTCTTCACTCTGTGCCACAAGGGGGAGAATTATTAGATCTTTATGTATTATTTTTTTTGTGCATTTCCTCTGCAATGAATACAAAGGATTATGGGGCATAGTTGCATATTTGAGGACTAAAATGATTTGTACTGGTAAAAGGTAAGAGGATGGATATCCTGAGGCATTTACAGTTAGTTACATTATTGACAGAAGTAGATAAATTACTCAAATAGTGAACTGGTAATGCATGCTTGACTTTTAAGCCGTAGACAGATCGAGTGATGCAAGTCCATTTGAAAATAGTCAAATACAAATACACATATACGTAAGCAAATTACAAAGCATAATTAATTTTTCTCAGTCGCAGCTCACAAGAAAAAAAGGTTTCCTCAAGATCTTTAATTCTCCACAAACAGAACTATATAACGCCAAAGGAAGGTGGAAAAGAAGGAAATTAACTAGGACGAAATGGAATTTGAGCTTGTAAAATGTGGCGTGGAGATCACGCACAACAGCAATAAGATCTAATTCCTAATTGTAGCGAGAAACGGAATAAGCAGGGGATCCAACGCGGAGAGAAAGGAGGGCGAGAGGTGATACCGATATGATGGTTGCGCTGGAACTGAGTTGATCTCTCCTTTTCTTGCAGTTGCGGCCTCCTTTTCTTCTAGGGTTTTTGGATTTTGGAACAAGGAATGGAATGGAACTGAGGAGGAGGGAGGGGCTTTATGCTTTTTATTTTATTTTATTTATTTATTTATGTATATTGTATTATGTATCGATATCGATCGATTCGTTTCTTCTTCTCGCCATCTCGCCGTCTGTATTGGTATTGGTATTGGTATTGGTATTGGTATTGGTATTGGTATAGTAATACTATAACTATATATATATAATATAATTGGGGCTGATAATAGTCCCACACCATCGTTCCCAAAAACAATCCCCGAAGATTGACTATGTTTGATTATAGGACTGTAGGACCGAAGAGACCAGATATCTATTCGTAGTGTGCATGATTTGGCACTAATTATATTTATTACCAACTCTATTTATATTAATCAAAATAATTGTTAATTTATACCACATAAGCCTTTTTTAATAAATCATTTTATTCAATTCATTTTTTCCCAGCAATTTTATTCATTCAGCGCAAAGAGGGGCTACCAACTATTTATACAAAATTTGTTTGTTATTTATACCGAACAAAATAATATTCATATCTGCTATTAATTGCCACAAAAAACCTATTTATATATACTAGCCAAGTTTGTTTAAAATCATTATGATAATTATTAATAGCTTAAAGTAAAAATTTATTTTCCAATGACTCAAAGGCACTTGCTGCGTTCTTTTTTTGAGCTATTTATACTCAACGTTCAACTTATTGATATTCATTATGATGACAATATATAAATATCTAGATTAATTACATATTATGATTCAAGGTTGACTATTGAATAGTGAAGCTTCGATCAAGAAGCTATCATTAACTATTAGTTTTGTTATTTATACTTATCATGTTTATTATAGATATCAAATTTAATAAATTAGAGCAGTACACCTAACAAATCAGTGACTAGTGATTATGGATATTAATCCGCGTAATTTCTTATTTTAAAATGATTCAAATTTAACATGCACAAGTATCACGAGATTAACATATAAAGTGTCCTTGGAAATATCATTGAGATCAACGTACATAGCTGCCATTTATGATTAATTTTGATTTTTTTTCATTCAAATCTCATCCCTCTTACCATCTATCTCAGACTATAGACTATAGACTATAGATCTCTATTGATCGTTGACTATTTAGCCGAGCGATCGTCTACCTCGTCGGCGTCTGAGGACCTCTGCCAATCATCGCTCTCTCGACGGACCTCTCTTCGCCACTCCCCTCTGCCACCGATGCAACAGCTGCCACATCCTTGGCCTTGCAAAAGTCACAGCAGAAGATAACTTATTTTGACCAAAATAGGTTCAGGTAGTTCCCTCTTCGTTCTAGGGTTTTCTTTGATTATCGAATTTCATTTTTTGGTACTTGTTTTCTTTTCGTGAGAAGCTTTTTTGATTCGTCTCTTATATGTTTCTTTGTATTGTGTTCTACATTCATTGACTTGGCATCTAAAAAAAGAAGTGTTATCAACAATATTTATAAGAGGAGGGGCAAGTCAGATGTCACGCCTCAATTAGTTGAATTTGGGGGAACACTGGGAGTCTTACTATGATGGCTTGGAATGTCTTGAGAGACGCGACAAAGAGGTTGAACATTAGATCTTTTAAAGATTAATTTTTAATATCATAAATCTAGATATGGTTTGTGTCAAAGCTTCTTGTCTTTGTAGTAGCATCTTCTCATCTTTTTTCTTTTGTTCCTTACAAAATTCATGGTAATATAAGGCCAAGCAATTATATATAGATGCAAACTAGATGAATTTCTAACATACCCAGCAGTTATAAATGATGTTAAATTATACAGTCATGTAGAAGAAATTATAAAGTCTCTTCTTGGTCTTGATAAATTAGAAAAAGGGGAATAAAGTCATGGTTGGGGGAAATTTTGCATTCTACCAGTAGCTGATACCAGACATTATGTTTGGTAGTGGGATAAAGAGTGATGAGTTTGGAACTTTGCACCCTACTCATTCACCTTATTTTATTTCTTTGTTCAGCCATAACTTTCATTTTTGTCACCAAGTTGAAGAAAGATGATTTGCTACAAAATTAATTCATTTACATTTATTTCAGAGCCTGTTTGAAATATTAATCAATTATTTTAATTCATTACTCTGTCTACATTTTTCTAGCCTATCCCAATTTACTTGAGATTAAAAACTTTGTTGTTATTGTTGTTGTACTCTATGTCTGCAGTTGCATCTTTTAGTATTATGTATTCTTATTTTGTCTTCAACTTCAGCCTCTAGCAAGGTATCTTTTTTCTTAATAAATAATAATTTTATATTTTTTTAGTGCTACAAAAGGACAATAAATCTTTGATAAATGCTAATTTTGTCGATAAAAGATTTTCTTCAACTTTGATGATAAAAAGGACAATAAATTTTTGACATTCCTTTTTCCTTTGAGTTTATTTTTTGAATAAAACGAACCAAAAGAAATTGTTCCAGATCAGATATTTACCTATATAGATTTGTTAAATCATAATTTTATAAATATCATTAATAGTTTCTTTTTGTTTTATCATATGCTCCATGCTTGTTTTTATTGTCTATCTTTGTACTTGATTATCAAATAGTTATATTCTTTTGTTGTGCCAGGTGCTCTAATAACAACAAGTGTGCTGGCAGCTGGTCTGATAAGCTTCAGCCATAACTGTCCTTTTTATCACCAAGTTGAAGAAATCTTTTTTATTTGTAAAGGTGATTTACTACAAAACTAATTCATTTACATTTAGGTATATTTATTTTCAAAGCATGTTTACATTCCAAATTTGTCTTATGCTCTCGAAGGACATTAATTATTTTTAGTTTCTATTATAATTTGGATGGATGTTTTCCAATTTTGTATCTATAGTCGCTAGAATTTTTTTTTTGTTGATAAAAGTGGTGAATGTGGGATTTCATAGAAATCAAAAATTACATCCTAAATGCCAAGAGGTACCAACCAGCTGATACCAGAGATAAGTATTCAAAAACCTAACAACAAGCAGAAATGACTAAACGAAACTCGGTAGCTATCATCAAAGCCCTCATTCTAGAAAGCTGTATACTACCCATAAATCCCAAATTTAAACTACCCTTAATCTTCAAAAGACCCAACGGAAAGCAGTCAGACTTCAGTTTAAAATAAAAAAACAAACAAATTTCTCAACCTCAAATTAACAACATTTAACTTCTAAACATCACAATTGATCATAGATCAAAATTACTAAACTTCACTAATCTCTCTTCCAAACCAAGGATCGTGCACCTTTGTTATCTCCTCCTCTTGAATTCTCATTATACTTCCAACCTGAAAATTCAAGTTATTGACATTTGGTGGTAATAATAGCATCAGTTCATCATTTGCTGCTTTCAAACCTTGTTGATACCAATAAGTAACCAAACTCAAAATATGCATACCAATTATTTTAACTGATCTAACACCCTTATTTTGAAAACAAATTCTATTTCTTTCTAACCAAATTATCCACATCACAACACCTCTATCATTTTCTACAACGATCCTATTCTTAAAAGGTATAACCACATCTAACAACCATATATCTTCTAATGTCATACCGATAAAAATAAAATTATTATACTTGTGCCAACCATTGTCAAATATTGTTAACATATGGACATTGCACAAAGAGATGGTCTGTAGTTTCTTCCTTATCACAAAATAAACATGTAATACACCCTTTTCATCCTTTTTTTTGCAAATTAACCCTAGTGAAAATCTTATTTTTCCTAACCAACCATAAGAAAATCTGTATTTTGAAAGAAATATGAGATTTCCATAGAACCTCATAATCAGAGCTAAAAACACCCCCATTAGACAACTAAGTATAAAAAGAATGCACTGTAAAGAAACCTGTTTCATTCCATCTCCATTTTATTTGATCAACTACCTGATTATCCAGTTGAACATTAATCATAAGATTAACCATGGCTGCAAAATCTGTCTTAAGTGAAATAGATAAATTAGAATTAAATTCTAAATTATTAACTCCTTTACAAAAGACTTCAGCTACTGTGATATATGGATATTTGCAAATAGAGAATAAATGAGGGAAATCATATGCTAAGGAAGTTGATCCTCTCCATCTATCAATCCAAAATAGGGTAAGAGTCCATTACCAACCACTTTATTAATACAAAATGAGCTCTATTTCTAACTCTAGCATATTTAAATGTTATTATCTTTTTTCAATACCTTATTACCTTATTGTCTTTAAATCTAAAAATCCATTTGGCCAACAAAGTTTTATTTATAATATCTAAATCTAAAATTTTCATTCCTCCTTGTTGTTTACTAGTACATACTATTTTCCAGGACACTAATGAATTTTTTTTAACTGAGCTACCCCCATACCACAAAAATCTCCTACGTAATTGATCTATTCTTTTTTTAAGTTTAACATGCAGTCTATACAAAGACATTTGCCTTATGTAGTATATGATGTAAAACATCTCGCTACCAAATCAAAAAGAAAAGGAAAGAGTGGATCTCTCTGTCTAACTCCTCTTTTATAAGTGAAATATTCACTTAAATGTCCATTAAAATTAATGCAAGTTCTGTTGCCTTTTAAAATTGGTTGAATCCACATAATCCATTTAACACTAAATCCTCTATCTTTTAATATTTCTAATAAAAAATCTCAATTAACTCTATCAAATATTTTTTCAAAATCTATTTTGAAAAGTACACCTTTATTTTTAATTCTAACCTGATATAAAATCTCAGTAGCAACTACCACATTATCCATAATATTCCTACATTTTATATTTGTTGTTTGAGTATAAGAAATTAAAGTATCCATATGTGGGGTTAATCTAGTAGATAACAATTTAGTAATTATTTTAAAACTACAATTTATAAGGCTAATAGGTCTATATTGAGTAATTAATTTGGTATCAGATTTTTTTTTGGGATTAAACAAATACTTGCCATATTAATCTTCGAAATATCCAATATATTATAATAAAATGCTTATACTAATTTCATAACATCCTCTTTAATTATTTCCCAACAGGATTGATAAAATAAAAAAGAAAATCCATCTAGCTCTGACGCCTTTTTAGGATCACATGAAAAAACAACTGATTTTACTTCCTCCATAGTAAAAGGTTGATCTAAAAGATGTATTTGATCCTTATCTAGCTTATACCGCTCATTCCAAAAGTCTATTCTCAATGTTAATAATCTATCAGATGAAGTGCCCATTAAATTTCTATAAAAATCAGTAACATGAAACATTAACTTTCTAGCATCATATTCTAAAACGCCATTGATTTCTAAAGAAAAGATTAAGTTTTTTCCTTTTAATATTGGTAGTGGTATGAAAAAAAATTGTATTATTATCCTCCTCTAAAAAACATTTTAACTTTGCCCTTTATTGCCAATATTTTTCTTCATCATCATAAATTTTATCTAATTCAATATGATAAAATTTTAACCTTTCTAGTTCAATCTCATCTAAAATTCTCTCTTCCTGAATATTCTCCATATATTTAATATCTTTAAGATATGTAGTTTTATTTTTGATCTTTTCTGCTTTAATATTTCTATCCCATCCTCTTAATTTTTCCCTAATTTTTTGAAGTTTTAATCTCCAATTATTACCAAAATCTCCTATAATATGTGTTTCTCTCCACCATTTACTAAAAAGGTCCATAAAATCTAGTTGTGAAAGCCAAGTAGTTTTAAATCATAATGGTTTACTAATTTGAAACCATTTGTAAATTAGACATTATAAGATAAAACAAATAGGGTTGTGATCTGATAAAAATCTAGGTAAAGATTTAACTACAGTTGTATTAAAATGATTATTCCAGTCTAAAGAACAAAAAAATCTATCTAAAAGTGCTATAGTATTTGATGTAACTGATTTACTCCAAGTAAATTGTCTTTCAGACAAAAACAATTCAAATAATTGTTCATCACTTATAAATTGATTGAATCTAGCACTAACTTTGTAAGTATAAGAAGTACCTATAGTTTCTTTTCGCTTCCTTACAAAATTGAAATCTCCACATAGCAACCAGGAATTAAATCCCAATGTATTAATAAAATATAATTCTTCTAAAAATGTTTTTTTCTAGAACTATTATGTGGACCATAAACTACTATAAAAAGCCAAATATAGTTATCATATTTATTTTTAATACAAATAGTTATAGAAAACTCAAGTATCCATTGATTTAAAATCTTGAATAAAGTAGAATTAAAACCTAAGAAAATTCCTCCTGAGTTTCCTTTTGATTTTTAAACAATCCAATCCAGACCTAACTTATTTAATATCCTATCAGATACCTCTTTCATTTTTGTTTCTTGAATACCAACTATTTCAATTCTGTTATCTTTTAGAATGTCACATAAAAGTGATTTTTTTTTGATTGATTAAGACCTCGACAGTTCCAACTTAATATGTTGACCATTATGTTACTGTGTCTAAATCCTCAAATTGAGATGATTTAATCACCTCATTACTAATATCTAATAAATCCCCCTTAGCCGAAGCTACTACTAACTCCTGATTATTCTATATAGAATTCATAACATTTAAGAAATGCTCTTTTAAGAGAGATCGAAAATGAGCGACTACTTTTAATCTAAATGTTTATGTTTTGCCTAGTGAAAAGCCACTTGCCTCAAAAAGTTTATTCACATCTGAATCAGATGACTGATCAAAAGGAAAAGAAGTTTTTAAATGATCTAAATCAGAGACTATAGTATTAGTATTAGTACCTTGTTTGGGGGTAACCTTGCCTTTTCCTCTACCAGTCGCCTTTTCTCTACCAGTTATTTTTTGCTGAAGGTGCTGGCTTTGTCTTATCTCACCTACTGGTACTATGGCCAGAGATTGAACTGGTGGATCTGCAGTAACCTTCTCAGAAGTATCTAAATCTCCTGAAGTAGGTACTGTTTTTTTTGGAATTTGACCCCATGGATCAGACACTTGAGAGGAAATTTCAACTACATAAGTTAAAAGATACGTCCTAATATCCTTAGTAACTTCATCGTAGAACAATATAACTCTAGCTTTGGGAATAGATTCTTTCCTAAGTACTGCTATTTTGATGCGAAGAACCTTAAAATCTATGTAGCCTGCACACAGAGGATCTACTTCTAAAAGAATTCCCTCCAAATTCTTTAGCAATTCTATAAAACTCAAAGTCTTTCCATAAATATTGTGGAAGACCCGGAATCAGAACCCAAACTTTGAAAGGTTCTCTACCACTATCATTTTTAAATGAATGAAATATCTCTATCGAAAAGCAAATACCACATAACCAGATATGACCATTGAAGAGTGCTTTCCTTTTCCACTCACTAGGAGGCTCTACTAAAAACTTGTTATCTGATAAAGCTCTAACAATCCACTTCCAACCCGATATAGGAAAAGTTTGTGTCAGATGTAACTGTATAAAAATGGCTCCTACCCCTGACTCATCCTTAAGAACTAGACTATTACGGAAGTAATCCTAAAATCACTGTTAATAGGATTAGATGAGAAGATAATTGGAGGATACTTATTCGCCTCCTCTATAGATTCTAAAGAAGGAACTGTAAACGATGATGGCACCATAGTTATAGATCTGCAGTTGTATGAATTATGACCTAACCTACCACAAGCAAAAAAGGAATTCCTACAAGAAGAAGCAAAATGACCAGTATCGCCGCACCTATAACAAACCAAAGAACCCCTCTCTCTGGCGAGACGAAGGTTCTTTAATTTATACTATAACATGATGCATTAGATGGCTTCTCAAGATTTGGTTTAGGGTTTGAAGCAATAACACCAAGATCTCCTGAACGAGGCGCAGTTACGAAAGCATAAGTATGCATAGACGGACCCACCGAAGGAAAAGTAGTGTATGGTGTTAAAGAAGATGGCTACGTCGAGTGTGAATAAGGATGAGATGAGGCGACGGGGTACGACACAAACGATGCATGTGTGCGAGAAGACTGAGATATAGTAATCGGGATGGGCTATTGTGGATGTCGGCTGAGAAGAAATCAAAGGGCCCAAAACAAAAGAAATAAAATTCAGCATCATCTGGTAGTTTATTAATGTATGAGATATAGTAGAGAAATCAATTCGCCCGCTGATCGGATTCTTGAATTTCCGATCAGGCCCAAGGGATGAGAAGACAAACAGAAATCAGATTGTTGGAATCTTGGAGCAATCTTGGAGAAATCTGATATTTAATTTGGATCAATTGTTTCGGCTAGAAAATTTAAATTAATTCTAATTTTGCGTGATTTAATTTGTATTTTCTCACATTATAAATTTTTTTGCATTATTTTCTTGTCAAACACCAGCTTTACTACTCTTTTCTCTCTATTATATTTCTCCATATGACCTCTTCCTCAATACCTAAAAACTCAAAATCACTTTCTCTTATTGATCTATATTCCTCCAACTCTCAATTATCATTGTAATTGGTCTTGCACCATGTGAAGTGTTAAACCGTGAAGCAATAATAATAATAATAATTTAATAATAATAATAATAATAATAATAATAATAATAATAATTAAGAGGGTAATTAAAATAACTTGACACAAAATTTATAAAATGACATAAACCAACAATAATAAATTCATTATTGATTAATAACAAAAGATAAATCGGTAAATGAATTCCCCATTTTCAAATAAATCAATAAAACTAAATTAATAATCAAATAAAAATAAACAAATAATATTATATAGGTAATTATAAGTAAATAAAATGGTTAATTGAATTAAAATTTAATAAAAACCAATATGCAATCAAGCTTGTACTAAAAATATTTAAATGTAAAACTTTAACTAATAAAATGTATCGATCAAAATAGCACTTAACCATGACTTAATGTTAATTTAAAATAAAACATCGATAGTTAGGACTAATGATAACAAAAATCAAATAAACAATAATCAAATTTCAGAGTTTGCCACATATTTGACCCTAAACTCCCGCCACAGAGAATCCCAACCGTTTGTTTCCTCTCTCCCATTTAAAACTCACTAACTCTCCCTCTTCTCTCACTCTCTCTCTCCCCCTCTCGGATCTCTCTCTCTCCCTCTTAATTTTTCCTTCAAATCGTATATGTCACATACTTAGGGGGAAGTTAGCTAATTTTTTTTTGAATGAGTTATATTTTTTTATTATTAATTTATTTTATTTTTAGAAGTATTTTAAATTCTTTATCTTATACACGATGCATGCATTAAGGATGAGCAATTAATTTAGGGGGAGCTAAATTGAAATAATTTCTTTTATTCGTACCATTTTGCCTGATTTCTAAAAGGGGAGAGGTTTTTGGATGAAATCCACATATCATATGTTATATCTATGCATCAATGCATGTTTTGCAAATCGACAAAAGGGGAGATTATTGTACTAAACACCTTCTTTGATTTGTCGATTTATAAAATAACTTTAAATTTTATAATTTACCTTGTTTGAGTTTTTGTAGGGATTAAAATGTAAAATAAATTAGTGTACAAGAACCAAGACTAATGATGAGATACAAGAACTTAATCATTATACAAGAGCTTAATCACTAATGATGAGATATAAGACCTAGATTTAATTAGATTTAAACTAGGTTGAATTAGTCTTAAATCTTAAACAATAAAAATAGTTTTGCCCAGCAAATCGTTATAACGATTCAGTAATCATTATAATGATTGATCTCAATACTCAAAAATATTCTAAGGCAGAAAAATTCTCAAAGAGCCAGAGCGAATCGTTATGTAAAGGTTAAGTAATCATTGCAACGGTTTATGAAACGTATAACGGTTCAGTAA
Organism: Schoenoplectus tabernaemontani; assembly: GCA_037127355.1. Classification (NCBI taxonomy): domain Eukaryota; kingdom Viridiplantae; phylum Streptophyta; class Magnoliopsida; order Poales; family Cyperaceae; genus Schoenoplectus; species Schoenoplectus tabernaemontani. The sequence goes on along the minus strand of CM073742.1, from coordinate 24,596,801 downwards.
TCGTTATAACATTTTGGCAAACCGTTAACAATTGATCAAATCGTTATAACGATTCAGCTCAATTAGATCCAACAGCTATTATTTCTAAGCTTTTATAATGATTCCCAAATCGTTATAACGATTCATGCCGAAAATAGTTTCTTCATCTGTTTCAGAAGATCTATTTTTAAAAGGATAAATTATCTCACTGATTTGAATATGATCCATTTAGCTAAATTATTTTTTCTAGAGAGTTTACTAACCATATACAAAGTGAGAGAGATAAGCTCAAGAGAAAGAAATACTTATTTAGTCAAATTCTTGTTTAAACTCAATCTAACTTCTCTTCATTCTCCCAACTTAATCCTTCGTAATATACTCTCTTTGTAAACTCTTTTGAGCTGTAGTGCTCACATTTCTTGAGTGTGTTGTCACTCATTTTTTATTTTGAGTGTGTTGTCACTCACATTTTTAAGTGTGTTGTCACTTTTATTACAGATAGGCTTGGAAACTCATTTTTGTGTAAGGAACAAGTTCTACAAGTGTAAAACTATTTTTTAGTGTTTTGGCTCAACCTCAATTGTTAGAGGTTGGGAGTCCCGAAGACGTAGGCATTGTAAGTCGAACTTCATTACATCTTGTGTTCAATTTGATCTCTTCTTCTTTTTTCTCTTGTTTCTTTAATTGCTATATTATTGTGAAAATTAAATTGAATTAAATTATCTTTCGCTGCCATTACATTTGAACACTAAATCCCAAATCGATTTTATATATTTCTACCTTAAATTCTTTACAATCTTACATTATTCTAGCCTCTTAGACCATCCACCCTAGAGCCATCACCAACTATACATGCCTTGAGAAGATTTTCAATGGGTCGTACACCAATTTTGTATTGAATCCTGATGGTTCAAACAAAGTCTTCCTAGAAACGCAATGTGGTAAGTTCTTTTTGGCAACAATTCCACCCTAGAGGTCTAGCAAGACACTTGATATAAACTTGGCAAACCCCTTCATTGACTTGACTGATTTGGTTCACTATAACAATGAGTTCGGTTTACAAGGCTTCATGTTTCACCCAAACTTTTGCAACAAATAGGACATTCTTCAATTGTAACAAGTCCAAGTCGAGCACCTGCTCTGGCAAATGCTCTTGTTACCCGAATATCAATTGTAACATATCAAAACTTAGAACAAATAATGATGTACCTCCATGCCAGTACCATGTAGTAATTGCTAAATATACTATTAATGGGGCTTCACCCTCTCCTAACATGGTACTTTCATGGTCCTAATTTTTACTGAAGCCAAGCATAATCTCATTTTAGGATTTTAGTTTCTATTGTTAATTGTAACAAGTTGCTCTGGAGAATTATTCTTTAGAGATAAGGGGAAAGTCAATCTAACATTGCTTCTTTTGTTCTTGTTAAAAATTAGACAAATGATACAAATCCAGCTAAAGTTTCGAGAATATTTATCATGGGACTTCCATACAGTAATCACCATGCAGAGGAATTTACTTTGGCTCGACGGGTATCTCTATTTCATTAGTTCATTACTATATTTTTTCTATTGTTAACTCCATACTTATTGTGCCATGGTGCTAAGCCTTTCAAATTAGAATTCCCAATCAAGTTTTTTACATCTAAATTGGTTAACTTATTTGTCTCTTTATAAGTTCGGATGATCTGTGAAGCCTCCACGTACATTATGATATTCTAAGAAGACAATATACAATATACTAGCAATATACTCGCGCGTTGCAGCTGACTCTTTTATTTAAACATGAAAACATTATAAGATAAAAAAAATCACATTGATCTAATATTAAATTATAAATTCACCAAATTATAGAGAAAACCTATAATAAAAATCAGATTTAATCTTGGATGAGATTTTCTACACAACATGAGTTAATGATTCATGATGTTTATGGTAAGAAAAGTGAATTACTCCAGCATATATTATCACCATTAATTTCTTACCAAACATGTACAAGATTGCTAATCATAGCGCATACCTTAAGTCTTAAATCAAATTTTTATATCATAACATAAATAGAAAGATATTGAGTATTCTAATTTATAAATTATGTGCATAAATAAAAATAATAGTATAGATGGGAAAAAAATGGAGAGAAAGAGGGGATCAATGGACGCGATTACATACGTTCGATCAACCAAAAATAGATATTATCCATCTAATTGAGGGATAAAATGGGTATAATAAAAAAAATACCATGACAAAAAAATGGACTCTTCAATTCTTAACTGCTTTATATAATAGTATAGATAAATTCGGATGATCTGTGTCCTTTCCAGTTCTTCAGATAAGTCATTAAAATCGCCAAAATAGAATTGCAGACATTATTTCTGATTTGCATTGCATTAGTTGCTAACCTGTAATATACAATCTGGTACAACTTTCATTATTTGCTAATTATTCTTTAATTAATTACATATGTTACCTCCTGAAAGGGAACAATATTTGTGTCTTTTCTTAATTCTGAAGTTTTTTTTATTTTTTTTTAATTGTGATTACTTACCGAGCATAGTAATTTAAAAGATAGAAGCTTGCAAATTAGTCCTTAGATATCAACAATCCAAAGCATGAATTAATTAAATTCACCGTCTATTGTGATATTTTATAGAAAAAATGGAAGAATTTGAATAAGTGATTACTTTTTGATGATTCTTTCCTTTCATGTTTTGTCGGGTTTGATGCTTTGTTGATGCAATTATTCTGCTAGAATAAAAGAAATCAATGAAAAATATTCGCACAAGACGTACACTACTCATTTGTCTTAAATTTTTTTTATAAGTTTTTAATTTATAATGAAAATCTTTCACATTATATTTTTATTTTTATGATATGAATTCATAAAAATGACCGTCACAAGGCGTGGATATGTAACTAGCATATCTGAAGAGGGAAGTTGATATGAAAAAACTGATGAATGTCTTGAAGAAAAAGAGATAATATCTATACTATTATATAAAGCATCTAAGAATTGGAGGGTCCATTTTTTGTCATGATAATTTTTTATTATACCCATTTTATCCCTCAATTAGACGGATAATATTTATTTTTGGTTGATCGAACGTATGTGATCGCGTCCATTGATCCCCTCTTTCTCTCCATTTTTTTCCCTTATATACTATTATTTCCATAATATTATTATTTTTATTTAGCAACCTTGTGCATATTTAGTAAGAAATTAATGGTGATAATATATGTTAGAATAATTTACTTTTCTTGCCATAAAAATCATGAATCATTAACTCATATTATGCAAAAATCTCATCCAAGATTAAATATAGTCTTTATTATAGGTTTTCTCTATAATTTGGTGAATTTATAATTTAATATTAAATAAATATGAATTTTTTTATCTTATAATATTTTAATATTTAAATAAAATAATCTGCTGCAACGCGCGGGTATATAACTAGTAAGAATTAATTAATCAAGGATGGCTTGCGATCCTGAAGAAAGATTGGAAGAGTGTTCTTTTCACATGCCATACTCAATGCACAAGGAAAAAAAAAACTGATGAGAAATTTTAAATTATAAATATTATGTGGTACTGTAGAGCTGTAAGATGGGTAAGATAGGTAACAAAAATCTCTTATTTATATTTTTATTTGATAAGTTTGATGAATTATTTTTTTATTCATATTCATATTTATATCCGATAATTTATCAATAAAAAATATTAAAATATAATTAGCAATAGAATATATTATAATATAACTAACAAAGAAATAGATAATGAATAAGAGATAGCTCTTATTCATATCTTTACCTTGTATGCTGGTTACTGTAATATTTATAAATAAAATAATGGAATGATAATAATGGGATTGTGTGTTTCTGATATTTAGGGTTTTTGACGGAGCGGGTGGAGGTGCAAATCAAGTCGTCTACATAAATATTACAGTAAAATACATAATTAACTAAATATATATGTGGTGCTTCAATTCTTGGAACAACTGTTTCTGCATGTGCGAACCGAAGCTGAACTCTCTCATGCATCCCACCTGACAGATCCTCTACAAGTGCAAATGTTCTCAGATGATCAATAATCAACAGAGAAGTATCTTAAACAAATACACACATTGTCAACTTTGTCGGGCCGAATAATATACAAGGAAACAATAAAAACACATAATCAACACCCACATTTTTTATTATCATCGGTTGAAATAGTCAACCATCATTGTTGGAAGGAAAAGAATAGAGTATTTTGGTGGTTCTAAGTATCCATTTTGTTCAATTTACTATTCATGTGGTTTACTTTGGATGGCCTAAAGCCAGGGTAATAAGACTGCACCAATCTCTACTCTGTGTATAAAGTCCAGTAACAGCCACACCCTTTTCCAATAGTCAATTTTGTTCTTTATGTGAAATAAAAAAAATATAACATAAAATTTATATTAGAAGAAAGCAACAACCAAATGTCTACTGCTGCAATTAAATGGATAATTTTTTTAGCTAATCATCCACCTTGCACCAAACTGAAGAAAACACATGACAAAACAGGAATTTAGAGACATTTTAGTCAATTCTTGAAAAAATAAACAGTGCAATTGACATAAATGTATATAAAAGGTTATTAACAGGTGGTCAAACTGCTGTGTCAATTCTGACAAAAATAAAAAAAGCAAGCATCAAAATTGAAAGAATAACTCATTAGCTCGGATGGCCTCTTGCATTGTCTGGAAAATGTCTCGCAGCAGAGGCACTCCCATCAAGTAATTTATGAATTTTGCTGTAGCCTTTCAGTAGGAAAACCTCCAAGTCATCTGTCCACTCGAGCAGATGAATCTAACAAAGAATTTGCATGTTAAAATTGCCATCACTACTGAAAATGTGTTGTAATGTCTAAGCAGTAAAAAGCCACAGTGTTGTTGCACGGATAAGCTTTTGATATTGAAGACAACATCATGTCTCAAGATAGTCAAGTCCATCAACATTTATAACTAAATTTTGTCCTATTGTACCATAAATACTTGATCAATTTCATTGGGCAAATTCAAAAAGTCACCTGACAAGGATGTTTTATAATAACCTCAATACTGATATGGACAGATAAGAGTGGCACTGCACATGACATCAGAATCCAAGGTTTAGCTCTTCTCAGAAAACAAAATTACTCAAGAAAAAAAAAACAAAATAATTGATGAAACTAATAGTGTGGGTAATAACTCACACCGATACTTCTGTTTCATTGAAAAGGCCGCAAGCTTGATTAGTAATATCCAACAACGATGCCTCCTGCAAATATAAAAATTAAGTATGATATGACAATCTGTCAAAGGGAAACACAGTACATACAATTAAAATACATAGTACTAATGCTAATTTGAGACATCAGACATCTGCTTGCAGAGAAACCAAAGGGAGACGACATCCTGCCGTTTGAAATTAAGATGGTGTCTTGAGACAAGTGCAGATGAAATCTCTTCTAAGATCGGTTCTTTCATTTTCTCACAACGGAAGAGGCGAATGAGATTATTTTGATCCATAAAAAACACTCTTCTTCTATTTCATCCCCATGCAAATAGAGATCAAAAGTCGATTCTATAGAATAAAGAGGGACTCAATTGTAAAAAAAAAAAGATTTAGTGTAAATATTTTTTCAATTTTATTTTTTGCTTTTTCATAATTTCATTTAGTTCTTTTCTCGTTCATATATTATTCCAACGCAATTTCATATTTTGTTCTCTATTCCACCGTTGCCGAACAGGCGCTTGGTGTACGACTGTGCGAAGCCAAGCTTAAGACCAACAAATCACAAATCACAAATCACAGGCGCTCAACACTGCACGATTCCAAATTATATAATAATAATAATAATAATAATAATAATAACCAGCCCCGGCTCCTCGGTCATCGCCCCCCTCCTTCTTCCCATCCCGACGATCCTCTCCTCCTTCGCTGCCACCCCCACCTCCCTCCTCCTCGCGCCGCTCATCCTCCCATTGTCTCTGTCTTGGAGGGCTACCTTGCTGCCAACGACCGCAAGATCTAAGCCCTCCTCATCGACAACCAGCGCCTCACGGCCGTCCACCTTGCCCTCTGCCAGGAGCTCCTTCAATCTCAACAGGACCTCCGCATGGCCGTGGCCTCGGCCTCGCGTGCTCGAGAGGCCAAGGAGGCGGATCTGTGGGAAGCTGTGAAAAGGTTGAGGCACATCACGGTAGGTGGAGGCGGTGCGAGCAGAGATATATGGCCAGAGTTGGAGAGGATGTGGGGAGGTTGTCCCTCTCGAAGGATGAGATGGCGCAGAGGCTGGTGGGGATGCGCGGAGAGCTGGGTCGCGTGCAGGCTAAGAACAGTAGGATCAACATGATGGCGAAAGAGATTGAGACAATGCAGCGCGAGCTTCAGAAAGGGAGGTATGCATGATGTTGTCTGAAATTTTCAATTTAGTGTTCATCTCTTTTGTTGATTGCTGACGGGGCGACCATTGAGGTTTGAGAAGAAGGCGCATGGTGAGAATGAAGAGCAGAGCAAACAGATGGAGAACAACATGATTTCTATGGCGAGTGACATCGAGAAGCTACGTTCTGAGCTAGCTAACACACAACAAAGAGCTCAGGCAAGACCTCAAGCAAAAAACTATTCCCAATATTTCTCTTCTTCAGGTCATCAGAATGATTGATCGAGACGGATTGCTCAGAGAGTTGGATTCTTCATTCAAGACAATCATTAAACTAGTCAACCAAGCAATTCCTCCATAACCTAGTGATCAAGAGACACCTGACATAGTGGAGCCCGGAAAAATAAGAAACAACACTCAAGAACTGGGTGTTTGCAAGAAATGGATGAATAATATTCGCTCTCTTACGGGAATCAAAACGGACTCCAACAAAATTCAGACTAAACTGATATCTTTCGACACAAAAGATATCGCAGCTCCCATCTCTATCCCTCCGCCAAAACCTAACCCTAAACCTACAATCGCTACTGCTCATCAAAGACTAAATCAAATCAGAGAATACCGAAGAAGAGGGATTATTACATGTTATAGGTGTAGCGAAAGAAACCATAGTTCTACAGAATGTCGTAATGCATTGGTTTGCTTTGCTTGTGGTAGACTAGGTCATCGATCCAACAGCTGTCAAGCTATTACCCTCAAGCAAAATCCTAACCCCGCACCAAAACCTCTGCCTAATCAACCTATACCACAGCAACAATCGTCACAGCTAGTTCAGACAGCTACAAATTCTCATCAGTCTTACCCATCAATCCCCAAGATTTAACCTTTGAGAATGAAACAGATCAAAGAAGCTAACGAATACCCGATGATCCGCTTCTACAACAATCCAGCTATTGGATCGCTTCAAAGCAATATGAACTACAGTGTGGTCATCACAGACGAACATCAGATGGGACCGCTTTACCTACAAGCCCATCTTGCAAAATGATTTCCTATAACCGGGTTCCAATGGATTGTTCGAGCTATTCGCAACAACCAATACCTCTTAGACCCCCCAAACCAGCAATGGAGAATAACAACCTTAGAATTTTGATCTCTCACCTTAGGAGGCATCAGATTCCCAGTAGAAGCCTACAACAAGGAGAAGCACGACAACTCTGGTCACCCTCCGTTACCGGTATGGGTAAAGATAATAGGTCTTTCTTATCGCTTTTTCAAAAAATTTGAATTTGAACGTATCGCCGATGACTTAAGTGGTAGTATTTTACTGGATGTTGATCACAGAAACAGTAACCATCATGATTTCTCCTTTTTAAGAATTAAGATAGGAATAACAGATATAGAGGTTATACCACCATTTCGAAAACTGAAATTTACTGAAGGGGATGGGTCAGTTAGCTTTCATACTCTTTACTATGAACTTGACCATGAAGCTAATATGCTCATGGAAGATTCACTAGACCAAGATCCTAGACAGACCAAAGTGAAAGCTTACCGGTAGAAAAAGGTGAATGGAGAGAACAGTAAAAGGAAAAATCTTAACTTTGGAAATGAAAGTGTGGAAACAAGTAATTCGAAAGATGAACAAGAAACACCAAAAAAGGGAAAACAGAACAACATAGCCCCTGAAACCCAACAGATCCCTAAGTCTACCCTTCAGTCCCCCCAAAATCCAGCAACAATACCAGATCAAGAGATCATAGAAATAGAAGAAATTCCATACACTGAACCAGCTGACCCTCCAATAACTAAAAGCCATACAGAATCTTCTCCCACAAACTTAGCCCTGATCCCTTTTTCTCAAGATCCCTTACACCCATATGAACAAGAAATCCCATCCCAACAAATAAATAATGGAGTGGAGGAAGAAGCTGATCAGGAAATATTGGAGATAACACCACTGGATCAAATCAAGCCTTCAATAATTCCTGAGCCAGCTAAACAGAGTGAAAGGATCAAGAAGAAGCTTCCAGTTCAATACATCACAGGTACACCTGTTCCAGCACCAATTCAGAACAAGATTCCTCTACTGAGAGCATGTATAGACTCTCTTATATGTGATTTTCCTTATGCTCATTTCACATATGAGGAAATAGTGACATTATTTTCTAGATGTGGTTTTTCATTAGATACTAGTGATAGTATTAAACTTAAAGTAGTTCAACATTTTAGATCTTTAACAAAATAACAATTATCATATGTACTGAATGGAATCCTAGATAGAATAAATAATACACAAAATAGAGATAATATAGATTTAAGCATAGAGGTTTTACCTCTGATTTCCATTATTAATACATGAATGTACTAAGTTGGAATGTCAGAGGATTAGAAAAACCTAAAAAAAGAAGATTAGTGACAGAAATACTTTATACACATCATATAGACATTGTAAGTATTCAATAGACAAAAAAAAATCAAAATTTAAGGAAAGAACATTAAGAAATTTGAGTAGTATTTTAACTAAATGGATCATTCTACCAGCTGATGGAAATTCAGGAGGAATATTAGTAGGCATAAATGAGAATAAAATAGAACTAATACAATCATGAATTTTTAATTATTCAATTACAATCTTAATTAAATAGAGAAACACTGGTTTTATTTGAATGTTCACATCAGTTTATGGCCCTACATTACTTAGGCTTAGAAATAATTTCTGGAGTGAATTATCTAATACCAGATTATTATCAGATGTTGCTTGGCTCATAGGAGGGGATTTTAATGTGGTTAGGCATAGATCAGAAAGGAAAGGAAGATCATTTAATCACTCTATTAGTACAAAATTTAATAATTTAATAAATAATAATCAACTAATATATCTTAAAAGTAATGATAGGTTATATACTTGGTCAAATCTAAAAAAAAAACCCTCCTTAGCATGTTTAGATAGATTTTTATGCACAACTTCATGGGAAAGGGAATTTCCAAACTATCTAAATAAATCTTTACCTAGATACCAATCAGACCATAATGCAATAATTATATATACAGATATCTCTAGTAGATTGGATATTAACACTCCTATTAAATTTGACAAACAGTGGATACAACAAGAAGGATTTAATCAATTACTAATTATCTGGTGGCAATCATTCAAAATAAATTACAGGATATAGGGAATAGCTGGAGAGTTAAAATGCAATTTATGAGACGAAAATTTAAAGGATGGAATATTAATACTAAAGGGAAAATAAAAAAGGATAAAACAAAATTATTTAAAAAGATAAATGAATTAGAATTATTACAGGAAGATAGGGATTTGAGTATGGAAGAATATAATATATGGGAAGATAGTAAATTAAAATTAGAAAAAAAAATTTGATGAAAAAATTTATTGGCAACAAAGATCAAGTCTACAATGGATTTTAGAAGGAGATTTGAATACTAATTTTTTTTCACACAATTGTAAATAATAGAAAAAGAAAGAATAATATATACTCACTAACAATTAATAATGATGTCATATATGATCAAAATATAATAAGAAATTACATATTGAATTATTATAAAGAACTCTTAGGATTAGTACACAACATAATTTTTACATTGGATTTACACATATGGAATGAAAATGAACAATTAGATACAGCTATAAAAGATAAACTAGAGGAACCAATTACAGAAGAAGAAATAAAAAAAAACAGTATTTGATTCTAATGGGAATAAAGCCACTGGGCCAGATGGAATACCTTTCTCCTTCTATCAAACTTATTGGGACACAATTAAAAATGATATTACTGCTTTAGTTAATGCCTTTTATCATAATACTTTAAATATAACAAAGATAAATCATGTTACAATAGTATTAATACCTAAAGTTTCAAATAGTATGAGAATAGAACAATTTAGACCTATTAGTTTAGTAAATTGTAGTATTAAGATTATAATAAAGATTCTAGCAACTAGAATTAGTATAGTTATGGATCAGCTTATAAATCATACTCAAACATCATTCATAAAAGGTAGAAATATACATGATAATATAATATGTGCCCAAGAAATATTTCATAAAATTAGGAAAAATAAAACTAAAGGAATTTTACTTAAAATTGATTTTGAAAAAGCTTTTGATTCAGTTAATTGGCAATATATTTATGAAGTACTACAAGCTAGAGGATTTGGAATTAGATGGATAGAATCAAAAACCTTATGGAAAGTAGCCAAAATAGCATTCTAATCAAGGGTAAAACAACACCATATTTTTACTCAAAAAAGGATTAAGACAAGGAGATCCAGTATCTCCTTTTCTCTTTAATCTAGCAGGTGATATACTCTCTAAAATTTTATAAAAGGACAATTAGAAGATTATATTCAAGGCTTAGAAAATTTTAATGGTTTAAATATTACTCATCTACAATTTGCAGATGACTTATTAATTTTTCTAAAAGCGGATGAAAAAATGGTTGCAGCATTAAAATTATTATTGGTAGGGTTTGAACATATGTTAGGTTTAAAAATAAATTATTCAAAAAGTAAAATGATACCTTTAAACTTACAAGAAACTGAAAGTAATAGATTAGCTAATATCATAGGATGTAAAATAGGGATACTTCCCATTAAATACTTGAGAGTACCGTTACACTGAAAGAAACTGAGGATAAGATATTAGAATTTTCTAATTAATAAGGTAGCTGTTAAATTAGATCACTCGAAAGAAAAGCTCCTCTCATTAGGAGAGAGACTTACTCTTATCAAATCAGTACTAAATGTTATTCTCATTTACTGGCTTACAATATTTAGAATTTCAGCTAAAATTAGAAAAAGATTAGATCAATTATGTAGAAGATTTTTATGGTTTGTTGGAAATACTACAAGGAAAAAATATTATTTAGTAAGTTGGAAAGTAATTTGTACTAGCTTTGAACAAGGGGGTTTAGGAATATTAAATTTAAAAACTATGAATAAAGCTCTGCTAGTTAAATGGTTATGGAGATTTCACAATAATCAAGAAAAAGGTTTATGGAAAAATATAATAGAGAACAGATTACCCTTTATTATTTGAAATATCAATGGACCCAAATATAACTGTAGCTCGGGTGATTGGGTACAATAGATATTACTTAAGTTTTACTAGTTCATTAACTGATACACTTAGAAAACAACTATTGGAACTTTATACAAAACTATCAACAATCAGTTTAAATACATAAGAAGACAGTTATATATGGAGATGAAACAATAAGGGTATTTTTACAACAAACTCATGTTACTCATGGTTAGATTTTGGGGGAGTAGAAAACACTCAATACCAGTTAGTATGGTCAGTCTCTATCCCTTTGAAAATTAAAATATTTCTAATATATATAAAATGTCAAATATACCCTTTGTAAAGAATAAAGTGAGTAATGATCAAAATATTTTTTATTTTTGAAGTTCTATATTATGCATCTATGAGAAAGATAAATATCAAAACTTCTCAAAAACTGCAAATGTGTTGGATATGATGTAATTTTTTACATGCTATATATATTTCTTTCCTACATATATAGAATCAATTAAGCAACGAAAGTCATGAAGAATATACAAGATATCATGTATAAATATACTAGCAAATTATATAATGTTTGACATGTTAAGAATTAAGATAGACCCATAAATGATACGGATTCGAATCCTGATTGTAAAAAAATATTGATCATGACATTTGCACATTTTGTTTAGCATTGCTTTTTGTCTTATATGCAAAGGTAGTTTTTATTAGGGTTTATATGCAAAGATAAGAGTAGTAATATAAACTGCTAACATATGAATGAAACATCTTATTGACTTGTATTTATGGGCGATTCAACCTAAATTAATGGATATTATATTTATCAGATGATGAACATCTTTTGTGTGTGTTTATGCTGATGTGGAGAGGATAATTGAGTTTTCATATGAAATATAAAAATAGTGAACTAAAAACGTATTTAAAGTTTATTTGAAGTTTTTAATTTTATTTTTTTCTTAGAAATTATATAGGTTTTCATATTATTGAGTAAGAAAGATGTATTATTCAGTAAAAATATTTTTTTTCGTTGTATGAATGATTGTATTTCTTTTATATTTTTTATTAAATGAATAATATGATGTATGTCATAATGCTGATCTTTTTTATTTGTTCTTATATATCATTTAATGTTCTTAGTTGCTTTGTCATATGTATAAAAAGTTAAATTTATAAAAAAAATGGATCTTTAACAATGATTTTTGGCTCAGAACCGTTGTTAAATACCCCTTTAACAACGATTCTGGCACAGAACCGTTAGTAAAGCTTAATTTCAAAAAAAATAATTTTGAACGTGTAATTTGACAATGAGATTTAACAACGGCTACTTAGAACCTTTCCTAACACACTCATTAATAATGGTTCAATAACCATTATTAAATTTGATCAACAACCATTGCCAAATATTTTTTTATTATAGTGGTAATTTATAATTAGTGAACACGGCTGTAAACGCCTGCGGTCAATTTTTTTCTTTTTTCTAAGTTTTTGATTTCTAAAGAAGTAGAGAGAGATAGATAGATAGAGAGAGTGTATATAGAGTGAGACTATGATGGGCGAAGCACAAAACCTTATTTGGTTTGCATTCATATTTTGAATTTAAAAATCTAAATAGCCGATCCAAACTGTTAAACATGATCTTCATATTGAAATATTTTTAGAGATCAAATTTTATATTTTTTTGAAATTTTTTGCTATTTTTGAGATGGGTGAAAAATTACTAGTATTGAATGGTGTAGAAATCGTTAATAAACAAACTTTGTACCGATCTAGAAAATAACAAAAAAATATAAATTTTGATCTCCTTTCAATATAAAGATCATATTCAACGTTTGGATCGGTTGTTTGGACTTTTAAATTTGAGATATGAACGTGAAACACGAGAGATTTTGTGTTTTATGAAACACCATAGCCTCACTATATATATATATATATATATATATATATATGTGAATGAGCACCAGCGTTTATGAACACATGCGTTCATGTTAAATTTTTTTATTAAATCCCAAACAATAGTTCAATTTTTTTATTAAATGAATAATATGATGTATGTCATAATGTCGATCCTTTTATATGTTCTTATATATCATTTACTGTTCTTAATTGCTTTGTCATATGTATAAAAAGTTAAATTTGTAAAAAAAAATGAACCTTTAACAATGATTTTTGGCTCAGAACCATTATTAAATACCCCTTTAACAATGATTCTGGCACAGAACCGTTGGTAAAGCTTAATTTCAAAAAAAATAATTTCGAACGTGTAATTTGACAATGAGATTTGGCAATGGCTACTTAGAACCTTTTCTAACACACTCATTAACAATGGTTCAATAACCATTATTAAATTTGATCAACAACCATTGCCAAATATTTTTTTTATTATAGTGGTAATTTATAATTAGTGAACACGACTGTAAACGCCTGCGGTCAATTTTTTTCCTTTGTCTAAGTTTTTGATTTCTAAAGAAGTAGAGAGAGATAGATAGATAGATAGAGAGAGAGTGTATATAGAGTGAGGTTATGATGGGCGAAGCACAAATCTTTTTGTGCTTTGCGTTCATATTTTGAATTTAAAAATCTAAATAGCCGATCAAAACTGTTAAACATGATCTTCAAATTGAGATATCTTTAGAGATCAAATTTTATATTTTTTGAAATTTTTTGCTATTTTTGAGACGGGTGAAAAATTACTAGTATTGAATGGTGCAGAAATCGTTAATCAACAAACTTTGTACCGATCTAGAAAATAACAAAAAATTCAAAAAAAATATAAATTTTGATCTCCTTTCAATATAAAGATCATATTCAACGTTTGGATCGGTCGTTTGGAGTTTTAAGTTTGAGATATAAACGTGAAACACCATAGCCTCACTATATATATATATATATAGAGTGGAGATAGCGTGAGCTTAAGCTCACGGAGGCCTTCCATGAGCTTAACTCAAAAAACATATTAAATCATCTCGAAATTTTAATTTATCATTCTCATTAAATTCTTTATATGAAAATCTCATGGGATGCTAAAATTTGGAGCGTTTTGAGTTTTTTAAATTGCCTTTTTTAATTTTTGAAAATGATGTTCAAGTATTGAATATATTATTATTATTTTTAGAGCTGATTTTCAAAAATTAAAAACAGTGACTTAAAAAGCTCAAAACGCTCCAAATTTTTGCATCCCATGAGATTTTCATATAAAGAATTTAATGAGAATGATAAATTAAAATTTTAAGATAATTTAATATGTTTTTTGAGTTAAGCTCACGGAAGACCTCCGTGAGCTTAAGCTCACGCTATCTCCACTCTCTCTCTATATATATATATATATGAATGAGCACCAACATTTATGAACACATGCGTTCACATACAAGTGCTGACACATAAAATTTTTGAATATTTTTATTTATTTTAACGCAGACGTTCACGTATAACTCGTGAACGCATTCCTTCAGAGAGTGAACATAGTTTTATTAAAATTTTCAAAAAAATTCTGTAATTGTTTTTTTCAGAGTTTGTGACTTGGTGTGGTTGCAGTGGCTCTGATGCATACCATATCCCAATCCCATACTGCAAATTTGTAATGTAATTGTCGCTTGCTGTCTTGCATGTAAATAAAAGCTGATCTTGAATTCCGGCCCCAGCAAAAATTATATGACTAATTGTGTTATGGAACAAAATTTAAAAAAAAAATTGTATTGAAAATGCAGAAATCAAATTGACATCTCTGATTTACTCAAATTTTATAATCGTTAACATACAAGAATCGCTCAGTATATATATGGACCCATGTTAACCTTGATAGTTCACTACGCCAGAAAACCCCTTTTGCAGCGCACCATTTACGTAAAAACCATTTGTAAATGGGTTTACATCGGTTGTTAAAGAAAACATTGCTAAGTTTACGAGCGGTTGTTAGCTAAAAACCATTGTAAATGGGTTTACGACGGTTTTTAGCTAACAACATTTTGTAAACTTAGCAGCGGTTTTCTCTTAACAACCGATGTAAACCCATTTACAGCGGTTTTTAACTGAAAACCGCTGTAAATTAATTTTTATTTTAGAAAAGTTCTTTTCTCACGGGATCCAAACATTTCCCCCCTTTCCCCCCTTTCCCACAGCTCCATTAATGTGGAAAACCTAGTCACTGCATCACCTCGCCTCGCCTCGCCCGCCTCGCCTCGCCTCGCCCGCCTCGCCTCGCCTCGCCTCGCCTCGCCTCGCCTCGCCTCGCCTCGCCGCCGCCTCGCCCCGCCCGCCTCGCCTCGCCCCGCCTCGCCTCGCCTCGCCCGCCTCGCCCGCCTCGCGCCGCGCCTCGCCTCGCCTCGCCCGCCTCGCCCCCGCCTCGCCTCGCCTCGCCTCGCCTCGCCTCGCTCGCTCGCCTCGCCGCGCCCGCCGCCGCGCGCCTCGCCTCGCCCGCCTCGCGCGCGCGCCTCGCCGCGCCTCGCCCGTCGCCCTCGCCTCGCCTCGCCGCCGCGCCCGCCTCGCCCGCCTCGCGCGCCTCGCCTCGCCGCCGCCTCGCCCGCCTCGCGCGCGCCCGCCCGCCTCGCCGTGCCGCCGCTGCCCGTGCCGCCTGCCCCGCCCACGTCGCCCGCCTCGCCCGCCTCGCGCGCATGCCTCGCCTCGCCTCGCCTTGTTTTGACATTTTTTTATCAAGTTTTAATATTTTGTAAATATATGTTATATTTTGTTGTATTATGTATGTATGTTAGATAAATTAGTTAATTAGATGTAGTTAATTAGTAATTAAATGTAGTTATTATTGTTTTTGTGAAAATGCATGTGATGAAAATATTATATATGGCTAGCATATATGGGCTAGTCACGAAATAAAAAGAAACAATTTAAAAAAAAATAGTTTTACAACGTTTTACGAAGAAACCTTTGCAAACGAATTAAAAAAAAAATTTACGGCGGTTTTTATGAAAAAACATTTGCAAAAATAATTTTACAGCGGTTTTTAAGGTAAAAACAACGGTTTTTTGTAAAAAGGTAAATGATGTTTGACGGTTTTTAGTTAAAAACCATTTGTAAATGTACATTATTTTGCGGCGGTTGTTATATAAGAACGCTATTTGTAAAGTAATTTGCGGCGGTTTTCAAAAAAATCCATTTGTTAAACTTTGCGAATGCGCTACCCAAGGAAAAAGGGACGGTTGTACAATGATTATGTTAACAATTTTATTTTTTTAAGGAAATAAGTGTATTTGTCACTCAAAGCCTATTTGTGGTGTAGTCAATAGTATGGATCGGGAATTTTTTATACTTCTCGGGTTTAGTTCTTCCTCTTAATCATATGTTGTTGGATAATTGGATGTAATATGGAATTAATATTTAAATATATTAATTATAAATAAATAAAGTGAGATTCCTTGAAAACTTAATTAACTTAGATAAGTGGAGTCGACCTATGAGGCTATGACCTAATTGAGTCAAAGAACTTTAACTACTGTAATTAGGATGGTGTCTAGTTAGATTTGTCTAATAATAAAATGATATCAACTCGGCCATAATCCAATTCGACTCAGTCAACCCATTGACACCCTAACTGCCAATTTCTAAGCCTTTGAAATTTTGTGATTTGATGACGTGAATACATACATGATACATCAAATCTCATCATTTTTGTAGGCACGATATATATATTTGTATCAAATATATTATATTAACAACGTTAAATTACAAATATTAATGCAAATCTAATTTAAAAAATTGTTTCAAAATAAATTATTTTAAAGTAATCTGGAATATCAGATTTATTTCCTAGCTGGAATGCGCAGAGATCTGCGATATATATAATCATGGGTTACGCAATAATAACAACATTTTAAAGGATGCACGGAAACTTCCCTTATTGTGTATTATACATCAACCTAGACATATTACCTAATTTGGTTGTAAGGATCAAACACAATAAAGGATTTGGTTCCTTTATGAAGAAATGTAATCAAAAGATTTTATATATTCTTATATATTATTGTACAGATTTCTTTACTGTTTTTAATTTACTTAATTAATTAGCTGGACCAAATGTATCAGAAATTATCAGATTACATCCTAAATAAAAAATAAATCCCAAACAATAGTTCAATTTTCTTTATAACAAGAAAAATTCCTTCCCTTCCATTAGAAATTATATATTGGGTCATTTGAATGTGTACAGGTGAAGAAAGCAGGGGAGAACTGATGGAAACCACAAACTGCCATGGGGCAACTTTGGCTTGAATTCTCACTTTCATGCACTTAAATTGTTTTAAGGCGAAGTTTAGGTATACCAGCTGGAGCAAAGAAAAGTTTCAACAACACCCACCTAGACTTAATTCCCTTTCACAGAACGCCAAACCTCGGAAGCACCTAAAAGAAGCTAATTCGCCAACTAAACCATATATATATATATATATATATATATATATGCCTAGCTAAATCCTAATCCTCTCACTTGCCTCTCTATCTAAAGGTTTGCTCTTCTCTCTCTTCAAACCTAACACCAATAGAAAAACGTGGATATAGAGAGTCAATGATTTCCAAGAGAGTAGAGACGAAAGAATGGCACTAACTATTTAATGTAATGTCCTTGGATTATAATCACACCCTAATCATTTTTTTCATCTGCCTGCTAAGATAATGAAGGTTAGGAATAAGCTTAATTCCCTCGTAGCACTCTTATTTGGCCTCTTCATATTTCTTGTTGCGTCGCTCGGAGTGCGAAATGGTGATTGGAAGGCAGTCACCAGAATAGCAGCAAGAAGAACAAACAGCCGACAGTGCGACTTCTTCTCTGGTCGGTGGGTCTATGATGACATGGCATACCCGCTATATAAGGAGAGGCAATGCCGGTTCATGTCTGATCAATCGGCATGCGAGAAGTTCGGAAGATCAGATTTGGTGTATCAGAAGTGGACATGGCAACCAGATGGGTGCAACCTCCCTAGGTATGTATGTACAATGCATAAAATTTTCAATTTCAGAGATCATGAAATACTTTTAAAGAATTTTATATTTTCTAGAGATCTTAGCATGAATGTGCCCAAAAGATGAGAATAAAAATATGATTTTTTTTTTCTTTTTTCACCATATTATGCCAATGAAAAATGTGCTTTTGCCAATAATGGATCCAACTTATGTATAAACATGCCAAGAAAGTACGATCATTTGTTATATTGATATGAACCAATGGAGAAATGGTTGATAACTAATCAGAAGTTTGATATTACTATATAAACTGACTCTATTTTTGTTATAGATTTTTCTTTGCAAAGTTTTAGACTGACAATCATTGAGAGATTGAGTAACATTCAATTAAACTGCTTCACGAACAATTAATTTCCACGCAAAAATTAATATGGTTTCGAATGACATAAAAAGTCAAATAGTCATGAGGTTGGATATATAGGAGAAAGGTATAATGGAGGAGAACATGCATTTGGACGATATTTCGACAATGATAAATTAACACGAGCAGCAAACTTGTCAAATTTAATTTGTTAGGTTAGGGTGCTACGTAGCACGGATGACCCGTGTGCTGTGGACTATTTTTTCATCTTTAAAGTTTAAATTATCGATCAACTAGTCAAAATATTTTTCATATGAAAATCTAGTTAGGGACTCAATTTTATATATTTTTAGGATCTTTTACTATATTTTTTAAGATAGCTAGAAAATCACTTGATTTAATTATTATGAGTCATTCAAAAAAAATTTGGTCCCCAATTAAATTTTCATATGGAAATTTTTTTGATAGCTTGGATCGACCATTTGATCTTTGAAGACTAGAGAAATGATCTGTAACACACAAACTATATGTGTTACGCGTAGCACCGTAACCTAACTATATATACATATATATATACACCACAAAATACACTAATTTGTCGAGTTTACAAGTGTATAAACCTAATAACTATAGTATAACTAGGGGTAGATCTACATAGATAAATTTTGACACTTGATTTATCAAAATTGAATTATTTAAATAATATCAAATGCAGTCGAGAACCTAATTCTAATATTATGCTAAAGTAAATAAGAAAATTAAAAGTAATCCTAAAATAAGATAAGTAAATAAGGTAAGTTTAGAAAATAAAAAGTTTCTAAGGTTTTCAACGTAAAATCATATATATATATAGAGAGAGAGAGAGTCAAAAATTTGGAGCGTTTTGAGCTATGGTGCTTTGCAAAAGATTTTTATATAAAGAATTTAATGAGAATGCGTTGTGTATATATATAGAGAGAGAGAGAGAGAGAGTCCGACTTTGCGCTCTATTTTTAAATTCAAGTCAGAAATAATCAATCTGAACTGTTCAATCTAATCCTCATATAAAAATCTATTAGTAAACCAAATTTTATATTTTTTTTAGAATTTTTTTGCTATTTTTTTTATGAGGAGAAAATGACTTGATCTGAGAATTCTGGTTCATCCAAAAATGACGGTTTTCCCCTATCCAAAAAAATAACAAATAAATTTCAAAAAATATAAAATTTGGTTTACTAATAGATTTTGATATGAAAATTAGATTGAGCGATTTGGATCGATCATTTCTGACTTAAAATTAAAAATAGAGCGCAAAACACACAACGCTTTTGTGCTTGCAAAGCACCATAGCCTAATATATATATATATATATATATATATATATATATATATATAATTATTAAATATTTTTATTTCTGCAATAAACATTGAGTTTTTGATGGTAACTTGCTCTTAAACCCTAATTGAATGAAATAAAAACTTTTTTATTAAATTTTCTAAGTTAAATTTTATAATTAAATAATTATATAGCAATTTGACATTTAGGCTAATATATGCAAATGAGAATTCTTATGTCGAAATTTTTGGCCTTAATAAAGCAGATTCAACGGAGCGAGGTTGCTGGAGAAACTAAGAGGGAAGAGGATGGTATTTGTTGGAGATTCACTAAACAGAAACCAATGGGTCTCCATGGTTTGCCTACTTGACACCTCCACTGACTCCAACAAAGTCATGGAGACTCATGGAAACCTCATGTCCTTGAAGATCAAGGTATGTATCTAGATCTAGCTAATAAACATTATTAATCGGGATTAAAATATAAGTACGGATCGTTTCTGTATTATAGATTATTTTTTCATTTTCAAAAATAAAATGATTGATAGTTAGATAGTTAGAAAATCACTTCTTTAATATTATATTTTTTAATTATTTTAATTTTTTTTAAATAGTTAGAAAATCACTTTTTTTAAATATTTTAGATGGCTCATAATAATTAAATCAAGTGATTTTCTAACTATTTTTAGTAAAAAAATATGAAAATTGGTCTGGAACTAGATATTTATATGAAAATCATTTTGAGCGGTTCAGATTGACAAATTAGACTTTGAAAATAAAGAAACTATCCATAATACGGGAGCGATCCATATTATGTATAACATCATAATCCAACTCTTTGTGTCATTATATGTGCATAAATTTATTTGTATTAAAATAATATACATACATTAAATATCACACATTAATTAAATCCTTATAATACGTATTACATTGCTTTATATATGCGAGTCACTACTGTTATTTAATCACACCGATTATAATCCTAAGGCCGTCATAATTATAATATATTCACAAAAATATAAATAAAATAAACTATGAATAAAAAGAATAAAATTTCCCTCAAAAGGATTGCTCTCAAATTAAAAAATGCTATCTTGGCTAAAGCCACGAGCAACAACAAGAATATATATATTTTATAACATGTCAATGGACTGCATAAACATGGGCAGGGTTACAATGCATCGGTTGATTTTTACTGGTCCCCGTTGTTAGTCGAATCAAATTCAGACCACCCAGTGCTTCACCGTGTGCCAGACAGGATTGTCAGAGCACATTCAATCGAAAAACATGCAAGACACTGGACTGATGCAGATATATTGGTTTTTAACACCTATCTATGGTGGAGAAGGCGAAATATGAAAGTCTTGTAAGTTCTCTGCTCTGCATTTTATTTATGCTCATGCATTCAATATACCATCTTGTGCAGCATAAGTTCCATCTGTACCATGCTGCCATGATGAATTTTAAAATTGATTTGGTTTGTCCTCTTTATATTCCCAGGTGGGGCTCATTTGAAGAGGATGACGGGGTCTACAAGGAGATTGAGAGTTTAAGGGGTTATGAGTTGGCTATTAAAGCTTGGTCTGATTGGCTTGAATTCCATGTCAACCACACAAGGACTGAACTCTTCTTCATGAGCATGTCACCGACCCACTCATCGTAAGTTCAGCACCAGATTCCTGTATCAGTCTATTTATGGTACATGTCATATAGAGTTTCAGTATAAGGGTATTAGTGCTTCACCGTAAATATGCACCACAGCACCAGCAATGCTTCATCTGTGAAAGTTTAATAATTTTCAACCTAATCAACTCAATTTTGTTCCACTTTAACTCAAACAAAGGTTGCTCTACTTTGCTTAACTTGGTGCTAGTACCAAATTTGGATACAGTGACCAATAGAAGATACATGCAGAACTAAATTTCACTTTACATTCTGTAGAGGGGATGAATGGGGGACTGACAGTGGACACAATTGCCACAACGAAACCTTACCTATATTACGAGACGGGTACTGGGGCGAAGGATCCGACCCAAGATACATGCATGTGGTGGAAAACACTATTCAAGAACTAAAACAAAAGGGGGTGAATGTAAAATTCCTAAATATCACACAGCTATCCGAGTACCGTAAGGATGCACATCCATCTGTATACAGAAAGCAGTGGGACCCACTGACAGAGGAACAGTTAAAGAACCCAAGCAGCTATGCTGATTGCATACATTGGTGCCTTCCTGGTGTTCCTGACATATGGAATCAGATATTGTATGCACACATTTTTTCATAAAAAAGAAAGTTTTGGCTCAGCTTTCTAATTGTTTTCTCTTTTCCTGAAATGATTCAAGTGTAAAATGTATGATAAGAATAGGTGGAGAAATTAAGAAATAAGAGAAAAAAAAAAAAGGACCTTGTTTTGATAACTTTTCAGCAAATCATTGTCAGCAAAAGAAAAAAAGGAAAAAACGCAGACTAGTGGATGGTGACATTGTGGGGTATGATTGGAAACTGGATATGAAATAAGACTTGACCGTTTTACAACTGGTAACTTCACAAACTAGACACCCATTGATTTTCTATGGTGAAAACTGCACATAAGAGTAAAGAAAATAATATCCAAATCTGCAAGTTATTTGTTACACACTATCGAATTCTTCAAACTACTTAGACACATGAATCTTGCATTTTCTCTAATAAGCAAAAGTTTTCAACTTAGTTAATTAGCTTCATTTTTCTACAGTGAGATGCACTAACTCTAATCTCTAAATATCTAGTCTCACTGTAGTGGGTCCTTGTTTTGTCAACCAAATCTTTCCTTTTATCTCCCAATCCAGAGTTTTTTCTATAGCTGCTCCCTACATTCCAACACACGGTGTCCATGTGCTCATCTTCGGCAAACATGACGCCTCCTTCCCTCGTGAACGGCCGGTGTGCTCTGTTGTACCTGTCCTGGAACCACGATTTTGGCCGGAAGAATGCAGATTTTGGTGGTTTCGATGAAAACACCATCCTCCCGTTTACACCATCATGCAGAATCCAGTTGAGAATCGCACTGTCACCATAAACCAACTGTTCAAATTTCCAGGGCTTTAAGCTTAATACTATGGTTTCAGATGATGATATGGACAATCCAATAGATTTTGGGGGCTCAAAGGAGTTTTCAATTGTTTTCTGCATGCCAACCTCGTGGACAGGATTGTCTGTGGATTTTCTCACTGTGACTGAGAGTATGTCAGATTGGAGCAGTGGAGTTAGTTGCAAGCAAACCCGGGACGGGAAGTGCTTTTCATCAGAGCCATAACCTTGCTTTTCCATCAAGGTTTCAGACACCAACCTGATCAGATTGCACCTAAAAAGGAAGATACATGTGTGGTCTGAGATCAATCAAGTATTTTGTAAGGAATTACTTGACAAGTTTGAATCGTGCAAAGTATCCATTAATTGAGAACAGTTGTTATAAAATATAGTTGGACATAAAAGCAAACCATTTATTGTATTATGATTAGTACTACCTTGCGCTGCTCTTCAAGCAACTTCAGTGATAAAATTTATTTGCTAACTAATATTTTTGGGTGTACATATATGAATTTAAAATATTTTAGTTTACAAATAGTTCATGAGTGAAAATTCTTAAAGCATTCAGAACTATTGCAACAGAGGTAGGGCTCGAAAGGTGATTAACTAATAGTTCTTTACCAACCTTATGTTATCCACATTCACGCTTATATCAATCCAATCCTCCTTGAAGTTCAATTTGTATCAAAATTGAATTACACTCCCAAATTGTTGGTAGTCGAGAGAAAATCGCAGCCTTGAATCCTTTGTGCTAATGCTAGAATCTTCTGTGGCCATTGCAATCATAGGATGATACAATTGAACTTTCCAATTGTATCATCATTGTCCGAAGCCTTCAATTCAACTATCCAATTTGTAAATCCTAGGTTTAAGGACCTCATCCATTGCTCCTCAACATTTGATCCTAACACCCGCATGAGTTGCTTTGATGCTTCCCTCATTTCCGTAGTCGCCGAATGAACCCTAATTGTTTCCACAAAATCCTGCCTAAGATCTAGTGGGGCTTCATATACACAAACTAGGAAAGCGAGCAAGGGTGAGAAATGCAATGTTAAATGCATCTGCTAGATTCTTGCATGCATCCAAAGCAATTGTTCTGCAGATATATTTGTTATGGTGCCCATATATATTTGAGCACAGCAGATACTATGTTGAAGAAAAATGTGTGCATGATTTCTTCACCAATTCGATGGCTGTTCAATCGGAATGAATTAGAGGTCCAAAGTGAGCTTGGCACATGCCCCACTAGATCTTGGGAGAATGAGAGGTTTGATGGCAGATTTAATTTGGGGGGTTTGTTGATCACGAGGATTAGTGAATGGTTTCCCTCTTGGGAGGTGCATATGTGGAGACGAAGAGAATTTGCACTCCATTGGTGGCTTGGTGGGAGAGCTGTAATCCATAATTCCCATATGTGAGGTGCAAAAGAAGTAGTCATTTGTAATGAGCTTCATATATACGTACCTTTATACATGCATGTTGACGGAATGAATCACGTAAATGGTGCGAGCAAAGAAGGAAAGATGAAGACTTCGTGGCTATAGCATGTAGATATATTCTCCAATTAATCCTCTAGGATTAGAAATAAGTGGAGAGGTCCATTAAATTAAAACAATGGGCTCGTTTTAATGTGTTATGCATGGCATGGCAGGCACTTGGAGAGGGCAAACACGTAAATATCTCATATATGGTCAATTTAGGTGTCAATGTGTTATGCTCTGCTGCTTACATAAGATTTCCTCAAAGAAAAATTATTACACACTAAATCTACATGTGAGGGAATGGAATTAGTATATATATTAATTAAGAGGTGAATTCGGAGGAATCCATTTCTGGCAAAGGAATTTATCTAAGATATATACTCACTTTCCTACCGCATGGAGCTGCATTTTATCAAAGCTTGTGAGTGGTTCAACTAAATATGACCTTGGCTATTCGACCTGAAATGGCCGAAACATACATTGGTAACTTGTATTAATTGGATTTGAACTGGAACTGGAACTGGAACTGGTACCTTGTCTTCTATTGGACGTTTCAAAATACAAACAAAACTCAACAAGAGACGGCAGTCGGCAGATATAATCTGAAATTTGAGGTAGATTCTGATTTCAAGTCGGTACCAGTTGCCATCTTTGGAGCTAGCTTTAGCAAGTGCTGAATAAAATATTGGGCAAAGAGCTAGTCTATTTTCTTCTCTTAGAAAGGAAGGAAAGATACCAACAAGTCATTTAGTTCAACCTTTCATTCTTTGGGGTAGGTACTACTCATTCTTATGACCAAATGTGTTCACATTCGGATTGGCTGGCTCCGGTGTAAATTTTATACAATACAATATAATATAATATAATATAATATAATATAATATATTATATTATAATTATAATAATATGATGTGTGTCTATAAAGCCTGAACCACCCCCATCTACATCAACAGTAGAATGATCCAGTGCGTCCATTCTGCTGTGCTTGAATTCACTGCAGTTTCCGATCTTGAGAGAATCAATCTCAGCCATTAATTCCTCAGCCACTCTCTCGTTCATGTGCTTCCTCAGTCCTCACTCTATATGGTCTGATTAACCCAGCTCCAGCTCCAGCTCCAGCTCCCCCCTTGTCTTTCCATCTCTTCCATATAGCTGATGTCGCAGCTCCTATATATCAACTGAAGATAACATATTCCAAAATCATTCACCTACTCTACAGGTAATACCCATACAAACACACATACACAAAAAAAAGACATCAAAGAAAAAGATGTGCATACCAGTTCAAGTACCATAAGAATTACAATATTTCAAGTCACTGTGAATAAGTTATGTAGGAAGACTAAAACACACACACACAAAAACCTTTATCCTTTGCATGGAAATGAAGCTGTCATTGGATCACAGAAGTACAATTTTTGGATGCCGATATATATGTACACCAATTATGAACTTATAATCTTATTAAAGGTTTGAGTACTCGTGTTTGAATGTAACACAAGTAATAAGACATCATTTTGAACTAAAAATCATCAACATCGTGTGGAGCACCATCATCCCTAGTTACTATTTTTTTTTAAAGTAACAAGCAAAAAATCTACTATAATTTTTCATTAAAGCAAATTAAAGAAGAGTTATACAGATTAAAAAGAAGAAAAACGAAGATAGAAAAAGATAAGAAATATGAAATACCAATCTAATCCTAAACCGAAAAGCAAAATAAATTGAAATGAAAAACAAGCTTCATCCGTCCGCCAATCAGCTTGTTGTATATAGATCGGATCAGAGGGGAGTTCGATGTGATTTGGGTTTAGATTCTCAGATCGTGAAGGAGAGATTTAAGTTATCGGCTTGGGTTTAGGTTTTTGGTTTGAGAAGAAGGGGTTTAGATTATCGATTTGGGTTTAGGTTTAGGTTTAGGATCTAGGTTCTAGGTTTAGGGTTTGACTCTGGCTTCATCGGGGTTTAGGTTCAAGGTTTAGGTTTAGGTTCTAGGTTCAGAGGTTTAAGTTCTAGGTTCACGGTTTGTCTCTAGCCTCATCGCATGCCCTAGTTACTATTAAACATTGATGTGGAGAACATGCATCCAGCAGAGAACATGAGCACAGTGCATTCTGTCTAGAATTTGATAAATTAACTTGCCAATAAATTTTCCACCGGATGAGAAGGCTATGATAGCTATTTCAGTTTTTAATCCTAATGACTGGATTATTGGGAGTAGCTGCCATGAATGGTCATGAGCAACCCTCATAAGAGCCCTTGGCAAACAATAACAACCATGTATTACACTGGCTGACGTGTGCTCATGCATTTTAAGGGAATACGAGTTGAAACAAACATGTTCATATTATTCAAATGAAAAAAGAAACAGTAAATGAAAAAAATGGGAATATATATTTACAGATAGAAAGAATAAACAAATGATTATTAAAAAAAAATAGAATAAACAGATACCATTGAGTAGTTTGCTATTGATAAAAGGCATATCCTCTAAATACTGTGTATCCTCTAAATACTGTAGTAATGCCTCAGTCATCACATTCATTTCTCTCTCTCTCTCTCCCTTGCCTGGATACATACAGCAATAAGCATTTGGTACACCTCAAATAATTCTCAGATAAGTACAAAAGTTGTTTGCTTTATTCCAATCTAGTTATTTATTAACTTGTCTACCGTCTACTTTCTTTTGAGGCCACACAGCACCACAGCTAAATATATCTTCCTGGAATGGCTGTTCATACAATGGAAGTGAACTAGGCTAAGTAAAGCCAGAATATCAAGCTACCGGCATGAATTGTTCAGTACAGTTGCAATTAGCTTTGGTCTACAAGCTTATTATAAGTACGCATGTAGGTAATTGTCTGAAAAATTTGCTAATCTTGTGCAAAATTGTCAAGAAAAGCAAAAGAAACTAAAGAAAGAGAAGGAATACATTACCAACCTTAGAAATACTGCCAACAATGGGTGTGCTGTTAAGACTCAATTTTTCATCATGCAGTCTCATCATCAGTATAAATAAGCAAAGAACAGTTTAACTCGGACCTGGATCTATGGATCTGCATCCGACCACTGAGCAGATATGGATCACCCCCAGAAAAACAAAGCAATAGCTCAGTGTGGCATTTCCTGATCTTGCACACTGATCTAGCATTTTGAATTCATTATGTATCAAATCCGATTGGCTATACCAAATTTCAACCCCATCAGCATAAGATTGTTTGTTTTATGGTTAAGGGCCAAAACTCTGATTTCTAAGGCCTTCTTGTTCAGTGGATGAGACCTGCTGCCAAGGATTAGTAATTCCATGAACCAAAGTCGTATAAGAGACCTCATCCAACAGCAATCCTCTCTCAGACATCTCCTCAAGCACCTTGTCAGCATCCCCCAAAATGCCATTTTCACAGAAACCTAACATCAAGCTGTTATATGTAACATTATCTGGCACCACGCCACTCTCTACCATCTCACTAAAAATTACATTTGCCTCTTTATTATTTCCGATTTTAGAGTGACCGTGAATTAGAACAGTGTATGTGAGCTTATTTGGAGCAATCCCATTTGCACACATTTCCTTGAAAAGTTTACGGGCTTCATGCATCTGCCCCATTTTACAATACCCTGCAATAATGGTAGTATAACTCACCACATCCGGCTCTAACCCATTGTCTCTCATATCTTTCAAAATACACCTAGCCTCTTCCACACGGCCCACAATGCAAAACCCATTCATGAGAGTGCAATAAGTCACTTTGGTAGGTACAATTCCTTTACACTTCATATCATTAAACAGTTCTGTAGCCTTCCAGACATTACCTTCTCTGCAATATCCTCCAATAAGCATATTATATATAATATTGTTCGGTTTTAGCCCCAAATCAATCAACTCTTGCAAATAAATCATAGCCTGCTTTATATCCTTCAGTTTGCAATAACCATGTATGATTGAACCAAATGGCACAATATCCAAAGGTAATCCAGAAGCATTCATCTCATTAAAAGTTTGTAGAGCTGCCTCCATCAGACCCAAATTGCAAAAGCCAAAAATCAGAGAACTATAGGTGTATCTGTCTGGTTTAAACCCTCGTTTAATCATGTCATCACGGAGCTGTATCCCTTGATCCAGTTTTCCCTTTCTACAATAGCCTTGTATCAGAATGTTATATGTCACCTCATCCAAAACCAAATTTTGGTCTATCATAACTCTGAAGATAGCAACCGCCTCTTTTATGTCTCCTAATTTACAAAGACCGTCAATCAGTGCATTAGATGTCTCAGTATTAACCCCAAAACCTCTCTCCAGTAAACTAAACCACACTGTTTTTGCCTCCTCCCACATCCCCTTTGTACAAAGTGTCCTCACAAAAGTAGTCATGAGAGAGTCGTTTGGCTTCAACCTCCTAGATGTCATTTCTTTAAATAGTCTTAAAGCTGAGTCCAACCTAGAAGCCCTTGTAACAAGCCAAAAAATCATGGTATTAAATAAACCAACATGTATGGTCATTCTCTTTGATAGCATCACCTCAAAAAGTTGTTCAGCTTGTTTGAAATCTCCATCGTTACACAATCCCTTAACTATAGAATTGTATGTGATTGCATTCGGTGTCATTTTCTTGGAAGACATTTCATCGACTAACTCCCGTGCGAACCTGCAATTACCAACTCTGCAATGCCATCCAATTAAAGTGTTATATACAACCTCATTTGGTGCAATGCCCATATCTTGCATTTCCTTCAAAAGAACATCTACAGCCTGAAACCTATTAACCTTAACCAGACCATTGATTAAGGTCCCATAAGTAACTACAGTAGGTTTTATTTTTTTCTTAATCATCTCCTCCTTGTACCTGAATGCACTGTCAATCCTCCCTGTCTTGCATAGGACATCTATGAGCATATTGTAAGCAATAACAGGTGGTGAAACACCAGCTTTTTCCATTTCCAAGAGAAGTGATGTCGCCTCCTCAACCTCCCCCATCTTGCAGCTCAACCGAATCAATGGCATGTAAGAATAGGAGTCTGGAGAAACCCACTTGCGCATTTCATCGAGCACCTCACGTGCAGCAGCAAAATCACCACCTTGTGCAGTGTAATCAAGAAGAACATTACAGGTTCTGACAGTGGGGCATAGCTCACGAGAAAGAAATATTTTAAAAGCCTCCATAGGGAGGTTCGATCGTGAATTCCTAAAAAATTCACAACAGACATGGATTAACGTGTCAACAGCAGGTGAAAAGGGGGAACTCTCAGAAGGAACCGTATGGGCCACAGCATGGACCAGTTCTAGGGAGGAGAAAGGAGGGGAGTTGGAGGGGTCGAGGAGGCGCACGAGGAGGAGCCTGGCGGGGTGGGTAAGGTTGCACTGGAGGAGGGAATGGAGGAGCAAGGCGTAGGGTCTAGGGTTGGGGTCAGGATTGGCGGTTTGGCTCTTGAAGAAGAGGGAGGAGATGATGGAATCCAGGCGGCGAGATGGGAGGCGGGATGCGGAGGAGGGATCGGAGAGGAGAGCGGAGATGTCTTTGGAGGAGGAGGAGGAGGAGGAGGAGGAGGAGGAGGCGGAGGAGAGGGATCGGAGAAGGGAGTAGGAGGAGGGATCGCGGCGGCGGAGGTAGAGAAGAGGCGGTGGAGGTCGTGGCCTCATGGCGGCCTCAGCATTCAGCAACGGGGAAATAAGTGAGTAAAATCGGAGAAAATCACAAAGCCGGTCGACGAAGTCTGGAATAGTGTACTGTGTCAATTGCTTTTTTTTTGTGTAGATAATTTCTTTGCGACTTATTTCATGGCCACATGGTAGAAAAATTCAAAGCAAAGATCGATCCCTTATAAAGATATGAAAGTCGTGTTAATACAGGGAAATAAATTGATATTGCACATTATCATGAAAATTTGAATCGGATGTGGGGCTTGTCGTCGTCTTTATTTATTTTTTTCGTTTTTAAGAAAAAACCTTGTGCATATAATATATTAGGTATAGTCAATTTTTAACACACGCGCCAAATTCCCATGCGGTATATATATTCAATATAATATTCATCATCACTGGCAACTGCTCTCTCAGCTCTCATCTCCGGCTACAAGCTCTCACGGCATATTATTGCCAGAGAGTACTGACGCTACAAGCCTACAACCATATCCTATAAAAAAGGATGTTCAAAGCAAAGTGCACATTCAAAATAACAACAAAAATCTTGTCCCGAGAAAATTGGAGTAAGCTATAAATGAAACCCAATTTGAGTTTCATTTCAATAATAAATAAAAAATAAAAAATAAGTTGTATTTTTACACTGACTCGTCACACCTATCACAACCCTCCTTTTTCATTATACTAAATCACTCCAGTATTTTTCATACAACACGTAAGGTAAGATACAACATACAATGAAACTTGCTCTATAATTACATGAAACTAATACAGCATGGCCTCTTTGAAGCCTAAACTAACTTTCTAGAGGCTCATGCTAATGACACTTGCTATAATTAGGTAAGTCTTATCAAGCAATTAATTAAAAAAAATTATACATATTTCACACCAAAAATATCACCTTACAGATGTCATCTGACGTCATTCTGAATGAAGAAATGCGACTTATGCATCACTCCCAACTATCTCCATCTTCTTCGTCACTTCCAACAAAAGCCTATACCACATCATAGAATGTCAGAAATATAACTTACATGCACTTCTTACTAACCTAGGGGCACAAAACAAAGTACTTGTCAAGAAATAGATGGTTCTACTATAATCTTCACTGTGTTGTGTCAGTGCAGTCAAAAGTTACTGGTTTTCCAACCAACCAGAGGTGTAAAATACAGTTCTTGAGACAATGGGTTGGCCTTTCTAAAAGATATTATGAAAGGAAATTAGAACTAATAAGAAGCCAACCTGACGAATAGCATTTGCTTTCTCCACAATAGCAGCTACTTTGAGATTGGTTTGTGGTGCCTTGACAGATGTAGTTTTCAGAGCACCTACTGGCTTTAGGCTAAAGGACTATCCAAACAGTAAACAAAATAAAATAAAAAGGAAGTTACATCTCCATGTTAAATCAATAGTTAGGTTACAGGCTACAGGAGAAAAAGTAGATATGGATAATTTAAATTTTTAGCAAGCACTACCATGTAAACCCCCATTTATTTGGTCACACCATGTCAGATTTTGCTAACCCTAAAATAAATTGCACTTTCTGTTGGAATAGTATAAGCCATCTGGCAAGGTAAATAAATATGACTATTTTTAACACTTTTTCTGTCTTGTTTTCTGAGCTTGAAAAAAAATTAAGTGCAAACCAAAGGCTTAGTTCTAGATCTATGCCAAAGTGATCTTAACGAAGGCAATGTACCATGGTTTTCTTAATGTAGGCTTGACTGAATGGGATTGTGACTATATTACAAATTGACATGCATTAGTCTGAAGTACCTTGTTTCTTATCTGCTCTAGCAAAGAATTTCTTTCATCAGCTTTTGAGTTATCATCAGGCTTAATCAGTTCAGATACCTTCCTCATCTGTCAGTTTCGAAATTTGAAATATCATATCATGAAACTAGATAAGAAATTAGAATGTTCTCGTGTATTCATATGGTTATGAACCAATAAGATAGTAAAGTATCTAACCATAAAATCATGATCAACATGAAGTTAGTTTTGGACTACAACACGAGTGTTTAAAAAAGCTTTTTCATGTTCGCATTGCATGATTAAGGTAAATTGAGGCCAAAACAAATTTACCAAATCCAAACTGCATATTCAGGTTTATTTTGAGGACACAATTAGTCTCTGAACTTGACACTTGCTCAATTGAACAATTAATGGCACTGGAAACTTATATTGAACTTATGTTAGGACTTAACAAATAGAGTAAAGCTAGTGTATTGTTAAGCTCACCAAAACCTTTGCTAAGCCTGACCAAAAAATATATATTCATTATCTTTCAAATTTCAAATTATGTTGGTCAATAGATTCCTTATATCAAAATTTTATATGATACCAAAACTTTCCATTTTTAAAGTTTTTTTAACCATCTTTTCAGATTTTTTTTTAAGATGTCTCTAAAACAATAATAAAATAATGAATGTTTGCATATGAAAATAAGTCATTTAAAAAAAAAATATGAAACAAATACTTACAAAATCTAAAATAGAATATTTATATATCTCACAATATTTTGATACAAAGAATTTATTGAGCAACATAAATCAAAATTTGGAGATGAGACAGTATAATTTTATAGTTAAGCTCACCGAGGGTCTTGATGAGCTTAAGAACATATTAGCTTTACTCTGATGAAAATATTTGGATGAGGGTACAACAATTTATCAGTACTAACTGATTCACTTAAGTAAATCTATACCAACTGAAGTTTAATCCAAACTAGCATTGTTCGTAGAAGTACATACCAGACGTAATTATAAAAATCTTAAGAATAAAATATTACCGTGCTTCTATCATGAGCAGCCACAGCATCCATTAATGGATTACGAGGCATGTTACGGATTGAATGATGCTT
Source organism: Schoenoplectus tabernaemontani (assembly GCA_037127355.1). Taxonomy (NCBI): domain Eukaryota; kingdom Viridiplantae; phylum Streptophyta; class Magnoliopsida; order Poales; family Cyperaceae; genus Schoenoplectus; species Schoenoplectus tabernaemontani. The sequence goes on along the minus strand of CM073742.1, from coordinate 24,563,746 downwards.
CCTTCCCAATCTCTTGTCTTCCATTGGTGGCCTGATACCATATTGAGCCCACAAGTTGTCTTCCAGTGAAATTAAATAACCAGGTTGATGTACTTGCACCAGACTTGGTGCAGTATTCCATGCCGAAACAGGCAAAAATGGGTGCTGTGCATCGGGCCAAACATACTGAGGGACCCTCATTTCTGGACCAGTTAACCCTAGACCAGTAGTCAACCCATTATACTCCACATTTTGCACATTCACCCCAGAAATAGGGACTGATGTCAAATTAGTGTTTGCAAGTTCATGCTGACATGAGAGTGGTGGAAGGTCGGACAAACTCATAATACGTGGTTTCTCTCCCTCTAATCTTCCATAATCATCATGATAATCTATTGCTGGTGCCTCCATGCTTCTCATTTGCAGTGATAGGTTCTCGTTTGTCTCGTCAATGGGTTTGGATGCATGTCCATTTGAAGGCAAGGAAGTGCCTGTTGAGAGCTTCCCTCCCATTCTCCCAGAAATAGGGACTGATGTCAAATTAGGGTTTGCAAGTTCATGCTGACATGAGAGTGGTGGAAGGTCGGACAAACTCATAATACTTGGTTTCTCTCCCTCTAATCTTCCATAATCATCATGATAATCTATTGCTGGTGCCTCCATGCTTCTCATTTGCAGTGATAGGTTCTCGTTTGTCTCGTCAATGGGTTTGGATGCATGTCCATTTGAAGGCAAGGAAGTGCCTGTTGAGAGCTTCCCTCCCATTCTCCACCCAAGAGGAGGAAGAGGAGGTGGTTTATCTTCAGATGCCAGAGAATACGCACTACACATATCCAGTTCGTTTTCTGTTGTTTCAACTGATACATTAGCAGGAGAACCATTCGCAAGCACCTTTTCTATTCTCTTGTTACCGCTCAGAATGTTGCCGGGTTTTGAGTTGAAACCCTCTTGTGCTACTTTTCGATCTTGGTCAACAGAGGAAGAATGGAAGCAGGATTCAGCAATCACAGATTTGTTTGGATCAACCGTCCAAGGTTTACTAATACTATCATTATCGAAGATACCAGTATCAATCTGATTGATGTTTTCTTGCAATTTCTCCTGATCATTGTGTAAACTTTTAAATGACACTGGTTTATTTGAATGAAGTTCACTGCATTCTTCTGATAGAAAGGGGCTTGCATCATATAGCGGGTTGTCCAGAGATATAGTACAGGATTGAGTAATATTTCGCCCTTCAGTTGTAAAAACCAAATCAGCATACCTGACACTATCATTGTGATATTCTTCGTCTTTAGTGCTTGGAGGAGTTTCTGGCTCATGGCAACTTAAATTGGCAGGTTCTTGCAACATTTCATGGACATGATTCACAGAGGGAGTTGGTTCACCAGTATCAGCACTTTCTTCTTCCTTTCCATTGATAGATTCCACAGACACCTCTGTCCCATACTCCTCATATTGCAATAGCCCATGAGCATGGTCCACTGAGGATATAGGTACACCCAAATTGCAATTATCTTCTTCATTTAATTCAACAGGTACCACACAATTCACCAGAGAGGATGTTCGTACACTAACTTCAGCACTATATTTTTCATTAATTTTTGAAGCTTCATCAAGCACCTCACTTTTCACATCCAAGGATAATGGTACACCATCTTCAACATCACTTTCTTCTTTTAATTCTGAATTTTCAGCAAGTACCTCATTATTTGATGATGCACCACCTTCAGCACCATATATCTCATTGATTTTGAAACCTTCAACAATTACCTCATTTAGCAGTGCAAAGGGATTCGGTACACCACCATCAGCATTAACTTCGACATTTGTTTCCATAGTTTTGACCAGTACCTCATTATTCACCACAGGTGATGATGATGCATCACCTTCAGTGCTATCTATTTCATTATTTTTCAAAGATTCAACAAGTACCTCATTTCTCAGCACAAGGGGTGCTGGTCCACCACCTTTGGCATTACCTTCTTCATTTAATTTTGAAATTGCAACAAATGCATTAGTTATCATTACAGGGGATGACAGAATAGCACCTTCAGCACAATCTTTTTCATTATTTTCATATGCTTCAACAAGTACCTCATTTTTCACCATAAAAGGTATTGGTGCACTAACATCAGCATCAACTTGTTCATCTAATTTTAAATTTTCAACAAGTGCTTCATCATTCACCTTGGGCCCATCAATGATTTCCAGAGATTTAGTCTCTAAATCCTCTGCCAACAGTTCATTAACTTCAACAGAGCCGCCTACATTGGCGAGAGCAAAACTATCCTCCACATATAATGTCTCCTCACATGCATCATCGTCCTTATTACTGTCACACATGTAACACAATTCCATTGCTGATTCATGCACGGATACCTGATGATCACCAGCCCCATCATAGTGCAAAGAAGTATCTAGAGAACCTAATGCAATATCTGTCTGAAGAAGTGGATCTTTTTTATCTAAAGATGTAACAGTTAATGGTGTTGTAACAAATTCTAGTCCAAACATTCTCTCATGAGGTGATCCAGTAGGTTCCTTGAGGAAATTAGCTGGATGCAGACCTTTTTCCCCTACTTCTAAATCCTCTACCAATATTTCACATTCTTCATTCGGTGAAAAGGGTGCCGACTTTTTGGTGTGCGAGTCATCGGCTCTGACATCAATATTTCTACAGAAAGGATTCTCAACACATACCTCAAGAGAATCATCACCATCTACAGAAAGCTCATGCAACTTGCCACCAGAATTTTTCTCACGGTTATCCTGTAAAGACTCATCAGTTGGTTCAGGGTTGACCAGAAGAACTGTGTTTTCTTCTTTATCCAGATACTGTGGCAAATCTTCAGATTCATTGAATTGCTCAATCTGGGTTTCAATTTCATGATGATATAAAGATTCATTTTTGTATGCTTCCTCTTTATTTTCACCAAGATCAAGAAAACCTTCATCAGGGTCAATGAAATTATCCATTTGATAATTAGGATAACCATGGATTGTAGTTTCCTCTGGAATTTTTATAGATGAGTGAGGACCACTTGAAGAAGCCTCCAGCTCCTGGTTTGATGTACTTCGGCCATTATCTACATAATCATTAGATGTTAATGATGTTGGTTCATTGTTGGGTTGAGTTCTGATTTCATGAAGAGCTGCTTCCAAATCAAACCCTGCAGCAAACAACAAAAGTATGTGAGTTGCATACTACACAGATATTTGTCATATTTCCAATTTACACTCATCACCCTTCTTGTTATATGCAAATAACACCAAACCAATGAAATTCTAATTAAGCAAATAAGGCCAACTTTCAGTTATAAATGTTTATCCTAACATTAGAAGAAAGCTGATCTGCTTGAATTATATTGATTTTTTGCTCATGGTAAGCAAGAGGTCATAAAAGTGATAGGAAACTGTAAAAATTTAAGATAACCAATCTCAACATTACAGCGAGATAATGTGGGTGTTGGTTGCAAGCACGCCAAAAAGTTCCATATTCTGATTGCAAATATGAAAATCAGGGTGCTATTTGCAGAATCCACAAGCAATTCGGTGCTATTTTCAAGAAATCCCAAGCAAATGCATAGGAAGCACAATTTTTAATTATATTATTGACTCTTCCTGCCAACTTACCTGTCATATGTGTGCTTAAATCAATTTTATCTTCAGTTGGGACAGAGGTTGTGCTCGTGGGTAAAATTTCCTTCTCTTTATTTGAAAATAGAGAACCTTCAACATTAAATATATCCTCTAATTTACTACTCCGTTCGTCTTGAAGGCTCTCATTAGGACCTTCAAATTTGTCTTTGGCAAAATCTTGTGTGGTTTCTACAGTATGAACTGGACAACAACAGAATAAAATGATAAGCTCAAAGAGATGGGTTAAATCAAGGTGCTTACAAAAGAATGTAATGAGGTTTCCTTTTCAAGAAAATAAAAAAAAAATCAATAAGAAAATAGAAGTTGATCAAAGGTTTGCCACATCACAGTTTTCAGTATTGAAGGTAAGCACATACAGTATAGGGATGCACAGACACGCTACTCTTTAAGTACATAACTAACGTTCATGTAACGGGCTTTAATCATCAATTAACTTTTGACACTAATGCAGTTAGCTACTCTACCGTTGGCACCAAGGGGTCACACATGCAGATTAGTTTGATCCACACAAAATGTGATATTAAAAAGCACACAACAGAGATGAGTGTTCTATTAATGTTATAAACTTCTCAAAAATTCCAAGAAGCATTTAGTTAACTAGAAAAATACCATCCAATTGTTCTTCTGTGATGGCATAATTATGAGCTTTACCACCGTGATAGAATATATCCTGCGAGACGCTTTCATCTTTTCTGGTTGACACCAAATATTCTTCCAAATTTAGAATTTCCTCAGCAATATTTCTCAGTTCAACTTGTGAGAGCTCAGGATTTTCATGTGGCTCTGAAAAAAAAATTAATAATGGACTTAAAGGTATTTCAAGAACTCTGATATCCAAGTTAACGTTACCCAACATAAAAATATTAAGTAGCAACTAAATTTTTTTCGCCAAAGAGGTTCTTAAACTAGGAAGGATTCATAATAGAGCTAACGCCACAAGCTTTCAACCAAGGACTGTTTATGTTACCTTCAAGTTCTTCCAGACTAGCAGAGCTTCCATCGTTTGTCACATATTTATTCCTTTCTTGAGAGCCCAAAGGATCCTCAAACATAGGTGCTTCTTCATGGAACTTAATTTCTTTTGAATTTAACATGACACCAGATATTCCTGATGTCTCTGGAGAAGCATCAGTAGTAGATGTGCTCACATTCTCCAGATAACTATTTGTTTCTTCCTGATTATAGTCAGTCTGAGTAGTCAAGCCTACAAATTATGTGAATTGAACATCATTAAAGACGATGCACATTTACAATGAAGTGAGAGAGAAATTTTGGTGTATTATATAAGCTTTCCACCTGCTGTTTCCTTAGGATTTCAACTGTATAAATTTTTGAAGTACAGGAAATTTTGTAAATTAACTTGCAGCTAAAATTAGAACTTCCATCTCAATTAACTGTCACTGTGGAACTTGGAGGAAAATAATGCAACTTAAGAAATGTGCTTTTTTTTAAAAAATAACAACAACAACAAAGCCTTTAATCCCAAACAAATTGGGGTAGGCTAGAAATGAAAGGCAGATCAACAGTTCTAAGGGGAAAAAGGCAGATCCCTTGATAACCATTTATTTTGACAATCTTGACAACCAACTTCATATAAAATTCATAGAAAATCTTAAAAATGGAAAAAAAAAATTATAAACATATTCTTAAGCTTGTGGATTGATTGTGTTTCAAAGTTCATGCAATTTGGATGTCATTTGATATTCCATCAAAGACAATCAAAATTATATGACAATTTTAACAGTTTAAATATATTCTTAAGTTGGATTACGGTGAGTTGCAAAGTAAAAAGGGTTTTACTTTGGACCTGTATCTAGAAAACTGGAGCCTGAAAGGTCCAATTCACTTGGCACAATTTACATATTGAAACCTGATGGAATACCAAATTTTATTATTTTTGAATTTTTCTTAGTATATTTTCTAATTTTTGAAAAATGACCCAAATTTGAGTTGCAAATAGTATTTATCTTATTATTATCTTTTGTTCATCTTTCAAAAATTCGAAAAAATAGTAAAAAAAATCTAAAATAATAAAACTTGGTATTCCTCACTATTTAAATATGTAGAATGTGTAGATCAACTTGGATCGGCCATATAGCTGCAGTTTTTGAGATGTCAGTTTCCAAAGTTCAAAAAAAAACTTTACTTTGCAACTAACCGTAACCCAACTCTGTATATAATTATAATATTATATATACTCATATAAACATACTAGTCTATTATACTTACGTGCTAAATCTTCAAAACCCAATTGAGCCTCATTGACAGTATCAGTCTTCGCTAGAGCACCTAGCTCATTTTCATTATCATCAATTGTAAAATGCTTCACTGTCTGGTTCATCCCATCTGAGTGCAAACTTGATGTAGAACTAACATCCATGAGATCACCATTATCAAAGCACTCTTCAGTTGTTTCCCCATATTCAACTTCTTCATTTAATTGTAATCCCATGTCTGTACCAACCAACCCTCCAACTGAATCTGAGTCCAAATTTTCATGCACCATTTCCTTTTGAGAAGAACTAACAGGATCAGATTTGGATTTGTTCTCATTGTCTGTTTCCATTTCCATTTCGATGGTGTTAAGGGCATCCAAGAAATTCTCATGTTCACTAGCCATGTCATCAGAATCACTCATTATTTTTTCTGTAGTTTGCCTTGAAGAAGAGGTTTCAATGCCAACTTTAATTTTCTCTGATCCTGGAGAAGCTTCATTCTGCTCCTGAACTGGGTAAACTTTATGCATTTTTTGTGCTTCATTTTCAGTCTGAAAAGAGACTGGAGCATAAGCCTCCTTACTTATGCCATTTGATTCTGGCTCGGCATTCGACTGCCTTCTAGAATTTTCTAGAACGATTTTCCGTTGAGATTCTACAAGTTCAAGAAGATGTGAATGGTAGATTTTTCTGGCACTATTATCTGAGTTCCGCAAGCATCGGGGCTTCAATTTTACAACACGAGATATAAGTGCTTTACCAGAAGATTGGTTTTCTGATGAAGGTGGAGACCTGCAGGTGATTGATCACAAGGCAATCAGCAAGATAGTAACTATTTTCTTCCTTAGAACAAATTTCTGTAAGTTCAATATGCATCCATGTATCATTTTAAGATTTGAATAGCTAAATGATGCTGAAAGACTTATGGTCCGACAAAAAGCTCAGTCCAAGGAGAAACATAGAAGAAGAAAGGAAAAGCAAGGGAGAGACCAACAGGTGCATCCTGGTTTGTAGGATAACCCGCTTATAGAGGTAAGGTAAAGCAAAAGTACATAGTGCCATTACTGTACAAATTAAGCTCGAATATTAGCTACCAATAATGCCATAAACAAGAAGGTTGACAACACAATTATGGATGTACCATAACTACAAATGACTAAGCAATCCTTGAGATAATTGTTCAAAATAGAAACTGTAACAGTTTATCTATAAATTATAAATTAATAATCCCTTCCCTAAAATTTCTATTCATAAAACAAAAGCCACTCACTCTGAGCTAGATATTAGTAATGATTCAAGTGATTCTCCCTTCTTCCAATGAGTTGCTTTCTTCTGAAAGGGGAGAAATTTTAAATTAACTTTACAGTCAATAAAATATTTGTGCAACCCGAATCACGTAAAGTCCTTTGTCAACTATCATATTTTAATTTTACCTTGATTTTGTGGGGTTTCCTTTCTCTCGGAGCATCTTCAGTTTCAATTGAACAGGATGAAGCAAGTTCTGTTTTGAAAAATGATGGATCAGAATATCTTTTCAAGCATGCACCAGCACCAGCTACATCAAATCTAAATAATCAAACAGAAAATTATCATTAACAACATGAAGGATTTTTAAGTTGCCTAAGTTGGGAAGTTTCAGTATATTAACTAGCATGGGTCCATTAATTAGGAAACTTGACGATAGCTACGCCTTATTTACTTTATTTTGCTTCTTGCTTGATCACACATATCAAGATGTCATAATTAAGGCATTACAACACATTTTTGGGCTCACAAGGCATAACAGTTGTAACTATAAGCTGACAGTACTACTAAGTTAGTTAAACTACATGGAATTCCAGCTTAACAGCCAAAATTAGAGAATACTGTTCCAAATATCACCGCTTACGATTTAAATGCTACAGAGATCAAAATAATCTAATGCTGGATAAACGAGAATGTGTACTTGTCAAGGGTAAATAAACGTGGCGGGCCATGGCATTCTTCATAAGAGTCCATAACAAAACGTGGCATATCTCCTCTTGTTATGAGATTTTGATCAATTTGAACATTGGTGTGCCACTGGATTCCTACAAAATAAAAAAATAAAAAACAAATTCCCGTCAACTAAGCCTAATTTATTATAAATTAGAATTATGTTTATCCTGTGCACAACAAAGAACTATGGTTAAATGCTCAGCAACGCCCCCCCCCCCAAAAAAAAAAAAAAATCGTAATCACAAACACACACAGAGAGAAATAGTGAAGAAACATATGCTGTGTAAGCATTAAATGAAAGAAGTAAAAAGGCAATATCACACTAACCTTCATTTTGTGTGACGTTTGGAAGGCTAACTTGGGAGATAAGAGCCTTCTCCACGGATGGGAACTCAGCCTCAAGCTGGTGTAGACGAAGTGTCACTCTGTGCCCTCTTGAAGCTGTTGCCATCACTTCTTCATGTAAGTGATGAAATATCTCTGCCGCAAATCTATTTTTAACAAAATTTAGACAAACGGAAGTGATCCATTGAAAATATGTAATTGGCTTATACTTGGATCATATTTGTGGTGCTAGTACAAATTTTGTTTCACCAGATTAATAAAACTAGTAAATCCTGTCAGTAAATAGCTGTACGAAATAAGTGGTACAACGGACCAGTACAGTTCCTGTAATAATTATGCAAGCTGATAACCAATTTGATGTTGAAATCTCAGCACTGTTGGAACTTGAACCAAACTTAATCAATTACGATATGTTAAATTCGCAAAACGCACAACAGAGAATTCTAAAAAAGGAATAAAATGACACCGACAAAGAGTAGGGAATCAGCAACAGTAGCAAAAAAAGGAAACCCTAAGAAATAGATAGAAGAAACGGAGTCGACTCACTCGGCGAGATCTCCGAGCTGGCGCAAGAGACCGACGAGGCCGGCCATGGCGACGCCGTCGAGCAGTGCCTCCGGGTCATCCTTCTCAGCCGCTCCATAGAGGTTGGGATCCGACAACCCGTATTCGTTCCTAATCTGGAACCTCAGCATCGGCATTCCTAATCTCAATCTGCCTCGTCTCACTCTCAGGATTGAGGATTCAGGATTCAGAATTCAGAATTGAGGATTCAGGACATGGTTTAAGAAGTGGGAACTGTGGAGTTATGGAAAAAGGTTTGAAGGTGTGAATGAATGAATGAATATTCAATTATTCAATATTCACTGAGAACTAAGTGAAGAAGATGCACTCGCACTCAGGTCAAGCTCCTCTGCAATAACTCAGATAATTCAGTATGTGTGCGCTGACAATTTGACAATGAAAAGTGCATAAAAGAGGGAACTGTAATTGCACTATTTCAGGGGAGGGGGTTGACGGGTGGGGACCTCACCGTTGGCAGTTAATAAATTCAATTCAATTTAAAAGTGGGGGCCAACTCATATAAAAGTTAAACTGTGTCTGTGTGGTGGGGCCCACGGGGATTGAGGTAGCGTAACGCTTCCTTTTCATCTTCTCCGTCCGGAAACGGTGTTAGTGCGTTACTTACCTAGTCTTTTCCCTTGTATTATGTAAATGCTTCACCCCCCACCTTGTGTACCAAGAGCGCCGTTCCAGCCATTAGTTAAAAATATTTGTATTTCAACCAATATGAAAATACATCAAAAAATATTTTTTAAAATCTCCAAAATTTTAATTTAAAATTCTCATTAAATTCTTCATATAAAAATTTTATGGGATACAAAAAAAAATTATTTTTAGAGTTTTTGAAGTTGTACAACATTCAATACTTTATTATTATTTTTGAGTTTATTTTTTTTAAAATAAAAAACAAGTACTTAGAAAACTCTAAAAATAAAAATTTTATGTATCCCATAATATCTTCATATGAAGAATTTAATGAGGAATCAAAAATTGAAGATTTTTAAAATATATTTCTTGACATTCACTGAACTGTAAATTAATAGGGGTGTCAATGGGTCGGATCAGGTCGTGTCGGGTCGAGTTCGAGTCAAAAAAATTAAATCCATACTCCGATACACGACTCATTTATTTTTGGGTCATGTTGGGTCGAGTCGGGTCGGGTTAACCGTAGGGTCGGGTCAATAATTGACACCCCTAAGTAAATATTTTCAAGTGTTTTTTCCATTACTAAAATATATTTGGAGATCAAATTTTTTTAATTTTTTGTGAGGAGAAAAATTATTATTGTTGAAAAAATATATCTTTTGTACTTCGCACCACACCTCTTATTTTAAAATTTAAAATACTTATCCTCTTACACTTAACATCTTCTTTGATTTGTCGATTTGCAAAACAATCTTGAATTTTACAATTTGTCTTGTTTGAGTTTTGTGCAGGGATTAACATGCAAATGAACTAGTGCACAAGAACCAAAACTAGTACTGGGATACAAGAGCTTAATTAAGACCGCATTAGGCTTAGGTTTAGTAAAACTCAAACTGGGTTGAATTGGTCAAGAGAAATTGAGCTTAAACAACAAAAAAAGTGCTTCTGCCCAATGAATCGTTATAACGCTTCAGTAATCGTTATAACGGTTCATCTTACTCAAAAATATACTAAAGCAGAAACATTCTCAAAGAAACCAGAGTGTATCGTTAAGTAACGATTCAGTAATCGTTACAACGATTTGTGAAACGTGTAACGATTCAGTAATCGTTACAACGATTTATGAAACGTATAACGATTCTGTAATCGTTACAACGATTCATGAAACGTATAACGACTTGATAAATCATTATAACGTTTCAGCTCAGTTGATCCAACGGGCAAATCTCTCTGACAATCCTACCGTTTGAACCTTAATCCATTATAACGATTTGTAAACCGTTATAACGGTTCAGGCCGTTAAAAGTGAGTTATGTTTGGTTTTCAACTCTATATAAAAGGGGGACCATCTCCCTTCTCCTACTGTTGTTGAACACACTTGCAAAAACACATTCTTACAGCCACCATTAAAGAGTTTTGAGAAAACCTTGTCATACCTAGCTAAAACTCAAGATCTTTGATCTAAACTTGTTCTAAACACTTGTGAGATTTGAGTGATTTGCTCCATTGCTAACTCTACTCCTAGCTTTTGCTACTCCATTAACTTTAGGCTTTGTCTCTCATCCTTTGTGTGTAAGAGGGCAAAGTTTGACCTTGTACAAGACTCGTATTTGGTTGAATAGATCGGACCGGCTTTGTTACCGTTAGACGGAAAGTCGGGGACCCGAGGAGTAGGCGCATAACGCCGAACCTCGTTACATCGCGTGTCAACTCAATCCTTTGATTGAGCATTTCTAAACTCTTTCTTTTTACTTTATTTCATATCTTTGGTTTAGAAATTGCTTTTGCTTGATTGTTGTAGAACTTGTTAAAATTATAATTTAACCCTTATACTTTTTACTAATTGACCAAATTAGTATTATTAGTGGTAATCAAGGGTTACATATCCAACCATTCAAAGTATTTTTTTTCATTATTAAAATATACTTGAAAAACAATTTTTATATTTTTTTTGAAATTTTTTTCTATTTTTGAGAGGAAAAATTATTATTATTGAAAAGAATATATTTTTTATACTTCGCACCATATCTCTTATTTCAAAATTTAAAATTCCTATCCAACCATTCAAAGGACTTTTCCCATTATTAAAATATGCTTGGAGATCAAATTTTATATTCTTTTTGGAAACTTTTTCTATTTTTTGAGAGAGAGAAAATTATTATTATTGAAAATCATAAACTAAAAATATATATTTCCTACCCTCAAAAAATATAAAAAAATATAAAATCAATCTTCAAACATGTTTTAATATGAAGATCAAGTTGAATTGTTCGATTAGTCTTTTGAATTAGAATTGAGAGATATTAAGCAAAGTACAAAAGTATTTTGTATTTCGTAATTCACCATAGCATAACTCTAGAAGAGTTATGCTAAATTATAATATTTTTATTAATACTAATATTACTATTAATATTTTCAACATCCAATCTCATAATCTAAGGTAATTGATGAAAGTATTTATCAAAAATATAAGTTCACACTATTTTGAACAATCTAGAGAAAGACCGAGTTGATGGATAGAAAATTTATTATAAATTCACACAAGAATCGACTAAAAAAAGATCAAGATAGAATGCTCAAATTAAGTTGAATGCTAGATGCAAATATGATAAAAATATGCTATTGACAAAAAATAATCTACCACAACCTTCAATAAGAAATGCATCTTTGTAGAAAAGTATGGAATGTGAAGTACAAAAAATACAATTACAGATTTTTAGAGAAGACACCATATGTTAACGGGGTTCGGTTATAAAACCTACATCTCCGGGTCTCGTCCCACTAATGGGATGTCACTTTATTACTTAAATATATTTACAATTAGAAGTTTTAGCTTTTTCATAAAAATAAGTGCAAGAAAACTAAAACATGTAAAAAACATAAGTACAAAATGAGCACTTAAGTCTCAAAAAAATTCAGCTAAAAGCATCAGAAAAATTGAGCCAAAACTCAAAGATAAGAGCTAAACTCAAAATATTACAAGAAGTTTCACTAATTTGACCAATCCAAGATCTTTTTTTTTTGTAAGAAAAGAATGTAAGGACTCTTTGAGGGTTTTGATTGAGTGCTTAGATTATTATATGAAGATTGATTAGTTTGAGCAATCCCAAAGCAACACCTTAAAATAGATCCCATAATAGAAAGCAGTTGGTATTCTTATACAGAAAAATATTATAATAATTTTAAAACCGTTATAACGTTTCTTGATCATGAATTTTGAGTTAATAAGAATATCCCTTGTCAGAATTGTTAGGATTTTATCGGTGTAACTAGTATATAAATTTAAAAATTTTCATCTAAAATACCAAAATGGTCTTATATATGACTTAGACTGAACTAAATACAAGTTATAAACTAAATTAACATACTTTTGATGCGTGCTTGAGTCATCGGAAGGGCGGGAAACGATCGGGAGACGCGCACGACACCGAGAGACCAACCGAGATCTCCTCCAATGGTATCCACCAAGAACAGCCCATAAACGCCTATTCAACTTCTTGCTAGGGCAATTGAGAGTGTTATCCTTGATTATCTGGTCCTTCTCCACAAATTCTAACTCTTAGAGGTGGTGGAAAGGGTTCTCAATACATTAGAGAGTCAAAACTAGTGCAGCAGAAATTCAGCAGAATTTCGATGCAGTTAGGGACGAAAAATCTCAGGTTTTTTTACTATAGGTATGATCTTTTTTTAGATTAAAACCTTCAACTAATAGTTGATCACGTCATGTCCAAATTTGGTTGTTTTTGGAACAAGATAACCACCTGAACCGACTCAAAAACCGAACTATGCGCAGAACCGCACTGTGCAGTAAACTGCCCATAATTCACTCTGGCCAGGATCGTACGGGGTCCATATGTGTCTCGAAAATACTCCTCGGGACCTATTTTGACCCGTTTTGATATATTTATCAAACTCTTTGATAGATATAATTAATTAATCATGTCTAATGATTAATTAACTCATGTTAATTCTAGAGAACTCATACCAAATGATCAAGAAATATTTATAGACTTTGTTCTTATACGGTGTGACCTTTTGGGACCTGTATAAGCAATGAGATTAAAATACTTTCAATCATCATATATCATAAGAGACACCTAGCAATGTGTATTATGACCCCTAAGTAATACAGATATAATGTACGCTACAAATATTTTAATACTGGACGACGATAATCGTTCCTAGCTCATTCCATGTCACATGATATCCAGAACGGTGCAAAATAGGAACGTGTCATTTTTGTACTATATTCTTTATCTAGGGGCGTCCAATTTGGATACCATCGCTCACATTAACAAACGAGAGGGACATTGGTATTCTTGATTCGTACTTCTTCTTCATACAAAAGACATACATCGAGATAGAATCTGTATGGCTGCCAATTACGGACAACGTTGGATAATATCCATCAATGTAAATCATTTGTATAAAAAAAATACTCATCTCATATCTAAGAATTAGCAAGCAAATAAAATACTAATGACACAAACACAATCCTTATAGTATTTTATTACAGGTCAAGTTCAATAATATGTCCAACACGTTATTTGTGTAATTGAGCCGATAACACTTATCGTATAATTTGTGAAACACAATCATCACTCAACTTACACACTAATCTTAGTAAATTATTATTCCCATGTAATTAAAAAATTAGGAACATTTTAGAGTTATTATTAATTAATGCATATGTTTCATAATTGAGTCCAATTCAATATACAAATAATAAACAACTCAAGGAACAAATGATATATCATATATAGTCATCCTAATACATAAGATAAGTATAATCATCACATGATTGACTGTAGATCATTCTAACACTAATAATCTCTCACTTGAGCTAGAGTCAATCTCATACACATCAACATACATAAAAGAAATATCTAACCAAATAGTAGCCTCGAGTACATCACATGCACATGACTCAAATCTCACTGCCAATCCCGCATAAACCGGATGTCCATACCTAATGTATGCATCATATACTTGGCTTGAGATAGAGGCTTTGTTAGCGGGTCGGCCGTGTTCGCCTCCGTATCTACTTTGCAAATCTTAACATCAGCTCTTTCGACAATCTCACGAATAAGGTGATATCTTCGTAGAACATGCTTTGATTTCTGATGTGATTGAGGTTCCTTCGCTTGGGCAATAGCTCCATTGTTGTCACAATAGAGCTCCAGTGGTCCTGAAGCACTAGGGACCACTCCCAGCTCAGTCACGAACTTCTTGATTCACACACCTTCCTTAGTTGCCTCCGAGGCGGGTATGTATTTAGCCTCAGTGGTTGAGTCTGTTATAGTCTCCTATTTGGAACTCTTCCAAATCACAGCATCACCGTTGAGCACGAACATAAATCCTGATTGCGATCTCAGATCATCACAATCGGTCTGAAAACTAGCATCAGTGTAACCCCTTACAACGAGCTCAATCTCACCTCCATATACTAGAAACATATCATTAGTCATTCTCAAGTACTTTAGGATAGTTTTTACCGCAGTCCAATGTGCGATACCTGGATTAGCTTCGTGCCTACTTATCATATTCAAAGCGTATGACACGTCTGGACGAGTACATGATAGATCCAATTGCTGAAGCATATGGTATCTTATTCATGGTTTCAAGCTCAACATTCGTCGAAGGACAATGCTTCTTGTCGAGATCAATGCCATGTGACATGGACAAGTTTTCTTTCTTAGAATCCTACAAGTTGAACCTCTTCAATACCTTGTCAATATATGTACCCTAACTTAATCCTATAAGTTTTCAAGATCTATCCCTATAGATCTTGATGCCCAAAACATAGATTGTCTCGCCTAAGTCTTTCATTGAGAATATTTTCTTCAATGATGACTTAACATCATCCAAGGTGGGAATGTCATTACGATTAGCAATATGTTATCCACATATAGAATGAGAAATACAATAATACTCCCACTGAATCGTTTGTATACACAAGGCTCTTCATCACATTTGATGAAGCTAAACTCTTTGATTTTCTTGTCAAAGCGTTTGTTTCAACTCCTTGATGCTTGCTTTAGTCCATAAATTGACCTCTTCAGTTTGCATACTTTGCTAGTATTATTAGGATCTTCAAAACCCATCGGTTGTGTCATGTACACATCCTCTTCTAAATCTCTATTTAGAAAGACAGTTTTGACATTCATTTGCCATATTTTATAATCATAAAAAGCGGCAATTGCTAACAAGATCTGAATTGACTTAAACATGGTCACGGGCGAGAAAGTCTCATCATAATCAACTCCTTGAATCTGTTTGAAACCTTTCGTAACTAGTCGTGCCTTGTATGTAGTCAAATTACCGTCCACATCTAACTTCTGCTAGAAAAGCCATTTATTTTCAATCGGATGAGCTCCTTCCAGGAGATCAACTAAGTTCCAAACTTGATTGTCGTACATAGATTGTATCTCAGATCGCATGGCTCAAAGCCATTCTGCGGAGTCGGGCCGCGCCATTGCTTCCGTATAAGTCAAAGGATCATCAGCATCAATGTAGTGAAAATAAAAAAATGCGTGAGACATACTATAGATAATATAGATGTGAAGTTCGCATAATTCAGTAAATCAAGAATTATGAGTAGATATACCGAGGTGATGATCTATATATTATAATGAGATATAACAAAATGTTTTGACTATAAATGATAATTATACCATCAAGTTTCTTTGTATGTGTAATTATTTAAAATCATGTGGTAGCTTTGTACTTTATCGATGATCATTGGATTCCTTACTAATTATTTAATTGATATTATGATGCTGTTATTGTTTGAAGCTTAGTGTATCGCTATTATTATAAATATAATTATGTCATAGATTATGAGTTGTTAGACTATTTGAAATACAAGTATATAATCATCTAGATATTATCATATACATATTCATCTTTTGTATAAATGTAAAATAAAATATATGTACATATATTTACTTTATGTTACACACCTTCAAGTGTATACCTAAGAAATTTACAACGATTTCACAAATCACTAGATGGGGCTCTATGCTCCCTGATACTCTCCAACTTCGCGCTCCAAGTTGCAAACTCAAAGACTCAAACTTCTCCACACAATCCAGCCAAGTAGAGTTATACTTATGTGAAAAGAGATCTCAACACGTGAGCATGGATTGTGGAATAGGGTGGTGCGACCTAGGTTGGTTCAGCCTAGCCGCGCCCAAGAGCAAGATGAAGGAAAAGAGGGGAGAAATAGAATGAGAGGGGCAAAACCGTCTAACAAGAAATGAGTCTCAAGCATAGTAATAAATTCAAAATTTAGGAATTATCTGGCGAGATAAAAAATCACAATTCAGGTATAATACTAATATAATTCGGAAATAATTTATTTTATATAATATAAATAAAATATATATTAAAATTTTAAAATTTTAAAATATATTAAAAATTATAAAATTTCATTTATAATAATATATAAAGTATTTTTTTGCCGAATTATTTGCGAATAAAATCTTTTTTATATCAAAGAAACACATCATATATTTAATTAACAAATTATTTGTAAAACATCCTATCATAAATAAAAAACGAATTATTCACGAATAAAACACCAATCTCATAACTATGATCTCAAGTAAGCCTTTAAATAGAGCATGAAATAATATCAAGTGAATCAATCTCAATTATTGAATATTATCCGTTCTAGATGATATGACATCCAATGCACGTGACGTGAGCTTAATCTTTATACTCTTTTGATTTATGGCCCATTGTCTTTAAATAATATAAGAGTAATATTTTAATTTACAAATCTCAATTCTCCCTCTCTGATTGACTGATGGCCTCCAAGAAATCATACAGTTGGTGGATCTCTTGAAGCATCACGCGCCTTTTGAAAAATTAAAAATTAGCCTGAAAGTATGAATTTCTAACCCTAAATCCTAAATAGATTAAATGTGCATTTGAGTAAGCATATGAGATAATAAGATCTTTGAAAAGGTTGAGATTGTTGGGGGTGTAACATCATTAGAAGTAATCAGATGGAACATAATTTAATCAAGCAAACTACTAGCAGGTAGGCACCTAATTAAGACGGTTAAAACATAAAAGTGTATTCAATTTCTTATATATTATGTAGGTGCAAGAATAGATTCCTAAATTTCCCTTCAACTTCAATTCAAGCCCTTAAAACTGGGGGATTTATTGAACTTTGATGAAAAGAAAGCGCAAGGCAATCCGATGAAGAAAAGAACATTGTTAAGTATTAACACTGACAAGGAATATATTTATATTTATAAGAAAAAAGAGCAAATGGAAATGGAAAATGCATCAGAAATACATCATAGATACATCATTAATTCGGGTTCTCTAATTACTAGTTATTACTAATTAATTAGCCCAATCGAAGATGCAAAAATAAAATAGGAAGGAAGGAAGGCGAGGCGAGGCGAGGAGAAGGAAATGGAAATTATGAAAAAGAAATAAATAAAAAAAGAAAAAGAAAAAAGAAACTTGAAGCCTCCTCCTCCAGTCCTCCTCCTCCTCCTCCTCCTCAACTGGGCCTGGGTCCTGGGAGCAGCGCATCTGACTTCTGACATCGCCCCTTCCCCTCTGTTCCCCTCGGTCCCCCTCGATCCACCTAGGGTTACGGTTTACTCCCAGCTGAGACTACGGCGCCTCCGCCGCCTCCGCCGCCTCCGCCCCTGCCCTCCCCCCTCCTCTCCCCCCTACCCCGCCCCAAATGTGCATACTCTGCGTCGTCCAGCGGTGGTCGCGGCGCCTCGCCGCCATGCTCCCCTACCTCGTCATCCCGCTCATGCTCCTTTGGGCCCTCTCTCACTTCCTGCCACCTGCCTACCGGTTCGAAGCCACCTCACCTCGAATCGCCTGCGCCGCTGTTCTCCTCCTCACCCTTCTCTGGTACGAGTACATCCTTCCCCGCCTCTCTGCCTTGCGGGCCCGCCGCTCCGCTAGGCTCCGTGAGCTGCGCCGGGAGCAAGCAATGGAGCTCCACAAAATGCGCAAGACAGCAACCAGACGCTGCCGCAACTGCCTCACACCATACCGGGACCAGAATCCAGGTGGCGGGGGCCGCTTCATGTGCTCTACTTGTGGCCACATCTCCAAACGCCCTGTGCTGGAGCTCCCCACTCAGGTCGGTAATTTTGGGGTAAAGAGCAGGTGGCTTTGTAGCCAGTTCTTGAGTACTGATTCCAGCTATTGGTTGGATGAGACTCACAAGTGCTCGTCTCAAGAAAGCTCTTTCTCAGTTGGTTGCAAGGTTGGCAAGATTGTATCATTTTGCAGTTTGGTTTTGAGATGGATTGCTAGGAGACTTTTCGGGTTTGGATCATCACGTGATAATGCATCAGGCGATGGTGACCCAAAACGGTCTAAAAGAGGTCAGAGTGTAGCTAGTTTGCAAGAGAATAAAACAGAAAAAGCAAGAAGAAAAGCTGAAGAAAAGAGATTAGCAAGGTTAGAGAAGGAGATGCTGGAAGAAGAAGAGAGGAAGCAGAGAGAAGAGGTGGCAAGGCTAGTAGAAGAGAGAAGAAAGCTGAGAGATGAGAAGTTAGAGGCTGAAGAGAGATCAAAAGGTGCCACACCAGTTGGAGAGAGAGATGGAAAGAAAGAGGCTGAGAGAAAGAGACAGGACAGAGAAAGAAGAAAAGAGAAAGATAGAGGTTCTAATAAGAGTAACTCTGATTGTGAAGAAATTGATAAGAGGTCTACTATTAGGGAAACTGCAAAAAGAAAAGAGGATAAGAAGGGAGATAGTTTTGGTATATGTCAGGTAACTGGTGCCAACAAAACTGTACAACAGAGTACTAGGCAAAAGTACTTCAGTACTGTCGCTGGTAATTTTAAGGGTTTTTCGGGGGCTTCGTTTTTTGGTGGAAGCTACCCGAGTTCTACTCCTAGTGCCCCTTCTGTAAGTAAAGGGCCAAAAATTGGTACTGGATTTGGTAACCAGAATTATGTGGTGAAGAGAGATGGTCAAATTGGCTCCAGTACTGTGCAGAAGGTTTTGTCAAATGGGGATGATAAGAGCTACGAGGCAAAAATCAATCGGCAGGTGAGTTCTGTTAAATATGTTTTGCTTTTTGTATAAGCACTGGTACTGATGACACAAAACCAGCCTTAAACTCTAGCATAAACAAAAAATACCCCAACCAAGCTCCCGGTTGCTGGTAATACTACTATCAGTTGTAATATTTTTACTTGTTGTTGAAATAATGAGTAAGCTTTGGATAATTATCTTTTGCAGCCCACCTAACTATGCGGTCTGTAATTCTAAGAACATATCTATAGATTCTCTCTTTTGTAAGATTTAATTAAGCCATGCATATCAAAAACATCAATTCAATAAGAAAAGAAGTAAAATACTAATTTGCATATGCTGTTAAGCAGTGCATCTTGTATAGTTCCACCACTCACAGAACCAACTTTGTACTTTACTAAAATCTCTGATGACTGTACTTGGTGAAAATATGAGTGACAAAAATTTCCTGAAAATTTATCTCCATCATGGTTTCACTTTTGTAAGAATTAGTAATAGAAGTAAAAAAACTCAGAAGACTTCTCATGTTATTTTTTGTAATGCCCATAAAAATGGTTACAAAATTCCTGAAAATTGCTTTTTTGTAAGGCTCATGATAAATAGTTCTTGTGGATGATTTTATATGTGCTTTCATTTTCTTTGTTTTTTTATGAAGTCCATGTTGAAATGTGGTCTTTAAAATGAATACAAATTATATAAATTATTATTTTTTTTTACCTTTTTGTGGTTTAAGTCTTTGTGCTTCTATTATTTTTTTTTCCAAAGTAGAGGTGTGACAATGTGACTTCAGTTTTGAGGTGCTTAATCCCTTTTAATTTGATATTTTTAGAGGGGTGTTCAATTCAATATATCCACTGAACTTCTTTCTATTTACTTTAAGCAATATATACTTTTTGGTTTTTATTAACTTGAGCATTTTGGTATCATTAAATATTTCTCTATACTAACTGCAATTTCTGCACTACAAATTACACTGAATTTTTTTTATCAAGCTCTTAAATTTGTCTTATCATTAACTTACTATCATCATCATCATCATTATTATTATTATTATTATTATTATTATTATTATTTATTTTTATTATTTTTATTATTTTTTTAATTAGGTTTGTGTGTGTTGTTGATTTTTCTCTAGTTTGTTGTCAAGAAATTTTCACATTCTTGGTAGTTCAGTGACCTGATTCAATTGAAATTCTTTTTGCCTGCTTTTGGACCAGTTCTGGACTTACCATCCTTTTTACACCACTTCTTATGCTCTTGCTATCTTTGTAGGTAAATATAGAGAAACAACCTCCTCCACCAGCCCCCAAAAAAGCATGGCACCAGCTCTTCCAGCGGAAACCAGTCTCTCCTACCCCTGATCAAGCCCCAACAGCACCAAATTACCAAAATGGCCATTTTGAGACCTATATTGCACCACCTAACCACTACTTCAACACACCGCCAATCTTCAGCCGACCAACCTTACCTCTTCCCATGTATATTCCACCCAATGCTGGCCTATTCCGTCCAGTTAAAGATACAATTCCTCCCCCTCCAGTAGTTGAAGAACAGGAGAAATTTGAAGACCCATCATTTGATCCTGATGCAATCGCATTACTTGGGCCTGTTTCAGAATCACTTGACAATTTGCCCCTTGACTTAGGCACTGGGTTTATATCAAGTGAAACTGGGAAGACAAGCAAACCTTCTCCTATCCAATCGCCATTATCGCGAAGTAGGGTTTCTGATGATAGTCATAAACCTTTTTCTTCGGCTGTGCAGGATTCAGGAAGTAATGAAACCGGTTCTTGGCAGCTTTGGGGTGCCCCATTAACCCAAAATGCCCTCGGGTCCGTAGGAGGCAGTAAGAGTGGATTTGGGCCCAAGGAAGAAACTGGTACGGCAGCAGGTGTTATTGGTGATATGCATTCTCCAAGGCATTTGGGTGGTATAAGACCTGCATTACCAGTAACTGTACCAGTATCAGTACAGCCAGTCCACATACCTACGTCACCTGGGCCTAATGGAGAGAGCCTTTTCCTGCCTCATAGTATGATGGGTAGATTTGGTGCTGCTGTGTTGGATACTGTTAATCACTCTGAGCTTTCGCCGACTCATCACTGGCCAAAGTAAGCACCATCAATGTTTTTCTTAGATTTTATTCATTTTTTTAGGAAAGACTGAAGTAATTAGATAACTTTCTTAAATGAAAAGAGCTTTTGTTATATTCTTCTGCTTGGAGAAAATCATAAAAACTTGAATGGGATTTTGTTCTACGGCAAGTCAGAAGTATGTTTTTACAAGGTCGGTGCTAATGTTGACAGTTTAGTTTATTGTTTGGCTTGTATGAAATAGTCTCACAATATACAATTGACCTGACAAAGCAGAATCTCATTTTGCTCAACCCAGTCTGCATAGCTATGCATTTCACATGGACTGCTGGCTTCTGTTACTGTTATTGTCATCTGTTGTTATGTTCAAGTCGATAGTTGTTTTGTTCTTAGTTCCATCATCATCTGGAAGTCTGAGGTTGAAGGAAAACAGTTCAAATTTCTTTAAAAATGATCAAGTTAATTTTTGATCATTTAATTGTTGAATCTCTTCAGAATCAAACACAACTGTAATAACAGTTCTTTATTTGCTGATGTTATCTTCAAGATCAGAAAAGCCTATGAGTTTTTGTAATGACTTTAGTACGGTTACATTATTTTGTTCAGATTCAAATTAGGTTATGTTCTCTGTTTTGATTTGCTTGGGCCCTGGTCCTGTTTGTTTTGGCTCTGGGTTTTAGGTTGTGTTTGTCTTTTACATGTCTATTGTGATCTTATATTACTCAGCAATCTAATTATCTTTTTGTTTTTTTTTGTAATGCAACAGCAGGGATCAATGGAGGATGAACGGTCCAAATGAAGCGACAAACTCAACTCCTGCAAGTCCGTTTGCAGGAAGTCTGTTTTCAACCGACCCAGCTGTGCAGTCGGTCTGGTTGTTTAATCAAAAGGACTCTCCGCCTACATGAAAAGGGGGGAGCGAACCATTTTGCATTATTAAAAAAATACTTTCAGTTTCCAATAGGAAAGAAAAAGGCAAGCAGTATGCGGGCTTGCCTCTTTCAGAGGGGTAGAAAAGAGATTTCAGGATTAACTATAGCTGTCAGTTGTATCTCAATTCTCCCTTTGTTTCGAATGATAGTTTTCATTCATTAGCTCTTTCTTGAATCCGGTGTTATGAATGTGCTCATTGGTGCACCATTTATTGAAAGAAAAGAAAAAAGAGAGGAGGTCCGTTTTCCTGCATCCGGTTGTCTCAGTTTACTGTTTGCTATTGCTGTTGCCTCTACATTCATTCTTTGATGACCTCAATACGGTTTGAAACGGTATCATACAATACAATGTAATGTAATATAAATTCTAGCAAGGGGCAAGTCATAACACTGAGCAACCATTCCATCTGCTTCAGAAGATTTTTAGGCTGTGATTTTAAAATGAAATCATTAATTAATATATTGTCGCATCGTCTGCTCTCTGCAGTCACATTAATCAATTTAACTATCTACGATAAATAATTTGATTTTCAAGTATTTGCAATGGTGATGTAGATGTATCATACAAAAATGAATCAATTATTAAAAACTTCCCAAGTACCTATGAAAGTACTTAGCATTGCAGATATTATCTCCATATCACTTCTGCTATGATGCATAAAACAAACATTGCTTTGTAAATAAACGGTACGATCTGTTTAAATGACATAAATGATTTGTTATTTTAGCTATGCATATATAGTTCGTTTTTAGAGAAAAGTTTCGGGACTCATAAATTTTTTGAAAGATTGAAATTTGTTATGAAATGTAGAGTGATGATGGGGTGAGCTTATTAATTCAAAAATATACGTTATCAACTTCAATTTTGTGATTTATATTATTTAATTAATGATATATGTCAAAATCTTATAGGATATCAAATTTTTTATTTTTAAAATTTTGTAGCTATTTTTAGATATTTTTAAGACGTAAAGATTTGATATAAACAATATTGCGCAATATAAATTAAGATATGAAAAATAAAGAAATATATTTTTAGTAAAAAATATTCATATCAACTTATAAAGTAACTTTGTCAATTTGCCCAAAAATGTGGTTATAAAACAAAAAAAGAGAACACAAGGAAAGAGACGCAGAGAAACTGAGAAAGCAAGTAGAAAAATAACAAATAGAACATAAAAGAAAAAGAGAAGTGCCTCCCCCAAAAATGAAAAATCTGAGAAGTGAGAATTGAGAACTTTATCATTAGTAGTTAGTACTGGTAAGTGGCACCCACCATCAAAGATTCAAAGATTCGACTGAATTTATTTAATATATAGCAAACACGTAGTGATATAATATACGAGATAATGTCGTTACCAGTTGACAATTACTAAACTATGTGATCGTTACCAGTTGACCGTTCGGTTTTAATTAATGAATCAATTATGTCAGGCAACGAACTAACGGTGCTATCGCCGATGAAGATAATTGGAGAAGGAGATAACATAACATAAAGCAATTAGTACGGGCAACAGCTATGAACGGTCAGGAGAAGTATGAAGTTCAGGCAGTCAGAAATAAAAGCGAAGCGGTCGATAATTTAAAAACCGGGCAGCGCTATGATCCAACGTTCATCGCATAACCGATCTTATATTTTTCTTTTGATTGAGCATCGCCTATATAAAGGCTAAGATTATAATCATTTGGATTATGAATTTGAGAAATGGAAGTATGATTTTCACCTAAGTATTTTTCTGTCGGTACCGAATTCAGTTCCGTTCTGAAATCACTAGCAATTCTCTTCGATTAATTACTAATTTTTGTTCGAACCCATCTCTCAACACATTTAATTCACATTAGATGTGTTATAAATTAACACAGAGTTATCTGCCACAAGAATGAAGGGCATACGACCCATATGCACCTCTATATGAGTTATTTCGTATCCATCTCTCAACACATTTTGGGAGGAGGCACTCTCA
The DNA here is from genome assembly GCA_037127355.1 of Schoenoplectus tabernaemontani. NCBI lineage: Eukaryota > Viridiplantae > Streptophyta > Magnoliopsida > Poales > Cyperaceae > Schoenoplectus > Schoenoplectus tabernaemontani. The sequence goes on along the minus strand of CM073742.1, from coordinate 24,539,335 downwards.
CATTGGCCACCATACACACCACCTCCATCCTCTTCTTCTACCCTCGCGAAGCCCTAGCCGCCGGCTAATCCAACGACTGCCCGAGAGATCAGAGACCCAAAGCTGTGAGAGGAGGCAAAATCTGACACAGGAGACTGACCCAGAGTATCATCTAGAGTTTGATTCATTTCTCTGTTGTATCTTTATTGTTACTGTTAACTTATGTTACAATGATCTTTATTTCCGCTTCTTGTATCTTTTTTATCTTTTTATATTTCGCAATGAGCGGCTAAGTATCTTAGTTCTTAGAGAATAGGGATGTGAAACTTGAAACACGGTTTTTTTATTAAAGGTTTTTGTTAATCTATAGTTATGTTTGATGTGCTGAGTATTATTATTACGCATGTCTGATTTGGTTGACCAACTGCTAGGATAGGTCTTGGGCCGAGGTCAGGCTCCCGAACTAGCTAAAATTCGAGTAGTTTTTCAAGATTTTTCTAAGTACAATAGGTAGATTTGGGACATGAGAGGGTATATCAGGTTATATCCAAAAAAATGAACCCCGCTCAGATTGAGAGATCTAAGCATGTCTACAGGAAACCGACACTCAATCTAAAGGATCTAAGCCAAGAGAGTTGATATTTATGTGAACTTAGAAACCCTGTCCAACCAACAACTACACAAATAAATCAATGTGCGAGAATTGAGGTCTGTTATCTAGGTACTGATCGGTTAAGATTCGCGCAACCAGCGAAGAAACCAACCTTTAGAAGTAGTCGTGACATGTCTGAGTTCATACGAACCGTATGCAATAACATATGGACAGTATGGTCCAGATCCGAGTGGAATTGACCTATATCACTATGAACTATTATCTTATTTAACCAAAAACACAAAAAGATTTAATTTTTTCTTTCTGTTCTTTTACTAAACACTCTTGAACAACCCTTATTTTATTTATTTGAACATCTAGAGACCCAAAATAAAACAAGTCCAGTAATCACCTCCATCCTGTGGATCGACCCCTTACTATACCAACGTAGGTCGTATATTTACGGTCGAGCCAAGTAACGTAAGAATTTATAAATTTTAAAAGTAGTACAGTCCCATGTTGTCAGTGCGCACGAAAAAGACGGAGAAAGAAACGAACAAGAACATATATCAGATTCGTCCCCACTCAACCTCTCCAATCCCTTCCCCTTCTTCTTCTTTCTTTTCTTCTCATCTTTGATTTCGTTTTCTCTTCGTCTTTGCAACATTGATTAGATTAGCATAAGTGATTTTGGGAATTTTAAGTTATCTTTTTGGTTTTGCACAATTTAAAATAACTCCGGCCTTAATCTTTTCCATAAACCTCTATGATACAATCATCAGTAGCATGAAAATCGATTTTGTGCCTTATCCTAACTATGATGTGGCTTCAGAATCTGATTTTGATGATTATCCATTTCATTAGCGAGTTCAATTGATGCTTATGATGAAGTACACATATATTAATTTTGAGTTCTACTAATATCTTCTATCAAATAAAAACTCTAATTAAAGTGGAGTCATGATGCTTGATCTGCAACCAATCTCATGTAGGGAAATGATTGTTGCTTAAGAGAAATGATTTTAAAATTTTCTAAAACTCGATTAATAGATTTAGTGTCAAGAGTGTTTTCAAACGGGTTTGCTTAAGTGCCTAACTAACAAGGAAAATGATTAACCTTTGAGTTGATTTCTAAGTCAACTTAGAAGTGAGATGGCTCGATCTACAACCCTCTTGCTTATTTTGCTCTTCCAATGGTGGTGATGGCAAGCTTCCTATTTGTGAAGCCTCCAAGATATCCACCAAAGATTAAAGAGATGCTAATTAATTTCAGTTAGAAGGTTTACTATTAGCAAAGCTTTAATCCTAACTAAACTCTCTTGTAAAAATCTAAAACTTTTCAAGGAGAATTTATTCTCAACACATGAGAGGAGAGGAAGAGAGAAAAACACTTTTAATTTTCGTCCAAAATGGAGGAAAAGAGAGAAAGTCAATTATGGAGCAAGATAACATCCATTTAAATAGTTTAGGACTTAGGGCATCCAATATCATCCATCCCTAGACAGTCATGGGCCATCAAATGGTCTAATTTTTTACTGCAATGTTATTTAAATGATGCTTACTTACTTTCCTCTCATTCCATAAAGCTCAACATCTGATTTATATTACATATAAATATATGAGCTTATTTTTCTTGTTATGTGTTGATTTAATTCATAATCATGTCACATATGTTATAAATTATTATAGGATTATTTTATACTATCCAATAGCATAAAATTATTCCTATATTAATATCATATGACTTGCTAAAATTAATTATAACATTTATAATTAATTTAGATTATATCATATGCATATCCGATATGCTATGTTAATATATTCTCTTTTAATCTTTTATGGTGTAACCCTTTGGGATCCCCTCATGTTGGCAATAAAATTAAATCATTTAATTTCATTGATCAATAGTACAACTAGCCAAGGCACATTGATTATCTAAATGATGTGGATGAATATGCCAACCAATTCGTGATCCCTGAAACATAAAAATATATTTTGTGTCAATTCTTTGCCACAAGATATTTTAATAATTACAAAGTAGAAATGTGTCATCCTTTATCAATTATTATTTCTTAATTTCCTTAAGATTAATTATGATATGATTAACCGTTAATCATATTGCATGCACATAATTTATTTTCATCAAGGGGCCCCGAGATATTATTATCTATATCATATATAGAGAGCAATGGTATCTTGATGTGTATTAGTCATCCGCATAAGTCATATACACTGCAGTAACTGTCTGTATAACTCCCGAATAAAGTAAGCGTTGGACAATACACGTGTCTCATATAGAAATAATAAACATCTCAACCTTATAATTCAAGACACAATAAAATATCAATGACACGTAACATAGTCCATATGATATTTCATTTTTGGTCTGTCTAGTACTATACAACTCCTTGTATACACTTGTGTGATTAGACCGATAACTCCTTATCGAGTAACCTGTATAACTTAGTCAGTATCTATCTCACACACTGATCTTATAATGGTCAATTAGTGTTCCTTACTAATTACCAAGATCAGAGACGTTTAGAGTAGTCATATTTATTTCATTAGTGGAGTTTTACAATTCAAGTTATCAACATGAATGTTCCACAAAAATATATTAACTCAAGGAACAAAATGATATAATCATCCACTAATAAACTAAACAAGTCATATAATGATTGAGTCTAGGACATATATCACTAATATCTCATTACATGCTATGCATTTTATGGAATTTCTGCACACACAAGATGCTCATAAATTACTGCATAACTTGAGTCCCCTTATACCAAATATTATACTCATAGGGTTTGTCCCCTTATCTTTTGTTATGTAGGGATTAGCAACTAGTTACATCGAGGCTAATCTGTCTGTAAGTGTTATTACAGTTTCTTAAAATATTAATGTCTCTTTTCATTGTTTCATGCACGCGTTAGGTTCACAGTGAACCCAAGAAGAAAAATAAGACAGCATAATGGAGAGATAAAGTGTGGTGCATGCCAAACCAAAAAGGGCGATCATGGGAGATGGTTCTTTGCATTTATGGCTTCCATTCAAATATCATTGCTCTTCAGGTTCTGTTATTCTTTTTTTTTAAATTTATTAGGTCAAATAGAAAATTCTCATCAGAACTTGGCATAACAACCCCTACCAGTGGGAAATTGGGAATTGCTATCCTTTGCGGTGTAGCGCAGTGTGATAGTCGTTGCATCTATTTTGAGATTCGTGCTGCTTCAATCTCAAAAATTCCCCCTGATAATCTAACGGTCATCGTTCATTTGCGGCGATTCTTGTGCTACTGAGAAGATAAGTATCCCTGCCAATGGTGAGAATAAAATGCAACTTGCTTGTTTGTTTGAATCAACTACCAATTAGGTTAGATTGGCTTGACACATATGTTTAAGAAGTAACATCTAAATACAGTACTTTGGTTATTAGTTTTTCATGTATGCATGGCTAATTTTCTTTTTTTGTGTTTCTTCTTTGATTGTATGATGCTATTGTATGGGTTCTTCTGTAAAGCTTGAAGTTCTCAGGTCAGATTGCAACTCTTAATCTTGGGCTAACAGAATAACTTGACTGTAATGGCTATCTAAAACAGATCTGGTCATATCTTGTAGAAATCAATCATGCCTTCAATTAGGTTTGAAACGTTATGATTTCGTGTTGTGGTTGATGCATTCTTGCAGTGCTAGATATTTCTTAGCAATAGCTTATTTCAAGACTATGAGAAAATATGATTAAACTTTGTTTCTTACACTATAGTTTGAATGGGCATGGCAGCACCCAACTGAGTCCTTAACTGTTAGAAAAATGACATCTAATTTCAAAACTCTTGGAGGCTTGGTAAAGAAAATCAAACTCGCTTATACCATGCTCAACCTTCCATCATGAAAAAAATATGCATGTTGAAAATAAATAAATAATTAGAGAAGTATAAAATAGAGAGTATACAAGTAGGTTAACGTTAGTTTAGAAATTTAAATATTATCGTTACTACAGTATTTGTTACAGTATAATGACTAACTAGACTTTTTTTTATAATAGATAAAGACTTGTACTCATACAAGAGGGAGAATAAGATCCAATATTATAATAAAATATTTCATTAGCATTTTTCCTTCTTCTTTATCAACGCAAATATTTCCACTAAATATCAGAAAAAATAACAATGCTTATTTTTCTTGTTGATTTAAAACCAAGGATGCTGCTTTGACATGGTGCAGATTGTTACTTATTGGTATAGTCAATCAAACAAGAATAAATCGAACATAATATAATATTTAATTTGTGAATCGTTGGTAGTATACACTAAAAAGGTGAAGATTGTACTTTTTTGGCTTTTGCTAAATTTATTTCTTGAATGTCATTTATTCATTTGATATTTTTTTTGAAGAAAGTGACAAAAAGCCACCGATTTACAATGAAATAATAAAAAATAGAGGAAAAATCAAACACCAAGAAAGGTGTTTAAAACTCCATTATATGTTCAGAATTAGAATTTAATTACCTCTTATAAATGGTTATCCTAACCATTATGTTATTCTAATCAACTAAGAATTAAAGGTATTAGTTTGTACTGAAGTCCTAAAAACAACTAAAAAAACATGCTCATAGTTCAACAGTATATAAATAACATCAATATAGCAAAAACTTTAGATTAGAAGTAGTCATATACTAATAAAAAACCTGACCAGTGCCTCTTCCAAATGTGAGACTGAGAGTCATGATAGTATCCTCTTTCTTTACCAAGGCGACCTCCTCGGATATCATTTTCCCTACCCTGCAAAGGTAGTCCCTCTATCCCTTAGAGAAATATAAGTGTATTTTTTAATAAATGAGAAGCATTACGGGTTGTAGGTTGCAAGGGTAATAATTTTCATGTGTAATGATCTAATTGTAGAAGAAGCAACATATTAAAATTGAATATTATTTCTTTCTAACCAAAGAGTCCAACAAACTGTACTTCTAACTAATTCCATCAATAATTTATCCTAAAGTGGTATATAAGAATCTAAAAATTATCATATGCTGTGAGCTATAGGACGGTGAAGAAATAGGTGTTCAAGATCCTCATAAGCTCCACAAAAAAACCCAAAAAGTGTGGCCTAACCAGCCCTTATGAACTAAATTATTTTTGGTCAAAATTTTCCTTCTTCTAACTAACCATATAAAGATCTTAATTTTAAATGAAATTTTAGAATTTCAAATAATTGCAAACTCATGATTGATAACACCACCAAAAGATAACCATTCATACAAAGAATGGATAAAAAATTTACATGAGGCATGCCATCTCAATATAGCAACGTGAGGTAATGAAAGATCTAAAGTAACATCAGCTGAATCATTCAACATTTGATTCTATTTAGACATATAATGATCCAAAATAATAGAATATAACTTAGAAAACATACTATATAATGCACATTCATTATGCCATTTGTCTAACCAAAAAAATATATGATGTCCTGAACATAATTTTTTTATTAAAACCTAGTTCAACTAAATCTTTACCCTTTAAAATATCTGTCCAAAATGGAGACAGATGATGTGAAGAAAGAGAATATTTAGCATATAATATATCTTTTATTTATTTAATACTATATAATCATTAAATCTAACTAATCATTTTGCTAGCAAAGTCTTATTCATCAATTCAAGATCAAGTAATCCTAAGCCACCTTAAGATTTACTTTTATAAATTGTGGACCAAAAGACTAAATGATATTTTTTAACTAAATTTTCTCCATATTATAAAATTCTTTTTCTAATTTTATCTATGACAGTTCTTGTAACCCTTGATTACTGCTAATAATATTAATTTGGTCAATTACTAAAAAGTACAAGGGTTAAATTATAATTTTAATAAGTTCTACAACAATCAAGCACAAACAATTTCTTAAACCAAATATATGAAATAAAGTAAAGAGAAAGAGTTTAGAAATGCTCAATCAAAGGATTGAGTTGACAAGCGGTGTAACGAGGTTCGGCGTTATGCGCCTACTCCTCGGGTCCCCGGTTTTCCGACTAACGGTAATAAAGTCGGTCCGATCTATTTAACCAAATACAAGTCTTGTACAAGGTCGAACTTTGTCCTCTTACACACAAAGGATGAGAGACAAAGCCTAAAGTTAATGAAGTAGCAAACGCTAGAAGTAGATTTAGCAATGGAGCAAATCACTCAAATCTCACAAGTGTTTAGAACAAGTTTAGATCAAAGATCTTGAGCTTTGGCTAGGTATAGCAAGGTTTTCTCAAAACTCTTTAATGGTGGCTGTAAGAATGTATTTTGCAAGTGTATTCAACAACAAGTAGGAGAAAGGAGATGGTCCCCTTTTATAAAGAGTGAAAATCAAGCATAACTTACTTTTTTCGCTTCGAAACCGTTATAACGATTTACCAATCGTTATAACGGTTTACAAAACCGTTACAACGGTTTACAAATTATTATAATGGATTAAGTTTCAAACGATAGGATTGTCAGATAAATTTGCCCGTTGATCTGCCGTATAGCCGTTTGATCAACTGAGCTGAAACGTTGTATGATTTATCAAATCGTTATACGTTTCATGAAATCATTGTAATGATTACAGAATTGTTATACGTTTTACAATCGTTATAACAGTTCAGTAATCGTTACATAACGATTCACTATGGTTTCTTTGAGAATGTTTCTGCCTTAGAGTATTTTTTGAGTATCGAGATGAATCGTTATAACGGTTACTTAACCGTTATAACGATTCACTGGGCAGAAGCACTTTTCTTGTTGTTTAAGCTCAATTTCTCTTGACCAATTCAACCCAGTTTGAGTCTTACTAAACCTAAGCCTAGTCTTGATTAAGCTCTTGTATCCCAGTACTAATCTTGGTTCTTATGCACTAGTTCATTTGCATATTAATCCCTGCACAAAACTCAACAAAACAAATTGTAAAATTCAAGATTATTTTGCAAATCGACAAATCAAAGAATATGTTAAGTGTAACAGTTCTAACATGTAAGAAAAGTTTGTAAATGCATATCTAATAGAGAGGGACAGCTGAGAGAACTGAATTTAAGTGATTTTACCACCTATTGACAAGAGCTTACCTTTCCAACCTTATAACTTTTTCTTAATTTTTTCTATTAAAAAATTCTAGTGCTCAGTTCTAAGTTTCTTAAAATGTAGTGAGAAGATGAGATATTTTACAATCTAAAATAGCAGTCAATTCTGATCCTTCTACAACTAAAATGTTCAGTGGAATCATTTCATACTTTTCATAATTTATTTCAAGACTCGAGAGATCTTTAAAAGCCTATAAAATCCACTTTAAAGTCTCTATATATTTTGGGTTTGCTTCTAAAAATAGTAAAGTATCATCAACAAAATGAAGGTTTATTAATCCTGAAAAGTTTACTTTATTGCTAAGACCTTTAATATATCATAACTGTTGTGCATTATGAAATAAAATATTAAGAACATCTGCAATCAAATCAAACAAAAAAGGAAAGAGGGGGTCACCCTGGCGTACCCCTCATTTACAATGAAAATATGGACCTAGTTCACAATTGAAATTGATACAAATCTTACTACCATCTAAAACACTTTGAATCCATCCAAGCCATTTATCTCCAAAACCTCTGCCTTTTAAAGTTTCGAGTAAAAAAATCCTAATTTACTCAATCAAAAGCTTTCTTAAAATTTATTTTGAAAAGTACTCCTTTTGTTTTGAAAATTTTAACTTGATGTAAAATTTTATGGGCAAAAATAACATTATTCATAATGTAATGACCTTTAATATAAATTGTTTGTGAATAATCTATTAGACTATCCATAACTGTTGCTAATCTATCAGCTAATAATTTTTTGATGATATTAAGTAATTAATCAAACTAATTGGTCTATAATTAGTAATCAGACTTGTATTTTTTTAGAAATAAGACAAATAGTAGCAAGGTTAAGTTTAAAAATATCAAGCTGATTATAATAAAAAGCATTGACTAATTTACATACGAAATTAGATCTCAAAAAGACTGATAGAATTAAAAATAGAAGTCATCAGACCCTGAAACTTTAGTAGGATTAGATGAAAAAACTACTTATATAATCTCTGTTTAAGAGAAAAGTGATTCTAAGAAAGCTATTTGATTCAAAGATAGTTTTGAACATTTAACTGTACTAAATTTCTCTATATCAGCTTGAACTTTACTGTGAACTTCTTCTCTAGCAAGTATATAAAATTCTCGGCCGGCTGCCCCAAATTACCAAACCAAATGAAAGTAAATATTTGTGCAATGGATGAACTACCTTGCTACTCAAAGGATCCTTTTTTAAACAGAAATGATGAAAATTACGAAGAAGTTCAGCAGCCTAATTTTGATTGTATGGAAGAAAGATCTAATGATGGGGGTTTGTCTGATAATAACCATGACCCTAATCGGTTAGAATTAGAGAATAACTATGAAAGATTGGAGAGCACAATTCTGGTTGCGTGGATGGAGTTGAAGATCAAAAGAAAGAGGAGAACATGGTCGAATCAGAAGAGAGATCTTCTCCAAAAGGATTCAATGGAGTTGCTTATGATACTAGAGACGTTGTCCTTTCAGCAGAAAAGGCTGTGATAGATTTGGTAACACCAGAAAGTTGTACAGGCCGGTTGGGTAACAGGTTCAGTAGAAGGATTGTCAGGTATGATTTGATTTGACAAGCTCGTCATGTGTTATATATTGAATTGTGATTTAATCATAAAATAATAAGTCAAGATAAAATTAAAGTATCCAAACTTGTAATTAGCAAAGGGTTACTAGTAATCTTATTTTATTTTATTCTTAGAAATAGAAATAGTGCCAATCTGTAGCCTTTGTAACAGTTAAGTAGCTAGGTTGATAATAAAATAATTATCAATCATTAGAATAACCATCTCTTAAATTTCACATGGTATCATAACAAGGCTCAAGATCCTGTGCGCCAAAAAAAAAAAAAAAAAAAAATTGTTCACTTGAAAAGTAAAGCGGGTGAAAATCTGCCTTCCTCGCCGTTTTATGAAATTATGGATCTAACTAAAACTTCTATTCTTCCTTTGCCTTCTATCCATTTGACTTCGTATGGAGCACAGCATAACGATCCAGATCAAGTCATACACATTCAATCGGAATCAAGGCTAAGCAATAGACATTTTGATATCACCATCAGAAACTTGTAGCTACAGAAAATTATTATTTCTGGAATATATTTTCCATAGAGAGACATCTTCTAAAGTACAAGTCACTAAACCAAATCAACATAGCCTAGACAAATTGGTTGGGGAATACACATTTTATTTACATACCCTTAAGCGCATCTACTGAATGTGAAAGTGCTGTGTTTTGCATACCGGTAGATGCCAGAAAAGTCAGCATTTTGCACTATCTAAGGGTGTCCAAGCACCTTTACAAGAGAGAGCCTTTGAGAAGTATCTTTAACCACACTACAGCATAATTGGGCTTTACTAACAGCTTTTAAAATAATTTACTAACGATTTTGCAACCGTTAGTAATGAGGGGCGTTAGGAAAAGAGGAGCGCTGAACGGACATTTGCTAACGGTTTTTAAAAGGATACTGTGATTTTTTTTAAAGTTTTGCTAACGATTTTTTAGCAAAAACTGTTAGCAAAGGGTGTTGCGATTTTTTTTTGAATTTTTGCTAACGATTTTTGGTAATAAACCGTTAGAAAAGGGTTTATTTATTTTGTTAAAATTTATGCTAACGGTTTTTGCTAATAAACCGTTAGCAAATATTTTTTTTTGCAAATTTAACTTTCTATACAGATAAAAAAAACTAAGAATAGTAAATTATATAAGAACAGATGATAAATGATAAATATTGTGACATACATCATATTATTCATTCAATAATTAATATAAAAGAAATATAATTATTCATACAATGAAAAAAATATTTACTGAATAAAATATGAAAATCTACATAATTTCTAAGAAAAAAATAAAAAAAATTGAACAAAAAACTTCAAATAAATTTCAAATGTATTTTTGAGGGTCAAGACGATATTTTTTGGCCCTGAAAATGGTAGTAATGATGATAGCTAATAATCCTGTAGATCTCATCATAAGCTTTCGTGGCCATGTAGCACGTCTCAATCGGAGTTTCCTATCAAAAGTTATGGTCGTTTGAAGTTGAGATGGTCGGATTTCGATTTTTATTTCTTCTGTCTCTCTTCTTTGTTTCTTCTTTCTCTTCTCTATCTCTCTCTCATCTCTCTTTTTATATATGAAAATAGATGAAAAAGGGTTGGTGATTCGTGAAGTTTATGTTTTTGAATTTTGATTTTTGGATCGTTGGATTGGGATGAACGAACGGTGAAATGGACAATTCGTGGGAGCAAATGTTATTGGTGAGATGAGATATACTAGATTTTTTTTTGGGCATGTGAGATGAGATATATTAGATTTTTTTGGGCATGAATCTTTGCTAACAAGTTTTTTATAAATAACCGTTAGCAAAATCCAGCACAAAAATTTTTCCTAACGTTTTTTATAAGAACCGTTAGCAAAACCTAGCGCAAAAACCTTTCCTAACGGTTTTTTATAAGAAATCATTAGCAAATCTTCATGCTCAAAAAAATGCCACCGCCTAATGTCACCGACAATTTTTTTACACTTTTTAATATGTTTTTGTAACGTTTCTTCTTCCAAATCATTAGAAAATAGTTAAATTTATTTTCCAAAATGCCACCGCCTAATGTTAGTAACGATTTTCATTAAAAACCGTTAAAATTGATGTTAGTAAAAATTGTAGTGCCACCATCTGTGTACAATAAAAAAGTGATTGAAATTTTACACATCGGAAAATCAGAAAGAATCTTAAAAAAGTGCCATCCAAGAAATTTGTCTTTCTCGGGTTGATTAGTTTTATATTTATTATTTATTTGGACATTTTTACCTCATCAGGTCGTACGAAATACTGGTCAATAAAATAATATAAAAAGAATCCTTAAACTTATTTGTAGAATAAATGGGGATGCCAAGGCGTACAGGAGTTGAGCAACCTTGGGAATTCAGAGAATGAAGAAAGTAATTTGGCATTTCATATCTGCTCCAGATGGATGTAATTACAGAATTAGCAAGGACAAAAATCGTAGAAAAGATATCAAACCTGAAATGTGATTTTTGCATTTGAAGGAAAAAAATCATAGAAAAAGACATCTATTTTAGGTACTTTCAATAAAGAAAAAATTATTCATTTGTTCAACTTTACCTCCTATACGTATCCTTTGCTTGAAATGGAGGCACACCATAGAGGAACTCAAAGCACAATACACTCAAAACACCATATGTCTACATCTGCTTGATGATCTGAACTTTCAACTACAAAAATAATGTAATAATTGAGGTATATGTACTAATTTGAGACAAACAACCAACACAATCTGATCATATTATTGTTTAAATGAAACTGATTCCAAGTTAGATAAAAGGTAAATTGGTCACATGCAATATTTACATTTTCAGTAAAGACTTGGATGATTCTGCTGAGTATACTTATCCATTTCGAATGCCCTCTCTTAGCTTTAGCCTTTAGCCTTTAGCCTTTAGCCTTTAGGGGAGGTGGAGAATAATAGGGATTTTCGTTTAGCTCATATTTGTTGATGACTCGTTGGAGTTCATTAATATTTGCGACAATGATAAAGTGAAGGTGAGAAGGGCCCACTACAATTATAACTCACTCTTTATGAATTGAACAGATAAATAAGATAACAATGTCACGGGCCGAATCAGAAAAAGCCCAAAATCCAGCAGCTCTTTTTATAGATATAAATAGTGCAGAACCGCGGGGCGACGCTCGGCACCAATTGCAAACCCTAGCAACTTGGCGAGAGAGGGGAGAGAGCGGCGGAGCGAGGGACTTCAGCATCAGCGTCGGCGTCGGCGTCGGTGTCAGCATGGTAAGAAAAAGAAACCCACCGAGATCTCTCCTCCTCTCCTCCTCCCCTCCTCTCCTCCTCTCCTCCTCTCCTCCTCTCCTCTTCTGATCATTGATAATTCCTTCTGTTTGAAAGCTCTTTGTGCCTTCTCTCCTCAGACTTTCAAGCGCAGGAATGGCGGACGCAACAAGCACGGCCGCGGCCACGTCAAATTCATTCGCTGTTCCAACTGCGGCAAGTGCTGCCCCAAGGTTCGCTTCTCTTCTACTGCCTTTTTCTAATCTAATCGACTAATCCACAAAACAGCATGACACCTAGATCTCTTCTATTTTGATCCCATCTGCATTTGGAATTGTTTTGATTTCAGGACAAGGCTATTAAGCGCTTCCTCGTGAGGAACATTGTTGAGCAAGCTGCCATCAGGGATGTTACTGAGGCTTCCGTCTATGAATGTATCCATCTATCTATTCTTATTTACAAATTCTATTATTCAATTGATTACAACAGCAACCATGCTGTCTCCTCACTACCCAAGTACTGAAATTCGAAACAACTGATATTTTCTTTGTAGCTTATGCCCTCCCGAAGCTGTACGCTAAGGTGCAGTATTGTGTCTCATGTGCCATCCACTCCCACGTTGTCAGGGTCAGGTCTCGTGAGAACCGCCGCGTCCGTGAGCCACCACAACGCTTCCGCCGCAGAGTACTTGTTCTTCTGTTTTTCTCTATTTCACTTTGTCAGCTATTGTGTTCCAACCTTTAGCTGATCATTACTGGATGGAACATTCATGTTAGAAAAAGAAGCTTGTTCAATATGCATATTTTTTTCCCAGTGCGGTCATAATTTTAGAGATAGGGGTTCTACTAGAAAAGAAAATCACAATTTTGGTGCTCACTACCTAAATGTTATTGTGTTGTTTATGGTTTTCCAGGATGACCTTCCAAGGCCAACCCAGGCTCCTCGTCCTGCTGGTGCCACCGCTCCTGCTGCACCTCGTGTGTAATTGTTTTTTTATCCTTTTAGTTTTGTGAAATTTCTGTTGTTGAACTCAGCTCCGAGCTAATAGATTATGAGTTTTGGTTGAAACAACTTTTAGTTTTTACAGTTGTTCCTTTAAATTCTGGCATGATGGATAATGATTATCATTGCACTTTTATAAGAGAGATTTTTGAGTTTTGCTTCTTGGTGTTAATTGAGTTGAAATGTGTTTTGCTGTTAGTTTCCTTTTATTAGTTTTGCAGTTGTATAGAGTAAAAGTTGTTAAGTTGGGTGGTGACTATTGTTGTTGAAAATGAAAATATAATTTGTTGTGGCTTTTCGACAATAGGGGTGTGGATGCATTCATGTAATCATGTGTGTGGTTCGTAATTGGATTGCATGTGTGGTCATATATGTTGTTACTTGTTATCAGTTTCTAATCATGTGGTGTGCTGTGTAATCGGTATGTGCGTGCATTAGAGAGATAAATGAATAATTTTTTACTAGAAGATGGTCGAGCTTTTTCTTTGATAATGCAATCCTTTTTAATATATATGGATATATATTAAAAAGGAAAAACACCGAGCCTGCAATTCTCTTTTTTAAGTAGCAAGGAATCAAGTACCGTATTAATTGTAGTTGCACTAATAAGGTACAAACTGAAAATCTTGAAAACAAAAATGATCAATAACAATAAGGATGTAGTTGGGAACTGGTAAAGTGCTTAGCCAGACTGCATCTTTACAAACAAGTAGAAAGCAGCTTGAGTTTGTTTGGTAAGAGCATTTACTCCTTTCGGCTTTGGCATCACAAATCCAAGGCCTTGATTGTATCGCAGTAAGTATCAGATTAACCACCACCCCCCCCCCCTTCCAAAAAAAAAGAAGAAGATTAAGTTGGTTTTGAAAAGGTCTCAAATGTGCTTCAGTTGGAGAATTTGTTAGGAAATTAGAGAAGAGAATAAATGAATGGGTAAAATCCATAGTTTCCTTAAAATGCCTCAACAATCACACGGAAAAGACGAGTACAATTCGGGCCGTGGAACCAAATCCCGGCCAACCTAAATCCTGATATTCCCTTACAATTTTCCTACTTATTTAATTCCATTTAATTATTTTATTAATTAAAAAATAATCCGTCATTTCCTGGCCGTGCAAGACAAGATAATGGAATTAATTAATTAAATTGATTCTTACACCTATGCGCTGAATTAATGAGCTTCAAATCACAAAGCCGAAATCACTGTGGGAATTTTTTTTTTCTCTTCGGCGCTGAAGACAATGCCAGCTATCAATGCCAAATGAAACTTGCTTCTTAAAATCGCAAGAATTCAATGCTCAATTCAAACCGGCATCCAGATTATTAGTCCCACGATCAAAAATTTTGGCACTCGAGCATTCTTGCTCTCCTACATAAATTTTATCAAACCTCACGTTCAAACATCTCATTCTCTTCTTCCATCTTGGATTAGAATTTTTGTTGGATCGAGACAAATCTATTTTTATTTTTTCTTCCTCCATTGGCAAGGACTTCAGGAGCAAACAAAGTGCAAGGCATCATCTCTTCTTGGGTTGCAAAAAACGGATTGTATTTTTTTCTTTTAATTTTATTAGAGATATTTATTTTTGCATTTGTAGTCTTGTTTGTTACTATGGAAGACTACGTCCTTCATCTAGGGATATGGATGTAGCTATGAATATTTTATATTATGCATGTTTGAGTTATTTATATGATTTATGTATTGATTTATTTCATATGATTAAACTGTTTGTGATGTTATGAGAATAACTTAGTAACATTGTTGGTAATATACAACAAACTAAAAGAGTAAGTGTATTACTGATGGACACAAAGAGATTACATAAAGTTAGGATTATAATATTATAAGTATATATTTTAGGCAAGTAAATCATGATACTATTATGGTGACGTTGAAAACATTATCGAAATGAAATAAACTTAGACATTTTTGTGCACGACAGTGTACTAAAAACTAAGGAAATCTAAGATATATCACAAAACTTAACAAACTTAGACTAAAGTGGTATGATGCGGCATCCTGTCATATTTGGACTAGATAACATATAATTAACTATAGATATATAACTAATTATTAAATAAGGATGTATCCCTTAACTATATAAACTAATAAATATAAACTGAAATATGACGGTGAACCCATATATCTAGATACTTTATATCCATAAGAATATTTTAGTTTTACTCTCGGGTTATTAGTGCAGCCTGTATTCCTTCCAATACTGACTACATTCAATGGTCTGACTCCTATTTTTAGGATTTGACTTACATTAGTAGATTCATAGTGCATTACTGGACAAGGCTGCATCTTCCTCTTTTTAGTATGTATTTCTAGAATACATACATTATTTTTTATTTATTTTAATTTTAGGATTGAATCAGCTCATTTTTGATCGGTCTAGATTACCAAATGTTAGTTGACTAATATTTCTTAGCTCCTCCCTGTAGATCGATAACCCAAAGTACTATACGATTAGGTCGTGCGTGCGACCAATTGTATTAATACTAGAGCTTAATTTATTAAGCTACACAAAAGCCATCAAATATATTAAATTATTAGTACCTAATTAGTTAATGAGTTTGAACTCAATAAACTATTATAATTTGATTACTGACTCCATCACTAAAATCTTAAATCCACATCTATCTGTATTTCTATCTGGATAAGAAAGAAAAGAAAAAGGCCTAGAGGAGGTGTAAGTGTATGCAATGATCATATTAATGCGACTCCGATGCATCTAATTCTAATATGAGAGACTCGGATAGATTCATAATTTCTGACTAAGCACGTGCATTTCCTGCTTTGTCTTTGTTTTGGCTATGTTTCAATCACACAAGTGAAAGAACAATATCTCTCCTTATTATGCATCTAAATATTCTGATCCCGCAACAATCAGGATTTGATCTCAAACTTTCAGAATAAATTTGAACCATTGGATGGACGCTTTCTCTAATCTGCGCTATTACATATATAATATATATAATATATGTGTAGAAGCGCTTATTTTTTTTTTATTTTGCGTCCGTTACACCAAAGATCACATAACACAGACTACAATTTCGCTCATATCTCCCCCCCCCCCCTCCTCTCCTCTCTCCCAAACCCCTAAATTCAGAGCAGACGTTACTTTTGGTTATGTCAAATTATTTCCTCTGGTGTTTTGAAGTAGCAAGCAATCACCTACTATATTTTATTGATAAAAATAGAACATTTGCTTAATGGAAGTGTGATTTTGGTTTTTATTGGTATGACAACATGTATTTTTTTGTAACGAGAGAACAGTTATTTAATATTCTGTTTGTTATGTCTTATTAAATCTCCTCCTATTGGAGGCAGACAACATGAGCTTGGATACTTTATGAATACAAATTTCATGGGTACTCTCCTGACCGAAAAGCCAATTGTGCGTTAAAATATACAAATTTTAATTTGACATTTTAGTCCCACTAATCTGAATTTATGTAATCCAATCTTTCGAGCACATAATCCATCAATACAATGCATAAATCTAATATTGCTATAATTATATTTTGTGATAATTAGTTCTTACTGTCACCGTGACATCATCATCTTATTATGTAATTTTTTTTTCTTAAAAAGGACATGGGAGCTTCTTTGGGAAGGGGGTGTTCTCTTTGCTGCAGAGGCTTTACTGTCTGAGTATGGTAAATTCATTTTCTATCAACTTTTTGAGGTCAAGAAAATTTCTTCTTATTATTGACTTGTAAGGTTCTTGGAAGAAGAAATAAGGAAATTTCGTAGATTGACATAATGATCAATTATTATATAAATTTTTGATTCAAATGTATATACAATTTAAGGTATGTTGCGCTTAACAATCTTGAATATGTTTGGTAAGAAATTAAAGATGATAATATATGCTGAAATAATTTTAACTTCTTACCATGTTAAGAGCAATTAATTTTGCATTCCCATTATAGATTAAGAAAAATCAATGGCCATTTATCTCGCATATCAAGATTTGATAATTAATTATCAATTTGTCAGATGAATGATTTTTCCCATTAATTCCTTTTCTTTTGTGCTCTCTCTAAAAAATAATGAAACACATAATAGTTTTCTATTTATAATCTTAGTAAGTGAGAGAGAATATTTTTATTTTTCTGGATCAATATTAATTGTAATTGAATTGATACATTATGATTTATCACTTTCAATAAGGCTTCTCTTGTGGAACTGAAATTTAATTTTATTAATTTTTTTTTTCAAATCAAGCTTAGTGGGGCCATATATATTTTCACCATTTTTGATATACAACATTGTGTATTTTTCATTAGTTTTTATTTTGTGATATTTTACATTTTAAATCTTTAAAATATTGTTAGATATGATAACACGTCTTAGAAGTTTCTACATAATATTTTTAGTTGTCATGACTTTCTATATAAATATCACCCATTGCAATACACGAACAATATACTAATAGTGTGTAAAGACTGGAATGATACGTCCTAGTCGTGGGTTCGGGCCACACAGTTAATGATATATTCTGATTTAGAAGTTCAGGTCATATGTAAAGACTGGAATGTATAAAGTGTTTAAAAGTATGCTGGTTGTTGGCAAGAGTTATTTTTACTTATATGCTCATTGTATATATGAAAATGATGATCCCTCTCTAAATTTTTAAGAGTGAAATCATGACATTAAGTACACATGAACATGTCTTCAGCTAAAAGTAAAGGTTGTGAGATACGATGAATTAATGACAACAATCATATTCGATATGTGTGTCGAGTAGTTTTCAAACTCGAAAATATCAAACTCAAAAACTATTCGAGATGAATATTAGATGAGGTAGGCCTTATAGAGCATAGTAAATTTGCGTCTTAAGGTTAAGTGTTAAGATCTGAATTAATTAGACTTTCGGAAATACAACCTATCAATAAGTAAGAAAAATAAAAATATACTATTATTTTGAATGGTAGGAATATAATTAGTTTACAACAAAACATAGATAATATTTCCTTGCTTTGAGTAAACTTATTTTAACCATTGAACTTATACTTAACTGGAATATTAAATTATCAAAATTGAATTAAACAATTTCTTCATGGATCTATAGCTGGCTGGCTGTAAATCCTTACCGTTGGAAATGTGGATGCTGCTGGGTTGTTTGATCCGGGCCTATGGAACCTAACCTTAACCTACCATCGACTCTACTAAAACCATCTAATATTACCAAAAAGAAGCCCATTCAGCCCATTCAGCCCATTCTCATTTGGATGTATGACGGTATGGGTATGAATGTATGATATTGATAGTATGATGTAATAACTGATTTGAATATGTGTTACTACAGTTGAGATATGTTCTGCATACTAGTTATTAGTTGTTGACTTCACATGTGATATGTTCTGCATACTACTCAACATTGTCTTCTCTCTCTGGCCTGCATTTCATCAGATTCTAGAATTTTTTACACTGCGCTGAATTTAATTCTGGAGATTAATTTTCATACTGAAACTTATCAATCAATCTCTCTCTGCCTCCTGCTCCCTATCCCTTCTGTGATTTCTCCGCTCCACAACATTTTTCTCTGTTCTTTCTAATTTTTCTTTCACCTCACCTTAATCCTCTTGCCTTGAGAGTAGGATTTTTGTTCATTAATTTTTCAGGTATCTTCCACGCCTAGGTTGATCTTGTTATTTCTTTCTTTTTAAAAATAAAAAATAAAAAAGGAAAAGAATTTGAGTTTGTGTCCAACTTGGGTACTTGGCTATCAGTTGTAGTTTTGATGCTCTTTCTTTTATTATTATTATTGTTTCCAATTATGCGAAAGGGACTTGTGTTCCAATTTTTATTATAGAAAATCTTTTCTTCCCCGCAACTTTCATTTTTCGGATAATTCCGCGCTATTAGCGCTCATTTTTTTAATTAATCGCGTGCTAATTGAGCTCGACATCCCATATATATAATTTCTTCAATATTTTTTCTCAATTAGATCTGATGTCTAACGTTTTCTTTTTGAATTCTCTCTTTTTTAGAACTTATGATGTTGAAATGTGTTTCATGTTTATAATTTTGATGTTGAACATAAATTAGAATGCTATGATATTGAATATATTATTAGACTGATAAAATTGTATACAGATATATTTAAAGTGTATTTGTTGTTTTATGAGAAAATATTATTTTATGAAGTTTATTTTTTTTTATCTAAATAAGAAATCTAAATATCTATATATTATACTTAAATACTAAGAACACATATCTAAATATCCAAAAATAAATGGGTAGGGTATGGATTTCATTTTTTTGACCCGAATCGGGTCGGGTCGGGTTCGGGTCAACCCGACCTGACCCGATTAATTATATTTTTTGAAGTAATTTTATGATTTAGTACTAATTAAAGCTTAAATATACACTAATTAAGATTAATTATAAATTAATTAATATTTTATTGCTTAAAATTATATAAAAATAATTAATAAATAATTAATTATTTTACACGGGTCGGGTCGGGTTGACCCGTGACCCGTCGGGTCGGGTATGAATCAAGATTTTTTGACTCGAATTTAATCGGGTTAGTTAAAAAAATAACCCGACCCGACCCGACCCATTGACACCCCTACCCAAAACACATCTCTAAATACCTAAATAAGAAATCTAAATACCTAGATATTATACTTAAATATCCAGAACACATATCTAAATACCTAGAACGCATATCTAAATACCTAGATATTATATTTTAATACTTAGAACACATACTTAAATACCCAGAATAATATCTAAATACCCTAAACACATATCTAAATACCTAAATAAGAAATCTAAATACCTAGATATTATACTTAAATACCAAAAATACATATCTAAATACCTAAATAAGAAATCTAAATACGTAGATATTATACTTAAATACCCAGAATAAATATCTAAATACCCAGAACACATCTCTAAATATCTAAATAAGAAATCTAAATACCTAGATATTATACTTAAATACCCAGAACACATATCTAAATACCCAAAACACATATCTAAATACCTAAGTAAACAATCTAAATACCTAGATATTGTATCTAAATACTTATAATAGATAATTAAATATATATGATATATATCTCAATAACTAACATATGTAAATCAAATTATATAAAAATAGAAATCTAAATATTTATAATATTTTTTAAATACTACTCAAATATATATAAATACATGAACAATATGATTACATACAACATGGATTTGACATTTCGGAAATTGTCACATGGGTTTATGCAGATGGTATTTATTCGGTTATTAGTAAGTCTGAATTTTGAGTTTTGCTATTACTTTGTTAAATCGGAAATTTCACAATGGAGCAATAATGTATAAGGTAAATTACTCTTTACTCCCATTTTGACATCAAGTAGTATTTGAGTTTTTAATCTCACCTTTGTTTGTGTTTTGAGTAGCTATAATTTCATATAATGCTAGGTAAGTATTCTTTGTTCTTTTTGATAACTTAACCATGTAAGTAATGTTCTATTTTTATACGATAAATTTTAGTGGCATAACTCTTTTTTTTTTTTTTACCTTCCAATCACTTTCACTTTCTTTCAGATTTTGATTAGTAGCATGCTACAAAGAGCATATGAGACTTCAAAAAAGTCATGGTAAAGAGAACCAATTAAATCTTTTGCTGGATTATATGATTATTGTTCTTGTGCAGAAAGAAAAAAAAATTTAAGTTCTATTTTCTTTTATTAAACATTATTTTAATTCCTAAAGTTTGACATTATGTTTATAAAGATCAACATAAAATCTACCCTAATAAATTCATAAATTTTGCAATTAAGGGACAAGCAAGACAACAAAAATATAGATTTTGGCGATTGTATAATAAACATTATTTTGTATTTAATAATTTAATATTAGTGCTGCTCTAGCTCAAAAAGCATGAGGTAAGCTTCCTTATAGAATATCCATTTAACTAGTTAGCTTACATGGTTGTTTATCAGATCTAAAAAGTATTTTAAAATAATACTTAATTTGAGACATCTTAGATTGGACATTGTATTTTAGTTTCATTATTTATGAGAAGATTTATTTTTAATTTTTATTAATCGCTAGGAGTTGTTTATTGAAGCTTATTTTCAAAAATAGTTATTGTCTCAGGGAAAATATCGACTAAGACTCGAGTTAATCTGACTCGAGCTAATTTGGCTCGAGCTAATCTGACTCGATAGTTAATTAGCTGAGTTTGAGTTGGGTTGGCTCGACTCATAACTCGACTCACCTTGAATAACAATAGTTTATATATTTTTTCTGCTAAATTCTAATCCGATAATCCATCTCTCATTATCTCTCATCATCTCACCATCTCAGCGGCTTAATGACTTCTCGTATTCGCTCGTGACTTGGTTCATATATTTGACTCGATACTTTTTTTTGGTCCATCCATTCAAATTAATGTAGCAAAGATTTTATTGAAAATATAATTTATTGATATATCAATTTTGTACTAAATTATGTATCATTTTTGTATATTTATCGAATTTATAGTTTATAAATATACTAAATATAAATGTCAAACTGAGTCAACATACATACATTGATTCATGAGCTAGCTCGAATAGTAACGAGCTGAGTTTAAGCTAAAAATTTTAGCTCGAAATATTTCACGAGCCCGACTAGACTCGATTTGACTCGAATTTTTATGAGCCGAGCTTAAACTAAATCTGGCTCGCTCGAACTCGACTCGTTTGAAGCCTAATCTCAGAGCGGAGTCCGAATAATTAACCTCTCATTATTCAGAATTTTTGTGGGTCTGTTGTAAAAACTGAGATAATTGACCAACGTGACATGTCCCATGGTAAATTATAACACCCGCTTTTTAGTAAAAAATCATTATCACATGTCCCATACTTGAATTTAAATGTCACGTGTCCTTTCGTATATATTCCTATCTGTATACTGTCTCTGTGTTGAGAGTGAGACAGGGAACTGAATTTGCCATCACATGTATATGGACAGTAAATTTATGTCAACTCATAATATGAATTAATGATTTTTAGTAAATATTATTTTAAATTTTGATGTTGAACCAGTCTGTAAAATATTAGATTAATCTATAAAATATAAAATATAAAAAATATTTAATTGAGCTTATTTGAATGAAAAATAATCATTCATCCTTGTCATGAATTGACTGAAATTTACTGTTCATTTGTGAGCAGAAATAATTTGCAAGTACTTAATAACTAGTCTAATACTTTGCTGAGATCAAAAGTTTTTTTTGACTTTTTGACTTTTCCATATAAACTTCAAAATATCTCCAATTCTCCCCAATACCTATATCATAATCCCAATATTAAGAAATGAAGACATGAGGATAAATTAGGAAAACAAAATGAAGTTTCAGTGAGAAATTCAGATACTTTTTGTTGGATGCAAATATTGATTTTAAGTCTGAAATTTGAACGAAAAATTATCTTTAATTTAATGACAAAAGACAATAATGTGGGAGGTTATTGGATCAAAACTAAGATGATAGATATTTTTATGAACATAATATTTAAGATAAAAACTTCATCCTTATCTTCATTCAAAAAAGTCTGAAATTTGAACAAATAAAAATAGTTAATAAAATTTAAATAATAGAACAAAATTATCCGGAGTTGTACACGTGGACAGAGGCAGAACTAAGGGTCACCAATGTTATGTATTCTTGAAATTTTTTTATGAGAGTCACATATATAAGAATTTTGTTATGCAAGTATGGAAGTTATTTTAATATATATTTCTACCATTTTTATCCAAAATATATGATAATTTGATATATTACTAAGAAATTTTTTGAAAAGAATGGGGGATAATTTGACCCATTCTTTCAAGATGCATCCGCCTTCTAATTGTACATTATACGGCGAGAAGCGAATCTCCTCCACCTCCACCTCCACCTCCACCTCCACCTCCACCTCCACCTCCACCTCCACCTCCACCTCCACCTCCTTTTATGCTGGGCGGATGGACCCATGATAAAGGTCTCTTTCCACAATGATAATTATTAAATATAAGCTGTGCAATCTGAAGCAACAAAAATGAAAGTTCTATATATCCTACCGATAAATATTTGATTGATTCCATCCCTGATGTTTAGTATAAATTAATTTATAGATGTTGAGTCAAATGATCAGATTAGATTAATAATAATGTAATGTAATGTAATGTCAGAGGGAGAAATGAAACTTCAGTCGGCTTGTGCTTAATTTCACAACTCGTCAATCCAACCATCTTAGTGTCGGTGCACACTGCACAATAAATGCAAATGCAAATCTGACAGACACGTAGGCGCCGGTATCTACGACTTCCCTCCCCATTCTTTTCTGTACTGTCTCTGTCTGAACTCTGAAACGATATTTCATATTTCAGAAAACTTTTATTTTATTACTTCCTAAATTATAATATAACGGAGGTATATAATGAATCTAACACAACTCTTTTCTGATCTTCAATTACAACGTTAACCAGTAATAAAGATTACAAAAGATATATAATTATTTAGATAAAACTAATCTTTAATCTTGCGTATAAGATATTAATTTGGATCCCTGTTTAAACTTTATAAACATCAGGTAGCGGTTTAATCAATCAATATTAATTAATTAAGCTACTTATTTATAGTAGACTTTCTAAAAGCAGAAGATAATAGCTACTGTAAGGGGGGAAAGCAACAAATGTATGTATGTATATAAACATACGCTAGCCTGATCAGTCTTTTTTTTTTCTTTTTCTTTTTCTCGGCCATTAAAAACTGAAAAAAAAAAAGAATAAGAACTTAAAGAAATTCAAAATGGAACTTTGTTTTGTATTGTATCATACATCTTTGTCAGTACTGTACAAGAGTGTTTATAGAGTACATTGTAGCTATAACTATCTAACTAACTAAGTTGACAGTTACAAATTTAATAGAATCTGTTAACTAACTGTATTAACCTAACTATCTATGTCTTATTGCTTGATTACATTTAATAAACTTCATTCTCTGATTTGTTGTAATTGACATTTAATAATGTTCTCTGAACAGGGATTTATCTTTTTCCCCTTTACTTCGAAGCGCGATGGCTCCTGGTACTTGACGATAATTTGATTTCTTTCTTTCTTTTATCCCCATTTGATTTTTTACGAAGCGTAAATGCGCAATGGTGCTTATTTTTTTTAGATTTCTCATTAATTTCCACAATTAAATTTGCCAAGAACCGCCACAGTTCTAACATAGTTGATAACAAATTTCGTCTGAATTCAAATCTCATAAAAGACGTGAAAAAGAATATATACCATTAATTTTAATGGACCTCGATCCACTAAAAAAAACAGTTATCTAGAAGGCTTTGCATTATTTTATATGAAAGCAACACTCAAGGTCCATATGAATCCACATAATTAAGTAAGGTAGTTGGATGTTCGAATTACTATAAATAGTTTGCATTAATTGTTTATATGTTTGGTTTTTTATTGATAAAGATTGTCGGTATTTTCACTTAATTATCAACTAATTTTTTTATGAACTCCGTCATTCATTTTTTTAACTATTTTATATAAATTAAACATGAGTCTCCTCCATGAATTAATACACACTACTACAAAATATGCCTTTTATAACCCTATTAATTAATGATTTTTAAAAACAGTTACTAAATAGGGATTAATTCGTTATGAAGAAATAAACAAAATATTTAGTAACGGTTTGTAAATAACAGCAATTGCAAAAATGTGTCAAAAATAATAATAATAAAATGTAATGAATTTTATGAAAAAATTATCACTGAAGGTCAGCGGGGCCACTTATGTCAAAACCTACTGACTTTATTGTTAAATATTTTCACCTTCAGTTATAATTTTTACATAAAAATATATTACTGAATTATGTTAGTGGCCCCATCCATGTCAGAACAGGGTTAAAATCTTGTTGACTAAATTGTTAGATACCTTCGGTAATGATTTTTCATTAAACTGTTACTGAAGGTAAACCCACAGTAATGATTTTGATGAAGGTTGGTAACTACTAAATGTCAAATGTCACATGTCAGAACATCTTTATGTCTACTTTCAGTAACGAATTTTATAAAAAAATCTTTACTAAAATGTCCCAGCAAATAGTTATTTAGAAAAATGACATCTACGAATTCTGAACTCTTATCATATTCATCGTTTATTCTGTCTCCACTCGACATTCATGAATGAACGTACCTTACAATAATATATCACCTCCGCATCTTCTCACTCTTACAAATTAAAAGATCTATTGGGAGGTAGAGTCAGAGAAAGAAGAAGGAAATGAGAAAAAAAGTATGAAGGCACAACCAACATTTGAGAACCTCAAATTCAAACGATCATAATTTTTAATAGAAAATTCTGATTAAGGCATATTATATCGGGCACGAAAGAAAGAAATCTAAGGTATACTACATTGGGACATCAAGGCATACTAGCTAATTAAGTGTTTCGTGCAATTAAATAAGTACTGCATGTCATACTGAGGAGTAAGTTTGATGTCCCAATTAATTTGGATGAATAATACAGTTGGACACATTAACTCATTCATGGCTTTGGAGTCTATATGAACCCTCCCAAACGCAATCCTTGAACCACAACAATTAATTCCAAGCTTAATTAACTTTCACATTCGATCTTCCACCTCAGTACCTCACAATTAAGTGACAAACAGCCAACCAAAACACAGAACCATGGCCTGCCTCGACATCCATGCCTTCGCTGCACTAACCGTGGCCGTCCTCCTCCTGACCGCACCCCACACTGCAAATGCGGCAATCACATGCGGCCAGGTGGCGTCTGCACTTTCCCAGTGCATGTCGTATGCCCGCACTGGGCAGGGCAGTCCCCCAACCCCGTGCTGCAGTGGCATCAAGAGCTTGAATTCGATGGCATCGACTGGTGCGGACCGCCAGGCCGTGTGCAACTGCCTGAAGAACCTTGCCAAGGGAACCACCGTTAATCCTGGTGCAGCAGCTGCTCTCCCTGGCAAGTGCGGCGTCAGCATCTCGTACGCCATCAGCACCTCCACCGACTGCTCCAAGTACGCGTACCAGTACCATTTCATCCATTCATCAATTCATATTAATTACCATCTTAACTAACTTTGATTAATATAACATTTTCCTGTCGTAAATTAATTAATTGCAGGGTGCACTAAAACTAATTGATCCGGCTCGGAGAGAAGGCAAGCACGGGGATTTAAAAATTATAATGCATTAATCATGAATCGTGTATTTTTGTAGTTTGAACTATATATATATGTATGTATGTATCGTTTGCGTTTGTGTTGTGGGGACTGTTGCCAGTTTGCCACAGCGGGCTCAGGCAGTGAGTGAGACTTGAGGTCGAGTGTGTCCGGCTGCATGTTATATATAAATAAATAAATAAATAAATAAAAAATATACATAGATGTTCTCTAGCTATGCTTTGAATTTAACTAGTTTGTGCAGCTTGAGAGAAGCAGTTGACGTAATCTCTCTAATTTACTTGTTTTAGATTAACCCAAGATAATTTGGTATGTTATCCGCCAGCAGTCAGAAAGCTAGCAATAAGAAACGCAATCCAAAGATATCTTATCATCATAAATATTGGGCCTCAAATCAGAGAACTTTCACCTCACCTCAGGGCCCAGCATTAATTAAATTAATAAATAGTAAGAAGTAACCAACTTTACTAATCCACCTGACCTCGGTTCTCAGGAGAGGAGAGGAGAGGAGAGGAGAGGAGAGGAGAGAAGAATTGTAGATCTTGTCTGGTGTAATGTAATGTAATGTAATGTAAGCAGACTTAATTTTCGCCACTTACCATCGTACACAAGCTGGTGTGCATTAATTAATTAATTAATTAATTGTACATCTGACTATCTGAGCTCTCCGTACGTCTATATATACATATTCATATACATATATATATCTGCCTCAATCGCTCAGAATATAATATATAAAAAGTAACCAACATATATTATTATATCTTCATAGTCCTGACCATGAGATTTTAAATAAATTTCAAAATTAATCTTAATTTTTAGTTCTCTAATTTAAATTAGCTGTCAAGTTAACAGTCAAGAAAATATGCCTTGGAAAGATGCTGTGAGAAATTAAGACCTACCATCATGAGTAACTTAAGTCGGTAATTAAATTACTGAACAACCGAATAGGCAGTGGACCTAATTCATGCACCTGTGTAGTAATTAAATTTGGTTATTGTCACATCTTTCAAATTCAAATTCAAATTCAAATCTTGGACAATATATAAACGCTCCCTAGTGTACCTCTTTGAACCACAACACTTTCCCCAGCTCAGCTCACGTAAATACATCACACTCTTACTCTTTTAAGTTGGCTACTTCATGGCCGGCTTCAACATTCGTGCCATCATTTCTGTAACCACCGCCATCCTTCTGATCGCTTTCCACCCCACAAATGCGGCAATCACATGCAACCAGGTGACGTCTGACATTGAGCAGTGCCTACCGTACGCCCGCACCGGCCGGGGCAACCCTTCTAATCGGTGCTGCACTGGTGTCAGTTCACTAAATTCAGCGGCAACAACACAGGCTGATCGCCAGACAGCATGTAATTGCCTCAAGAACATCATTCAAGAAGGCAACCTCGATGCCACTGCTGTGGCTAGCATTCCCAGCAAGTGCGGCGTTGATGTGCCGTATCCTATCAGCACCTCCACCGACTGCTCCCAGTATGTGAAGCCTACCCCCACTTAATTTTTGTTTGGGTTTATTCAATTGAATTCTTCTTATATCTAAAAAATTGACCCAACTTGTAAAAATTTTCAACTACTAATAATGTTTTTGTTTTTCTGGTAAATTGTAGGGTGCACTAGTTCATCCAGCCGAGATCAATGTATGCAGTGAGACTGTGCCTGGCTGTTAGTCTGTTAGGTGTTATCTAATTAATTAATAAAAAGTATCTACGTACTATGCATTAAAATTTAAATTGCCAGTAAGAATTATGTAAGTTGCCAATAACCTGAAATTGGAAGTGCTGCCTTCAGAGTTCAGAGAGTTCGTTCCATGGGCCTTCAATCCGATTACTATTTTACAACCGGAGATGCTTGCTTGAATTGGGCTCTAAACTAAATAGTTGTTGGTTGGTTCTTTAAAAATAATTAATTTAATTAAGCAGATCAATTGAGTACTTGAGTATTTCTGTATTTGTGTATTGGGCCACAGGCTATCAATTTTAAAATCACCTTTCCTTCCTAACCTTTATTTTCTTTGATTAATGAAATAAAAAGAAAGAAGCGAAAAAAATAAAAAGAAAGAAGCGAAAAAAATAAAAAGAAAAAAAAAAGAAAAAAGAAAAAAGAAAAAAAATACAGTAACTTGCTCAAAATTGTCACGTCTATGGACGGATGTATATACATCCAGGGACCCATAGATTTTGAAAAATAATATTTTTAGAATATTTTTTTGCTAATCTGATTATATGGATCTAATTTTTGACCCCCCTAATTTATTTATGTATTGGGCCACGGGCTATCAATTTTAAAATCACCTTTCCATCCTAACCTTTATTTTCTTTGATTAATGAAATAAAAACAGGTTTTTAACAGTTTGAAGCGAAAAAAATAAAGAAAAAAAGATACAGTAACTTGCTCAAAATTGTCACGTCTAGGGTCGGATGTACATCTAGGGATCCTGTAGATTTTGAAAAATAATATTTTTAAGATAAATTTTTGCTAATCTAACTACCTGAATCTAATTTCTGACCCCCTAATTTATTAGATAAGAATATATGTTGAATTGCTAATTTTTTTATTGAGCATCTAATTAGCTAATGAATTTGAACCTCATAAACTATTACAATCTGATTATTGACACCCACCACCACAACAATGCATCTACCCCTGCATCAAGAGTTATGTAGGAGTAAAGTTATTTCTTGATTTTATGATATATTCCTTAACACTTACGATATAGATATATTATAAGATATCAAGAGATTTATATTTATATTCTGTAAACTATATTGAAAGGATCTTGAGAAATATATCATTCAAATTTTTGAATAAATGATTATTAAAAGAGATAATTTTAGTGTCAATATTAGTGCCATATTGAAGTGTAAATGTATATATAATAATGCAAGAATAATATTTAATTAATTCAAGAATGAATTGATTAATTACAACCAAGTCAGATTTATATTGTTTAAGGAGAACAATGAACTACATACTCATAACAAGAAATTTGATAAGTTTGA
This sequence comes from Schoenoplectus tabernaemontani, assembly GCA_037127355.1. Classification (NCBI taxonomy): domain Eukaryota; kingdom Viridiplantae; phylum Streptophyta; class Magnoliopsida; order Poales; family Cyperaceae; genus Schoenoplectus; species Schoenoplectus tabernaemontani. The sequence goes on along the minus strand of CM073742.1, from coordinate 24,509,620 downwards.
GATCATTAAGTATACTAACTCTGATTTAAATAGATACTAATAATATATTATATATGTTATAAAGTATTTGTTTTGTAGTATGACTGTCAAAGTTTAATCACATGACCGCATTAAGTGGATAAAGATTAAATACCACTAAAATTATTTTTGTGATAATAAAGTGATAGTTATAATTTAATAATAGAACCTTATAAAGTTAATTATTTAAAAATCAAGTTCTGATCGTGAAAGTAAATATTCAGAATGAATAGTAATCTATCAAGCATGTATGTACAAACTCCATTATTGTTAAGGCATTGTCCCCCAAAAAAGATTATAAGGAGCATGTTGCTCATATAAATGTCATATTAATTAAAGAATATTTAATTTCAGTGGGAGTTTGTAAATTTTGCTTGAATAATATATATAGTTTTTTTTGTTTTAATATTTTAGATTTCAATTTTAAGAAAAATTTTATGCACAAATAAAATTTCAGTTCATTCACTTCTGAATATATTAAAGTTGATCTTACTAAAGTTAAAGGTGACCAAGTTGGAGATAAACATGTAAGTCATATATATAATTTCCATACTACACATCATATTTATAATTCATATCATTTAGTTATATTTATAGTATAATTTATATTTATAAAGATTTAAGCAGCATCCGTCTCAAATTTCAAGATTTTACTGATATAAATCATATTATAAATATAATTGAATGACATATTCATGAATATGATGTGTAGCATTAAGATTACATATAATGTGATCCATATATTTATCTCTAACTTAGTTATCTTAAGTGAAATCAACTATAATATATTTTGAATGTGAATGAACTAAAAAAAACCTGAATCTTGAAGTTCTGAAAACTTAGAATCGAAAACCGTATGTCTTTAACTAAAATATAAAAAATTTTACTGAAATTGAATATTCTTAATTGATATGACACATATTAATTAAATACTCCTTACAACTTTTTGGGTAACAATCCTTTAAATTGTAATGAAGTTTGTACAAACATACTTAATAGAAACTGCTCATTCTGAATATTTATCTTCATAATCAAAACTTGATTTCGAAATATTTAACTTGATACAAGTTCTATCGTTAAAACATGACTGTCGATTTTATTATCACAGAAATAACTTTAATGATATTTATTTTTTTGCTCACTTAATACGTGTGATAAATTTTTGACAATCATATTATAAAATAAATATTTTATATATAATATACTATTGATATCTACTTAAATAAGTACACTTAATGTCTCAAACTGATCCAATATATAATTATGAATATGTATTTCGTTGTCCTCCTTAAACAATATAAATTTTGACTTAACTGTAATTAATTAATTAAATATTAGTCTCAATATTAGTTTCTAGAACAAAATAATAGATCATTTAAATGCTCCCATTTTAATGCCCCAGAGCAAAAAATTCCGTGATCAAATTTACTTGGTTGCTCTGCTTGAAGCTGACTTGTCATATTAAACTTTTCCAACTTATTGTAAAATGGACATATAACTGTTAACACATTGTATTTTTTATTAAAAAATAATTGGGTTTGCGTGGTCTGCTTCGATTTTTGACGTGTCATAAATATTACCGTGTGTGTACTGTGTAGGATATATATATACCTTAGGGACGAAGCCAGAAATTTTTTAAATGGGGTCACATATTATATCAAATATCTACATTAGTACATTTATTATATTAATATTTTTAGATTGTAGTTATGAGGTTTAGTATTGAGAAAAAAAACTTTAAATTTTTGTAGGTTTAAATAGATATTTTATTAAAAACCTATAAACATTATATTTAAAAAATTATCAAAAAAATGAGGTTCATTGAACTCTATTCTCTCTTACTGGCTACTGCATGGCTCCGCCAGTGCCTCAGCCCTCAGGCGATGCTTAAGATGTGTAGCTATGTTTCAATCTTTAATTAATGAAATATAAAACGATAAAAAATAATATAATTATTGCATAGAAAAAGAAGATAATGGAAGCATGAAAGAGACATTAATTACTGCCATCTAACCATAATCTCCTAATGCAATTAATCGTAATGCTGACAGGCAGCGGCCTCCTTACCAGAACTCAAAACTCCAATCAGTGATCTGATCAACATTTATGAACCCCACCTGCCATCTTCTCCGCAGTACCCATTTATTATTTATTTATTTATTACACGCCCAAGAAACATTCAACTTTGATTAATTAAACCGATCATTCAAATTAGAAGAAACCGAGCAAAATGTATATATCGTTGTTTAATATGGTAATCCCAAATTAGAATGAAAAAAAAAACATTTTATACATGCACATTATACAATTTGAATGCTAATTATTGGGTAATTTGAATCCATAAATATCTAATATGTAATATATCTGTAATTAAGACATGATTAATTAGGGAAAAATAATTAGTGAAGAAAAATTATACACTACCCGGATCATTTTTCTCTCTGTTCATAGCTGCACCTGCATGTGCTGTGCGTCATATGATAAGTACGTTACATAATTACGATTGGCTTGAAGCTAAGGTTAGTGTCGGTCGTTAAACAAATTAAGCAATATACATGTCATTAAGTCATTAACCAAAAACAGGCATCCTTGTAATTAACTGAATCTGCAAAATGATTTAATTGTTAGAAGTTGGCTAGGAGTCAATTTGTTTTCATGGTATATTCATTATTTAATTTAGTGATTTGACTAATATCTACAGAAGCACATGCATGCCCCCACTAAACTAAGAACTTCACATTTTGTGAAGCATTTCAAGAAAGTGTGCCGAATTTTATCAATTAATTACGATTTCCAAAATTATTTATTCACTAAAGATCTATCCGTATTAATTAGTTTATTATGTATATTAATATTACCACCACCAGTTGTATAGCAGTCTTCTCAAGATAATTATATACTACAGTTGACAATCCAAGTACCTAGTATATATATATATAGAGAGAGTAAATCTAGTGCGTTCTTAAGCTCACAGAGGACTTCAGTGAGAGTTTAACTCATAAAGTATATCAAATCATTTCCAAAATTTTATTTATCATTATCATAAATTCTTCATATGAAAATCTCATGAGATGCAAAAATTTGAGATGTTTTGAGTTTTCTAAGTCTTTGTTTCTAATTTTTGAAAATTAGCTCTAAAAATAATAATAAAATATTTAATATTTATACATTATTTCTAAAAATTAAAAACTAGGAATTAGAAAACTCGAAACACCTCAAATTTTTATATTCCACAAGATTTTAATATGAAAAATTTAATAAGCACGTAAATCAAAATTTAAAATAATTTGATATATTTTTTGAGTTAATTTTACAGAAAAACTCTGTAAATTTAAGTGCACACTAGATTTTCTATATATAAATAGTAATGACTCTCTTATTTCTATGGAGTGGCGCTAATTTGTGAATGATATATGAAAAGTACATACAAATGAATGAAAGTTTTGTACTAATTCAACTTGCTATTTCAAACTTAGCTAGAAGCCAAAATGGTAGGGTAGTAAAATAATTACTTTCGAAAAAACTCATATAAAACAACAATTTAAGTAAAATTATTGGAAAAAACTATATCGATTTCATAAAAAAAAATTGTTAAAAAAGTCCGTAGGCACATAACTAAATAATAGATCAGTTTGTTACAAAATCGGGAGAGGATAGAAATTACAAGACACATCAAACTGATCAAGTTGTGCCCAATTAGCAAGTTTGTGGGTCACTCTAACATTATCCCTACCCATAAACATACAAGAAAAACTTGGGATTTGTTCTAAAGAATAACCAAACTTGAATAAGTGCAACATATAATCGCCAATCCAAATCCTGCGGTGATTGCTTATAGATGAAAAAGCATCAGCTAGCTGCTTGCAGTCTGTGAGTACAATGCCTTCATGCAAGGATAAATCTTGGATAGATTGAACTGCCATTTAAAACGCCTTTAATTCTGTCTCCAGAGAAGATAACGTATTAACTCTTCTCCCCTTGCTAGTACCATCCCAGCACCACCATAACCAACATTGCTAACCTCTGCATAAGAGCCATCAATTTCACATCTGAACACATTTGCATCCAATGTTAAAGGAGGGGTAGCCATATTAAGTGGGTGTTTCCTTGATAATCTTAAGTCCGTTTGTGAATATTGGCATGCCAAACCTACAACTTCCATCGAGCAGAGATTTTTCCCCTCATATAGGAAAGAACATCTAATTTTCCACAAACACCATAATGTATTAAGAAAAAGTTTAAATTCAGTTGGGTGCAAATTGTTTCTGAGCATTAAAACGGTTTGAATGAAATCGAGAGGAAGAGCTAAGGAATGCAGTACCAGTGGAGAGACTAGCCAAAATGATATGGCGAAATTACATCAAAATAAAAAATGTATGACTGAATCCTAGTCTAATTCACATACTGCACAACAAGGAATTACATTTCCTAGATTATGAGTCCAGGTAGCCCCTAGTGGTAAATCATTTCTAGTTATTCTTCACAAAAACAGTTGAATTCTTAGTAATATCTCTGACAGTAGCGCGTGAAATATATTTAATAATCACATTTACAGTTATAGTTATGGTTCATCACCAAAAAAGTGATTTTAAGTGGGAAGTATACTTTTGGCAGAATTTCATATATATGTCCTTCAAATCTTTCAAAATGCTCATCACTAAGCCAGTCTTTTATATTTATGAAAATGAAGAACAAAAATGTGTTATACATAAATAAAAAAAAAATTCCGATGAGTTTAACTCAATATTTTGTGTGGATGTTTATTGGTTCCTAAAAGAAATTGAGGTTCGGTCCAAAGACCAAAGCCATTGACAGAGACATTCAACCAACCAATGAAGCAATTAGCATGCAATAGGTTCTATATAAACCCTCGTGGATGCAGCTAGTCTCTTGAATCACAGTCACAGCTAGCACTTCCAAACACTGCTCATAGATATCACCAGTACTGACTTTAATTAATAACAATGGCCGGCCTCGACATCTGTGCAATCACTGCTGTTACTGTCACCATCCTTCTCCTGACTGCCCCCCATGCTGCAAACGCAGTGTCATGTGGCAATGTGGCATCTGCCCTGAACCCGTGCATGACGTATGCTAAGACTGGTCAGGGCAGCCCCTCTGCATCATGCTGCAGCGGCGTTAGAAGCCTCAACTCTATGGCGTCGACCAGTTCTGATCGCCAGGCGGTGTGCAATTGCCTCAAAAACTTTGCCAGTTCAACCAGCATCAAAGCTGGTGCTGCCGCAAGCATCCCTGGCAAGTGTGGCGTCAGTGTGCCGTATGCCATCAGCACCTCCACCGACTGCTCCAAGTATGTATATGTATACATATATATTGCATGTTGTGCACACTTTCACTAATTAAACTATATATAACGCATGTCCCTACTATCTCTCTAAAGTCTAAACATATACCTCCACAATTTTCCACATTTAATTTGAATATATTCTTTGCAAATTTTAATAATTTTAATGAATTTATTCGTTTTTCAAAATTTATCTTCAATTACCTTGCAAAATTATGGCCAAAAAAATTACCTTGCAAAAATTGGTGAATTGAGATTAGATATGTACCAGGTTGATTGTGTGAAACATATTCAACGGCCGAGAATTATTTGTATTTTTTTTAATTTGTTTATTTTTTTGCTTTTGATAATAATTGCAGGGTGCACTGATCAGTTCCCAGCTGGTCCGGAGAGAAGAGTAAATAGTTAATATATGTATGTATCTTGGTTTTGCGTTGTATCTTCACTTCATGCCGTGTGCATATATGCTAGCTTGCTTTCTAGCTAGTTCTATATATATTACCACCATATATATATATATATGCTAGTTAGGTGCTGCTGTTGTACGCAGTGCTAGTGATCAGAGTTTGTACGTATGTTATATCAGCAGATAATAAAATTGATGATTGTGAATTGATATAGATATAGTACTTTAATTGATTCCTCTAGCTTGTTTTAATTAATTTTTTCCTTTAATATACATTGAAGAACTACTAGATGTCTCATTTAATTAATAAGAATTAAGCAATTGACAATTTGACATATGGAAGAGAGAGAGAGAGAGAGAGAGTCCGATTATGGTGCTTTGCAAAACACAGAGGCGCTGTGTGCTTTGCTCTCTATTTTTAATTTCAAGTCATAAATGACTGATCGAAATCGTTCAATCTAATCTTCATATCAAAATCTATTAGTAAACCAAAATTTATATATTTTTTTAAATTTTTTTGCTATTTTTTCTGATGATGAGAAAAATGACTTGATCTGAGAATTCTAGTTCATTCAAAATGATGATTTTCTCTCTATCCAAAAAAATAGTAAATGAATTAAAAAAATATATAAAATTTAGTTTACTAATAGATTTAAATATGGAGATTAAATTGACTTAAAATTAATAATGAAGCGCAAAACACACAACGCTCTTGTGCTTTACAAAGGCCTAATTTCTATATATACGGTATACGTACGGTACGTAGGTTAATTGATACCGCGCACACGAGCGGATGAACACTTGATTGGCCAATGAGTGTGCTTCCATGCATGTTAATGTTGTCAGGTCTTGCTATTAGTACTAGTCCATCCACAGGAAGAGGATGCATGGGAGTAATTTAATTAATTAACTTGATCATCGCGTGCATGCACTACATATAATTATTTCAAGTAATCCTGCATTCACTACAACCTATATTAATTAATCTTTTACAACGAAGATCTTGAATCACTACATTATTTCTTGGATATTGAAATAAAGGCTCTGACAAACACCAATATTCCTCTCAGACAAGCAAACCAATGTGTAGTATTTTACTTCACTACAATATTTCCCTTCTCTTGTCTTGTAGAGTATTTGATAGTGCTTGCTGTGCCTCCTAAAATTAAGTGTGAATGGTTTATTATAACCAGTTTGGGTAGTTTGCTCTAGTGGGGACTGCATTTGTTGGTTGGTCGGCGGAGACCTTTGCTAAAGATCCGAACTGTAGCTTGACACTCTCTCCATTGTCCAATGTCTTCACCACATACCTGTTATGAGTTATGACATGAACAACTTCATTTACCAGTAAAAATATCTATCTAACACAGAGCATGATTTCATAGTTTTTCTTGAATGGGATTTGAGATAGAATGGAACAAAAAGAAAAGTAGACAAACCATCCATTCAAGCATTGTGCTGTCACAACTGCGACACGTCCAACAAAGCGGGGTGGTGTCCTTTTGTTTCCCTAACATAGAGATACACTTGGTAAGTATCAGTATACAACACATTGAATTTGGGAGGAAAGGAAGAACTCAATTTAGATCGCCTTAGCAGGTTTACCGTGTTAGGTTGATAATACATTGTGCATCACAACCAGCACAAGGTAAATAGTTGCTCAGTCAGCTAGCTCGGAGCTCAGTGTTGTTAGGAACTGGACTGTACAGTAATCTTTTCTAATATTACTCATTAAGCAAAAGTTCTAACAAAAAATAGTATACCTTTATAATAACCCGATCAGAGACAGCTAAAGGGAATAGAGAGGCTCTATTTCGCAAAAAATCATTTGAAAGAGTGTCATCGTAACCATATTTTTCCTGTATAAGGAAATAAGAAACAAAAATGAATAACACACGATATAACTTCTTAACAATCATCATGAAAATGCCGAGTCATCCAAGATCAACACCGCGATTGCTCGTACTGTCGACGGTTCTCCCACAACACAAACTGTGTAACTTAGAGTTACCCTCGGGTACTCTTCTCTCAGTCTCGATCTTCCTATCGCGCGCGCAAAGGGTTCGATCAACTGTGTTGGAACAAGGGAAATGTGCCTCGACGTCTCCTATCTCCCACTATGTGTCATTTGAGACTTTACCACCCGCGTACAAAGCATTTATGACCTATTTACATTCTAATTACGCTCCATGTGAGTGGAGAGAAGCAACGCAGGACCCGAGGTGGAAAAATGCTATGTTCGAGGAAATAAGAGCATTAGTCAAGAATGACACGTGGGATATGGTCCCGAGACCGTCGGGGAAAGAATATGCGTGGGATGCAAGTAGGTATACTCGATTGAATTATGAAGAAACCTTTGCTCCCGTTGCAAAAATGAATACCGTCCGAACACTTATCTCGTGTGCGGTGAACTGCAGGTGGGACTTGTGCCGGTAGACGTGAAAAATGCCTTTCTTCATGGGGACCTAAAAGAAGAGGTGTATATGGAGATCCCACCGGGTTTCAAAATGAACAACTAAAGGGCAAAGTGTCATTGGAAAGCGCTCCCCGTATTAGTTGAAGCGATCACCGCGAGCTGGTTTGATCGGTTCTCCATGGCAATGAAGAAGTTTGGCTATCAAGAAAGCAACGCCGATCACACTATGTTCATCCAAAGGAAATGAGAGAAAATTTGCATTACGGTCGTGTATGTGAATGATATAGTGTTGACGAGTAACGATTCTGTGGAGATGAAGAGGCTCGAGGCGTTTAGGTTGAACAAAGAAACCAAGGATTAGCAAATGGCAAATATGCCAAGCAGCATGTCGTACTCATAAGCCGCATATTAAAATAAAACTCTCAGAAAACCTGTTCAAGCTGATCTCTTTTTCTCTTCGATATTTTCCATAAATGCATCTCTTCTTCACGTCGGAAAGCCTGAACTGCTGAACGAAGAGCTGCAAAACAAAATGTTACAAGATAGAAACCACAAATTGCCCCTCAAAAAAATAGGCAAAGATCTATAAGCATTTTAAAAAGAATAATGAATTAGCATTTTAAATTAGGTCTTGGATCTATGGTAAAGTACAGTCGCTGCTAGAAGAAATGTAAAGATAGATCTGAAATTCCAGTAATGGCATACCACAATTTTTATGCCCTAAAACTGATACCATTAATGACTTTTATGTAAAATAAGGCACAAAACAAACATCCTACCGAAGTTTGGCCGGACTGAATCTTCTAAAATAGGCTGAGAGCACTTGTAACATGCTTTCTGCATTTCAAGAATTCAACAAAGTTAAATGACTGAAATGGGTGGTCACTCAGAAATACCGGCTTAAAATTAAGAAAGTGAGGTTTCATCTGTCAGTATAAACCATTAGAAACTTCGATATTACTTTTCCAACAGAACAAATAGAATTGCATAACTGATTGCATTATACACAATATGACAATGTCAATACCAGTGCAGGTATGTAGTAATGATTTGTTGCTACATAAATAGAAGAACAAGAAAACAGAATCAGAAAGCAAGCAGTAGCAATGACCATTATGTAAACTTGTTGCATGCCATCTCTTCCATATGAATGGCCACATGTTAGTACCATTGCATCATCCATGAGAGCACCACTAAGTTCCGTTCAAGAAGGCAAAGTGAGAATTTAAACATTAGACCAAGGAAAGTATAGTATTTTCCCATGCAATGAACCAAAAGCACTGAAGCAAAACAAGCATATATTTTACAATCTGTGGAGGAATGTTGTTGACAATTTTTCTAAGTTTCTTTTGAAGAATGTACTCAATTATTTGTGGCATTCACAGATGCACCGAACTTTTACTAGTATGTGCAATCAAAACCTTTTTTATTAGGAATTTAGGATAATAGGAGAACACTGAAACATTAATCTAAATGGAGCTATTTTATGAAATGCTATCAATCTCTTGGAAAAAAAGTATTTTCATTGGTTAAAATGAAAATATAGTAAACTAAGCAAGATTAGCTATTAAAGTAAAAAATGAGTAACTTACGTTACTGGGTCAGTGAAGTGGGATCGCAAAAGATCCCAATAACTGCCCTCCTCCTGTCCGCTAAATCCACACCCATTATCATAACTTCTCAAAGGATCATTCTGACCGGAAGAGGAGGATGGCCCATCAACCAGGTTGAAATTCCGTGCATAGCATGGCTCACGTCCAGTGAGAACCAAAGCATTCTCATATCCTTGATGTGTGTTTTGAGAGAGAGAGAGAGAGAGAGAGAGAGAGAGAGAGGGAGAGGGAGATTCTAAGTAAAACTTAGCACCTATTACTGTGTGCTGGTACGGTACAACTCAATGTAATAGCTTCAGATACCAAATGACACATCCAGTAGGAGTGTAATGTAGCTAAGTTTGGTTCCGAAATGATAAAGTAAGGTGCCTTTCATTTTTTCCAAAATTAAAATTAAAGAAGAACACGAGATGTGTCTTACCAGAAGCAGAAGCATAGGTCTGTCGAGAGCTCCAATTGTCTCCCCGAATCTTGTCCAACTCAATAGAATCAACTCCCTCTTCTTCGTCCTCTTCTTCCCCGTTCGAGTCCTCTTCATCATCGTCTCGTCTCCGTCTCCGTCGCCGTCGGAGAAGAATCTCTCGCGGGAAAAGGCCGATGGAAGCGGTGGCGGCGCCGCCGTGGCGATGGGCTTGGGCGCCAAGGTGGGGGCAGAAGCAGGAGTGACTTTGTCGAATGATGCCATGTGGATTGTGGGGTGGGTGCCTTCTCGGACTTGAAGAAGAAGCGAGATACCAGAGAAGCAGATTTTTTTTTTTTGATAAATAAAAAAAATAAAACGAAGAAACTGGCCTAAAAAACAAAACAATTGTGGCCCTGGTCCGATTTTGAACTTGGATCTAGCTTTTGAACCGAGTTCAAAACTCAAGTCCGACCGAGACTGTGCAAACCCCCCGACCCCTCTCTCCCACTCCCTTCTATCAACACAACCGAATTTTTTAGATCTAACTCATTTTTACTTCAATTTTTAAATCATTTGCGCGAAACTTCATATTGTTAGAAAGGGAGTCGGAAAAATTAGTCGATTCGTCGATTTTGTCGTCATTTCGAAGGTATTTTTTATTTTACATTTAAATCCGAATTTATGAAAATTAGTAATTTCATTAGATTTAGGTAGTATAATTATAATGATAATTAAAATATAGTTCGATTGTGTTGATTTTTAGCATTAATATTGAAATATATTGTTATAATTAGTTTAATTATGTATTAGCACTAACGAGACTAATTATTTTAAATTTGTTAGATTAAATTAGGCCAAATATTGTTAATTATATGTACATTGATTAATTATTTAAAACTTTTCAATTATATCAAATTGTACCTTATTGTACCGAATTGTACCGAATCGTGCCGAAATGCATGAAATATACCAAAATTTACCAGATTGTATCAAACTGTACTAAATTTATAATTAATTTAATTCTACCACATCTGGTATCAAATTTATAATTTTTTCAAATAATTATAGTGAAAAAATGGAGTATCCACAACTGTTTTTCATATTATTTATCATATAATATGAAAAAATATATTTTATAATTAATTTTAGCATATCGTATGTAACAAAATAATTTTTACAGCCTCATAGCACTTTTTCGTTTGAATGCACATCATCCGAAAATATCAAACAACGCGTAGATGGATCCATATCTGTATCGTTTGGGTTTGTACCAGATGGCGATTATGGGTGATTGTCAGTTAGATAAATCACTCCTGGCAGCGCTTGTCGAGAGGTGGCGACCAGAGACGTCAACATTTCATCTACCAGTCGACGAGCTAACAGTGATGCTAGAGGACGTGTGTTATTTATGGGGATTGTCTATCAGAGGTATTTTAAATGTTTAGTATGTTATTTTTTTTTTTTGAAGTCTAATAATCTGATTTTGCAAATTCAAAAAATATAAGAAAACCAATAACAGGGGTGACCAACGACGAATGGAGCGGGACGGTCGAGATGCTACTTAGGTTGGATACCGATCCATACAGTTATGATGACATCACCGATAACCCGTGGTCATTTAAGATAAGAAATAAGGGGAAAGAGAACGAGTACATTCAGTTCTCCACGTTCAGTATCCGGCTGACATGTTTGCGAAAACGTTTTCAAGAATTGTCCCCTTATTCAGATGACGAGACCGTCCGACGGTACAAAATTTACTCATTCCATTAATATATTTACGTATACAGGAGTACTAACTTTTTTTTGTAGGTACACACGAACATTTTGTTTGGATTTGTTCGGGTTCGTGATGTTCCCGAACAACAGTGCAGACTCGGTGCCGATAGTTTATTTGTCATTTCTTGACGACATACTCAACGTACCCGAGGAGGGCTATGACTGGGGGCAGACAATACTCTCTTGTTTGCACTTCAACCTCTCTCGGTCATGTCTCGAGCCGGCTGATTGCATAGTCGGCCCACTGCTTCTGCTTCAGATGTGGTCGTGGACGCGATTTCCGATCGGGAGACCGAGGTAAATCATTCTTACTCACCTCAATTGAAAAAATCGTATTTTGTTCATATTTTATTGCGGTGCAGGTGCAAAACTGAGGAACCTCCACTTGACGGTCCCGAGCCTCAATTGCGGCCTTCATACGGTGTCAAATGGGCGATCCGACATTTATTCAAATACACACCGCAACATGGAGGACCCGGACACATTCGGAATCAGTTTGAAAATTTACAAGATGAGAGCGTCAATTGGACGTTGTACATTGCCTACAATGATGACTTGTCTTGGGTGTACTACGTGTATTTCAATTTTAAGTTTCTAAAATCAATAAAATTTATGTAGTTCAATTTGTACTTGATTTTCATTACTAACTATGTAGGTGGAAGTGTCGTGTGTGGATGATTCACTTATGGATGGTTGAGAATCACTATTCAGATAGAGTAATGCGGCAGTTCGGTCTTTTCCAGCAAGTTCCTCCCCTGGCGCCGATCGATTATCAGCAAGTGCTGATTTACCGTAAGAACAAGCATACCTCAGGAGATAGTGAAAGACAAAATGTCGATTAAGCTCATTATTACTGATGTGGAGAGGACGAGCCCGAGCTGTATGAATTCTTTAATTGATGATCGCGATGCAAAGATTGCCATAGATAAATGTTGTGCGACAGGCGATGAATTGAGAAAAGATGAATTCTTTAATTGATGATCGCAACCATTCAAAAAGAAGTTGATTTTGCTTGTGTCAGGTGAGAAACGCTGGATTTGATTTATTCTTCTTAGCAAGAATAATTTCTGGAGATGGAGCAGTGGTATTGCTTGAAAGAAACTCAAAGAGATCATAGGATTTCCAAGTTAAAAAGTTGTTACGATCTAGTTTAGCAGAGATGAGAATGGTGATTTGAATAATCGAATCAGTTGAAGTCATTGTGGGGGATGAAAGAAAATCAAGAAGAGAATGGGGAGAGGAAGAAGAAAGAGATAGAAAAAGAATCAGTGGCTTCGGTACCATAATAAAATTTGAACTAAAACAAGAGAAATGATGAATTGAAATGATTTTCATTATTTGAGATAGCGGTTGCATCTGATACATTTATACACTGCCTTATATAGTTAGCACAAGGCTAATTTATCTAATCACCCTTATCAATTTACTTTATTATATTTGGACGACTATGTTGACTTTGATCAGCATCTAACATTTGATTCTCTAATAGCATGGTATTGGTATGAATATAACGGTATTCATCATCACTAATAATATCAAACAATTTTAACGCCCAAACTACAAGAAAAAATATTCTATTAAATTAATGAAAGCGTCATATCTATCTATCTATTATCCTTTGATCTATTTTAGTATGTCATCAATTCATTGCAGAGATTAATTATGAGGCTTCAATGGAAAGTATTCATATTTTCTATCCCATTGCTCTTAATTACATAAATAATCAAAGCCAACATTATTTGCTCAGCTTCGCACTGATAGAGACCAAAGCACTTCAACATTCCAGTTTCGTTGGAGTCGCCTCTCTTTTGCGGCTTAACCTTTCAAATTACACACACAATTTTCAGAACCCGAGTGGCACAGAGCAAAGAAGGCAAAACGAGCTCACATGGTAAGCTGTACAGAAGAAATCAACCGATTAGATCTACAAGAGACATATATGCAACAACATGCCAAACTCGCACAAATTTATATAGGAGATTGTTAGTACGTGTGGATGCTACTATAATATTTTCAACAACAATGGGCTATGGGCATACATAATATAATATAGCATCTCATCAATCTTCTCATCACTGACAAATGGCTGCACAAGTTTAGGAAGCAACATGTATCAAGACAATGCAGCATGCGAACCAAGCACCTCAGTACCAGCTACACACCTACTACATCCAAATAATTTGGCACTACCAAATAAAACATCGCATGCACAACTCATCCAGCTTAATATATATTATACTCTGAAGCACATTAACCTGAATAAATTATACATATTTATTTGACCAGAACCAAATCATCCAAATCAGTGTGTGTATATACGGAATGGGTACCAAATATGTATCCTAGGCACCACCACCGAACTCATGCACATAAACATTAGTACCAAGGTTTCCCAGACCAACTTTACACCCCTCCCCTTTTGCTGCATCCGCCTTCGCTGAAACTATCACCATGCCCCGCACCCTGACATAAGACCTCTCACTCTTTGCTGCACCCATCCCTTCTGTGTCATTGCAGGCATTCGGTTTTAGGTCTATAACAGCCTCCACCGAGCAGTGATACCCAATGGTTTTTCTTTTATTACTTGACCCGCTAACCAGACCAACAAGACCCGCCGCTTCATCATTTTCCTGCTTTGGCACAACCTTACCAGCAAGAATCAGTGGCAAACCAGTCTCCTCTATTGGGCCTCTTGGACCCACACATTCGGCCTCTAATTTCAGGTTCATCAAAGGATCAGGACAATGAGGTACCTCTTTCTTGAAATCAAAAGACTTCCCAATCTTGCCGGTGGGGCCCACCCCAAAATTAGTAATTGCTTTTGGACCCCGCAACCTGACTGCAGCCAGATCATAGGCGGTCGCCGCCTCTTCAGCCGTGTCAAAGGTGCCGAGCCAGAGCCTCCGCCTCTGGTTAGGGTCTCTGATCTCTGCTGCATACCGGCCCCATGGCCTCATCCTCACGCCACGGTACCTCTGGCGACCCGACGACCGCTCCCTCTCCCTCAACGCAGCGCCCGTTTCTACCTTGATGATGCTCCTTTTCACCCTCTTACGTGGGGGCAACCGGACGCGCTCATCATCGTCTGAGGAGTCCGTGGCGTCAGCGTCTGATACGAGGATACGCAGGATGCGGGGCACATGTGGCGGATTGGTGCTCCGACTAGGGTTAGGGTTAGGGTTAGGGTCGGGGTTTGGGGTCAGAATTGGCATGGAGGTGTCGGGGTCTATGGCATGGGAAAAAAAGAGTGAGGATGAGTCAGCCCTTGGGTGGGAAGGAGGGTGAGAGCGGAGCGCGCAGGGGAGACATGGAAGGGGTGGCGTAGGGTCCTCTAGGGTTTGTAGTGGTTTTGCCGTTTTGGGGAGGAGAGAGCAGAGAAGAGCAAGAAGAAAGAGAGGGGGAGGGGGTCAGGTACTCAGGTGTGGAACTGTGGATAGAGAATTAGAGAAAGAAAGGGTACAACGCCCTCGTTGCGAGAGGAGGGGCCCAGAAAAATTAAGTGGGTTTTTGTTGGTGGACCTGGTCTGCATTTGAATGCCAGCTCCGCCTCCGATCACCGATTCAAACTCCAGAACCTTCTAAAACATAAAAACAGGTCTGCAACTGGCCTACCGCCCTCGTTAACACCGAGAAATATAACTGTTCTGTTCTGTTCTGTTCTGCGAGTCTGCTAATCATGATCCAAGCCTAATTAAAAAATGCATGTGATCCAAGCCTAATTAACGTTGACACCAGTTCGAACTCCCGAAGAGACCATCGCAACATGATCCCTTCATTCGGCTGCAAATCATGATCTCTAATATATTACAAAAATTAATTACCAACCATTAATTGGGAGCATGCATGCATGCATGCATTATTTGAGCAATGAGTATAATATATCAACCTCTTTTGGATCCATATATATGCGACAAATAAATAGCAGTAAATCTTTTGGATACTTTTTCAATTTCAACTTTCCTATTATTTTATGGATAACCTCGACATTGAATTAAAAATATATATATATATATATCTTGAGATTTACTCAAATTTAACAATTTAATATTCTAAAAAGATATGCATTATTTTTACTCGTTGATGTACAATGGAAGTTAAGTACGTTACAGGAACAATGGATGAAATCCAATTCCTACGTTCTAATCTAGCTAATTCTTCTTATATTTGCTTATCCAAAGCTATACATAAAATTGAAATATGAACAAATACAACGTACATCTGATTCCTACTAACCAAATTATATATTTTCTCGTACATATTTAAATTAAGCAATAAATAAGAATATTGATTAATTGCTCTAGTTGTGGCTTTTAAATTCTTGTATTTTATTTAATTAGTGAATCTTTTGAATTTGTTGTTTGAACCGCGGATAGAATATTCTTATTTTATACCCAGTTAATCAAAATTCCAAAATAAAATCAAATTACTTGGAGAAAGTGTATTGAAATATACTGTAAAGTCTCGTCAATTCCGATGCAGAAAGACAAAAAAAAGTTTTAGAACAACTAATTAAAAACAGTAACAGTTTTCAATTGGACTCGATCGATCAAGTTCTACAGTCAATAATTTTGAAATTGAAACGTGATTAGTCGGAGGAAGTTAACAATATATATATAATTAGCTCGCAATGTTAACCAAACTGATATATATAGCTAGGTGCAACTAATCTAAATCTACAAATATATATATTACTGTTTTCATTTTTTCCTCTCTCCAACAAATAAATCTGCCCCATATATATACTGCATAATCCGTGGGCGCTTGAAGATATAGTCATGAAATAATCAAATAATTAGTAAATCAATGAAATGAAAAACCACCAAATGACTTCTCTTAATTCTCATTCCCCTAGCCCCCTACTTGGCTATAAATACATCACTGATTATTCATTCTCTCGCCATCTCTCTTTAATTGAGTGCTGAGCTTTCCACTGTCACCTCCCTCCTCCATGGCACCTCCAAGCCCCGAGCCAAAAGTCGCCCCCAAGAGATGCAAACTGGTGCTGACTGTGAGGTTCGAAGATCCAGACATGACCGAGTCATCAAGCGACGACGAGGCACCGCCACTTCCATCAAATCAGATGAAGAAGAAAATGTTTGTTCGTACCTTTGTACGAGAGTGGACACCGCCCCCATTTCCTTCTTACTCTAAGACTGTTGCCTCCCCGCCGCCTCCACCTCCACCGCCTCTGCCTCTACCTCGTCCATCGACTGGTATCTCACGATGTTCATATTTACCTTTGTCGTCTGTGCTTCAGCCTACAATACGAATCCCGTCCTCACATGTGAGACTGAGAAAGTGGGGACGATATGGAGCTGAGATATGGGTCCCCAGCCTAAAAAAGAAGGTCTGGCTGGGGACCTTCAACACAAAGGAAGAGGCAGATAGTGCTTATCGCGCAGCTGCCCTCCGTTTTGGGGTTGGCCAGCGTCAGACAAAAAAAGCTAAACAAAGAGCGGAGAAGAAAGGAAGGAAAACATCAAAATCTTCCATGTCAAACAACATGAATTGTGATCAGAGCGAGGGAAAGGCCATCAGCCAGATTGATAAGTTGGTTGCTAGAAACCAAGTTACATTAGAAGGGTAGTGTAGATACAGAAAGCTAGTAACTCCATGCAAGAACTAAAGAACAAGATTCTGGCAAAATAATATATATATATATAATATTGCAATAACAAACTTAGTTTGACGTTAAAATAAGTCTTAGATGCAGGGTTTATTGTCGATTGATCATTATAGTAATCGCGCGTTGCCGCAAACTATATTTGCGGAAGTTGTCTTAATTAATTATTTTATTTTTCAGTTTTAATTATGTCGACCATATTTGCAATTTATTTTGGAAGTTTGTAAACCTTTCTTCAATGATCAGAACTATTTGATTTAAGTTGAGAGAAGGGTTGTTCATAATATGTGGCTTATTTCATATTATGTGTATGTTACTTGTTAATAAGTTTGCACCTATTTGCATAGCGAGGCATGCAGATATAAAACTTTTGTATGTGTTTTTATTTAATACCCTAAAGACGCCTCTTGTTTTGGTATGAACTAGTCTTTTATATTTTGTGTGAAATTGTAGAATTGATCAGATATATACTAACGTATATATTCCGTGCACCTTGTTAATTTGTTTGGATAAGTTTGGATGTTTGGAGGACTTTAATAATTTGTCGACAATATATATATACATGATTGAAGGGCTGATGGAGATATCAGATTCAGCCTCAGTGTTTTTTTTTTGTTAAAGAAACTATATTTTGAGATGAACTCATTTATTTTTGTATAGTATATTTGAGTAGAGTGTGGAGGTGAGCAGCTAGCTCAGCCTCAGAGGCGGCCTTGGTGTGGGATCAACCGACACAAATAGGCTGATCAATCTCAAATATTTAAGATAATATTGCTCATATATATTAATTTGTGCATTCTGGATCCTTAAATGAATGAATTATCTGAGTTATAAATAATAGTAATTCGTATAAATGACCTTTTTTTTTTAATCCTGATTGCCTTTTCTTGGTCTGCAGTATTTTTCAGCTTTGCATGACAGCATG
Source organism: Schoenoplectus tabernaemontani (assembly GCA_037127355.1). Taxonomy (NCBI): domain Eukaryota; kingdom Viridiplantae; phylum Streptophyta; class Magnoliopsida; order Poales; family Cyperaceae; genus Schoenoplectus; species Schoenoplectus tabernaemontani. The sequence continues at coordinate 24,491,135 of CM073742.1, read as the reverse complement.
CATGCATGCTCAAGAGCCTCCTGAAAGGAACTGGAATCTCATACTCGATCGATCTTAACAATAAATTAGAGAGGAAAATGGGATAATTAAGCATGCCAAGTAATGTTGAAGCATGTGCCAGACTGCCAGTTCAGTATTAAAATAAAGCACCTGGCGATATTTTGATAAAAAAAGTATAATAACAGTTCTGAAATGTGAAAGCCTCTCGGTTCTGTAAACCAGTAATTCAATCCCCATCAAACTTCCATGTAATATTGGTGTTAGTTTAAATCAAGGACCTGAATGCTAGATCTGAGGAAGTAAAGAGGAGCAAGCGAGGGTAGAGCGCCAGAGAGACCCAGGATCAATAGAGACAGAGTCGGGTACGAAGATAGAAGAAAGGATATACGTACGGTTATAGGGGTATAGATGGAAGTACAAATTATATATATTCCAAAATACATGCGTTTTTAAATAATAATGTACCGAATTTGTATGAGAGTGACAAAACTAAAAACTAATTAATTTTACGGTAGCATTTTTCTAAACCCAAACTTTGAAGTGACATTTAATCAATTTTTCTATCTAAAACTTCATTCATTTCTTAATAATTATTGTACTGATGTCAGGATCAATGTGATATGTGTCCTCAATTTATAGATTTTCTGGTCCGTACATAATGCTTACTATGTATATAGTTTATATATTAAGATGCTTTCTCTTTTTAACTAAACTTTTTTCTGGTGGCAAACATCTAATTAATCCTCTACGTACATTATCTAATCCGTGGTTGAATTCTCAAATCTCAATTAAAAATTAATTATTGGCAAACTAGTTTTTATAAGAAATCAACATGCATGTTATATAAATCTAGAAACACCACTATCTGATTACAAGTTAATTAAAACGTGCATGATTATTTAAGGTACTGATAAATAATTTTCTTTTCTTAGTATCAGTGTGAAAACAAGGAAGACATCAAGGTCAGTTGATCTTACATTTTTTATTATTTTGTGCAAATAAGGAAACGTTTTTTTTTATCAATTAGGAGGAAAATTTCAGCAATATTTTTTTGATGTTTTCAACTTCTAATTTCCTATTATTTTATGTGGAGCTTGAGGTTTATTCAGAAGTAGCAATTACTATTCAAGAAAAATGTGTTATTTATCTTTGCTGCTGTATTCTGGAAAGTAATTAACGTATGCAAGGCGCGAACATCCTATTATATATACCTCTTAGCCAAAATTTTCTTTCATGCTTCTCTGAGGAACAAATTGGAATATCAATAAATACAACGAATCCTATTTAAATTTGAGCAAATCTTTTTTTTGTTCCATCCTTATCCAAAGCAATAAATAAAAATGCCAGCATTTCTGATGTTATAATCATATTAAAAGAAAATGTGCTCATCTTGAATGGCGTGTAGCTTTTTATTTCGTGCTAGTTCGGTTTTTTTAGAACACAACTCTCAAATAAAACGATATTAGAACAAGTTAATTTTTAATGAATTCTCAAAATTATTTCTATTAATTTCAACTGAAATTATAAACGCACACAATTGCTTTCTCTTTCTTGCTTCATCCTTATTCTCATAACATACTACCCCTATTTATACTAATCAATGTCTTTAATGCACCTTACACAAATTTAACATAAAATCTTAAACTATTTTTTTTGCTATTACATGCCTTAATAGTTTAGACATATTATCTCAATCATTCGTTATGCTAATTGTATGCCTTAACATTTTAGACAAACAATATTGCACTTCCCTCTTTCTCTACACTCTTTCTAGATTTTGTCGATGTCCTGTAAATTCGTTGATTCTTTTCAAATCTCGAGACTTGAAGATTACCATTTTAACATCCTCCTTTAGGGCATGTTCGGCGCTGATACTGTGCGCGTGGGAAAAAAATTCAGTCTGAGTGAATTTTTTTTTCCCGCGCGCACAATAAAAATCAGTTCAATTCCCTGAGATTTTCCCACATGTGGGGAGGAAACGAACACACCCTTAATCTCAAGTCTCAAGTATTCATCATTGCGAGCTTCCTTTTACAATTATTGAATAAAGACCTTGAGAGTGCCTTTGTGAAGGTATCTGCTACTTGATCGTTACTTGGCTCATGAGTAACTCGTAATTTTTTCCTTGACGTGTTCTCAAATATAGTGATAGCGCACATCAATGTACTTGCTTCTCTCATGATGCATAAGGTTCTTCGCTAACTCGATTGCCGACTTATTATCCACTCAAATATCGATTGCCTCCAGTTGTGGTAGCTTCAAGTCATACAATAAATTCCTTTGCCAAATCACATGATTCACGCACAATGATGCAGCAACATACTCGGTTTCGTACGTCGACGGTGTGACGATTGCTTGCTTCTTCCAAACCCGAGAAACCCATCCCAGACCTGAACCCGATCAGACCCGTTGCCACATCTAGTATATATTTTCTAATTAATTTATAATGTAATCAATTTACACAACATGAACTAATTAAATACTATAATTATAGCTAATGATCATCACATATTACTATTTAATTCTACCAAACTAAATACAACAAAAGCGAAAAGGAGAAGAGAGCTGGATTAATAACCTTCAGAGATAGAGGAGAAGAGAAGAGTGCTGGATTGCAGGAACAAATAGCAAACCTCCTATAATCTGGTCAGAAAAAAATAATATTTACAAGAAATCAGAAATAAAGACTCTAGAGAAGTTTATTACCTTCTATAAGCTTAATTTTGCATGATTATTAAAAATATAAATTAATAATGTAAGATTTAAACTACATAATTATAATTAAATAATTGTCATTAATTGTTTATAATTAAAATAGTAGCAATATAATTATAATAATTATATCAAATAAATTTTTTTATAATTTAGATTATAAAATAGAATTATAATTATTTTGGATAAATTAATTTAAATTATTTTATATTAATAAAGTTAAAAATATTTTATAGAATTAATTTTTTGAGTATATTATAAAAATATAAATTAAAAAATATTTTTTTAAGATAAAGTACAAGTTTTTATTAATAAATATTTTACTTAATAATTTCTTTGATTTTATTGTTTTGCAAAATACAATTGAATTTAATAAGTTCTTTTAAGATATTTGTGTATGATCTTATGAATGCTTCAAGAAATTCAAGTGCAGATGATCAAGACTGTTAAAGAAGCTTTAATGAAGACATAGGATCATATTCATGCAAATATATAGTACAAAATTTTGTGTTTCTTCATGTATTTGCAAGGAAAATACTCTTTGTCGTAGTAAACTACTATAATGATCACCCAATGTTATAACGTTTCATAATAAAAATTTTTAATAGAGTGTATCATTATATAACACTACATATGAAGCTTAACGCTTCAGAACGTTTAACAATTCACTAAATTATTATAACTTTTCTGAAGTACAGTTGTCCTCGTTAGAGTCTGATCAAAGTATTTAAACCGTTGTTAACGCTTTATAAAACGTTCAACTTTTCGTGTTATCATTATAACGGTTCATCCTATATATTTCGGAGTCATTATAACATTACATAAAGTTCTGATAAGGGGTATTCTTGAAAACTCAAAATTCAAGATCAAGAAACGTTATAACGGTTCTTGAACCATTATAACGGCTTCCTGCACAAAAATACTAGCTGCTTTTATTAAGAGCTCTATTTAAGGTGTTGATTTGTAATGCTCAAACTAATCAAACTTTTACAATTCTAAGCAATATGAGCATTCAATCAAAAGCCCTAAAAAATCCTTACATTCTTTCCTTGCAAACACAAGAAAATCAAGATCTTGAATTAGTAAAACTTGTAAAATTTCTTATAATTTTCTGAGCATTGTTTAGCTTCTATCTTTAAACTTTGGCTCAATTTTTCTGTAGTTTCTAACTAAATTTTTCTGAGCCTTGAATGCTCTTGTTGTAGTTATTTTTATTAGATTATTTTTAGTCTTCTTGCATTTATTTTTATGAAGAAACTAAACCTTCTAATTGTAAAATATTTTTAGTAATAAAGCGGCGTCTCGTTAGTAGGACGGGACCCGAATATGTAGGTTTCTATAATCGAACTCCGTTAACATTTTTTGCATTTCACATTCCATATTTTCTACAATGTTGCATTTTTGTGAAAAGTTATAGTAAATTATTTTATATCAATTGTTCTTTTTGACAATTGATATTTGGTTGATTTATCATAGCATATTTTCATTATATTCATATCTAGATTTTGACTTATTTTTTGCATTCTTTCACTATTTGTTTAAGTCGATTTTTGTGTGAACTTGTAGGAAACTTGTAATCTACCAAACTGGATAACTTGTCCAAATTTATGTAAATTTGTGTTTTGAAATATACCATCAGCAATTATGTTGAAATATCAATAAATGTTAAAAAAATATTTATAATAACTTTTATTATTATTAAAATGAATTTATATCTCTGTATATAGTAAAAATCTAATATTTTTAATAAATTATCAGAATGATTCTAATTACAGTGTATGGATAGTAATATCATCACATGATCAATGAGTATTGATTATGATCATTATTCTAGATTTTCTTTGAATGTACATCACAACACTCATGAGCCCGATAATAATTTAATTAAAAAATAGTAAATGTTGGGATCTTGACTTTCATATTCATTAAAAATAGATTTTTACAATAACATAGAGTCAATTGATTTGACAACCATAAAAATAATTTATAATTTTCTGATCTAGGTAATAGAAGATTACTTATGTGTATTATTCATGTAGAAAAGTAATTAACTGTACTTGATGAAATAATTTATGTTTAATTGTATTTAATGAAATATTAAATTGCACACAAATAAATTAAATGAAAATTTACTACACGACCAATGTATAGACAATATGTCTACTATTTCAACTGAAGCATTTTTACTAAGATCTACAAAATATTTATATCTAGTTCAAAAGTTTTGATAGCAATATACTTTCTTTTAAAAAAAATTGATAACAATATATTTTAATTTCTGAATCTGTATGCTAGTTTTTATTTTGCTCATGTGCTTATATAATTAAATATTGAAACGTTATTTTCAGTACCAAAAAAAACTGTAAGCGTTATATTGAGCACATGCTTTTTCCAAATTACTTGTAAACTGTATATCAATATGTCTACTATTTCAACATGTGCATTTAATAAAGTTGACTAAATTTATAAATTCAGACAGCTAAAGAATATTGATAAAAGAAGTTTTCAAATATTTATAATAATTATATCAATAAATTATTTTTTATAGAAAAAATAACATATCTAGTAAATGCAACTTTTTTGTTATATTATCAATTTAGTGATTTTACTTATATTAATTTTAATATGATTATTTTTATTTTAATGATGACGATAATATAATAGTAATAATAATGTTATTCTTACTTTCATAATATAATAATAATAATAATAATAATAACAACAGTAATAATAATGATTAGATTTATTATTAATTTATATACTTTTTACTTTAATCATGTATATATTTATAAATTTTTTTAATTTTATTAATATAAATAATATAAATTAATTTAAATATTTATAAATTGTTATAATTAATTTTTATAATCTAAATTGTAAAAAAAATGTAATCACTTGAGTGAGCCAAAGAGTAAACTAAAGGGAGTTGATGGGTTTAGGAGGATGTGTCAAATGTAATCACTTTTAAGGAAGGTGGATCTGAGATTGAGTCCACCTTTAAGAAAGACGGGTTTAGGAGGATGTCTTTAATAAAGACGGACTTATCACTTTATTGGCAATCCATATGAAAATTAAGAACGCCAACAAACTGCAACAAATTTCAATGAGCATGTAGCCATGTAGACATGTAGTATGTACGTACGTACAATAATATATGGTGCACAAACTGTCCCTCAGCCATCCCCTCCCAAGCCCAGTCCATGGGTTTAACCGCTTAACCAGATGATTATTACTGTCCGTGGCTCCTACATTCAATGGCAATTTTACTATGAACTCAACTTATTAACAATATAACATCAACACATTTTAATGTCACAATACCTACTAACAAAAAAAAAACGAAACAAGAATTTAGTTCTTCTTATTAACAAAGGATTCGACAGTATGACTAACAATTGCAAAAGAAAACGAGTTCTCCAAATCACACCCTTGACATCAAATATATATCATTAATTCTTAATGATTTTTTTGGAGTCCATATGTCATGTCACCCCATGGCGTACTTCTGGGTCCAGCTGCGTGCAGTATTCTCATACTTGGCTCGGTCCGTCTTGTACATATGTGCTATTTCAGGTACTAACGGGTCATCTGGGTTTGGATCCGTTAGGAGTGAACAAATTGACAACAAGACCTGTTGGAGTATAGTTAGTTTTTCTTTCTATTTTTCATCTTTTGCAAATCTTGCAAAATAATGTTTTAGAATTAAATTGAAAGTAGCAAACAGTAAGCCGATACCAAAACATAAAAGAGTAACTAAAACACTGCTCAAGTTTAAGCCTCATTCTAATTTGGACTTTGGACATTCCTCAAAAAGGAAAAAAAACACCACTCAAGATTGATAAAATATTTTTTATCAAATAAAGATTGATAAAACATTGAGCAATTGCTTCTGTGGTTGATGCTCAACATCCCCTCACTAATGCAAAATAATAATAATAATAATAATAATAATAATAATAATAATAATAATAATAATAAATGAAAAATGAAAGAAAGAAAGAAAGAAAGGGAGGATGTCACAATTGCTTCTATGGTTGATACTGGGTATAAGATGAACAAGTTCTCGATTAGAGATAAAGGGAGAGAGATGCCTTTATCCATCTCAAAGTAGCCATGAACCTGTTTTCTCACCTATTGCCCCAACCAAATAAAATCTTAATGCATTTAAATATTCAAGTTATATATGTCAAAGATTATATAATTGTATGCATGCTGTTTTAAATAATATTCAAGATATATATGAGTGCAAACATGCAAGTATACCTTGGAGATGGTAAGAGCAGGGCTCCATTGTTCCTTCAGAATATCCAAGCAGATGCTGCCATTGCTGTTAATATTTGGATGGAACACCTTTGTCTTGAATGCAACCTTGCATATTTGCAATTGTTTTTGTCAGTAATAGGTTCCAGTTTGTATCATAACCAAGGTTTTAAGATTATCGCGCATATTTTGAAAGCTATCCTCTATAGCATTTTATATTTAAAAAAATATGATTCCACTAATTTTCAATAATATATGAAGTATTATAACTAATATATTTTAATTAATACTGTAGTCATAATAATAACACTACTAGTTAAAATATCAATTCAAAATTCAAAATATAAACAAAACTCTGTACCATTTATTGTTCAAAGTTCAAACACCTCAAGTATCAAACTACATATCATTTCTTATTAAAATATGTCATGCATCATAAATTAAATATTATTTTCTATACAAAACATCTGAAGTACATACATTTGTAACCCCTTATCAAAAATATTGTCTATTTTCTTGTAAATATATTGGAGTAATTTTTTTTAATCCAGTATTTTTTATGAATTTATTAAATATATGTTGGCTTAGTTTAATTAAAATATCTTAGTTTTGGTCTGTATCATTATTAAAATTAAATTATAAAAAAAATGATCACAACTTTTATATAGTGTAATGACAACTATTTGTGCTTTGTGCTTTGTGCTACATGCTATAATGGATTAATATTACTGTTATAGTAGTCATAGCTGACATAGTGTATTGTTTTGTCATAGCATATGTTTTGTCATAGCGTATCGTTTTGTCACCAAAATGCTATAGCGCCTTATTTATAACCTTGATCATAATATCAATAATACTCATTAAGACAAGGGGAGAAGAAACACTTGCAACCACTCATACAAGATGATTCCAGCCTGACTTTACTTGATTTTTACTAAGTTCTGTGGATTAGGCTATAGTCTCTATAGACCAAATTCTGCCATGAAACATAAAACCGGGAGAAGTATATGTGACCAGTACTCAAAATAATTGAGCAGTGACACAGTCCCAACTAGGCCCAAATTCCACCATCCAGTGGCGGATCTAGGATTTTGATAGGGGGGGGGCAATTATCGGATTGTAATGGCTTATCGGGTTTAAACCCATTAACTAAGTACTAAATAAAAAAATTAATAATTTAATATATATACTTAACTAATAATTTTTTTATTAAATAATAATATTTTATATATTAAAATAATAATAAAATAAAGCTCAAAGTAATAGATAATCAAGTTGATGAACAAAGTTTTCGACTAAGTAACTTTATATTTTGATATCTTTGCATAATTATTTCATTATGCACGGTATTAAATATTTTTTCTCAATAAAAATAACCAGACAATTCAGGGGGGGGGGGGGCAAAAAAAATTTCCAGGGGGGGCCAATTACCGAAAACATTACCGAAAAGCACTATTTTTCAAAATCCAAGGGGGGCACGTGCCCCCCCTGGGTTACATTGGGTCCGCCCCTGCCACCATCAAACATAAAAAATGGGAAAGAAAAGAAAAGGAAAAAAACATATTTGACCAGTACTCAACTCAAACAAGTGTGCCTGCAACATACTATTACAACTGAACCAGAATCCTTTACATCATGAAAAGATGACGGCATACCAAAATATGAGAGGTGTACCTTGGGGGGTTTGAAAGGATAGTCAGGAGGAAAATGGATGTTGACCAAGAAAACACCGCCTGAATAGGGGCTGTCAGGTGGGCCCATGATTGTTGCTTGCCAGTGGAACATATCCTCCCCAGCAGGACCTAATCATACATAAGAGTTATCATTTTTCCAAAAAGCAGATTTCATATTTCAACAGGGAATACCACACTGCACTTCCCTACTGCAACCGATGTCACTTGGGCCTTAGTTTTGGTATATGTTTTTTTCTTACGATAAAACTAAAGAGAAAGATACAGTTAAGATCTGGAAATAGAGAATACTAGTCATGGCTCCAACAAACAGGTACAGTTATAATATTCTTAAGTTCTGACACTCAGAGAAATTAAAAGCATACAATTTTGTTAACTTCAACCAGACCTCAAAAAAAAAAATCATGATCCTCAAAGAGGTGTAAGCTTCTCCAAATTTGATAGGTGTAGTTTGGTACTTGGTCAAAAATAAAGGGTTATGAGGGTAGGATTTCATCACATGAAAGGGTAAATGTTAGGCAAGGATTTCCCATGAACTGAAAGCACCAAAAAAAACAATGGAGAAGTACCAGCACTGCAGGAGGTTGGAGGGTCTTTCTGAAGGTCCTTGAGCTCCTTCAAGATGCGCTTTGAAGCCATGATCCTTGATCTCCTTCAAGATGCACTTAATTTGAAGCCATGAGAGATAGTGAGAGAGAGAGAGAGAGAGAGAGAATGAGTGAGTTGTATTAACTATTAAGACAGTCAGCTTTAAATGACAAAGATGACTACAAGGTAAATCCCTAACATAGATGACTACAAGGACTCTTTTAATGTCTTTCTGCCGTAATTTTCCTAGTTTGATATTAATTAATAGCGAATCTACAAACTTTGCACCAGAAGTAAGAAATGAGGGTCTACAGATCAGAATCTGGCTAGAAAACACTAAATTAACAAATAATTTGACGTCCACATCAACAAAGATCAGAATTCAATTGTTTTGAGGCTGCAGAGGGCAAGGATTAACAGATCCGTGGAATAATTTCATGATTCGACAACAGAGACACAGCTACCGAAGATCTACAACCCAAGGGCAAGGGGCTGGCTGGCTAATCGCCAGTAAAGCGCGATCGTTGAAACCTGAAGTCAAGCACAGCACGACAAAGGATGAGAGCAAGAATTGGTGGATTGAGAGAGAATCCAACCTGAATTCCGAGATTTGACCTCCAATTCAGCAATTGAGATTCGATTTGGGAAGGAGATCAATGGGGGTTCTCTTCTCTATTTCTCTGTGAGAGGAACGAGGAATGGAAATGGGGACTAATTAAATTATTTTACCCTATTAATTAGTAAAATAAACAAAGAAACAAACAAACAAAGAAGGTAAGGGGACGTAGTTCGGTCTCCCGTCTCCTCTTACGCCAATAATTAGTAGATTAATTAATTATATGTTGATATGATAAAGTAACAAACACGGTAGAGCCACAGAGAATCATGTTGATGAGATTGCGCCACGAACCAAGTAACAATATTCGCCAATAATTCATAAATTATTTGGATTCGAGCTCATGAGTCATGAGTCATGAGTCATGACAAACAAAATAACGGTCATTCGAAAATTATTCTGTTAATACGGAAATTATTCATGAATAAAATATGATTTATTCAGATTATACAGCTGTTAGAAATTTTCACTATTATTTTAAATTCTATGCTTTCTCGTTTCCGCAAACCAAGACCATTAGTTGTCTCTTCTCGTTTTGCATTGACGAGGACATCACACTCTCTCTCTCTCTTCTTTAAAAGCTATAGCTTAGCTATAAAAATTAAAATGCATTGAATAAATATAAAATATTTTAAATTTTACCCTCTAATATATTAATGTGTTATTGATAGACAAATGTGCTGATCGAAGTTTTAATAAAGAACTGATCGTATGAATTTTTATAGGTAATTTTATTGTGTAAATTTTTATCAGCAATAATATTTTCTGATCAAACTGCTCGCACACAAATTTTTACCAGCAAATTAATTATTTAAACTTATACTAGCAACAATATTCCTTGACCAAATTGCTCGCATGTATTTTTTATTAATAAATTAATTGTACAAATTTTATTAATAATAATATTCTTAAACCAAACTGCTCATAATAAATCTCTATCATCTCAATTTTTTTAATATAATAATTATATAAAATATAATATTTTTTTTATTAAAATCTAACTCATCAATAACTTGAAGATAAAACAAAGACCGTTATATCACTACCAAGATGCATTTTTAGGTTGAAAACCTAAGCAAGATAGGTACAAGCACAACCTTGTATAACACCATAACAGCTCATCCTAGCACCCATGACGGTTGAACAGAGAGCCTCCACTCCATAAGGATGAAGAAAGGGAAAAGTCAACAAAAGGTTATTCATTCTTTTTTATTGTGTTGTATTATTTCTTCATAAAATTTTCCGAGGCTGAATTTATAATCTTAAATTATAATATTTTATTAATCATTATATTATAATTTTGTATTTTTAATATTATATAATTTTAATATATCATTAAAAACGAACTTCTTCTAAATTATATTCGAATCATGAATTTAATACCTCCCTGAATGTCTCCCAAATCAACTATTTGCCACTATGCTACGAGCCCACAACGACCCGCGAGTGGAGTGGATTTGGTACAACACAACACATTTATTTATTGTATCAAATTATTGATCAATAGATAATTAATGAATTTCAAGGTCTCACATCTCATATCCAATGTTATCATAATCGAACTGGACATCCATCCGGTAATCTCTCAAAGTCAAAAGTTAATTCTACCGATGGGTCAATCGGTTTAACCGCTGATTTTGTAAAATAAATTGTATATATTTCATAGATATCTCTATGTGTAAAATTAGCTATATTTTTATATGTACTTGGTTAAAAAGGAGGACATATATATTGAATTTAAAAGAGAGCTGAAAAACACAATATGTGCAGTGTCCCTAAGCTAAATATGTGACATTATTACTATGATATTAAAATGACACAATATAATACATAAATTTAAAAGAGATAATAGGGCATGTCAGGCAGAAATCATGCCGCGTACAGCTTATGCAAATATATCATATTGTATTTATAAAGTTACAACCTATTGGTTTTTATCAATTGCAATTGGGCAAAACAAACCAAATACAAAGACAAACAAGATAGAAGCAAAACAACATAAAGGGGGCTCCCTAATTGTGACTCAACATATCGTGCAATATAAACTAACGATAATATTTAAAAAATAATGTCTATTATCCCATAAACATAACTCTAAAAGTTTAGTTTAAGCAATTGGTCAAACAGGTTGAAGGCATTTACCATCCAGTGGCCATTAACCAAAGGTAAGTAGTTCATCAACTAGAAATAAGCTCAAGCTCATCAATACAATTAATGTTTATTTGAGAACTTTCTGATTAGGCTTTGGGGTTAAAGATTTGGATAAATTACTACTTATTTATTTATTTAGTATTTGCATTTTGTACTTTGATTGAGATTTCAGATCCTACATTTTCCTACTAGACTCGCGGATGGAGCCAGAAAATTTATCAATGGACTTCAATAATATATTGAATTTTAACATTAATAAAAATTATTATTATTATTATTATTATTATTATTATTATGAAATTCATAATGAAACTACGGTTACGTAGTTGGGGTTTAAATATGATTTTTCTTAAGAAAATATCTATATAACACATAATTTTAGAAAATGGGAAAAATAAATTGGGGGCATTCGATCACGTCCAATTCATTTAGATCCGCCCGTAACTAGCCTACTAGGCCAATGCAGAATAAAAAGATAAACATTTTAAATTAGAGATGATTTTAATGTCATAAATTTTGTGTGCTACTAACTCATTTTTTAATTCATATCTTAAAATTTAAAACTCAAATTTTAAATCCAAACCTTTAATCTTATTAATTTTTATGATAGATACATGCTTCTAAAATTTCATGATTTTTGAAGTTCATTTGATACTAGATCAAATGAGAACAATATGAATGAATCTAGTTAATTATGATTGATTAATTTTTATGCATTCATTTTGTTCTCATTTGATCTAGTATCAAATGAACTTCATAAATCATGAAATTTTAGGATTATATATCTACCATAAAGATTAATAAGATCAACGGTTTAAATTTTAAATTTTAAAATATAAATTAAAAAATAAATTAATAGCATCTTATGACATACAAATTTTATAACATTAGAACCCTTCTGTTTAAATTAATACCAATAATAAAATATTGTTAGAGGAGGCTACAGTGTCACAAGTTCGGTACTAAATGAGTTATGATATAGGATGCCACAAACATATATCTTAATTTTATTTTAAAATTTAGAAACTCAAATTTTAAATTTATATCATTCATCTTATTAATTATTTTGACAGATGTTTAAAATTTCATAATTTTTGAAAATCAATTTATACTAGAACAAACGACAACAAAAAAAAATATAGTTAATTATGATTGCTTAATTTTAATCCATTTATTTTATTAATACTTAATTTAATATAAAATAATCTTAAAAATTATAAAATATTATGAGCATACACGCACCATGAAAATTAACAAAATCAATACTTTCGACTGAAAATTTGAGTGTTAAGTTTAAAATATACATTAAAAAGTAAGTTCATGAAATCCTGTGCTATAGAAAACTTGTGACATATTATTGCTATGTAAAGAATGAATAACTACTATTACAGGTTCAAAATTCATGCTAATCGATCGAGCCACATCAGTTGCATTACATAAACAGGACTATAGCACCACCCATCCAAGATTTATTTCACACACAAGCTCCTGATTTTCAAACCTAAAGCAAAATACATTATAAAATTTTAAATAACAGCTCTCTCAGACACGCACACAAGTCACAATAACAGCTCTCAAAGTTAAAAACCTCATTCCCTCTTACAGTCTTACCATATATCACTGTTAAGTTATTTAACTCTAGATAACGAATAAAATGAATACCGTACACTGGCACCAGCTCTAGTACAAGGGAACCAACAAGAAAATAAGGGGACAGAATTGAGGGCTACACTGGCTTTGGGCACAGGTTGGAACTTTTAGATAATTTAAATACCAGTTTTGGAACGTTTCATCCCACTGGTACCAAAAGGGGAAACACTGCAACCTGGATGAGGGCTTTCCTCCCTCATAGAAGAAGAGTTGAGTATTGCAAGTTCTCTCAACTGTTGCTTCTTGTAAAAATCTAGTGATTCATCCTGCCAGAGTTGTATGAAATAATGACAATTCAGACTTTCAAAATATGAATGTCTTGCAAAAAACAACAATTGGTAAGATGAGTCACATAAACTGTCATCAAGGAGTAATGGAGATGAACCTTTGGAGATACCAAACTTGTGATAGAATCACAATCAGTTATCTGCAGCCAATTTCGGTATGTACTGTCATCATACATTTCACAACCATTTCAGTGCATACTGTCATCACATCTACCCAATCAATCCAATACCTTATGCTGTCATAAACCAGCTTTAAATTCCAATTAAGATCACTTACCACCGGTTTAAGAAGTTCTTCAATGATATCTTGTGCTTGTTTCAATCTTGCATCAATTATATTAGCTGGTAAATCGGCCTCTATCAAGATGTGTAACGGGTCAGTCAAGTGCTCATACCCAAGCCTCCCCTTCAATTTCTCCTCCTTAAAAATAAAACAAAATTTAAAACTTAAGCAAACTTTACCTGGACAAAGTCCTGCCACTGAACTAAAAGGTGCATCTATCTTTCATTTGCTTCTCTTTGCAAATTACACCCAGTGATTTACAGCAATTGTGAAAAACACCAAAATAGAAGACATTTACAACAAGCACCCACATTTTTCTGTTATTTGCAAGAAAGTTTCATGCTCAATATATTTGATGGAAATTGCATAATGCAATCTTCAATACCTGAACAGAAATCCTTTTTTCTTTCTAAACATTTCTACTCATATGAATTCAATTAAATTAAAGACAAGCCAGTAAGTTGCACTTGGAAAGGCATTTTGTATTCACAATGAAAAACGCATTGCCATAAACTGTTCCCCTAAATAACAGTTCTAAAACTGTGTTTATCTGTATATATATTAAGTGCTGAATGTAACTTGCACCAGCTTCTTTTCCTTGTCTTTTATGGGTCTGGCCTCAGTAAATTCTCACTTAATCATTGTTGGACATTGCACCAACTATACCTGACTTGACTGGTACAAATAAAGCTTCTCATTAATCAAGTAAGATTGAGATTTATCAGATTTTGGCTGATCCACAATGGTAGAATCGACTTTACTGTGACCGAACTAAATCACCTTTTCTGGATCTTTAATAGAGCCCTTTCCTCGAATAAAAACCCGGCATCCAGTTGATGCCTCAACTCTTTTCAAGGAATTCCCTCTTGGTCCAAGTATCCTACCAACAAAATTGAACTGCAAAAATAATAAAATTATATCAACTTCTCTTCTAGAATAAAAAATAAGCAAAACAAAAAGAAAACAAAATAGAAATGTTCATTCTTTTTTTCTTGACATAAACCAACTTAACCAAAATTTACCACATTACACCATCAATCCTACAGTTATAATCATTGGGTTCGGTGTATTCTAGTAAAATTAAGTATCATGGAGGAGGGACTTTGGGTTGCTGACTTGCTGTCCAAGGACAAGGATGGACCTATTAAAATTATAAGTTAAAATAAATATGCATACATTAGGATAATTGTCAAGTGGAATCTCTAAACGCAGAATTTTCTTCACAATGTAAGAGTTTGGGCTAGGTGGAGACCCCTGCCAATCCATTGTTATTCCTTGGGGAAGCCCCAACCTCTGTTTTCATCAAACAAAATATATATCCAGCCAAATTATGTCACTTATAAATTAAAAATAGCTAAGAAATAATCCATGCATATATTTTGCTCAACATCGCCTCTTAAAATCACTGTCACTCGAATCATAAAATTACCTTTTGTTTAATTGGGCAGACAATTATCTGTAAACTCTAATGCCAATAATGTGGCGAAACTAAGAACTAGTGTGTCAAGTGGTAGATTTGTTTGCAATACTTATTAAAAAAAAAAAAAAGTACAAGGAGCCTGAGTGGAATGGGGAAAAAAGAGTTCAAGGTCTAGATTGAAAAATGTAGAAAGTACAAAGTGAGGATAGAGACAACAAGCTTAGGTGCTAAAACTGGATATCATAGAGGTCAGTCCAGCTCTAGGTGCTGTACAGATCCATCCTAACACAGTTATAGTTTCACTTATTTCCAAATTTTATCATTGTATTATATCAGTTGACCTGGTAAAAGAAAGTACAACTACTCTAAAAGATTTCTTTTTATAATATTATCATGTCATAGTACATGGCAATATTTATTAAACGATTTATACTCAACAAACAATTATTTTTGTTATAAGAGAAAAATATCATGTACCTCTTGTTGAGGAGCGTTCCAAGGTCTGATAACAGGCCCATCCAGGTTAGACCGAATATTTGGCGAAGACATGGGGCTCGGGCTTCGGTGGTGCAGCCTGTCATAATCCCCAAATCCATGATTTGGTACCATCCCTGAGACTCTCATTATTTCTGACAAATAAATCCCATTCCACAGAGACAAAAAAAAAAACATTAGCATAACATAAAAATGAATGTGATCCTCATATAAGTTTCATTTAAAAAACCTTCCATGAGTGTATAAATCAAGACAAATATGAAAAATTTCTTATTTCAAAAGTCATAAACAAAGAACCCAAGTACATTCATTCAATATATTCTTGACCGAGTAATAAAATCAGAATAAAAATATTGAATTATGGAAATTAATTATGCCATGTTCGATTGATACATCAAAAATGCATATGTAATTGAGCATCAATTTCTCCCCCCCAAAAAAATAAATTAAGCATCAATTTTAATGATCAAACCTGACAAAACACAACAGTTAACTTTGAAAGTTATAAATGTGAGCAGCACTATAAATTAATCATGTGAAACACATAAAAAAAACAAGTCAAAATGGTAAAAGCAATTAACAAAAAAAGGATAATTCACCTTGATTTAATAATCGGCTACAAGTTGGAAGAACTTGTAAAAAAGGGCCGAGCTTCTGATGCTCTGCTAATAACTCCGCTAAGTAGTGGCTATAACTGAAAAATAAACAGAAGTTCATCTGTCACTTATCCTGACATTACTATAAAGTATAAACTAAGAGGTGACATCAAAACAGAAGAACTTAAACACTATTACTGTACCACAACCCTCTGGGGGTACTATTGTTATAAGAAAAACCCAAGATTAGTTATGCAGCCAATTCGACAATTCAAGCAAATGTACATGAAAGATTATGATATCTTTATGCCAAGAATAAGAAAAGAGCAACAAGTAAGACAGTTTATGCAGTGTTTATAAACTATAAGATATTATATATTTGAATTGCTCTTAGTCCATACTATAATATAACAGAATCCAAACTTTATTTATGCATGGATCATGGGGAAACATGTAAATGAAGCAGCTATAGCCTGTGCAACTCAAATAGGAACGTTTACAGAAGTTTTTCATGGAGTCAGAACGTACAAATAAGTGCTGGTAAAAGCAAGAAAAGGAGTAATTATTATAAGAGAAAAGGATTCATCATTCATGGCATGCCAGTAGAATAAATGGAGAGGCATATAATATATGCAAAAATAGAAATCTAAGCAATAAGAATTATAAGGACAATTTGAGTATAGCCCAACTGAATCAGTAATTCATACCCAGTTGAAGCGATGGAAATGCTGTGAAGAGGGAGGAGAAAGAGAGAGAAAGAAGAGGTATACATGTAAGAAGGAGTAGTAGGTGTGTTGACATCACAGAGTATGGAGCAGGGCTTATAATTACAAGAGGGAAAGCAGCACATGATAGTTAAATGTATAGGATGGGAACACGCAAATATGAAGAACTAAAGGGGAGGGCGGAGGGAGATGCAGATAGAAGGGAAGAATTAGCATAAAAATAAAGGATGCGTGCCAAAAGAGAAGAAGTCGCAGGTCGGTCTTAATAAAGGAAATTAATTTATAGAGAGAGAAGGATGGATGGATGGATAGATAGATACCTCTGGACATCAGGGGCCTGAGGGTGAGGGGTGTTCCTGGTAATTTGAGGCGAGGGCGAGGGCGAGGGGGAGAGGGAGAGGGCTCTGGCCGGAGACGGAGAGAAGCTTCGGGCGTACAACCCCGACATAGAAGAGGAGGGGAGGTGAGGCCTCACCCGTGAGGGGGAGGATTGCCTGGACTCGAGACGTCGCTGTCCCTCGCTCTCCCTCGCTCTCCCTCGATCTGAGAGAGGCGCTAGTGCGACTCTGACTGAGTGACTCTGCGAGCGCGAGACTACACAATACTGTATTACTGTGTGCTGTGCTGTATGCCCAATAGGGCCAATACCAATAAAACATAAATCTATACAGCATGTTTATTTATTATATTCTTATATTTATATCAATAAAACATACAATTCTCATCATAAAACATAAATCTATAGTAATATCTCCGTACATTAATAAGATAAAAGTGAATCATCCTGGATTTCCCAAGTAAAGAAGTTTACTGTCAACAAGGAAAGGAAACTAATCCTTTGCGGCCTTCGCCTTCTGGATTTTGGAAGGATGATTTTTTACATTGGTGCTGCACAAATTTTGACGCCATGTAATGCTGATGTTGAAATTACATGTGTTATTTTGACAATTTTAACAATAAAATTAAAAATTAAAAAATGGAAAATAAAAAATTATAGATATGTTTTTTGGATAGCATTTCAAATTTCATGCAATTTTATTGTCATTTGATAATCCATTAAAAACCATCAAAATTTTACAATTTAAATGATTCCAATTTTATACAATATCAATATGAGGTCAAAGCCCTCAATATAATTTTAAATGATTCCAATTTTATATAATTTCAATATGAGGTCAAAGCCACCTCTACCCACACCCCCCTCTCACTCTCCTATGTCTCTTTTCCTTCCTCCGTGCACGGTGCCCAATAAATGCACATTTCAAAGTTCCACACATCTACTGTACCAGGAGGATCAGCTCAGCTATCAGTCAAAACACACACAATCTATAGACCGTGCAATCTCATACATTTTTTTATGGAAAAAAAAATAAAATCTAATGGTACTTAAACAGCACAAAATTTGAAATACAATCAATGTGAGAATTCGTCTAGGTTTCTTTGATTCTTCTTTTTTTATTTTTTAAATTGTTTTCAAAAGTATCTGAAGATCCATGTCAACATAACCATTTTCAAACAATTCCTCTCAAAAGCTTCTCTCTTTTCTTATTAAGCGTACGGGTCGTTCTCAAGTTTTTCAACCTGCCGTGAAATAGCCATGCATGTATAATACCTAAATAATATATATATATATATATATATATATATATATATATATATATATATATATATATATATATATATATATATATATATATGAGTGGAGATACCGTGAGCTTAAGCTCACGGAGGTCTTCATCAATGAGCTTAACTCAAAAAACATATCAAATCATCTAGAAATTTTAATTTATCATTCTCATTAAATTCTTTATATAAAATTCTTGTGGGATGCAAAAATTTGGAGTGTTTTGAGTTTTTTAAGTTACCGTTTTTAATTTTTTAAAATGATGTTCAAGTATTGAATATATTATTATTATTTTTAGAGCTGATTTTCAAAAATTAAAAACCACAACTTAAAAAGCTCAAAACGCTCCAAATTTTTGTATCCCATGAGATTTTCATATAAAGAATTTAATGAGAATGATAAATTAAAATTTCGAAATGATTTGATATGTTTTTTGAGTTAAGCTCACGGAAGGCCTCCGTGAGCTTAAGCCACTAAAAGTATCTCCACTCTATATATATATATATATATATATATATTAAAGAAAATAGAGTTTTCATATAAAACTTGTACTAAACATAATGAGAGATGAGAGACTCATTACCATATGTACTAAACATAGTGATTTTCCATAGACAAAACTTAAAATTGAAATCCATATCATAAGTCATATATTAATACATGTCATGTCTAAAACAATGATAAATAAATACTTAAATAGCTGAATTGTAAGAAAACTTGCATAGAATTTCATTGGTGCAATGTTAGAATTTTATTGTGATGCAATTGTGATTTGTATTTTTTTTGTTTTTTTAGCACTTGAAGCCTAGGATACCCATTCAGTGCACTGAGATTGGTCCAGCTTACAAGTTATAATTCCTGTTCCCCTCCTCGGTACGAATCTTTTGAGCTGTACTGGGTGCCATCATGTTTTACTCAAAAAAGAAAGTTATTGTTTGCATAGATATTGTTTGCGTAAGAAAATTCCAAATTATTGTTTGCATAGATATTTGGGCTTAAAGATAGGCCCACCTTGGTCCAGAGAAATAGAAAAAAGATGGACCGACGCTTCTCTGCCATAATTAATTTCCCCGTGTGCGTTGTGGACTTGTGGTTAGTGAATTAACAATGTCAATTAGATTTAGAATCAGAGATGATTCGTTCTATAAAATATCATCTTATCTAGCACTTTTATTATTTATAGGCTTTTTCACTAATTTCGGCTTTATATAACTGGTGTTTTATCCCATGGCAACCTCCCGCCACCACACAAACCTCTTCCCTTCCCTGCCACTGCTCACCTCATACAAATAATTAGGCCGGCCTGGATATATTATAGTCGGACAAAATGCTACACTCTCCAGTGGCACCACGCTTCATTTCACCGCTGCATCCTGCGTTCACCAGAGGAGGAAGATCCAACAGGTGCTTGCAGTTGACGTCGGTACGCTGTGCTGGCATAGCAGATTTCATCGGAGGGGACCTGCTAAAGCCCGACTTGGGCCGCTGGCTGGATGATGTAGAGAAGCACAAGGCGTTGGCTGTGTACTCACCGCATGAAGGTGGGTACGAGGGCCGGTACCTGACCCGGCTCCGCTACCAGGGCTACGTCTTTCTTGATCTCTCTGCTCGCGGTTTGGGAGATCCTGAGACCACCTTGACCAAGATCCATCCTGTGTGCCCTGTAAGCTAAGAGTGCATCAATGACCTTTTATTTTATAAATTAAATTATAATGCAACTCTAAAGAGTATTCATCTGCAATTAAATGATTCTGGTGCCAAATCCACAAAGGACAAAGTAAGTATGGCAACAATTTATTATAATTTCAGTTGAATTTTGTGGATGACACATCCCACATTCATGCAGCCTCACCTGGGAAGGCAGCCAATAGCAAGATGGTATTTCCCACCAGAAGTTGATTATCGTCTCAATTTGCTGCCTCCTGAGGCCAAAGGCCTTGTTGTATGGATCATTGAAGCAAAGGTACCCTCCTCCTCCACCTCCACCCTCACCATTTCTCTCTGACTGAGTGCATGCACCGCGTTTTGCTGTGCAGATACAAGGTTTCTGGCCTGTTCAGTACAACCCCATTTATTTTATATTGCTAATTTCTAGGTTCATATATCTGAACTTCAATCGCACTAAATTACTTCATTGCAAAACCAAGAGCTATGCTAATACAAATGCATATCATGACTTATTGGTGAAATTCTCTTACTTTAGTCACTACAAAATAAAATAAAAAAATTACATATGTTTTTCTGTGCTGCATCGGTGCTGCCCGACCAGTCCATCTAGTTCCTAGTAGTAGGATATTACAAGTATAAATTAAGTTCAAAGAAAGGGCAGAATATGAGGATTACATGTATACAGGCAATGCATCCTGGTACTAAACCAAAAGCATGATGCTTGATTTTGATTTTACTCCCTCATGTATATTTTTTTTGATTCATTCCATTTTTTTACTCTTCTCTTTGTTTATGCTGAAAGGTTCTCTCAAAGGCCGAGTTACAATTTCTAGCATTGCTTCCCAGCCTTCGGCCAAAAGTCCGAGTTATTGCTGAATGTGGCAACTGGTAACATAAGATGAAACTATTTTACTGCAACATCACTGCTATTAAAATTGTAACTGCCAAAAAAAACAAAAAAGCAAAAAAGAAGAAAATCAAATTTTTAATGTGATCAATCATCAGTACATGGCAATGGCTTTTCTTTCTTCTATGGTTGGTGTTTATTTGGATGTACAATTTTAAAGTCATGCATATATATTCCAGTACATACCAGTGCATAACAGTATGAAAAGATGAGAACCAAACATGGTATCTAGAAATGTGTCCGTTTCATTTTTAAACCGTGAGAAATTATTTGGCCACAGAAATGAAGTTTCGCTCCAATTTACTATTTGCTTTTCTTTTACGAAATATAATTTTTAGTATACTAGACCTTATAGATACATTATATGCGTCTCCTTGTTCCTGTTAGATGCATTAGAAATGGTAATAACTTTCTATAAAAGAACAGAACAATGCTCCTGAATCCTGAAATTACATTGTTAAGATTCCTACTGTAAAATGTGCTGGTAGTAATTAGATAGTTATTTTTGTACAGGAGGAAATTCGTTTGGAAACCGCTGAAGGAAATTGCAGGTCTTCCGGCAGCCGAAGAGTTACGAGCAAGTACACAACAGGAATAAGGAGATTAAAACCCCAAAAAGGAAGAAGGGAATAGAAAACAAAGACTTCTCAAAGTGTTAGCACAAATAATATCCATATGTGCTGAATGATTTTTTTAATCCATTGATTAACTTCCATGCATATAACAACGAAGGAACCTCTCATATTCTTCTACAACCTGTTCTTCCTGTTTAAATGGTTTGATCGCTTCAGGATCAGTACAGTTCCATTGGAACAAGCCTCCTGATTTCTCTCTTTTCTATACATGTATATTTTTTTTCCTTTCTATTTGGATTTGTAAGGAATTTATAACTTTTTGTTGTATGTAATGTTGAAGCCAATATCAACAGTTAAGTGTGACACAACATCAATTTAAACGATGATAAATAACAGAAAGAAAAAACAAAATCATGCTGCTTAGTAACCAGCAAATAATTTCTGACATCAACTATGCAATTTTTCTTTATGACTTGTGACAGTGACAAAAATTTAACTCAAGGGGGGGACGATGTGAATCCTTTAATGGTAATATCTTACTATCTTAAAAAGCACCTAAGCACTGGATGGTCCATTTTTTTTGGACAATTTGTTTTAAATTTTTAAGACGTGAAATCTCACAAATACCCTCTTACATCGAAATTAGACGGTTACAATTAAAAATGAAAAAAATGATCGAACGAGATTTAATAACGGGGTGCTCTCTTCATCTCCAGTCCAATGAGTTTTTTATTTGATATTCTATCCATCTTCAAATCAATTTCCTCCCCCACTGTAAAAACCGAAGAAACCTCTTCTCCTATCGATTCTCTCTTCGCCTCAAACCCTTTCCCTCCCGAACCGTCTCTTTCTCGGTCTCTCTCGGAGAAACCCTTTCTCCGTCTCTGCACCGGGATGCCTCTTCGCGACCCCTCATCAAGTATTGCAAGATGCGTGTCGACAGCACCACCCCCTCCGTCACACCCACCATCTCCGCTATCGTTGCACTTCCCTTTGCCTCCCTCTATCTACTCTCCCTCACTGAATCTCTACTGTACATTTGTTTCTCTCTCTGAACGGGTTATGTTTTTCTTTTGAATTAAAATGATTTTTGTTATTCTTGGATTTGTTTAATCAGACCATTTGCTCTTTTCCTTTCTCTCTTCTGTCTCTCGAAGAAAATGGGATGAATCGATTTTGTATCTCTCATTTCTGCTTGGACGTACCCAGTGCTATCCCTAAAATATATCAAAATTGCTTCCAATTGAAGGACTCGGGAATTGGCCGTATGACCCACCAAGAGGGGAATAGAGAGACGAGAGAAAATGTCACAAGGTGGATCGCATTGTTGCTGAAAAGTAAGTTGTATTTCATCAAATCTATATCGCTTTTTGTGGTTTTCAATTTGCAGATTGTGGTCTGGAATTTTTCTTCTTTTTGCAGAAGAAACATATTCTCAGTTGGATATGCATTTAATTAACATTCACTGCTAAAATTCTCCCTTTTTTTGGCTGCAAAATATTTCATGTATATTTTAGATCATCCTAGAAAACATAGTTTTTCAATGTTAGTTGTAGATAATTTGAATTTTTTAGGAGAAATTATTATTTGATTAGAGACCAACAAAAATTTGTTTATAATAATATGCATAATTGTATAATTTTCTAGGGACCAGATCCTTATATTAACCTTTTTAGTTGTTCATTCTGTCTCCTCTTTCTCATCTTTAAAGTTTATATTTTTTTTAAGAAAAGCATGCTTGTATTTAACTTTCTTTTTTAGATTTTGGTGGAGGGTCATATTGGGAGGCAATGTGCCATCTGGGACCACACGTGATGCATGAAACTCTGATAAATTTTAGGTATTAATGTTTTTTTTTTGCTTCTTTGGTCTAATTGGATTTGCACGGCCAAATTGTCAAAATGGGGACCAAAATTTTGAAATTAGCACCAATTTTGTAAATCGAGTAATTGCTTGCTCAACCTTTTTTTTGTTTAGTTCTTTTTAGTGCCAACTGTTTGGTACTTCTATATTCTTGCTTTAAACTTAATTGAAATAATTATGCCAAAAAGGTTGGAATCACTTTGATAGCAACAAATGCTTTACTGGTAAATCATTGTCAAAATGTTTTCAATCGACTTCTTTGGTTCCTCCTTTGGTTCCTTCTTTTTAATGATGCAGAATCATGTCAACTATTTGAATGAGATTTATGTCGGAAGGTTTTTTTGATGTCTACTTCTTGATTAAAGATGGTCGATAGGTTCAGTTCTCCACCTTTCTTCATTCAAATGATGTTTGTAACTTGATATATATCACCAAACAGATGAACCGGCCCTAGAAGTTAAAACTTGATTGGCTTATAAGACAACTTGACCCACCTAACACTTTAGTTTGGAACTAAACAAATTGTAGATATATGTAGGCATAAGCATGTACAACTGTTTGTTTGACTGGATTTAATTAATTGTTATATTTTAAGAACTGTTGCAATGAGAGAGTAAATAATTGTAGTCCTCAGAGAAAGAGCCTCCAAGGCACTGCTGCCAGCATGATCTGCTTAGTGTTAGGCTTTTTGGAGGTAATTTTCTTCTAAACTTTTTTTCCCTCTCTGTACAAGGTGCTATTATATCTTCTCATGTTCTGGAATCTGGACTATATAATGGAAAGCTTGTGGAGCTAATCAGATGCAATTACTTGTTTGTTGGACGATTTTGTGAGTGTTTGTCATTTGAAATTTTAAACTTTTGAGTTCATGATTATAATTATCCTTCAGATCCACATTTGTTTCTTGGGTTGTTGAATATTTTGGTTTTTGTATGTTTGATCGATACTTGAATTTAGTGAAGCAGAATGGTGATCCAGGAATTACTTGTATTTCATTGAGCAAAGTATTGTATATATTTTTTTTCCTTTTTGAAAGAAAATTACTCTCAACATTGCTTTGCAGGTAATGATCAGTCGCACTTTTAATAATGTTTTTAGTTTGTAGCGCTTCTTATTATCACATTTGTTGCCAAAATACTGCCTTCGAATCCAAAATGTAGTTCGTTATCAGAGCAACTGCATGAAGCCCAAGTACCAATTTCATTTAATTTTAAAGTAGCTTCTTATATTTTACATTGGTTTTTCTTAACTATTTCACTTAAGAGCAGTTTCTTCTTCATGTGTTAATTTTTCATATTTGTGCACAGTCTCTACCTCCAGTGAATACTGTTACCAAAATCTATCACTAGGCTCTAGCATTCATTTCTTCCATATTTTCAGAGTTTTGCAGCCATTAATAGACATGGCTTGATATGCGCGAATCTTCCTATTTTTATATTTGAATGCCTATTATTCCTAATTTATATTTCTTCTTTTTTTTTATGCGCGATCTTCCTCTTCTTTTGTGTATTTAACAGAAGAGAAAAAGATGGGGCTTACATTTACTAAGCTGTTCAGTCGACTTTTTGTAGAGAGGGAAATGAGAATTCTGATGGTTGGACTTGATGCAGCTGGTAGAACTATAATTCTCTACAGGCTCAAGCTCGATGAAATTGTCACCACCATCCCTACCATAGGTACATTATCAATTTATAATTTCTTTCTTTATTTTGAAAATTATAGTCAGACAATTCCTATTTTCATCTTCCATCAGTAGCTGTCATGATATTTTGATATCATTGAAAAATGTTTTAGTAATTATTGCTCATCATATACTTGAAAAATGTTTTAGTCATTTATTCTCGGGTCGGGTCCGGTCAGGTCGGGTTCGAGTTAGGTCAGATCGGTTTGACTTTTTTTTTAAAACTAGATCGGATCGGGTTCGGGTCCGGGCAGGTTTCTCATATCGGATCGGATTCTGTCACCTCTATGAAATGTTATTAACATTTTTATTTTATAGAGTTTAATGTGAAAACTGTAGAGTATAATAATATTAGCTTCACTGTCTGGGATGTTGGTGGTCCGAAATCTTTCTATTTTTATATTTGAATGCATATTATTCCTAATTTATGTTTCTTCTTTTGCGTTGCAGAGTTTGCATGTGCTTAACTTCAAAAAGGTCTATGTGATAAGCTTACTATGCTCTCTTCTGTACTTAAAAAATGTCCGTGTATATTTATTTTGGGAAAATTTCCTGATGCCAACAAAATTTTAGTATATGTATACCTATTTGAATGACTTTTTACATATATGCCTTTGAAAACAAGATATGTCATAACTGTGTTGTATCTAGCTATTAAGTTACTTTTATGGATTCTCACTGTTTTGATTCAGGCTTTCTATCTCAAACATTCAAATATGAACTCTGAGCAAAGGTTGGGGGTGTTCTCTCAGACTATATATGGTTATGCCTATGAGGTCCAATGGACCTGTAAGTCTCCATAAATTATATGAATTCATGTAAGCTTGAAAAATCTTCTTAATTGACACTAACAAAGCAAAAAATATGGCTTCACAAGAGACATCTTCTCTTATGAGTGAAAACTCTACAATGAGTTCGAAATTAATGATGGTAAATTTTGATTTATATTTAGTAACAATATAAAAATCAGTTATGACTCCATCAAAGAATTAGATTTTTGTTGTGACCAATCAAGCATCTGAAAGTTCAAGAGAAATCAACTATATTCAACAGAAAAATCTTTATTTTAATAACTTTTACAATATTTTTTATGCAGAAGACGATTCAAAAATACAAGAGGTTGCTTTGCTATATGTGCACTCAAGAGGGATGGTAGTGGATGATGAATTTATGTTAATTGGATCGACTAATATAAACCAAAGGTCTCTGGAAGGATCTAAAGATATACTGAAATTACAATGGGTGCATATCAGCCTCACTACACCTGGGCCCGCAAACATGCCCACCCTTATGGCCAAGTCTTTCTCTCTCTCTCACACACACCAGAAAATTACATTCAAACCCTCTGCTTTAATTATTTAAACTCACAATAGAAATCTTAAGTATCAGCTGGTTTTTACCAGCATCAGATACTATTTAGTACATAACAATGATTTTTTTTAAATGAATTAATAAACATGGCATTAGACAATAGTTGAGATAGGTTAAGGATTTTGATCATGCCTTTTTGTGAATCAAACAATGAATAAATAAAATGAAATTAGTGATTTAAGACTAATTAGGATTGCTTAATTTTATACAGGTTTATGGATACCGAATAACTCCGCATGTGTACCACAACCTATCCCAAGCTAGGAAAAAGCGAGGAGGGTTACGTTGGGTGTGGCGAGCCTACACTAAAATAATTGATCTTTATGGAAATGAAACCCAGTCAAAATCTTTCGAATTGAAACCCAATTTTTAGCCAATAAATTTGAGGGTAAGAATAAGTTTGTCAAGCTTCCTGTGAGCATACAAGATATTTCATAGGTTTTCTGTGTGTAATGCATATTATGTATTATTTTGAACTGGAATATCCATATTCAAATTTTTTGGACATTCTGAGTTACTCATGAAATCATTATGGTACAAGCATTTAATGGTACTTTGGATTTTAGTCTGAGACCATGTAGTTATAAGGAAAAAGCTATTTGTGAGAAAATAGTAAACAATTTCTGTAGAAGAATGGTAAAGTGCTCGGCTCTCAGACATCCCTCCCTCATGTACTAATCACATAATATTTTATACTGACTATGTGAAATTTTCAATTACATCAAAGGATTTAAGTGCAAATTTGTTGGGTATATGATATTCCACTTATTTTGGGCACACATGAAAAAATTCTACAATTAAATAGTTGTGTCAATGACATTTGGACTCTTGACCCTTAATGGACAAGGGCTTTTAATTTTGTGTTACTATAATTTATGTTCTCCAAATTTATTGGAATTGGATACAATGAGACTAATATAAATAATCACCTGAAGGAACTATTGTATTTTGATGTGCAAGGACAACGTAGGATTTTATTTCAATAAATTATGTCAAATTCTAAATCATTTGCTTTGTGGTATATGTATGATATGTGAGAGGCACAATAACCAGATGATTGCACTTAAAAAAATAAAATTTAATAGATTTTTTTATGATTGATCAGTGATAATATAAATCTCAAAGTACATCCAGTTTAATATATTCTAATAAACTATGTATTTTGATCATTTCAATATCGATGAATATTTCTTAAATTGCTAAATTTCCTTTAATTTATTGACAGGGTTCCTCTTTTCCAATTTTTTGTAGACAGGTTCTAAAATGCAAAGTTAGTTTTTTTTAGAGTATAAATATTGATTGTAGTTAACAATTAAATTATTATATATATAAGAGTCCACGCGTAAGAGCGGGTACATGTACTAGTAGTTTTAAATGTATCCGTCAAATGTTAATATTTTCTCATACCGGGGTAAGATGGGTATTTAGTAATTTACACTGACATTTTACTAGTACCATTAGTTGTGTGATAAGAGCAGAGCAGTCAGGATGGCCGAGTGGTCTAAGGCGCCAGACTCAAGTTCTGGTTCTCGTGAGAGAGCGTGGGTTCAAATCCCACTTCTGACAAATATATTATTTTTTCACTTTTGTTTATTCAATTTTGTCAATTCTTCTGCGACACAAGTTTAGTCTCGCCTCACAAGAGCAACTGTCCGCCAGGGAAGGAAACGCATGGCATTGGCATTGGGAGCGCCGCCGCCGTGGTTGTGGTTGTGGTTGGCATTGTTGCTGTGCCTCCACTGCGCCAGGATGTACCTCTTCAAGCGGGGCTTCCTCCTCACCCGCACCGAGCTCTCCGCCTCCTCCCTCCCCTCCGACCTCCGTCCTCCGCCTCTCCCCCTGCTCCTCCTCCCCCTTCTCCCCTTATCCCCCTCTTGTTTGTTGCTTGTACCAAGGCAGACTTAGTCCTTCCATGTTTGCTTTTAGGATGTTTTACAGGGCCAAAAGTAAAATTCAATGTGTGGACGGTGCAAAGGGAGGTGAATTTCACTCACCTGCTTTGTGGGGTTGTGACAGAGAAAAAGCCATGGATGGATAGACTAAGCTTATTACAGCATCTTGCATCAACTGAACCATTTTCTTCTTGGATATTTAAAGCCATTGTTGATCCTCCAACTACTAGTCTTCAACGCCTAAAGGTTCCATTTTTTTTTCTCTTTCTTTGCTCTATCCCAATTCCCAATTATTTGCATTGTTGATTGGTACTAGTTAAAATTATCATTCAGCTAATTGTTTGAATCACCAACAACTTGGTAAGATGCCAACATTGTGATCAGTTATATCTCAACAAGGTAAAAACATATTACACTCAAGGCATCAAATCATCAATATTTTTCAGGCACTGACAACTGGGGGCCTCCCAACATTTATTGATGTAGGGAACAGCTTTGGTGCTCCAGCAATCAAAGAAGACAATTGGTAACAGCTTTAATTTCATGATTTCTGTAACTTTTGTAAGGGCATGCCCCGGCTTTTTCAATTTATATTATCTTATATGGTTTTGTCTTCTGATTTCAATTAGCTGCTCAAATATGGGAGACAAGTGGTGATGATGGGAGATGACACATGGACCCAGCTATTTCCAGAGCATTTCAATGAGTCCTATCCATGGCCTTCCTTCAATGTTAAGGATCTTGACACAGTATGTTTCTATCTATAATTTTCTTTTCCTAAGCTTGTTTGCAGAACCTCTTGCATGTAGAGGAAGTTTTAAATTCTTTCCAAAATGCTCTTTATAGTAGCTGAGCTGTTCTGATTTCTCAGTGCCAACTACGGTTCGGGGAATTGTTGTTGCTTCTTGTAATTCAATGCACATATTGTCTTCTATATACATGTGACCAAATTCTCTGTTTCTATAAAAAAGCTTCAGTTCTGTTGATTATGAAAATTTGTGTCAGGTAGATAATGGTGTTGTACAAAATCTTGTGCCATGGCTTCATAGAGAATTAGAGATGACTGGGATGTTCTTATTGGTCATTTTCTTGGCGTTGTGAGTGTCATTTCATGCTATTTCTCTGATATTGTCATTTTCCCTGAAATATCTATTTGATGGAGCTGAGTTGCTTTCTTCTTCTTTTTCTTCTTTTTTATAATGGTAATTCATCTTAGCTATATCTATTCTTCTGGAGACATCTAAACTAGTAGGCATTACTGTGGAGAATTCTTATCCTCATAGGAATAGTTTAGTTGCATAATCAAAGGTAGAGTTTGCCAAGTTTGGTTTGAAGCATAATTGGTTTAATTTAACAACAAAAGGTCATTGTGAGGATAAAATGATTATATTATGGAGCGTATTTTGCAAGTAAAATCGGAGTTGGGTGGTGCTAGAATTTTTTTACTAATGCTTTAATGTTGAGATGGTTTGATGCAATAGGATCATGCTGGGCATATACATGGCATTGATTCTCTTCCCATGGCTCAAAAGCTTGAACAGATTAATGCTATTCTTCCGGTAAATATAATATAGGGGAGGGATACCTTGACACTGGGTTATTTTGACAATCTTGACAATGAAATTCTAAAAAAATAAAAAACAATCTTAAAAATGGAAAAAGTTTATAGATATATTCTTTAACTTCTAGATGGATTTTTTTTTAAATTTCATGCAATTTAGATATTATTTGATAGTCCATCAAAGATCATCAAAATTTTATATGATTTACAATGATTGCAATTTAATGGTCTTTGATGGACCATCAAACAATAACTAAATTGCATGAAATTTTAAACACTATTAATCTATACAACAACAACAACAACAACAATAAAGCCTTTAATCCCAAATAAATTGGGGTAGGCTAGAAATAAAACCCAATCTAAAAGCATAAAATTAGAGATCTCAAATATCAATGATAATAATGATGATGATGAAAAAAATAAAAATAAATAAAAATGATAATGATGATGATAATATGATAATAATACTGATAATGATGCTAATAAAAATAGTAATGCTAATAATAATAAAAAAAAATAGTATAATAAACCTACATTATAAAGCATATTTCTAAATGTTTGTGTAGAAAAAAATGTTTGGTATATGGCATGTTTGTGTAGCTTGTGTCTGTGTAGTTGGTTCTGTTTGCTGGTTGAGAGTGTTGTGCTGAAGTGATGCTGGAAAGGTTGTTTATATGGGTTTCGGCTGGGTATTTTGTGGGTAAACAACAGGGAGGGATTCTTTGTGGCGTGAAGAATGTGCGTGTGGATATCCCTTGTTGAGGCATATGGGGTGGGGTAGGCAGCTGACTTTGCCGCTGCTCTGGAGACTCGACATGGTAGGGGCGCGAACCATCCCTCACTTATTTCCATGAACCATTGTCGTGTCATCTGGGAGTGTGAGCGTGATCGTTGCTTAGCGTGAGGAAGAAGAGAAGCGGTGCCTATGGCGGGGTGCTCCGTGAGGGTGAGCGTGAGACGTGTTTAAGGGGAGCGGGAGATGCGACGTAGGGGGGAGGGCGGAGAGGTGTTTAGGCGACGTAGGGGGAGGGCGGAGATGCGTTCAGGCGACGTAGGGGAAGGGCGGGAGGCATGGTCGCCCTGGAATCGCCAAACGAAAGAGCAAAAACTAGCCGTTGAGAGGCTTTTACTCTATCGACAAATCCATTCTTAAAATATGATTCTGGTTCAAAATATGATTCCAAGTGGCTTCCCAGTTTATTTCGGGGCTATGATTTTGTTACGCTCTTCTCAGAGGTTTCTCCATTGATTTTCCTCCTCCTGCTGGCCTTCCTTTCATACAAATCCATTACATCTACAGTTGATTTGAGATGCATTAAATGGATAATCACTATGGGAACCATGCTAAGCTATATCCTTGTAGCCACTTTCTGGTTGTCAGAAAGGAACTTTGCACCAAGAATGGTCTATGGTGTTGGGTTTGGTTTGTTGGTTTTGAATTTTTTTCTCCAATACTTGGGAATATTCAAGAGGATACAAAACTTAGCTTTATCAATTGTTACTGCATGGAGCCAAACTGTTTTGATTCTACTTGGGAAGCAAGGCTCCTTTGTTGCCTTAGTCTGCCTCTTTGCTGGTACAGTCTCACTTTTTATCACATAACTTCTGGTATCACAGCTTGTTATGGCATTGGTTTGGGTTAAATTAAATATGCTAAATGCTTCAATGTGCTATCAACCTCTTAATTTCCAGAATTGCAGTAAAAAAATGCAATTTTACCATTTAAGTGCATAACTTGTATTCTATTGGTGGTGGTACACTATTGTAGTACCATTTTGACACTTCATTACTTATCTTGGTGTGATAGGAAGATGGATCCAATATCTGTGATGCAGTGGAGCCTGCTTGCTGTTTGTCTGTTTATCATACTGGACACTGGTACATTATCTTGTAAATGTTTTCTTTTTTCTCTGTAAGTTGTGCTTTTGGAGTCTAAATGAGGTTCCTGTTGAAGCCTTTCTTACACATAAACTTTTACAGGTGTACCTTTGATGGTCTTCATTATGGTGCTGCATTTATTGGGTAAGTCTCTCATTCTCTATTCTCTCTTTTTATTTAATCTTTTTTCTTGCAAACTAATTGCATGTTATCAATTTAAGATGAGAGAAGCTTCAATCTAAACCTTTGTTATGACTTGTGCATTCACAAGTTTTTTTGTGCTGCATGGTAACTACATTTGACTTCAAGAGTTCTTTTAATATCTGTTTTGACTCCTGATTTTTGAAACTGTACCAGGTTTGATGAATTCAAAATAGTAAGACAAGCGATATTGCTTTCCATAGATACATTTGGCATATCCCACATTATACCCATTTTTAGCCTCCCTTTTCTTTTCACACTCCCAACTGCCAACTCCAGTAAAAGGAGGGACAAAACTAACATTTTTCCTTCATCTGACTCGGGTAATTCTCTCATATTGGACATGTTAACTTTTTTTCCATCGAGTGTTAATCAGATCTGGTAAAAGATCTGAGATAAATTCCATAAGAAAAAAAATGTGGTACTTTGCTGGTTTTGTACCAGATCAGTTGTGTACCTTTATATGCACTCTTTTAAAGATTGTCAAGACTGTTTCTAGTACTTACAATGTGAAATTTAACAATTGCATTTCTCCAAAAACCAGGTATATCTACTTTATGGCCTTTTTACAGCGATCACGACTACTTTAACAGTCCTTTGTGTTGCCATTCATAGAAGACATCTATGGTATCCCGCTAAACCTTTTTAATTATCTCCTAAATTTAATTTACATATTGCGCTTGATATTTTTTTTTGTTACAAGTAGAAAATTCCATGCATGCTTTGCTGAACTCATTAATACATAGTTTATATCCATAAGGAGCTGTTATTCTGCATTTTAAAATGATACATGCATCATACATGTGTTGACATTTTTGCTACATTGTGCATCCAAATGGTTGCTTTGTTAAAATAGCTTCCCAATATCTTATTTATTTATTTATTCGTTTGTTTGTTTATGTATGACGTTTCAGGTCTGGGTGTTATTTGCCCCGAAATATGTATTTGATGCTATTGGTCTGCTTCTTACAGATGTACTGCTATGCATTTCAGCCCTTTTTTACTGCTGATATGTTGCCTCTTCTTTACTCTGTGTTTTTCTTGGATGATCAGGACAAAGATAATTTAAATTATAATGACTCCAGTTAGTATATTAAATTCAAATTCATTTCATCTCGCTGTTCTTCTAGATCTCTTCAGCAGCGATCTTTATTATGGTCATTGTTGCTCAAGCAGTAACTCAGCTTACACACCTTTTTTTTTTGAGTTTTCTGACTTTTGGATTTGTATTTAGGACTGATATATTTGCAATTAAAGAGTGCGTTATTTTGGCCTTTTGTGTCTGTATAATTGTAATTAACTTGCAATTAAGCATTCACTTGCATTCTATTTACACTATTATTGAACTCGAATTTGTTTTACTGATATTATTGTTTGTACTGTGGGTAAACTTGTACTAAATTGGAACAAGTTTCTTGAGGCTACTGCGTTTTGAAGAACACACTGCATGAATTTTAAGGTTTGATAAATTAGTAGGTGGGCTTTTCGCCAAGCCAAGATAAATGCATATATCATGATAAGGGTGTTAAAATATACACGTTGCATTTTTTTTCTCACTCCATGATGAACACTAATGATGACAGCATTTGCAATATTTCATGCCCATGGGAATATTTCATATGAAAGACCATGAAGAAGAATGCAACGAATCCACCATTTACTTGGTAACATTTAACCAACAAATGAACCCTTGTGCAGTGGGACCTCATCCTTTATTAAAGAGCGTATTATCAGCATTCTTTGTTATAAAGGTACTTGTTCTGCAGATGGCATATCATATAAAAAAACACTTAATGACACTGTTTAGCTAATTTCAATCTACATTGATTGGTTTATGGATTGATCATACATTAAATCGTTGAAATGATGACAGCTATCCGTTAAATGGTATGAATATACGACTACTAAACTTTCAGCACTCCTAGCAATAACGAGTTATCTTTTATTTTTACAGTTCTCAATATGAAGTGCAATCTCCATAAACACAAGCCTCGGATGCTGAAATTGATCTTTATCTTTGATTTACTTGCACATTTGCCATAACCTTTTGGCAGAATTCAGATAAAAGAATAAAGAAAAAATCAATGAAAGTACATATCATTGCTAGAAACAGGAGAATTTCAGTTGAAAAAGCAAAAGAGCCCAAATCAATAGTTTTCTAATACAGCTTTTACCAAAATTATGGAGAAAAGATATGCCTCATGTCATATGTCATTGCTAGAAACAGGAGAGCGTATTCACATATTCAGCATAGAAAAAAAAACCTTGACAGAATAATCTGCACAAATAAACAAAGGGGATTACAAGACCTGGCATAGCATAATGATATAAACAATGCAGTCAATTAAATGAAATATCTTTTTCACAAAGATTGTCTTTCTGAAGGTCCATACCAGGGAATGTTTACAGAAAAAATGGTTAGGAGGACGGGGTGCAAAATGGACAGCATTGCATAAACTTTTTTAAAAGAATGACATAGTATTTGTATGCCAAATCAAAATAAAACCTGTTTATTTTAAATCAGCAAACAATGCCAGAATTACCTGAAGAAGCTTGAAAAAAAAAAAGAATGCTGTAACCAAATATGAACCTATAGTGGATATAAGACAAGCACGTCTGTGTGCTTAAAATAAAAAGATGCAAATGCTAAAATATTTTAAGAAAAAGAAGGAATGAAATTAATACCAATCTACAAGCTCGATATATGCCATTGGTGCATTATCACCACGGCGGTTAAACGTCCTCAAGACCCTTGTATAGCCACCATTTCTATCAGCATATCTTTTCGGTGCTTCAGCGAACATGCAATGCACAACCAACTTGTCATACACGAATGCCAGAGCCTGCCGCCTCTTGTGCAGCGACCCGTCCTTGGCCAGCGTTATCATCCGATCCACAAAGCGGCGTATGGCCTTGGCGCGAGGCAGCGTCGTCTTAATGCGGCCGTGCTTAAGCAGCTCTGTAGTGAGGCCACGGATGAGCGCCTTGCGCTGGTCGGGTGGACGGTTCAGTCTTGCAATGCGCTTCCCATGCCTCATTGCATAGATTTTGATGCCCCTGACTGTGCGGCGCACTGCTTGGCCGAACCCCATGATCTCTGTAGATTAGGAAAGGTATACTACTGTTATAAAAGAAGAGGTAACTAAATTTATACCAAATGTACCAGTATGTACCTCAATTTTTTTTATAATTTCTTATGCAACCTATGGAAAATTCATCTTTGGTGTTTCTGTTACAGAATAGTTAAAAAATGCTGCTAACAAAGTGAAACCCCCGCTGGGCATCCGCATTGATACAAGAAGAAACAGATTCTATTAGATTAGATTCACTTAAGCTAGCTTAGCTCAGAGATGGTACTTGACTACTTGGCAGAAACAATTCTCACCCTGAGGAATAGCAGGAAATTGCAGAGCAAAGAATGAATTGGGCTGGGGGTTACGAGCGGAGGGGAGGGTGAGCGTGAATCGAGCTGAAGCAGGGAAGAGAGAGGTGGGGCGTGGGCGGAGGGAGGGGAGCGCGCTTCGGAGAGAGAAGAGATTCCATGTGGATGGGAGAGAGGCCGGAGGTGACGCCAGAGAAGCCATGGGATGATGATGATGATGATTTGAGCTTTATTAGCTTTTGTTCTTGTTTAGTTCCTGTTACTGTTAGTGGATATGGATCTATATGTTCATTCATTCATTCTATCAGGATAGGATATGGTCATTTTCTTAATATGATAGGAACTAAATTATGGATATATGGAATTCTCATAACGTAACATATAGACACGGACATGGAATTATGGATAGAGCAGAGAGCAGAGAGCAGAGAGCAGAGAGCAGCACCTTTTTGGGCTGGGCTGGGCTGGGCTAATAAAAATGCTTGTCCAATATTTGTGCTAATTATTTACGGAGGATTAAGGTGGGATTAGAGGTGAATCCAATCTCCTCTTGTGCCACTATGATTGTCATTTGTCATACATAATTATTTATGAAGTGTCAAGTTATTATACAACAACGTTTTCCTTCTCTTTAAGAAGAGATGGAGATGAGAAGGGAAATGTTGATGAACTATTCTGATATTAGTGTCAGCAGATGAGAGAATAATCAAATCAGGCTCAGCAACGATACCAGACCAAGAGCCCAATCAGAGGGAAGATCTTTTAAATCTTTCGTTCCTCCCCACCAAATATTAATTACGGATGTTTAAAAAGAGTATTTTTCAAAATGCACTGCATATCGGGTCCAAGCTCAATGGATTTGATCCTTTAGCAACTCAACAACGAGCTTAGACGCCAAAGTTACTTTAAAGAAGGGTTCAAACTGTGACAACACATCTTTGTTTTACAATTTCTCTCCAATTTGCACCTAACCCCTGAACTTGGGAGAATTCAATACTAAACGATTTGCTTAAATTAGCAGTTGAATTACAAGCGGAGCCAACTGTGACCAACTTTTTTGTTAAAAGTAATATCCTATTTTTTTTCTATAATTAAGTTGAGGCTCTTATAAAGGATATCATGATCCACTTTCCAACTCAGAGGTTAATCATTAACCAGGTTAGCGCTCAATGCACCCTCCTCCATTTTCTTCTCTTTAATTTCTCTTTTCCTACCCTGAACTGGATGGCATTTTGGAAAATGTTATCTTTTCAAGTTTCTTTATTATTTGCTCTATTTCTTCAGCAATTTTGTTTGTCTTTGATATCAAGATCTCTTCTTGTTTGTACATTCTTAATGGAAGAATAAGGCTGGAAATAAATGGTCTTATTCCAGCAAAACAGGAACTAATTTTCTTACATACATGGTGAAATTGTATTTTAGAGTATACTTTGGAGGAAGGACATAATCCCAGAACCAACTCTTGGGTACAATCCAAGAATAAAGCTGAATCATACATTCATACATACTATACAACTGATTTAGTATTAATTACGAATCATGAATTGTGCACAAAATTGAGTAGCCAGCATAGTATTTACTGCTACCTCAATAAATTTATATTTTCTATGCAGGTATCTCCTCTTCAATCTCTGTCGAAAAAATAAAAAATAAAAGCAATGTCTTATCTCAATATCACTCTTATCCTTCTTGTAACAATTTTGGGTCTCTCGATAGTATACGCTGAGGATCCGTACCTGTACTTCACATGGCGCGTGTCGTATGGCACGATCAGTCCTCTTGGGAAGCCACAAAAGGTGATGATGATCAACAAGCAGTTCCCGGGCCCCGTAATCAACTGTACCAGCAACAACAACATTGTCATTAATGTGTTCAATGATATCGATGAACCCTTGCTCTTTACTTGGTCGATTTCTTATATAAAAATCAATTTATTAAATAAAATAGTGTTAATTTTTGACAGTTTTGGTAACCTCCTTTTTTGTATCATTTTTAACAGGAATGGTATCCAGCACAGAAAGAATAGTTGGATGGATGGGATGCCAGGCACAAACTGCCCCATCCTACCAGGCAAGAACTGGACATATCACTGGCAGCCCAAGGATCAGATCGGCACCTACTTCTACTTCCCCTCTATCGGCATGCAGAAAGCCGCTGGTGCCTTTGGCCCCATGCGCATCCACAGTCGTGACCTCATTCCCGTACCCTACTTCCCCGCCACTGAGGAGTTTGACATCCTTATTCATGACTGGTAAGTATTATTTCACATTCCCTCTCTTTTCTTTCTTGTATGGTACTGGTGTCGATCTTCAAAAAGGCTCACTCGGAGTTAAGAATTGTTGCCTTCTGCATTTGACAGGTATGCTGATGAGCACAAGACCCTTCAGAAAATACTAGACTCTGGTCGGTCCATCACCCGTCCAGATGCCGTCCTCATCAATGGCAAGACCGGCGATGAAGATGATCTCAAACCCATGTTCAATGTTGAAGACGACAAGACCTACATTTTCCGTGTTTGCAATGTTGGCCTGAAGGCTTCCCTCAACTTTCGCATCCAGTCCCATAACATGACACTCGTTGAGATGGAAGGGTCCCACACTGTGCAAAACACATATGATGCCATCGATGTGCACGTGGGTCAATGCTTCACTGTCATGGTCAACACAAACCAAGACCCCAGTGATTACTTCATGGTCGCCTCCACCCGCTTCCTCAAGGAGGTGCAGACCGCCACTGCCGTAATTCGCTACAAGGGATCAAAGGGCAAGCCAACATCCAGTGTCCTCCCTGGTGCCCCCACGGGCTGGGCTTGGTCGCTCAACCAATGGCGCTCCTTCCGTTGGAACCTCACTGCCAGTGCGGCCCGCCCCAACCCGCAAGGTTCCTACCACTATGGCCAGATCAACATCACCCGCACCATTAAGCTCGTCAACTCTCGTATGATCGTTGATGGCAAGGTTAGGTATGCTCTGAATGGCATCTCTCACACAGATCCTAGCACCCCGCTCAAGCTTGCCGAGTACTTCAATGCATCATCAAATGTCTTTGAGTACGACTTGGTCACCGATGAGCCACCTAAGAAGGCCGATGTAGGGAAGATCGCTCCGAGCGTGGTCTCCGCAGAGTTCAGGACCTTCATTGAGATCATTTTTGAGAACCCCGAGAAGAGCCTCCAGGTGTACCACTTGGACGGTTACTCATTCTTCCCTGCAGGTATGGGCCCCGGGAAGTGGACCCCAGAGAGCAGGCTAACATACAACAATCTAGATACAGTGAGCAGACACACGGTGCAGGTGTATCAGAACTCATGGACTGCAATCCTGCTGACGTTTGATAATGCTGGTATGTGGAACTTGCGCTCTGCAAGCTGGGACCGTCAGTACCTCGGACAACAACTCTACATCAGTGTGGTGTCCCCGAACAGGTCGCTCAGAGATGAGTACAACATGCCGGAGATCGCACTCAGGTGTGGAAAAGTTATCGGTCTTCCCCTCCCCCCATCTTATGCCCCCGCATAAGCAAGAGGACCACATGCCGAGCAAAATGCGGCAGTTAGTGTAGAGGTGGGAAGAGTATCACGTGAGCTTGATTAATCCTCTGATTGATTGATTGATTGATTATTTCATTGCATGCATTGGGATATATTTGATGATGTATTTCATTACAACTAATTCATTATATTGGAATAACTTTTTTTTTATCTTTTGCTTGTGAAAATGTATCACCACGTTGTTATCTTTATCATTGCAGTTTTGGTTCAAATACAAATTGCTTGAAGCAGATGTGTTTTATTACTTGCCGTTGTTTTAAATTTAACGCCCAATCTGAAGTTGTATAAACGTATACGTAGACATTCTTAGTTCATTGATTTAATACAAAATCCTAAAAACAAACTTCAAATCCTTCATGGATATGAAATAAATTAGATAAACCAATTTTTATAACTTGAAAAGAACGTTCATATATAAATGCGGTATATATGTTGGTTTGTTTTCTAATTATCTTTATGTAGTCATTGTGATTTTAATATTTCATTTTATTTTATTATTTGTCTATTAGCAAGAAGTAACTGGTAAACATAAATATTGAACTGTTCGCTACATGACTATTTCTAGGCCCCAACGCGACCATGCTTTTTCCCCAATAATAATCAGATGGCCAGCTCTTCCTCTTTTGGAATCATGCATTTTAATCATAATGCAGCTGCCTAATTAATGATCCTTAATTTTGATTTAGCTTGCTTTAAATCTAATTCCTCCTTCAAATCTTTCTACTTCAACTTCAATGCATGAAAAATTGTTTCCAATAATATCCTTTTAGGTGTCCAATATACCCTCATTTAATGAAGTTAGATGATTAAAATGGAGAATTTTTGTCATCTACCATAATGTAATTTTGACTGCTGGTTGTCCCTAAAAATGGACGGAGACTAGAATTATCCATATTTTAATTAAGAAAATAGAAAATTTTCGGTATTGAATTATTAATCGAACCTTGCTAAATTAAACCATGTATGTTTGTCTATGAATATTGTAAAGAATATAAAATTGGTACCAGATGTGATACATAATAACTGGATTCCAGAGAACTAAGTGTAATTTCATTATTTCTATTCTGATACGTGATAACTTTTTTTGTCAATTGACAAGTAGATTTTGTCGTCAATATGATCCGTCCCTCTCTTTAGAAGTTAGAACCAAGAAGAGAAAAACTTTGGACAGTAAGCTTCTAAAAGAAAAGAGAAAAAAAAATTTAAAAGAGTTTAACGACGAGATGGTCATTTAATAGTTAGCGCTTAAGAAGAATAAAATCGCCTATAAATTATGATACAAGAGTTTTCTTTTATAGGAAGGAGCACTTGACATGGCTATTTTGATAAATCTTAAATAAATTTAAAAAAAATTCTAATTTAATCCACATTATTTCAAATTTTATATAATTCAATTATCAATTGATGGCCAATCAACGACTGTTAAAATAGAGTCATTGCAAATTGTTTAAAAATTTGATGATTTTTGATAAACTATCAGACAGAAACTAAATTGTAAAAACATAAAACACTATCAATATATAAATTGAGGAATATATTTATATTTTTTTCAAGATTTTTTGAATTTATTTTATTTTCATTGTCAGTATTGACAAAATAGCCCATTGACAAGTGATCCCTTAACCTTCTTTTATTAAGTATACTTTTTATAGTTTTACAATGTCAGAATTATAAATAGCAGATTGTTATTTTAAGATAATTCAAGTTCAGTTCATCAATTGGATACAAATCAATTTTACAAAAGTACTTTTTAAACAAAGTCATTCGTTAACCTGATATGTTCTAATCGTTGTATAACCCTGAAAGACCATAAATAATATCTTTCAAAATATAAACCGGCTTCTATTTTTTTCAGGAAAAAAAAAAAAGGTTTTCAACGCCTGATAAATTTTATTTGGACGGTTAATGTCGTTAATTGTTCGTTAAAAATCCCGTTTTTTGCTAAAAATCCAAGTTTTTTTAACGCAGGGACCCGAAAGTGGAAACTCCGATTGAACAACAAAATTAAAACAGAATCCTTTTTGACAGCACCCACAGCAAACCCACTGAGGTCATATTCACCCTTTGCATAGAAATCAGGCATTTCTGCTGTCTGGAGGGGGAAAACAAATGCAGTCATTATTCTAAAATTGGTAGATGATTGGACAAACTTACTAGATTCCGCAAAAAAAAAATTAAAAAAAGAAGAAGCAAAAGTAACATTATATATTCTACCTCACCACCAAGTAACACACAATCAGACTGCTTGCATCCATCAACAATTCCCTTTATTACCTATCAGCCAAGAGAGAGAGAGAGATTGTATGGGCATCAATGAATTTCCAAGAACCTCAAATTGAACAAAAGTATAAACGGAGAGTAAACCATCACAAACTAGATATATCAAAATTCAGAAATACCTTCTCGGCAAGGTCAACATCAAGCTGGCTTGTTGCAAAATAATCAAGGAAAAATAAAGTCTTGGCACCAGAGGTAATGATGTCATTTACACTCATAGCAACCTGTCAATTAAAGGTGCACAGGTACATTACGGGGCTAGATTATATTTTCTTTAAAAGAGAAAAGTAAAGAACTTGATCACAGAAGGTGCATGAAAATTACCAAATCAATGCCGATTGTGTCATGGATGATGGATACCAGTTTCAAAGGCAAGCTTTAATTTCGTACCAACACCATTAGTGCCGGCTACAAGATAGGTATCCCCTGTAGTCGTGAGGAATTAAAAATAGTTCTGATGAGCCAAAAATTAAAATGAACTAGAGCAGAGAGAATTAGAAGGTGCAGAGGTAACGATAAAAGAATAAGAATAAGACACCAAATGGAAAGAGGCCGCCAAATCCCCCAATACCAGGCGCCATCTTAGCAATCCGACGCACCAGTTCGGTACGGGCATCGATGTCGACACCTGCACCCTTGTAGGTGAGCCCCTTGGAGGCTCCTTCGCTCATGGCGCAGCGAATAGGTGGTGGCCTCAAGCTCTGGTGCCTGACCCTAGGAGGCGGCGATTGGAGGTGAACTCGCCGGGGAGAGGCGGTTGAGGAGGGAGCTGGGGGGCACGGCTGGAAATCATGGATATGTAGCGGGGCTTAGGGTTTACTTACGATTGCGGTGGCGCCGCAACAATGAATGGAGGGATGATTGAGGAATGAGGAAGAGTTTTGAAGAGATGGGATGAAGAGAGGCGAATCAATCACATTTTTAGGCTATGATTTGATGCATTGGATGCATGGCTCTTGTATTTGTATTTTCTATATGCGGATTTGTTTTTTATATATCAGATTGATTATATTGCTATTCTGGGTTTAAATTTACTTACATTCAAGGATGATCAATGCCTTTTATAAAATTATGCTCGACTTTTACAAAATTTAGCAGCCAAGCTCTTCATAATAAATAAAAGAATCGATCGTGCATCTTCTTATCAAAAGCACTACAAACTACAAACTGCGTTACTTGTGACTCTGCTTTCCTTCCTTGTTGCATATTACATATATATGTACAATTTCAGAAGAAACCAAAAGTTGGCCCAAAAGCCGAATAATTAGGTACTTGCAAATCATCAAAATTCAAATCCATAAACCATTCAGTGTCCTCCTTTATATTGACCCCTTGACCCACCATTCGAAATGCATCCATGCAATCTTTTCTCTCAGCTTGCTGCCATGCGTACTCCACGATCCGTTCCGCCTCATCATGATCCGTGAACGACCCATTATTGATCTCTGATTCGGGCGTGCGCTGGTTGTTATTCAATCCTATTTCCTTCCACAAAGAATCGTTGGTTTTGCCATGAGAAAAGGAAGGTTCCGCTTTCTTTTGTTGCATCTTCTCCCAAATGTTTTTCTTGTTGTACAGTCTACAGAGAACCCAGTCATCCAACTGCAGAAATTGGAACATCATTAGCCTATTAATTATATATACAATATGCAAAACGTAGCATACATTATATATATATATATATATGCCGAAGAAAGCACAATAATGCAATTAATATTTATAACGAAACTTACTCTGAGGCTTCCTTTATTATTTTTGTTGCCACGAACGGTGTCAACAAGCCGGTACTCATGCATGATCCAGTCTGTCTTTGTCCCCTCCGGTGCTTTCCCATAGTAAAATACAAGCGCCTTCTTTATACCGACTGTCCGGGTGCTTCCTTTAGGTGATATGGGTTTGTCGGCTCCAGTGGCCTTCCAGTAACCCCTGCCAGTTGCCCGGTTTGGCCTGGACCCATTTGGGTACTTCCTGTTTCGAGGCGTGAAGAAGTA
This sequence comes from Schoenoplectus tabernaemontani, assembly GCA_037127355.1. NCBI lineage: Eukaryota > Viridiplantae > Streptophyta > Magnoliopsida > Poales > Cyperaceae > Schoenoplectus > Schoenoplectus tabernaemontani. The sequence goes on along the minus strand of CM073742.1, from coordinate 24,447,237 downwards.
CCACTGTCTCTGCCCGAATAGTGCTTTCTCTGCTCAAGAGGAGAGTAGCTAGGTAATTATTTTGAGTTTATTAAATTGAGGTTGATGATTGGAATTGAATGATGGAAGAAAGTAACAAGTAGCTAGCTAGCGTACCAGGGAGGTCCCAGGGGTCGAACTTGTAGAGATCGAGCTCGGCGATGATGGAGACGGGCAACGGTGCCCCGGAAGCCTTTCTACAGAGGTAATGCAGCACCAGCTCCTCATCGGTGGGGTGAAACCGAAACCCCGCCGGTAAGTTAAGTTGAGCCTCGGCGTCTCTCTTCGTGGGCATGATCGCCATTCGTGCCATTAATTGCACTTGTTTACTCACTCTCAATCTCTCTGTAATTACTAATTAGCGGGGAGCACATCGATATCTATATAAATAGGAGAGAGAGAGACAGGAGAAGACAAGGCATGGCTTGTTGGGCTCCCTTTTTGATGGACATGGACCCTCCTTTTGACGAACATCTTTGTTTATAAAGAAGAAATTCTGATGGCTGCAATGCATGCTTAATTAATTAGTGAGTGCTAGGAAACTTCCCTCTCCCCTCTGCCCTCTGCCCTCTTCCCTCTTCCCTCTTCCCTCTTCCTCTTCCCAGTAAGGTTTGGTTTGGTTGCTTTTCAAATTAAGTATGGCGGGTTATTTGTTATTTCATTTATTAAAGTTCTGAACCCGCTACATGGATGATGAAAAGTCGACGATTGCATGCGCAGTGCGGAGGGAAGGGAAAAAAAGTCAAGACTCGAGAGGAGAGGAGAGAGGAGAAAAGAGAGGTGCCACTGCCAGCCGCCAGGGACAAGAAGTCCAAGTCCAAGTCCCACCGAGGTGGAACCAACATCTAGAATCCAATTAATTATCAAAACTGATTAGTGAATACTGAATACTGAATACTGATAGATAGACAGCGGTCTCCTCTCCTCTGCGGTGTGCGGTCCCAGAAGATAACGACACCTCCCCCTGTATTGTATAATTCTTTTCCATTCTGCATAATAAAAATCACCATTTGGACAAACATCAACAAATTTTATTTGGATTTTTCTTTTTTTCTTGGCCCTAAAGAAAAGACCTGACTGGAGGCGGCAACCCCTATTTTTAGTCTACATACATTGAATCTGGTTTCTACTTTCTGCCTCAGGTTCAGGACTCGGGTCTGTCTCGGGAGGACCATCTACATGCCGGCCCGGGTTCAGGGGGCGGATTTACATTTGGGTTATGGGGTCAAAATAGATCTTAGTATAATATTACTATATATTTGAATGAAAATATGAAAATTAACCTCATAGTTTTATAATAAAGTTTTTATTGTTCACTCCCATTTAATTTGTCAAAAAATATAAATGAGATAGGGATTCCTTGACAATGGATTATTTTGACAATCTTAATAATAAACTTTTAAATAAATACTAAAAATTGAAAAATTAAAAAAGTTATAGCTATATTATTTTACTTATAGATTAATAATGATTCAAATTTTATGTAATTTTATTAATATTTGATAGTCAATTAAAAGCTATTAAATTGAAACCATTGTAAATTGCATAAATGTTTGGTTAATTACTATAGTTGTGAAAAAAAAAAGAAATATTTGGTTAATTTGCTATAGTTGCTTAAATTTTGCACTAAACGTTTTGTAGAAATTTAGAAGTCATATATATACGACAGTAGGAGTTCGTGGTGTTATTTGGTACAACAATAATAAGTATATGATTTATTTTGTTTGTTGAGTGCAATGAGCTATTAATTGTAATGATAGAAGATACAAAAGAGAAAGATAAATTTTATGCTCATTCAAAAAATAGCAAAAATTTCAAAAAATATATATATATATAACCTATCTCCAAACATATTTCAATATAAAGATCATATTCAATGATTTCGATCGGCCGTTTGGACTTTTAAATTTGAGATACAAACGCCATAGCCTCACTCTTATTATTATTATAATAAAATTATATGCCCGCCCCTGGTCAGGTTATCATATTGGGATCTAGGATTTCTTGACAACTATTTTTTTGATAATCTTAACAATTAAATTCATATGAATTTATAAAAAAAATAAAAATAATAATTATATTAATTTATATGAAGTTGGTTGTCAAAAAAAAAATAGTTATCAACTATCCCCACCTATAGTTAAATACATATTGTCAGTCTGGTATTTTTAGTAATGTTAATTGGATAAAATAGGTAATTATGAAATAGAGAATTTGACAAAAATAACTCACTAAATTGATTCTCTGATGTTTTTTCTACATCATGGAGAAATGTTTGAAGCAGCTTACAATTTGTTGTTAGATATGGTGCAATAATTAAGGATAGGGATTCCTTGACAATGGATTATTTGACAATCTTAATAATAAACTTTTAAATAAATACTAAAAAATTGAAAAATTAAAAAAGTTATAGCTATATTATTTTACTTATAGATTAATAATGATTCAAATTTCATGTAATTTTATTAATATTTGATAGTCAATTAAAAGTTGTTAAATTGAAACCATTGTAAATTACATAAATGTTTGGTTAATTACTATAGTTGTGAAAAAAAAAGAAATATTTGGTTAATTTGCTATAGTTGCTTAAATTTTGCATTAAACGATTTGTAAAAATTTAGAAGTCATATATGTACGACAGTAGGAGTGCGTGGTGTTATTTGGTACAACAATAATAATTATATGATTTATTTTGTTTGTTGAGTGCAATGAGCTATTAATTGTAATGATAGAAGATACAAAAGAGAAAGATAAAGATGGATGTCTTTTTAATTTTGAGAAATTTGTAGATGCAAACAATTACCGAATAAGATCTTAATATTTTTAATTAAGTCAAATGCAAAATCATAATACATATATGTACCGGCGAAGAAGAAGTATCATCTTGATGTTCGTGGATTAGCGTTCTTTTCTTTTTTATTTTTGTTAGAGCTAGATGAATGATCCTGTTATATATATTATGGTAAATTAATAAAACTTACTAAGAGATAATTAATTAAGTTTTATTAAGACACAAACGGTAATGTCATTGTGAAAGACAAGTTTTATTAAGAGAGAGAGAGAGAGAGAGAGAGAGTTACAGAGGGAAAAATTAAACTCTGAACTTATCATATATTTTCAACATTATAATCTTAATTATACCCGTTATCGTCCAATTGAAAGTGAAGCGAATTACACATTTGAATTATAGTGGCTAATGTGATGGGAAAATATGAGCTAAGGCAATAATTTTTGAAGTATTAAATATGAATCACATTCCGCAATTTTGTCCACTAAAATAAAATAAGGGAGGGGTCACTTCACAATGGTTATGCAAGATTAAAGAAAAAAGAAATAATGCTAATGCCAGATTCCTAACACCACAGCAATTGCAAGAAGCACAAAAAGATAAGCATTTCCTCCTGGCAATATATCCTCACCGTATGCTGCTGATCTGGACCTGAGAAAGAAGCAGCACAGTACATTACTAATCAGGTGGTATGAATTGTGGCACAAGGAATCAATGTACCAGTTTCCACTAGATACTGCACAACAAAACCAATACTGTAACAGTATCAAATGGTAGTGCAAGGCGATGAAATACAGACTATAAATAATTCATTTTCAGATGTAAAATGACAAAAATGACTGGTATAGCACCGATAATAAACTAACATATAGAACGTACCTTTTCTCCCTCCTGGATCGATGAACCCAAGCCATTAATGGAGGTAACACCCCAAACAAAAAGCAGTTTGCATAAACACCAGCAAAATCCAAAGCCTTAGTGAAAGCTGTACCACTCAGACTTGTTATAAGAACCGACATGAGAAGAAGAGACCACATCACACTCAAATTCCTTGTTTCTCCAACCAGACCATTGTCCTTCTTTGCGCGAAACCACTGAAGTACCAGAAGTACTGTATCTCTCAACTGTTTTGGGAAACTGACAGCATAGCCTATCAGACTTGTACCGAGAGCCGTGAATGCAAACCCTTGTACAGCAGGTAAAGCAGAAGCATTTACTGACAGTAGTAGATTGATGGGATCGTATGACACAGAAGAATTCAGCACATTGCCTTTCCCGGCGAGAACTAGAATAACCGCGTTCCAAGAGAGAACCATGGCTAATGGAACAAATCCTCCGACTAGAATAGCCTTCCGTGCATCATAAACAGTGTGGCCGGCAATCTTACAGATGAATGGTGTGATGACATGAAATCCTAAGGTTAAGACCGTCACTGGTATGGCTGATACGATTGATTGTGGACTCCATGAGACAAAGCACAGTGCGGTTAAAAGACTATTTCGCCCCACTGAGATGCCAAACGCAACTAAGGTAGTAATTGATACCAACATTAAGCCGCATAATAAGCGGTTGGTTTGGTCAATAGCCTCGAAAGGAAACAATGCAATTAAGGCGCCAACAAAGACAGGGAACAGTGCAATAGCAAAGACTGGATTCAACAAGGGGAGTTGTTTGGAGACAAGAGAGCCTATTCCTGATACGCAAGCAATCATTAAAGAGAAGCTTAATAATGCATAAACAATTGCAACAAATGCACCAAACCTAGCACCTAAGCTGTTCGATGCAATGCCTGTGAAGGAAACCTCCTCCAAGTTTAATTCCTCCATGGTCGCAAATGTCAGTTCTGCGACTAGTATGATGGAAGAGACGACGTACACCCAAGAAATAAAGATGGTTAGAGTAGATGGTACGAGTCCGGATTTTATGGTACAGGCCGGCAATCCGAGCATACCGGGTCCCACTGCTGTGCCGACAATCAAACCGACAGCTGCCCAGAAGTTCTTCTCGGGCTTGGCAACTCCGGTGTTGTCAGGCTCTTCACTGATGAGGCCTGGCTCTTGATTGGAGACTCTGCTCGGTGAAAGACAAAGGGGCTTGTAATCGCAGCTTGAGACTGTGAAAAACGCGCGGTGACAGCGCAAAGGGACATGATCGGCATCGGTCAATGGAGATAGTTTGAGAGGTAACAGATTTTTCTTTCGCTGGAGGTGAAGAGAGGGGAGGGAGAGAGGCCTGGGCTGGTTGGAGAGTGGTGGAGGTGGTAACATATTTTGGAGTGATGTACGAAGAGAGCCAAAGAAAATGCATTTGCACAAAAATTTTCTTTATATGAATCATAAATCTATTCGTTGGCTCGTTGCTAGAAGGGATTAGAAATTTTACACCCTTTATTTCAAAACAAAAAAAAAAATCTTCACACTAATTATAAATCCGTGCTTAGAGTTTCTATAGATCTAATTGCTATAAATACTTAGAAACTCTAATGGTCCAATTAGAGGGTTAGCTTGTACCTTTGAATTAGTTGCAAAACTATTTTTGTAGGGCAAATTAGGAGCTCTTTTTTATCCTTCCTTGCTGCCCCAAATTTGATGAGAAGATGTCACCGAAGTCCAAAGCAAAGCAATGAAGTCTCAAGGTATCAATCAAAGATTAAAGAAATGTTAATAGTTCTTTAAATAATAAAGCTAATTAACAAAGCATTAATTCTAACTTAACTCTCTTCTAATTTTCAGAAATTATTAAAAGATTATTAGGCTCAACACTTGACCGATTGAGAAAGAGAGGTGAATGACCGTTAGGGTTTAGGGTTGAAACTGAGAGCCAATGGCAATGGCATATTCGTTTGATTGTTTCTAGAAAATAAATGTCATCAATTTGAGGATGTAAGTATGTAACTCGCATATTATATTTATAATGCACAAAGTGCATATGCTTTTATATGAAATGTATACGAACAAATCAAAGACAGGTGCTATAGCAATATTAATGAAATTCATGAAAAAAATCCGGTAAAAGCTGCGTTATTTATTTATTAGATAACATGTTTTATTATTAAGCTGCCCTTTTGCAAGAGCAAGAAGATACTATACTCCAACCAAAAAATTTAGCTGCAATTTGATACAGTGCAAACTATAAAAGGAATTCTGGTATTTCAAAATGATTGCTCGCCCTTTTCAAACCAAACTGCCTTAAACGGGCTATATTATAATATTATATTATGTGGATGGCAAGGGTCCAATTTTAATAAAAAGAAGTCTAAAATTTGGCAAGTTAAAATGAAGAAAGTTGCTGTTTGGGCCGATGGGCCGATGGAATTGGGCCATGGCCTGAGCATGAACAGGAGCCCAAGAGCAAGCAGAGGTAAAAACCCTAGCCACCGTTCTCGTCCCCGTCCCCGTCCCTGAACAAAATTAATCAAAAGTTCAAAACCAAAGACGCACCTCCACCTCCACCTCCACCTCCACCTCACCTGCGTAAGGGCAAGGGCAAGGGCAAAACCCTGCCTCCATCAGTCCATATGGCCGATGAAGAGAATAGAACCGTCTTCCCCACCCATCCCGCTTCCCACCTCCTTCCTCCTCTCGCGCCGCCAAAACCCTCGCCACCACGCCCGAATCATCCTACTGGCGCACCTTCCGCTCCTCCACGCTCCCCTCCAACCTCCACCTCCCCGTTACCTCCCTCTCCTTCTCTCCCTCCTCCCCCTTCCCCCTCGCTGCCGCCTCCTCCACCTCCATCCGCCTCTTCTCCTCCCTCTCCTCCCCCCACGACCCCCCTCCTTTTCTACCCTCTCCCTGCCCGATCTCGCCTACTCCCCTTCCTTCCGCTGTGATGGGGCCCTTCTCGCAGCCGGCTGTGAAACCGGTCTCGTCCGCGTCTTCAACCCTGCTAAGTCCACCCCGTTGCGCAGCCTCAAGGCGCACTCCCGTGCCTCACGCATCGTCAAGTTCCCTCTTCTGCATGAGAAGCTTCGCCTTTTCTCAGCTGGCGATGATGCTCTCTTCGTACAGTGGGACGTGCCCAGTGAGACGCCCCTCACCACTGTCCCTGCTGCCCACCGCGACTACATTCGAGCTGGGGCCCCTTCTCCAGTCTCCTCTGATATTTTTGCTACCGGTTCTTATGACCACACAGTAAAACTTTGGGACGCCAGGGTCCATTCGGGGGCAAATTCAGTGCTTTCCATCAATCATGGTGCACCAGTGGAGAGTGTCTTGTTTCTACCTTCAGGAGGGTTACTGGCCACAGCCGGCGGCAACACAGTCAAGATCTGGGATGTGATTGCTGGAGGGAAAGCGGTGCACTCAGTGGAGACGCATAACAAAACTGTCACTGGTTTAACTCTGGCCAGGGTAAGGGATGGTGAGACAAGACTTCTCAGTGTCTCAATTGATGGGTACTTAAAAAGCTTTGATTTTTCACGGTTTAAGATAACACACTCCATGAGATACCCAGCACAACTACTCTCAGTTGCTTTCTCTCCTATTGGGACAATTCGAGTGGTTGGTACCAGCAATGGGGTTATTTACATGGGTATAAAGCACAAGAAGGACGAGACAGAAAGTGGGATGGATCAGGTCAAGAGTGATGATTTCGTATGGAGTGTAGCTGAGCCTGGAAAGCGGTATCAAGAAAAAACAGACGATACTTCAAGCGGGGCCAAAGTGAGAAGCCGAGTGAAAGTGACTTTGTAGTTAAGAGGCATGAGAAAGTCAAATTGAAAGAGCATGACAAGATCCTGAGGAAATTCATGCACAAAGATGCACTTATGTCTGTTTTGAAAACAAAACAGACCACTAGTATTATGGCAGTTTTAGAGGAGCTGGTTGCAAGAAAGAAATTGATCAAGTGTGTTTTAAACCTGGATATTGAAGAATTGGGGGTGTTGTTGTCATTCATTTCGGAAAATGCGACATTGCCGTGGCGTGCGCGGTTTCTGATGGACCTTGCAAAGTGTGTCCTTGAGATTCGTGCAGAGGATATTGAGTCTGGGGGAACTGAGCTAGCAGTTCATGTGAGGAACCTGAAGCGTATGGTGGTACAAGAGATTCAGATACAGAGGTCGTTGCAAGAGATACAGGGGATGATCTCGCCACTGCTTGCAATTGCTGGAAAATAAGTGTTTTGCAGTTCTCAGAACGTGTAGCGCTGAAGATGCAAAAGTTTTGACATGCTTTGTTTGTTGTTTTTTTCTTTTGTGAGGTAGGTTAGGTATTGTTTTTCTGAAATTTCATCTGAAGGTAAAGGTAGTACGTGGAAATGAAGTTTTGATGTGTTGTGATTTGATTGTATGCTCATGCTCAATATGTGAAAACTGCTACATGAATATTGATGATGTGATGGAGTCGACATTTCATTTCTACAATCTTGAAGATGGTTTCTGATTGAATGGAGTTGGATACTTGGATTGGATATGGGCCTATGGGCTGAGATATGAATTGGCTGGAAAGCCCTTTCGAATCCCAGATCCAGAGATCCCTTCCCTCCGTCAAAACTCAAAAAGTCAAATGTGATTAGTGTCCACTTTAATTTTATTTCATTGGTACTATTTTCCACATGTCCATTAAGATAAGCTCTCTCTCTTCTCTTCTCGTTAATAATCTCTCGTATCGTATCGTATTGTATCCTATCACATCGTACGGATACTTTTGCTTTTGCATTAACAAAAAGGACAGCAACTCCCGGAAGTAAACCTCTATTCTATTCTCTCTCTATTTATTCATACCAAAAGCAAATCAAAACAGAATTTGTGAATTCTTAATCTTATATACCTTATAATTATAATAATTAATTCTTTCATTCATTAACTAATACAAGCAATGAATTCGCTGGTTTTTGCTTCTTCCTCTCCTTCGTGTGGACCGACCTAGAAACCGAGGAAGAAAAGGAATAAAAAATGGAGGTCTGCAATCCATTCTAGTACAACTGTTACTGTACAACCCCAACCAAAAATAATAATAAAAAAAAACCATTAAGGTTTGCAATTTCTCTCTTCTCAATCTCTCTCTCCTCCCCACATTCTTTTTTATCGAGCCATTTTTTGTCAATTCTTTCTCTTCATCAAAAAACAAAATATTTAATTTATTGAACGATTTTCCCTTTTCTTTAGTTCGATTAATTATTTAATCTAGCTTCGTCTGCTTGTGAGAAAAGAATCACTTTTTTTTCTCTGTGATAAACTAGTTTATGAGAGTACAAATCGTTTATTTCTGTTGCCTTTACCCTTTATCCAAATCAAAGCTACCGACCCTCAAAGGTCCTTGCTTTCTCTCCATACATCAGCCTCAAATCCATAATCCCACTGTTTATTTTACAGATCTGAAGTTCTTGCTTTCCGTTTGTGTTCATTTGCAACTTTTGTTGGATCGAAAGCGAAAGCACAGGGAAAAGAAGGATGAGTGAAGTTAGTGAAGCTGTTACTACAACCAGATACTGGTGCCATTTCTGTGCACAGGCAGTGATGCCGACCATGGAACCTGAGATCAAATGCCCCTATTGTGACAGCGGCTTTGTAGAAGAAATGCAAGGGAGCGATTTTGAATCGACCACTAGTGACTTAAGGTCTGAGAGAGCTCTCTCTCTGTGGGCCCCAATCCTCCTTGGCATGGTAGATGATAACGGGTCAGGTTCAACCCGGATACTGAGACGACCTGTCAGGAGAGAACAACCGGAAGATGATTTTGAAGAAGACGATGACAATTATGAAGAAGAAGATGATGATCAAATTGAGCGTGAAATTGAAGATATATTTAGACGGTCTCAGCGGAGATCAGCAATTTTTCAGCTGCTAGAGAGCTTGAGGGATGATGACAGAGACAGAGAGAGGGAAAGAGAGAGAGACGGAGATGATGAGAGTCTGATTCTAATAAATTCGAATGATCAAGCAATAATTCTTCAAGGGAATTTCAATTCAGAGGACAATACAAGTGAATCAGGTTCCGGTTTAGCTGATTATTTTCTTGGACCTGGTTTGGATCTCTTATTACAGCATCTGTCTGAGAATGACCCGAACCGGTACGGCACCCCACCAGCAATGAAGGAGGCCATTGAGGCATTACCGTGCATGAGAATTGAGGTGGCATCTATCTGTGCTGTCTGTCTTGACGACTTTGAAATTAGTACTGAGGCCAAGGAGTTGCCATGTAAGCATCACTTTCATGGTGGTTGCATTTTACCGTGGCTGGAGTTGCATAGCACTTGCCCAGTTTGCCGGTACCAGTTGCCAGCTGAGGAGACCAAGGATAATGGAGAAAGCACTGGAGAGGGTACTGGAGAGAGTGTTTCGGTAGGTACAGGTGAGAGTGATAACAGACATGAAAACCGATCATGGTTAAACGAGTTGTTTTCTTCCTCGGATGGATCTCAACCCAACACCAGCACAGATTTAATTGAAGAACAGGACTGACATGAAACTTGAAGGAAACTATTCGGACAGCATTGTGAGTAATTTCTGTGTTCATGACATAGAATTTGACCATTTTCTTTTGGTCATGTCCTGCCAAATTCTAGGTCTTGAGGTTAAATTCATACTAATAAAAATCAGAACTGACCCTAAGCTGGTACCATAAATGTACCAGTATAGTACTGCCAAGGTATTTAGTGCATAAAATGCATTTCTTATGATACTTGATAATTGCCACTTTTCATGGATGCTTTCTTTATTTTTTATTTGAATTTCAGATAGAACAGCATACTCTTCAAATGAGGAGAGGTTGTACAAATGTTACAGGGCAATGGAAACTTATTGTTTCCTTCCTTTTCTGTCACTTTTATGATCAATTTGTAGCTTGTACAAACAAATGTTACTAATTAGGTCAGGATTTATCTTCTTTATTTCCCTTTCTCACTCTCCCTCTCTGATTTGTAGAGTATAGGGTTTTTCATATATGAATCTCCAGGTCTGAGTTGTGATAAAAAAAAATATCTCTCATTTGCCTGTGGTCACTAAAAAAGTAAATAAATAATAAAAGTAGAAATCCTTTTTTGTTGTATGGAGAATGCAACAAAGAGACTTGGGTCTATTTTAGCGAGTTCTAACTCTGAATTTTGTTAATTTTTGGCTTGTAAGAATTATTTCAGTCGATTTTGTTTATTGCTTTGCATTGGAAAAAAAAATTAATGAGGGAAGTGTAATTTGGTCGGTATTTCTCCTGTGAAACCGGTAAACTTGGTATGGTACCATCACTGGTGGGTTGGTCAAGACCAAAGATAGCACCAGTTTTTGTACTTCCTATAGCTAAATTTCATGAAATAACAGTTTCCATAAGCGATGGACGAACCACATGGTTGCATTGATCAGATGTGCTGGAAGGGTTCTTGACTGCTACTGTTTTTTGTACTTCCTATAGCTAAATTTCATGTGTACCCCTCCGGAAGCTAATAATTTCCATGCGGAGCTGTGAAATGTTTTGTATCCCTATTTCTGTACTTCCACCCTTCAAAATTAATTTTACAGTACCATTTATTGTTTGTAAAGATGATGTTGTTTTTCATTGTTTCCAACTGAAATGTAGGAGGCAAAAGTGTTTAGTAGTTGAAAGAAAACTTCGTGTCTACGTAACACAGTCACAGCATGTAATGGAAACATTGATGCTACCTAGCAAAAATGAAACATCACCACAACCTTACTTGACCAAGAAAAAGACGTAATATGGAAACCACGGAACATATAAACTAGAATCATGCCGTCAACATGAGTTGCATTTTTCAAGTAAACCCAGTTTGTGAACAAATTATTCAAATAGAAAAATGAAAACGAATTTGTCTTATTTCTTTTGTAATCTATTTTCAAGCCTATCTATGGCAGCACCCACTCGACTTTGGCTCTCCGCTACTTCTCTAGCCTCTTTATCAGAATTTGACTTGGAATTAACCATCTCTTGATTTGCAATCTCCACCAACTTCATTTTCAACCAACCTTCAACCAATTCATTAAAAGGTTCATACATAAGGTAAAGAAACAAATTCTTATTATGTTGAAATATATACCCTTGAGAAAGATAAAGCCTTAAGGTAAAAAAACACTCGTACATACACAAAATATATGCCCTTGAGAAAAAAAAAATTAAAAGTACCTAGAGGAAAGCAAATTCCAGCTCCAAGAACTGAACCGAGCAAAACATTTCTAGCACACCATGATAGAGAACCAGGTACTGCATAGATAATAAGAAATAGAATGTAAAGATTGATATTCAAATGCAATGTATACCCACCAGTAGGAGTGTGCAATGGGTTGGTTCAGTTATAAACCGAATTAAATATATACAACTGAATTTTTGTTCGGTTTGCTAAATTAGGAAGTCTACAGCTTCACCCCTGCTGGTGGGGTATGAAGCTGACATGTTGTCGGTTGTGGCTAAATCAGCTTCTCTGCTCGATTCAAAATGGATGATCACAAAATTTCTCAATGTCAAATTAAACTTGAGGTTTACCCTAAATGGAGCTTAAGTGCATGACTGGGAGTTTAATCTGTCACACCCGAATAATTAAAACGGATTAGGGGTGCTTAATCCTCGCACGTACGCACGACGACGACGTGCGTACGAAAGGCTAAGTGAATAAAAATAAAGTAAATCCCGAAATAAACAAAACAATAATAATAATACAAAACAAAACAAAGTCCGAATATACAGATAAATACAACGCCGGACACGGGGGGCTAACTCCATCGGAATGGGTAGCAAAATCTCTCAAATAAAGCCCAAAGAAAGAAACAAAAACCCGATGCCCGATAAGCCCTAATCATCTACCCGCCTCGCGTGCCGATGCGGCGAAGCACCCTCGATATCACGCAGATCGCTGCACCTAGCACTCTCATCAAAACTCGAACCCATACCTGTAAACCTGGATCCCACAACCACCGTGGAAACGTGAGTAATTTTAAAAATTACTCAGTACGGATTTAGATCCAGCCTTAAGATTTGATCTTCTTTCCTAGACTGGACCCAAATACCGATACCGAATTTTAAATGCAATGAATTATTTTAATATATGTTAATGTATTATTATTTTATACATTTTGAGAACACACCTACATGAATGACATGAAATGACAAATAACCCCGAAATAGAAAATCTGTGGAAATAGTAATATAATATAAAATATAAGGTACGAGAAACAAACACCCGAAATAAATATCCCGATTTGTAAATCACCAGATCTATCCCAAGCGGGCGCCACCAGCGTCCCAACTTACGAACTTGGGCCTTGCCTAAGCGGGCGCCACCAGCGACCCAACTTACGAACTTAGGACTTTATGTTTATGCGGCGCCAATGCCGCATAAACGACAATTCGGGCTCCCGAGGCGATAACGCCCTAGGAGAGTGAGCGTGCATAAGCACGTACTCTGGTCTGCTAAATCTGGTAATTCACCTTACAAAATAAAAACAACGGATAAATATGTCTTCAGTTGCCATATCGCCAAAGGAGATAACTACTCGTGAATTAACAAATCGAAATCAAATGGGAGCCTACACTGTACCAAACAAGGGTCAGAGGACCGCATCCCGTAAAAGTATCAAAACGAAATATAAACAAATGGGAGCCTACACTGTACCCACTAAGGCCGGACCGCATCCCGACTTTCTCTGTACCAACCAAGGGCCAAAGGAGAAAGCCCTTCGGACAATATTAGGATCCTAAATAAGTCGGATAAATATAATAATATAGTATCACGAACTAGATTCCAGTCTCGGATATGGCCGCCCACACTAAACACTGAAGTACACGGTATCCTAAATCGCTCAAATTTGGATTAAAAATTTAATCATATTAAGAATAATAAAAAATATAATATTGATCAAAGAAAACACTCGACACAATACCGAACCCGCCAAATGACGGGATCGGTGGATAATCCGACGAGCACGGATGCGCGATACATATACGGCCAGGTGGGTCCCACGGGCCTATGGGTCACCGTACGTAACCACAACGATGCCGGTTATGCAAGGCAACTCGATTGAGAATTACCCGTCCGCCTCTCAAGACTCCCATGCATTTAATGCATGATTAACTACCGACTTAATTAATAATTAGTGATAGTAATAATATTTTCCTAATAATTATAATCTACGACTTGAATTATTTAATTCTATCGATCCTATCTCGGGACTATTTCCCGATCCTACTCCTACCCTGTCTACGTGCGTATGACATGATATGACATGCGAATGCGGGTATGTCTCAAATATCTTTGGTCAATTTACCGGATGCAAATGACAAAGTCGATTTGGTCTCTAATTAATTTTTGGTCAAAAATACCGTAATTCGATTTATTTTAAAAACATTTTATTTTTCGGTTTGGGTTCCTAATTCGAAGAAAGAAAATAAATCCCAGAAACCGTACGAGAGTCTTTGGTGAGGATCACGAGTCGCTCTACTCGGGAGGTAGAACACCGCCGGCCTCGGGGTCGGTGTCGCGTACGTCTGGTCGGGAGTGACCTCGTACTCCGCGAGTGGATCCGAGTCGACTATATCACCTATTTTAATTTAAATTAGATGTTTATTAGTTTTAGCTTGATTTACTTAACAATTAATAATTAAATTAGATTGATAATTAATTAAACGTTTGTTCGGTTTTATCGTCTTTTCTTAAAAATTTCGGCAACATTTTGCTTTGCATATATCCGGTGTCGGAAAAATCTAACTAACGTGTTTTTGTTCTTAATGCCACGTACCTTTTAATCATCTTTTTATACGTGTATTGTATTTTGCCCGGGTTTGGATTTTAGTCATTTAATTTCGTTAGGGTTTAGAAATGAAATCCCCTATTTGAATAATTCAAGTTCCGATCATAATTACCATTTGTTTTACATTGTTCATTATCTTTATCGTGTTTTGTTTAATGAGAATTAAGTTATTAACAGATCGATATCGAAATAAATCGATACATGCATATCGAGATAATTATAAAAATCATAATTCATTTCATTAATTTTATTTCGATTACATATACAATTTTTAATATAACGGAATAAGAATTACAATATAACAATCCTACGAACCGAACTAAAAACTAAAATACAACAAAGATTAAGATAAACATAAAAATAGAGAAATTGATTAATATATATTATATATATAATATTTTATTTTAATATTCTTTTATTTATCTTAAAAATAGAGAAATTGATTAATATATATTCTAATATATATTAATTATATCCTAATTATTATTTTTACTATGTTTTTAAATTATATAGTTTACTTTATTTTATATAAGTGTCATTATTAGGTTAAGTTAGAGAAAATAATTTTAAAGTAAAATAAAAGAAATAAAATAGAATAAAAGAAACAAATAAAACAAAGTAAACGAAAAATAAAACAAAATTAAAGAAAAAAGTTTTTATATTATAAACGTGTTGGTGTTTTAATGTTCGGGATCATACGCCGACTACCAAATCGTTGGTGCCAATGCACCGATATCCCGAATCGGGGGCAGTCAGGGAATATAATCATTTCCCGTTTCTTTAAGTTTACGTATTAGTCCATGGATACCGCCAAACCTTTCGGGGCGGCTTCCAATTTAATTAGTCACATTTCATTTTATCACTTATTTATTTTGAGACTTTTACTTCATTGGGCACTTATTATTTTAACATTAATCCTAATTAAGTTTGACAGTAATTATCAATTCGATTATCGTCCCAATGAATTATATTTTCTTAAATCTATGTTTATTGTCACGGGCTAATCCTCTTATTTTCTCACTTATCCATATTACTCCTCTACTCATATTACTTCATTTGTTATAGTAAGCCCACAGAAAATTGGCCCAACAAAATTTCAGTACTAAGTCGACATAGCCAGGGACAGAGAACAAAAATGGCCCAAGTGACCGAGGTATACAACACCCATCAAGCAAATATTTCAACAAAGAATCCAGGCCTAACATTATAGCAAAAGATTCAAGACAGTATCACTGAAATTGGCAACCTGATCAAGCAACAGTAAGGAGGACAGGGAAGCAACCCAAACAGACAGAGGACCAACCCAGTACACAACACAGTGGGGCAACAGTCTCAAACCAGCCAGAAATCAGTATAAAATCATCAACACATTGGGGCAAAGTGGTACCAGTTCAGAGGGTCATAAAATTTTCAGGATCACCAACAACAGATAACATGTATAAGCAAGCAAAAACAACCCACAAACAAGCAAAATAGAGGCTAGAACAAGCAGCAACCAGAAGCCCAGCCTCACTGGTACCAATTGGTACCAGTGTACCAGGGTCATGTAAAAGCGGCCCCATATTGGTAAGGCCAAAACCAACGAGAGCAACAACTAGCCAGCAAAATAAACAACCCCAGCCCGGAACAATCCATTACCCCATATGAGCACATTTAATTCTAACTCTCAACACATCAAACAAGTACCAGTAACCATCATAACACAAGCAAACAAAGATTAGGTTGTGTTTACCAGTGACAGCAAACCCCACCCAGACCAGCAAAACAACCCAGCATTTCAGAGAGCACACAACACACATGTAGGGTACCAACATACACCATAGAGGGTCTGGGAATCACCTGCATCACTGGTACCTATGGTACCAGTGTACAGGGTCTAAATCAGTGCCGAGCTAAATCAGCAAGCAAGCAAGCACAAAGAACAGTAAATAAGTAAACAACCCGCACAACCCTGAAATCAATCCATCAATCACATTCATTTCATCAACACACAAGAGGAAAAAGGGTGGTTGAACTAGGGTTTACCAGTAACAGAAATTCGGGTAGGCAGGAAGGGGCAACAAAATCGGACAAGCAAGGCAGAAATCGCAACTGGCGAGTACCTCCTCCCAAGAGCCCCGACTTCACCCTCCTTTCTCAGAATGTAACAACACAGCTTTATCGAAAAAAAAAAAAAGGATTTGCTCTTATCAGAAAGGAAATGAGGCTACTTCTCAACGCATGAGACAACCAAAGAACAACAACATGAGAGAAAGGGGGAAAAGTCGGGAGCTCTTATAGAGGAGCGCGGCGCTCGATCACGAAGTGACGAGAAAGGAGGCTAGGTCGGGGCGATGGAACCCCGCGAGAGAGAGCGAGCGGTCGGAGGACGGGTGAGAGCGGAGGAGCGGGGTGAGGGAGGGTCGGCGTCGCCTTAATGGCGACAGGAGAGAAAAGAGCAAAAAAAGGGGTACGAGTCCCTCGGGAGCGAGCGAGCGAGAGAGAAACGTACAGAGGGGGTGAGGCTCTCGTCGAAGAGAGGCAGAGGGAACGAGGTGAGAGGAAAGAAAAGACGGGAAGGTGGGAAGCATTAAAGGGGAGAGAGAGGGGTACGGTTTTAATGGAGAAAGTTAATGAAGAGAGAGGGAAAAAGAGGAGAGAGAAACAGTGGGCATTTGGGATCTTCTGTGGCAGAATTTTATGGTCATTGGTGTGGCAATCAATTGTCTACTCCTTTTTAATTATTTAATTTTAGGAAACTCCAATGCTTTGTCATTGTAATCCCTTTCGTTCATTTGTTAAATCCAATAGGGTTAAATTAGAGATCATTATAAATATTCCGATTATATTTATTTAACAAATTTAAGTTCTTTGGCTTAATTCCATTATTTTACGCGATTATTCATTTGATCCTTGGAAGATTTTATAATTAAGCTTAATCTTCATTCATTTATTTATAATTCATAACATAAAATAATTTAATTAGCTTATGATGTTTTAGTTCTATGATTTATTGCGTTACGTTGTATCTTAATGAAAATAAAAATAAATAATAAAAAAAAATTCCGATTCTTATTAATATTATATATATATATATTCCATTAAACCTGGAGTTAAGTTATTTATTAAATTACGTTAAATCATTTAAATTATTATCTTAATTATCATTATTTTCTTAATTAAATTTCACGGTTTAACATAATCAGTTAATTGTGGTTTGTTTTTTTTTAAATGGAAACCACTTATTGTTTATTTGGACTGTGCATAAGATTGCAACCTTTGAAATCAGATCATATTATTTTGTACAATCTATATAATTATGGCTCTTGCTCCATTATGCTTTTTATGCCAGGGAGTTACCCAAGCTATGTGGGTTATTTAGTCCTCTGTTAATTTTTGACACGGTTAATGTGCAGCATTGAAATTTATCCTTATCAATTTTCAAGGCTCATATGTTGGAATACTCAAATGGGATCCTTTTGAGTAACTTCTGAGCATATAGTTCAAACATACCCAGTTTCATTCAGTTTTACGGTTCTGGCTGATAAGGTTGACCATATGCATATGTTTCGAACCTACCCAATTTCATTTAGCTTTAATCAGGGCAATGTAGTTAAAAACCTTCTTTCCTTGACCTAGATACTTACAGAAGATTGCATTCTTTAATTATTCATTTTTTGATTTCTCAATAATGATGAATATCTAAAATTTTGATCATTTTTTATTTATGGTATTTTTAAAATGCAGGTGCTTTTGCTATTTCAGGTTTAGGGTTTAGGGTTTCAATGAGGAATGTGCGTCAAGATTTGGTGAATTAATTCTTATCATGGAAAACTTATGTATTTTGTCATTTGCAAATATCTTGAGGGTTTTTTTATTAGTAGTTGAGAAATTTATCTAATATATTGGATGATTGAGCTGAATTTGATTTTCCTTAAAGCAAGAGCGAAGAGAGTACTTAACATTTTAGTAGGAAGATTTATATAATGTTTTAAATTTAGTAGGTGTGTGTACCTATTTTGGTTAAGTTTGTGAATTTTTATGCGTCAATTTAATTAGATGTTGAGATTTTGACCATTTTTTGTTTTTAATATTTGATATTTTGCAATTTACATTTTAGTTAGAAGATGTCAAATACATAGATAATAGTTGCTTTTAATAATTGGAATTGTGCTGGAGCTATAGATTAATAGTTGGGTGAATGGTGACTACAACTGGGTTAGATTTGGGTTGAAGTTGGACAGAGCTGGGAAAGAGATGGACAGGAGCTGGGCAAGAAGTGGGCAGGAGGTGGGCTGGAGCTGGCTGGGTTGGGTTTGGTTTGGGTAATTATTACTTTGGTGGGTTGGGTTTGGGTTAAAGTTTTCAAGTTTGAGAATGGACTGAAGCTCAGGTTTTTATAAAAACCTGCCCATTGGCAGGGCTAAATGGCAAGAGCTGTTCAACATTATGCTTCCAACATTACATAATGACAAATCAGAACCACAAAGAATTGGCTAGACATTATGCATAGAGGTAACCAAGCCAACTATCAAAGCAGACCTGACATGAAGAACCAAACACAATATAACCGTGCACAACAACCCCCACTCCTTGCACACGCGCACAAAAGAACAAATTTAAAGAATAGAACGACTCACTTATGAGACCACATGTAGCAGCAGTGATGGAACCGGCACCAACTACATTGAAGACATCATACACTTGCACACCTCTTACATCTGCTAGGAGATTCTGTATTCCATAAAAGGCACCAGTGAACATGCCGAGACGGACTCCGCCGACCAGAGATCCACGAGCAACCCTAAGGAACCTCTTCTCCATGCATCTCTCATCAGCCGGTACTGCTCCCTCTTGTCTGCTGTGCTCCCCATTTTTAGCATCACCTCTGCATCTTTACTCTGAAATAACAGAAGTAGAGGGAACTCATATTGCAATTTTAAATCTTCCTCAGCATCTGTTTCATAAAATCTCAACAGCTTTTGGTTGTCACAGTGCCAATTTCAGGTATGAGACACAATAATAGAGGAATTTGGGGTTTAATCCTGGTATGACAAAACAGTAGTATAAGTAGCAAAAAAGACAACCAACTAGCCATTTTTAAGATGGTGGATAGAACCAAAAAATTTAGATTTTATTACCTTCGATGACTTTATTGGGTTTCTAAATGTAGATTTTGCCAAGACAACACCTTGCTAAACACCGGGCATAAGGAATAGACTTAGTACATGAAATTAGGTATACAGTGAATGAAAACTTACAGCATATGCTGAAGCCTCCTTACTTCCACCATACAGTATTCCCACAAATACCCCTACAAGAGTGTAGGACCACCATTTCCCCATCCCCGATTGTTTTGTTGGGCCTTCCTATAATTAATGCAGACATGCTGTCACAAACATTCGATATTTATCAAGAGCACCTTCAAATTTTAAGGAATTATCCTTGTGTTTTGGTGAAGTGCATGCCATAGAAGTTGACTAACTTTTTAATGACTTCTCAGGGATGCTTATTGACAAGTTCATCTAAGGCATATTTTGTATATACACGAGGTAGGAATTCACCGGTAACCTTGGGAAGTCGAGCAAAGTTTCGACTGACATAAAATCACTTGCAATGTGCTTTAGACTATAAAGCTCATTTTACAGCTAAATAACATATTAATAAAGATTGGACTTTGGTCCAAATTGATATCTGGTTTCTACTTGGCATTAATCTGAGAGGATTCTACCAGGATAAGAATATGTTCCACCTGAGGAGAAACTTCATTCCAAAAACAAGTGTTATTAATGTTTAAATTCAACTTTTTTTTATCTTGGTTTATATTGAACCTGAAAGTAAAACCAAACAATAATAGGAAATAACTATCCAAGACTGAGAATAATCACAACCATTTAAGTAATTAAAGAAAAATACCAGTCCAAGCTTTAAATGACTCATGAGAAACAAAAAAAAATAATACAGTAAAAGAAATCCTTCATGATTTTATTTAATCAAGTTTCTCAGCAAGCGTCATCCGTTGTCTAGAAATTCGGAAAATAATATAAGAAAGAATTAAGAAATGAAACAGCAATGGAACAATGGAGAAGGTAGGTCTGTACCGTCGGATCTGCAGCCCCCTCCTGAGTTGATGGTGGATCCACCATGAGCAACGACAAATCGAGCCCGAGTTGTAACCCTAAAACTCACCTTCTTCTCAGCACGACAGGAAGATGTTTGTGTTTATCGGGTTTCGATGCTGAGGGTAGATAATAAATTCAACCCGCAAATCCGAGCCGTTTCATTTTGAAATTCTCCTAAACCCTCTAAAAATTTAAATCGAAGGCATACGCTGCCAGTGTAAAAGCTGATAGGAGCAGTTTCATTGCTGATCAGTTGATGCATTCAGCCTCTCTTCCTTCGGAATATTTTTATTTTCTATTGCGCTCTATTCCAACATAAACTTGGCAATTTCTACTTTGTGCTTCCATTTTTACGAACTAGAAATCTGAGTTGTTCAAATAGATTTACAAGTTGCACGAGTTTTACATTACAAACTTCGTCGTCAGATAACATAACGCATAAATCTTGGAGGCAAAAATCATCTCATGAACCATAAAACATTAGTAAATGAGTAATCCTAGTATGAACCTCCACTCAGCAAACTCAACAGAAATTGCTCATATTACATGAATCATAACAAATATAAATGAAAATAATGTTTCCAAAACGAGCATCAAATGTGTTCTGAAGCAGTCACAGGACAAAAAGCATCCGTGTTATCTGAACTAGAACAACCTGAAACAGAAGCATTATGATAACTAATTATGCAAGAGAAAGAGAAAGACATTAAAAGTAATAAATTTTAACTTTAACTCTCCCCAAAACATGCCCATGCAGAGGAATTAGGCTTTTATAGTAACTAATGCATGTTTCAATTCCTAAACTCCAAAAAATAGAAATTATTAAACAGTAGGATACAACCCAGTACAAAAAAAAAGATGGCATTCTTGCAAGTATATTACATGTATGCTATGCATAGGTACTCGAGTAATGAATATATATCAAAAAATTATGATGTATGGTTTAAGCTCAAGACACCAATTGCTGATTTCTGTATCAACAAAGTTGGAATTCCAAACCACTAGTTGAAACTTCACCACCTCCCTGTCAACCTATCCCAAATACCCACAGCTATTGTAGAGGGCTAGTGGCCTGAAACATCATAGAACTTACTCATATGCCCCTAAAAGACTATAGAAATCTCATCTCTGTCAATTTATCATCTACTTCAAAATTGCATGAACCATCTCCAAGAATAAGAAATAAGGCACTGCATTGGCTACTTAGCCATATTCTCTATATGGCATACTCAATATTTATGATTGTGAAAGGGATATGTGACAATTGAAGGTTTTCTATTTGTACTGAATTAGCTGCATCCTTCTATATGTGGTGGGAAAGATTTGCTGAAACTTGCCCACAAGTGTATGCTAAAACTTGCCCACAAGTATATGCTAAAAGCCTAAAACATCACACAGCATACACAAACAAAATGCATGACAAATGTGGGAGTAGGCATTGCAAAGAAATTAGACGTCAGGTGAAAATTGCATGACTACCTTGTGATTGAAAAGCTATCTCTGGATGTGCTCCGTCAATAGCAGAATGGTGGGGGAAGTCAAGTTGCATTTCTTCCGCAGCTAAACCAGCCCCATTCAGAGCTCGTACCACTTCTCTGTGTACCACTCCATTCCCTTCTGGTGTCAAATGCAGCCCATCCCTGAAAATTAGGGTCTCATATCACATTGTACCAGGTAACAGCATATACTAGTAAACAATATTATAACCTGCTTAGATCAGTAACTAAGGTGATGTAGGGGATTATGATATTATAATATCATTACTATTCCTAAGGCAGGCCACACATAGATTTGGGCTCTACCATACCAGAAATAGATGCATCCACAATACAAGTCAGGTACGCAAAGGAAAGAGTCAAGAGACCTTAAGAAAAGTTTTTCCCATCCTTCTGTTTGTTGCATAATAGTCCATGTATCAACGCATGGTATCTGCATCTCTTCAGCGAGCTCTACACATTGCCTTGCATATGTACCAGTCACCTCATTGGTCCTCTCAGGGAGCTTCCTTGCCTTCTCTCCAAAAAGAGATCTGTTAAAAACTTACTTTTACTTCTCCACTCAAAATTAAAATGAGGTTTCCAAGATATGAGCAGAGTCATAGAAAAAGGATTATTCCTGATAAAAAAAATATACCCGATCAACATAATGGCCATGCCAAGATTAACAAGCGAGCATTTTTCACCCAATTGCAGTACTCAATTTACAGAAAAGGAGGAGTGTTCCTTCTGAAAGCCAGTTCTTTTATTGTTGCTAAACTTCATTAAATCGTTAGTGAAAGTATGGTGATAAGAACCCAACATGGCAGTACCTTCCAGATCTTCTTGTAATTTGGTATATCATTCAAGCTCTTTGAAATAGAAAAAGGGAAAGGATTTTACATCAAAATCCAGTACTAAGGAGTGAGAGAAAAAAACAAACTTGGCATATTGTTCTCTGCCATCTTCATCTACAGGAGGAGGTGCTATCAAAATAACTACCAAGTGGGGCGAGATTTCCTACAAAAAAAGTTAAAGGGAACAGATAAGTGATAATTATAAATGAAGTTATTTCTTCTAATGTTGATAAAAGTAGAACCCCAGAACTATAAGAGCAGCTGCAAACAATGATTAGGGAAACAAACACAAGGTTAAGTTAAAGAACCCCCACAATTGTTGCAGATGTTGAATCCAACCCATACAATTTTGTAATAGCAGTAGTGGCATTAAAGAACATAACGAGCAGGTTGCTTTTTGCTGGTACAGGTAAGAAAGAGATGGGTATGAAGTAGGACCTTTAAATGAGAGATGATTTTCTTGAGGTTATGCTTGTACTCATGAAGAGGTACATGCTGCTTTTCACTCTGCCTTCCGAGGAGAACAGCATCGTTTGCACCGAAGAAAATGGTGACGGCTAAGGGAGGGGGTGTAGGGGCGGTCTGCATGGTAGATGGTAGATGGAGATGTGATGAGAAAGCGAGAATTGGGCGACTGTAAGAAGGAAGGAAGGAAGGAGAGTAGCAGGGTAGTGTACTTACGAGAGGAAAGAGATGATGGAGCAGGAACAAAGCCCAGCGCGTGTTGTATCCGCCGTAGCCTCGGACGAGGACGTCAGCCTGTAACAGTAACAGTAACAGCAACAGAAAAAGTAACAGAAGAAGAGGTAGCCTGGCCTGGCCTGGCCTGGCCTAGCGTGAAGAATTGGATTTTGTTGGTGGAGATCTGATATTCATCGAATTCATTCATTCCTTAAGATTCCTTAAGATTAAGAACTAAGAAGGATGGTTTGAGAACTGAAGAGAAGTGAACTGAGATCTAATAAAAACAAACCTTGCGCGAGTAGGAGTCGGCGAGAGCGGCGCCCCACCCGCCGGGGCGGAAGGACTGCTCGGTGATGGAGTCGCCGAAGAGAACTATCTGCGGCCGCACCGTCGTATGAGTCATCTATCTCTGATCTCTCGTCTCTCCTTAATTAAATTAATTAGCCCTTTCTTCTTCCTAATCCTCCCTCTGGGGATCCAGATCCAGCCCCAGCCCCAGGCCCCACAAAATAATCGATGTTGAAACGACCATTAAACACTGGCTGCAAAATTGAACCGATTAAAATATTTCGGACGAATAATCATAAGTGATTAATATATTTTTCAATTGGACTTTGATATATTGATTATATATCCAAATAAATTAATAAATAATTAGGTTGTAAAATAAATGTTTAACTTTTGGTTCATTTCTAAATAATATAAATATAATTATAATTTGTGATTAATTTTTATAATTAGTATGATAATAATTTGTGATTATTTTTTTTAGCAGTACTATTCTCGAGAACAGACTATTCCTATATGATCCAAACACACCAGAATTCCTAAATGCTTTGAATGGTTTGTGGAGATGAGAGAATTTGCGGCAGAATGAAAAGTCCAAGATCTAAAATACAGTTAGACAATAATAGAGTTGATAAAGCATCATGAAAATAAGGGAAAACATACAAATACAATGTTATGCCGTTGATGTAGTGTGTTAATAATTGTGATGTCTACAATACAATACAATACAATAGAAATGATGTTTTTGAGGAGATAAATTATTCATTTTATTATATTTCTTTAGTGTTTCTTTGAAGTAATTATTTCTAACACATTTTTGTGTCCATTGCAGGGATTCATTGGTGAAATTAAGTATGAAGTTCATTTGATTGATGAGAGATAAGCTAGATGTTAGTGTCAGAAATCATAACTAACTGACCTTCCATGAGATCATGTATTTAATCGTGTGTTTGTTCGTAAGTCTTGATCCAAGGAAGTACATCAGTCTATACTATATATGTGCTGCAAACATCCATCATCTGATTTGGTGTCTTTAACAGTTAAGAAAACTCACGAGATTGATGGATGTATCACGTACAACTATCAGACTAGATTCGGTAAAAATCAACAGGGTCGGAGGAGTAAAATAAGAATTATGATTATAGATGAAATGAAGAGTTGGATTAACAGACTTCGGAGACGATCAAGGAGTGGGTAAACATAATTTTTTTCTAATTTTGTACCAAACTTTCTAGCGGTAATTTATTAACTATTTTTAAGTAATTCATGACTGGACTTTGTTTAAATTTATGTTGTATGAATTTTTTTATGATGTATGAAATTAAGCGATACAAATTTATTTTTCATGTTTTATATCTTTATCTTTCAATATTGTTATAATCAAGTTTTGATAAAAAAATAAATGGTATAATAAAAAATGTTTTCAAAAAAGTACAGGGCTGAATCGAGTTAAAAATTTCTTCCAAAAATATGATTCGAATTAAAATTTAAAAACTCGGGCCATAGTTGTTCATTCAAAAAACTGTACACTAAATAATGCGAATTTTTTTATTTTTTTTATTTTTCTGTTATTAAAAAAACGGCAGTGATTGAGTGGCATGTACAAACAATATTTAGGCATATTTTATACATATTCTTCTATTAATGAAGACAAATAGTCAAATATTAATTATTTTATGACATGTCAAACTTCAATGCAATACCAATACAGTAACTATGAATGATGCGCACTCGTGGCCCATTCCCCTTCTCACCTTGTCAAAAAATATATTAGTTTAATTATAGTTATCTACAAATTTTAAAATTTGTGTTCCACGGCCAGCACTGCGCCAGCGAGTCTAAATCGTCGTGAGTCGTGACAGTATTACATTAAGTTAGTATTACATTATTACATTAATTAATTAATCTGCTGGTGGTAGCGTCCCGTCCTTTCCCGTCCCGTCCCGTCCCGTACGAATCACGATTTAATGCAATTATTATGCAAATTAAAATGGAAACCGGATCACCTTCTCACATGTACCAAAGTTATGGGCCAATCAACTACAATCATTTGTATTTATTTTCATTATATAAATAAATTAATTTCAAATATAGGATTAATTTGATATAAATTAAGAACTTTGAAGAATAAAATTCTACATTTCAGACTTTAAGGACAAGTTATCAATATTATTTTCTTTCGCTAAAAATATTTTTCAAAGATTTGATGGATTTTGGATTGGATCGATGGTATAAGATCAAAATGCAACATGATAAACTATGAGATAGGAACATTTAGATTTAGCCATGCATGCGTGTGTGATGGGCATCTGCCTTTGTTTTCTATTGAATGAGTCATCGATTGGAACGCATTGCTCTCGCTGAAAAAGAACTTGTATTGTTAATTATTTATCTATTTTCAAAGTTGACCTTGTAACTGGTCTAGATATAATTTGTTTAATTATTAATTCACGATTAATACGATACATCTTTTGCTTCATTTGTGTTCATACGAGGGAGGGAAGGAGACGTGTACGGTGTACCCAAAATAAAAGAAAACACAATTAATTAGACATTGATTAAACACAATTAATTAGACAATTAATTAAACACAATTAATTAGACAATTAATTAAACACAATTAATTAATCCAAGAATATCTTCCCGTTGGAAACTTGGAATCTGATCTGATCTGTACGTCATTTCCATGTGCGCACAGCACATGGTTTAATTTGTGATTGACAAATTCCACCAAGTGCATATTAATTAGACATTGAGCTGACGACAACTTTATTAATTTGCCATCAAGGCTCAGTGTGTGTGTGTGTGTGTGTGTGTGTGTGTGGCAGCAATATCTTTGCCCAAATCAAAGCAAAGCGTGCGCTTGCAATCAACTCGGCTTAATTACCTACATTTCATCAACTATTTCTGGGGGCATTTTGGTACTTAAATTTCATTAATTATTTCTTTTCAGATGTAAATTGAAGCCGAGGGTTGCTTCTTTCTAAAAATAATAATAATAATATTGTAATTAGTTTCAGATATATTTGTTGGTATTATACAAATAGGAAAACCCCTTTACCTCTATAAACAATTTAAAAAAATTACTCCATTTAAATATATATAATGAGACCCGAGCAAAAACTTGAAAATGAAACTCCATAAAATGCACTTGCCCCATCCCAACATATATATAAAATGAAAACTAAAGCGTACAGCATATATAAAAATTATATTTAACAAGCTTAACCCACCCCACTACATATCATACTACCTATTAAATTACGCCCCAACGTGTGATGCAAATTTCCATGCTCATTTACCCCTCATTGGAATAAAACCCTTTTCTTCGCTAAAAAAAATGCGAGTTGCTGTAGATCATTTTCCTACATTTGAAAAGTGATTGTGTGTTTTTTCATCGGTCAACACATTCTTATTAAATTTACAATCATTTGAAGCTCTGATTTCATTATTAATATTTTTCTAATATTTCTCCGTAATTTTTCTGACTGCTCTGTTTTTCCGAATGACCTAAAAAAATTTTCAGCACCGTGCTCACCTCTAAAAATTATTCAAGTTATATTTTCTTTTTTCATTATTAAAAATAATTATATTCTTTTGTCAATTCTTTATTTAATTAACTTGAATATAAGGTATTTTAAATTTTATTATCTATTGCAACCAATTTGAAAAAAAAATCAGAGCTAAAAGGCCTTAAAATAAATAACAATCTTCAAACTCGATTAATTATAAAATATTAAATACTAGTTCGCGTTATAATTTTTTTAACTCAATTAATTATAAAATATTAAATACTTATTAGCATTATAATTTTTAATAATTTTAACAATTAAAATCATAATAACTAACTTGGCCTTAACAAAAAAAAAATCAGATCTAAAGTATACTTTTTAAAATTTTGATCAAATAAACTTTAAAATCATAGATATATTCTTAATTATTTAGATAAAATATATATCAAATTTGAGACTAATTGATAATTTATTATAATAATATTAAAACTTCACTTTTAAAATTTTAAAATTATGTGACGAGAGATAAAATATCTTTTTTAAATTGACTGAGAATAAATACACATAAATATGCATATATATATGATTTGAAAATTTTAATAATATATATATATATATATATATATATATAAAGAAATTACGGTAGAGTTGAAAGTTAAAAATTAGAAGTTGAATGTAAAAAAGATGGTTTAATAAGATTGTATTCTTGTTTGGATTTTTGTGCCTTTGGGGTGTGTTTTTTTTTTGGTGGGGGTGGGGTGGGGCCCAACAGTCCAACTGCTCAGTTCCTAGCATTAAATTAAATAATATGAAAAATATTGTCTTATTGATGATAAAGTCTAAGCTTCTAGAAGGAAAGTCACCATCCGTCCAAACTTTGTGGGTCTTCAATATTTTCTTTACGCATCCAACCGGTGGGACGCAAGTTTGTTTATATTTCAACTTGTTTGTTGTGTAGGAATATAACACACGCAAACACATGGCGGATGACAAATAAAAGTAGAGTCAATAATTATTATATATAATAAATTTATATTAATATATATTACGTAGAAATTATCATAATTTTTTTTAAATAAAAGCTATTTATGAGTTTATATGGCTAATTTGATGATGTATTTTTGTCTCTCCTTTTGTTGTACCATTCTTTAAGTCTTTGATTAAGAGTTTATTCTAATAAATATATATTTATTTAATTTCAATAAATAAATAAGTTAAGTAAATTTATTTGTATGAATACAAGTAGACATAATGTTTGATATATGTTAATATGATATGATAATAATTTATTACAATAGATAATTGTTTAAAATGAATTAACGGAGGAGAGAGAGAGAGAGAGTGGAGAAAATGAATAAGAAGATTAAATTTAGTCAGGATAGCTGGATAGGGCAGGACTAAGGAGTCAGGAGGCAGGGGCCCAGGACTGAGGCTGAGTAACCTGTGTGGCTGTGTCCTGACTCCTGAATCCTGATCCTGACTAGTGACTCCTGATTCTTGTAGGCAGCGCCAGCAGATTATGGACCCCCATCTATCCCTAACCCCGAATGGCCATGGCTATATCTGTATATATACATATATATTCCCCAATCCATGCCCTCAAATCTCAATCCCAATCCTCTTCTCTGAATCTCTGATACAACACCAGCGATCCACATGGGACTCCAGTTTGTTTCTCCCATGGAGGCGGCAGCCCACATCAACATCAACATCAACATCAACATGCAGATGCCTATGATCATCACCCCTCCTCCTCACCCCCACCTCGATCTCTTTGGTGATGTCCTGGAGGCTGTCATCTCTCGCGTCCCCACCGTCGACCTCATCCCTGCCTCCCGCGTCTCCCACGAGTGGCGCTCTGCCGTTCGCTCCTCCCTCCGCCGCCACCCCCGCCGCTCCCCCTGGCTCCTCCTCCGCCACCGCCGCCACCCCTCCTCCCCCCTCTCCTCCCTCCACGCCTTCGATCCTTTCTCCAGCTCCTGGCTCTCCCTCCCCCCCAATTCCCCTTCTTCCCACACAAAGCCTGCTGACGCCAGGATCACATTCCTTCACGCCTCCACCGGCGACCGCTTGCATACCCTCTCCATCTCTAACATTACAATCGCCAAGGACCCCTTCGCCACCACCTGGCGCAAAGAGGCCAGGGCGCCCAAGGTCTGGAGGCAGGATGCTGTCGTTGCTGAGGTCGGCCAGTGGATCGTTGTTGCCGGCGGTGGCTGCCCAATGGTGCTGGACGAAGGTGAAGTGGTTGGGGCGGTCGAGGTTTACGACAAGCACACCGGTGCCTGGGAGTCGGCGGAGCCCATGCCGGCACAATTCGATGAATCCACCTCTGCCACGTGGCTCTCAATTGCGGCATCTGACGAGAGGCTTTACGTGATGGAGAAGAAGACCGGCTTGGCCGGCGCCTTTGATCCAAAGAGCAAGAGATGGGGAACCACCTGGCTGCCGAGGCCTGACCCTGCTGTGCACTCTTGGGCTATTGCAATCGGGCGCAATGAGACGGTGTTAGTGGTGGCGGTGGGCCTGACATGCAAGTCCGGAACAACGGTGAGGTTCTTGGAGGTGAATGGGGAGACAACGCGGGTGGCGGAGGAGATGCCGAGGGAGATGGTGGAACGGCTGTTCCCGACCGAAGACGAAGATGAAGAGGATGCGACGTGGCGGAGCCGCTCTGTGGAGGTGTGCGGAACAGAGTGCGGGGGGTACGTGTACAATCGGTCGGAGATGCGAAATGGCGCCGTGCTGTACGAGTTTGCGGAGGAGGAGGAGGAGGGAAGAATAGTGGGGAGGTGGGAGTGGGTCCCGCTGCCAGAGAGGGTGGGGGAGAGTGGGATGAGTCGGATGGAGTTTGGGTGTAGTGCGGTGGGTTTGGATGAGCTGGCGGCTCTCGGGGGGAAGTAATTAGCTACCTCGACTCAACTGTCTACATCTGCATTTTAGTATAATATTTTGTCAATTCACGGGGAGTAACATTTTTGTTGTATAATAATATTATCACTTCCTTTTGCTAGTGAAATCATACAATTTCCTTGGCATCTTATTCTCTCCCAATGCGACATTTTCTAATTTACCTGACATTTTATAACACTGAATATTTCTTTAAAAAAAAAATCCATAAATTCACTCATTGTCTGATATTTATTGAAGTACTTGTAAAGGAAATTCACTGGATTACCTGACATTTCTCTTGCATAACACCCCAAAAAAAAGACTAAAACATTCCTAGATGTGGTGTCATCAAGTGACAATCTGTTTTGAACTTCAAAAAATTAACAATTAACAATTGAATATATTTTTAAACTTATGAATTGATTGTATTATAAATTTACAATTAAGAATTGAATATATCATTAAAATTATTATCTATTTTTTATATTTCTTGATGGGATATCAAATGACAATCAAATTGTATGAAATCTAGAACACAATTAGTCTATAAATTTAATAATAAATTTGTAATTTTTTTCTATTTTCAAAATTTTCTATAAATTTATATAAAATTGACAGTAAAAATAATCCATTGTGAAGGATCCCGCCCCTTATTTATTTTGTAAGTAAGTATAGTGTATTAAAATCGGGACGGGTTTGGACTAATCCGGGCGGGTTTGGTCGGGACGGGTCGACGGATTAGACGGGACAGGTTATGACGGGTTGGTTTTGAGAGGGTGCGGTCGCGATCCGTTCTAGTATCATGGGTCAGACGGGTCAATGTGGTGGGTCGGGACGGGTTGAAGGGCGGAACGGGTCTGGTCGGATATTTTGGACCATCATTTTTTTAATTCAAAATAACTCAAATTAATCCAAATAAATTCTCAAAAATTCTGAAAATCATAAAAAAATTCAAAATATATAATCATTAATATTCTTAAGCAATTTTTTTATTTTTTGGTTTCTTTTACAACTTAAAATCGATTTTTTTTTGTTTGGTGCGGGTAAAAGTAAAAGGGTAAACGCCGGTTTATCTACATGTATTTGATGGGTATTTTAGATGTGGTGTCATCAAGTGACAATCAGTTATCTTGAAAATTTAGAAAATCTGTTTTGAATAAATTCATACAAAAAAATTTTAAAATTAAGAAAATGAATATATTTTTAAATTTATGAATTGATTGTATTTTAAATTTTGTATAATTTGAATGCCCTTTGATATTTACTCATTAAAATGATTATCTAGTTTTTATATCTCTTGATGGGATATCAAATGACAATCAAATTGTATGAAATTAAAAACACAATTAGTCCATAAATTTAATAATAATTTTTTTATTTTTTTATTTTCAATTTTTTTTATGAATTTATATAAAATTGACAGTCAAAATAACCCATTGTGAAGGATCCCGCCCCTTATTTAAATCTTAAGTAAATGTATCTATAATAAAAATTTAAATATGAACTTTTTGAAGCTCATAAAAGAAAAAATGATGGAATTGGAGCCAATAATGAAAGAGAAAAGAGCAGAACAATTTGACAACATGGTGTCGTCACAGAGACCGACGTTGAGAGGAGGAGAGGAGATGCTCTGGTGGAAAATAATGAGACTAAAATAGCTTTTGGGCATTTGCCCAAGTGGCCAGTACCAGTAGGTAATGGCTGTATCACTATATGATAATATGATATGAATCATATCCATATATGTCTGTATCAGGCTGTCGGTGTCACAATGCCTCCAAATTCCAAACGGAGATGGAGGTGCGGGCCCACCTGTTTTCTAGAAGACTTATATTCTTCTTAGAAGAGAAGACTTATCAAATGAAATCAATAATAATATTGTAGCTGGGGCCCGGACTGGTGTGGTGTCTGTCATCCATTGTAAAATTTAGTTATCTATTTTTTTATTTATTTTTAGTCTCCATGCTTTGCAGATCAATATTGTTGAATTTGTGTAGATTTGAGCCAAAAGTTTTCAATCTGTCGCCGTCATGGTACAAAATTCTCTGTTTGTGCGGTTGGCAGTGAAAGCAATTTCTAATCTCTTTTCTGTGGCTAGAGAGTTACACTTCTCCTCTTATTCTCTTCTCTTCTCTTCTCTTGAATAGTCCAAATTTCCATTCATTTTCTCACCTGCCTTCTCTTCTCTTCTCTTCTCTTCTCTTCTCTTCTCTTGAGACGAAAATGACAAAGATTTTCTTTAATTTAGAAGGTGTCAAATAAATGAGAAACGACTAGCTCTCTTTTTGTTGAGGAAATAATAATAATAATAATAATAATAATTAAACAAATAAGTATGCTGCGCTGCAATAGTATATATAATTCATTCCAAAATTGTGTGGGGGCCGGGTATGAGATCTGATTACACTCATCTTTTGTTTACCTTGAAAGTATCTATCTATGTATATATATCTTCCGACCCTCTGGATTAATTTCATAAAAATATAAGAGTAGCTAGATAGAACATTTAAGTATTATTTTTAATCGATGATTACGCCTGATGCTTCAGAAATCAGAATTTAGAATCGATCATTGCTCTAGATTCTAGAAGCCTTTCCGAGCTACTCAGACAACACACTATAATATATAAGTCAATTGCTCCTTTCTAACAATAGAACTGTTAGTCGATTAGTATTAATATTAGTATTAGTATTAGTTTTAGTATTAGCACTGCCACTTGCTGAATACTGAACACTGAATATTAATTACAATTACTATTTACTGATAAGTCTGATATGCATCGTTCACCTAATTAGGCTGAAAGCGGAAGGTGGCCCTGCAAATATATCAAAACCATCTTCTAATTCCATTTATGTCGCTCAATAAATTTATATCACAATATTATGAGATTTACGAATTTTCTATTTTTCGATTTTTTTAAGTATTTACTATGGATTTTAAAAAGTCACCTTTTTTTTCTTTTTGCAAACATTAAATTATTTTATTAGTATCTTAGAGACGAATTGAAATTCTAAAACAAAACAAAAAAAAAGAAGTAGAAAAAGATTGTATCTCATTACATTTTTATATATAGAATTTATTAGACAGCATAATTAAAATCGCTCTCCCGCTCTACAATCACAATCTATTTTTTCTTTCAGATTTCAGTTGGCCCCAAATAAATCTGCCTATATTTCGAGGATCCAAACAATAGCAAACCCATTCAAGATTTATATAGACTAGGACTTCACTCCGATAATATAACCCTCAAATATATAAATAATAATATAAAATTTTAAATATATTTAATAAAATATTACATTAAAAAAATTTAAATACAATATTTTTTAAATGCTAAATAATAATAATAATTATTATGATAATAATTATTATAATAATAAATAATATATTTAAATACTTAATAATTTATAAATGATCATATAAAAAATTGGATCATTTTAAGAATTAAATTTCACCTAAGACTTAAATACATTACACACATTATTTTTAAATAAGGAGAGAGAAACTATTTTATCTAAACTCTTGGATTCAAGAAGATGAAAAAACTTAAACAAAATTAATGATGGAGAAAATTAATGATGTAGCATGTTTAGAAAGGTTGAAAGCTTAACCCTCCTCTTTATAATGTGCGCACATTCTATGCACAAAATATCGTGAATTATATACACGACATATCATCCACTTTCATTTATAATTTAATCTGTTTTATTTCATCCCTATATTTTTTTAGAAGTATGCAACTATACACTTCTGCTACTACTGGAAGATTTAAACAAGATAATAAAATATTTATCTCATATATAAAGCGGTGATTTTTTTTTTCAATTTAGAAAGTATTTTAAAACATAAAAAAAGTATGTCTATTGGAAATCATACTGTTAGAATTAACATCATCTGTTAATTATTTATTTTACTTTGCATACATATTCTTTTTTGAAAATTTAAAGAACAAGCTTCAAATGTTACATATTAATTTTTGAGCATGTTATGACTCAAATTAATTATAAATACTTCAGCGTGCAATTTTAATAACAGACCTTTATACATCAAATCAGTGCAACAAAAGCAACGCGAGGTATATCTCTGGTGTTGTATAGGTTGCATGTGTGTTGTATATGCAAAGTGTTGCTTCAAAATGCTACATATGCAATATATTGCTTCAAAATGCTACACATGCAATGTGGTGTATATATGTGATTGAATGTATTGCTATATGGCTAGTAATAATGGACTAGCCACAGAAAATCAACATCATTTATTAAAAAAGAAAGATTTAACAGTGATTTTTTATTTAAAGCATTGCCTAATATTAAAATTTCTAACAATTTTTTTTTACCTTTAACAACAATTATTTGATAAATATATTTTTAAAAGACTTAGTTTAACAACTTTTTTTTTGTTAAAAAACATTGTTAAAGATGTATATATAACAACAATTCTTACAAGAAATTAATCGTTGTGAAAGAACTGTACATCGTTTTCTTAGACCAGGACTTCTGTAATGGCGGTGTAATATTTTTACTAACACCCTTGTAATAATGGCTATAAACTCTTAATAAACCCAAAAGAATCATTATTGATTTTTTTTCCTGGCTAGTGAGACTTTAGAATTGCATCATTGGCATCTATCGATCCTACTTGGGACTTGGCCACGCACAACAGTGTTCAATAAGACAATAACTGTCATGTTCCAGTGAAATAATTTATACAAAAATACATAATTATATTTATATACATAGGTGATTTAATAAGTACCCTCTTTAATATATTATCTGATTTGATTAAATATTGATCTGACAAGTAGAAGCGGAGCTATACTGTGGCGGGGCCGTCCCCCTGCTATTTTTTTTTTTCAAAATTATTATTATAATTATATATATCTTTCAAAAAATAGAAAAATAAATTTATATTGAAGAAAAAATTTCAAAATTTATTTCTCTTATTTTTTTTTTAATTTTTATCCCCTAAAATGAAAGTTTTTTGTCCGCCCTTGCTGATAAGTAACCTATTTTTTTATGTTATATTTGTTCTTTATTACCAGGTTACACATTTCATTTTTTGGCCACTTCTTCAACGTGTGACATGCATGTTTTACTGTAACGAAAGACTAGGTATGCCGCTTGTACTTAGTCAATAATTGTGCAGCTTTATTTTTAAACCTGATAGGGCTGTGTTAAAGATTCATTTATTATCAGTCCGATATGACATTATTATCAGTCCGATATGACATTAATTTATTAGGCTCTATAACGCCTCATTCACTCATCATTTATTTTGAATAAGCATATCTCGAGCTGGACATCCCGAGCTCAAGGCCATTTCGATACTCATCTCGAGTGTAGCTGTCTTTGTAACCGTCCATTATAAGTAACGGTTATAATTATTCATAACCCAAAATAGCATAGTTTTATATGGCAATAACACACCATCAATTGCACTGACTTATCATTATGTATAATTATCACTTTTTATGATTGATTTTTCCTGATATCATGCCACAAACTAAGACAGGGAAGAAAATCATTCTCACTTTACACGCACATAGTTTATAAATCAGAGTAACTCATGTACTCCTTTACACACTTTCATCCTCAAATATTAACACATCATCACTATCCTCGTTGACATGACGTGACCGTCTAACCCAGGACGTATTAAAACAATTAAGTCAAAGTTTATATAAAAAAATTGTGACCTCAATAATCAACACTATGTAGAATGAATAATTAATGGGGCGATCTATAATAATATATCATTGACCATTCATTTATATTAGCATCAGATAAATTGTTAAAGTTTGTAAAAAAAAATTCTAAAATAACACTACATAAATGTGATGATTTGTGCGCCGAAATTGTAAATTTTCTAACTTCAGATATATATTTTTTCTGTCTTATGACACGTAATGCTTAGATTCATAATTTTGATGAGCTCTGTATATTTTATCTTTCGTCTAGAAACTAGTACTTTTTTCCCATGATATATGCATGCCAATACGTCATATATAACATTAATATATATAATATCTGTCAGCGACAATTTAGAACTTGCTGAAAGTTGAAGTTATTGTTTGGTGGTATATATTATATTTATTATATAGAGTCGTTGCGTGTATGGTACAACAACCGGGGGTTCAAGAATAAAAAATAATTAATTAACGGTCTGGGTCTAGTTGGCTGCCTCTATTATAATATTATTATTATTATTATTCCTGGTGGAGTAATTCCAGATGCAATGACGTGGCGGCTAATACTTACAAAAACATAACAAAATTTCTGAGAAATTACATCTCATACGTACTGTGACTAGGATACTTTTCTTCTTTAAAAATAAAGTACGTTGCAGGTTCAAAATGCAATTAATGCCAACTGTGTATTTATTCAAAAAAAAAACGAGAGTTTGATCCTTAATTTTTCTTCTTCAAAAACTTCTTTCTTCAAAAAATTTTTTCTTCAAAAGTTTTTTTTAGCAAGGATTTCATATGCTACCTGACAAAGTCCCACAAACAAACTAATTATTGAGGAGACAACAAAAATCTTAGGATGTTTCATCTGCTTATCGTGAGAGAAATGATATTTAACCAAAAAAAAAAGAAAAGAAAGAAAGAATATTCGCGCATAGATAACTACAATTTTTTTTTCAATAAGAACCTTTATTTTACCAGTAAGATACGTATTTCGTGCGTCTCTTCGAATGTACAACTAAACTAATATTATATTTTATTTCAAGACCTGTCGCACATTAATTGGACTAAATTGTTTTTTTTTTTCGTTTTTACGTAATGTAATGGTAATATGAAGGGGCTGCCTGATCTTATTCTCTGTGGGCTGAGGCCTGAGTGCCAGTCTGACAGAGCTAGAATGAACTTCAAGGGTCAATTTCAGCGAAAATCAATAAAATAATTTATTAAATGAAAATGCTTTAATATCTCTATATCTACTTTTTATTAAACATGTAAGTATTCTGATCTTACAACAATTTAATTTTTTTTATTGATAGAGCTAATATTAGTCATCGGATTGAGTTATTAGTCAAATAATATTATTGTTTCCATGATCATTTGTGTTGAAGTTATAATTTTTCATTAATTTTGATTGTTACATAAAATGCTACATAATTTAGGAGTACAATGGCTTTACTTTGTTTTCTTTTCTTTTTCTTAGATTACCATTAATTATGAATTTTAACTTTCCTTAAATTCTAATTATCAAATTTTCTCTCAATTTTATATTTACTTTATATGAATTATGTATTGATGATTAAAATTTATATTAATTACTAAATTATCTTCATTTTTATTTTCTTTTTCTTTTGTGCATAAAGATATAAATTTTTATATTTTTAAAAGACATCACTATAGGGACACATGGGCAAGATGCTAGTAAAAATTAAAACATGTTACAATTCTTTTTTGAAGTAAAAATTTCCAGTATACGTAGTTGTAGGCTTGTAGCCCTGTAGCAATCAGCAAGAGCAAGCAATTTGATAATGTTGTAAAAAAATAAATTTGCTACGTTTCGTATAGCATTTAATAAGAGTCTAATTTGTCTGAAAACTATATAATATGATAATTATGATTTCTTGAGAAAACAAAAAGTTAACTGATGAATCTTTATTTATTTATTTATTTATTTATTTTTAATGATAAAATAAATAAAGAACCCTCCGTCAGTGGGTGGGCTGTGTTCATGCACATATATATTGATCATCCCACATGGCCACATGTGCCCTTTTTCTTATCCATTTTAAAAACTTGGGCCTTAATTTTGTTGTCGCTACTCTTCCAAATATTTCTCTTCGATCCGAGTGCAGTGTTGTGCATCACCAATTCACCATGCAAGGGGGAGGGGGAGGGGAGTTCTATGGACCCCAACCGAACACTTCTTGTTGATGTTTTAATTTATATAATTGTGCCTGTGTTTTTTAGTAAGCATGGATCAAATAAGCAATGGCATTTCAGAAAGATCGATCATAAAAAGTGATATTCACAAATTAATGCAATGGCAGCGGGCAAATTAAGGGTGCGCTGACATTTCATTTAGCTTAATAACAATTTTTCAAAAAAAAAAAAACAATTATTGATTGAGAATTTTTTTGTTTCCCGCACCCTTCATCACTGGATAATCCCCACGCTATAAGCGCTCATTTCTTTAATTAAGCACGTGCTAATTAAGCCCGACATCCATATATATAGTTTCTTCAATATTTTCTCAATTAGATCTAGCGTCTACCGCTTTCTTTTGAATTCTCTCTTCCTTAGAACTTATGATTTTGAAACGTATTTCATGTATTATCACTTTAATATTGAACATAAATTAGAATGTTGTGATATTGAATATATTATTAGAGTTGATAAAATTGTATAGAGATATATTTAAAGCGTACTTGCTGCTTTATGAGAAAATATTATTTTATGAAATTTATTTTTTTTCGTATTATTAGTAAATAATTGAAACAAATCACATACTCCAGATAATCACATATAAATGATATTTAAATACCCATATATAACACATATCAAAATACCTAAATAAGAAATCTAAATACCTAGATATTATACATAAATACTCAGAACACATATCTAAATATCTAAAATAAATATCTGAGAGTCAAGAGATGTATGGAAAAATTGTGAAAAATGAGTGATTATTTTTTTTATTGAAGCTTGTATGATACAATAAAAAAACAACAGCATTTAATTACCTCTCTTTTTCTATTTAATTACGTTGTTTTTTCTATCAACACTTAAATATGTTATTCTCATAAATGTGTCTTTCTAAACAATTTGCTTGCTTATTTGATCGATTCAAATCCCTAATAGAAAGTAACATGCTCCATTAGTTAGCTTGTTTGAACAATACACACAGGCTGAAAAATTGGCGTTGCTGGCTTGATTGGTAAGCTGCTTGATTATTTGCATTCTAAGAGTTTTAGCAAGGTCTGATTTTGCACCTGAATTCAAGTAGGCATTTATTGTTTCCTGATCATGAATCAATTGATTCAATTTCATGTTACC
Source organism: Schoenoplectus tabernaemontani (assembly GCA_037127355.1). NCBI lineage: Eukaryota > Viridiplantae > Streptophyta > Magnoliopsida > Poales > Cyperaceae > Schoenoplectus > Schoenoplectus tabernaemontani. The sequence goes on along the minus strand of CM073742.1, from coordinate 24,407,914 downwards.
AGTGACTACTGTGTCATTGTATCCGGATTAGATCCGGATAGGACCGGTCCAGATGATGCGGTTTATTCATGCAGAGCTGACTATACTAGAGTTACATCGATATCAAACACTCTGTGTACTGTGTACAAGAACATATATATACATGCAAAATATGTTAGATCATACATCTCAAATTTCCATCCTTTTCCATAAATGAATGCATATTACAAAGTCGACAAGTTTAATGAAAACTATCACCGTCGTAAATCAAAACAAGACAACTGCCAAAAACATATCAAATTTAATTTAATTAAATCAAATAGGTGATAGTATGAGTCGTCCTTCTTTAACCATATAGCGATTGAGGTCTTTCTTTAACAAGATACTATTTGAAGCTTCAAAATTGGATTTTTGAGAAGGCCCCTTTTCTCTTGAGACATGTTCATTAGAGTAAGTACTACTGGGGATATTCAAGTTCTATCCAGTACACGTTGAAACTATATTATCACTTACCAGACATTGCTAATGCTTCATATATAATTGCAATAATACTTCTTGTATTTCGGTAATTCGTCAATCAAACGAACGAAAAGCTAAGTAAATATAACTACAGAACAAAAATACAAGGGACAAAAATTTGATAAGTTATTCTATGACCGCCAAATGCATTTTTCCTGGTAATTAATAAAACACCTCACCACAAGTGAGAATTATACATTCACGGCTGGTTGATTTCTGGATTAAATTAATTGCTTGATGAAGAGGCTATTTTTCTGAAGGTGTAAATTCATCAAATTGGCGATGGTGCCAGTGCAGATACTGGTGCAATGTAGACGCATGGGACCATCGAGCTCTCGACATAATAGCAGTAATTGTTTTCAAAAACTGCAGCTTTGAATCGCCACATGTTACCCCCCCCTCCCCCCCCCACACACAGAGATTGTTGAATGACAAATTGGGATATATACCACAACTCAGCAGCATTTGCAAATGATTCTGGAACAAATCCATAGATTTTATTGTGGCTAAGATCAAATGCATATAAATTCATTATTAGCCAACACAATATTAACGGACTTCTTTTGTTGACCGAATAAGAAAGAAGCATCGCCACTGAGTCTGTTGTTCCCCACATCAATTATCTTGAAATCTACCCATCCATAACATTTTGGCAGTTCTCAGGTTAAGTTGTTGTTGGAAAGAATAAGCGAGGGAAATGGAGCATGAACAAACCCAGGTGGTATGGTACCGGTGAGATAATTTGAAGAAAGATCCAAGTACCGGTGAGATAATCTGCTAGATTGATGGTTGTGATTCTTTTATGTTTGTAGAAGTTGGGTACTGAACCAGAGAGGGACGTCTGTAGTATGATAAAATAACGAAGACTGGGAATTTTGGTAATGCAAGAAGGAAGGGGACCATAAAGTCCTGGAATTTGAGCAAGAGCCAAGTATTCAAGTTTTGTTAGATCACAAATAGCGCGTGGAAAGGGAGCAGTGAAGTCAAAGTTTTTCAATATGTGACTGTTTACACGGCCAGTTCTGGTACATCCTGTATATACCTGTGCCGATGATGTGCTGATTGAGACATCACAGAAGTTGAAGCCTTTCTTCCAGCTCCGGAGAGTGTCGGGGTTGTTGTAGCTGCTTCTTGATTTTCAGAAGCGCAATTTCATCATCTTTAGTGGATAATACATAGGAGGTGAAATAGAGGAAGAACACAATGAAGAAAATGGTAGACATGTTTATATGTTTTGTTTTCTATGCTACTTTTGAACACTACGAGCGAAAGGTATAAATAGAAGGGCATCACAAATTTTAAAACAACGGGAGCATTTACTTCATCAATATTTAATTTGTATGAACCTTAGTGCACACATTGCAAGGGCAATATTGAGATGAGATGACTTTTGGAGGATGACTCCAATTTCAGTTGACTAAGTTAATATGTATATAATGCTACCATTTAGCATTAACCAGACCCAAAACGTGCTATTTCAAAAGTTTACAAATTACTTGTTAAGCAACTATTTCAATCAGTCTATTTTTAGTCAAAATACCATCTTATTGAACCTTAATTGATTGCAACTATTTCAGGATAAAACTTTTGCAATAGTACTTATATAAAATAGGTGCGTATATATATCTTCCAGTTGTATCCAAAATATTCGAATTTCGAGGAACCATGGCGCTCAATTGCTTGATTCCCATTCCATCTATATGAAAAGGAACCCCCCCCCCCAAAAAAAAAAAGGAGTTGAAAAACAGCGAAAAGTATTATGAAAGCCAATAGAGAACAGCTCCAATGTCAGCGCTTTTTTTTTTGTGACAAAAAGTGGTTAGTACCATCGATTTCATACGAAACCAATAAGAACAGTGTTATGAGGAAAAACAAATGATCAAACAACTGATGAATGTTTTCCTCAGATTGTCACACAATACAGCATAAACCAGTAAGAACCTAGAAAATTATATCACTCCTAAAGTATCACAAAACCTACTAGGATATGAATTAAGTACATTAGAGACAACAACAAAGAACAATATCAATAATTCAATCTAAAGCAAAAGATAAACTATTTTCTAATCAACACATTCTGAGAAATCACCCTCCAAAGCCTCCTCTGTACCCACTTCGGGCTCTACCCGTAAAGGAAGGAGCTCTACTCCCTGATGCAAGATCAAAGTTAATTTGAATAATTGAGATGCATTTCTAGCTTTACACCAAAATTTTTTCAAATTGATAATTTTTAAACCTAATGCTCTATAAGAGGTAGGGGAAGTGTGATTAAAGATAATTAAATTTTTTTCTAACTATATCACCTAGAAAACTGCACTTCTAACTAACTCAACTAAAATCTTATATTTTAGAGGAATACAACTATCCATCAACCATAAATCCTCAAGTAAGTACCCTGAAAAGTAAAATTTTGATAGTAGAACATTGAACAAAAAGGTTATTAGCATTTTCAACATGATTATAAAATACACATTTAGAATCCTCTATTCAATCTTTTTTAAGCAATTGATCCTTGGTAAGTAATTTTTTTCTTCTAAGCAACCACATAAAAAAATTATTTTAAAGGATCTTAGATTTTCAAATCACATCAAAATCAATGTTAATTACACCTCCAAAGTCTAGCCACTCATAAAAAGAATTTACTGAAAATAAACCCGAGCTATACCATAAAAAATGAAAAAGATCATTTTTGAGGGGTTGAAGTGAAAAAGAGCCTAAATTGTGTAGCATAGTTTGTCATTCTTGAAAATAATATCCAACTAATTGTCTTTTGAATTCTATCTGTAAAACCCCATTAGGGTATGCTTCTGCAACAGTAATGTCAAGTTTAGTTGCAATTGAAAATAACAAAGGATAAGTACAAAATAATGCACAACTTTCAACCCATCTATCTTTTCAAAACATCACAGAATTTTCTGACCTAACAGTTTTATTCAAACCCAATTCCATCAAATCCTTATCATGTAATATTGCCTTCCAAAAAAGGGAGACATTAGAGAGAGAACTTAACCTACTACATTTAGCTACAAGAATAATTTTTCATTGACTTGAAATTTTAGGATATTAAAATCTAACTGTCCACTTAGCAAGTAATACAGTATTCATCATTTCTAAATCTAGCAATCCTAAACCCCATTGACTTTTACTTTTACACACAATATGCCAAGCAACAAGACTATTTTTTCCTTACAATATTACACATGGACCAAAGAAAATGTTTTCTAAGTTTATCAATAACTTGTCTAACATGTACATGGAGACGATAAATAAACATCAAATATAATGGAATAGAAGATATAACAAAATTAAGCAAAGTAACCCTACCACCAATTGACAACAACTTACCCTTCCAACTTTGAAGTCTATTCTCAATTTTTGCTAAAAAAAAATTTTTCAATGATCATCTGTAAGTTTTTTATAATGAAGTGGAACACCTAAATATATAATAGACAATTGTGTGAGTTTACAACCTAAACTATTTGCTAAGAAAAGACCTAAATCATCAGAAATATTCAAAGGCACCATCTCACTCTTTTTAAAATTGATTTTAAGACCTGATAAATCTTCAAAAGCTATCAAAATCCATTTTAGAGATTTGATATAATATTCTTTAGCATCTAAGAAGAGGAGTGTATCATCAGCAAAGTGTAAATTGAGTATTTCTTTAAAAGAATCTTTGTTACCTAAACCCTTTAAATAACCTAAAGATTGAGCATTATTTAATAATTTATTAAGCACATCTGCTACTAAAACAAAAAGAAAGGGGGATAATAATGAATCCCCTTGTCTAACACCCCTTTTGTAATTAAAATAAGATCCTAAGCTTCTATTAAAATTGATACAAGTTTTACTACCTTGTAATATTTTTGAAATCCAATTAATCCATTTTGAACCAAAACCTCTTCCATAAAGTGTTTCTAATAGAAAATCTCAATTGACCCTATCAAAAGTTTTTTCAAAATCAATCTTAAAAAGAACCCCCTGAGTTTTTGAAATATGAACTTGATGTAAAACCTCATGATCACAAACTACATTATTCGTAATCAACCTTCCTTTTATATATGCAGTTTGAGTTTGATTAATTAAGAAATCCATAACCAATGTAAATCTATCAGCAAGTAATTTAGAAATTATCTTAAAACTATAATTAAGTAGACTTATAGGCCTATAATTAGTAATTGAATTAGCCTCTTTCTTTTTTGAAATTAAATAAATAACAGCTAAATTAATTTTAAAAATGTCAAGTTGATTGTAATAAAATGCATTAACTAACTTACAAACAAATACCACTTTTTTTATTTCTACTTCACTAAAAGATGCTTCTAAAAATTTCACTTGATTAGCAGTTAATTTGAAAAAGATTGTCAAAAAGAATCATTCAATGAAATAGATCTATCTGTTGAGGTACCCAATAAGGAGCGATAAAAATCTGTAACATGTTGTTGAAGTAATTTTTGATTATAAACTGAAACTCCATTAATATCTAAAGAGAAAATATAGCTTTTACGCTTATTAATAGAAACCATTGTATGAAAAAAATTATATTCAAATCACCCTCCAAAAATCATTTCAAACGAGAATGTTGTTGCCAATATTGTTCCTCTTCTAAGTATATATTATTAAGCTCCAATTGATATTGCTCCAATTTATTTATCTCATTTTGACAAATCATCTTATTTTCTTTTTTTAGCCTTAAGATTAATAGACCAACATCTCAATTTCATCCTAATTGATTGTAATTTCAATCTCCAGTTTCATCTATATTAGAAATGATAATAAAAAAAATATTCCATCAAATACTGTTTTATACAAATACTGAAAAATTGCAAAGAAGTAAATTCATAACTGTTTTATATAAATACTAAAATAATATATTTTTTTAGAAAAGAAACTTTGAAGCAGAATAATGGATGAGTGCCAAGCTAGCATTTGCTTTGACTTGGTTGCATCCCTCACCCAAATTAGTTTCTAGAACTATAAAAGAAATCAATTCCTAAAACTTATGTAATCGATTTCTAAAAAGGGGCAGAAAAGAAATAAAAGCTACACCTATTTTTTTTTTTGCACGGAGTCTTGATTGAAAGTATGCAAAATTGACTCTGAAATATTTATCTAACATATACATTAAAGGTTTGAAAAAGGTTTAGAGAGTGGAGTGAAAGTCGTCGATTGGTGAGGGAAGTAAGAGTGAGCAGAGCACCGAGAGGGAGAGAGACAAGGTGAGGGTTGTCGCGCGGAAGGAGAGAGAGAGGGTGAGAGCCTCAAAAATAAAGGGAGAAAAGAAAGAGCAGGAGTTAAAGGGATATGCATTAAAGATTTGAGAGAGGGGGGAACGGGTGATAACTCAGTTGGCTAGAAAAAAATTGTTAGGTTGTTCTATTTAAAAGTTGAGAGTTTAATATCCGTCAATAATTTTACAACTTCTGCAAAGATTTCAAAAAAGAGAGAGAATTATGAGTTTGGATGTGGCAGTTCATGCTGGGGCATATATAGCGGGTTGAGGGGTTTTACAATTAGTATGTTTCTTTATTTGCCTATATAAAAAAAAATGTGCAAAGGTGCAGTCCAATTGAGAAATGGTTGAGTGAAAGGAAGAAACTGGGTTGGTATCTCTTGCTACTTTGCAAGGTACCTATGGGAAATAAGATCACCCTTAATTCTTAAATGTGAGGAGGATCTTCTTCTGACTCTTAACATGGAATAGGTTTTCAGCAAAGGAATGGCACAAGCACCGAGACATTATGTGTCCATCGGTTATGTGGAACGTATGAAAAGAAAGAAACATAAGAATCTTTCAGCACATATCAAGGAACCACATGATACTAAGTGAATTCATCAGACATGACTTCAAGGATTGGAATACTCACTATTGAATTTAGTTAATTAGGATAATGATGGGGCCTGTACAAATGTATTTTAGTTACTTAGGATAATGATGGGGCCTGTACATTCTTAGCTACAACTCTTGTAAACTTTTTTTTTTAATGGGAAAAAAGTAGGTAATTTGCCTACTCTCTCTCTCTCTCAAAAAAAAAAAAAAAAAAGAAATTGGGTACGGCCAAACTAGCATTTCCCTGACATGGTAACCACTCGAGGCAGAAACATCATTTAATTTTTTGAAATTTGTTTACACTGTGCTCCAATGGAGGTGAATGGAGAAGAGGGGAGGGGAAGAGAATCAAATTTAACATCTCTCAGATTTTATTTAAAGAGGTGAATGGAATATGGAGATGAATGCAGTGATTCCCTTTACTCATTTTTTCCAAAAATTTTAACCCCCCATTTTGGAGTGTAAACAATTTAATCTCCCATCTATTCTCTCCTCTCCCTTTCATTCTCCTCAAACTCTGGAGCATAGCATTAGGAGCACGCCACTAGAGATAGAAAAGAAACATCATCTTTTTAGGGTGAAAGCCCATGGGCAGGCAGAAACATCATTCAAAAGTCCTGCTTCAGCAGGTTTCATTTCCATTTCACCGTTTCTTTCTTTTGATTGTAGCACGCGAGTGTTCTGAATACAAAGATAACCTTAGACGAGTGTTATGAAGACATTACTTTTGTTTTGATATAAAGTACTTTGATATATTCATGACAGTAATTTATCAATACAGATATTAAGTAGAATCTAGCTGATATATTAACTCAATGATATTTCTCATACAGGCCTCTGTATCGTCTCCGTTTGTCGCCACATTTGAAACACGCTTGCCCATGACCAGCTCAAGAAGCACAACACCAAAACTATAAACATCGGCTTTAGCTGTTATTGGAAGCTGGTGTGTCCATTCAGGAGCAATGTACCCCCGTGTGCCTCGGATTCGTGATATCTGGGGGTTGGGACCAATCCTATTCAATAACTTGGACAAGCCGAAATCTGCTATCTTTGGCTCGAGATCAGCATCTAGTAGTATGTTCTCAGGTTTCACATCACAGTGCAGAACCCATTCAAGGCATTCGTGGTGGAGATATGCTAACCCTTTTGCAACTCCCGCGGCAATCTTGCATCTATGATGCCATCTCAAAATATTGTTACCATTTTGTGCAACATTGAAGAGTATTTTATCCAACGACCCGTTCTCAACAAATTCAGAAATCAGGATCCTGTGTTGACCTTTCAAGCAAAAACCACAAACTCGTACGAGGTTCATATGGTTAATGCAACCTATTAAGCTTAATTCAGCCTGAAACTCTTCTTCTCCTTGTGTTGCATCATCCAATTTCTTAACAGCTACCAATCTCCCATCATCTAAAATTCCCTTGTAAACAACTCCAGAACCTCCCCTGCCAAGCTCATCTTTGAAATTCGTAGTTGCCCTCACAAGTTCTTTGTAAGTGTACCTCCGAAAATGATTGCTTATTTCCTTGTAGCCATCCAAAGCTTCAACTGGTTCATTTCTTGACATGAACCAGCACCCAAAAGTAATAAACAGAATCTCCATGACGAAAATTATCAAAGCAAAAATGAACAAATATACAAACATTGAACTTGCCTGGCTTTGTGTGCTTGTTTTGGAGAGGCGTTTTATAACATCATGACTCCCACTGCATGAGGGGTTCTGCACCTGAGGTACTTCAAGCCCCGACTGCGGTATTGAAATTCTTGAAACATTAAAAGCAATGGGAACTTTGAGATATATAGTGCCCCAGTGGCCTGGATATGTGTTGCCATTATAAAGCGAAGATTTGAGGGTACATACACGCATTGAATTCATGTACTGTAAACCGATACATGAGCAATCTTGTTCGCATTTCATTGTGCAATCTTCCACCGAAATGCCTTGTGCATAGAAATAGTCGGACCCCCAAAAGTCAGTTTGTGGAAGCATTATGAGTTTCATTTTTTCAGCACAATTAGACCTAAACACGGGCTTGCAACCTTTCTTCCAATCACTTGAGTCACTCATCTCATAGCCCGGTGGGCATGCACAGGAAGGTTTCGGCGAGTAGACACAGATTCCACTTTTACCGCATAACCCATGGATTAAGCATGGTTCAGAAAAGGCTTGCCATGAAATGGACCAACTGCCACTGTTCTCATCTAAACTATACAACCTAAGATTGCCATCATAGTCTAGAGTTAGCCTTCTTTTAATCCCCACTACTCCAAAATCAGAAGCATAAAATGTGAGATTATCACTTGATTTGAAGTATCCTTGGTCATTAAGGACCCCATATCGAGTGCTATCAGATGACCATCTTTTGTTACTCCAAGAATTCGTGCCAGGAACAGGCCAATATATGTGAGAGAGCTCAGGATCTTCATAAATCAGTGCAAGCATGTTATCATCACTGTACCGACAAACATAATGGCGAGAAATTAGAGAGACGTTTGCCGATACTATTTTTGTGTCCAGAGTGATAGGTTGACCAGGTAACAATGTATCAGTGGGATTATTGAAGCTTTGCCAGAGATATTTGCCACCATCATCCACAATAACAAGTCAGTGCTCCAAACCACCTCCCCATCATAATCCATCAGTTCAATATTTCCATCCTTGTGAAACACTAGCACTGACCCTTTGCCGTTGACGGGGCTGTTTCTATTTGCGCTCCAAGCAATGGTTCTGTTGTGTGATTTCGAGAACCAAATTGAGAAGGTGAAGGAATTGATGCCGACTCGGAGGAAGCCGCAAGAGAAACTGCCGTTTGGAGAAACTAGGACATTGTTTGAGGAATCTTCTACAGAGAGCGAAGATCCTCTTGGAAAAAGATTGCTACTTGTAGTTTCGGTGCATAAAATCGGAGGGAATGCGATCACGAGAAGTACGATCGATGTTAAGTTGGTGTGCATATCTTTGTTTTGATGCATTAATTGACGAGGGCAATGTAATTTGTGGAACAGAGAGAGAATGAGAGGAGAGCTTGCGAGAGTGCCAGAACTCAGTGCGCAGCTAGCTTATGTTATTATGTACCAAATTAAAAATTCAGGTGCGTCCATAAGTCGATCGCTGGAATTGGAATTATTATAGAAAGAATAATAAGAGAATAAGAACACGAGGAGGAATGTATCATTGGACACGAAAAAGTAACTTTTTGTCTTTCTTGATGCAACTTGAAGCTGAGAAATTATTTCAGCACACCAGTGATATAGTGACTAATCAACTAGGACAATAGTTAGTAGGATAACTAATCGTACTCGTACAGTAGGAATTATTTGTCCGTTTCCATTAAATCGACAATTAATTGACTAAATGTGAACCATCCCAGCAAGAAACATGCTTTGGTTGACTTACAAGGACTTCACTTGAGTCTTCAAAACTATGGAGATTTCCTATTTTCCGAAGTTTCACAAATATTTATTTCATATTTTTTAAAATGAATATAAAATAATAGTAAAATAATCATTCTTTGTATATGAAAATATGTCACTTTGAAAATTTTAAAATATGTACTTAAGAAACTTTAAAAATAAAATTTTTATATCCTATAAAATTTTAATATAAAAAATTTATTGAGACAAAAAACAAAATTCAGACATGATTAAATGTATTTTTGTGTTAGATGCATGGATGATCTCTGTGCTCCAAGAAGTACACTAGTTTTACTCACTATAAAAATATTTTATGTGTGCTTAACTTAATATATATATTAAATCATTTCTAAATTTTAATTTATATAGTTCAATAAATTTCTCATATCAAAATCTTATTGGATATACAAATTTTCTATTTTTTTTTAACTTGTAAACATCAATGTTTGTATATGAAAGTAGGTCATTTAAAAAAAATCAAAACAAATAATTAAAAATCTCAAAAAGTAGAAATTTTTGTAATCAAAACAAAAAATTTGCTATGTTTTAGATGAGCGAAAAATCACTAGTACTGGATGGTGCATCGTTAGATCAATAAGTTTTATACCCATCTAAAAAGTAGCAAAAAAATTAAAAAAATATATATAAAATTTGATCTCTAAAGATATTTCAATATAAAGATTATGTTCAATTATTTGAATCGGCTGTTTAAGCTTTTTAATTAGAGATATAGATGCGAAGTATGAGAGATTTTTGTACTTTATAAAATACCATGGTCTCAATCTATAATTTTTTTTTATATATTATATCCTTCAATCATGTAAAGACAAAATATAATAGTTTCATACTAAAAGAAAAATAAAAAACTTTCTTTTCAGTAAAGAAAGAGAGTAAATTTTGTGACATCAAAAAGTTGTGAATGAGAAAATTTTCACTTGTCTGGTAGTGAATAACACAGTATTAGAACCATGATTTGCAAAATTGGCCAATTCTGAGTTGACTCGGCCTAGTCCCCCGAAGCGTTTATTTGCTCAAACCCTAATGTCATCTAAGCGTTTATTTGCTCAAACCATAACTGCTCAAACCCTAATGGAATTTATTATAATCATTGTAAATGATTCACATATATTTGATTTAATTTGTAATTATTTGCTCATGTCTTGTTTACTTTTCATTATTGTGTTATTATTTATGGAATATATTTAAAATTATTGATAATATTTGCAGATATTCAATTTCATTTGTAGTTGAAATGTATTGTTTTCTTTCCATTTCTTGTAATGTCATCTAAGGAATTAAAAAAAAAAAAGTGATTGATAAGTAACATGAAGAGACAACTGGCATGGGTGAATTTGAAATTCTCTTTCCTTATAAAAAAATATTGTCATATTATACTACGTCTTAGTGAGCTTAATTCATTTATTATGTTGTGGTTTTTTATTTTTTTGTTTCCATGGTTTAAATTAGTTTAAAATTTCAGCATTTTTCTATATCATAGAAACAATATTATTTCCATAATTTTGTAAATTTAGAAAAATTAGTTGATTTTTAATTGGAAATCATCCGTAGCAATGCACGGAGACTATTAAATATATAATTGCAATGAATTCTAAAAGTATATTTTATTACTTTGAATTACAAAGGCATTATCGGCTAAAAGGAGTGATGGCAAGCTTGAAATCCATTTTCTGAACATTTAAAAAATAAAAATAATAAAAAATAATATAAATATAGTTTTGATATTATTTTTTTCTGACCAGAGACAGGTAGGTGCCCCTGCTAAGTGGAGACAGCTAGCTCCACTATGAAGTTTTTAAAGATACACCACGCCATTGAAGGCTTGACAGCAATCTTGAAGCAGTAGCAGCGGATATGAAAAGAGTCATAAATGAAAAATGAAAAATGATAAATCAGTAAATACTAAATATCACCGACCGCATCCCGGACAGTGCCAGAGCAACTTGCTATTATTTTATGATTAATTATCGATTGATTCTATATATTTTATTAATTATCCACCCACCGCCCCGTGCTGCTGCCCCAAACCCTAATGTTTCAACATGGCAGGGGTGCCTTTTACATTTGCATGTGAAACCCTGCAAAGTTTCATAATAATAATAATAATACATTAATCACACAGTATCTTTTTACTTTAAGACCCTAAACAATTTTTTAAAACAAAAGAAATTGTTGTTAAGTCCATGAACAATCTTGTTATAATAAACTAAATTCTTAAGCACATAACTCAGGTTTTATAGATTTTACAGTTGCCTTCGTATGAATTTAATTAGTAGAATGGATGAAATAGAGAAATTGCTGCGATTTTTTTGACATTTTTTTTACCTCTTCACTCTTTTTGTAATTTCATCCGTAATGAGATTTGTTGAACGAAGACTCTGTATAATTATTGATATATATCAGAAAGAACGTTGGTGTTTTGTTATAAGAACTGGATATATCTTTTCAAATTAAAAAAAAAATCTTCGAATCTAAAAATATATTATGCATGAAAATTATTCTTCAGAAAACATGAATTTCATTGAATGATTAAAAAAAAGATGCAGTAAGTAAATATTGGTGATTTGAAGTTTTGATATCTACAAAACAATTTATAGAAGCTTTTATAGGGGGGCTATGATGTAACTGTGTTCATCATCATTATTTAAATCTTATATCTCACCTGCACCTTCCATTTCATTATAAAAACCCAATGAAAACCCTTGGAGCCGCCCCTTCAGTCTTCTCTTGCGATCCTCTCTCGACTGTGAGCTGTGAGCTCCCATCTTTTGTTCTCACAAGATCTCCGTTTTTCGTAAATTAGTGTTTACTAAATGGGAGCTCTTTTGTCATTTCTTTAGACTTGGATACTTAGCTTTTGTTGAGAAACTTGCATATTTTTCTCGTTTCTTGTTTTTCACCCTTCTTTTCTGAATTTTAATTTTGATTGGCAAAAGGAAAATAAGAAACTTGTGCAAAAACTTCCAATCCGGCTGTGACATGTTGATGAGCAGCCCGGCCACCTTTTGCACATATTGAATCCCAAATGGGTGCTTGCTATCTAGATTTAGGCTTTATATATATGTTTAATTTTGTATATAGCCTTTTCAAGTAAGCCCATACAAATCTTCTCTCTACTTTCTTTCTGGCTGTGACATATGTTGATGAGCCAGTAGTAAAATAGCTGCATAGGGCCACATACACATTCTTTTCTTAATCTTAATAAATAAAATATGAAGACCTGATATTAAATTAATTAAATGGAATATGATCTAGCTGTATCTATTTGAGACCAAAATAAGCAGTGAATGGTTTTAATTAAGGTCAGCAAAATGGCGCTCTATTTTCCATATTGCCAGTACAAAACAATTCTGCAATAGATTGGGATTATACATTTCTACCTACCTAATTGTCATGGCCCATGGCCCATTGGGCCGACCTTCCCAACTTTATTTACTTTCTTACGTTCTGACCTCCCCTTCTCACACAGTCTTCAACTCAAATCCCCATTCATTTTTAAAATATATATATTCTTTTAAATAAAAATTTGGTTTTTTAGAAAAAAAATCTTATTCCACAACATAATTACTGAATGTAATCCTTTACATCATCTTTTTTTTTTTTTGAACAAATGACAATATCAAATGAGCTTTCTCTTTTTTTTTTGACACAAAAATAACAATCCTAATTGACTCCGATAATTAAAGATCCTGACTCCGCCCTGGCCAACGACAAATATTTCAGATGGGAAAATGTTCAAAGATATCATAGTTGATGATAAATTGATATCATATTTTTATTTTTATTCAACTTAAACAAGTTATTATTCACAACAATAACTTAATTTATTCAACTTATTTTTTTGTAGTGTTCTATTTTTTTAATGCAAATATCATAATTTTAATAACTCATTTAAGTTAGAATAACAAAATACTATAAAAAATAAGCTGATGAAATTAATTCTTTATTATAAATAATAATAAGTTTAACTTGAATAACAATATGATATCAATATATATAAAATCCTTATATTTGTTCCCTTTAACATAAACCCCAACTGGTCTTCGAATTCTTGGTCTGTCATAAGTTGCTAGTTTCTAATTTTGACAAATACGCCTTCCCTCTTAACTATGTAAATTGTGAAAATTAAATACTCAACATTTAGTTAGACGTATAATACTTTATTTTGAGCTATGACATATAACAACACCAACACAACTTTTTATCTCAAATAAATTAAGGTAGGTTAGAAATAAAATCCAATTCAAAATCATAGAAATCAGAGATTTCAAATGGAAACAAATAATGATAATAATAGTGATAATGATGTTAATGGTAATGATGATTAAGACATGACGTCGAAAAAGTTAAAATCTTCATATTTCATGAATTTTTAATTTATAAAAGTTAGGGGTGTCAATGGGTCGGGTCGGGTTCGGGTCAAATCACATTATTTTATTATTTTTCTTGACCTGATTCGAACCCGACCCGACGAAATTCGGGTCAAAAAATCTTGACCCATACCCGACCCGACGAATAAAATATTGATTAATTTCTGAATTAGTGTATAATTAGTGTATATCTAAGCTTTAATTAGTACTAAATCATAAAATTACTTCAAAAAATATAATTAATCGGGTCGGGTTGACCCAAACTCGACTCGATCCGATTCGGATCAAAAAAATTAAACCCATACCCAACCCATTTATCATTGGGTCATGTCGGGTCGAGTCGGATCAAGAATTAACACCCTTAATAAAAGTCAATAACTATTTAAAAATAGAAGTACTTAATTAAATATTTACAATACATAATGGTTTTGTTATTTTAATCTTATATGCTTCAATTTGTGTCAAACCGTGAGAATTAATCAAATATTTATAACTCATAAATATAATTAATAAAGTATGAAGCTTATAATTAAGGATGTAAGACATAATTAATGAATAAAATAATAATTAATAGTGATAATACGATAACATGATGATTAGTTAGATGATATCAATGAGTAGTAAAACCCAATAGATCGGAAACAATAAACTGATAAATGATTTATGATTTACGAATAAAACGAGTTTGATAAAATAAAATTTTAGAATAAAAATCTCGAATTTAAATCTATAACTTAACCGACCGACAAGTCGCAATCAAAATTTAAAATAAATAACTCAACCAATATCGACCCTTTCACCCAATGACCTACCTCACCAAAATTGCTCTTGACCGCCACATTTGATCCTAATTTTACCACCTCTCTCTCTCCCCCCCCTCATTACTACGATATTTAATGCCCTGCACCCTACCCCTTTTCTCTCTCTTTCCCCCGCCGCTCACCCCGTCCTTTCCATTCTCAGTCTCTCTCTGTCACTGTTGTTGGGTTTTGGAATGCCCAAATCTCATTAATGCTCAAACTGCGGAAAGACCGTAGCACAAAAATTTTACTTCTACTTAAGTTAGGGATTAAAGTATGTCGGATAATTACCGAGAGATACAGACATTTAATCCTTTACAAAAGACGGTAAAATGTTATTTTACTTCTAACTTAAGCTAAGGGTTAAAGTGATGTGTCGGATGATTACCGAGAGATACACACCTCTTTAAACCTTTATTGATCTACTCCATGATTGATTTCTAAAATATTAATCTACTTAACAATTAAATAGATTAACATAAGATGTTATACCTCGCTTCCAAATTTCAATTGGAATGAAAATCAGCTTGTCTCGAAGCACCAAACGTCGATGCCTCGTAGGTTATCCACTGGGATCGACCAGAGAGAGGCTTATTTCTTTTGCCAGAAATACCGTAAACCGCGGTTTCTCACAAAAACACTATTCACCCGAGGAAAAGATGAAATAGTACTATTCACGACTCGCAGTAATTTTGTTTCACAAATGTGCAGAAATACCGCAACTTTCGTAAAAACACTATTCACCGATCCCGTGAATTCTGAAACAACCGTATACCGAGAGAGAGAAAGTAGAACTGATTTGGTGTAACTTTCTCTCTCACCCCACCCCTCTATTTATAGCCAAATTTGGGATTGCCAAATTACCAAAATACCCTTGAGGATGATGTCATGGATGATGTCATGGATAATGTCATGTATGATGTCATGGATGATGTCATATATGATGTCATGCATGATGTCATCTAAGGTCCAAATTTACAAGTTTGTCATTGGGCTTTTGGCCAAATTACCGAAATACCCTTGGGCTTTTGGATTTTGGGCTTTTCTGATTTTGGGCTTTTAATTATTAATTAAGACTTTAATTATTAATGGGCTTTTGGCCCATAATTCAAATCCATAATTAACATTTAAAATCCAAATCAAATATATATAATTGTCATGTACAATTACATTTTTCTCGGTTGTTGTTTCGGCGAATTTATACGACGTGTCCAACACGTTATAAATTCAATCTGATTTTTGCTTCTTATCATCTTTATGACATATATAATTATATCATATATAATTAATTATAACCATCTCATTATTAATTATAAACAATTTATAATTAATCAATAAGATTCTCCGATTAACTCCTATACGGTGTGACCCGACATGATCCGTGTTATGTTGGTAAATAGAGTTAAAACCGTTTTAATTTCTATAATCATAGGAGGCATCTGGCAGAATACACTATGACCATCCAATTACACAGATGATGATGATGTACTGTACAATATCATGATCCAGTAAACTATTTACTTGTGTTTAATTCTTTTATCTCATATTTATCGATCGTTTCAAGGTAGGTATGTGTCATCCTTGCAAACTTAATCTTTTCTTGATCCCGAGTAAATTATCAAATATAATTACTCTTGTAATTATTGCTAGTAGATAATCTTACTCTATCAAGGGCCCCGATGATGCTATAACTCGTATAGAAATACGAGGGACAATAGTACTTTTTGGCAAACCATCTCTTCCTCCGCATAAGTTATGTATACCGAAGAGCTACCTTTATAGCCACCTTTTACGGATAACGTTTGGTAGAAATCACACACATACATATCTTATGTAGGAAAGATGAATACCTCATACTTTAGAATTTAATACTGAACGAAAACATTAATGACACGAACACAATTCCATTTAATGTTTCATTTGGGATCTATCAAATATGATGTTCCTAGAACATCTATCTATGTTATTAAAATGATAACTTTTTGTCTATGGTCTGTAAAACTTGACCATCATTTAATCCACATACTAACCTGATAACGGTTAATTAGTGTTCATGCTAATTACCTTGGTTAGTGACTTTTAAGAGTATATTCTATATTATTAAGTTTCACAATTTCAGTCATGAACTCGGAATGATTCATAAATTCAATAATACTCGAGGAAACAAAATATCGTTTAAATATCCAATTCATGAACAAAGCTTTATATAACCAATTTATCGTATTATTAACTTCAAGATTATTATAAACTAACAATCTCCCACTTAAGCTTGGAGTCAATCATATTGAGCTCTGCCTTATACAAATCTCTTTATTATATAAATCTCTAAGATTTAAAGAAAAATCTTACAGCCAATCTCTTATGTGTCTCAAACCCATAGAAGATATGTGCAACTAGTGATTGGCTTGAGGTAGAGATCTTGTAAGTGGATCAGCTGTGTTGCCGATTGTGTCAATTTTACAAATCTTTACGTCGCCTCTATTTATGATTTTTCATATGAGGTGATAACGTCTGTGTAACCACTTACCACGAGCTCCGAGTCAACACCGTAGATGAGAAACATATAATTAGTACTTCTTAAGTACTTAAAGATATTATTTGCAACATTCCAGTGCTCCTAGCCTAGATTAGCCTGATATCTACTCGTCACACTCCAAGCGTACGAGACATCAGGGCGAGTGCACAACATGCCGTACATGATAGAGTCAATAGCGAAGCATATGGTACTCTACTCATTATGCTTCGCTCATCAGTTGTCAAAGGACACTGAGTCTTGCTAAGCTTTGCACCATGATTCATTGGTAGAAATTCTTTCTTAAGATTCTACATGCTGAACCGATTCAACACTTTATCAATGTATGTGCTTTGACTTAATCCAATAAGTCTCTTAGATCTATCTCTATAGATCTCTCAAATGAAGATTTGACTGATTTGACTGATTGAGAACACTTTCTTTAATGAAGATTTGACTGATTGCAATAGGGGAATATCATTTCCCATTAAGAGTATATCATCCATATAGAGGATTAGAAAAGCGATGGCACTCCCACTAGTTTTTCTGTATACACAAAGTTCTTCTTCGCATTTGATGAAGTCAAATTGTTTGACTTATTCGTCAAATCAAAGATTCCAACTCCGTGATACTTGCTTCAATCCATAAATGGATTTGAGAAGCTTGCATATCTTCCCAACATTTTTTTTTTGATCCTCAAAACCCATGGGCTGTATCATATACACGTCCTCTTCTAAATTTCCATTTAGAAAGGCGGTTTTGAGATCCATCTGCCATATTTCATAATCATAAAATACGATAATTGCTAGGAGTATCCGAATTGACTTAAACATAGCTACGGGCGAAAAAGTTTCATCATAATCTACGTCGAGAATTTACTTGAAACCTTTCGCTACTAGTCGTGCTTTGTAAACAGTCATATTACCATCCATATATATTTTTCTTTTAAAAACTCACTTGTTAGCTATGGGTTTTACCCCAACAAGTGGTGCAACCAGGTTCCAAACCGTGTTGTCATACATGGATTGTATTTCGGATCTCATGGCCTCCAGCCATTTATCAGAGTCGGGTCTATCCACTGCTTCCGCATAGGTCAGAGGATCTTCAACATCAAATACTGAGACTTCATGCAGTCCCATATACCTTTCAGGTGCACAGACTGTCCTATGTGACCTTCGTAGTACTTATTCTTCAGGTTGTCGAACTTCATCCACATCAGTATGCAGATTTAGTTCTATTTCAACTTGCGTTGAAACAGATGAGCTCGGGACTAGAACTTCTTCCACAACTATTTGTGGATTCGGTTCTTCCAAATGCTCATTAGCCGAAGAATCAAGTGGTGGGTTTATCTGATCAGTATCAGATATTGTATTGTGTAATGTATCTTGAATTTCTTCAAGTATTACATTACTCTCACTACTTTCTTTTGCGAGAAACTATTTCTCCAAAAATATACCATGACGAGCAACAATTATCTTGTTCTCGGACTGGTAATAGAAGTAATATCCTTTCGTTTCCTTAGGATACCCTACGAAAAAACACTTGTCAGCTTTGGGTCCAAGTTTGTCAGACGTCGGACGTTTGACAAATACTTCGCAACCCCAAATTTTAAGATAAGACATATTTGGTACCTTACCAAACCATAACTCATATGGAGTCTTTTCTACTGATTTGGATGGAATCCTATTTATTGTTAGTGCAACAGTTTCTAGTGCGTATTCCCAAAACATTTTTGGGAGTTCGATATTACTCATCATGGAACGAACTATGTCTAACAGAGTTCGATTCCTCCTCTCAGAAATACCGTTCCATTGCGGCGTTTCTGGAGGTGTGAGTTGTGAGACTATCCTACATTCTTTTAAGTACATTGTAAACTCATAACTCAAGTATTCGCCTCCACGGTCTGACCGTAAGGCATTGATACTTTTATTCAGTTGATTTTCTACTTCAGTCTTGAATTCCTTGAACTTTTCAAATGATTTAGACTTATGTATCATCAAGTAGACATAACCATATCTACTGTAATCATCAGTAAACGTGATAAAGTAGCGATCACCGTTTTTTGTACAAGTACTCATTGGTCCGCACATATCTGTGTGTATAAGGGCTAATAAGTCACTTGTCCTTTCGCCCTTCTTGGAGAAAGGCACTTTGGTCATTTTTCATGTAGACAAGATTCACAATATTAAAATTACCAAGAAGTCCAACTTCATGTAACTTTTGATGCGTTTCTTGTTTATATGATCATTGCGACAATGCCATATGAAAGTCATACTTTCATGAGATGCTTTGAGTCATTTGTTGATGTTAAATACGGGTTTGTCTATTTCCAATATATAAAGACCATTCATCATAAAAGAAGATCCATAATATAACTCATATTTGTATATTGAACAATCATTGTCCTTTATAACAAAAGAAAAACCATTCATCTCTTGACATGAGATTGAAATAATATTTCTGGAAATACTTGGAACAAAATATACATTTTCAAGTTCCATTACAAGCCCGCTAGGCAAACACAACTCTATACTTCCGACTGTTACGGCTGCAACTTGTGCACCGTTTCCAACTCAGAGTTGTATTTCCTTATTACATAGTTTTCTCCTATTCTTTAGTGCCTCTATATTTGAACAAATATGAGCACATGATCCAGTATCCAATACTCAATCATTAATAGAGGTAACAACGTTAACTTCAACAACAAAAATATCTGAGGTTGAATTCTTGAGAACATTTCTTGTCCTCACAATCTCTAGATACTTAGGGCCGTTTCTCTTCCAATGACCCTTGCTTTGATAGCAAAAGCAGTCATATGTAGAAGAGGTTTTTGCCTAGAGAGTGTTATGATTAGAAACTATTTTCCCTTTGCTCTTGTACTTAAATGCCACTTTGGGAGTCGCTTTGCGTTTCATCTTTTTAATCCTACTTCCACCTTCTTGGATCATGAGGTTAGAAGAACTCTTCTTCATCTCCCCATCAGCGATCCTCAACATCCCTTTGAGCTCTTGCAAGCTCTTGTCCATTCCTAGCATATGATAATTCCTGATGAAATTAGAATAGCTAGGAGAGAAAGAGTTTAGGATAACATCCGTAGCAAACTCTTTGCTCAACGGACTGTTAAGCTTCTCCAACCGCTCAACATCGCTCGTCATACGGAGCATGTGAGTGTCAAGAGAGCCGCCCTTAGTCATCTTATGACTCAGCAGAGATTTAGTCACCTTAAATTTCTTGACCAAGAAACTTTGTACATCAAGCTCATCTTCTTTGTGCTTGTTGTACATGGTGACTTCATTTTTGTGCGTGACCTACGCAGTTTGTGCGGAGGATTGGTGTGTTAAGGACGTACTCGAGTTTCTCATGTCTTAGTATGATTGTGAGCGCACGGAACATATCAGTAAGAGTTTCTTTAGCCATGTGCTACAACGTTTAAAATGTAAAGATTTTTAGCTTTGTTTATGTAATGTCTTATTTCAAATAAAACTCCCACTACAAATTTGTTCTATTCTCATTTGTAGTTAGGACCAAGATCCCTATTTTTACTGATAATCAAGTTATCGTTGAATAACTCGTTTATTAATTATCTTAGGTAAGCAACTCTTTGCTAATCACATCTCTATGTGATTCTTGGTTTCGCTAAACATCATATGTTTTAACGAAACTTTGCCCCAAGCCCAAAACTGTTTTGGAAATCATTGGTAAGTAACCTCACTCTATTTGGTTCGTTATGTCGGACATAACCCTCAACAACCAAAGGTAAAAGGTGACGCCTACTGAGTAGGTCACGTCTGCCAATGAACAATGATATGCGAGGACAGAGTAGGTAGGGCATATTACTTAATTTTTTGGGTTTATGAATATGCTTAACATCGTAAGCAGTCAGTTTGTTAAGCTGACTTTAAACAGACTTATGAACACATAAAAGATATATGCCAGAAAGACCACTGAAAGTTCCTTTTCCAGTCTTTCTTTGACACAATCTTCCTTCACAGATTCTTAAAAATAATAAATCTAATTTACACATTTATAATTAGTTTGTTTGTTAAGCTGACTTTAAACAGACTTATGAACACGTGAAAGACGTCTGTCAGAATGACCATTGAAAGTTTATTTTCCAGTCTTTCTTTGACATAACATTCTTTCACGGTTCCTCAAAAATGATAAATCAAATTTACTCATTTATTATCAAAGCTAGTAAATCCAATTTACCAGCTCATACAAATATTTTGTATATTTTTATACATGAATCAGTCACGTATATAGCTATTATCTATCCAATAGGAGTAGCTTTGCGTTTATGATAAGATACATTTCATATCAAAGCAGTAAATCTAATTTAACAGTTCATACAAACATTTTGTATATATTTATACATGAATCAGTCACGTATATTTCTATCAGTTCTCAATTCTTTATTTTACAGTTATATCTTTCTTCTTTACTTATATCGTAAAAAGCATATAAACATTTTATATGGTTTCAAAACAGTTAATTCCTTTTGGTACGAGAAATAAATTTGATAACGTGACAAAGTTCCTTTTGGGCCAGTTATCAGGACACGTAAAAGGGGCTCCCAGGAAAGATTGGGGTCACGAGAACCACTTTAAATTCAATCTTTCCTAGACAGAACTATCTCTTTCAGGTGTGGAGATCAACAGCTCTTACTCAAGTACTTTATTGCTTCATCACATTCATAGATATACTTTTCATAACCAAGGTTTTCGAAAAAGCAAAAAGAGTTACATTTGCCATGTTTCGAAAGCGCAAAAGTAATTTGGTAACGTGACAAAGTTACTTTTGGGCCAGTTATCAGGACACGTAAAAGGGCTTGTCAGAAAGAATACCGAAGGTATCCACTTCCCATCTTTCTTTGACATCAACTTATCTTTTATGTGTGGAGATCAACAGCTCTTACTCAGGTACTTTATTGCTTCATCACATTCTTAGATATAATTTTCATAATCGAAAGTTTTCGAAAAGAAAACGTAAAGAAAACATAAAGAAAACTTAAATCTAATTTAACTTTCTTAGTCGACTGAGCCGAACCAAGAAAATCTAATTTTATTTGGTTTGGACTATAAGCTGCAAATCTAAGAATTAAACCGATACGGGGTATATGCATCTTATTTGCATAAGATATAACCTTTTAGAAAATCAATCAGCGGGAGAGCCTTTGCTCTGAAACCACTGTTGGGTTTTCGAATGCCCAAATCCCATTAATGCTCAAGCTGCGGAAAGACCGTAGAACAAAATTTTTACTTCTACTTAAGTTAGGGATTAAAGTATGTCAGATAATTACCGAGAGATACAGACATTTAATCCTTTACAAAAGACGGTAAAATATTATTTTACTTCTAATTTAAGCTAAGGGTTAAAGTGATGTGTCGGATGATTACCGAGAGATACACACCTCTTTAAACCTTTATTGATCTACTCCATGATTGATTTCTAAAATATTATTCTACTTAACAATTAAATAGATTAACATAAGATGTTATACCTCGCTTCCAAATTTCAATTGCAATGAAAATCACTTGTCTCGGAGCACCAAACGTCGATGCCTCTCGTAGGTTATCCGGGGGATCGACTGAGAGAGCGGCTTATTTCTTTTGCCGAAATACCATAAACCGCGGTTTCTCACAAAAACACTATTCACCTGAGAAAAAGACGAAATAGTACTATTCACGACTCGCAGTAATTCTGTTTCACAAATGTGTAGAAATACCACAACTTTTGTAAAAATACTATTCACCGATCCCGTAAATTCTGAAACAACCGTATACCGAGAGAGAGAAAGTAGAACTGATTTGGTGTAACTTTCTCTCTCACCCCACCCCTCTATTTATAGCCAAATTTGGGATTGCCAAATTACCAAAATACCCTTGAGGATGATGTCATGATGATGTCATTTATGATGTCATGGATGATGTCATGTATGATGTCATGGATGATGTCATGTATGATGTCATGGATGATGTCATGTATGATGTCATGGATGATGTCATGTATGATGTCATGCATGATGTCATCTAAGGTCCAAATTTATAAGTTTGCCATTGGGCTTTTGGCTAAATTACCGAAATACCCTTGGGCTTTTAATTATTAATTAAGGCTTTAATTATTAATGGGCTTTTGGCCCATAATTCAAATACATAATTAACATTTAAAATCCAAATCAAATATATATAATTGTCATGTACAATTATATTTTTCTCGGTTGTTGTTTCGGCGAATTTATACGACGTGTCCAACACGTTATAAATTCAATCTGATTTTTGCTTCTTGTCATCTTTATGACATATATAATTATATCATATATAATTAATTATAACCATCTCATTATTAATTATAAACAATTTATAATTAATCAATAAGATTCTCCGATTAACTTCTATACGGTGTGACCCGACAGGATCCGTGTTATGTTGGTAAATAGAGTTAAAACCGTTTTAACTTCTATAATCATAGGAGGCATCTGGCAGAATGCACTATGACCATCCAATTACAAAGATGATGATGTACTGTACAATATTATGATCCAGTAAACTATATACTTGTGTTTAATTCTTTTATCTCATAGCTATCAGATCAGTTTCAAGGTAGGTATGTGTCATCCTTGCAAACTTAATCTTTTCTTGATCCTGAGTAAATTATCAAATATAATTACTCTTGTAATTATACTGCTAGCAGATAATCTTACTCTATCAAGGGGCCCAGTGATGCTATAACTCGTAGGGACAATAGTACTTTTGACAAACCATCTCTTCCTCCGCATAAGTTATGTATACCGAAGAGCTACCTTTATAGCCACCTTTTACGGATAACGTTTGGTAGAAATCACACACATACATATCTTATGTAGGAAAGATGAATACCTCATACTTTAGAATTTAATATACTGAACGAAAACATTAATGACACGAACACAATTCCATTTAATGTTTCATTTGGGGTCTATCAAATACGATGTTCCTAGAACATCTATCTATGTGATTAAAATGACAACTCTTTGTCTATGGTCTGTAAAACTTGACCATCATTTAATCCACATACTAACCTGATAACGGTTAATTAGTGTTCCTGCTAATTACCTTGGTTAGTGACTTTTAAGAGTATATTCTATATTATGAAGTTTCACAATTCCAGTCATGAACTCAGAATGATTCATAAATTCAATAATACTCGAGGAAATAAAATATCGTTTAAATATCCAATTCATGAACAAAGCTTTATATAACCAATTTATCGTATTATTAACTTCAAGATTATTACAAACTAACAATTGTGCCCCATTTATTGCCCGTCTCCCCTTTCCCTCTTGGACTCTCTCGTTCCTCACACCTCTCGCACCGAAGTGCTTCTGTCTCTCTCTCTCTCTCCCCGACGAGGGGGTTTCTCTCTCCCACGCTCCTCCCTCTCCTTTCTTGTCCTCTCTCTTTCTCACCGACTGTCGCATCGACCTACCGAGTGAACTCAGCCCTGTCATTTCACTCATCCGTCACCTCTTTACCCAGGTTCGCTCACCTAACCCTCGCTCCACTTGCACAGCATGGGGCTTGGTACCCGTGGACCTCCCCCTCCCCCCTTTAAGTATTGCCGCTGCCTTTGTGTGTTTCTGGTTTCTTTCTTTTGTCTCATGTGTTGAGACTTAGCCTCATTCTGATAAAATCGTTGAGATCAATTTGTTGCTTGATAAGTTCATACTTAAGGGAGGAGGTGGGGGTGGTGACATAGTAGAGGCGATCCCGACCCTCTCTGATTCTTGCTTTACCCTTGCACATTTACTGGTAAACACCGAAACTTTTGCGTTGTTTGTTGTCTGTGGCTAATTTTTCTTGTTGGTGGCTCGATCTGTTATGTCTCGCTTTATGCTGTCATTTGTAAAGTTGTGGGTTGGGTTCCTTGTTTGTTTCTGGTTGCTAGTATTAATACCGGTAATATGCTCTCGTGTTCTGATAAGTTATTGTACTAGAATCTTTGGCTGGTTTTCGTGCAAATCAATGGGGTTAAAGAACTGTTTTTGTTGATTTGGCTTGATGGGTTCTGATAACACCCTTGGTACACTGGTACCATCAGCACCAGTGAAGCAGGGGGTGGATTCTGTTTTTTTTTCATATGCTGGGACTGTTGCTAGTCCACTTATTCATGTGGTTGAAAGTCTGGGTTCTTGTTTTCTTTTCCTGGTACTGCCTTGGACTGTGAAACCTGTTGCTGTATGTTGAATTGGGTAGTCGCCCCAATACTTGAACTACCCCCTTGTGCCAGGTTGGCTAGTCTTGTGTCGATTGTTACTGTTAAAGTTGTGCCCTACTTCGGTTGCTACTTGGATTTGCCTTTCCTAACCTGACTCTTGGTACACCGGTACCAGTGGTACCAGTGAGGTGAGAGCCAGAGGGGAGGACTTTGTGCCTGTTGTGCCTTACTAGTTTGGCCTGACTTGTTGTTGCACCCTGTTCCTGAAACTATTGACCCCTTTTTGCTTAACTGTTGTGCTGTCATCTGTTGTCTATTTTGAATATGTGCTTATTGGTTGGCCCTGTGACTGGTTTGCTCAATTTTGCTGTTGTTCTGACTAGGCAGTAAACTTGTGAAGGTTAATCTCTGTAATGGACTTTCTAATTGTTGGCTTTTGGGTGGTGACTTATGGGCCTAAGTTAAAATGTTAAAGGATTTTGGGCTTAAATGGTAGTTAGGGAACTAGACCCAAAATTTTTATTAAGGACTCAAGATTAAATGAATTTCTATTGGGCCAACAAATCAACTTAATTAACTAAAATAAATATTTAGGATTAGTAAAGTTAATTAAGAACCAATGGGTTAAATGTCTTAAGATAATTAAAAGGATAAATTCAATAATGTGATAAATAAATTGGAAGCCGCTTCGAAAGGTTCAGCGATATCCATGGATTTAAAACGTAAACTTGAATACCGGGAAATGATTAAATTCCCTGACTGCCCCCGTTACGGGATATCAGTGCATTGGCACAATTGATTCTGTAGTCAACGTATGATCCCGAACATTAAAACACCAACACATTTATAACCTAATAACTTTTTTCTTTAATCTTATTTTTATTTTATCTTATTTTTTAGTTTATTTTATTTCATTTAACTCTTTTCTTTCATTTTATTTTATTTTTATTTTATTTTATTTTCAAAACTATTTTCCATAATTTATAAAATCTAATAATAATACTTATGTTTAATAAAGTAAAATATATAATTTAAAAACATAATAAAAATAATAATTAGGATATAATTATTATATATTAGAATATATATGTTAATCGATCTCTCTATTTTAAATAATAAATAAGAGAATAGTAGAATATAATATTATATATATTATATATTATATATTAATTAATTTTTCTATTTTAAATTAATTGATTTAATAATTAAATCCATAAACTCGAAATTAAAATAAAGAATGAACGTATAAAAGCGATCAAGAACGATAAACACAACTTAACGGATCAATATGCGAGCAACTAAAATTTCGACACCGCATATATATATGCAAGCAGAAATGCTTCTTAAGAATTTTTCAAGAAAAGACGATAAAACCCGAACAAACGTTTAATTAAATTATCAATCTAATTTAATTATTAATTATGAAGTAAATCAAGTTAAAACTAATAAACATCTAATTTAAATTAAAATAGGTGATATAGTCGACTCGGATCCACTCGAGTACGAGGTCACTCCCGACAGACGTGCGCGGACACCGACCCCGAGGTCGGTGTTCTACCTCGGAGTAGAGCGACTCGTGATCCTCACCAAAGACTCTCGAGTACGATTTCCTGGGATTTAATTTTCTTTCTTCAGAATTAGGAATCCAAACCGAAAATAAAATATTTTTAAAATAAATCTAATCTGCGGTATTTTGACCAAACATTGATTAGAGACCAAAATTGACATGTCATATGCATCCGATAAATTGACCAGCATATTCGAGACATACCCGCATTCGCATGTCATATCATGTCATATTTCATGTAGATAGGGTAGGAGTAGGATTCGGGAAATAGTCCCGAGATAGGATTAGATAGAATTAAAATAATTCAAGTTGTAGATTATAATTATTAGGAAAATATTATTACTATCATTAATTATTAATTAAGTCAAGTAGTGAATCATGCATTAAATGCATGGGAGTGCTGAGAGGCGGGCCGGATAATTCTCAGTCTGAGGTTGCCTTGCATAACCAGACCGTTGTGGTTACGTACGGTGACCCATAGGCCCGTGGGACCCACCGGTGTCCGTATATGCACGCGCATCTTTACTGTCGAATTATGCACCGACCCCGTCATTTGGCGGGTTCGGCTGTGTCAGAGTGTTTAATTTTTTATCAATATTATATTATTACTATTCTTAATATAATTAAGAATGTTAATCCAAATTTGAGCGATCAGGATAACATGTCTTTCAGTATTTAGTGTGGGCAGCCATATTCAAGATTGGAATCTACTCTGAGATATTATATTATTTATCCGGTTTATTTAGGATCCTGGTATTGTCCGAAGGGCTTTCTCTTTTAGCCCTTAGTTGGTACAGAGAAAGTCGGGATGCGGTCCTCTGGCCCTAGTGGGTACAGTGTAGGCTCCCATTTGTATATACTCCATTTTGTTACTTTACGGGATGCGGTCCTCTGTCCCTTGGTTAGTACAGTGTAGGCTCCTATTTGTTTCCGATTGGTCAATTCACGGGTAGTTATATCCTTTGGCGATATGACAACTGAAAGCATAATTTTTAAATCCCCCATTATTATTATTATTATTATTATTATTATTATTATTATTATTATTGCGTGAGGTGGATCATCGATTCGAATACCGAGTACGTGCTTTTAGCCGTCACTCTCCTAGGGCGTTATCGCCCGGGAGGCCGAATTTTCCCGGGGTATTCGGGCATTGGCGCGCCGCCTACTCGAAAATCCTAAGTTTGTAAGTTGGGCCCGAATACGTGCCCGCTTAGGTAAGTCACAAGTCCAGGGCCCGATCACGTGCCCGCTTGTGGATGAACTGATGATCTGCAACTGGGTTATATATATTCGGGCGTTTGAATTTTCGTACTTTATATTTTTATATTATATTAATATTTCCACAGATTTTCCATTTCGGGTTTATTTGTCATTTCATGTCATCCATATAGGTGTTTTCTCAAACGTGCATGAAATATTATTATATTTATACATATTTAATATAATGCATTTAAAATACAGTATCGGTATTTGGGTCCAGTCTAGGAAAGAAGATCAAATCTTAAGGCTGGATCTAAATCCGTACTGAGTAATTTTTAAATTACTCACGTTTCCACGATGGTTGTGGGATCCAGATATTTCAGGAGCGGGATTGAGTGTTGATGAGAGTGCTAGGTGCAGTCCTGCGTGTTATCAGAGGTGTTTTGACGCATCAGCAGAGTGATGCGGGTAGATTATTAGGACTTATCGGGCATCGGGTTTTTGTTTCTTTCTTTGGGCTTTATTTGAGAGATTTTGCTACCCATTCCGATGGAGTTAGCCCCGCCGGTGTCTAGCGTTGTATTTATCTGTATATTCTGGACTGCTATTAATTTGTATTATTATTATTGTTTTGTTTATTCTGAGATTTATCTTATTTTATTCACTTAGCCTTTCGTACGCACGTCTCGTCGTGCGTATGTGGCGGGATTAAGCACCCCTAATCCGATTTAATTATTCTGGGGTGTGACAATTTGTCTTTATAAGAAATATATAGTTACATAAATAATTAAAAGTGATCAACAAATATTATTTTTGAATAATATTTTGCAGTATTCAAGATCAAAATAAAAGTGATAATTTTTAACTTCATAAATTTTTATATTTTAGTTTTAAATAAATACTTCGATTTTAATTATTTTACATAATTATGTATTGTAATAATAAAAATATGGATATAAAACTGAATTAGAAATAAGAGTGTCAATTGTTGTTCCGACCCGAACCCGATCCGACTCGATATGACCCAAAGATAAATGGGTCGGGTATGGGTCTAACTTTTTTACCTGAATTGGGTCAGGTCGAGTTCAGGTCAACTCGACCCAACCTGCTTATAGTGTTTTTTAAAGTAATTTTGTGATGTAGTACTAACTAAAGTTTAAATATACACTAATTAAGATTAATTATAAATAATTAATATTTAATTGCTTAAAATTATATAAAAATAATTAATAAATACTTAATTATTTTACACGGATGGGGTGGGATATGGGTCAAGATTTTTTGATCTGAATTTAAATGAGTCAAGTTTGAATTGGATTAAGAAAATAATAAAATAATGATAACCTGACCCGACCCATTGACATCCTTAGAAATAACATAGTAATTATATTACGTGTTGTAAATATATAATTAAGCGATTATATTTCTAAATAGTTATTACTTTTATAAATTCGGCATTCATGAAATATAAAAGTTTTTTTAATTTTCTGCTATAAGAATATATAATGTGTATTTTAGGCATTTTATATTTTAAAATGAAGTACTAAATGGTTAATTAATTGATTGTGGGTTCATTGCCACAAATTAAATAGTTGAGGAGGGGATTTTTTTTTTCAAATAAAATGTTTTGAGGCAGAAACTTGGTCAAAAACCAAAAGTTTGAAGGATGCTATAAATATTACCCTTTATTTTTTCTGTCTATTGATGACGATAGCGACACGGGTTGACGAACCGCGTATTTGCTTGGTTTATTTATTTTTTTGTACATCATAATAATAACCACGTAACAATGGTTAGAATATACAAATTGCGCTTAAGCCTCCACTTCTGATAATAATCCTTTAAAAATCCCCCGAAACCTCTCTAATAATAATCTTTTGTACCAGCGAAAAGTCTTAGAAGAATCTTCTTCGTCTCCTCTCCTCTCTAATAATAATCTTTTGTACCAGCGAATAGTCTTAGAAGAGTCTCCTCTCCGCTCTTTCCTATTTCAGTATTTAATTTTCATTCCACTCCGACCTGATTACATCATACTCTCGGTCACGGTTCATTAGTAACTATATATCTTTAATTTTTATCTTTTTGTGGGTTCTCTTCTGAGTTAAAATTTGCAAATCATCTTGCAATTCCTTTCACTCATCTACTGCTACTGCACACTGTCATCTCTTATCAACTATTTGCCAAATGTTCCTTATTTATTATTTCAATAACACCAAGTCCTCCTTATTGTTACTTTTTAAACTAATTTTCATGATACCAATACTACTTTTTAAATGGATCGACATCTTAAGACGATGCAAGAAGTTAACAGGAAAAGAAAATAAGATGCATATAGTAGATATATCATTCAATATCCTGCTCGTTTTTTAACCCAAAAAACAAAAAAAAAAACAAGAAACATACATGGGTGAGTGAAATAATTGAGGTTATAAGGTACAATAATAACTGCTTTTATTCCATGAAAAAAGCTACGGTCCCGAAATAATTCCTCTAGCAGCAAAAAGAGAACTCTTTAGTTGTGCTTCTTCTTCTTTTTTTTTTAAATTACGAACTAGTTGCCATGGAGCCATCAGTTGGAACCAGGCCAAGAATCAGACTTGTCTCCCTTCAGAATATATTTTTCTGTGATCTCAGGTACAAGTCATATCGGACTAATCAACCATGTGTGTTGACAGCCTCCCAGACCAAATTCTTTGGCACGGGGTTCGCAAGGTCCCGAGCCTGGAGAGCTGCAGTTCGCAATGTCGCAATTGTTCTCTTGTTGGCCTCCCAAAATGGGAAGCTTGAGTATGGCAAGTGGTGCTTCTTGCACAACTCCCTGATGAGGGGAGATATGAGCCTGAGGTTGCACCGGGGTAGCCGGGGGAAGAGGTGGTGCTCAACCTGAAACTGAAGCCCACCGTGGAACCAGTCCATCCAAGGCGGGCAGCTGATGTTCATGGTCCCCATTGTCTGCTTCTCAAACCAGTCGTTCCCCTTCGGTGGGCCCACATAGACCTCGGTGGAGAAGTGGTTCAGGGTGAACTGCACATGCTGTATTCCAGTGACTGCAAAGCTGATGAGCACGAATGCGATTCTCTCAGTCCAGCTTGGTAGGCAGGAAACAAGCAATGGGTACCAAACCCAGAAAAATGCTACGCCTAGCAACTCTTGACACCTGCAGTAGTTGATTTAGTTGATATTTACTAAAATTTGCTGCTGTAGTTATCTGGCTTTTAGTATTCTTGCATAATAGCCAACACCTCGGTTAATTGGCTTTTAGCCAATTAACCAAGGTGGTTATATATCTGGGGTTTTAAGTAGGAGTTCAAACATAATTACATTAAAAGAAAAAACTGAAATCTTGAGGCTTCTCTTGCCCATTGAAATTTGAAAACTAGAAGCCAGTAAAATTAGGGCTTGTATTGTTGGTCGTGCAGTTATTCATTCATGGTTTGTTTTTTCAGAACAATACAGCAATATTGCAGTTTGATTAGCTATGATGGACTGCAATGTAAATACTCATGAAGTAAAATTGAAAAAGAATATAGTTCTATTGACCTGTTAGGCACCTGCTTATTAGACAGGAGGAGGACAATCGACTGTGCAAAAAGATTGACTCGCGCGACACACATAACTGGGTAGTAGGTCCAGTGCTGATAACTAACAAAGAACCGTGCAAATCGGTCGAAGTCCATGCGTCGCTCATAATAGACAGATGTAAGGGATTTAAAGAGCTTGGCAGAGACGGCAAAGAGTGGTATGTGCTGAAGATCGGGGTCATGGTCCAAGCTGTTGACCGCAATGTGGTGCACGTTGTGGTTGCGCTTCCACCACCCGATGCTTATACCAGTCACACAGTTCCCTGCCAGTATCTGTGCGTTGTTCAAAACTCAAATGTCAAATTTGTAATTACTCTTCAACTCCGTGGTACATTAC
Source organism: Schoenoplectus tabernaemontani (assembly GCA_037127355.1). Lineage (NCBI taxonomy): Eukaryota > Viridiplantae > Streptophyta > Magnoliopsida > Poales > Cyperaceae > Schoenoplectus > Schoenoplectus tabernaemontani. Next base: position 24,375,585 of record CM073742.1, on the reverse strand, counting down.
ATGGAAAGGAGTCTAATTGACGAATTTTTTTGCTCTTTTTGTTTTGTTTTTAATGTCAATTAGATGTTTTCATGTGCTCAATTTGGTTCTAGCTTAGTTTCCTAACTTTCATTTAGAAAGGTTATACGAAAAATAAATTTTCTAACTAATTAAATCCTGAAAGGAGGGATAAAATAGTTAAGCAATCTGCAATTCAATGTGAAAATGAACAGAGAAATTAATCAATCAATCAATCAAGCAAGCAATCAATCAAATGGTTGAAGGTAAAACGGACCTGCATTGCCCGGTTGAGTCCTGGCCAGCGCCTGGCCATTACGTTATAGTGGCCGGAATCATGTCCGAGGTAGCCGGACTGCATCCACACCACCCCCATCAGCACCGCACACGCCAGATGCACAGCCGCACTCTCGGTGTTTAGCACCCCGTACGCTATCACAGCCAACAAAACGGCCATCAGCAGGAGAGAAACAAAGGCGTTGTGCCCCTTCCTGTCAAATAGACCGGCCGTGGAGAAATCAGCCACCAAGCGGCGGTACTCGCGAGAAACCTCGGAAAGCTGGTAGTCTGAGAGGTGGGCGACGTAGTACCTGTCGAGAAAGGACCAGGCGGCGGCGGGGTGGTAGGCGACGAAGGCATCAGTGACATCCTGCCCGGCGAGGTTGAGAAGGGGCAGATCACCGCCCGGGTGGTCCTTGAGCCAGCCGGTGACGTTGTAGACCTTGCCTTGGATGGAGATCCAGAGGTCGGAAGGGGTGTTGTGCTGCCGCAGCTCGGCGGTTGTAATGTGTTTCTTCTCCGCTCCAATCGCCTCCATTAATTATTAATTGTTCGTGGGGCCGTGTATTTTTAGGAGGAAGGAGAAGAGAAGGAGAGGCAGCGAGTGTTGATTGTGATATTGTGATGCGCGATGCAAATGCAACCATATATCGTCGACACAAGGGGGAAAAATATCATTTTCTTTTTTTAGCTGTTTTTAGGGTCAATGGAATGGATATGCCGACTCTTTTATTTTATTAATAACAAACACAGATTTCATAATCGCCAGACTACCACTGTAAATTTCAAATTGACAAAACTAACAAACAATTCGCTATTCATTTATAGTGTTAGATATTTTATAAAATTAATTGGTTAGAAGTTAGATAATAGATGGGAACCATTATACGTCAGTCTTTAATTATCAAAATAAAAATTTAAATAAATTTTATATGACTTAAAATGTATAAAATTATTTAGCTTGAAAAAAATAATTTATAATGATTTATTTATTGATTATGATTTAAAATGAATAGACAATTAGAAGTTAGCTGACAATGACAATACATGACGTAATGCGAACAGAAATCAAAGTGGGAAGAAAAAGGTACTTTCTGTTGTTGTTAGTTTTGAAATTAATTTTTGTTATTAATAGAAAATGGGCAGAAAGCTTTATGTTCACACATTTTTTGATAAAGGTTTTAGTCGTGGGATTGCCAGAAAAAAAAAAGGAATAGCAATATTCGGCTTGGGTCTAATCTAAAAAAAATGGAGCGAATGAGTCGGTCAGATCAGATCGTGGGCCAGCTGTGACCTGTGACAGCGCATTTTATATCGTGGACCGGTGGACCGGTGGACCGGTGGACAGGTGGACAGGTGGACGGGGGGACGTGGAGAGAGGAGATATCTCAAATCTCAAAAGGAAAGAAATATCTCCTCTCTTTCTGACTCTGAGTCTACGTCTCTGTCTGTTGAGCGTTGAGTTGTTGACCTGACCCTTCAATTTGCAAATTGCAATGCACGCTGCTTTTATTTATTCACATTCATTTAATTTATGTTGGGGACCTACACCTGTACACCTGTACACCTTATACACCTATACACCTATACACTTAGAAGACCTTGCGGGCTTACAGTTACAGCCATTTTGTCCGCTTCCATCAATTAAAATATCTGCTTCACCTACTTCTATTAACTTACTAACAAAGGCTTCGTTGCCTTAATTTGGTATTATCTCCTTCTTCTAGAACATAATACAGTGGAAGACGAAATTTCTAGAACAAACCTTCTCCCGCCTTCAATGGAACAAGTTTGAATTCCTGTTTCACAAATCTTCTTTTTCGGAAAAATCCCTAATTAGACGTGTCCCTTTCAAAATATTAAAATACCAACATATCTCTCCATTATTTTTTAAAACTCATACGTCAATGGGCCAATTTAAAAATATTCGATTTTTGTTGAGCTGATTCCAAATTTTATGTTTCGCTTTACAATTTAAATCTTGAGCAAAGCTTATCTTAAAAAATAAAAATAAATAAAGAACCGGCTTTTGACTACAAACAAATATTTGATTTTTTGTTGTCGTTCCCATTTCCTCAGCTGTCCCTTATATTTTTAAATCGTAGTCCGAAAATTTAAATTATTTTTTTAACTTTTTGAAGTGTATTATTATTTTTTACAAATATCTTTTTTGTAATTATTAAATTAATTGACCAAACGTCCTAATATTATTAATGTCATACAAAAGTCAATAAGCATAATATCAGTGGATCATTTATTATATATTTGTGTTTAATTAAACAAAATTTCTAAATTGAGATTTATTATATATTTGAATAAAAAATATGAACATATCTATGATCTATCTCAGTTGAATAAAAAAGTATAGCAACAGGATCTCCAAGTTACCGTTTGAAATGACTCCTCCTGTGTAAATCTATCTTATATATATATTTATTCGTTCTCTATGGACTCAATCAATTAACTTACTATTTTGTGTTCTTATATATGCTTCCCTTGGACATCGCATTTCCGGCCGCCTCATGATCGGCGGCAAGAACAAGATCAGCGATCAGCGAGAGGAAGGTGATTCTGATTCCGATGTATCGCATTCGCATGCTCGCTTCAGTCTTCACCAACCAACTAGTAGATGAGTCGATGAGTCGATGAGTTGACGAGCTGATCACTCAACCACCACTGCACCAATATCCATTGCCACTATCCCAGTCTGACAGTTACAGACACACACGATTCATTGCGGTATATATCTGGTAAAACCCAAAAGGTCCCGGCCCAGGGACCAACTTCTGGACCCACCTGCTCCTTAAGGTTCCATTTTGGCCACTTGCTCTTTTTCTATTTCTCAAGGTATCTCAAGATATCTTAATTTGGAGCATAAAACATGCAAATTGCCAATCAAGTTCCTTTATTCATAGTATCTCGAACATTTACCAAACAAAAAGGGCGATTGACTACATTGTTTGTAATAAATTAACAACATGTGCTAGTTAAAAAAAAAGAACGGGGTATTATTCATTCAACCATCATAATTTACTTTTGAAGAAAATGCTCGGTTGGAGCATTTGTTCACAGGACTGAATCAATTTTACAAGGAAAACCGTGTGAACAAAACCAATTCACATGAAAGAATGGCGTTGGTGAGAGAAAGAACAGGACAATCCTCGAAATTGTGAGATCAATAATCAAAACCAAGGAAATGCCGAAGGAATTTTGGGACAAAGCTGTACAGTGTGCGGTGTACATACAGAACCGATACCCACATACATTTCTCAATAATAGAACCCCCTAAGAACTCTGGAGTTGCCACAAACCCAGTGTTACACATCTCAAGATATTCGGGAGCATAGCATATGGGAAAATCCCGGACAAGAAGAAAACCAAGCTCGAAGATAAAAACAAGAAATACGTCTTCATTGGATACAGTGAAAAATTCAAGGCATACAAACTCTATGATCCGATCAAGAAGAAACTCGTGATCAGTAGAGATGTCGACCTAAATAAAGAAGCTCGCTGAGACTGGAAGAACCAACAAGAAAAGCTGTCAACTGAGAAAGTTAAGATTAGACTCCCAGTTCGAGATAGTAAAGCCTCGAGCTCGAGAAGCTCAGAAGATGACTCCAGTTCGGGAAGTTCAGATGAACCTGAGGCTGAACCGAGAAACCCAAGATTTCAGGATCTTCAAGATCTCTATGAGACAACCGGTGAGGTGCACCTGATATGTTTGCTACCCGATGCCAAGATGATCTCATTCGAGAAAACAGTTCGAGATCCAAAATGGAAAGCTACGATGGACGAAGAGGTGAAGGCAATCGAGAAGAATGAAACTTGAGAGATAACAGATCTGCCCAAAGGGTACAAACCAATTGAGAGGCATAAGGCGAAATTGAGAGGCATAAGGCAAGACTCATAGTTAAAGGATATCGACAGGACATAATCGACTATGACGAGGTGTTTGCCCCAATAGCACGAATGGAAATAATTCGGCTGCTGATCGACTATGAATGGCCGGTACATCAGATGGATGTGAAGTCGGCATTCCTGAATGGTTATGTGGACAGTGACTAAAGGAATATTAAAGGAATATTTGTACGTCCGGAAAAATCTCCAAAAGTTCAGGATAAGTGATTGCAACCCGGTAGCGACACCAATGGAACTCAGTGTCAAGCTCTCAAAACTCGAAAGAGGAGAAGCTGTGGATTCGAACACTTATCAGAGTATAATTAGTAGTCTGAGGTACTTGACTTAAATAAGGCTTGACATAACATTTGCTGTGGGGGTCGCAAACCGATTCATGGAGGACCCGAGATACCCTAACTTGAAAGCAATGAAGAAGATTCTCAGATATGTCAAGGGGACAAAGGACCTCAAGTTGCTCTACCAAAAGACTAATATTTTTGAACTTATAGGTTATGTGGACAGTGACTGGTGCGATGACATTGATGATCGCAAAAGCACCTCAGGATATGCATTCTACATGGGAGGCATAACCTTCACATGATTGTCTAAGAAGTAACCCATCGTCACACTTTCCACCTGTGAGGCCGAGTATGTCGTAGTATCACTCGGTGTGAGCCATGTAATATGGATCAGAAGAGGCTGTTGTAGGAGCTGAAGTGCCAACAACTTTAATCGACCAAGATTCGAGTTGATAATAAGTCGGTTATCGAATTAGCCAAGAACCCGGTACATCACGAAAGAAGTAAGCACGTAGATATAAGGTTCCACTCAATCCGAGAACATATCAAGGATGGGGAAGGTTCGAGTTGTTCATGTGCAAAGCAATGGTCAATCTACAGATATTTTCACAAAGGCTTTGCCGAAGCCACTATTTGAGAACTACAAGCAAATGCCCGAGATGAAGGAGCGAGACTTTAGTTTAAGAGAGAATGATGAGAGTAGTAAACTCCAAGTCCCGACCCCGAAGGACCAAAAACTTGGAAATACGACCACCTCGAGATACCCCATGCCGAATCCGAAGAAGCAGCAACACCAAGAACTAGCAAGTGCCAAAGGAAAAACTCAAGATGGACCAAAACCTAACAGCTCGTGAACATCAGGAAGCTCGAAATGAACTCGAGATGGATGACGCAAGATACTTGTGACATCCGTCACCTGTGTCAGAGACAGCTGATCGAAGCAGCAGTGAAATTGACAGAAGTGTGGTTAGACAATTAATGCCACTGTATAGCTAGGATATTTAGGATTAGATTAATTGTATAGAATTGTAGGTGCATTAATGGCATCGAGCACTATAAATAGAGGAATAGTGTAGTGTAGAAATAAGAGAGATAAGAGAGAAAATATTTTGTAAACACAGTTGAGTTATAAAGAAAACAGCTTTTCGAGCACTCTATTCCTTCTCCCCGATGTAAAAATTATTTTATTCTAATTTAATTCAGTTTTTCATCTATTCTAGTTTATGAGAATGAACACCTATGTCAAAAATCGAGATAATATTTCAAGTTCAAAGAGTTCGAGATAGATTTTGAAATAATCTACTTCGAAATAAATAAACAAAAAGTCAACAAACCTGTCGCTGAGTTGATGATGGATGAGCAGTACACAGCTGGTGTTGTAAGTAGGATGAGAGATGTTGAAGAATTCAAGTTTGACTTGACTCGCACATGTATTTCATATCTACTGACTTAAAATTCAAAAGGGGAATATTAAGAATATTCACACAATGACACATTGATTTCATAGCTACTGAATCACATATGTATTTCATAGCTACCCATTAAGAAAGCCTAATACAGTTGGAGCAGGAACTCGAATTAACACAGCATACATAATCCTTCAATTTTAATTTAGTCCGGTATAAATGAGTTACACTTCATATATATTATGTAAAAAATATTTCTTTACAATCTTTGTACCACGGATAACATGTAACACTTCTGGTTGTTCCGATGAGTAGGAATAATGGGCATAGACTTTTCTCTGTTTCCATCAGCGACCACTCAATTTGCAGAAAAACTGAACCAACCTTGTCAGAATGAAAGACCAGTGTTCTGTTAATAAAATCCTTTGTTAATTAAGAACAATAATTCTACAGTAAACCTACCTATGGCCGACCAGATCACAGGCAGTGCCCATGGCAACACGAGCAAAAACTGCTCCTGAACAAAAAAATCCTCAAGCTGTCAGGTGTCAGCTGATCTTTGAGATTTGGTGGCGTCTGAGATATATAATAGATCACAATTAATATCTGTATTATGAAGCACATATAGATCCTTACCTTCAAATTAAGCATACAAACAAAGTAGAAGCTGGATCTGATTTAATTAATTAATAAATCCTGTAATAATCGGATTCAGCTATAAATGAATTATGCTGTGGTTGATTTAATTATTTTTGGATCACTGATGAAGAATCTTTCTCATTTGAATTCCAATTCCAATGCTAAAGCATATATTTATATTAGGGCTTGCTGTATCTGTGGTTGATTTAACGGAAGAACACTGTTAAAATATAAATTAGAATTAGAATTAGTATAATTGGGATTAGAATTATGAGTCTTAGATAATTCATCACAGGTCCGTGTTAGAAACCAAGCATCAAAAGAACTAGAGCTATTACAACACCGTTGGAGTGTCGGTTGGTACATCAATCATATAACCCATGTACCGATTGTAAAAGCAGTATCAATAATATAATTATCAATTCAATACAACTATGTCTCATAATTTCTTCATAGTATCAGAACAGGATTGAAAAATTCTTTTCATCATATCAGATATAATATCAGTAGCCGATACAGAGCTACAACCCACGTAAAGGAGATATATACTAAAAATCAGTACAAAACCAACAACTCTGTGTAAGGAGCCCTGTACTAGAATACTAATATAATTCCCACATTCGTAATATCATATCCAATATAATTTTCTATATCCATAATATCATATCAGCACTATCTCAACAATATATACCTCATACAACCACAATCATAAGAGAATCCATGATATAATATCTCTCTCAAACTTACTCCCATTATCCTTTAATGAAAAAAAATCATCAATCATAACCCAAGACAACAAGGATCCCTCTCAAAGAAAAAAGGAATTAGGCTATATCGATGGCATAAGATCTAGACCAGCAACAATGTCAGAAGCAGAATAGTGGAAAGTACAAGACAATATAATAGTATCTTGGCTTCTCCACTCAATGGAACCAAGCATAAGTGAACAATTTATTCATAAAGTTGAAATAGCATAAGAGACGTGGAACAAAGCAGCTTAAAGAAGAGATATGGTAAGCAAGATAATTATGCACATATTTTTTAAATCAAGCAAGAAATCACTCAGAGCAAGCAAGACCAGAAAAGTTTTGCTCAATTTTACTCAGAAACACAAAAAATGGTGGGATGAACTAGACATTCTACAGCCATATGTGATAAACTAAGAGCAAATCTAAGAAAGAAAAGATAAAAAATGAGTATTTCAACTTCTTATAAACCTGAATCCAAGCTTTGAACAAACCCGATGTCAAATCCTTCTTAGCTCAACACTTCCATCAATAAAAAATGTAGCAGCCATCATAGAGCAAGAGGAGACAAGAAGGTTGTTCATGTGAGGCTCACATATCAAGGCTGATGAGGAGCACGAACCCCATGTACTCACTGCCAAGTTCTCAAGAAATCCTAATTCAAGGGGTAACTAAAAACAAATGCAGTCACGGCAAGCAACTGAGTCACAATAATAAAAAAAAAACTACTATTTTCTCCATCCAAAACTCCGGCCAATGGGCTAGATAGATTGGGGCGAAGGTGGGAGAAAGGGGTAGCGAAACAACAAGGGCGACGACAAAGGCGAGAAATGAAAAGAATTTTATCAGACAAAACAACATTGAGAAGTCTCTCTCTAGTGAGAGAGCCACTGGTCTTATCCAGTACCACTGGGGCAAAGGCAGGGGCAAACTGGTCAACTAAGTTAGACACCAAAAATCCCATACAAATGATGTTTAGATAGATAATTCTCCATGTGGTATGCCAACCAAAATTATAATGATATACTTTTAAACTCTTTGCAATTTAATTTTCATAACTAATTTATACTTGATAGTGGTGCAACCGATTATATATTTTTCATCGAACATTATTTATTTAATCTTGAACCAACTGATAATAACTAATATGTGTTAGTTGCAAATGGAATAAAGACAAAGATTGATGGTATGGGAGAACTAAATCTATATTCAACCAAAATTGGTAATATATTATATAGAACCTCTCTCAACTAGTTTACTTTCTATAAATAAATTAACACTATAATTAAATTATAATGCAATTCTTCTTCTAGAACTGTTACTTTCAGGACCGAGATACATGAAAAATAATTAGTGAAAGAATACTTAAAAATGAAATATATATTTTGAAATATCAAGGGAAGAAATGTACAATGGTTAAAAATAAAAATCATGAACTTTGGCACAAGAGGTTTGAATATCCTTCTAATAAAATTTTAAATATGTTCTTTGATATTCCTATAGATATTTGTACTAGTTTGTGATATCTGTAAGATAACTAGGCAAACTGGATTACCTTTTTAATATATCAAGTAGTAAGTCAAAAAAATATTTTTGAGATAGTGCATTCCAATGTATGAGAGTTGACTCCAATTGTTTCTTAAAATGAATTTAAATATTTTATTATATTTATTGATCATTTTAAGAAATACTTGTTATATTTGTTGAGATCAAAAGACAAAGTATTTAATTAATTTTTAAAATTGATGATAAAATTGACATACAATACAATAAAAAATTAAAATTCTTTCAATCGAATAATGGGACAAAATTCATGAATAATAAGTTTTTAAGTTTAAATAAAAAAAGAATCATTCACCAAAAAACTTGCATAAACACACCCGAAGAAAATGGAGTCTCGGAAAGAAAAAATAAGCACTTATTAGAAAAAATAAGAGCACTATTTTTTTAAAATAAAATTTTAAAAATATATTGGTCCAATGCTATTTTAAGTGCTAATTATCTAATTAATAAGTTATCAAGTGCTTCAATAGATGATAAAATTCCTTTAGAAATACTTTTTTCAATGAAAAGTTAATATAAATCAGATTTTTGGATGTGTATTTTTTTTAAATAAAAAAAGATATACTTGATATAAATTCTATGAAAACTATTTTTCTAGGATATTCTTTGAAAATAAAAGGGCACAAATATTATGACCATATCAACGAAAAAACCTATGTATCAAGAGATGTGTTTTTTGTTGAGACTTGAGAATGAACCATATTTTAAAAAAAGAAAATGAAACAAAAATCCAATAAAATTCTCATACAATCGATCAAGTAGAGACAATCTTACCCCAATTATATGGTTTAGATATTATATAAATAAGGAATCAAACAATATTTATTATGAGAATGAATTAATAAATCAAAAAGAAGAGGAGGTAAGTCAAGATAATTACCTTGAGGGGGAGATCGAATTAAGAAGATCATCGAGAGCACCACAACCACCCACCCGTCTCAATGACTTTATCACGTATAAGATACAATACTCTATTAAAAATTCATTTCTTATATCCATGTTTTAAACCAATATATAACATTTCTAACATCTACTACCAAACAACAAGAACCTTATACTTACCTTGAAACCATTAGAAATCCTATATGGTGCAAAGCGTGAGAGAAGAACTAATTATCTTAGGAAAAAATAACATTTGGATAATTGGAAACGATCAACCTATTTATTATATATTGAACTTTGATGGATCCCTTGTTATAGTGGACAAGGTGCCCAAAGAAAAAAATATGTTAGGTGCAAAAGAGTATAGTATCATAGCAATGACTTTATAGAGCGATAAAAGACAAGATTGATTGTAAAAGAGTATACACAAACCTACAATATAGATTATCAAGAAATATTTACATCATGATGAAAATGAATATCATTAGAATATTAGTATCTATTGTCGTAAATCAAGATTGAGATTTTTACTAAATGAACATTAGAAATATTTTTCTTCAAGAGACACTCGAGGAAGAAGTATATTTGACTTTACCAATTGGGCACGAGAAGGAACCAAATATAACTTTGGTGTGTAAATTAATAAAATTGATTTATGACTTAAAACAATCTCTACGGGCATGATATGAAAAACTTAGCTCTTATTTTTTTTTTGTGATTTTAAAGTAAGCAATGTCGACCACTCATTGTTTGTTAAGATCAATCATACTCATATCACCATTATTTCAGTCTATATACATGATATCATAATCATTGAGAATAATAAGGAAAGCATATGAAAAATAAATCAAAAGATAATTAAAAGATAAGTTTGATATTACGGACCCTGGTCATTTAAGATATTTTTAGGCATTGAAATAGCTTACTCACATGAAAATTTATCTCTTTCACAATGAAAATTTGATTTGCTGAGGGAAACTAGAAAGTTAAGTTGTAAACCATTATTAATTCCTATTGATAGCAAAAGAAAATTAAACATCGAAGAGAGAACGGTTAGAAAGTATAAACTAATATCAAAGACTTATTGAAAAACTAATATACCTTATAGTAACTCGACCCGATCTTGTATATTCCGTTAGTCAAATAAGTTAATTTATGCATGCTCCAAAATCATATCATTTGAAAGCAATTGATAAAATCTTATGATATTTAAAAGGGGCACCCCAAAAGGGAATCCTTAGAAAAATATCAAATCTAATTAAATGCATGATTGTACTAATGCATATTGAGTCAGAAGCTTTAATAGAAAATTTACATTCGGCTATTGCACATTTATAGACAAAAATATAATCACATGAAAAAAATAAAAAATAAAAATGTTATAGCAAGATCAAGTACGAAGCCGAATATCGAGTTATGACATTAACAACAAGCGAATTAGTGTGGATAAAATAATTACTAATCGATTTGAATATCATAGTACATTCGCCAATAAAAAATATATTATGATAATCAAGCGGTGCACTACATAGCCTCCAATATGACATTTTATGAGCGAATCAAACATATAGAGGTGAATTGACACTTTATTCGAGAAAAATGAAAAGCGGGGAAATAGAAATATTATTTGTGAGAAGCAAGACCAATTAACTGATATATTCATGAAATCAAAGTTAATATAAATAAGTTAGGATTAATGAATATTTATAATCTAAACTTAAGGAGAAGTTTTAAAATATAATTTATAATTAGGATTAGATGGGTCTCAGATAATTCATCACATACCCATATTAGAAAGCAAGCATCAAAAGAATTAGAGCCATTATAATATCGTTGGAGTGTACCACTGGTACACTAACACCCATGTACCGATTGTAAAAACAGTATCAATAATACAATTATCAATTCAATACAACTTTATCTCATAATTTCTTCACAGACAATAAGCTAGACACCTCAATTTTTTTTTTTTTTTTTTGCAAGATGGAATCATTGTATTATTCAATGCAAGACGAAATGTAGTGCGATGTGCTATTAAACATGATTTGAGAAAACTCAGTTTATTTTTTCAATGGCTAAACATTAAATATAAAAGAGTTGTCAAATATATGTAGGAAGCCGGACATTAATTAAAAAAATTTATATGAGAACCAATCTTGCTTTAGTGGCAAAGGAAATATTTTCCGTGTGAAATATCATATATTCAAAATCCGAATGGAGTCCTTTATAGACATTTAAAAAATTAGATAGCTTTGACTCCCTTGTTTACTCAAAAAAATAATTAAAAAATCATATCAATAAAAATGTAAAAAAAAAATTAACTTAAGATGTTTTTTTTTCTCAAAAAAAAATTAACTTAAGTTGAGGTTCAGTTTGTTTATTGATTATTTGGACATTTGTTGTGAACAACTGTCAAATTGAAAAAAAAATGAAGAGTTGAATGTTAGCTTATAAAGGCTGGACTTTTTTCAAATTTGAATATATGCAGCTTCTACACTAAATTTATATTCAGATATAAAACATTAAAATTGTTTCCTCATCTGTTTAAAATACATATTAGGGTAATTTACTTTACCAATGGACGTAATGAAATAATTTTCATAAAAAGAGTATTGAGAGATAAAAAGTATAAATAATCACTAATTTGTGATAAAAATGTTGAAAATATAAACTTAATTAATATTTTCTTGAAGTTTGTTGTTCAGTCAATATAATTTAAGGCTGATTCATTAGAAATTTTGACAGAACATCTGAACCTTGTTTTAGGTATATGAGCTATGGATTTAAAGCTCTTTAAGTCTAGTTTTTAATGGTTCAAGTTTCAAGTCGATTGGAGTTTTCTAGAGAAAGTTATGACAGTTTTAATAGAGATAGGTCAGATTTGACTAGGCTGCTTAGTTTTCTGTTTTTATATTTATTACGAATTCTAGAGTTTTCTTTTGATGTTTTGGCTCTATAAATAGAGTTGTAATCTGTTGCTTTGCAAGACAATGCAAGAGAGATAATATAATAGAGAATTACAAAGAGTTTTTCAGATAAGAACTTGTTTGTTTCCTCCATCTCTTCTCTCTACCACTATATGAATTGTATCCACTATTAAATATACTCAACAAATTGGTAAGCCATGGCCAATAAGTGCAACCATTGGAGAGCATGTATCATGCTTGCGACTTTCGAAGACCAACTACGAAAATTGGTGCATACACATGAAGACGCGCTCGCAAGATGTGTGGGAAGTCGTTGAGCTTACCGAACATGCGACCTTGCAAGGCTTGACGAATAATCAAGTGAAAGAGTTGAAGGAGTCACGCAAGAAAGACAAAACCGCGCTCTACTTGATGTACCAGGCGGTTGATGAGTCGGGCTTTGAGAAGATAGCCGGTGCGAAGACTTCAAAAGAAGCATGGGAGACTCTTGAAAAGACATACAAAGGAGCGGACCGAGTGAAGCAAGTTCGGTTACAAACACTTAGAGGTGAGTTTGAAACTTTAAGAATGAAAGAGTCGGAAGGTGTATCGGATTATATCACACGGGTAGAAATGGTGGTGAACCAACTCAAAAGAAATGGTGAAGAGATAAGTGAAAATAGAGTAGTAGAGAAAATATTAAGGTCATTAACCAATGATTTTGAGAATGTTGTGTGTGCCATAGAAGAGTCTAAGAATTTGACAGAAATGACGGTGGATGAGCTCTCAAGTTCATTAGAGGCACATGAACAAAGAAAGAAAAAGAAGAAGCAAGAGGTGTTAGAGGAAGCACTTCAAGCTAAGGTAACACTAAAAGAAGACAAGCCGGGAAACGGTGAAGGTGGTCGTGGAAGAGGCCGTGGTGGTTTTAGAGGTCGAGCTAGAGGCCGCGGTAGAGGCTGTGGTAGAGGACAAGAAGAGAACAAGGAAGAGAAGAACCAATTGATCTCATATGGCGGAGGCCGAGGTCGAGGAAGAGGAAGATCAAGTAAGTACAATGTTCAATGTTATTCTTGCAAAAAGTATGGTCATTATGCAGCAGAGTGTTATTACAATGAAAAGAATGATGAGAAAAAAGAAGAGAAAGGAGGTGATGGTGTGGTATTACTAGCAAGTAAGGAGGCCGACTCCAACAACGAGTCGGTGTGGTATTTGGATACCGGTGCAAGCAATCATATGTGTGGCTATAAGCACATGTTTACCAAGATAGAGGAGATTGTAGAAGGCCATGTATCATTTGGAGATGCCTCAAAAGTGAAAGTTAAAGGCCAAGGTGAAATTCTTATTCAGTGTAAAGATGGAAATGAGAGATTTATCTCTAATGTTTATTATGTGCCAGATATGAAGAGTAATATTTTGAGTTTGGGACAATTGTTAGAACGTGGTTACACGGTTTTTATGAAAGAAAAAACACTTTATTTGAGATACCAAGATAATCGGTTGCTAGCCCAAGTAGAAATGACCAAAAATCGTATGTTTAAGTTGAATTTGGTGAATGTTCAAGCAAGATGTTTAAAGACATGTGTAGAAGATATGACTTGGTTATGACATTTACGGTTTGGACATCTTAATTTTGGTGGTTTGAGGCAATTATCAAATAAAAAATGGTGAAAAATATACCACACATAGACCATAGTGACAAATTATGTGAAGGTTGCGTGTTAGGAAAGCACCCAAGGAATTCTTTTCCAAAAGAAGCAAGTTATCGTGCAAAGAAGGTGCTTGAATTGGTTCATACCGATATTTGTGGCCCAATAACCCCTAATTCACTTGGTAAACACCGGTACTTTATTACCTTTATTGATGACTTTTCTCGAAGAACTTGGGTATATTTTTTAAAGGAGAAATCTGAAGCATTTTTTATTTTTAAGAAGTTTAAGGTGCTTGTTGAAAACTTAAGTGGTGAATGCATAAAAACTTTGAGATCCGATAGAGGCGGTGAATTTACATCAAAGGAGTTTGTGAATTTTTGTGAACAAAAAGGTATTAGAAGGTTCTTAATGACCCTTATTCACCTCAACAAAATGGAGTGGCGGAAAGAAAAATCGGACCATACTCGACATGGTTCGAAGCATGTTAAAGAGCAAAAATATGCCGAAGGAATTTTGGGCTGAAGCGGTGAGGTGTGCGGTTTACTTGCAAAATCGATGTCCTACGGCAAGTTTGGAGAATATTACCCCACAAGAAGCATGGTGCGGTGTGAAGCCATCAGTAGCTCATTTGAAGGTGTTCGGAAGTGTGGCTTATGCTCACGTTCCAGATCAAAAGCACACAAAACTTGATGACAAGAGCAAGAAGCTGATTTTTATTGGCTATGATGAGAAATCTAAGGCGTACAATCTTTATGATCCGCTTACTAAAAAGGTACATGTGAGTTGTGATGTGCAGGTCAATGAAGAAAGCATGTGGAATTGGAGTTCCATGGAGGAGATGTCTCATGAAGAAGGAAAAGAAGCGACATCAACAATTATCTCTACACCGACAAACACAACTACATCGACAACATCACAAGCTGAACCATCTTCACCTTTATCCGATGATGAAGATGAGCCAAGGACACCAAAGACAAGGAATTTGCGAGAAATATACGAGGCGACAAGTGAATTACATTTGGTGTGTCTTTTGGCGGATGCGGAGGACATCACATTCGAGCAAGCCGTAAAAGATGAGAAGTGGCAAGCCGCTATGCAAGAGGAGATGAAAGCAATCGAGAAAAACGACACTTGGGAACTTGCGACGTTACCCAAGGGTCACAAACCGATTGGTGTTAAATGGGTTTATAAGAAAAAGATGAATGCGCAAGGTGAGGTTGAAAGATACAAGGCGAGAATAGTGGCGAAAGGGTACAAGCAAAAGGCGGGGATTGATTATGAAGAGGTGTTTGCCCCGGTAGCAAGAATGGAGACAATCCGACTACTAATCTCGTTGGCGGCTCAAAACAAATGGAGCATTTTTCAAATGGACGTGAAATCGGCATTTCTAAATGGAGTGCTTGAAGAAGAAGTCTACATCGAGCAACCTTCCGGTTATGTGAAAGTTGACAAAGAGCACATGGTGTTGAAGTTAAAGAAGGCGTTGTACGGGTTGAAGCAAGCGCCAAGGGCATGGAACACTCGAATTGATGCATACTTCAAGGAGCATGGGTTTGTGCAATGCCCATATGAGCATGCGCTATATTTGAAGGTACAAAAAGATGACATTTTATTTGTGGCCTTGTATGTAGATGATTTGATTTTTACGGGAAATAATAGAGATATGATTGAGAAGTTTAAGTTGGAAATGACAAAGGAGTTTGAGATGACCGATTTGGGTCTCATGTCTTATTTTTGGGGGTTAGAAGTGAGACAAAAAATTCTGGAATTTTTGTTTCACAAGAAGCATATGCAAAGGAGATTTTAAAGAAGTTTAAGATGGATGAGTGTAATCCCGTAAATACTCCGGTTGAGAGTGGGACAAAATTGTCTCGATATGATGAAGGAAAGACGGTTGACGCAACACTATATAGAAGCTTGGTTGGAAGCTTGCGTTATTTGACGTGCACAAGGCCGGATATTGTTTATGGAGTTGGCTTGGTGAGCCGATATATGGAGGAGCCGAAAATGACGCATTGGAAAGCCATAAAGTGAATTCTTCGCTATGTCAAAGGTACATTATCTCATGGCTTATTTTATTCTCATACTAATGAGTTTGATCTTGTTGGATATTCCGATAGTGATTGGAGTGGAGATTTAGATGATCGGAAGAGCACTTCGGGTTTTGTGTTTTTCATGGGAAGCACAGCATTTACATGGCTCTCTAAGAAGCAACCTATTATTACTTTGTCCACATGTGAAGCGGAGTATGTTGCCGCATCTTCTTGCGTATGTCACTCTCTTTGGCTACGCAAGTTACTAAAGGAGATGAACTTTTCTCAAGAGAAGGCGACGAATATTCGAGTGGATAACAAGTCGGCAATTGAGTTGGCGAAAAATCCGGTGCATCATGAAAGGAGCAAGCACATAGATGTGCGTTTTCACTTCATACGAGAACATGTGAAGAATGGCGATGTGGAGATGACTCATGTGACGAGTCGTGATCAAGTGGCGGACATATTCACCAAACCACTACCAGAACTCTTCAACAAGTTCAAGAAGTTGCTCGGGATGCAAGCCAGAAATAATTAAGTTTAAGAGGGGATGTTGAAAATATAAACTTAATTAATATTTTCTTGAAGTTTGTTGTCCAGTCAATATAATTTAAGGCTGATTCATTAGAAATTTTGATAGATCATTCGAACCTTGTTTTAGGTATATGAGCTGTGGATTTAAAGCTCTTTAAGTCTAGTTTTTAATGGTTCAAGTTTCAAGTCGATTGGAGTTTTCTAGAGAAAGTTATGACAGTTTTAATAGAGATAGGTCAGATTTGACTAGGCTGCTTAGTTTTCTGTTTTTATATTTATTACGAATTCTAGAGTTTTCTTTTGATGTTTTGGCTCTATAAATAGAGTTGTAATCTGTTGCTTTGCAAGACAATGCAAGAGAGATAATATAATAGAGAATTACAAAGAGTTTTTCAGATAAGAATTTGTTTGTTTCCTCCATCTCTTCTCTCTACCACTATATGAATTGTATCCACTATTAAATATACTCAACAAAAAAAAATCATATAAAGTATAAAGAGATAACTTGTAGAAAAGAGACCCACAAAAAAATCACACCAAATCAATAACACAACATACATATACAAACTTACAACACTCATTTTAACCCACTCGAAAAATATAATGCAATTTCGAGCCGGTTTGCATTAGGCATGCATGGAGGGTGCATGTAAAACCAAGATAAGGAAATCTAAAATATATTTATGTTTCAAATACACCTCCAAATTTCCGGTGCTGCACTACAACTTCACCCAAGAAAGGAGGCGTACATATTTATAGCAACACACACTTCAAAGCAAAAAAAGGAAATTAAGGCCCAACGTACAGATAGATTATCGACTAGTTCTTTGCGCACAGAGATCATATCTCACATATCACACATCAACCGGTGAGCCCTCACCGCCGGTACGGTATGCGTGGGGGGCTGTTCTCATAGCGGTCCGACCACCTTCTCTGATGCTGTTCTCTGCAAACCGCACACTTGCAGCATGGTATCCATTTTGCTGTTCATGGTGACTCCATTCACTGGTGTAGTAGTCTTCGGGTGTGTAGCCCTTTGTGGGACTGCTTAACATCCCTCCCCATTGCGGGAAGTGGATTAGGACTATGGGCAGTGTGCAAGCAATTATCATTATTCCCATGTAGAATATGCCATCTTCGGTCGAATATTTTGAGCCGTGGAAGAAGATCAGTTGGGTGAGCACCGCACCGACATTGCCACCGCCTCCTGTCATGCCTGAAATGAGGCCAAGTGACCTGTGTTTCCAAAAAGAAAAGGCCGGGTTAGTTATTTAATTTCATTCACAACAGTAAAATTAAAAAGCAACATTACTGGGTTCATATTTCAATATAACATGTACTTCGGCTTTCTTACATGGAGTGAATTCCATTTTCTCAGTGTTGGCTTTTAACAGAGAGCTATCTTCACAGAGGAAAACTATCAATTAAATTAAATTAATTAAGTGAACTATCTTCACAGGGGAATTGTACCATGCTTGCGCGTGTGAAATCAGTACATACCTTCTGGAGACAAAGGGAACGACTCCAAAGCTGAGGCCACAAGCTGCTTGACAGAAGAAGGAGAATAGCAACAAAACCACGATTGACCCGACAAATGATTCTGTCCTTCCAAGAATCAAACAAAGTACGCCACCCGTAGTTTGCACCAGCCACAAACCCCACAATCTGCCCTTCATACCGAACAAATTGGATAGGTAATCAGAAAGGATGCCACCACCGGGCCGGGATATAATGTTTGCCAAGCCAAAACTTGCTGCAATCATTCCGGCTGTGTGGATGTTCACGCTAAAGTGGTCATAGAAGTACTGAGCAATTATGTTGTCGATTGTTAGCTCTACACCAAAACAATATCCATAAGACAGTGCTAGGATCCATCCCCTGTAGTTGGTTACTGCGTGCTTGAACACCTGAATTGTGTTCAAATTTATGCAACCTTAGTTATCTGAATCCAGAAATGTAAATATCTATATTTTAATTTGTTTTGGTCCAACCAGATATCGCAAGAAAATTTTACCGCTGCAAAGCTATCCTCGTGCTTCTCCCCTGCTTTGTGAAGCTGTTTGTAGTTACCATCGGGCATGTCTTGCCCCAACATCAGCAAAGCAATGGCAGAACCCGTTTGCATCAACCCAGGAATGAAGAATGCAATACGCCATGCAACAAAATGGGTGCTTCCAATAAATTTTATCAACTCGAACACCAGGGGCATAATCAGATGTGTTGCTCCACCGCCCAAGTTACCCCAGCCACCGGCAAATCCATTGGCTCGACCCACCTATTTGAAGGAAAAGAACAATATAATTAATTTTTAGAAAATATATATATGAACTATTCCTATACCGTTGTAGATAAAATGTGTACAGTGTACACTACATAGCATGAAAAAAGAGACGAGGAATTACCAATATTCTAGAACTATTTTTCCTCACTTAAAAACAGAAGAATTAATTAAGAAAGTTTATTTTAGTAACTTCAAGTTGTAAATAAAGAAGGCATATGGATGACGTACAAATTGGGCAAGAGCACATCTAATTTTGAAGCACTAGAGATTTTGTACAATGACTGAGAGGGAAATTTGAGAGTACTCTTTTTTTTGTCAATTGAAGTACATATATAAGATTTGTATTTAATGTAATTACTTGTTGGATATATATATATAGCTACAAACCTTAGAAGCAGAGAACATAGAGCTCATCCAAAATTGAGTGGAGACAAAGGAGGCTAGAGAGAAGCCAGTGAAGAATCGAACGAGAAGGAAGCCTGTGGCCGAGCTGATCATGGATGAGCAGTACACAGCCGGTGTCGTGAGCAGGATCAGAGAGGCTGATGCAAGCCTAATAAATGTACATTTAGGGTATAAATATATGAAAATCGTTCCTATACGTACATATCTACAATGCGAAAACCATTCTTATACTTTTCCCTAAATTAGCGAGTATATATGCTCAGGAAACATAGAATCATATTGTTCTCTTTTTTTTTTCAGGAAGTTCTGTTGAAAAGCATCTGAGAAGATCAGGAAATGAGAGAAATAATATATTTTTCAGCCTCGATCCAAATTAATCCTTAAAATGGAACAATCATCCGTTGAAAGTTGAGAATTGATGAATAATAATATACATATCACTTGTGGAATAGGGATGACAAGACAACTGGATATTTCAGATGCGTAATGTTTGATTAAAAATCTGAATTCTGTTGCGCATGGATTCTGTTAGTAGTTTAATTGCGTTATGTAGCTTCTGTAATACCCAGTTACCGGGTTGTGGTTACAAAGACTATATGTTTCTTTATGAAATAGGTAATCAAGTAATGTTTCTTAAATTTGGCAGCAATTTGATGATATGTACCTAGGTCCCATGAGATCACAGGCAGTTCCCATGGCAAGACGAGCAAACACAGCCCCTGACACTGAGGCAATACCGGCACTTCCAATGTCAGTGGCAGTCAGTGAGAGGTTGTCTCTGATGACGGGCAGGAGAGGGGGGGCCGCGAAGGAAGAAACAAAGCAGCAGAAGAAGGAGAACCATGCAAGGTGGAAGGTGCGCATGTGCGGCTTGACAACAGAGAAGATCCAGAACTCGGTGGCCTTGTGGTCTGAATCCACGGGAATCTTGAAATTGGTTGCATTGCTCGGCTGTTCCATCTCCAGAGAAGAACCCTTGTTGTTGGTTGCCATCTCATCGGCCATTTTTGGGGGCGATGAATTAAGTAATTGAACCTCCTTAAAAGCGATAAAAGAAAGATCATGAGATGGTAAAGGCCAAGTTTCTCTAGTTTTGCCTTGAAGGAGTTACAAACAGTGGGCAGTAAATTAGTTGTTATTGTCGCACTTTCACGTGCAATGCAAAGCTAATTAATACATGTGCCCCATTGTCAACGTCAAAAAATGACTTCAGACGGCAATAGAAGCGAGTACTCATTTAAAGAAACTGTTTTCTTCTTCTGATATGGATCCTTTTTCCTCAAAAAATAATAATAATAATAATAATAATAATAATAATATGGATCCTTGGCCGGGCCTGGATATAAGTTACCACTTACAAACAAACAAACAAACAAACAAACAAATTAAGACATTCTTTTCCTTGCAAACACTAAAAGCTTCAAATTGCTAGAGGCAAGCAATTCATAATAATTAGTATGTACCTTCAGAAAAGAACACAAAGGAAGAGCTTTAATTTGATGATACTCTCCTAGTACTAGCCTGCCTCTCTACCCCTTAATTTGGATTGGAAATTTGGAATGGTTATCTCTGATACAGTTGAGGCCTATATATAACCAGATATATAGGAAGGAAACTGAGGGTTAGTCAACATCATCGCCACTTTCATCTAATTTAAATATTTAATTGTAATAGGGGGACTGGGCCACTGGGGGCATGCTTGCTAGATTCAGAGCTCTGTTCTTTTGAACCTTTGTACGCTGTGCTGCTTTGTGTTGTCGAATGTGGTGGTGATATCCGACGGTGATACAGAAGAATTATTGGCTGATTTCTCTGATATTGACTAGTTTTAGTTTTAGCTTGATTTTGCTTGTTCTAGCTGCATTTTTTTATATATAGCAATCTTTTACCATTCCTAGCTTGTAGAATGTAATTTGTTACTCGGCAGTTTTTTCTTCCTTTTGTTTTGCTTTTTTGGACTAATATTTTGTATCGCTTTTTAAGAAGAAATGAAAGTGGGTAACTATGCTTTTCAGCTTAATTATGTGCAACACAGTATATAGCGTGAGAAAATCCCACAGTGAATTAATTATGTGCAATAGGAGATGAGCTTGTCGACGGGCTTGCATTTAAATTAAATAAAAAAAAGGAGATGATAAATGGCTGATGTCTTATTGGCTACAATTAATAAAAAAAAAAAAAATCTGAAAGTGAGTTGTCAGCTTTTCAAACACTTCAAGTGTCGCCATTCCGTAGGAAGCGTACGAAAATTAGGTTAATATATATATAAAATAATTATATATTAATCTATGGAAGAAGAAAAGAGGAGATGTAATGTCCTTCAACTATGCTGTGGGGCTGACCGTTAGTGCAGTCGGAAAGGGTTTTCCAGCTGCACCTCCACATATGCACGCTGCGCCCCGTTTTTATTCTTGACTTACAATGGATTATTTTATTTTTATGAAGGGAAGGGTAAGGTACGGATCACTTGACAATCTTGAAAATTTATGAAAATTTAAAATAAAAAATAAAAAATGAAAATAGGAATAATTTTATAGATATATTTTCAAACTTATAAATTGATAATTTTATTATCATTTGATAATTCATCAAAGACTATCAAAATTTTATACAATTTATAATAGTTCTAATTTAATAATCTTTGATGGACTATCAAATAATAATAAATTACATTAAATTTAAAACACTATCAATCTATTAGTTCAATAATATATCCTTATATATTTTTTAAATTTATTTAAATTTGCATTGTCAAAATACCCATTGTCAAGTGATTCCTCCGCTTCAATTAATATGGTGAACATGAGAGGTTCACTTATCTCCGTCAAACCGTGCATTTCCCTTATTATTCAATTATAATATCCATTTATCAACTGAAAATTACATATTTATTAACTATTAAAACTTAATAACTATACATACATCCATAAATGGGCTTTCATGAGGCATGGTCGCCACATTTTTTTTACGGGAAGAGAAAATTATGTACATGCAGTCAAAAATTAATTTCAAATAGAATCATAAATGCATACAAATGTAATTTTTCTTCTAATATTTTTTTTAACAAAAATGGGAGAGTGTGGAAGGAAAAAAAATAGAGGATTTGATGAAAATATTAATCCAAAATATGAAAAAGAAAATTTACCTCAAGTCATATGTTTTGGGCTCCGATAATTAATTATTATCAGGGTCGTCTAACGTTAGTTTAAAGATAGTGTATATAAATGAAGCATGGCCAGATTAAATTTTGTTTCTTATTAAGCGGTCAGTTATTGGCTTATTGCGTCACATCCTGTAAAGTCAAGTTCATATCATCTTTTAATGAAGTCGGAATCAACAAAATGTCAAATAATTTGATATTTTTTCCTTCCAATTTTCAGACCTTAAGTTTTCTCCGTATTGAAATGCCAAGAATGACTGAAACATTTCGGTTAGATATAGATTCTGATCGAAAATCAATGTGCAAATAATCATGAACGTATAAACATAGAATTTTTTTTCACAAAAACTGTGTTCGTTTTTTTAATGTAAAACTAATTACATAAAACAAAGTTGTTCTCAAAAAAGAGACTTCAGATAATTTAGAAGTGGCCTGGGTCCGTTTGACCGAGGAAGGGGAATGGGTCAAGTGGACTACAATTTATTAATTTTGTTGCAATTAATTAGAAGAAGTAAAAAAAATTACGTGTCCAATCATAGTTTTAAAATGTTAATCATGATTAATTTGAGTATTTCATATAAATTAATGTTTTATTGGGTATATATGTACGAGTTATTGTTATTTAGGAGGATATATACATGATTATGGATATTAGAAGTGAAAATAAGTAATTTTATAGTTTTTTTTTTCTTTTTAAGGGTATAGCTGAAATTCTGCCTAAATATGAAAATAAAACCTCAACATAATGTTGGTGAAAACTGTGGTGTATGAATAATTTTTTATTTTCTAAAATTCGATTCCTTCATTATATAAAATTTTATCATTTTGTGATAGTTAGCTTGTTTGCAACAATAGATAAAAAAAGAAGACGGAACATGACATTTTTTAAATGCACGAGTTAACTGATTAGTTTTTAAAATTAATGTTTGACAATGACATTTTGACAATTTATTGCCCCTTGCCATCATATATATATCTCATGAACTGCAATTTTTTTCAATAATCTTGAACTAACTAGCAAAGAAATCCGCTCTTACATACATATTTTAATATTTTTATAATATTTTTAATAATTAATATTTATTAATGAAGGAGTTAATGAAGTTTTATTTTACAACTTTTAACAGCTTTCAAGTTCATTTTTTTTTTACTTCTAGGCCTAATTAGGCAAGCTCGACTTAATTAATTGCTCATAACTGACATCTTGAGCTCATAATTGATAATTAATTATAATGTTACTCCATCAAAACCAAAATAAAATTAATCAACACAAGTCATAATGAATGAATAAAGAATAAGATATAATTAGCCAGTTCTAGAATATTTATTATGTACTGAAATTTTGAAGTAGAATAATGAGTTAGTATGAATTTGGCTCATAAGTCGGGAGGGGGAGTTTATTGGGTTTTTTCCCAACTTATGAGCTGGCCCAAGAAAAAGGCCCAGTCAGATGAAATAAAAAGAGAGGAGTTCATCCCTGTCCATATGTGGCACACGTAGAAGAGAAGCAACATCCATGCTACTTGGTTCATCCGCTCCACCAAGAGAGAGAGAAAGAGATGAAGAAGAAAAGGAGGAAGAAGAGAGCTACCGTCGGAGGATCCCGATCGGTGGTGCTTGATGTGACCTGATGTGAGTCTTGGTCCCTCTCTAAGGTAACCTCTTGTCTCTCATGGAATTCGTCGCTGTACGGCGATGATAATGGAGTGGGGTTTATGGTAAACTTCTACGAGATATAGAAAAGACATGTTTATTAATCCTTTGCAGGATACAAAGATGATAATGGACTCGAGTCATCGGGATGCAAAGACGTGTTTAGGAAGTCGATGATGTTACAATTGTGTGAAGGTGAGAGTAGTATCGATCACTCTCTTGTAAGTGTCATGATGGTAATCCGTGATATGATATCCACTGCTCTTGGTTTTGTTTCCAAACAATGAGTTAGTATGAATTCGGCTCATAAGTCGTGAGGGGGAGTTTATTGGGTTTTTCCCAACTTATGAGCCGGCCCAAGAAAAAGGCCCAGTTAGATGAAATAAAAAGAGAGGAGTTCCTCTCTGTCTATGTGTGGCACACATAGAAGAGAAGCAGCAACCAGGCTACTTGGTTCATCCGCTCCACCAAGAGAGAGAGAAAGAGATGAAGAAGAAGAAAAGAAGGAAGAAGAGAGCCGCCGTCGGAGGATCCCGATCGGTGGTGCTTGGTGTGACCCGATGCGGGTTTTGATCCCTCTCTAAGGTAACCTCTTGTCTCTCATGGAATTTGTCGGTGTGCGACAATGGTAGGGGAGTGAGGTTTATGGTAAGCTTATACGAGATGTAGAAAATATGTGTTTGTGGATCCTTTGCAAGATGTAAAGATGATGACGGATTCGAGTCATTGGGTGAACCTCCAAGGATGGAGATGAGTGAACCCTCGCACGTGTGGTGCGGAGATGACAAGATCGGTTCTCGAGGTTTTCCCTTATTGTGATTTTCTCGTTAGACAAAATTTTGCTTGGTTTCTTTTTATTTTTGACATATCTCATTATATTGTATTTGATGCACACACAATGTTGTGTTTGATGAAATGTTTCAATGAAATTAATTTGTGTTTATCGAGTTCCAACAGAGACCTCTAGCGGCATGGAAGAGTGTAACCCCATTAATTTTGGCAGTCTAAAAGTGCAGGGAGCATATACCTAGCTGAAGAGGAAGTTGAAAACAATCACGGTAAGAAGAAGTGAGGAGGCAAAGTAAAGAATCACATGCCAGAATGGTTTTTTCTGACAACTCGATGAATCTTTAATGGCTGAGATCGATTCTAACTAAGTTTTTTCGGGGAGGGGCTGTTAAAAGAGAATGGTGGATATCACACTTTGAGATAAGAGAAGAAATGGATAAAATAAGATTTCTTACTATTAGACACTCTTGTATCTTTCTTATATATCAAACAACAGATTACAACTCTATTTATAGGCTAAGACAACTGAAGTATCTAGAAAATTCATAGTAAAAACGGAATACCAAACAGCAGCTGTTTCAGCTGACCTTTGTCCACTAAAACAGTCATAACTCTCTGTAGAGAACTCCAAACGACTTGGTATTTGAACCATTGGAAACTAGACTGCAAGAACTTTCCATCCATAAGTCATACAGCTAAAATAGATATCGTTGGATCTTTCATATCTCCTCATCAATCAGCTCATAAATTATGCAACTGTTGAATTCTAAGAGTCCTTTATTTTCCACTAAATTCTAAATTTAAAACCCACTAAAAATAACATTTAATGTTTATTCAACAAAACTCCTCCATAAACTTAAATGCTTCTACCATCTGTCATGCCAATCATCTTCTTGCATTTGTCGAGAAGTACTTTCGGTAGCGATTTTGTGAAGATATCTGCAACTTGATCCTGACTTACCACATGCACCAATTCCACACTTCCTTCCTTCACATGATCTCGGATAAAGTGAAAATGAACTTCAATGTGTTTGCTTCTTTCATGATTCACTGAGTTCTTTGCCAACTCCATTGCTGATTTATTGTCAACTTGAATCACGGTTGCACCTAGCTGCTTTAGCTCCATCTTGCTCAACAAATTTCTAAGCCATATCGCATGACATACACACCAAGATGCTGCCACATATTCAGCTTCACACGTCGAGAGTGTCACGATTGGTTGCTTCTTTGAAAGCCAAATAAACGCAGTATCTCCCATAAAGAACACATATCCCGATGTACTTTTCCGATCGTCTATGTCTCTGCATCAATCGCTGTCGGAGTAGCCAACCAACTTATAATATTCTACTTTCGAGTAGAACAACCCGAGTGACACCGTTCCTTGGATGTACCGTAGGATTCGCTTCAATACCTTCCAATGTGAATAAACTGGCTCCTTCATGAACCGACTTATAATGCCGACACTTAATGAAAGATCCGGTCTTGTGCATGTGAGATAGTGAAGGCTTCCTATCAAACTCCGGTATTTACTCGCATCGACACGTATTGTTGGATTGAACTTGGACACCCAAGAAATAGTGAAGATGTCCAAAATCTTTTAGAGAAAAATTAGTAGAGAGAGGATATGAGCGAAAGAATGAATGAAGAATCTGAGCCAGTAAGTAAGATATCATCAACGTAGATCAACACAATCGTGATAGATGTAGATGTGTGACAAAGAAAGAGTGAAGGATCGGATGTAGAAGCAATAAAACCGAGGGCGAGTAGAGTTGATGCTAATTTATGAAACAACGCGCGCGGAGCTTGCTTAAGACCATAGAGTGCCTTAGTAAGGCGGTAGACATGTGAAGGATAAGTTGAATCAATGAAACCGGGCAGTTGAGACATGTAAACCTCCTCATGAAGATCTCCATGAAGAAATGCATTGTTAACATCAAGTTGTCGTATGGGCCACTTGTGAGACATGGCAAGAGAAAGAATAATAAGAATGGTAGTCGATTTGACAATGGGACTAAAAGTATCTTCATAATCAATGCCCTCCACTTGATTGTAACCTTTGGCAACAAGACAGGCTTTGAAGCGATCAATAGAACCATCAGAATTGCGTTTCAATTTGTATATCCATTTACAACCAATGATGTTATAATCAGCAGATGGAGGAACAAGAACCCAGGTTTGTTTAAAAGAAGGGCATTCAACTCTTGAGCCATAGCAGCATGCCATTGAGGCATTTTATTGGCTTGATGAAAAGTGGTAGGTTCAATGTAGTCATTCGGAATAGAAGGGAGAGGATGCTTGGTTGTGAGATAAGTGACATGGTCAGGAAATGATTTAATTTTGCGGGTGTTGTCTTGATGACGAGTGACCATGGAATGAGAGGGAAGATTTATAGGAGTCGTTGATACAATAGACTGGGGATAGACTGGACTGGGTAGGAGAGATAAGCTGCGTAGAGGTTTGAGAAGTGGGAGCGGGCTCATGTGTTGAGTGAGGTACAGACTGGGTCAAGACGGAAGGGGAGGAAGGAGTAGCATGAGATGGCCCAGAATTGGTTGAATGCAGCCCAGAACGAATTGCTGGAGAAGAAGTGGTACACGTAGAAGGAATTGATCGAGATGGTGCTGCAAGAGGAGAGGATGAGATGGACTGAAGACCAAGTTGAGTGGCAGTCTGAGGGTGTTGGGCCGAGATGGAGTCACCGGTGCTAGAAAAAATAGAAGAAAAAGGAAAAATATGTTCTACAAACCACACATTACGAATCATATAGATTTTGTTAGTAGCAATATGATAACATTTGTAGTCCTTTTGAGTAGTGGAATATCCAAGAAAAACGCAAGGGAGAGAGCGAAATTGTAGTTTATGAGAATTATATGGACGTAATAAAGGATATCAAAGACAACCTAAAACTCTAAGAAATGTGTAATCAGGGTTGGAATTGTAAAGAAGATGATACAGAGAAGAGGTGGCAGAAGAATGAGAGGGTGGAAGTCGATTAATTAAGAAAACAACACTTTGAAAAATATGTTCCCAAAAATGAAGAGGAATAGAGGCATGAGACATAATCGCAAGACTCAATTCAACAATATGACGTTATTTACATTCAGCGAGACCGTTTTATTATGGTGTATAGGGACAAGAGGTTTGATGAATAATTTATGAAAAGAGATGAGTTAAGGGTTTATATTCCGTACCACCATCAGATTGTAAAATTTTAATCTTTTTATCAAGAAATTTTTCAACATGTGCTTTAAATAAAGAAAATACCATAACAAGTTCATCCTTAGAATGCAAAAAATAAATCCAAAAAAAATGAGAATATTCATCAATAAAATGTACATAATATTTAAAACCAGTAGTAGATACAACGAGAGACGGTCTCTACAAATTCTATACAATGATTGTACAGTACTGATATATATAGGCTAGGACTGAGCATAATTACACATTGTTATTTTACCAAACAGTCTATACCTATTTTAATTATTATATGATATCTAACTAACGACTAGTTACTACAGAAGTAACTCTATCTTCTAATAGTGAACCATCCTAGCAAGAAACATGCTTTGATTGACTTACAAGGACTTTACTTGAGTCTTCAAAACTATGGAGGTCTTGTTTAAAACCAATAATGTTTTTCCTCCGCTTTTAACTTAAAACATATTTAATATCTCTAAATTTTGAATTTTTCTATATCAATAATTTTTTTTTACAATCTGGAATATAAAGATTTACTATTTTCCGAAGTTTCACAAATATTTATTTCATATTTCTTAAAATGAATATAAAATAATAATAAAATAATCATTCTTTGTATTTGAAAATATGTCACTTTAAAAAAATTCAAAATAAGTACTTAAGAAACTTTAAAAATAAAAAAATTATATCCTATAAAATTTTAAAAATGAAAACTCAAACTTTCTCTCACAGCTTTCAATTGGTGTTAAATTGTATCGAGTGATAAAATAGTTGGTTTAAAAATATATATATTCTTTTAAATAAAAATTCGTCTTTTTAGAAAAAAAAAATTATTCCACAACATAATTACTGAATGTAATCCTTTACATCATCTTTTTTTTTTTTTTTTAGTTTTGGAACAAATAACAATATCAAATGAGCTTTCTCTCATTTTTTTGACAAAAAAAATAACAATCCTAATTGACTCCGATAATTAAAGATCCTGACTCCGCCCTGGCCAACGACAAATATTCGGATTGGAAAATGTTCAAAGATATCATAGTTGATGATAAATTGATATCATATTTTTATTTTTATTCAACTTAAACAAGTTATTATTCACAACAATAACTTAATTTATTCAACTTATTTTTTTGTAGTGTTCTATTTTTTTAATGCAAATATCATAATTTTAATAACTCATTTAAGTTAGAATAACAAAATACTATAAAAAATAAGCTGATGAAATTAATTCGTTATTATAAATAATAATAAGTTTAACTTGAATAACAATATGATATCAATATATATAAAATCCCTATATTTGCTCCCTTTAACATAAACCCCAACTGATAGGTCTTCGAATTCTTGGTCTGTCATAAGTTGCTTGCTAGTTTCTAATTTTGACAAATACGCCTTCCCTCTCAACTATGTAAATTGTGAAAATTAAATACTCAACATTTAGTTAGACGTATAATACTTTATTTTGAGCTATGACATATGACAACACCAACATAACTTTTTTATTTCAAATAAATTAAGGTAGGTTAGAAATAAAATCCAATTCAAAATCATAGAAATCAGAGATTTCAAATGAAAAAAATAATGATAGTAATAGTGATAATGATGCTAATGATAATGATGATTGAGACATGACGTCGAAAAAGTTAAAATCTGCATATTTCATGAATTTTTAATTTATAAAAGTTAGGGGTATCAATGGGTCGGGTCGGGTTTAGGTCGGATCACATTATTTTATTATTTTTCTTGACCCGATTTGAACCCGACCCGATTAAATTCGGGTCAAAAAATCTTAATCCATACCCGACCCGACGGGTCACGGGTCGACCCGACCTGACCCGTGTGAAATAACTAAATATTTATTAATTATTTTTATATAATTTTAAGCAATAAAATATTGATTAATTTCTAAATTAGTGTATATCTAAGCATTAATTAGTACTAAATCACAAAATTACTTCAAAAAATATAATTAATCGGGTCGGGTTGGGTTGACCCGAACCCGATTCGGGTCAAAAAAATTAAACCCATACCCGACCCATTTATCTTTGGGTCATGTCGGGTCGAGTCGGATCAAGAATTAAAAGTGATTAACAAATATTATTTTTTAATAATATTTTGCAGTATACAAGATCAAAATAAAAGTGATAATTTTTAACTTCATAATTTTTTATATTTCAGTTTTAAATAAATACTTCTATTTTAATTATTTTACATAATTATGCATTGTAATAATAAAAATATGGATATAAAACTGAATTAGAAATAGGAGTGTCAATTGTTGTTCCGACCCGAACCCGATATGACCCGAAGATGAATGGGTCGGGTATAGGTCTAACTTTTTTATCTGAATTGGGTTAGATCGAGTTCAGGTCAACCCGACCCGACCTGCTTATAGTATTTTTTAAAGTAATTTTGTGATGTAGTACTAACTAAAGTTTAAATATACACTAATTAAGATTAATTATAAATTAATTAATATTGAATTACTTAAAATTATATTAAAATAATTAATAAATACTTAATTATTTTACACGGATCGGGTCGGATCGACCCGTGACCCAATGGGGTGGGATATGGGTTAAGATTTTTTGATCCGAATTTAAATGAGTCAGTTTGAATTGGATCAAGAAAATAATAAAATAATGATAATCTGACCCGACCCATTGACATCCTTAGAAATAACATAGTAATTATATTACGTGTTGTAAATATATAATTAAGCGATTATATTTCTAAATAGTTATTACTTTTATAAATTCGGCATTCATGAAATATAAAAGTTTTTTTTAATTTTCTGCTATAAGAATATATAATGTGTATTTTAGGCATTTTATATTTTAAAATGAAGTACTAAATGGTTAATTAATTGATTGTGGGTTCATTGCCACAAATTAAATAGTTGAGGAGGGGATTTTTTTTTTCAAATAAAATGTTTTGAGGCAGAAACTTGGTCAAAAACCAAAAGTTTGAAGGATGCTATAAATATTACCCTTTATTTTTTCTGTCTATTGATGACGATAGCGACACGGGTTGACGAACCGCGTATTTGCTTGGTTTATTTATTTTTTTGTACATCATAATAATAACCACGTAACAATGGTTAGAATATACAAATTGCGCTTAAGCCTCCACTTCTGATAATAATCCTTTAAAAATCCCCCGAAACCTCTCTAATAATAATCTTTTGTACCAGCGAAAAGTCTTAGAAGAATCTTCTTCGTCTCCTCTCCTCTCCTCTCCGCTCTTTCCTATTTCAGTATTTAATTCTCATTCCACTCCGACCTGATTACATCATACTCACGGTCACGGTTCATTAGTAAATATATATCTTTAATTTTTATCTTTTTGTGGGTTCTCTTCTGAGTTAAAATTTGCAAATCATCTTGCAATTCCTTTCACTCATCTACTGCTACTGCACACTGTCATCTCTTATCAACTATTTGCCAAATGTTCCTTATTTATTATTTCAATAACACCAAGTCCTCCTTATTGTTACTTTTTAAACTAATTTTCATGATACCAATGCTACTTTTTAAATGGATCGACATCTTAAGACGATGCAAGAAGTTAACAGGAAAAGAAAATAAGATGCATATAGTAGATATATCATTCAATATCCTGCTCGTTTCTTAACCCAAAAAAAAAAAAAAAAAAAAAAAACAAGAAACATACATGGGTGAGTGAAATAATTGAGGTTATAAGGTACAATAATAACTGCTTTTATTCCATGAAATAAGCTACGGTCCCGAAATAATTCCTCTAGCAGCAAAAAGAGAACTCTTTAGTTGTGCTTCTTTTTTTTTTTTTTTAAATTACGAACTAGTTGCCATGGAGCCATCAGTTGGAACCAGGCCAAGAATCAGACTTGTCTCCCTTCAGAATATATATTTCTGTGATCTCAGGTACAAGTCATATCGGACTAATCAACCATGTGTGTTGACAGCCTCCCAGACCAAATTCTTTGGCACGGGGTTCGCAAGGTCCCGAGCCTGGAGAGCTGCAGTTCGCAATGTCGCAATTGTTCTCTTGTTGGCCTCCCAAAATGGGAAGCTTGAGTACGGCAAGTGGTGCTTCTTGCACAACTCCCTGATGAGGGGAGATATGAGCCTGAGGTTGCACCGGGGTAGCCGGGGAAAGAGGTGGTGCTCAACCTGAAACTGAAGCCCACCGTGGAACCAGTCCATCCAAGGCGGGCAGCTGATGTTCATGGTCCCCATTGTCTGCTTCTCAAACCAGTCGTTCCCCTTCGGTGGGCCCACATAGACATCAGTGGAGAAGTGGTTCAGGGTGAACTGCACATGCTGTATTCCAGTGACTGCAAAGCTGATGAGCACGAATGCGATTCTCTCAGTCCAGCTTGGTAGGCAGGAAACAAGCAATGGGTACCAAACCCAGAAAAATGCTACGCCTAGCAACTCTTGACACCTGCAGTAGTTGATTTAGTTGATATTTACTAAAATTTGCTGCTGTAGTTATCTGGCTTTTAGTATTCTTGCATAATAGCCAACACCTCAGTTAATTGGCTTTTAGCCAATTAACCAAGGTGGTTATATATCTGGGGTTTTAAGTAGAAGATCAAACATAATTACATTAAAAGAAAAAACTGAAATCTTGAGGCTTCTCTTGCCCATTGAAATTTGAAAATTAGAAGCCAGTAAAATTAGGGCTTGTATTGTTGGTCGTGCAGTTATTCATTCATGGTTTGTTTTTTCAGAACAATACAGCAATATTGCAGTTTGATTAGCTATGATGGACTGCAATGTAAATACTCATCAAGTAAAATTGAAAAAGAATATAGTTCTATTGACCTGTTAGGCACCTGCTTATTAGACAGGAGGAGGACAATCGACTGCGCAAAAAGATTGACTCGCGCGACACACATAACTGGGTAGTAGGTCCAGTGCTGATAACTAACAAAGAACCGTGCAAATCGGTCGAAGTCCATGCGTCGCTCATAATAGACAGAAGTAAGGGATTTAAAGAGCTTGGCGGAGACGGCAAAGAGTGGTATGTGCTGAAGATCAGGGTCATGGTCCAAGCTGTTGACCGCAATGTGGTGCACGTTGTGGTTGCGCTTCCACCACCCGATGCTTATGCCAGTCACACAGTTCCCTGCCAGTATCTGTGCGTTGTTCAAAACTCAAATGTCAAATTTGTAATTACTCTTCAACTCCGTGGTACATTACATGGAAAGGAGTCTAATTGACGAATTTTTTTTTTTGCTCTTTTTGTTTTGTTTTTAATGTCAATTAGATGTTTTCATGTGCTCAATTTGGTTCTAGCTTAGTTTCCTAACTTTCATTTAGAAAGGTTATACGAAAAATAAATTTTCTAACTAATTAAATCCTGAAAGGAGGGATAAAATAGTTAAGCAATCTGCAATTCAATGTGAAAATGAACAGAGAAATTAATCAATCAAGCAAGCAATCAATCAAATGGTTGAAGGTAAAACGGACCTGCATTGCCCGGTTGAGTCCTGGCCAGCGCCTGGCCATTACGTTATAGTGGCCGGAATCATGTCCGAGGTAGCCGGACTGCATCCACACCACCCCCATCAGCACCGCACACGCCAGATGCACAGCCGCACTCTCGGTGTTTAGCACCCCGTACGCTATCACAGCCAACAAAACGGCCATCAGCAGGAGCGAAACAAAGGCGTTGTGCCCCTTCCTGTCAAATAGACCGGCCGTGGAGAACTCAGCCACCAAGCGGCGGTACTCGCGAGAAACCTCGGAAAGCTGGTAGTCTGAGAGGTGGGCGACGTAGTACCTGTCGAGAAAGGACCAGGCGGCGGCGGGGTGGTAGGCGACGAAGGCATCAGTGACATCCTGCCCGGCGAGGTTGAGAAGGGGCAGATCACCGCCCGGGTGGTCCTTGAGCCAGCCGGTGACGTCGTAGACCTTGCCTTGGATGGAGATCCAGAGGTCGGAAGGGGTGTTGTGCTGCCGCAGCTCGGCGGTTGTAATGTGTTTCTTCTCCGCTCCAATCGCCTCCATTAATTATTAATTGTTCGTGGGGCCGTGTATTTTTAGGAGGAAGGAGAAGAGAAGGAGAGCCAGCGAGTGTTGATTGTGATATTGTGATGCGCGATGCAAATGCAACCATATATCGTCGACACAAGGGGGAAAAATATCATTTTCTTTTTTTAGCTGTTTTTAGGGTCAATGGAATGGAAATGCCGACTCTTTTATTTTATTAATAACAAACACAGATTTCATAATCGCCAGACTACCACTGTAAATTTCAAATTGACAAAACTAACAAACAATTCGCTATTCATTTATAGTGTTAGATATTTTATAAAATTAATTGGTTAGAAGTTAGATAATAGATGGGAACCATTATACGTCAGTCTTTAATTATCAAAATAAAAATTTAAATAAATTTTATATGACTTAAAATGTATAAAATTATTTAGCTTGAAAAAAATAATTTATAATGATTTATTTATTGATTATGATTTAAAATGAATAGACAATTAGAAGTTAGCTGACAATGACAATACATGACGTAATGCGAACAGAAATCAAAGTGGGAAGAAAAAGGTACTTTCTGTTGTTGTTAGTTTTGAAATTAATTTTTGTTATTAATAGAAAATGGGCAGAAAGCTTTATGTTCACACATTTTTTGATAAAGGTTTTAGTCGTGGGATTGCCAGAAAAAAAAGGAATAGCAATATTCGGCTTGGGTCTAATCTAAAAAAAATGGAGCGAATGAGTCGGTCAGATCAGATCGTGGGCCAGCTGTGACCTGTGACAGCGCATTTTATATCGTGGACCGGTGGACCGGTGGACAGGTGGACAGGTGGACAGGTGGACAGGTGGACGGGGGGACGTGGAGAGAGGAGATATCTCAAATCTCAAAAGGAAAGAAATATCTCCTCTCTCTCTGACTCTGAGTCTACGTCTCTGTCTGTTGAGCGTTGAGTTGTTGACCTGACCCTTCAATTTGCAAATTGCAATGCACGCTGCTTTTATTTATTCACATTCATTTAATTTATGTTGGGGACCTACACCTGTACACCTATACACCTATACACTTAGAAGACCTTGCGGGCTTACAGTTACAGCCATTTTGTCCGCTTCCATCAATTAAAATATCTGCTTCACCTACTTCTATTAACTTACTAACAAAGGCTTCGTTGCCTTAATTTGGTATTATCTCCTTCTTCTAGAACATAATACAGTGGAAGACGAAATTTCTAGAACAAACCTTCTCCCGCCTTCAATGGAACAAGTTTGAATTCCTGTTTCACAAATCTTCTTTTTCGGAAAAATCCCTAATTAGACGTGTCCCTTTCAAAATATTAAAATACCAACATATCTCTCCATTATTTTTTAAAACTCATACGTCAATGGGCCAATTTAAAAATATTCGATTTTTGTTGAGCTGATTCCAAATTTTATGTTTCGCTTTACAATTTAAATCTTGAGCAAAGCTTATCTTAAAAAATAAAAATAAATAAAGAACCGGCTTTTGACTACAAACAAATATTTGATTTTTTGTTGTCGTTCCCATTTCCTCAGCTGTCCCTTATATTTTTAAATCGTAGTCCGAAAATTTAAATTATTTTTTTAACTTTTTGAAGTGTATTATTATTTTTTACAAATATCTTTTTTGTAATTATTAAATTAATTGACCAAACGTCCTAATATTATTAATGTCATACAAAAGTCAATAAGCATAATATCAGTGGATCATTTATTATATATTTGTGTTTAATTAAACAAAATTTCTAAATTGAGATTTATTATATATTTGAATAAAAAATATGAACATATCTATGATCTATCTCAGTTGAATAAAAAAGTATAGCAACAGGATCTCCAAGTTACCGTTTGAAATGACTCCTCCCGTGTAAATCTATCTTCTATATATATTTATTCGTTCTCTATGGACTCAATCAATTAACTTACTATTTTGTGTTCTTATATATGCTTCCCTTGGACATCGCATTTCCAGTCGCCTCGCAGTCGGCAGTCAGCAGTCGGCAGAGGAAGGTGATTCTGATTCCGATGTATCGCATTCGCATGCTCGCTTCGGTCTTCACCAACCAACTAGTAGATGAGTCGATGAGTCGACGAGCGATCACTCAACCACCACTGCACCAATATCCATTGCCACTATCCCGTCGACGATTACATGACACACACGATATCATTGCGGTATATATCCGGTAAAACCCAAAAGGTCCCGCCCTGTGGACCAACTTCTCGGACCCACCTGCTCCTTAAGGTTCCATTTTGGCCACTTGCTCTTTTTCTATTTCTCAAGGTATCTCAAGATATCTTAATTTGGAGCATAAAACATGCAAATTGCCAATCAAGTTCCTTTATTCATAGTATCTCGAACATTTACCAAACAAAAAGTGGCGATTGACTACATTGTCCGTAATAAATTAACAACATGTGCTAGTTAAAAAAAGAACGGGGTATTATTCATTCAACCATCATAATTTACTTTTGAAGAAAATGCTCGGTTGGAGCATTTGTTCACAGGATCGAATCAATTTTACAAGGAAAACCGTGTGAACAAAACCAATTCACATGAAAGAATGGCGTTGGCGAGAGAAAGAACAGGACAATCCTCGAAATTGTGAGATCAATAATCAAAACCAAGGAAATGCCGAAGGAATTTTGGGCCAAAGTCGTACAGTGTGCGCGTGTACATACGTAACCGATACCCACATACATTTCTCAATAATAGAACCCCTAAGAACTCGGAGTTGCCACAAACCCAAGTGTTACACATCTCAAGATATTCGGGAGCATAGCATATGGGAAAATCCCTGACAAGAAGAAAACCAAGCTCGAAGATAAAAACAAGAAATACGTCTTCATTGGATACGTTGAAAAATTCAAGGCATACAAACTCTATGATCCGATCAAGAAGAAACTCGTGATCGCAGAGATGTCGACCTAAATAAAGAAGCTCGCCGAGACCGGAAGAACCAACAAGAAAAGTCGTCAACCGAGAAAGTTAAGATTAGACTCCCTGGGTTCGAGATAGTAAAGCCTCGAGCTCGAGAAGCTCGAAGACGACTCCAGGTTCGGGAAGTTCGATGAACCCGAGGCTGAACCGAGAAACCCAAGATTTCAGGATCTTCAAGATCTCTATGAGACAACCGGTGAGGTGCACCTGATATGTTTGCTACCCGATGCCAAGATGATCTCATTCGAGAAAACAGTTCGAGATCCAAAATGGAAAGCTACGATGGACGAAGAGGTGAAGGCAATCGAGAAGAATGAAACTTCGAGAGATACAGATCCGCCCAAAGTGGTACAAACCAATCGAGAGGCATAAGGCGAAATTGAGAGGCATAAGGCAAGACTCATAGTTAAAGGATATCGACAGGACATAATCGACTATGACGAGGTGTTTGCCCCAATAGCACGAATGGAAATAATTCTACGCGATCGACTATGAATGGCCGAGACATCGATGGATGTGAAGTCGCATTCCCGAATGGTTATGTGGACAAGTGACTAAAGGAATATTAAAGGAATATTTGTACGTCCGGAAAAATCTCCAAAAGTTCAGATAAGTGATTGCAACCCGTAGCGACACCAATGGAACTCTGTCAAGCTCTCAAAACTCGAAAGAGGAGAAGTCGTGGATTCGAACACTTATCGAGTATAATTAGTAGTCCGAGGTACTTGACTTAAATAAGGCTTGACATAACATTTGTCGTGGGGTCGCAAACCGATTCATGGAGGACCCGAGATACCCTAACTTGAAAGCAATGAAGAAGATTCTCAGATATGTCAAGGGGACAAAGGACCTCAAGTTGCTCTACCAAAAGACTAATATTTTTGAACTTATAGGTTATGTGGACAGTGACTGGTGCGATGACATTGATGATCGCAAAAGCACCTCAGGATATGCATTCTACATGGGAGGCATAACCTTCACATGATTGTCTAAGAAGTAACCCATCGTCACACTTTCCACCTGTGAGGCCGAGTATGTCGTAGTATCACTCGGTGTGAGCCATGTAATATGGATCGAAGACCGTCAGAGAGCCGAAGTGCCAACAACTTTAATCGACCAAGATTCGAGTTGATAATAAGTCGGTTATCGAATTAGCCAAGAACCCGGTACATCACGAAAGAAGTAAGCACGTAGATATAAGGTTCCACTCAATCCGAGAACATATCAAGGATGGGGAAGGTTCGAGTTGTTAATGTGCAAAGCAATGGTCAATCTACAGATATTTTCACAAAGGCTTTGCCGAAGCCACTATTTGAGAACTACAAGCAAATGCCCGAGATGAAGGAGCGAGACTTTAGTTTAAGAGAGAATGATGAGAGTAGTAAACTCCAAGTCCCGACCCCGAAGGACCAAAACTTGGAAATACGACCACCTCGAGATACCCCATGCCGAATCCGAAGAAGCAAAGAACACCAAGAACTAGCAAGTGCCAAAGGAAAACTCAAGATGGACCAAAACCTAACAAACTCGTGAACATCGTGAAGCTCGAAATGAACTCGAGATGGACGACGCAAGATACTTGTGACATCCGTCACTCGTGTCGAGATACCGATCGAAGCAAGAAGTGAAATTGACAGAAGTGTGGTTAGACAATTAATGCCACTGTATAGCTAGGATATTTAGGATTAGATTAATTGTATAGAATTGTAGGTGCATTAATGGCATCGAGCACTATAAATAGAGGAATAGTGTAGTGTAGAAATAAGAGAGATAAGAGAGAAAATATTTTGTAAACACAAAGTTGAGTTATAAAGAAAACAAATTTTTCGAGCACTCTATTCCTTCTCCCCGATGTAAAAATTATTTTATTCTAATTTAATTCAGTTTTTCATCTATTCTAGTTTATGAGAATGAACACCTATGTCAAAAATCGAGATAATATTTCAAGTTCAAAGAGTTCGAGATAGATTTTGAAATAATCTACTTCGAAATAAATAGACAAAAAAGTCAACAAACCTGTCGCTGAGTTGATGATGGATGAGCAGTACACAGCTGGTGTTGTAAGTAGGATGAGAGATGTTGAAGAATTCAAGTTTGACTTGACTCGCACATGTATTTCATATCTACTGACTTAAAATTCAAAAGGGGAATATTAAGAATATTCACACAATGACACATTGATTTCATAGCTACTGAATCACATATGTATTTCATAGCTACCCATTAAGAAAGCCTAATACAGTTGGAGCAGGAACTCGAATTAACACAGCATACATAATCCTTCAATTTTAATTTAGTCCGGTATAAATGAGTTACACTTCATATATATTATGTAAAAAATATTTTTTTACAATCTTTGTACCACGGATAACATGTAACACTTCTGGTTGTTCCGATGAGTAGGAATAATGGGCATAGACTTTTCTCTGTTTCCATCAGTGACCACTCAATTTGCAGAAAAACTGAACCAACCTTGTCAGAATGAAAGACCAGTGTTCTGTTAATAAAATCCTTTGTTAATTAAGAACAATAATTCTACAGTAAACCTACCTATGGCCGACCAGATCACAGGCAGTGCCCATGGCAACACGAGCAAAAACTGCTCCTGAACAAAAAAATCCTCAAGCTGTCAGGTGTCAGCTGATCTTTGAGATTTGGTGGCGTCTGAGATATATAATAGATCACAATTAATATCTGTATTATGAAGCACATATAGATCCTTACCTTCAAATTAAGCATACAAACAAAGTAGAAGCTGGATCTGATTTAATTAATTAATAAATCCTGTAATAATCGGATTCAGCTATAAATGAATTATGCTGTGGTTGATTTAATTATTTTTGGATCACTGATGAAGAATCTTTCTCATTTGAATTCCAATTCCAATGCTAAAGCATATATTTATATTAGGGCTTGCTGTATCTGTGGTTGATTTAACGGAAGAACACTGTTAAAATATAAATTAGAATTAGAATTAGTATAATTGGGATTAGAATTATGAGTCTTAGATAATTCATCACAGGTCCGTGTTAGAAACCAAGCATCAAAAGAACTAGAGCTATTACAACACCGTTGGAGTGTCGGTTGGTACATCAATCATATAACCCATGTACCGATTGTAAAAGCAGTATCAATAATATAATTATCAATTCAATACAACTATGTCTCATAATTTCTTCATAGTATCAGAACAGGATTGAAAAATTCTTTTCATCATATCAGATATAATATCAGTAGCCGATACAGAGCTACAACCCACGTAAAGGAGATATATACTAAAAATCAGTACAAAACCAACAACTCTGTGTAAGGAGCCCTGTACTAGAATACTAATATAATTCCCACATTCGTAATATCATATCCAATATAATTTTCTATATCCATAATATCATATCAGCACTATCTCAACAATATATACCTCATACAACCACAATCATAAGAGAATCCATGATATAATATCTCTCTCAAACTTACTCCCATTATCCTTTAATGAAAAAAAATCATCAATCATAACCCAAGACAACAAGGATCCCTCTCAAAGAAAAAGGAATTAGGCTATATCGATGGCATAAGATCTAGACCAGCAACAATGTCAGAAGCAGAATAGTGGAAAGTACAAGACAATATAATAGTATCTTGGCTTCTCCACTCAATGGAACCAAGCATAAGTGAACAATTTATTCATAAAGTTGAAATAGCATAAGAGACGTGGAACAAAGCAGCTTAAAGAAGAGATATGGTAAGCAAGATAATTATGCACATATTTTTTAAATCAAGCAAGAAATCACTCAGAGCAAGCAAGACCAGAAAAGTTTTGCTCAATTTTACTCAGAAACACAAAAAATGGTGGGATGAACTAGACATTCTACAGCCATATGTGATAAACTAAGAGCAAATCTAAGAAAGAAAAGATAAAAAATGAGTATTTCAACTTCTTATAAACCTGAATCCAAGCTTTGAACAAACCCGATGTCAAATCCTTCTTAGCTCAACACTTCCATCAATAAAAAATGTAGCAGCCATCATAGAGCAAGAGGAGACAAGAAGGTTGTTCATGTGAGGCTCACATATCAAGGCTGATGAGGAGCACGAACCCCATGTACTCACTGCCAAGTTCTCAAGAAATCCTAATTCAAGGGGTAACTAAAAACAAATGCAGTCACGGCAAGCAACTGAGTCACAATAATAAAAAAAATAAGCTACTATTTTCTCCATCCAAAACTCCGGCCAATGGGCTAGATAGATTGGGGTGAAGGTGGGAGAAAGGGGTAGCGAAACAACAAGAGCGACGACAAAGGCGAGAAATGAAAAGAATTTTATCAGACAAAACAACATTGA
Organism: Schoenoplectus tabernaemontani; assembly: GCA_037127355.1. Lineage (NCBI taxonomy): Eukaryota > Viridiplantae > Streptophyta > Magnoliopsida > Poales > Cyperaceae > Schoenoplectus > Schoenoplectus tabernaemontani. The sequence goes on along the minus strand of CM073742.1, from coordinate 24,333,994 downwards.
GAAGTCTCTCTCTAGTGAGAGAGCCACTGGTCTTATCCAGTACCACTGGGGCAAAGGCAGGGGCAAACTGGTCAACTAAGTTAGACACCAAAAATCCCATACAAATGATGTTTAGATAGATAATTCTCCATGTGGTATGCCAACCAAAATTATAATGATATACTTTTAAACTCTTTGCAATTTAATTTTCATAACTAATTTATACTTGATAGTGGTGCAACCGATTATATATTTTTCATCGAACATTATTTATTTAATCTTGAACCAACTGATAATAACTAATATGTGTTAGTTGCAAATGGAATAAAGACAAAGATTGATGGTATGGGAGAACTAAATCTATATTCAACCAAAATTGGTAATATATTATATAGAACCTCTCTCAACTAGTTTACTTTCTATAAATAAATTAACACTATAATTAAATTATAATGCAATTCTTCTTCTAGAACTGTTACTTTCAGGACCGAGATACATGAAAAATAATTAGTGAAAGAATACTTAAAAATGAAATATATATTTTGAAATATCAAGGGAAGAAATGTACAATGGTTAAAAATAAAAATCATGAACTTTGGCACAAGAGGTTTGAATATCCTTCTAATAAAATTTTAAATATGTTCTTTGATATTCCTATAGATATTTGTACTAGTTTGTGATATCTGTAAGATAACTAGGCAAACTGGATTACCTTTTTAATATATCAAGTAGTAAGTCAAAAAAATATTTTTGAGATAGTGCATTCCAATGTATGAGAGTTGACTCCAATTGTTTCTTAAAATGAATTTAAATATTTTATTATATTTATTGATCATTTTTAAGAAATACTTGTTATATTTGTTGAGATCAAAAGACAAAGTATTTAATTAATTTTTAAAATTTATGATAAAATTGACATACAATACAATAAAAAATTAAAATTCTTTCAATCGAATAATGGGACAAAATTCATGAATAATAAGTTTTTAAGTTTAAATAAAAAAAGAATCATTCACCAAAAAACTTGCATAAACACACCCGAAGAAAATGGAGTCTCGGAAAGAAAAAATAAGCACTTATTAGAAAAAATAAGAGCACTATTTTTTTAAAATAAAATTTTAAAAATATATTGGTCCAATGCTATTTTAAGTGCTAATTATCTAATTAATAAGTTATCAAGTGCTTCAATAGATGATAAAATTCCTTTAGAAATACTTTTTTCAATGAAAAGTTAATATAAATCAGATTTTTGGATGTGTATTTTTTTTAAATAAAAAAAGATATACTTGATATAAATTCTATGAAAACTATTTTTCTAGGATATTCTTTGAAAATAAAAGGGCACAAATATTATGACCATATCAACGAAAAAACCTATGTATCAAGAGATGTGTTTTTTGTTGAGACTTGAGAATGAACCATATTTTAAAAAAAGAAAATGAAACAAAAATCCAATAAAATTCTCATACAATCGATCAAGTAGAGACAATCTTACCCCAATTATATGGTTTAGATATTATATAAATAAGGAATCAAACAATATTTATTATTATGAGAATGAATTAATAAATCAAAAAGAAGAGGAGGTAAGTCAAGATAATTACCTTGAGGGGGAGATCGAATTAAGAAGATCATCGAGAGCACCACAACCACCCACCCGTCTCAATGACTTTATCACGTATAAGATACAATACTCTATTAAAAATTCATTTCTTATATCCATGTTTTAAACCAATATATAACATTTCTAACATCTACTACCAAACAACAAGAACCTTATACTTACCTTGAAACCATTAGAAATCCTATATGGTGCAAAACTGTGAGAGAAGAACTAATTATCTTAGGAAAAAATAACATTTGGATAATTGGAAACGATCAACCTATTTATTATATATTGAACTTTGATGGATCCCTTGTTATAGTGGACAAGGTGCCCAAAGAAAAAAATATGTTAGGTGCAAAAGAGTATAGTATCATAGCAATGACTTTATAGAGCGATAAAAGACAAGATTGATTGTAAAAGAGTATACACAAACCTACAATATAGATTATCAAGAAATATTTACATCATGATGAAAATGAATATCATTAGAATATTAGTATCTATTGTCGTAAATCAAGATTGAGATTTTTACTAAATGAACATTAGAAATATTTTTCTTCAAGAGACACTCGAGGAAGAAGTATATTTGACTTTACCAATTGGGCACGAGAAGGAACCAAATATAACTTTGGTGTGTAAATTAATAAAATTGATTTATGACTTAAAACAATCTCTACGGGCATGATATGAAAAACTTAGCTCTTATTTTTTTTTGTGATTTTAAAGTAAACAATGTCGACCACTCATTGTTTGTTAAGATCAATCATACTCATATCACCATTATTTCAGTCTATATACATGATATCATAATCATTGAGAATAATAAGGAAAGCATATGAAAAATAAATCAAAAGATAATTAAAAGATAAGTTTGATATTACGGACCCTGGTCATTTAAGATATTTTTAGGCATTGAAATAGCTTACTCACATGAAAATTTATCTCTTTCACAATGAAAATTTGATTTGCTGAGGGAAACTAGAAAGTTAAGTTGTAAACCATTATTAATTCCTATTGATAGCAAAAGAAAATTAAACATCGAAGAGAGAACGGTTAGAAAGTATAAACTAATATCAAAGACTTATTGAAAAACTAATATACCTTATAGTAACTCGACCCGATCTTGTATATTCCGTTAGTCAAATAAGTTAATTTATGCATGCTCCAAAATCATATCATTTGAAAGCAATTGATAAAATCTTATGATATTTAAAAGGGGCACCCCAAAAGGGAATCCTTAGAAAAATATCAAATCTAATTAAATGCATGATTGTACTAATGCATATTGAGTCAGAAGCTTTAATAGAAAATTTACATTCGGCTATTGCACATTTATAGACAAAAATATAATCACATGAAAAAAATAAAAAATAAAAATGTTATAGCAAGATCAAGTACGGAAGCCGAATATCGAGTTATGACATTAACAACAAGCGAATTAGTGTGGATAAAATAATTACTAATCGATTTGAATATCATAGTACATTCGCCAATAAAAAATATATTATGATAATCAAGCGGTGCACTACATAGCCTCCAATATGACATTTTATGAGCGAATCAAACATATAGAGGTGAATTGACACTTTATTCGAGAAAAAAATGAAAAGCGGGGAAATAGAAATATTATTTGTGAGAAGCAAGACCAATTAACTGATATATTCATGAAATCAAAGTTAATATAAATAAGTTAGGATTAATGAATATTTATAATCTAAACTTAAGGAGAAGTTTTAAAATATAATTTATAATTAGGATTAGATGGGTCTCAGATAATTCATCACATACCCATATTAGAAAGCAAGCATCAAAAGAATTAGAGCCATTATAATATCGTTGGAGTGTACCACTGGTACACTAACACCCATGTACCGATTGTAAAAACAGTATCAATAATACAATTATCAATTCAATACAACTTTATCTCATAATTTCTTCACAGACAATAAGCTAGACACCTCAATTTTTTTTTTTTTTTTTTGCAAGATGGAATCATTGTATTATTCAATGCAAGACGAAATGTAGTGCGATGTGCTATTAAACATGATTTGAGAAAACTCAGTTTATTTTTTCAATGGCTAAACATTAAATATAAAAGAGTTGTCAAATATATGTAGGAAGCCGGACATTAATTAAAAAAATTTATATGAGAACCAATCTTGCTTTAGTGGCAAAGGAAATATTTTCCGTGTGAAATATCATATATTCAAAATCCGAATGGAGTCCTTTATAGACATTTAAAAAATTAGATAGCTTTGACTCCCTTGTTTACTCAAAAAAATAATTAAAAAATCATATCAATAAAAATGTAAAAAAAAAATTAACTTAAGATGTTTTTTTTCTCAAAAAAAATTAACTTAAGTTGAGGTTCAGTTTGTTTATTGATTATTTGGACATTTGTTGTGAACAACTGTCAAATTGAAAAAAAAAAATGAAGAGTTGAATGTTAGCTTATAAAGGCTGGACTTTTTCAAATTTGAATATATGCAGCTTCTACACTAAATTTATATTCAGATATAAAACATTAAAATTGTTTCCTCATCTGTTTAAAATACATATTAGGGTGTTGAAAATATAAACTTAATTAATATTTTCTTGAATGTTGAAAATATAAACTTAATTTATTTTCTTGAAGTTTCAATAATATAATTTAAGGCTGATTCATTAGAAATTTTGACAGAACATCTGAATCTTGTTTTAGGTATATGAGCTATGGATTTAAAGCTCTTTAAGTCTAGTTTTTAATGGTTCAAGTTTCAAGTCGATTGGAGTTTTTTAGAGAAAGTTATGACAGTTTTAATAGAGATAGGTCAGATTTGACTAATTTGCTTAGTTTTCTATTTTTTATATTTATTACGAATTCTAGAGTTTTCTTTTGATGTTTTGGCTCTATAAATAGAGTTGTAATCTGTTGTTTTGCAAGACAATGCAAGAGAGATAATATAATAGAGAATTACAAAGAGTTTTTCGAGATAAGAACTTGTTTGTTTCCTCTCATCTCTCTCTCTACCACTATATGAATTGTATCCACTATTAAATATACTCAACAAATTGGTATCAGAGCCATGGCCAATAACGGTGCAACCATTGGAGGTGTCGGGCATGTATCATGCTTGCGACTTTCGAAGACCAACTACGAAAATTGGTGCATACACATGAAGACGCTACTTGGCTCGCAAGATGTGTGGGAAGTCGTTGAGCTTGGCTATCCGAACATGCGACCTTGCAAGGCTTGACGAATAATCAAGTGAAAGAGTTGAAGGAGTCACGCAAGAAAGACAAAACCGCGCTCTACTTGATGTACCGGGCGGTTGATGAGTCGGGCTTTGAGAAGATAGCGGTGCGAAGACTTCAAAAGAAGCATGGGAGACTCTTGAAAAGCATACAAAGGAGCGGACCGAGTGAAGCAAGTTCGGTTACAAACACTTAGAGGTGAGTTTGAAACTTTAAGAATGAAAGAGTCGGAAGGTGTATCGGATTATATCACACGGGTAGAAATGGTGGTGAACTAACTCAAAAGAAATGGTGAAGAGATAAGTGAAAATAGAGTAGTAGAGAAAATATTAAGGTCATTAACTAATGATTTTGAGAATGTTGTGTGTGCCATAGAAGAGTCTAAGAGTTTGGCAGAAATGACGGTGGATGAGCTCTCAAGTTCATTAGAGGCACATGAACAAAGAAAGAAAAAGAAGAAGCAAGAGGTGTTAGAGGAAGCACTTCAAGCTAAGGTAACACTAAAAGAAGACAAGCGGGAAACGGTGAAGGTGGTCGTGGAAGAGGCCGTGGTGGCTTTAGAGGTCGAGGTAGAGGCGCGGTAGAGGCGTGGTAGAGGACAAGAAGAGAACAAGGAAGAGAAGAACCGATCGATCTCATACGGCGGAGGCGAGGTCGAGGAAGAGGAAGATCAAGTAAGTACAATGTTGATGTTATTCTTGCAAAAAGTATGGTCATTATGCGGCGGAGTGTTATTACAATGAAAAGAAAGATGATGAGAAAAAAAGAAGAGAAAGGAGGTGATGGTGTGGTATTACTAGCAAGCAAGGAGGCGACTCAACAACGAGTCGGTGTGGTATTTGGATATCGGTGCAAGCAATCATATGTGTGGATACAAGCACATGTTTATCAAGATAGAGGAGATTGTAGAAGGCCATGTATCATTTGGAGATGCCTCAAAAGTGAAAGTTAAAGGCCAAGGTGAAATTCTTATCCAGTGTAAAGATGAAAATGAAATGTTTATCTCTAATGTTTATTATGTGCCGGATATGAAGAGTAATATTTTGAGTTTGGGACAATTGTTAGAACGTGGTTACACGATTTTTATGAAAGAAAGAACACTTTATTTGAGAGACCAAGATAATCGGTTGCTAGCCCAAGTAGAAATGACCAAAAATCGTATGTTTAAGTTGAATTTGGTGAATGTTCAAGCAAGATGTTTAAAGACATGTGTAGAAGATATGACTTGGTTGTGGCATTTACGGTTTGAACATCTTAATTTTGGTGGTTTGAGGCAATTATCAAATAAAAGAATGGTGAAAAATATACCACACATAGACCATAGTGACAAATTATGTGAAGGTTGCGTGTTAGGAAAGCACCCAAGGAATTCTTTTCCAAAAGAAGCAAGTTATCGTGCAAAGAAGGTGCTTGAATTGGTTCATACCGATATTTGTGGTGTGATAACCCCTAATTCACTTGGTAAACACCGGTACTTTATTACCTTTATTGATGACTTTTCTCGAAGAACTTGGGTATATTTTTTAAAGGAGAAATCTGAAGCATTTTTTATTTTTAAGAAGTTTAAGGTGCTTGTTGAAAACTTAAGTGGTGAATGCATAAAAACTTTGAGATCCGATAGAGGCGGTGAATTTACATCAAAGGAGTTTGTGAATTTTTGTGAACAAAAAGATATTAGAAGGTTCTTAACGGACCCCTTATTCACCTCGACAAAATGGAGTGGCGGAAAGAAAAAATCGGACCATACTCGACATGGTTCGAAGCATGTTAAAGAGCAAAAATATGCGAAGGAATTTTGAAATTTGAAGCGGTGAGGTGTGCGGTTTACTTGCAAAATCGATGTCCTACGTTGAGTTTGGAGAATATTACCCCACAAGAAGCATGGTGCGGTGTGAAGCCATCAGTAGCTCATTTGAAGGTGTTCGGAAGTGTGGCTTATGCTCACGTTCCAGATCAAAAGCGCACAAAACTTGATGACAAGAGCAAGAAGCTGATTTTTATTGGCTATGATGAGAAATCTAAGGCGTACAATCTTTATGATCCGCTTACTAAAAAGGTACATGTGAGTTGTGATGTGCAGGTCAATGAAGAAAGCATGTGGAATTGAAGTTCCATGGAGGAGATGTCTCATGAAGAAGGAAAAGAAGCGACATCGACAATTATCTCTACACCGACAAACACAACTACATCCACAACTTCACAAGTGAACCATCTTCACCTTTATCCCGATGATAAAGATGAGCCAAGAACACCAAAGACAAGAAATTTGCGATAAATATACGAGGCGACAACTGAATTACATTTGGTGTGTCTTTTGGCGGATGCGGAGGACATCACATTCGAGCAAGCCGTAAAAGATGAGAAGTGGCAAGCCGTATGCAAGAGGAGATGAAAGCAATCGAGAAAAACGACACTTGGGAACTTGCGACGTTGCCCAAGGGTCACTGGCCGATTGGTGTTAAATGGGTTTATAAGAAAAAGATGAATGCGCAAGGTGAGGTTGAAAGATACAAGGCGAGAATAGTGGCGAAAGGGTACAAGCAAAAGCGGGGATTGATTATGAAGAGGTGTTTGCCCCGGTAGCAAGAATGGAGACAATCCAGACTACTAATCTCGTTGGCGGCTCAAAACAAATGGAGCATTTTTCAAATGGACGTGAAATCGGCATTTCTAAATGGAGTGCTTGAAGAAGAAGTCTACATCGAGCAACCTTAGGTTATGTGAAAGTTGACAAAGAGCACATGGTGTTGAAGTTAAAGAAGGCGTTGTACGGGTTGAAGCAAGCGCCAAGGGCATGGAACACTCGAATTGATGCATACTTCAAGGAGCATGGGTTTGTGCAATGCCCATATGAGCATGCGCTATATTTGAAGGTACAAAAAGATGACATTTTATTTGTGGCCTTGTATGTAGATGATTTGATTTTTACGGGAAATAATAGAGATATGATTGAGAAGTTTAAGTTGGAAATGATAAAGGAGTTTGAGATGACCGATTTGGGTCTCATGTCTTATTTTTGGGGGTTAGAAGTGAGACAAAAAAATTCTGGAATTTTTGTTTCACAAGAAGCATATGCAAAGGAGATTTTAAAGAAGTTTAAGATGGATGAGTGTAATCCAGTAAATACTCGGTTGAGAGTGGGACGAAATTGTCTCGATATGATGAAGGAAAGACGGTTGACGCAACACTATATAGAAGCTTGGTTGGAAGCTTGCGTTATTTGACGTGCACAAGGCCGGATATTGCTTATGGAGTTGGCTTGGTGAGCCGATATATGGAGGAGCCGAAAATGACGCATTGGAAAGCCATAAAGTGAATTCTTCGCTATGTCAAAGGTACATTATCTCATGTCTTATTTTATTCTCATACTAATGAGTTTGATCTTGTTGGATATTCCGATAGTGATTGGAGTGGAGATTTAGATGATCGGAAGAGCACTTCGGGTTTTGTGTTTTTCATGGGAAGCATGACATTTACATGGCTCTCTAAGAAGCAACCTATTGTTACTTTGTCCACATGTGAAGCGGAGTATGTTGCGCATCTTCTTGCGTATGTCACTCTCTTTGGCTACGCAAGTTACTAAAGGAGATGAACTTTTCTCAAGAGAAGGCGACGAATATTCGAGTGGATAACAAGTCGGCAATTGAGTTGGCGAAAAATCTGGTGCATCATGAAAGGAGCAAGCACATAGATGTGCGTTTTCACTTCATACGAGAACATGTGAAGAATGGCGATGTGGAGATGACTCATGTGGCGAGTCGTGATCAAGTGACGGACATATTCACCAAACCACTACCGGCAGAACTCTTCAACAAGTTCAAGAAGTTGCTCGGGATGCAAACCAGAAATAATTAAGTTTAAGAGGGGATGTTGAAAATATAAACTTAATTAATATTTTCTTGAAGTTTGTTGTCCAGTCAATATAATTTAAGGCTGATTCATTAGAAATTTTGACAGATCATCCGAACCTTGTTTTAGGTATATGAGCTATGGATTTAAAGCTCTTTAAGTCTAGTTTTTAATGGTTCAAGTTTCAAGTCGATTTGAGTTTTCTAGAGAAAGTTATGACAGTTTTAATAGAGATAGGTCAGATTTGACTGAAATGCTTTGCTTAGTTTTCTTTTTTTATATTTATTACGAATTCTAGAGTTTTCTTTTGATGTTTTGGCTCTATAAATAGAGTTGTAATCTGTTGTTTTGCAAGACAATGTAAAGAGATAATATAATAGAGAATTACAAAGAGTTTTTCAGATAAGAATATTTTGTTTGTTTCCTCCATCTCTTCTCTCTACCACTATATGAATTATATCCACTATTAAATATACTCAACAGGTGACTCCATTCACTGGTGTAGTAGTCTTCGGGTGTGTAGCCCTTTGTGGGACTGCTTAACATCCCTCCCCATTGCGGGAAGTGGATTAGGACTATGGGCAGTGTGCAAGCAATTATCATTATTCCCATGTAGAATATGCCATCTTCGGTCGAATATTTTGAGCCGTGGAAGAAGATCAGTTGGGTGAGCACCGCACCGACATTGCCACCGCCTCCTGTCATGCCTGAAATGAGGCCAAGTGACCTGTGTTTCCAAAAAGAAAAGGCCGGGTTAGTTATTTAATTTCATTCACAACAGTAAAATTAAAAAGCAACATTACTGGGTTCATATTTCAATATAACATGTACTTCGGCTTTCTTACATGGAGTGAATTCCATTTTCTCAGTGTTGGCTTTTAACAGAGAGCTATCTTCACAGAGGAAAACTATCAATTAAATTAAATTAATTAAGTGAACTATCTTCACAGGGGAATTGTACCATGCTTGCGCGTGTGAAATCAGTACATACCTTCTGGAGACAAAGGGAACGACTCCAAAGCTGAGGCCACAAGCTGCTTGACAGAAGAAGGAGAATAGCAACAAAACCACGATTGACCCGACAAATGATTCTGTCCTTCCAAGAATCAAACAAAGTACGCCACCCGTAGTTTGCACCAGCCACAAACCCCACAATCTGCCCTTCATACCGAACAAATTGGATAGGTAATCAGAAAGGATGCCACCACCGGGCCGGGATATAATGTTTGCCAAGCCAAAACTTGCTGCAATCATTCCGGCTGTGTGGATGTTCACGCTAAAGTGGTCATAGAAGTACTGAGCAATTATGTTGTCGATTGTTAGCTCTACACCAAAACAATATCCATAAGACAGTGCTAGGATCCATCCCCTGTAGTTGGTTACTGCGTGCTTGAACACCTGAATTGTGTTCAAATTTATGCAACCTTAGTTATCTGAATCCAGAAATGTAAATATCTATATTTTAATTTGTTTTGGTCCAACCAGATATCGCAAGAAAATTTTACCGCTGCAAAGCTATCCTCGTGCTTCTCCCCTGCTTTGTGAAGCTGTTTGTAGTTACCATCGGGCATGTCTTGCCCCAACATCAGCAAAGCAATGGCAGAACCCGTTTGCATCAACCCAGGAATGAAGAATGCAATACGCCATGCAACAAAATGGGTGCTTCCAATAAATTTTATCAACTCGAACACCAGGGGCATAATCAGATGTGTTGCTCCACCGCCCAAGTTACCCCAGCCACCGGCAAATCCATTGGCTCGACCCACCTATTTGAAGGAAAAGAACAATATAATTAATTTTTAGAAAATATATATATGAACTATTCCTATACCGTTGTAGATAAAATGTGTACAGTGTACACTACATAGCATGAAAAAAGAGACGAGGAATTACCAATATTCTAGAACTATTTTTCCTCACTTAAAAACAGAAGAATTAATTAAGAAAGTTTATTTTAGTAACTTCAAGTTGTAAATAAAGAAGGCATATGGATGACGTACAAATTGGGCAAGAGCACATCTAATTTTGAAGCACTAGAGATTTTGTACAATGACTGAGAGGGAAATTTGAGAGTACTCTTTTTTTTGTCAATTGAAGTACATATATAAGATTTGTATTTAATGTAATTACTTGTTGGATATATATATATAGCTACAAACCTTAGAAGCAGAGAACATAGAGCTCATCCAAAATTGAGTGGAGACAAAGGAGGCTAGAGAGAAGCCAGTGAAGAATCGAACGAGAAGGAAGCCTGTGGCCGAGCTGATCATGGATGAGCAGTACACAGCCGGTGTCGTGAGCAGGATCAGAGAGGCTGATGCAAGCCTAATAAATGTACATTTAGGGTATAAATATATGAAAATCGTTCCTATACGTACATATCTACAATGCGAAAACCATTCTTATACTTTTCCCTAAATTAGCGAGTATATATGCTCAGGAAACATAGAATCATATTGTTCTCTTTTTTTTTTTCAGGAAGTTCTGTTGAAAAGCATCTGAGAAGATCAGGAAATGAGAGAAATAATATATTTTTCAGCCTCGATCCAAATTAATCCTTAAAATGGAACAATCATCCGTTGAAAGTTGAGAATTGATGAATAATAATATACATATCACTTGTGGAATAGGGATGACAAGACAACTGGATATTTCAGATGCGTAATGTTTGATTAAAAATCTGAATTCTGTTGCGCATGGATTCTGTTAGTAGTTTAATTGCGTTATGTAGCTTCTGTAATACCCAGTTACCGGGTTGTGGTTACAAAGACTATATGTTTCTTTATGAAATAGGTAATCAAGTAATGTTTCTTAAATTTGGCAGCAATTTGATGATATGTACCTAGGTCCCATGAGATCACAGGCAGTTCCCATGGCAAGACGAGCAAACACAGCCCCTGACACTGAGGCAATACCGGCACTTCCAATGTCAGTGGCAGTCAGTGAGAGGTTGTCTCTGATGACGGGCAGGAGAGGGGGGGCCGCGAAGGAAGAAACAAAGCAGCAGAAGAAGGAGAACCATGCAAGGTGGAAGGTGCGCATGTGCGGCTTGACAACAGAGAAGATCCAGAACTCGGTGGCCTTGTGGTCTGAATCCACGGGAATCTTGAAATTGGTTGCATTGCTCGGCTGTTCCATCTCCAGAGAAGAACCCTTGTTGTTGGTTGCCATCTCATCGGCCATTTTTGGGGGCGATGAATTAAGTAATTGAACCTCCTTAAAAGCGATAAAAGAAAGATCATGAGATGGTAAAGGCCAAGTTTCTCTAGTTTTGCCTTGAAGGAGTTACAAACAGTGGGCAGTAAATTAGTTGTTATTGTCGCACTTTCACGTGCAATGCAAAGCTAATTAATACATGTGCCCCATTGTCAACGTCAAAAAATGACTTCAGACGGCAATAGAAGCGAGTACTCATTTAAAGAAACTGTTTTCTTCTTCTGATATGGATCCTTTTTCCTCAAAAAATAATAATAATAATAATAATAATATGGATCCTTGGCCGGGCCTGGATATAAGTTACCACTTACAAACAAACAAACAAACAAACAAACAAACAAACAAACAAATTAAGACATTCTTTTCCTTGCAAACACTAAAAGCTTCAAATTGCTAGAGGCAAGCAATTCATAATAATTAGTATGTACCTTCAGAAAAGAACACAAAGGAAGAGCTTTAATTTGATGATACTCTCCTAGTACTAGCCTGCCTCTCTACCCCTTAATTTGGATTGGAAATTTGGAATGGTTATCTCTGATACAGTTGAGGCCTATATATAACCAGATATATAGGAAGGAAACTGAGGGTTAGTCAACATCATCGCCACTTTCATCTAATTTAAATATTTAATTGTAATAGGGGGACTGGGCCACTGGGGGCATGCTTGCTAGATTCAGAGCTCTGTTCTTTTGAACCCTTGTACGCTGTGCTGCTTTGTGTTGTCGAATGTGGTGGTGATATCCGACGGTGATACAGAAGAATTATTGGCTGATTTCTCTGATATTGACTAGTTTTAGTTTTAGCTTGATTTTGCTTGTTCTAGCTGCATTTTTTATATATAGCAATATTTTACCATTCCTAGCTTGTAGAATGTAATTTGTTACTCGGCAGTTTTTTCTTCCTTTTGTTTTGCTTTTTTGGACTAATATTTTGTATCGCTTTTTAAGAAGAAATGAAAGTGGGTAACTATGCTTTTCAGCTTAATTATGTGCAACACAGTATATAGCGTGAGAAAATCCCACAGTGAATTAATTATGTGCAATAGGAGATGAGCTTGTCGACGGGCTTGCATTTAAATTAAATAAAAAAAAAGGAGATGATAAATGGCTGATGTCTTATTGGCTACAATTAATAAAAAAAAAAAAATCTGAAAGTGAGTTGTCAGCTTTTCAAACACTTCAAGTGTCGCCATTCCGTAGGAAGCGTACGAAAATTAGGTTAATATATATATAAAATAATTATATATTAATCTATGGAAGAAGAAAAGAGGAGATGTAATGTCCTTCAACTATGCTGTGGGGCTGACCGTTAGTGCAGTCGGAAAGGGTTTTCCAGCAGCACCTCCACATATGCACGCTGCGCCCCGTTTTTATTCTTGACTTACAATGGATTATTTTATTTTTATGAAGGGAAGGGTAAGGTACGGATCACTTGACAATCTTGAAAATTTATGAAAATTTAAAATAAAAAATAAAAACTGAAAATAGGAATAACTTTATAGATATATTTTCAAACTTATAAATTGATAATTTTATTATCATTTGATAATTCATCAAAGACTATCAAAATTTTATACAATTTATAATAGTTCTAATTTAATAATCTTTGATGGACTATCAAATAATAATAAATTACATTAAATTTAAAACACTATCAATCTATTAGTTCAATAATATATCCTTATATATTTTTTAAATTTATTTAAATTTGCATTGTCAAAATACCCATTGTCAAGTGATTCCTCCGCTTCAATTAATATGGTGAACATGAGAGGTTCACTTATCTCCGTCAAACCGTGCATTTCCCTTATTATTCAATTATAATATCCATTTATCAACTGAAAATTACATATTTATTAACTATTAAAACTTAATAACTATACATACATCCATAAATGGGCTTTCATGAGGCATGGTCGCCACATTTTTTTTACGGGAAGAGAAAATTATGTACATGCAGTCAAAAATTAATTTCAAATAGAATCATAAATGCATACAAATGTAATTTTTCTTCTAATATTTTTTTTAACAAAAATGGGAGAGTGTGGAAGGAAAAAAATAGAGGATTTGATGAAAATATTAATCCAAAATATGAAAAAGAAAATTTACCTCAAGTCATATGTTTTGGGCTCCGATAATTAATTATTATCAGGGTCGTCTAACGTTAGTTTAAAGATAGTGTATATAAATGAAGCATGGCCAGATTAAATTTTGTTTCTTATTAAGCGGTCAGTTATTGGCTTATTGCGTCACATCCTGTAAAGTCAAGTTCATATCATCTTTTAATGAAGTCGGAATCAACAAAATGTCAAATAATTTGATATTTTTTCCTTCCAATTTTCAGACCTTAAGTTTTCTCCGTATTGAAATGCCAAGAATGACTGAAACATTTCGGTTAGATATAGATTCTGATCGAAAATCAATGTGCAAATAATCATGAACGTATAAACATAGAATTTTTTTTCACAAAAACTGTGTTCGTTTTTTTAATGTAAAACTAATTACATAAAACAAAGTTGTTCTCAAAAAAGAGACTTCAGATAATTTAGAAGTGGCCTGGGTCCGTTTGACCGAGGAAGGGGAATGGGTCAAGTGGACTACAATTTATTAATTTTGTTGCAATTAATTAGAAGAAGTAAAAAAAATTACGTGTCCAATCATAGTTTTAAAATGTTAATCATGATTAATTTGAGTATTTCATATAAATTAATGTTTTATTGGGTATATATGTACGAGTTATTGTTATTTAGGAGGATATATACATGATTATGGATATTAGAAGTGAAAATAAGTAATTTTATAGTTTTTTTTTCTTTTTAAGGGTATAGCTGAAATTCTGCCTAAATATGAAAATAAAACCTCAACATAATGTTGGTGAAAACTGTGGTGTATGAATAATTTTTTATTTTCTAAAATTCGATTCCTTCATTATATAAAATTTTATCATTTTGTGATAGTTAGCTTGTTTGCAACAATAGATAAAAAAAGAAGACGGAACATGACATTTTTTAAATGCACGAGTTAACTGATTAGTTTTTAAAATTAATGTTTGACAATGACATTTTGACAATTTATTGCCCCTTGCCATCATATATATATCTCATGAACTGCAATTTTTTCAATAATCTTGAACTAACTAGCAAAGAAATCCGCTCTTACATACATATTTTAATATTTTTATAATATTTTTAATAATTAATATTTATTAATGAAGGAGTTAATGAAGTTTTATTTTACAACTTTTAACAGCTTTCAAGTTCATTTTTTTTACTTCTAGGCCTAATTAGGCAAGCTCGACTTAATTAATTGCTCATAAGCTGACATCTTGAGCTCATAATTGATAATTAATTATAATGTTACTCCATCAAAACCAAAATAAAATTAATCAACACAAGTCATAATGAATGAATAAAGAATAAGATATAATTAGCCAGTTCTAGAATATTTATTATGTCTTGAAATTTTGAAGTAGAATAATGAGTTAGTATGAATTTGGCTCATAAGTCGGGAGGGGGAGTTTATTGGGTTTTTTCCCAACTTATGAGCTGGCCCAAGAAAAAGGCCCAGTCAGATGAAATAAAAAGAGAGGAGTTCATCCCTGTCCATATGTGGCACACGCAGAAGAGAAGCAACATCCATGCTACTTGGTTCATCCGCTCCACCAAGAGAGAGAGAAAGAGATGAAGAAGAAAAGGAGGAAGAAGAGAGCTACCGTCGGAGGATCCCGATCGGTGGTGCTTGATGTGACCTGATGTGAGTCTTGGTCCCTCTCTAAGGTAACCTCTTGTCTCTCATGGAATCCGTCGCTGCACGGCGATGATAATGGAGTGGGGTTTATGGTAAACTTCTACGAGATATAGAAAAGACATGTTTATTAATCCTTTGCAGGATACAAAGATGATAATGGACTCGAGTCATCGGGATGCAAAGACGTGTTTAGGAAGTCGATGATGTTACAATTGTGTGAAGGTGAGAGTAGTATCGATCACTCTCTTGTAAGTGTCATGATGGTAATCCGTGATATGATATCCATTGCTCTTGGTTTTGTTTCCAAACAATGAGTTAGTATGAATTCGGCTCATAAGTCGTGAGGGGAGTTTATTGGGTTTTTCCCGACTTATGAGCCGTCCCCGAAAAAGGCCCGTTAGATGAAATAAAAAGAGAGGAGTTCTCTCTGTCCATATGTGGCACACGTAGAAGAGAAGCAACATCCATGCTACTTGGTTCATCCGCTCCACCAAGAGAGAGAGAAAGAGATGAAGAAGAAGAAAAGGAGGAAGAAGAGAGCCGCCGTCGGAGGATCCCGATCGGTGGTGCTTGGTGTGACCGATGCGGGTTTTGATCCCTCTCTAAGGTAACCTCTTGTCTCTCATGAAATTTGCCGGTGTGCGACAATGATAGGGGAGTGAGGTTTATGGTAAGCTTATACGGGATGTAGAAAATGTATGTTTGTGGATCCTTTGTGAGATGTAAAGATGATAACGGACTCGAGTCATTGGATGAACCTCCAAGGATGGAGATGAGTGAACCCTCGCACGTGTGGTGCGGAGATGACAAGATCGGTTCTCGAGGTTTTCCCTTATTGTGATTTTCTCGTTAGATAAAATTTTGCTTGGTTTCTCTTTTATTTTTGACATATCTCATTATATTGTATTTGATGCACACACAATGTTGTGTTTGATGAAATGTTTCAATGAAATTAATTTGTGTTTATCGAGTTCCAACAGAGACCTCTAGCGGCATGGAAGAGTGTAACCCCATTAATTTCGGCAGTCTAAAAGTGCAGGGAGCATATACCTGGCTGAAGAGGAAGTTGAAAACAATCACGGTAAGAAGAAGTGAGGAGGCAAAGTAAAGAATCACATGCCAGAATGGTTTTTTCTGACAACTCGATGAATCTTTAATGGCTGAGATCGATTCTAACTAAGTTTTTTCGGGGAGGGGCTGTTAAAAGAGAATGGTGGATATCACACTTTGAGATAAGAGAAGAAATGGATAAAATAAGATTTCTTACTATTAGACACTCTTGTATCTTTCTTATATATCAAACAACAGATTACAACTCTATTTATAGGCTAAGACAACAGAAGTATCTAGAAAATTCGTAGTAAAAATGGAATACCAAACAGCAGCTGTTTCAGCTGACCTTTGTCCACTAAAATAGTCATAACTCTTTGTAGAGAACTCCAAACGACTTGGTATTTGAACCATTGGAAACTAGACTGCAAGAACTTTCCATCCATAAGTCATACAGCTAAAATAGATATCGTTGGATCTTTCATATCTCCTCATCAATCAGCTCATAAATTTCTCTGTTGTTGAATTCTAAGAGTCCTTTATTTTCCACTAAATTCTAAATTTAAAACCCACTAAAAATAACATTTAATGTTTATTCAACAAAACTCCTCCATAAACTTAAATGCTTCTACCATCTGTCATGCCAATCATCTTCTTGCATTTGTTGAGAAGTACTTTCGGTAGCGATTTTGTGAAGATATCTGCAACTTGATCCTGACTTACCACATGCACCAATTCCACACTTCCTTCCTTCACATGATCTCGGATAAAGTGAAAATGAACTTCAATGTGTTTGCTTCTTTCATGATTCACCGAGTTCTTTGCCAACTCCATTCTTGATTTATTGTCAACTTGAATCACGGTTGCACCTATTGCTTTAGCTCCATCTTGCTCAACAAATTTCTAAGCCATATCGCATGACATAAACACCGAGATCTTTGCCACATATTCAGCTTCACACGTCGAGAGTGTCACGATTGGTTGCTTCTTTGAAAGCCAAATAAACGCGGTATCTCCCATAAAGAACACATATCCCGATGTACTTTTCCGATCGTCTATGTCTCTGCATCAATCGTCGTCGGAGTAGCCAACCAACTTATAATATTCTACTTTCGAGTAGAACAACCCGAGTGACACCGTTCCTTGGATGTCCGTAGGATTCGCTTCAATACCTTCCAATGTGAATAAAGCGGCTCCTTCATGAACAGAGCTTATAATGCGACACTTAATGAAAGATCCGGTCTTGTGCATGTGAGATAGTGAAGGCTTCTATCAAACTCGGTATTTACTCGCATCGACACGTATTGTTGGATTGAACTTGGACACCCAAGAAATAGTGAAGATGTCCAAAATCTTTTAGAGAAAAATTAGTAGAGAGAGGATATGAGCGAAAGAATGAATGAAGAATCGAACGATAAGTAAGATATCATCAACGTAGATCAACACAATCGTGATAGATGTAGATGTGTGACAAAGAAAGAGTGAAGGATCGGATGTAGAAGCAATAAAACCGAGGGCGAGTAGAGTTGATGCTAGTTTATGAAACAACGCGCGCGGAGCTTGCTTAAGACCATAGAGTGCCTTAGTAAGGCGGTAGACATGTGAAGGATAAGTTGAATCAATGAAACCGGGCGGTTGAGACATGTAAACCTCCTCATGAAGATCTCCATGAAGAAATGCATTGTTAACATCAAGTTGTCGTATGGGCCACTTGTGAGACATGGCAAGAGAAAGAATAATAAGAATGGTAGTCGATTTGACAACGGGACTAAAGGTATCTTCATAATCAATGCCCTCACTTGATTGTAACCTTTGGCAACAAGACGGGCTTTGAAGCGATCAATAGAACCATCGAATTGCGTTTCAATTTGTATATCCATTTACGACCAATGATGTTATAATCGGCGAGATGGAGGAACAAGAACCCGTGGTTTGTTTAAAAGAAGGGCATTCAACTCTTGAGCCATAGCGGCATGCCATTGAGGCATTTTATTGGCTTGATGAAAAGTGGTAGGTTGATGTAGTCATCGGAATAGAAGGGAGAGGATGCTTGGTTGTGAGATAAGTGACATGGTCGGGGAAATGATTTAATTTTGCGGGTGTTGTCTTGATGACGAGTGACCATGGAATGAGAGGAAGATTTATAGGAGTCGTTGATACAATAGGCGGGGATAGGCGGACTGGGTAGGAGAGATAAGGCTGCGTAGAGGTTTGAGAAGTGGGAGCGGGCTCATGTGTTGAGTGAGGTACGGAGGCGGGTCGAGACGGAAGGGGAGGAAGGAGTAGCATGAGATGGCCCGGAATTGGTTGAATGCGGCCAGGAACGAATTCTTTGGAGAAGAAGTGGTACACGTAGAAGGAATTGGATCGAGATGGTCTTTGCGAGAGGAGAGGATGAGATGGGTGAAGACCAAGTTGAGTGGCAGTTTGAGGGTGTTGAGCCGAGATGGAGTAACCAGTGCTAGAAAAAACAGAAGAAAAAGGAAAAATATGTTCTACAAACCGCACATTGGGAGTCATGTAGATTTTGTTAGTAGCAATATGATAACATTTGTAGCCCTTTTGAGTAGTGGAATATTCAAGAAAAATGCAAGGAAGAGAGCGAAATTGTAGTTTATGAGAATTATATGGACGTAATAAAGGGTAACAAAGACAACCTAAAACTCTAAGAAATGTGTAATCAGGGTTGGAATTGTAAAGAAGATGATACGGAGAAGAGGTGGAAGAGGAATGAGATGGTGGAAGTCGATTAATTAAGAAAACAACACTTTGAAAAATATGTTCCCAAAAATGAAGAGGAATAGAGGCATGAGACATAATCGCAAGACTCAATTCAACAATATGACGTTATTTACATTCAGCGAGACCGTTTTATTATGGTGTATAGGGACAAGAGGTTTGATGAATAATTTATGAAAAGAGATGAGTTAAGGGTTTATATTCCGTACCACCATCAGATTGTAAAATTTTAATCTTTTTATCAAGAAATTTTTCAACATGTGCTTTAAATAAAGAAAATACCATAACAAGTTCATCCTTAGAATGCAAAAAATAAATCCAAGAAAAATGAGAATATTCATCAATAAAATGTACATAATATTTAAAACCAGTAGTAGATACAACGGGAGACGGTCTCTACAAATTCTATACAATGATTGTACAGTACTGATATATATAGGCCAGGACTGAGCATAATTACACATTGTTATTTTACCAAACAGTCTATAACTATTTTAATTATTATATGATATCTAACTAACGACTAGTTACTACAGAAGTAACTCTATCTTCTAATAGTGAACCATCCTAGCAAGAAACATGCTTTGATTGACTTACAAGGACTTTACTTGAGTCTTCAAAACTATGGAGGTCTTGTTTAAAACCAATAATGTTTTTTCTCCGCTTTTAACTTAAAACATATTTAATATCTCTAAATTTTGAATTTTTCTATATCAATAATTTTTTTTACAATCTGGAATATAAAGATTTACTATTTTCCGAAGTTTCACAAATATTTATTTCATATTTCTTAAAATGAATATAAAATAATAATAAAATAATCATTCTTTGTATTTGAAAATATGTCACTTTAAAAAAATTCAAAATAAGTACTTAAGAAACTTTAAAAATAAAAAAATTATATCCTATAAAATTTTAAAAATGAAAACTCAAACTTTCTCTCACAGCTTTCAATTGGTGTTAAATTGTATCGAGTGATAAAATAGTTGGTTTAAAAATATATATATTCTTTTAAATAAAAATTCGTCTTTTTAGAAAAAAAAATATTATTCCACAACATAATTACTGAATGTAATCCTTTACATCATCTTTTTTTTTTTTTTAGTTTTGGAACAAATAACAATATCAAATGAGCTTTCTCTCATTTTTTTGACAAAAAAAATAACAATCCTAATTGACTCCGATAATTAAAGATCCTGACTCCGCCCTGGCCAACGACAAATATTCGGATTGGAAAATGTTCAAAGATATCATAGTTGATGATAAATTGATATCATATTTTTATTTTTATTCAACTTAAACAAGTTATTATTCACAACAATAACTTAATTTATTCAACTTATTTTTTTGTAGTGTTCTATTTTTTTAATGCAAATATCATAATTTTAATAACTCATTTAAGTTAGAATAACAAAATACTATAAAAAATAAGGTGATGAAATTAATTCGTTATTATAAATAATAATAAGTTTAACTTGAATAACAATATGATATCAATATATATAAAATCCCTATATTTGCTCCCTTTAACATAAACCCCAACTGATAGGTCTTCGAATTCTTGGTCTGTCATAAGTTGCTTGCTAGTTTCTAATTTTGAAAAATACGCCTTCCCTCTCAACTATGTAAATTGTGAAAATTAAATACTCAACATTTAGTTAGACGTATAATACTTTATTTTGAGCTATGACATATGACAACACCAACATAACTTTTTTATTTCAAATAAATTAAGGTAGGTTAGAAATAAAATCCAATTCAAAATCATAGAAATCAGAGATTTCAAATGAAAAAAATAATGATAGTAATAGTGATAATGATGATTGAGACATGACGTCGAAAAAGTTAAAATCTGCATATTTCATGAATTTTTAATTTATAAAAGTTAGGGGTATCAATGGGTCGGGTCGGGTTTAGGTCGGATCACATTATTTTATTATTTTTCTTGATCCGATTTGAACCCGACCCGATTAAATTCGGGTCAAAAAATCTTAATCCATACCCGACCCGACGGGTCACGGGTCGACCGACGACCGTGTGAAATAACTAAATATTTATTAATTATTTTTATATAATTTTAAGCAATAAAATATTGATTAATTTCTAAATTAGTGTATATCTAAGCATTAATTAGTACTAAATCACAAAATTACTTCAAAAAATATAATTAATCGGGTCGGGTTGGGTTGACCCGAACCGAACCCGATTCGGGTCAAAAAATTAAACCCATACCAGACCCATTTATCTTTGGGTCATGTCGGGTCGAGTCGGATCAAGAATTAAAAGTGATTAACAAATATTATTTTTTAATAATATTTTGCGTAGTATACAAGATCAAAATAAAAGTGATAATTTTTAACTTCATAATTTTTTATATTTCAGTTTTAAATAAATACTTCTATTTTAATTATTTTACATAATTATGCATTGTAATAATAAAAATATGGATATAAAAGCTGAATTAGAAATAGGAGTGTCAATTGTTGTTCGGCCGAACCGATATGACCCTAGAAGATAAATGGGTCGGGTATAGGTCTAACTTTTTTATCGAATTGGGTCGGATCGAGTTCGAGTCAACCGACCCGACACTGCTTATAGTGTTTTTTAAAGTAATTTTGTGATGTAGTACTAACTAAAGTTTAAATATACACTAATTAAGATTAATTATAAATTAATTAATATTGAATTACTTAAAATTATATTAAAATAATTAATAAATACTTAATTATTTTACACGGATCGGGTCGGATCGATCCGTGACCCAATGGGGTGGGATATGGGTTAAGATTTTTTGATCTGAATTTAAATGAGTCAGGTTTGAATTGGATCAAGAAAATAATAAAATAATGATAATCTGACCCGACCCATTGACATCCTTAGAAATAACATAGTAATTATATTACGTGTTGTAAATATATAATTAAGCGATTATATTTCTAAATAGTTATTACTTTTATAAATTCGGCATTCATGAAATATAAAAGTTTTTTTTAATTTTCTGCTATAAGAATATATAATGTGTATTTTAGGCATTTTATATTTTAAAATGAAGTACTAAATGGTTAATTAATTGATTGTGGGTTCATTGCCACAAATTAAATAGTTGAGGAGGGGATTTTTTTTTTCAAATAAAATGTTTTGAGGCAGAAACTTGGTCAAAAACCAAAAGTTTGAAGGATGCTATAAATATTACCCTTTATTTTTTCTGTCTATTGATGACGATAGCGACACGGGTTGACGAACCGCGTATTTGCTTGGTTTATTTATTTTTTTGTACATCATAATAATAACCACGTAACAATGGTTAGAATATACAAATTGCGCTTAAGCCTCCACTTCTTCGAAATATATTTACGTCCTGATAATAATCCTTTAAAAATCCCCCGAAACCTCTCTAATAATAATCTTTTGTACCAGCGAAAAGTCTTAGAAGAATCTTCTTCGTCTCCTCTCCTCTCCGCTCTTTCCTATTTCAGTATTTAATTCTCATTCCACTCCGACCTGATTACATCATACTCTCGGTCACGGTTCATTAGTAACTATATATCTTTAATTTTTATCTTTTTGTGGGTTCTCTTCTGAGTTATAATTTGCAAATCATCTTGCAATTCCTTTCACTCATCTAGAAAGCTGTCTTCCTTCTCCTTCTTGGTTCGGTTGGCGTTGGCCAACTATTTTGCCAAATGTTCCTTATTTATTATTTCAATAACACCAAGTCCTCCTTATTGTTACTTTTTAAACTATTTTTCATGATACCAATGCTACTTTTTAAATGGATCAACATCTTAAGACGATGCAAGAAGTTAACAGGAAAAGAATATAAGATGCATATAGTAGATATATCATTCAATATCCTGCTCGTTTTTTAACCCAAAAAACAAAACAAAACAAGAAACATACATGGGTGAGTGAGATAATTGAGGTTATAAGGTACAATAATAACTGCTTTTATTCCATGAAAAAAGCTACGGTCCCGAAATAAGTTCCTCTAGCAGCAAAAAGAGAACTCTTTAGTTTTTTTTCTTTTTTTTTAAATTACGTACTAGTTGCCATGGAGCCATCAGTTGGAACCGGGACAAGAATCAGACTTGTCTCCCTTCAGAATATATTTTTCTGTGATCTCAGGTACAAGTCATATCAGACTAATCAACCATGTGTGTTGACAGCCTCCCAGACCAAATTCTTTGGCACGGGGTTCGCAAGGTCCCGAGCCTGGAGAGCTGCAGTTCGCAATGTCGCAATTGTTCTCTTGTTGGCCTCCCAAAATGGGAAGCTTGAGTATGGCAAGTGGTGCTTCTTGCACAACTCCCTGATGAGGGGAGATATGAGCCTGAGGTTGCACCGGGGTAGCCGGGGGAAGAGGTGGTGCTCAACCTGAAACTGAAGCCCACCGTGGAACCAGTCCATCCAAGGCGGGCAGCTGATGTTCATGGTCCCCATTGTCTGCTTCTCAAACCAGTCGTTCCCCTTCGGTGGGCCCACATAGACATCGGTGGAGAAGTGGTTCAGGGTGAACTGCACATGCTGTATTCCAGTGACTGCAAAGCTGATGAGCACGAATGCGATTCTCTCAGTCCAGCTTGGTAGGCAGGAAACAAGCAATGGGTACCAAACCCAGAAAAATGCTACGCCTAGCAACTCTTGACACCTGCAGTAGTTGATTTAGTTGATATTTACTAAAATTTGCAGCTGTAGTAATCTGGCTTTTAGTATTCTTGCATAATAGCCAACACCTCGGTTAATTGGCTTTTAGCCAATTAACCAAGGTGGTTATATATCTGGGGTTTTAAGTAGGAGATCAAACATAATTACATTAATTGAAAAAACTGAAATCTTGAGGCTTCTCTTGCCCATTGAAATTTGAAAATTAGAAGCCAGTAAAATTAGGGCTTGTATTGTTGGTCGTGCAGTTATTCATTCATGGTTTGTTTTTTCAGAACAATACAGCAATATTGCAGTTTGATTAGCTATGATGGACTGCAATGTAAATACTCATCAAGTAAAATTGAAAAAGAATATAGTTCTATTGACCTGTTAGGCACCTTCTTATTAGACAGGAGGAGGACAATCGACTGCGCAAAAAGATTGACTCGCGCGACACACATAACTGGGTAGTAGGTCCAGTGCTGATAACTAACAAAGAACCGTGCAAATCGGTCGAAGTCCATGCGTCGCTCATAATAGACAGATGTAAGGGATTTAAAGAGCTTGGCAGAGACGGCAAAGAGTGGTATGTGCTGAAGATCGGGGTCATGGTCCAAGCTGTTGACCGCAATGTGGTGCACGTTGTGGTTGCGCTTCCACCACCCGATGCTTATACCAGTCACACAGTTCCCTGCCAGTATCTGTGCGTTGTTCAAAACTCAAATGTCAAATTTGTAATTACTCTTCAACTCCGTGGTACATTACATGGAAAGGAGTCTAATTGACGAATTTTTTTTTGCTCTTTTTGTTTTGTTTTTAATGTCAATTAGATGTTTTCATGTGCTCAATTTGGTTCTAGCTTAGTTTCCTAACTTTCATTTAGAAAGGTTATACGAAAAATAAATTTTCTAACTAATTAAATCCTGAATGGAGGGATAAAATAGTTAAGCAATCTGCAATTCAATGTGAAAATGAACAGAGAAATTAATCAATCAATCAAGCAAGCAAGCAATCAATCAAATGGTTGAAGGTAAAACGGACCTGCATTGCCCGGTTGAGTCCTGGCCAGCGCCTGGCCATTACGTTATAGTGGCCGGAATCATGTCCGAGGTAGCCGGACTGCATCCACACCACCCCCATCAGCACCGCACACGCCAGATGCACAGCCGCACTCTCGGTGTTTAGCACCCCGTACGCTATCACAGCCAACAAAACGGCCATCAGCAGGAGCGAAACAAAGGCGTTGTGCCCCTTCCTGTCAAATAGACCGGCCGTGGAGAAATCAGCCACCAAGCGGCGGTACTCGCGAGAAACCTCTGAAAGCTGGTAGTCTGAGAGGTGGGCGACGTAGTACCTGTCGAGCAAGGACCAGGCGGCGGCGGGGTGGTAGGCGACGAAGGCATCAGTGACATCCTGCCCGGCGAGGTTGAGAAGGGGCAGATCACCGCCCGGGTGGTCCTTGAGCCAGCCGGTGACGTCGTAGACCTTGCCTTGGATGGAGATCCAGAGGTCTGAAGGGGTGTTGTGCTGCCGCAGCTCGGCGGTTGTAATGTGTTTCTTCTCCGCTCCAATCGCCTCCATTAATTATTATTTGTTCGTGGGGCCGTGTATTTTTAGGAGGAAGGAGAAGAGGTGGACGGGGGGACGTGGAGAGAGGAGAGATCTCAAATCTCAAAAGGAAAGAAATATCTCCTCTCTCTCTCTGACTCTGAGTCTACGTCTCTGTCTCTGTCTGTTGAACGTTGAGTTGTTGACCTGACCCTCCAATTTGCAAATTGCAATGTACTCTGCTTTTATTTATTTATTCATTATTCATTCATTTAATTTATGTTGGGGACCTACACCTATACACCTAGAATACCTTGTGGGCTTACAGTTACAGCCATTTTGTCCGCTTCCATCA
Organism: Schoenoplectus tabernaemontani; assembly: GCA_037127355.1. Classification (NCBI taxonomy): domain Eukaryota; kingdom Viridiplantae; phylum Streptophyta; class Magnoliopsida; order Poales; family Cyperaceae; genus Schoenoplectus; species Schoenoplectus tabernaemontani. The sequence goes on along the minus strand of CM073742.1, from coordinate 24,308,028 downwards.
ATTAAAATATCTGCTTCACCAACTTCTATTAACTTACTAACGAAGGCTTCGTTGCCTTAATTTGGTATTATCTCCTTCTTCTAGATCACAGATTTTAATATTAATAATAATTAGTAAATAAATATTATTAAAAATAAGACTGATAACGGTAAAATTTTAAATATACGAATGGAAACGCGCGCGTGCGCGTAAGCGTGCATTTGAAACGCGCGATCGCCGGTGGCGCGTTTCTCTATATATATATATCAAACGCGCAGATTATCATATGCGCGTTGCTGAAGAAAGAGAAAGAAAGAAAACAAGAGAAGAGAAAGAAAGAAAGAGAAGAGAAGGAAAAAAAGAGAAAAAGAAAGAGGAGAGAGATTGGAAGAAAGAAGAAGAGAGAGGAAGAAAAGAAGAGAAGAAAGAAGAGAAGAAAAAACGTACGAGTGCATCTGCGCGTTTGGTATTGCAATTAAAGGTTAATTTTATTTATGTAAATAATTGGCATTGAAATATAAATATAATTTAGTTGTGTAGATTAAATTAGAATGATTTAAATATAATTTAGTTGTAATTTATTTATTGATTTAATTGTAAAATATATTAATTATAATTTAATTGTAGATTAATTGTAGGTGTAAATGTGAAATTATTTAATTATAGATTTAGTTATTCATGAATTATAGATTTAATTGTCTATTTAATTAAAAAAGTATTTAATTATAGATTAAATTATAGAATTGTAGAATTGTGTAATTATAATTTTAGATTAGTTATTAATTATTTGTGTAGAATTAATTTATTTATTATTTAATTATAGAATAATTATTGATTTAATTGTAGAATAATAAATATTTAATTAGGGTTTAATTGTAGAATAAATTATAATTATCTACATATAATGTAGTTGTAAAATCTTTTAATTGTAGAATAATATATATTTAATTAGGCTTTTAATTGTAGAATTCATTTATTTTTTAATTATATAATAGATAGATTAAAAATTAAGTACAAAATAATTATAAATTAATTATGATTTTTTGTACTAGATAATGGCAGGCGAGCAACGAAATGAAAATATCATAATTTATCTCCTTGAAGACAAACATCGGACACATTATAGTCAGGCAGAGGTTCATTATATTTTTAAAAATAATAATAAAATACATATATATGAGAAGCTAATTATGAAATGAAAATTACGAGAGAGATAACAATGTCATTCGTTTCCGCACTCATGAGTTCGACGATATCATACATCTCGCACATTCAGAGTAGGTTGCGAGTTATGGGATTTCTTCATCTCGCCAGGCTGCGTGAGATTTATGTGCAAGAAGCGGAGACCCGTAACTTGAAGATTAATACGGGTTTATTGAGCGCGTTAATAGAGTTTTGTAGGCCAGAAACTCACACATTTCACTTAAATTTTGGCGAGATGATAGTGACTCTGAGGTAAATACTAAAATATTATTTATTTAATTACAATATTAAAAAGATGGTATAGTAATATAATTTTTTTTTAGGACGTCGCATGTACGTGGGGTTTATCCACCATTGGTGAGCGGTATTTGGATATCCGATGGAGATTTTTCGGCATACATCCGTCGATTATTTGGGCAGGATGATATATCAGTATTCTGCAAAGATGGGAGGTAATTGATTAGACTCTACATGAATTTTAGTTTTTTTTGTTCACAAATTGTGATTAAGCTAAATATAAAATTTGTCAGACGTTCTATTTCCCTTTGAGAGTTACGATCCCACTTTGATCACGCTCCAGATGTAGACGATCATCAGGGTCTTGATCGATATGCGATCGGTTTTGCTTTAGAGTTGGCGCGGTGTATCATGTTTCTCGACAACAGTGGAGACTCTGTACCGGCGTTTCTTCTGCTGATTTTGACGGTAAGAATTTTAAAATAATTTATCTTTCATAATTAAATAATTTTAGTACTAATATTTATTTTACAGGAAGATTTACAATTCGGTAGAAAAAGAAATTGGGGCGCTGCGGTACTTGATTATTTATATCGGCGTCTTGATGTGGCATGCCAAGGACTGACGAGGAGTATTGCCGCACACGCATGTCAATTGGAGGCCGTACAAGTCGGTTCGTCACTTATTGCCGACATGCGTAGATGACTCTGTGGACTCGTATACTCGTCGGCTTCCACTTATTTACTTTTCGATAGTGAAGTGGTACTATCCGGATCGGGTGAGGCGACAGTTCGGCTTACTTTCGATCAAGATCGCCTCGCTTCCCGAGGTATTCTACCATATATACTAAAAATATATAATTTTTATATTTATTATTTCTTATACTAACTATTTGCACAATTATACTAACTAATTTTACAGGCATTTGTGGAGGAGCATCAAAAATTATCCGTGCTTGGATTCAAGAAAAAAAATATGAACTGGAGACAACGTCATCAGACATATGTAGACATATGGGATGAGCTTCCTCCACAAGACCCCGATGAAGAAGAGTGGAATGCGGAGGACTATAGGAGGTATCAACGGTGGTATGCGGTCTATGGAGCCGCTAGCGCTCCACTTGACCCGAGTGATTTCGTACCTCCTATACCTTCGGCAGCGGAGATCCCTGACATCGGCTACATTCCTCACGTACCTCACAGACAGCGCACGGTATATTAAAATTTATAAAATTTATATATCTATATGCACTATTCGGTAATAAGTAATATATATATATGTAATCATTGTATAATAGATCGCTAGAGTTACAAAGACTGCACTGAAGGCGGTCCGATGGGCGGTCAGCAGGGGATGGAGACGGTTTGGCAAGATTTCGCTCTCCGATTGCAAGGGGCATTTTGAGGATGCAGGCATTCCTCATAAGATGGACGAGCTTCTTACGGCGGTGGGATTACCCACGGATATTGATGCTATTCCGGATTCGACGGGTGATTCTGAGGCTGCACCGACTCCATCCACTCCTCATCCCCCACATTTCCCCTATGAGAATGCTGACTTCATAGTATTGTATACCTTGATTTAATCTCTTGAGCTGTATACCTTGATTTAATCTCTTGAACTGTATTAACAACGTAATTTTAATGATTTGAACTGTATTAACAGCTGCCAGAGAACTACGATTGGAACAAAGTTATTACTAGGTTGTGTTGAGGTTCCGTCCGTCGGGTACACTTTGTTCTCGGATCCATTCGAGACTCGGCATTTTTCACGGACCCGGCGAGATACCGATGGATCATGTCTGCTGCGATACGACCGGCGGTGGGATCCGCGATACAACCCGACATTACGATCCGGCCCGGTATGGTTTTCCTTCCGGCCCTGGAGAGTCATCGCATATTCGGGATGATCTTTGCGAGCTGCACGGACATGAGATTTCACTCCACTTACTCATGGTCGGGAGCAGCGTGACGTTAATCCACCACCTCGATATACACCTAGCTTGGTTAGTTGTTTGTTCTACAACTTAGTCAATATTAATTATTAAAAAAAATAAAATCAGCTCACTGATATACCGTCTTTATTTTTGCAGACACGTCCGAGAGCACGTCGATATGTTAGGCGTCGTCAGGAGTAGTTTTTATGTTGTTTTTTTTCACTTGATGTTTTATTTTATTATGGACATTATTTTTTTATTGTTATATTATTTTATTATGGATATTGTTTTATTGTTATATTATCATTTTTTTGCTTAAATACAACATACATCATTTTTTTCTGCTTAAATACAACAGTGTACCCTCAATCGAGTGCGTCGTTCATTCAAAATTATAACAGTGTACTTGAACGGTCCATACCCTCCACTCTCGATCCTCTCACCAAGCACATGAACCTCATATTCTCCTCGAGCAGTTTCGAGTGGAATTACATTCATACGAGCTGTAATTATTAAAAAAAAATACAAAAGGTATCACGATATATTCAAAAATTTATAAAATATAGTAAAATAATATCAACACGAACCTGCTTTATCGTCACGTTTTGCCAAGATGTCTTGATTTTTTGGGTCATTGCTTGCATGCTCTATGCGGGTTCAATGCTTCCATTTCCCTCTTATCGAACCATTTAGCACATTTATACCATGTTCCCTCCACAATTCTTTGCAATAGGTAAAGTTCGTTCAACTCTGAAGACGCTATTCAGAGCTTCAGAACCATTGTTGGTCAATTATACCCCTCCTGTGTAAATCTATCTTCTATATATATTTATTCGTTCTCTATGGACTCAATCAATTAACTAACTACTATTTTGTGTTCTTATATATATGCTTCACTTGGACATCGCATTTCCAGTTGCCTCGCATTTTCTTATACTCCCTTTTATTTATTTATTTATTCATTCATTTATTTTTATTTTTGTTTGGACTTTGGACCATACCGCTTTCGGGGCCTTGTATGTACGCATAGGCTGAGTTGGTGTTGCAGTCACCAGTCGGCAGTCGGTAGTCGGCAGTCGGCAGAGGAAAGTGATTCTGATTCCGATGTATCGCATTCGCATGCCCTCTTTAGTCTTCACCATGATAGAATGAGAGAGTGAGAGAGAAATCTTTGATTATCTTGAATGAATTGATTACAATGTCTAAGTCTCTATTTATAGGCTAATGATCTAACAAACTAACTACCTAGTCTAACTAACTAATTCCAATTACTAAACATCCCATATCATACATCACACAATATCTCCAACTAACATATACTATTCTATTCCTATACTCTAACATCCCCTCAAACTCATCGCGCGGTACGTATGGTGAGTTTGCACATCTCGATTCATGAAGTTGATCTCCAATTACATCACATGTCGTCTTGAAAGAAGGTAGAAGGAAGAATAGCTCTTTTGACTCAAGAAACAAAACTATTGATTGGTTCATGCTCTTTTTGAGTCATTTTGAAACATCAATAGAATGATCTTTGTCCTTTCTAACAACAATCCGAGACTCGTTTGAGTTCTCTTGAAAGAAAAGAAAAGAGAAATAGACGCCCGGTACATGATTTGATCGTTGAAAATTTAATTGGGAGTAGAGGTTTTGATTTTGAATTGTAGGAAGTTTTGAAGAATTTGTAGATGAAGGTGTATGTGGTATCTGAAGTCTTTGCTGATGAAGATGATTTAAAAAGATTTGCTTTTCTGGCCTAAAAATCCTTCGCTCAGAAACACATTAATAGAACCATCAGTAGAACCGTCAGGGCTCCCATCCAGATAAACCTTCAGGTTTGAACTGAGCTTAGTCATGTCATCAGAAAGGTCACAGCTGGTCTCATTTCCCATTGTTGGAACCATGTTTGATGCAGATCTAAACCCAGAGTTATAGCCGAATGAGTTAGCAAACTAGTTGGAGAGGTACAAATTCATGTCTCCTGCTCGAAACACCTTATCTTCAACAAAGCCAGGCTCAGGGAGGTAATTGTTGAAGGTCATCGACAGAGAGACGGAGGATACCTTTGGGGCCTGAGAGAGCATTGGATTGAAAGAGTTCTGAACCGGTGGTATGACCTTGTCTTCAGGGAAGTTGACCTTGGCCTTCTCATCACGGATCTTGCGGGCTTCGGCATCGTAGGCACGAGCAGCCTCCTCGGCAGTGTTGAAATCTGCCTCGAAATCGACATCGTCTTCGATCTCGACCGTCGATTTCATCTCCTTCTTTGCCTTCTTCAGATCTGGACAAAGGTAGTCTGCCGTGAACCAGCGTGACTTCGCCATCGGGATAAATTTGCTGATAATCAAACAGGGGATGGAATGGGAGAATCGCTTGCAAGAAGAGGTTTGATCGCCTTGCGATTCTCGCGAAGGCGATGCTGCTTGAGCGGATCTTGATCTTTGAGTCACGAGAGGTAGAGAGAGATCGCAAGAAAAAGGAGAAAATGCGATGGATCTGCCACGCGAGGGGAATAAAGGACAAAGGACCAGGAGAAAGAGAGAGAATAAAGAGTTATTTTTGAGAATAGGATAAGAATAAAAAAGATTTATACTGAAATAGCTAAGAAAAATAGTATAATTTATGGAATAAGGGCTAGATAAGGTGCATAGTGTCTGGAATAGGCGTGAGCCTAATTCCAACGATTTTCTAGCTCTGATACCATGATAGAATGAGAGAGTGAGAAAGAAATTTTTGATTATCTTGAATGAATTGATTACAATGTCTAAGTCTTTATTTATAGACTAATGATCTAACAAACTAACCATCTAGTCTAACTAATTCCAATCACTAAACATCCTCATATCATACATCACACAATATCTCTAACTAACCTATATAATTCTATTCCTATACTCTAACACACCAACCAACCAGTAGATGAGTCGATGAGCTGATCACTCAACCACCACTGCACCAATGTCCATTGCCACTTCTCCAGTCTGATAGTTACAGACACACACGATTCACTGCGGTATATACCTGCTCCTTAAGGTTCCATTTTGCCACTTGCTCTTTATCTATTTCTCAAGGTATCTCAAGGTATTTTAATTTGGAGCATAAAACATGCAAATTGTAGTATATATATTTCTCGGCCATTGGCAATCAAGTTCCTTTGTTCATAGTATCGTTGAACATTTACCAAACAAAAAGGGTGATTGACTACATTGTCTGTAATAAATTAACAAGATGTGCTAGTTAAAAAAAGAACGGGGTATTATTCATTCAACCATCATAATTTACTTTTGAAGAAAATGCCCGGTTGGAGCATTTGTTCACTGGACTGAATCAATTTTACAAGGAAAACCGTGTGAACAGAACCAATTCACATGAAAACTTAATCAATTAAGTCATTTTTTTAGTCTCCAACACAACTGAACCAATCAATACCGTGATGCTCCTCTATTATATATTAATAAAAATAAATATTTTGATGATGATCCTTGGTAGATCAAGTGCCACAGATGATATGATATGCATGTGGAATATACATTAATTAATATTTGTTTCTGTAAATCTTTAATTAAGAGTGATAATTTATTTTCACGTTCCATAAATATCAGATTCAGACAGATGATGGCGAGCCCCTTCCGTTACAATATACTTAGAATGGCTCGATCCCCGGGAGGCTCGATCCCCTTCTCTGATGCTATTTTCTGCAAATCTCAAACTCACAGTGTGGTACCCCTTTTGTTGCTCGTGCCGACTCCCCTCGCCCTGGTAGTAGTCATCAGGAGTACTGTATCCTGGGGTGGGACCAGACAACATCCAGCCCCATTGCAGGAAGTAGTGCAGCGTGCATGCGAGTATCATTATTCCCATGTCCCATGTAGGATATGCCATCTTCAGTTCAAGTACTTTAAGTTGTGGAAAAAAATGAGTAGCGACAACACTGCACCAACATTGCCACCACCACCTCTCATGCCGGAGATCAGGCCTAACAACCAGTGTTGAAATTAGGGTGTTATTAGGCATCCTAAATTGAACTCAATATATTGAATGTAAATAAATTTGCTGCTATTTATTTCGAATTAAAGTTATTCTTATGATTGTAGCTAATTGAATTTGCATTTATTTGAATTAAATAGCCCTGAATCGTGTATCTCATATAATTTCCCTTATTCTATATCTATAGCAAGAAAAAGAAAAATATGTAATATGAGTACAATTTCCCTTATTCTATCTCTATAACAAGACAGAGAAAAATATGAAATATGAATACTATTTCCCTTATTTGAGACAAAAGGAACGATACCAAAGGTGAGACCACAAACTGCCTGGCAAAACAAGGAAAACAGCAGCAAGATGACAATAGACTTGGCTAGAGAATTGGTCCTACCAAGAAACACAAAATATGCTGCCAAGAGTTTGAACCATCCACAGCCCCAACAAGCTCCCTCTTATTCCGAACAGTTTTGACTGAAGTCAGAGAACAAACTGCCACCAGGTCGAGACACCACAATATATATGTCAAACCAAAACTGGCTGCAATTGTCCCGGCCTTGCTGATGTTCACGCCGAATCGGTCGTAGAAGTACTATGCAATTATGTTGTCGATTGTCAGTTCTACGCTAAAGCAGTATCCATAGGTCAGGGCAAGTATCCATCCTATGTAATTTGTTACTGGATGCTTGAATACATGCGATGTGGATGCCCAAACTGTTACAATCAAATTAATTCCTCTCCACAAATGATATATATATAGTCCGACTATGGTGCTTTACAAAGTACAGAGGCGTTGTGTGTTTTGCGCTCTATTTTTAATTTCAAGTCAGAAATAATCGATCTGAACCGTTCAATCAAATCTTCATATAAAAATCTATTAGTAAACCAAATTTTATATTTTTAGAATTTTTTTGCTATTGTTTTTTATGAGGAGAAAATGACTTGATCTGAGAATTTTGGTTCATCCAAAAATGACGGTTTGCCCCCTATCCAAAAAAATAGCAAATGAATTCCAAAAAATATAAAATTTAGTTTACTAATAGATTTTTATATGAAGATTAGATTGAACGGTTCAGATCGATTATTTCTGACTTAAAATTAAAAATAGAGCGCAAAACACACAACGCCTCTGTGCTTTGCAAAGCACCATAGTCAAATTCTCCCATAAAGAACACATATCCCGATGTACTTTTCCGATCGTCTATGTCTCGCATCAATCGTTGTCGGAGTAGCCAACCAACTTATAATCTTCTACTTTCGAGTAGAACAACCCGAGTGACATCGTTCCTTGGATGTACCGTAGGATTCGCTTCAATGCCTTCCAATGTGAATAAATTGGCTCCTCCATGAACCGACTTATAATGCCGACACTTAATGAAAGATCCGGCCTTGTGCATGTGAGATAGCGAAGGCTTCCTACCAAACTCCGGTATTTACTCGCATCGACACGTTCTCCTCCATTGAACTTCGAGAGTTTTGCACCTGGTTCCATTGGTGTTCTTCAAAATCTATTTTGCATAGGTCTCATGTGATACAAAAATACCCGTCTCTACTTGTCTAACCTCTAAACCAAGAAAAAACTTCATCAAGCCCAAATCTGTCATCTCAAGTTCCCATGTCATTGTGCCTTTAAACTCTTCTATCATCTCATCATTGTTACCTATAAAAATGAGGTCATCGACATAAAGAGCAACAAATAACACGTTACCTCCATTGTTCTTTGCGTAAAGGGCATGCTCGTAGGGACATTACTTGAACCCATTCTCCTTGAAATATGTATCGATACGTGTATTTCATGCCCACGTGCTTGCTTCAACCCGTAAAGTGCTTTCTTTAATTTTAGCACCTTCTTCTCTTCTCCGACTTTCATGTACCCGGGTGCTTATTCGATGTAGATATCTTCTTCGAGCACACCATTCAAGAATGTCGACTTGACATCCATTTGAAATATCGGCCATTTGAATTGAGCAGCTTGTGAAATGAGTAATCGGATTGTCTACATTCTTGCAACAGGAGCAAACACCTCATCATAGTCGATTCCTGTCTTTTGTTTGTATCCCTTCGCAATAAGCCGCGCCTTGTACCGTTCTATCTCGCCTTGAGCATTTATCTTTTTTCTTGAACACCCACTTCACACCAATAGGCTGTCTTTCTTTCGGCAATTATGCTAGCTCCCATGTGTTGTTGCGGTCAATCTCCTTAATCTCCTCGTTCATGGCAGTTTGCCACTTCTTGTCTCGCACCGCCTTTTCAAAGCTGATATTTTCAGCATCTGCCAAAAGACATACAAGGTGTACCTCATTTGTCGAATCATACAAATCTTGTAAACTTCGCATTTTGGGTTGTCATGGTTCATCTTCATCATCGATAGTTTCAGAGTTTGTTGGTATACTTGTTGGTGCAACGACTGATGATTCTCCAACTTCGATGATAACCTCCGTCGAATTGTTCCAGTCCCACTCGCTTGTTTCATTTACTCACACATCACGACTCACCATCACCTTCTTGCTTATCGGGTCGAGTAGCTTATACCCTTTTGTCTTCTCATCATACCCAATAAAAATATACCTTTTGCTTTTGTCTTCGAGCTTCATTTTTCGTTGATCCAATACGTGTGCATAAGCTACATTACCGAACACTTTGAGATGAGAAACTATCGACTTTTGTCCGCTCCATGCCTCTTGTGGTGTTTGATCATCTAACTTCACATGTGGATATCAATTTTGTACATAGATGGCACATTGCACAGCTTCTGCCCAGAATTCCTTCGGCATCTTCTTGCTCTTAAGCATTGATCAAACCATGTCGAGAATAGTCCGGTTCTTCCTCTCGGCCACACCGTTTTGTTGAGGAGAGTATGGTGCGGTTAGAAATCTCCTTATGCCATGCTCTTCGCAATGCTCCATGAAAGCTGTCGAAGTATATTCGTCACCTCTATCGAATCGTACAGCTTTGATGTGTCTGTCAGTTGTCTTCTCCACCATCACTTTGAACTTTTTGAACACCTCGAATGTCTCGAATTTTTCTTTTAGAAAATAAACCCAAGTTTTTCATGAGAAATCAATCAATAAAGGAAATGAAGTATCTTTTACCGCTGAAAGATTCAGGGGTGATTGGTCCACATATATCGGTATGAATCAACTCAAGAGTATGTTTAGCTCAATATTCCGTCTTCTTTTGAAACGAGGTTCTCGCTTGCTTGCTAAGTACACATTCTTCACAAAATTTGCCCTCATAGTCCATGTCCGGCAGCCCGTGCACCATGTTCTTCTTTACTAACTCTTTTAGACCACCATGATGTAGGTGACCAAAGCAGAGATGCCACAGCGACGCCTTGCCTTCTACGTTGACTCGCAAACATTTTTCTCGCACGCTTCTCAAATTCAGTTTGTACATCTGATTTCTTCCTCATCTCGACTCGAGCGACTAAGCGCCCTTGCTTGTCTTTCAAGTGTAGTACCCGGTCTTTCATAAGTATCGAGTAACCTTTCTCCATGAGTTGCCCCATACTCAAAATATTGGTCTTGAGATCTGGTACGTAATAAACATCTTGGATTGACCCTACCAGGCCATCCTTTTGTAAGTAACAAACCGTACCTTGGCCTTTGACCTCGACCTTCGATGCATCTTCAAATGATACGTGTCCATCTTCAACTTTTCGCATCTCCTTGAACAAATATTTGTGCCCGCACATGTGGTTGCTTGCACCCGAGTCGAGGTACCACACCGTGTTGTTGCCGGTGTTGACTTCGTTGTGAGCCATCAAGAGAAAACCTTCTTTCACCTCATCTTCCGTGGCTAGATTGGTTGTCTCTTCCACTTTTTTATCGACTCGGCATTCTTTCGCGAAATGCCCCACCTTGCCACAATTGTAACACTTATCAGAGTTACAATCCTTCGCATAGTGACCATATTTGTGATATTTGTAGCACTCGATGTTGGAATAATTTGATTGGCCGTCTCTCCCATGATCGCGTCCTCTTCCACGCCAATTTTGTTGGCTTGATTGTCCATTCTCCTCATAATACCCTTCTTGACCACGACCTCTACCACTGTGACCATTTCCTCGACTTCCACAGCCACGCTCTCTACCTTGAAAATTTTGAGAATAGAGTATCTTTTCGTCTTTGATTGACGCATTTGTTTGAAGTGCTTACTCGAGTGTCTCCTCCTTTTTTTTCTTCTTACGTTGTTAGTGTGCCTCGAGAGAACCGGCAAGCTCGTCGATTATGAGCTTCGCAAGGTCTTTTGACTCTTCTATCGCGCACACAATATTCTTAAAATTGTCGGTTAATGATCTCAAAATCTTCTCCACAACTCGCGCATCGGTTAACGCTTCGCCATTACGAATGAGTTGGTTCACCACGGCTTGTACACGCGTGATGTATTCAAATACACTTTCTGACTCTTTCATCTTCATGCTCTCCAACTCGCCACAAAGAGTTTGGAGACACACTTACTTGACTCAGTCGACTCCTTTGAACACTTTTTCTAAAATGTCTCATGCTTCTTTTGAAGTAGTTGCACCAGCAATCTTCTCAAAGCCCGACTCGTCAACGGCTCAGAATAACATGTATAGTGCCGCTTTATCCTTCGATCGCGCCTCTTTCAACGCCTTGTTTTGTGCCGTCGTATATCCCGTGGTATTTGTTGGTTCTACGAAACCTTTTTCGACCACCTCCCATGCATCTTGAGATCCGAGAAGAGATTTCATTTGAATGCTTCAGTTCTCGTAGTTCACCTTCGTTAGTCGTGGTAGCGGCATTTGACCCGTCACATTTGCCATTGGCTCTGATACCACTTTGTTAAAAGAGAATGGTGGATATCACACTTTGAGATAAGAGAAGAAATGGATAAAACAAGCTTTCTTACTATTAGACACTCTTGTATCTTTCTTATATATATCAAACAACAGATTACAACTCTATTTGTAGGCTAAGACAACAGAAGCTATGTTACCCGGGTACTTCATATACCCAGCCGAATAAGTACCGGGTGTGTATCGGATACGGGTACGCGTTGGGTACGGTTGGGTACGCTTGAGTGCGGGATACGACCGGCCGATACGATTTATGCGGGATACGATACGGGGTGCGGTTATATGGTTTGGATGCGGTCAAACTCAAAAAATTCAAAAAATCAAATGCATGAGTGAGATTTGAACCCAAAAAATAAGCTACACCCGTTAATGCATTAGACCGCTACACAATCTTTTCACTTGTGTTAATAGTGATTGATATATATATATATTATATTTATCTATTTTTGTATTTTTATGTATTATATATTTATTTTTATTTAAAAAATATTATATATATTACCATACCCGTATCCTAAAATATTTAAAATTGACATACCGCCGTACCCGCACCGTACCCGATACGATACTCGCACCCGCACTTGTGCAACACAGAACAAAAGTATCTTGAAAATTCATATTAAAAATAGAATACCAAACAGCAGCTGTTTCAGCTGACATTTGTCCACTAAAACAGTCATAACTCTCTGTAGGAAACTTCAAACGACTTGGTATTTGAACCATTGGAAACTAAACTTCAAGAGATTTCAATCCATAAGTCATACAACCAAAATGGACGTCATTTGATCTTTCATATCCTCTCATCAATCAACCCATAAATTCTGCAACTGATGAATTCTAAGAGTCTCCTTTATTTTCCACTAAATTCTAAATTTAAAACCCACTAAAAATAACATTTAATGTTTATTCAACAAGGGCTAGGATTTTTAGACATTAGAAGTTTTTTATATTTAATATTTCATATATTGAAACGGACAATGTCATGTTTTTTAATAAAAAAAGGTAAAGAATCACATAAGGAGAAGGAGAGGAAGGAGGATCTTAGAATAGCTGCAGGAAGAAGGGCAAAAGAAGAATGAAGAGGCCCCGATTCAGTCTTGACCAACCAACCACCACTGCATCAATGTCCATTGTCACTTTCCCAGTTTGACAGTTACAGACACACACAATTCGCTTCGGTATCTGATAAAACCCAAAAGGTCCCGGCCCTGCGAGACCAACTTCTGGACCCACCTACTTCTTAAGGTTCCATTCCGCCACTTGCTCTTTTTCTATTTCTCAAGGTATCTTAATTTGGAGTATAAGACATGCAAATTGTAGTATAATTCTCGGCCGTTGGCAATCAAATTCCTTTGTTCATAGTCGTTGAACATTTACCAAACAAAAAGGGCGATTGACTATATTGTCTATAATGCGATTGACTATATTGTCTATAATAAATTAACAACATGTGCTAGTTAGGAAAAAAACTAATTTCGAAAAAAAAGTGCCGGGTTGGATCATTTGTTCACTGGAATGGCAGTTTTTAATAACAATAATTATTATTAAATTAATATTATTAAAAATAAGAGTGAGAACCACAAAACTTCAAATATATGAATGGCGCGCGCATGGCAAGCGATGGCGTTTTGACCAAACGCGCCACTACCAGTGGCGTCTTTCCTTTGAAACGCGTCACTGGTAGTGGCGCATTTGGTCCAAACGTTGCTATAAATACCAAACCCCGCTCACTCAGTTCTCACAAACACAAACACTCAATTCTCACAAACACAAATAGATCGAACATCCAACTTCTTTAAAATGCTACCAGATTTAAATTATTATCCCGCTGATGAAGAAAATTATACTGCAGAACAACCGAGCGACATTAATTTTTTGACGGGAATATTTCCAAACCACAATCAAACCAATTTCTATCAAAACTATGATCAAACTAATTCCTATCAAACTTATGATCAAACCTACGATCAAACTAATTCCTATCCAACCTATGATCGAACCAATTCCCTATCAAACCTACGATCAAACTAATTCATATCCAACCTACGATCGAACCAATTCCTATTAAACCTACGATCAAACTAATTCTTATTCAACCTACGATCGAACCAATTTATATCTGTATCCAGCTATTTATAGTAAAAATATAATTTATCAACAACCGAACCCAGCGGTGCCACTATATAATTTTTTTGGCGGTAGCCTTTGGCTGTAATTTAGCTGATAATATTGAATAATTTTACAATTAAATCTACAATTAATCTACCATTAAATTATAATTAAATACTTTAAAAATTAAATTTACATTTAATCTACAATTAAATTTATAATTAATCTACAATTAAATTATAATTAATAAATTTTACAATTAAATCTATAATTAATCTATAATTAAATTATAATTAAATAATTACAATTTAATCTACACAATTAATTAATAATTAATCTATAATTAAATAATTCTATAATTAATATATAATTTATATTTTAATTCTAATTATTTAGATAAATAAAATTACCTTTAATAGCAATATCCAATAATATACCGCACTCGTACATTCCTTTTTTTTCTTCTCTTCTCTTTCTCTCTCTTCCTCTCTCTTCTCTTTCTTTCTCTTCTCTTTCTTTCTCTCTCTTTCTCTCTTTTTTCCCTCTCTTCTCTTTCTTTCTTTTTCTTTCTCTCTTTTTTTCCCTCTCTTCAACAACACGCAGATATGAGATGAAATACTGTGCATTTTGTTTATATAAGAGGTAAACGCGCCAGTTCCAGTGGCGCGTTTGCCTATTTTAATGAAACGCGTCACTGACAGTGGCGCGCTGCCATTCATATATTTGAAATTTTACGGTTCTTACTCTTATTTTTAATAATATTAATTTAATAATAATAATTATTATTAAAAACTGCTGGACTGGATCAATTTTTTTTTAAAGGAAAATCGTCTGGACAGAACCAATTCACATGAAAACTGAATCAATTAAGTCGATTTTTCATCTCCAACACTAGCTGAACCAATCAATAGCTTGATGCTCGCCTATTATATATTATTAATAAATATTTTGAAGATGATGCTTGGTAGATGAAGTTCATACTTGTTTTGTAAATCATTAAGAGGGATAATTTATTTTTGACGTTCCATAAATATCAGATTCAGACAACTGCTGGCGAGGCCCCAACCAGTATAGTATGCTTAGAATGGCTCAATCCCTGGTCGGACCGACCGCCTTCTCTGACGCTATTTTCTGCAAATCTCAAACTCGCAGTGTGGTGCCCCTTTTGTTGCTCGTGCCGATTCCACTCTCTCTGGTAGTAGTCTTCGGGAGTGTATCCTGGAGTGGGACCAGACAACATCCCGCCCCATTGAGGGAAGTGGATCAGGGCCACGGGCAGCGTGCATGCGAGTATCATGATTCCCATGTAGGTTATGCCGTCTTCAGTTGAGTACTTTGAGTTGTGGAAAAAAATGAGTTGCGTCAACACTGCACCAACATTGCCACCACCACCTCCCATGCCGGAGATCAGGCCTAATGACCTGTGTTGAAATTAGGATGAAGTTATTAGGCACCCTCAATTGAATTTAAATTTAATATTCTGAATGTAGATAAATTTGCTGCTATTTATTTCAATTAAGGTTATTCTTATGCTTGTAGCTAATTGAATTCACATTTATTTACATTAAATAGCCCTCAATCGTGTATCTTATACAATTTCTCTTATTCTATATCTATAGCAAGAAAAATATGAAATATGTTTACCTCCTTGAGACAAAAGGAACGATACCAAATGTGAGACCACAAGCTGCCTGGCAAAACAAGGAAAACAACAGCAATACGACAATAGACCCGGCTAGAGAGTTGGTCCTACCGAGAATCACACAAAATATGCCGCCGAGAATTTGAACCAGCCACAGCCCCCATAGCCTCCCTCTCATTCCGTACAGTTTTGACAGATAGTCAGAGAACAAACCACCACCAGGTCGGGACACCACATTTGCCAAACCAAAACTGGCTGCAATTGTTCCAGCCTTGCTGATGTTCACGCCGAATCGGTCATAGAAGTACTGTGCAATTATGTTGTCGATTGTCAGTTCTACGCCGAAGCAGTATCCATAGGTCAGGGCAAGGATCCATCCTCTGTAGTTTGTTACTGCATGCTTGAATACCTGTGATGCGAATGCCCAAACTGTTAGGCAATCGAATTAATTATTCTTCCCTAAATGAGATATATATTTTTTTTTATTTTTAATCTTTGGTGTTGTTCGTTCATAACACATTCATATGTTATGCTTGTATATTTTCAAGTAAAATAGTATAAGAAATTAAATTTATACCCTTTCCGTCCTAAAAAGAATGAATCAGATATTAGGAATATATATTATATAGTTACCTCTGCAAAGTTGTCCTTGTGTTTTGCCCCTGCCTTGTGAAGTTTATTGTAGTTTCCATCTGGCATGTCTTGCCCAAACATAAACACAGCAAAGGCAGAAAAAGTTTGCATCAGACCTGGAATGAAGAAAGCGATTCGCCATGCGATAAAATGGCTACTCCCAATCCTTTGAATCAACTCATACACGAGCGGCATGATCAATTGGGTTGCTCCCCCACCCATATTTCCCCACCCACCGGCAACTCCATTGCCAAGTCCAACCTACATCAAAAATCAGAACTGCAATATTCATATATCTTGGAAAAAAGTTATTATTTGTTTTCCTCTGCATGTACATACGAAATCAAGTCCTTTAATTTTTTTTTTTTCAAAATGTCCTTCTCCAAGTTTTCTTTTGTTAAACATCTGATAGTAGACTAGTAGTTAGAAGAAACGAGACTGCATGCATTACATAGATGTTATTATTATGAACTGAAACATTACAACTTTTCAATATTTTCTAGCAGTAGTTGGTACTTTTGAAATTTTAACTGTAATAATGTTATCTACTAATTCAAAATTTGTACTGTGACTGGTTGGTTTGTGCAAACCTTAGGAGGAGAGAACATAGAGCTCATCCAGAATTGAGTGGAGACAAATGTGGCGAGAGAGAAACCGGTGAAGAAACGGACAAGAAGAAAACCTGTCGCTGACTCGATGATGGATGAGCAGTACACGGCTGGTGTTGTAAGTAGGATGAGAGATGCTGATGCAAGCCTAATACAGTTGGAGCAGGAACATGGATTAACACAGCATACATAATCCTTCAATTTTAATTTAGTCTGGTGTAAATGAATTACACTTCATATATATTATGTAAAAAATGTTTCTTTACAATCTTTTTACCACAAATAAAATGTAACACTTCTGGTTGTTCTGAGAAACAAAAAAAAAAGTATTAATGTGGAATAATGGGCATAGACTTTTCTCTTTTCCATCAGTGACCACTCAATTTTCAGAAAAACTGAACCAACCTTGTCAGAATGAAAGACCAGTGTTATGTTAATAAAATCCTTGATTAATTAAGAACATTAATTATGGAGTAAACCTACCTAGGGCCGACCAGATCACAGGCAGTGCCCATGGCAACACGAGCAAAAACTGCTCCTGAGACAGAGGCGATACCGGCATTTCCAATATCCGTTGTTGTCAGTGATAGGTTGTCTCTAATGACAGGCAGCAGAGGTGGAAACGCAAAGGAAGAAACAAAGCAGCAAAAGAAGGAGAACCAAGATAGATGGAAGGCGCGCATGTGCGGCTTGGCAAAGGAGAACAGCCAGAATTCGGTTGCCTTGTGGTCTGAATCCACCGGCATCTTGAATTCAGCTGTGTTGCATGGCCGATCCGCATCCAGAGAAGAGGACTTATTTTCTGCCATTGCATACTCCATTTTCTGGTAGCAAGTTGGAGTAAATTAAACGAGAAATCTGCTGGTTTTATACGTTGACAGCCGAATTGGTAAAAGAAATAAAATAAACAGACGAGCATACTTTACAAAAAATAACAACCTAGGGCTATTTACTTTAAGGAAAAGATCAAGGAATGGTAATGAGTCAGTACCTTGTTTTTTTTTCCCCTCTTGAGTGGTATGAGGAGAGAAGGATGATTTTTTTATTATTATTATTCTGAGTTCAAAATCTAAGCAGTCTCTGTGCATTGCCCCTTTCACACCATTAGAAAGTAAAAAGGATGTGAGGTTGTGCTGTGGAAAGTGAAAGGTTTTACAAAACACAGTATGATATTTGACTAAATGGAGTTGACTGTTGACTTTGGATGGAGGCAGATGATAGAGAAAGGAGGGAAATTAAGATTGGGATTGGTCGATGGATGGCCATTATGGATTTATGGTGGCAGAAACATGCTGTAATGTCTGTTATTTTCCAATAATATCTTATTATAAAACCGGTATATTTTCTTGGGGATCAGTGGTTCTTCCTTTTTCTACGGGGATACTGAAATGACTCGGATCTTCTGGCATATGTTATGTGAGCTCTTTTTTTTTTTTTTTTAATGTGGCATGAACTTTAGAATTGTTTGTTCCCACTTATAATATTCTTAACCTAATGGTTGCACTTCAACTCCAAATATACTTTTCCTCAATTATTAAATTATAATAACTTTAACATAAGTGCAGAATTCTGTTGGAAAACAATTTAAATGCTTTTTTTTTATTGATTTTGCTACTATTTTTAATCTTTTTAGACTTCATTTCTATAAAACTAGTACAGTATCGGCGTCATGCTGCGAGATATCTTAAAATTATAAAATAGTTATGTTCAAATAAAATTTTAATATTTTATTCTTTAAAATAGTTTATGATTTAAATTTTTAACATCAAAATATTTGTCAAAAAAGAACTTTAATTAAAATATATTAATGTGCAGTGTTACAGGAGAAGGGGTAAGAGATGTTATAAAAATACTGGAGTCAACATAGTATAAAAGCAAAAAGGAATTTTCAAAAGAGCAACATAGTATCTAGAAGAAAAAAGCAATTTATAAAAAGACAAGAATCAATAAAAGAAAATATCAAGTTGAACCATGATATTATCAACCGATAGAAAGTCTGATGCATTATAGATTAAAAGATATCTGACGATATTTATATGTAAAAAGAGTATGATATATAATTCTAAAATAAAAGGAAAGTCGAATAATTGATAGGATGCGCAAGAAGGAAATTCATCCGATAAAGAAAATTATATCAAGTTTCAAATATCAGAGATCTCATTCTTATAGATAACCTGTGAAAGAA
Source organism: Schoenoplectus tabernaemontani (assembly GCA_037127355.1). Taxonomy (NCBI): domain Eukaryota; kingdom Viridiplantae; phylum Streptophyta; class Magnoliopsida; order Poales; family Cyperaceae; genus Schoenoplectus; species Schoenoplectus tabernaemontani. The sequence continues at coordinate 24,288,693 of CM073742.1, read as the reverse complement.
TAGAATATACAAATCATCAGGATTACCAAATTGTATTTGTCATCAGCCATTATACCATAAGCAGTTCCAACTATAATTAATATATTTTACAAAGATAAAATCTAAATACAAATTGAGTGTAGAATTCAAGTAGCAAGCTGCAAAAAGGGGAAAATGAAAAAAGCTGGACCCAAATATTTTAATTTGCTCAATATAGTACTAGTTTGCTAAAAAAAAAAAGAAATTAACAGTGTATTGTGAAATAAGCAATCTAATGTCTGAATGGAACTCCGAGATAACCTCTCCGTAAGTGGTGGTAAATTTCATAAGTCCTCCATAAGGAAGGTGGAAAATCGAGTGAAGTCTTCCAAATCAGCAGGTAAGATCATAAACTCGTCGTAAAAACGACCGAAGATCGACAACCCAGTCAACTACTGTATCTTCAGAAGAGTCGGAATCAACTCTCGGTCATCAATGAACAAAGTGTTGGTGGAATAATTTCACCTCTCACAAAAGGCCCGCAGCTAAGATGTATCGATGTGATAGTGAAACATCAACAAGAAGACTAAGTCGTATATCCCAACGCACTCAAGCGCAATCTCCTCCCGCGTGAGTACATATCGAGTCCACTCCAACTGATAACCGTGACACTTCAGAATTAAATTATAATGCAGAACTGATAGCATCACTTAAGATTAAGAAAAAAAAAAAAGAACACATAACATCACTTATATGGAATATGATGCATCTAGAGTGGAGCTATGCGTTGATTTCCATATATTATCAGCTTTTGTCGTTGCTTCAATTGAATTCATCACCGGCTCAGATCTCATCACTCCCATCAATGCAACTTCCACACCACTCTTTATTGTCCCATAGAAACCAAGCCAACAAAATAAATAATAAAAATTCACTCCAACAAAAAAGCATCAGCAGTACTTGACAACAGCATCACCAACAATGCCGATGGCCATACCAGCTAAGAGGCCAGTAAGACCATAAGCAAGACCAGAGGAGAGGTGAGCATATCCATCAAAGAGTAGTAGGTTTTAGGCCTTAGGGTTAATGCCAGTACTGATGATAACCATAATAACAAGACCGAAAATACTGAGGACACCAGCATACCCAATTATCTACTGGCAATAATCACATGGTAAATAAAACATTAATATAAGCTAGCTTGTGATTTTAGAAAATAGTGATTATGAAAGGGTTCAATAATCACCCAAAAAGTGAAGGAATAAATAGAAAGGCCAAGTTAGCTGCAGATGATGATGAGATCAATTGAAGACAATCAAGATAAGTCCACATATAATCATAACTATCAGTAAGACTTTAAAGATTCATCACAGTCACACATGAAACATAATCACATAAAGATAAGATCCCAGAAGACCTGTAATAAAAGTGAAAGAATACATCAGTCCAGAAATAAAAAATAAAATAAAATTGAGCACAAAAATTTTCCAGAATTATATTATAACCACCTCATATTAGTACTTCCACAAAGGATGTATTCCTCACTAAACTGAGTCTTTTTAAGAATTCCACTGTTGGTTCTTCAAATCATCCAATGATTTTTGCAATAGCTTCATTCTTGATTCAGCTTCATTTAGCACACCCTGTAAGGTAAAAAACCAAAGTTATGCTAATTAACAGAACACTATCCATTTTTAAACTGAGATCTTACCTTTTCATTTTTAAAATGGCCCAAAGTGTTGGGAATTGGAAAATGACGAGGAGATGAAGGACAAGAATTTAAAGTCAGTGTCAAAATGTGAATTGAACAAAGAAAAAAAAGAAACAGAAACAACTTTATATTAGCATGCAGCAATCCATCTACTCTAGCTTCTGCACAAAAAGGGAAACGTTAGAGTTATATATGCCCTGCTATTGTGGCTTTGATAAATCATATAAAAGAGCTATAGCGAAAAATAAATACATTATGTGCAAGCTTTTTAAGGTCATTGTCACATCTCTAACAATTACAACTACCTGTACATAAGCTGCAACTGATACAATTGTCGGTAGCTTTCTTTCCAACTGCTGCTGACATGAATTTGGAAGGAATATTTTGGAAAGACAAATAAATATAAACAATGCATAAAATTAATTAACAAAAGAGCATTAATGTCATTTTCAAGTTGCTCATCTTTGTATAATTTGTAAGAAATTTGAGAGTAAAAAAAAGGAAAAGAAGAGCGTGAAAGCAGACCAACCTTTTCATCAAGAAGAAGGAAGTTCATGCCAAAAATTTGTCCACTTGGCAAATGCAGAGCCCACCTGATCTGAACAACTCTTGCCTAAATCCTAACACACCTCATTATGTTGGTGGGCAAAGCTATCAGGACAACTGTAACCATCTCAAATCCTTGAAAAAAGGATATGAAACACATGGCCTGATTCCTGAAATTTGTAGCAGCAGCTACCAAATCGAAACCAAAAGAAAGCACTCAAATAAAACATAAATGTAGAGCCAACATAAGAATGGACGACAAAAACAAAACCAAGCAGAACTATGTGCATCCTGAACAATTACAGTAAAGCAAAGAACAACTATTATGTACTGTGAATGACTATACTAAACCAAAGCATAACTTTTTTTATCCTGAATAATTAGAATGAAGCATCATAAACCAATCTCCTGAAGAAAACACCTGCAAGAAGCTGCAAAACGATGCAACACAGAGAAAATATTAGGCAATATGAGCACATACTCACAATAGGAGAACAAAAGAAGCCAAAAGTCCTTGAAAGTAACCGATACGAAATATCCCCTACAATGAAGCAAACAAACATAAATTAGCAAAAAAAGGTGGCATAATGAAAACCAAATAAACATAGAATCATATTTTAAAAGGAGGAGCTCGTAGGATTAGAGCATAAAGCAAAAAAAAAAACTAAAGCCAAATAACAATCAATATTATGCAGACCACTATTATCACTCCCAACAACATCAGAAAACAAGGAGTACAAACAATCTAAACTGAAACCTGTTGGAGCCAGATTTAGGTAAAAGTAAGAATAAATGTAAATAACCAAGCTTTGAAAATGTTGCCCGAGAGAGAGAGAGAATTCAAACCTGGTGGCCTGCCATTGCTATTGGACCCTGTCTGGTTGTCATTGCAGTTCAAAATGTCATTGTCAGAAGGACTGCAAGTGTCCGTCTCAAAAGCAAACCCCTACAACATAAATTCAAAAATAAATGAAAAACAATGCACTTTAATCTGATTATTAAAAGCAGAAGTGATTAGCAAGTGAGGTGGCTATACCGATCTTATGCTCTGTTAACTCTTTTTATTTTATTTTTTCCTCATTGATGTTGTCACATCTTGGTATTTTAAGTATTAGTTTGAGCACCGGGTAGCCTCTCTTAAGCCTCAGGTGAGTTTTCAACAAACAAAAAAAAAAGCTAACCAATATGAAACCAGCCAAATTTTCAATCGATCCACGCTATTACCTAATGGTACAAAGTAACAACAAGAATGACCAAGGAACTGAAACCTACAGGTCATTGTTTACCTTATCACTGTGGAATCTGCTCTTGGCGAGATAAATCGCTGAATATTACTGAAGTCCACCAAAAAATCTCTTCTTGCAAGTTTCAGTTACAACCTGCTTGAACATTTCCAATAAAAATTAGGGTGGGTGTGAAATGTAAATTCATTCTCTTACTTACTGATGCCTATTTTTCAAAAAAAGAAAAAAAGAAACGAACTTAGAAAGCAATATACATATATATATACACATGTAGAGCGTAAAAGAGAAGGAAATAGGATAATTTTTTATTTTCATCATTTAAATTATCATAGTTCCTATCATTGTACTCGGACTGGTACAATATGTGTGATTCTTTGTTTTAAGCACGGAGTTTTACGGAGGAACATGAGAAGAAGCGAGGCGCAACCACGGGCAGACACAACTTCGAGTTTTGGAAGGAAGTACACTTCAATGGGGGAAACTCACCATCCGTTCTACGCTGATTCTTCGTTCGTTCAGGTATATGTGATTGAGAGATGTTGATCAGACCAGAGATTTGAGGGCGAGCGGGTAGCTACTTAGGCAACGAAGCCTGGCTGACGGCTGTCCAGACCAAGAGCAAGAGGACACCGCCAGAGAAGAGAGCAGTTGTGATTATTTATTATTTTGCTTTTGATTTATTATTATTATTTTTAATATATATAAAAGATATTATTTTAATATTTTTATTTAATACCTTATTAGTTAATGAGTTTAAATTCGATAAACTACTGAATCGAATCCGATTACTGACTCATCTCATGAAACAAAAATTCTATCGAAGAGCATTTAAAAGAGCTCATTACTAATTAGTGATGAAAATGTATGAAAATATTTGGACAAGTATAAGAGTTCGTTTGGCAAATTAAGAAATAGTTTTGAAAGAGTGGTAGAAGAGTGATATTTTTTACTATTTGGAAGAACGAAAATATCGTTTGGCAGTTGTTAATCAGAATAGTTAAAATAGGGATAATTATGATACTAACAATGATGATGATGATGATAATAGTAGTAGTAATAATAATAATGATAATATAATAATAATAATAATAATAAAAAATAATGATCATAATCCATAATTAAAATCATAATAAATAATAATATTCATAGTTGTAATCATAATAATATAATAGAAATATAAATATAACCATCATATATTAATATAATAATAATAAAATATAATTATAATCATAATCATAATAATAATATAATAAATAATCATAATTCTAATAATATAATCATAATATAATAATATAATACAATATAATCAAATAATAATAAAATAATAATCATAATCAAAATAATAATAATCATAGTCATAATCATAATAATATAATAATATAATAAAAAAATATAATCATAATCATAATATAATCATAATAATAAATAATTATAATCATAATTATAATATAATCATAATAAATAATTATAATCATAATAAATAATTATAATCATAATAATATAATTATAATATAATCATAGCTATAATTATAATAATATAATATAATAATATAATAATAATAATAATAAGTAATAATTATTATAGTCATAATCATAATATTATAATAATAATATAACCATAATCATAATAATATAATAATAATAAAATTATAATCATAATCATAATAATATAATATAATAATAAATAATCATAATCATAATAATATAATAATAAATAATCATAATCATAATAATATAATCATAATATAATACTAAAATCATAATTATTATAATATAATAATAATAAATAATAATAAAATTAATCATATAATAATAATACTAACCATAATGTTAATATAATGAAAATAATAATTATTATAATATAATATAATATAATAATAATAAATAAACAATCATCATAATAATATTAATTTAAAAGGAGAAGATAGGCCACAGCGATGCTTAAAAAAAAATTGTATCCTCGGGGCTGTAGTTATAGCTTCTGCTGCTGATATGCCAGCAGAAAAATTAATAAGCTCAATAAAAATGCAATATTATCTGTATCATATATTTATTTTTTTGGGAGAAAAGATCTGCATCATATATATATGAGGTATAAAACTCAATATCTATTAAGGAACTGATTAATTTGAATAATTAATAGCGCATAATTTCCATGTACATTCGATATTTTTCAAATGAACAAAGTGACTTATAAAAAGCAAACCAAAGAAATCATTTATCTCTCGTCCATCCCTTGTACCCACCACTGACAAAGAACACATTCTTACCTCTTTTGATTTTCTGCTTTTTACCATGTTTTTTTATATGCAAAATTGGTTTAGGCATTATTTCAAACACCTTAACTACTTGGAGTACATTTGTTCAATTCAATCTTAACTAAGATCTAAAGAGTTTGACTTTGTGGCAGTGTAAGATAGCAATTCCATTTCGCAACAGAGTCTGGCAAAGTGGTAAGTGTGTTTCTGGAGGGTCGGACATGGATTGTTGTTGAAAGTGCAGTGGAGGTTAAGGTTAGGACATTCTTCTTTTTCTTTTTTGAAAATATGGCAGCAACTGGAGATGGCGCACCCAATTACATTTGAAATTTGAAGAAAGTCAGATCGATAGCATGAGGTCTCAAGTATTAGAAGGTAGTTTGGTTATGTCGAAATAGATAAACAGTAGTACAAAGAAAATAAAAAGATGAAATGGGCAGCGCAAAATAAACGAGAAAACAATCTTGCATGGTTGTGCAGCAATAAATTACTTTAATTTAGAAGTGGCAAAATCCGATCAGACTCGAAAAATTCATCCGATCCGTTCGGATTCGTATCTGATTTGATCTATTTTTTTTCAAAAAGTCAAACTGATCTGAACCTGACTCGACCCGAATCTGGACGACCGAAATCAAAATAAAGTAAACCGATCCGAACTCGAACGACCAAAATCTGAGATGATCCGTGATCAGACAACCTGAAACCTGACCTGATCCGAACCCAAACAATCTGAAACCCGAGATGATCCATAACCCAACTTGGCCCAATTTTGAAAGAATTAATATATAATTGAACTACAATTAGAAATTATATGTCTTATCTCAATAATTTTATAGTATCTATTTTGTTGCATATGTATATAATTACTTTAAAATTGTACTGTATAAATATTAATTTTTTTTTATAAATTCAATTTGTAATTGTATCGTTACATATTTGATTAGTAAATGATCCACACAAATTAAAAAATATAATAATATAATAATTGTATGAACTAAAAATTTAATTTAGGCCGATGTATGGATATGAGAAGCCGAATAAAATATCCCGTGTAAATTATTGAGATTTTTTATATTAATATTCTCTTGATAAGTTGTTTATTTAATTTTGTACATAACATTTCAAGGCGCTATATATTATGTTAAATTGAGTATTATGAATAGTTGTCAATTATATTATGTTAATTATTCGAGTTGGAGAAGTACGAAGGCTAATTTAAAAATAACCATTCATATGCATTTTTCTACGGTGCCACATCTAAGATGCTAGATGAATTATATTGTCATTTTGATACTTATAGACCTCTATAATAAAAAATTTAACAACTAATAAATGTTGAATTGTAATTTATGCTTGAAAATGTGCTGAGTAGATAATGTTAACTGGGAAAACCCAACAAAAATAAATCATTACTTCACTAGAACTCGTAATGGTCAAAGACCATATATAATACTAATCATTTTCTTGATATGATTGTACAAAAACACGAGATAAAAGCATTATTTTGCACATATGTACTGGGGTAAGCCCAAATCTAATATTATCATTAAAAAGTTACAAAAATCATGAACTGTTGCTTTCAGCTCTCGTTCCTGAGACTCGAGGTCCATTAAGATATTGACCAAGGCGGTGGAGGCGTGTGTGGAGGGTTGTGCGCAGTCAGAATTTTACATCAGTGTCAATTAATATTATTTAAATAAATTATTAATTTAAATAAAATTATTTATATTTTTATGATACTAATAATGATTTAAAATTTAAAGTTGGTATAAATTTATATTAAAAAATTATTTCTCATTAGTTAAAAAAATTAGTGGGATCAATAGTAGAAAATTAAAATAAATTTTAGTGGGTTCAAATTAATATTAAAATGATAAATATTATTATAATATTTTCATAAATCATATAACTAAATTTCAGTGGTGTCAATTGACACTATATTTGTGAGTGGGTCCGCTACTGTTGTGCGCCACCGACAGAGGAAAATATTGACTAAAGAGGGGAAGAAGAAAATATAAATTAAAAATGAGGGTTTGTCAGCTATTCGCCTAGGAGGGAAGAGAGAAGAATGTGGGACGAGGATTTTTATTTTTTATGTAGAAAGAAATAACTTCCCCTCCTGCGCTAAAGATACTTATCATATCTGAATCGTTGAAATTTTCTTAAGATCCGTGTCAGCACGAATTGTGAAGTTTATTTTAACACAAATTAATAAATATTTTATCAATATAATATGTACAAACAGTTATATGTATAATTTTAATAATTTAAATTAAAAAATTATCTATATATATATATTCATAGTTTATATTGATACAAAAGGTTACATTTTGAATTGAAATATAAATATTATTAATAATATTTTTTTGCTCCTAAAATTTCTATTTATATTTTTCACTAAATTCATTATTATAGAATGAATGTAAATTTTATGTAATAATAATAATAATAATACAAACAAAAAATGAATATTATTAACTATTTATTTTGGTAGCTCATAAATTTTATTACAATTTAGTCAAAAATTATCATAACAAATTAACAATGTCTATTAATCAAAACTTGTATGTATAAATTAAAATATTTATAAGAAAAACTAATATCTATAATCATAATTAGTATGTCTTCAGTTTGTTAATAAAATAATGAAATATATTGATCTAAAACTGATCTGATTAGACCCAAACTAATTAATTATATTCATATTATTTGAAAAGTCAAATTGATCATAACATAATTGATAATCTAAATTTAACATTGACTAAAATAAATTTCTGAAAAAAGTTTTAAAGTCTAATGACTCAAAATCCAACTCGACTTGAAATCCGACACAACCCGATCCAAAATAATCATGACAAAAAAGAATCTGACCCGGCTCGCCCGACCTCAACCTAAAACAATCGAAATCCCGAGACTGCCCAATATCAAATGACTCGAAGCTCGATCCTACCCGGATCCTAATGATCTGAAATACGAGATGACCTTAGTTAATAAAAATTCAAAATCTGATCCCGCCCGACCCAAAATGACTCAAGATCTGAATAAAATCGACAATGTTCAATCCAAAACATGATCTGAATCCGATAGTTTTTTGATCAAACTTACCCAATCTAACTCTTCCAAAACCAAATCAGAACCCAACCCACCCAATTGACACTTCTAATTGTGCTAGCTCTTGAACGATCCTCGACGGTTTGATCTTAGGATGCACAATAGTACAGTACCATTACCATGGAGGGAAGGAAAAGGAAAGAAAATCGTTTCATTTTTTTGTCTCAAGAGACGGAGACTCATACCTACTCTGCTCCGTTAATCAAGAGGCCAATTCGGAGTTTAAAATCGTGCGAGTATCGTATCGTGTGACTGTGATTGTGCATCGAAAGACACACTTATTAAACTAGAGCTGTAAACCAGCCAAATTGATCCGAGCTGAGTTGAATCAAGATTATACTCGGCTCATTAACTTAATAAGTCGAGCCGAGCTGACTCACTAATCATTTCCGAACTAAATGTTTTAGCTTGAGATCGGCTCATTAAGTTAACGAACTAACTGAACTGGTTCATTAAGACTCGTTAAGTCTAATTTAATAATTTATAATATTTTTATAATATTTTGTATAAAATTTATATAAATCATTAAAATAACTAATGAAAAAATATTTCACATAATTTTATATAATAATTTAAGTACGTATCAGATTATAAACTATCTACTATATTAAAATTCATAATAAAAATATATAAATAATAAATATTAATAATTTAATGAGTCAAATAATTTAATGAGCCGAACTGATCTAAGTTCAATCTTAACTCGTTAATTTAACGAATTTAATGAAATCAAATCACTGATTCTGAATGATGCCCATCCATCCAGACCATCGGGCTGATTCAGGCATCATCTTCTCTACTCTACCAGTCTGCTGTCTCGAGTCTCGATAGGTGCGTGCCTAAGTGGCGGCTAAACCCTGATCCCGGCCTCCCACAGCCACAGTCGCACTCCGCCTCCAATGGCCGACCAACCACCCAACACCAACACCAACACCATCCCAGTCCCAGTCCCCCCTCCGCCTGTCCCCCCCACTCTCGCTCCCCTCCCAGTCCCTCCTCGCCCCGTCACCACCATTCCTTCCCCTCCCCCCGTCGCTTCCATCCCTCCTCCTCCTTCCTCCTCTGCCGCCCCAGCCTCCGCCGATGCCGAAGACAGGTACGTCCTCTCTGACGCTGCCCGCCTCGCCAAGGAGCGCCAGGAGAAGGCCATCCAGGAACTCCTCCTCAAGCGCCGCGCCTTTGCCATGGCCGTCCCCACCAACGACTCTGCCGTCCGCACCAGACTGCGACGCCTCGGCGAGCCCATCACTCTCTTCGGCGAGCGTGAGATGGAGCGCCGCGACCGCCTCCGCTCCATCATGGTTCGCCTCGAGGCTGATGGCAAGCTAGATGTCCTGCTCAGCATCCAGGAAGAAGGTCGATTTTTTTTTTTATTATTATTATTGAACAAAGTGGGAAGCCCCCACCGGTACTGCCATAGGCATTAATTCCAGGAAGAAGGTCATATTTTTGTTATGCTTCCATGACCGTCAATTTATTTTTCATCATCTCAAAGCAACTACGTTCTACTCGTGAATGTTAGTAACGCATGCTCTGGCACTGGCTTAGTGCATTACATGTACTGGATAGTTGGTTTGTATAGATACAGTATCTGTTCTGTTCAGTCCTTTGTTCCTGAAAGTTGTTCAAAGTAGAAAGATACTGTTTTTTTTTTAACATTGTTTTCCATGGATGAATCTTCACAAGTTAGACAACTTCCAAACTCTAGATATCAAATTTCGATATGAAAAATTATCAGAGGACCATAGTTCTACCTATTTACTTTCTCATGTGTTCTTGCAATGTGGTATATGCCTTTGCAATCATTCGTGTCTGCAAAATGCTCGATACAGGTTCAAACCAAGATGCATCACATTAAACCATGCAGTAGAACTTTCTTCTCACATCTTTTCCAGTTCTTTCTTCTTTGTGTCAGTTTGGTTTCTCTGATTTTTTGAGAATTAGGTGTCACATGGGGTTTGAAAGTACCAACAATAGATAGTGAAATATCTGTACCTGCATTTAACCAACCAGTCCATGTTCCTAAGCTTTCAGATCCTAAACTAAATTTGCTACATGAAGAAGAGCTTACTGGTCTCTCTCTCTCTCTCTCTCTCTCTCAGAAGCTGAGGCTGAAGCTGCCCAACCGGAGGAAACAGAAGAGGTACAGTACCCCTTCTTCACGGAGGCTGATTTTCCAGATGACCTGCTCAATGCCAGGCTTGGCATTGCATTGTACTCACTTGCACGTGCAAAGAATCGTGTAGAGAGGGCCAAGAGGAGGAAGGACGATCCTGATGAGGATTTGGAAAAGGAAGCCGAACTGGCTGTTGAACAGGCTCAAGAATTTGTTTTGGATTGCAGTGAAATTGGGGATGCACGACCTCTTTCTGGTTGTTCCTTCTCTAAAGATGGCAATTATCTAGCAACAAGGTATGTCAGTTATATTGATTTTGTAGACAAAACAATATTTCCTGTATGACAAGTGCAAAAGTTGAGAGAATGTGTGGATTTCTTAGCTTCCACAATGCTGTTCTTTACCATGATTTGACTAACTTTCCCTTCATAAATGATATATCTCCTGGATAGCTCGTGGAGTGGTTCTATCAAAATATGGAGCATGCCAAATGTGCAGGAGGTAACAAATATCAGCAAGGCCCATGAAGATCGTGCGACTGATGTGGCATTCTCCCCTACAGACTATGATTTTTTGGCAACCGCATCGGCCGACCGAACTGCGAAACTCTGGGACAAAAGCGGGAAACTCCTAACAACATTTAAAGGTCACCTCGACCGCCTCGGGAGGATTGCCTTCCATCCATCAGGGAAGTACTTAGGTACTGCTAGCTTCGATAAGACCTGGAGGCTATGGGATGTTAGCACTGGCAAGGAGTTGTTGTTGCAAGAAGGGCACAGCAGGAGTGTTTACAGTATTTGCTTCCACCCCGATGGATCCCTGGTTGCATCATGTGGTCTTGATGCACTTGCGCGTGTATGGGATCTGCGCACAGGGAGGAGCATTCTTGCCTTTGAGGGGCATGTCAAGCCAGTAAGTCTTCAACCAAATATAAATAGTTCACTTTTATTGTGAAGTTTCTGATTTAATGCCATAAAAGAGTTGTTGTACCAATGATGTGTTGCCATTTCCATCTCTACTCCCTCGATGGGCAACCCTTTGGCATTAAAAATCCATCCCTGGATGCATGGGTGGCCCACTCCTCTGGGTTATGCAACACCGTCATTTTTTACTATAACAAAGATGAGTCTTGAGTAGAGGTGGCAGAACCCGATCCGACCTGAGAAACTCGTCCGACCCGTCCTGACCCAATACGACTCATAACCCGAAATAACCTGACACTGAACGACCCGATCCAACCTGATCTGATATGACCCGAAACCCAAAATGACCCAACACTAGATGACTCGATACCCAGCCCAACCCGACCTGATACGACCCGAAACTCGAAATGACCCGATACTAGATGACCCGACCTGACATGATACGACCTGAAACCCAAAATGATCTGACACTAGATGACCTGATACCCTACCCGACCTGATACGATTCGAGACTCGAAATGATCCAACATTAGATGACCCGATACCCGACCCGACTTGATATGACCCGACAATAAAATTTTCATAATTGTGGTTAGATCTTGAATGAATTATGAAAACATTATCTCTAGCTCACGCTCTTGGAGACTCAGACGTGACCTCTATGGGTCCCGTGCAAATGTCAAATAAGTTGAATAATTTAATTATTATTATGAATATTAACTTATTTAATTTAAATAATAAAGTTAATATTAATTATAATATTAACTATGATATCTATTAAATATTTTTCTATCAATAATTCAACATATCTTTCAAATGAAACTTATATTGTATAGATGACGATGATTGAGGATTGAGGAGATAAATATAAAAAGTTCAATTCAATTGAAATTAAGGTGAAACCTGCACGACTCAAATATGCATCACTTAAAAATTCAATCTGATCTGATTTATTTGACCTGACTAGATCAGACACATAGATGGTGAAATATAATCCGATCTGATCCAATTTAGTCCGATATGATTCAAAACCCGAAACTAGATCAGAAACATAGATGGTGAAATCTAATCCGATTTGATCTAATCTAGTCCGATATGATTCAAAATCCGAAATAATCTGACACTAGATGACCCGATAACCGACCCGACCCAACCCGATCTGATACGACCCGAAATGACCCGACATTGGATGATCCGATAACCGACCTGACCCGACTTGATATGACCCGAACCTGAAACGACCCGACACTAAAAGACCCGATACCCGACCCGATAATCTTACTGAGTCAAATTGACCTGACCCGAATCCGAACCCGCCCAACCTGCCCGATTACCACCTCTAATCTTGAGTTGTTGTCTTGCCTTGTGAATATCACATACCAGGATATCTGAGGTATCAATGCCCCAAGTAACACATACCACCAGGACCGATTGGTACTTTGGTAAACTCATAAATTAGTTTTTTAGTTTCACAGATGAAGTTTCTCATGTTGTATGGACAGAACCAGAATTCTCATCTTATGTAGGAATTTAAGTAGGGGTGCTAATGGGCGGATATCAGGTCAATGTCCTGTTCAGTTCAAAAGGGTGGACTGAAGTTCAAACTCAGATTTGGTTCATTATGCTTTAAGAAAAATCGAACTCAGCTCACAGTTCAATTGACGTTTAATATAAGCTCAATTTGGTAAAAGCCCATTTTCAGGAAAGCTCAAACAAGCCAAGCTCGAAAAAGCTCAAATTGAGCAATATGACTTGAGAATCTGAGATGAGTACCAGGCCACCAGATCCAATTGATGAATTATATTTATTAAATTGAATCAATACTGAAAAGAAGAAGAAAAGAAGAACACAAAAAGTAATAAAATAAAGGGGAGGGATCCCCTGATAATGGGTTATTTTGATAATTTTGACAATGACATTCTAAAAAAATACAAAAAAATTCTTTAACATAGAAAAAAGTTTATAGATATATTCTTCAACTTATAGATCAATAGCGTTTCAAATTTCGTGCAATTTAGATATTGTTTGATACTCCATCAAAGACCCACATTCTCATGTCAGAATGTACCAGTGACACAGATTAACGTGCCTTATGTTTTTTAATGCCGATTTTGTAGGCTTTTTAAAACTCTTCAATTAGTTCATATATCTCACTTCCATGGCTCAATGGATAAGACTGGATTGATTGAATACATGTAATCTAAAAACAAAAGGCAACATAACTAAAACAATTAGGATTTGCACAAACATCTTGCCATGCTGTATTAGTACTACTAATGCGGGTTACAAATCTTTGGTCTAGTTGTTCTTTTATGATTAAGTTGACATGAAGTGATTTATGAATCCTAAAAGGAATGTAACTGAGGCAATGCATTTTATGTCATTTCTTTTTTTATGTGATTTATGAATCATTAAAGGAGCCAGTGAAAGCCTATTGGCTCAGTAACTGAATCAGCATTTATTAATTAGAAATCACAGTGAACCAGTCATTTTAGTATCAGTTGAACCTGGTTCCTGGGATGAACTTCTAATTTTATTGGATAATATACTGATGATGTGTTTTACTTTGCTGAGACTAAAATGATTAATAATGATGCTGGACTCAAAATTGACTTTAATGGTTACTGCAACAAAGTCCACATACCAGTACCCAGGAAATAAAAAATATTACCTAGAATCAAGCTTAGTGTCCCTGTTTAAGCTCTGACCAGTACACTAGTTTGAAATGATGGGATAAGAGTTACGATAGATTATAGACCTGAGATGGAAATTAGTGAGCTCACTTGTCATTAATGGAGCACTCCAACAAAATTAAAATACCGAATTTCTTCTTTAACCCAATTCTCCATTTGATAACGGGTCCAGAGAGAGGGAAAGAAAGAAGAGCAAAGAAGGAGAAACCAACCTTTTCAGTCACCCTAAACACTAAACCCTAAATTTAAGTCAATATCTGGGTTCAAGTGGCATGACCTTTTCGCTATTTCATTTTCAATGACAGACACCTCATGTTACAGGTTCTTGGGGTCAGCTTCTCTCCTAATGGCTATCACTTGGCAACTGGCAGCGAAGACAACTTCTGTCAAATTTGGGATTTGAGAAAAAGGAAGAATATATACTCCATTCCTGCCCATAAGAATCTGATATCTCAAGTCAAATATGAACCACAAGAGGGATACTTTTTGGCAACGTCCTCATATGACACCAAAGCAGCTGTATGTCTTATTGATCTCTTCTTTTCTTTGCCCGTCTCAAAAAGGTCTTTTTATTTGCTGATGGACCTTAAATTGGTCAGCATGGCCTTCTATGTTAAGTTGTCAGGAATTTCTAGAACTTACACCTTCATCACTTCGGCTTTCTCTTTCAGTTGAGAGGGATGGCAGATTGTTTTGGGGGAATATCCTTTTCCTTCTTTATTGAGGGGGGATTTTAAATTCAAACTGGCCATGGTTTACACATTTGAATTTTTGCTTAGTTGTATGGAAGTTCTTTTTTAAATCTGAAGTTTCAGCAGCCTCATCTTTTCTATCTTATAAACATCTTCCTGTTTTCAGTTATGGTCATCTAAGGAATTCAAACCAATCAAAGTTCTAGACGGACATGAAGCCAAAGTCACTGGTTTGGATATCACAAGTGGTAAGATGTTTCAATTCAGTCTGCATTCAATTTGACTTAGAGTTTAGACATATGTTGGATTCGGTGTCTTGAAATATGATCTGCACTGACCAGATATGGTACATGTGTCACTCCATTGAATTTTATTTGGCTTCATTTAAACCCTGGGAAAGTTCCTTTGATAAGCTAGTAGAATATTTAATTAGAATAGAATTTCTCAATTTCTTTTAAGTTGTAGTGAATATTTCTTAAGCAGAGATGAGCATGAATGGGTTTTTTTTTGTATTGTTGTAAAGCGCTATCTGAAGGTTCCTCATTGGATGGGTTATATAAGATTTTGTAGCTCATTCTGTTTAGTGTGTGTAATGATTTCTTGTTATTTGCTACACAGATGGACAGAAGATGGCAACTGTAGCGCATGACCGGACAATAAAAATTTGGTCCTCTGGGAGTATCCTGAAGGACAATTCTATGGATGTTGATTAAGGCTACCCTCGAATAGATTTTTCATATACGGATGAGTAGACTACTTAGCAGGGATAAATTATTACATTCAGTCATCAATTGAGAAACACTTGTTATACTGGCCACCTACTAATTTTAGACAAATTATGGGACCCTAGTTTGTAATTACATACATATTAGTTTTGTTGTTTGCTATTTTGGAGTTGGTAGTTTTCGTTGGATTAGTTTGTATTTGGGTCTTCTTAACTGTAATCAGATTATATTTTGTTGTGTTCTCCTTTTTAAGGTCAGTGAAATTATGTTTTATTGTTTTACGAGTCGTTCTAACAGATTTGGCTAATTTTGTAATTGCTTGTCAGTTGATCATCCAATCTGTCCAAATGTAGTAAGTATGCATCGTTTAGTGCATTTGCTTGGCAAGTAGATTAACCACCCAGAGACGCCAAACTCAGTGCCCTCAGCAAATACAACTGAACTGGTACGAGGAAAACTGCATCCATTAAAAGCAGCCGGTCTTCCGATGAACCGTTGGTGAGGTATTCTAAGAGGCATTTCATACCTATAGCTTCTATATGAATATGGATTGTAGGAACACCGGTATTCTAAGAGGCATTTCATACAAATGCATCCACAAGATTGCTGTCCACAGAAGATCCAGAATTTTCTAGTCAGTTGAACAGAAGTAACTCTGACAGCTCTCCAACTCCCACCCTTTTGGCCGGGTACCGTTCCAAAATCCATCTTAAGCTGCCACCTCCAATCACCCTCCTTCTGTCCCAATCTTTAAAATCCCCAGTTCCTGTGCACAGGTCTTAGGCCCCTTCCCTTCTCCAAAACAAAAAAAAAGAAAATTATACAAAGAAAATAAAAAGATGAATACTAATCCCACAAATACAGTTCTCCTTGCTGTTTTCCTCCTCATCTTGGTTTCTGTCGCGAGAAGCACCAATCATGCCGATCATTTGTCTGCATTCAATCCCACAGCCTTTTGCACGAACACCGCACCATTCAAAAGCCTGTGCACTGAGGTTATCCACACTGGCCATGGCCTCGACATGACTTCGCCGATGAAGGTAGTTGAGGCTAGTGTGAACATGGCAGTGAAGGATGCCCAGCGTGCTCTGGCAGAGGTGTCGTTTCTGACAAGCGGCAGGAGAAAGAATTATCCCGGGTTGACAGGCAGCGTGCTACACTCGTGCAAAGAAAACTATGACTCAGCGGTTGCCTCTCTTCATAATACTCTGAGGATATTGAGCGGGCACGGTAGCCATAACGACCTCATGAGTGAACTGGCAGCAGCCTGTCAGTAATTAACCATTTAAACTCACACAATTATGCTTGATAGATGAACCATTTTAATTGGGGAACGAATTATGCTGCTCACTAATTATATTTTATTATTATTGCAGGTACATTCATTGAAACATGTACAGATGATTTGGAAACAGTACCAGAGATGAAGTTTCCTATTCAAGGCCTTCACATAAGCCTGGAACACCTTGTCAGAAATTGCTTGGACCTAGCTGCTGTTCTTAAATAAATCGTATTAATGGATTATCATACAAGTCTAATGTACATGAGTGCGAAGGGGCCAAAGGGATTGGTTATTTTTCTTCCTGTTTTTTTCCCTATCTAGGCTAATGCAGATGTAAACAAACGTATGCTTTTTGCAATGCTGAGATCTATGTATGGAATTGTACGGGCTGAGTTTATTTTATTAATTGATCAGATTGTCGTCATGCTCAAATTTCCGGCATTAGAGGCAGCAGTGGCGGATCTAGGATTTTGATTAGGAGAGGCAATTATCGGATTGTAATGGCTTATCGGGTTCAAACTCATTAACTAATCAGGTACTAAATAAAATAAATTAATAATTTAATATATATACTTAACTAATAAATTTTTTATTAAATAATAACATTTTATATATTAAAATAACATTAAAATAAAGCTCAAAGTAATACTATTTTGGGAATAGCAGTACTGTTCTCGGGTTAGCAACCATCCAAACACAAAATTGAAATCGAGAATAGCAGCATAACAACGCTAATCTGCTAACCCATAGAAAACGTTGGATTAGCAAATTAGCGTCCATGACGGTAGTGAAAATAATAAGAAATTATTTTTTCTTTTATATTAGTATGGAGTAGTATTAAATAATAATAATTATTAAATAAAATACTAAAAAATAATTATTTATTTTAACTATTCTCTCAACTGTTCTCAAGTTACCATCCAAACAACATTTTACTAACCCAGAATAATAAAAATTAGCATTGTTCTCACATAATTCGAGATATCACTAACCTCACACTATTCTCAACTACTAACCCAAACGGTGCTATTCTTTCACTAATCCTTTCACCATCCAAACACACCCTAAATAGTTACCTCATTTTCAAAGAAGTATATTCTTTGGTCATTTGTCAAACAAATTGAAGCTTTTAATATCTTTTATAACAACTTTTTTCATGGAGAATGAAATCTCGAATTGTTCTAAAATTGAGGGACATTATATTCAAATAATACTAAGGGAATAAATAAGGTATTGATAAACGTGCGTATCATGCGAGCACGTGTCATGTTCAACATGGAACGTATCATGTCAGCACGTGTTCAAGTGTTTGGACGTGTTAAAAATTAAAAAACCCAAACACGTACGTCTAAGACACGTAATATGTTCAACACGCTGTGTTAAACGTGCTTGTGTTTATACATATTTAACATGTGCCAACACTTATAACATGTACAAATTCAACAAATTACAAATAAAATTGAAGAAATATATAAAAAAATCAGAGTGGTCCTAGTCACAAAAGATAAAATTGACGTGTCATATTCAGAAATATCATATATGTTAGAGTGATTATGGTCTCTAACTTTAGTATCAAACCAATCTTTTAAGCACACAAGTATTTCAAAAGTATGATATGTTGAAGTATTTTATACGTACGACATATGTGTGTACACGTGTTAGACGTGCGTGTTTAGATATGTTAAAATTATTCATATGTTGATCACACACGTTTAACAACACAGCACGTGTGACACATGAACACGTCACGTGCAAACACGAGCACTTATTTGTGTTCATGTTTACACGTACGTGTACACATGTTTGACACATTTATCATTACTCTAGGAATAGATGGTATATGTAAAATTTATTTTTGTTCCAAATAATAGATGGTTATTTAGTATGAAATGAATAAAATGCAGAAACTTGATAACATTTCATGTGAAATAAGATATACAGCCGTTGATTATTATTGCACAAATTTATTATTTAAAAGAGAAAATTATGGTAGAATAATGCTATGATTGATCAAATAAGCATATTAAAATAGGGAACAAATAACAATATATCTAGCTGATGACTCTTCCCTATGGGTGACAATGGGTCGGGTCGGGTCGGGTTCGGGTCGGGTCATATTATTTTATTATTTTTTTATCTGACCCGATCCAGACCTGATTAAATTCGGGTCAAAAAATCTTGACTCATATCCGATCCGACGGGACACGGATCGATCCGACCCAATTCATATAAAAATAATTAAATATATTTATATAATTATATAGTAATAAAATATTAATTAATTTATAATTAATCTTAATTAGTATATAATTAATCTTAATTAGTGTATATTTAAGTTTTAATTAGTGCTAAATTATAAATTACTTCAAAAAACATAATTAATCGGATTGACCCGAACACAATCCGACCCGATTCGGGTCAAATTAATTAAATATGTATCCGTCGGGTCACATCAAGTTCGGATCGGATCGAATTAACCTGTCGGGTCGGATCAATAATTTACACCCTACTCTTCCCAAAGAGAAATGGAAATGGCCGTACAAGTATATATGTAACGGTATATGAATCTCTTCCCAAAAAACTAATTAAGTAATACTGTTGTTCTGACTGATCGTCATTGGAAAAGAAAGGAAAAGAAAAGAAAAGAAAAACGGGTAGTGGTTCCTCCTCATAGAAGGCCGGATTAAAAGCGCAACCAATCGCCACACCCACACACATACAACAACAGCATTACAACGGTTGAAAGTAGAAGGCGATTTTAGTATCACATACAACTCATATCTTCAAGGCATATATATATATATATATATATATAATACAGCAATTAATTAATTAATATTAACTGCATGCGTAGAAATTAAGCAGCTTATAAATATAGTCCCGGTGACAATGTCCCATCTCGAGTGCTAAATAGAACTGATTCTCCAATATAATCAGCCCTCCCCCAGGCCCCACCCCTGCCCTGCACTGCCCTTGGGAAGGTTGATCAATCATTTATTCCTAATTTAATTTCTCAGCCATCAGGCGAATAATTAACCAATTAATGAACATGGCCTGCAAACCAGCAGCAGTTGTATTCCTCGGCGCCCTCACCTTCCTTGCCTTCGCGGTGTCAACCAGCGAGAGCCGCAACCTGCACCGCACCAAGCGCGTGGCATTGTTCAACCCCGTCACCCTGTGCGAGCATGCCACGCAATACTCCAAACTGTGCGAGAAGATCGCCAGGGGATCTCCCACGATCACATCGCCTAATACTCTTGTACAGGCAAATGTGGCAGCGGCAATCAACAGTGCGCATAAGGTGTCAGGGCAGGTGATGACTTTAATGAAGTCCTCGTCGCAGGACTACAAGGGGATCATGGGCAGCGCACTGAATGCGTGCAAGGAGAGCTACGACTCGGCACTTGATGCGCTCCAGAAGTCCCAGACACTGCTCAAGGGCAAGGGCAGCCATGACGATCTCATGACCCAGCTATCCGCCGCCAGTCAGTGCCTAATATATTAATTAATTGTTCACTGTTAATTTCATTTAATTGCATCAACCTATATACCTCAAAACTCAGATTCAGTTGCACTCGCTCGAATCCACCATGAATTGTCACTTCATGTCAAATATTTCTTCAAAAAAAATCATCAACTAAACTCGAGAATGTGATTGATTGTTCAGGTACATTCGTGACAACATGCCAAGATTCCCTGGATGAGGTGCCGGAGGTGGGCTACCCCCCGGAGAAGGCACATAGCCTCCTCAATAAGCTTGTCACCAACTCCCTCGACCTCGGAGCAAAACTCAATGCTCACAACCAGAAAAGCTAGTCGAATATTGGGCAATTAACCAGATTTAATTAATTTAACCACCAGATGCTGATAACATTAATTAACATTTAACAGCATCTGCCGATCAGAGAATCTTATACGTACTATCTTTACTGCATATATAAAAGAATTTAACGGTGCCGTGGAGAGAGTTTTGGTTTTTGTTTTGGTTTGTAATAATTGTACAAAGTGGTGTGGATCTGTGCTTGGCACCGGAATTATGCTCTTTATGGAATGTTGTCTATTATTTTGTAAAATCTTGTTATTTATAAAGTGCATGTTTGTTAAGATTAATAGAATTAATTGGAATTAGCCTCAGATTAATATTCATCATAGGATAAGGTTTAAGATTAGAGTCATCCAACCTTTTTAATTGATTTAATTAAAAAAAGTTACTATTAATCTTTTTTTTTTAGAAATAAAGACAATACCAACAACACTATTTGGTACCAACAGTATTCTTTTATTTTTCCGTTACTTGTACAGCTCCATATAAATACGGCTTATTAGCCAATGTAATGAATAATTCAATTACTTCAATAAATTAAACAATCAATCATCATATTCCTCTCTCAAACATAATTATTGATTGAGAAAAAACTTGGATTAGCAAGCATTAAACCAGGTTGTAATAAAAAAATCATGCGTGAGAATTGTATTTTAGATTTCGGTGCCATCGACCACATGACCGGGAATGTTAATTCAATAAAAAAATATAACAAAATTGAGAATGATCAATTCTTTAGAATTATAAATGATGGAAAAATGAAAATAAAGGGATGAGAGTTAGTTAGTTTATTTAAAAATAATTATCTTCAAGATATTTTTTTATGTTGAAAATTATACTATTAATTTGCTCTTTATTAGTAAACTTTCACGAGACTTAAATTGTGAAGTTATTTTTAAATCCCAAAGTGTGATTTTTTAGGATTTAAATATCAAGGAGATTATTGGTGAAGAGTATCTTGAAAATGGTCTTTATTTCTTGAGTTGCAACAAAGGAATTTTTTGTTCACAAAAAAATGAAGACTTGAACAAACTTTGGCACAAGAGAGTTGAGCACCCTTCCGATAAAATTCTTAAACTTATGTTTAATTTTTCAAATATAGACTGTAGTAATTGTGAAATTTGTAAGCTTGCTGAACAAACAAAGCTTTCATTTTGTAATTTTAATTCAAAGAGCAATGAAAATTTTGAGCTTGTACATTCCGATGTTTGAGGATCCGCCCCCGTAGAGTCATACAATGATTTTAATGAAAAATAAAAGCGAAGGATTTTCTCATTTTCAAAATTTTACAAATATGGTTGAAACTCAATTTAATAAAAAAATTAAAATTTTGAGAACGGATAATAGAACGGAATATGTAAACCAAAATTTTATAAGTTTCTTAAATCAAAAAGACACTATTCACCAAACTACATGTATCTATACACCTCAACAAAATGGTGTGTCGGAACGCAAAAATCGTCATCTTCTTGAAATGACAAGAAATCTTTTATTTCAAAATAACGTTCCAAAATTTTTTTGGTCGGAGGGTGTTCTTACCGCTACTTACTTGATAAATAGGCTACCTAGTGTTATTTTATATTTTAAAAGTTCATTAGAAATTCTTTTTCGAAGAAAAATTAATCTAATTCATTTAAGAATATTTGAATGTAAGTGTTTTGTCCATAAAAATAAAATAGACAAATTAGATGCAACCTCAATAAAAAGCTATTTTTTTAGGATATTCTTTTCAAAAGAAGGGTTACAAGTGTTATGACCCAAATAATAAAAAAACTTTATATATCGAGAAATGTAGCATTTTTTGAGAATAAGTCCTTTTTTAATGAAAAAAAATCATTTTGGAAAAATGATGGATGAATTTGTGTTATCTCCTATTACTAACAATGAAAGATAAGAAGTTCTTGTACAAGAGAATGTTAATATAGGAAGTCAAGAAGTAGAAGAAGAAGGACTAGTAAGTCTACAAAGAGGACCAGAAAGTTTACAAAGAGGACAAAGAGGAGAAGAACAAGAACAAGGAGGAGAAGAACAAATTGAAGGGGAAATCGAGGAGGTAGTACCGTAAAGGAGGTCAAGTAGTCAAGTTCAACCATCCTCGAGGCTTAGAGATTTTTGTAACTTATATGGTACAATACCATATTCAAGAGTATATTTCTTAAAAAAATAATTCTCAAGAATATTATGCTTTTTAAAATCTTTTAACAAAAATTAAAGAACCACATTCTTATAAAATAGCTAAACTTGATCAAAAATGGTACAAGACAATGAATGAAGACTTTCATGCCTTAAAAAAACTGAACATGGCAAATATGCCCATTACCAAAAAATAAAAAACTGGTTGGTTGTAGATGGGTGTATAAAATCAAATATCATAGTAACGGTACAGTAGAGAGATATAAGGCTAGATTGGTTGCCAAGGGATATATCCAAACTTACGGTATTGATTATTATGAAACTTTTGCACCGGTAACCAAAATGAATACCGTACAAATTTTGATATCCGTTGCAGTAAATAATGATTGGAATCTACACCAAATGGACGTCAAAAATATATTTCTTCAAGGAACACTTGAGGAAAAGATATATATGACTATTCGCCCGGAACACAAGAGAGAAGGTACTTCTAATCTTGTGTGTAGGTTAAACAAATTTATTTATGGACTAAAACAATCACCAAGAGTTTGATATGAAATACTTAGTTATTTTTTAACATCTTGCAACTTTAAGGTTAGTAGTTCCGACTCCTCTTTATTTACTAGACATAATACCAATGAAACAACGGTAATATTAGTCTATGTTGACGATATAATTATAACCGACAATAATTCAAGGGAGATTGATTGCATAAAAAATGACCTTAAACAAAAATTTAAAATTAAAGATTTGGGAAAATTAACATACTTTCTTGGGATAGAAATTACCCATTCACAAAAAAGACTATTTATATCTCAAAGAAAATACGTACTCGATCTACTTAAAGAGACCGACAAATTAAAGTGCAAACCGGCAAAAACACCAATAGAAACCAATATAAAATTTAATAATGAAGATGGTGAACCATTAAAAGATATAAATCATTTTCAAAAAACTTGTAGAAAAATTGATCTATTTGACCGTGACTATGCCGGATTTATCGTTTGCCGTAAGCCAAATTAGTTAATTTATGCATGCACCAAGAACCCCACACTTAGAAGCCATTGATAGGATACTAAAGTACTTAAAAATATTCTCCCGAGAAAGAGATTTGGATGAAAAATAATGGTACTAATGATATATGTGGCTATTTCGATGCAGATTAGGCCGGAAGCTTCGATAGGAAGTCAACAACCGGTTTTTGTATATTTGTTGGCGAAAATTTAGTCACATGAAAAAATAAGAAACAAAGTGTCATAGCACAATCGAGCGTGGAAGCAGAATATCGAGTCATGACATCCACCACTAGCGAAGTAAGATTAAACAAGTTCTAACTGATTTAAATATTATTATCAAGGAACCGATGAAAATGTATTGCGACAATCAATCTGCTCGACACATTGTGGTGAACCCCGTGTTCTATGAGCGAATGAAGCACATTGAAATTGATTGCCACTTTATTAGAGAAAAGGTTCATCATATTCCTCTCTCAAATTCCACAATGTTAACCAACCAGAATATATTTATATACCGACACTTCAAAGGAAAATGTACAGACAAAAAGAAATTAATTAATGAGTGGGATTCATTTACAATGGGTTATTTTGACAACATTGACAATGAACCTCTAAATAAATATAAAAAAAATTTAAAAAAATATAGATGTGTTCTTCTAGTTTTAGATTGATGGTCATTTAAATTTCATACAATTTAATTATCGTTTGATAGTTCATCAAAGACCGTTAAATTGGAACCACTGCAAATTGTATGAAAAATTGAGGATCTTTGATGGACTATTAAACGATAATGAAATTATATGAAATTTAAACAATCATCAATCTAAAGATAGAAGAATACATCTATATTTTTTTTTTTCTATTTTTTTCTATTTATTTAAAGATTCATTGTCAAAGTTATCAAAATAACCCATTGTCAACTGATCCCTTCTCTTAATTAATTTACCATGCCAAACAAAACCCAGACGCGAAGAAAGGAAATTAGATCGAAATAAACAACAATTGGAGAAGGTGAAGCAATTCGATCAGATGGCCAGCTGGGTTTCAAAGTAAAGGGCGAAGGTATCAGATGCCACAGGAAAATGCTCTCTCTGCTAGGATACAATCAGTCAATCTCACGGAGAATTTCCATCCTTTCTACTTCTACACAAAAGAAAATCTTTTTATATCATTCTGTTCTTGTGTCACTCCAACGATAAAAAAAAAAATATCTATACTTATAAAAGTATTCTTAACAACCCATCACATTAAATTCAGCAATTACATTTAGATGACGCAAGCAAGTCAATGTCAATTACAGTTAGAAATAAGCTGTTTATGAGCATCATCATTGTAATTTCTAATTTCTAGTGTACCTACTACAAAATTTCAGTTTTATATATATTTGAACCAATCCTTATCAGTCCCCGTTGAACTCTCTCCGATTTTTTTTATTAATAGAGAAACAAAATTTGAAATTTACGAAAATAACAAGATCTACTTTATTATTTCTGTCTCCTGGCCCGCTTTGCCAAATGTGTCCCCTGAACTATTGTGTTATTTCCATCCCGAGCCCACCACATTCCCATTTTTTTTTTCTCGTGTGATTCCATTTGCTATTAATTCCTCCCACAAGTTATCTAAAACTAGAGTTACTCCCCGTGCTTTGCTGCGGGTGGTACACTTTGTTGAAACCATTGTCTATAAATTTTACAATCAGTGTTAAACTTAGCAAAATTATGGTTGCATTCACAATACATACTATTATGATTATTATTGGAGAAATGTAGCAATAATCAAATTATGCAATTAAAGTTACTTTTAACTGCTTGAGAAATAATATACACATTACTGATTCATTTTACGTCCTCAGCGTCAATTAAGGAATAAGATTCAATTGCAATGACTCAAAAAACACAAAAAATATGGACCTAATCATTTAATGATGTATTTAGAAATAAAAATTATTTAAGTGCATATTACCTTATAAGAATTAGCCTTGTCATTATCTCATTCAAAATAATGCATTCATAGAAGATAATAGAAATGATATTAAAGAGATCCTACACAATTTTATACGAGTCATACAAAAGCTGTTATTCAAGGGAAAATCATGAAAAAAGAGAGCCTTTAGAAGGTCAAACCTGGAGAGCTTGCATCAGGTACAC
Source organism: Schoenoplectus tabernaemontani (assembly GCA_037127355.1). Taxonomy (NCBI): domain Eukaryota; kingdom Viridiplantae; phylum Streptophyta; class Magnoliopsida; order Poales; family Cyperaceae; genus Schoenoplectus; species Schoenoplectus tabernaemontani. The sequence continues at coordinate 24,262,315 of CM073742.1, read as the reverse complement.
CTCTTGACATCACATTGCCCAAAATCCTGAAAATTGAAATACATTATTTTTGTCTGAAAGGACACTTATGTTTTTAACTTCTTATGCAATTTGTGCATTTTCAACATACCCACATTGCAATATTAATTTTTGAAGTCTTTGATGCCTCTTTACTTTCTCAAACTGGTAATAGAAGTAATATCCTTTCGTTTCCTTAGGATACCCTACGAAAAAACACATGTCAGCTTTGGGTCCAAGTTTGTCAGACGTCGGACGTTTGACAAATACTTGTTACTCATCATGGTATATTTTTAGCAAACCATCTCTTCATCCGCATAAGTTATGTATATCGAAGAGCTACCTTTATAGCCACCTTTCACGGATAACGTTTGGTAGAAATCACACACATACATATCTTATGTAGGAAAGTTGAATACCTCATACTTTAGAATTTAACACTAAATGAAAGTATTAATGACACAAACACAATTTCATTTAATATTTCATTCGGGGTTTGTCAAATACGATGTTCTTAGAACATCTATCTATGTGATTAAAATGATAACTCTTTGTCTATGGTCTGTAAATCTTGACCATCATTTAATCCACATACTAACCTTATAGCGGTTAATTAGTGTTCCTGCTAATTATCTCAGTTAGTGACTAAGAGTATATTCTATATTATGAAGTTTCATAATTTCTGTCATGAACTGGGAATGATTCATAAATTCAATAATACTCAAGGAAATAAAATATCATTTAAATATCCAATTCATGTAACAAATTTATTGTATTATTGACTTCAAAATTATTATAAACTAACATTATTATGTATAGAAATTTAAAAAAATGGCTCGGAGCGTGCTATCAACGGTGAAGAGCTGAAGCAATGGTTCCCAAGATATTTTTGGCATTTTGTGAGAATTTTTATTAATAAAATGCGAAAGATAGATTACAGGGATAGGCAAAAATATCCATTGATTTTTTTCTATATGTATTTATCATATATAAGATTTGACTATTTTTGAAGCAAACGTTGGGATTTGACTGTTTTTTTTCTATATGTATTTTTCTATACGATTTATCATATATAAGATCTGATCTGTGAGAAGCAAACGTTGATAAGATTTGATTGTTTTTGAATTTTTAAGGTTGAGATCGAAAAAATCATATAAAATCACATAAATCTCAAACAAAAATTTAGTATGCATGTACATCCGGTATATATTTACAAAACCACAAAGTTTCGATGCTATTGGATAAACAGGTAATTTATATAATTTTTTTCTTTATTGAACAATATAAGATATTTATATATGCATTGAAATAAATTTGCACATGATAATATGTGTAAAGATTTCATGGTGCTGATCTCTGTTGTAAACAATGCCTTTCATAGTCAATTCCATTAGGAGGCACCATTTCTGATCTTTGTTTGTAACAGCTCAAAATTGATCTACAATATGCTCAAATGATGACTCGGTACTAACAATTGTAGCAGATTAACAAAGTCTCAACTTACTATCTGACACAATGCTTCAACACAACAGATAGTAATATAGGTGGTCGATGATCGTCTTAGCTTTAGAGCCCTGCACATCCTTATAAGCAAAAATTGTTTGTCCCGAAGAATACTTATATCAGCAACAGCCAATCCAGATGCCTTAAAAACCTATCAAAGAAAACACAATAAATACTCAACAAAGATAGTTGCTCTCGGTCTGGAAAATGACATTGAAAAAAATGTTCTTTAATTACTGCAAATATTGTACCATACCGTATATGTGAATATAAAACCAACTTTATTGTACATTGATATAATACTAATTTGCTATGACAGTGTGGTGAGAAGTAGGGTAGGATTTTTTTTTAGCACTGACAGTTTTGTCCCTACTCTATAAAGTCTTTTCTTTGAGAACCCAAAGGTCAACAAAAAATGAATTCAAATTGGTTAAGCTATTGGGATTCAAATTTATATAAAGGAATCAACATGTTTCATGTAGTATGAAACAGTCAGGAGCAAAATAGTTTGTTACTGTTTGACTTCACCATGATTTGTAAGTCTTCAATATTCCTGTGCCATTAGTAAATAACTGGAGATGGTCATCAAAATACAAGTATTAGTTGTAATAAAACAAATAAAAAAGGAGGAACCACAGAAGAAGTAAGGAGGCTAGAGGCTACAATAATAAGGCTTTGTTCGCTTTGTTTTATCCTCTCCAGATCTTCACCTCTTGATTTCAAAGCTGAGTTAAATAGCTGGTCTTTTCTTTCCATCTCTGTATAGTTAATGAATATCATCATTGACTGCCATATTACAGAAATGCAATGTTATTTTTTCTCACATGCAAGTGTGATAAGATACATGACTCGTTACAAAAGGAGTCGCAAAATGATTTTTTGCATTCTTTATATTGATACTGAATTCAGGATTCACCAACAAATTATATTTTCAAAACTGACAAGAGTTTTACATCAGTTCTGGATGTCATTTAAGATTTCACTATGTTACATTTAACATCTTCTTTGATTTATCGATTTGCAAAACAATCTTGAATTTTACAATTTGCCTTGTTTGAGTTTTGTGCAGGGATTAACATGCAAATGGACTAGTGCACAAGAACCAAGACTAGTACTGGGATACAAGAGCTTAATCAAGACTACATTAGGCTTGGGTTTAGTTAGACTCAAACTGGATTGAATTGGTCAAGATAAATTGAGCTTAAACAATAAGAAAAGGGCTTCTGCCCAGTGAATCGTTATAACGGTTCAGTAATCGTTATAACGGTTCATCTCAATACTCAAAAATATTCTAAAGCAAAAACGTTCTCAAAGAAACCAGAGTGTATCATTATGTAACGATTCAGTAATTATTACAACGATTTGTGAAACGTATAACGATTCTGTAATCGTTACAACGATTCATGAAACGTATAACGACTTGATAAATTGTTATAACGTTTCAGCTCAGTTGATCCAACGGCTATTCTTTCTAAACCGTTATAACGATTCGTAAACCGTTATAACGGTTCAGGCCGAAAAATAGTTTCTTCAGTTGTTTCGGAAGATCTATTTAAAAGGATCACATATCTCACTTATAGGTGATTAAAATCTGATCTATCTAGCTAAATCATTACTCCAGAGAGCTTACTAGTTATATACAAAGTGAGAAAGATAATTCAAGAGATTGAAACACTCAATTAGCCAAATCCTTGTTCAAGCTCAATCTTGCTTCTCTTTATTCTCTCAACTTGATCATTTGTGATCTTCTTGAAAACATTCTCTTAAACTGTAATGCTAACCTTTTCTTGAGTGTGTTGTCACTCACATTTTGAGTGTGTTGTCACTCACCTTTCTTGAGTGTGTTGTCACTCGCCTTTTGAGTGTGTTATCACTCACCTTTTTTAGTGTGTTGTCACTCTTGTTACTGATAGGCTTGGCAGCCCATTTTTGCAAGGGACCAAGTTCTACAAGTGTAAAAATCCTTTTTAAATATATCGGCTCAACCTCAATTGTTAGAGGTTGAGGGTCCCGGAGACGTATGCATTGTTAAAGCCGAACTCCGTTACATCTTGTGTTCTTGCTTTATCTTTACTTTCTTTTCTCACATTTCTTTGATTGTTATATTCTTGTGATAATTGAATTGATTTAAATCATATTCCGCTGCCATTATACTTGAACATTAAGCCCCAAATTGATTTATACATTTCTACCTTAGGTTCTTTACATTCTTGCACTATCTTGACCTTTCAATACCAACATCCTAGGACGTTCAAAGGTCTATCACACTAAAATTCAATGCTTAACCAACAAAAAGGAATAACATATAATTTTATGTCCAACATAAAAAATCTTCATATTTAAGAAAATATTTAGTAATCTAGTTAGAATAATATAATGAAAAAGGGCAAGCATAAAAGTAATGGCGGCAAATCAGAATCAGATTTGCCCATGTTCAGAGTAATTTTCTTCTGGAAATCAATAGTTATATTCTTGACTTGGTTATCAACAGTGGAATCTAAGAGCAAAAAACTTTTACTCTTTATTATTGCCAAATTGTTTGCTACAAAATATCTCCACTCATCCCTTGCTTACTGAAATTATTTAGATCATGCCATCATTCTCTAGTTATATAAGACAAAAAAATTGTGTTAATCTCATTTGAATTGTAATTACATTCAAGAAGTCAACCACTCGATTCAATAATGAGACTGGAACGCATTCAAAGTCATAACCCTACAAATAACAGAATAAAGCATATAAAGTCAGATTCACACATTTTGCGCAGGATTACACATTCTGGAAGCTGGCACCGGATATCTGAGTTTCAAGAATTCTCAAAAAAAGTTGAAGAGCGTTTACACTTCTTATTTACTGCGAATTTGTCCAAAGGAGGAGGTAGTGGTAGTTGCTTTTTCTAATCTACCAATGGAAAATGAAGGTCGAACTTGAACCTGTCGGAGGAGTAAACGTGCAGAGATCGGGTGAGAAATCACGCACACGACGTAGATCCAGATCTTACACCGCGAGGAGAGAAAGAGAGTCGTCGCTCGGATCACGATGGCCTGCATAGACGGAGACAACGTTGTAGAGCTACTAGACACCGTACCTCGTCGACGATGACGATGCCGAGACGGGAACAAAGGATGGATAAGCTGAGGTCCACACGACGAAGGCGGAGGACCCTCTCTCTCTGTTGGGGAGAGCGGATAAAGAAGGAATGAGTGCGGAAAAACTGTTGAGTAGAAAGTGAACGGGCAGGGAAGCGATAAGAACGAAAACAGTAATGCGCTGTATGAAAATGCATCTTATAATATATGTAATTTTACTATAACGAATGTAAATAAAACTAATTCAGCAATTCAACACCGAAAATATAGAAACAAGTGCATAAATGATCCGACAATATAATGATCCGGCAATATACCTTTTGTACCATCTCTATCCAATATAATTGTGCAACTAATCGCTACATATATTTCAAAATACATTCACACCCGCTACAAAGATATATCACATGATCAATTAAACACACAATCAGAACATGGTATAATTATGCACAAATCTCAAAACAAATCAACGGTTTAAAAAAATCTGTCGACGTGTACCACCTCACAGCTCACCGTTCTCCCCTCCCTTTAAGGGGGATATATATATTTAGAACTGGTTAGGTGAAACTAAGAATACTTCAAAAAGGCGACCCCCGTGTTTCTAGTCAAATGCATGCCCGGAGATTAAGCATTGAATTTGATTTTATTTCGAAGATACTAATTCAAAGAAATATCTGTCCCGCGTTAGTAGTTGTGTGACCGTGTCAAAGAAATGTTATACTACTTTGCAACAACATTTAAATTAAATGATATGTTACGAAACTAAGGGAGTGTTTGGCACTCAATGGAATAGCAAAAAGTTAGAATAAAATAGTTATTCCGACGAATTAATTTGTCAAACGAATTTTAGACTAAGTAGAAGAGTGCGAAATAGTGCTAATCCGGTATACCAACTTATAGGTGGAATACCGGATTAGCTCTCGTCGGAATAGCGATTATTGTTTGATTATATTATATTATATTATTATATTATGATTATAATTAAGATTTAGTATTATTATATTATTATATTATATTTATTATTATATTAATATTATGATTATTATTTATTATTATTATTATATTATTATTATTATTAAATTATTATTATCATTATTGTTATTATATTATCGTTACCATTAGTATTATTATATTATATTATTTATTATTATAAATATAATTTTAATATTATATTATTATATTATGAATATAAATATAATTATTTTATTATTATATTATTATGATAAAGATTATTTATTATTATATTATTATATTATGATGATTATGATTATGATTATTAATACTTATTATTATTTTATTATGTTGTATTATATTATTATATGTTGATTATAGTGATGATTAATTTATTATTATATTATTATATTTATAATTATTTTTATGATTATGATTATATTTTTTATTATATTATTATGATTATGGTTATGGTTATATTATTATGATTATGACTATAATTATTATTATCATGATTATGATTATGATTATTATATTATGATTATATTATTAAAATTATGATTACTTATTATTATTATATTATTATAATTATGATTGTAATTATGATTTTTTATTATTATATTACTATATTATGATTATGTTTATATTTTTATTATATTACTATTATAATATTATTTTTTATTACTTTATTATTATTTTATTTTGTTGTATTATATTATTATAGGTTGATTATATTTATGATTAATTTATTATTATATTATTATAATTATAATTATTTATAATTATTTTTATGATTATGATTATATTTTTATTATTATATTATTATTATTATGATTATGGTTATATTATTATGATTATGACTATAATTATTATTATCATGATTATGATTATGATTATTATATTATGATTATATTATTAAAATTATGATTACTTATTATTATTATATAATTATAATTATGATTGTAATTATAATTTTTTATTATTATATTACTATATTATGATTATGTTTATATTTTTATTATATTACTATTATAATATTATTATTTATTATGATTATTTTTTGTTACTTTATTATTATTATTATCTTACTATTATGATTATTATTTTACTATTATTATTATTATTATTATTATTATTATCATCATCATTATTAGTATCATAATTATTTATATTTTAACTATTCTGAGTAACAACTGCCAAACGATATTTTCGCTCTTCCGAATAGTCAAGAATACCACTCTTCTACCACTCTTCCAAAAAAAATACTATTCTATCACTCTTCCAAAATTACCACTCTTCCAAAGCTATCCCTTGATTTGCCAAACGGACCCTAGGTGTCATACTAAACTATATATATATATATATAGTGGAGATACCGTGAGCTTAAGCTCACGGAGGCCTTCCGTGAGCTTAACTCAAAAAACATATTAAATCATCTTAAAATTTTAATTTATCATTCTCATTAAATTCTTTATATGAAAATCTCATGGGATGCAAAAATTTGGAGCTTTTGAGCTTTTTAAGTTGTGGTTTTTAATTTTTGAAAATCAGCTCTAAAAATAATAATAATATATTCAATACTTGAACATCATTTTAAAAAATTAAAAACGGTGACTTAAAAAGCTCAAAACACTCCAAATTTTTGCATCCCACAAGATTTTTATATAAAAAATTTAATGAGAATGATAAATTAAAATTTTGAGATGATTTAATATATTTTTTGAGTTAAGCTCACGGAAGGCCTCCGTGAGCTTAAGCTCACGGTATCTCCACTCTATATATATATACCTCCAAGCATTAATTATATCTAGTTTATTATTTAATGGGTTCCAACTCTTGGATATAGATTACATATTCTACCTTGAGTAGTATTATGAGTTAGGTAGTTTGCATATTGTTTATAGCATCATTGATGAAACTTTTCGTTCTATTCATTTTCTGTACAATTTATTGAACACTTATTGTATGCATTAGTTATGTATGAACTTTATATAAGGTTATAAAGGGGGTTAGTAATCTAACACATTTAAAATTCATGTCATCTTTGAAGTCAGCGCTTTGCATCCTGTTCTGATCTTATCTTCATAAATGTCCAATGCAGATGCATTTCAGTTTGGAATTAAACACGTATGTCTGAAGCACTTAACAATTAAGTGCAGCCAAGTATTAATGTCGTCTATGCAACGCCCTCCTTCCGAATTCTTTTTTTTTCTTGTCAAACACCCCCAGAATTTTGATTTTGTGACAAACCGCCCTCTCCATATTTTCCATCCAAAATTGTTAACCTCCGTTAACTTCAAACCTGTTTTGATACTAATTGTCATATATATGTTATAAAATGTTTATATTAACATCCAAAAATATGTCAAAAAAATTGTGAAAATGTTGATATACATGAAAGAAGAATTTAATATGAAAAATTATCCAAGATAGAAAATAGAGGAGAGATCAAAGATGAACAAAGATAAAAGATGAAGAAGAGAAGGAGAGAAAGTGACAGCAATAGTGAAGGTTTTTGAAAAAGATATGAATGACAAAATTGATTTTTATTATTCTGATGCTTTACAATGGTTGTACATGCCTATTTATAGGCTGAAATAACCAATGGCTATTTCCTAAGTTAGGAAATCCTAACGTTACAATTCTTCTATACAAGGAAGAATATACAAAGATTTACAACTCTAATTTCATAATTATGAGATGGCATTTCTTCCAAATGTGGCCGATGATGAATTTAGCTGAGGCCAGCTGTCCCTTCTCAACTTCTGTTTTTAACACTCCCCCTCAAGCTAGGATTGTAGATATCGTATAATCCTAGTTTGTTTGTGATATTCTTAAAGGCATTCGGGTAGAGTCCTTTTGTAAAAACATCGCTAGTTGATCGCTACTTTTGACAAACGGGGTTTCAATTTCTTTAGCTTGAATCTTTTCACGGATAAAGTGGCAATCTACTTCTATATGTTTGGTGCGCTCATGATACCTTTGGATTAGCCGCGATATGCCTTCGCTTGATTATCACAGAACATCTTCATTGGCTCTTTATGATTGATGTGTAAGTCAGTTAGAAGTTGTCTGATCCAAGTTAATTCACTTGCCGTAGAAGCCATGGCTCGATATTCAGCTTCAGCGCTTGATCGTGCCACAACCTTTTGTTTCTTGCTCTTCCACGTGACTAAATTTCCTCCTACAAATATGCAAAAGCCACTTGTTGATCTTCTATCAAAACTCCCCTTGATACGCATCGAGAATAGCTATACCTTTGTATTAGTATTATTATTTTTCATCCAGATACCCTTACCAGGGCAACTTTTTAAATATCTAAGTATTCTGTTAACCGCTCCTAAATGAGGGGTTCTTGGAGCATGCATAAATTTACTGACTTGACTCACAGCAAATGACAAATCAGGTCTAGTTACAGTCAAGTAAATTAATTTTCCCACAAGTTTTTGGTACTGGTTAATATCTCTAAGAGGTTCACCATCTTCACTGTTGAGTTTTACATTTGTGTCAATGGGAGTAGAGGCTGGCTTACAACCTAGTTTTCCTGTTTCTTTTAGTAAGTCAAGTATATATTTTCTTTGAGAAATAAACAAACCTTTTGATGAATGGGCAACTTCTATTCCTAAGAAATATTTTAATTTTCCTAAATCCTTGATATCAAAACTTTCTTTGAAGATCATTTTTTATTGAATCAATTTCGATGGATTATTTCTGTTATAATAATATCATCCACATATACTAAGACCACGGTTGTTCCAAACTGATTGTGTCTAGTGAATAAGGAGGTATCAGCCCAACTAACTTTGAAATTACAAGAAATTAGGAAGTGATTGAGTTTTTCATACCATGCCCTTGGAGATTGCTTCGGTCCATATATGGATTTATTTAACCTACATACAAGATTAGGTACATTTTCCCTTTTATGACCTGGGGGTAAGGTCATGTAAACCTCTTCTTCAAGTGTACCTTGAAGAAAGGCGTTCTTAACATCCATTTGGTGAAGCCCCCAACCATTATTGACAGCAATAGACATAAGAATTCTTACAGTGTTCATTTTTGCTACTGGTGCAAAGGTTTCATTATAATCTATTCCATAAGTTTGAGTGTACCCTTTGGCCACTAACCTAGCCTTGTACCGTTCTATGGTTCCATCACTTTGTTGTATTTGATCTTATATACCCATTTGCAACCTCTTTTGGTTTCTTATGGTTTGGTAGAGTACACAGTCCGGGTTTGATTTTTCTCTAATGCCAAAAGTTCTTCTTCCATTGCTTTACACCATTTTGGTTCTAGTTTGGCTTCCTCAAAGGTATTTGGTTCTTTGGTTACAGAACTAATATTCACAAAGGCATAATGTTCTTTTGAAATGTTGTTATATGTGACATATTCTTCAATAGGATACTTTACCGTATATGTGACAAAATCTTTCAACATGGTTGATGGTTGTGTCCGACGTGTTGACCTTCTCAAGTTACGCTCGGCACGGAATTGGAACTTCTATGGGTTCTTCTTGTTTCTTCAACTCTTTCATCTTCTCCACCTGTTTCTTCAACAAGATTTTTCTGCAAGAACTTCTCTTCTTTCCTCATTAGTTATAAAGGGTAAAATTGATTCATTTGAGTTGGATTTTTCAATAGGATTTTCTTCAAGGCTTTTAAAGAAAGGTTCATTTTCGAAAAAGGTTACGTGTCTAGAAATATAAAGTTTTTTTAAAATAGGGTCATAGCATTTGTACCCTTTCTTTTGAGTAGAGTATCCTAGAAAAATAGTTTTTCTTGAAGTAAAATCAAGTTTATCTATTTTATTTTTGTGTACAAAGCTTGTACATCCAAAAATTTTTAAATGATCTAAATTTATTTCCTTTTCGTATAATATTTCTAATGGGCTTTTAAAATCTAGAACAATACTTGGCACTCTATTTATCAAATAGCCGCGATTAATCTTGCTTAGACCAAAAAACTTTTGGAACATTGTTTTGAAATAGAAGCGTCCTCGTTACTTCAAGAATATGGCGATTTTTTCTTTCGGAAACTCCATTTTGTTGAGGTGTATATACACAAGAGGTTTGATGAGAAATACCTTTTTGTTTTAAATAATTTGAGAAATTTGGATTAATAAATTCAGTACCATTATCTGTCCTAAGAATTTTAATTTTTTTGTTAAATTGAGTTTCTATAAAATTTGAAAAATTTTGGAAGTGTGAAAAAACCTCACTTTTATTTTTCATTAGATATAACCATGTTGTTTTAGAGAAATCATCTATAAAAATCACAAAATATCTATAATTATTATAAGAATCCACGGGAGAAGGCCCCCAAACATCTGAATGAACTAATTCAAAAGGCTCAATACTTTTGGTTGTAGAATTAGAAAAAGGAAGTTTTGTATGTTTTGCAAGCTTACACACTTCACAGTTATTACAAACTAAATTAAACATCTTTTTTAAAATTTTGTCGGAAGGGTGCCCAACTCGCTTGTGCCAAAGATTGCTTAAATCCTCACCTTTTGTTGTATTATAAATAGACTTGTTGCTATCCAAAAAATAAAGTCCATTTTCAAGAAACCCTTCACCAATCTTCTCCTTGGTGATTACGTCCTGAAGAATCACATTATTTTCTTTAAAAATAATTTCACAATTTAGTTCCTTTGTAAGTTTGCTAATAGAGAGTAAATTCACAGAACAATTTTCAACAAAAAAAACATCTTGAAGAAAACCTTTTGGAAATATACTTATCATTCCCCAACCCTTGATTTCAATCTTTTCATTATTTGCAACTGTAAAGAATTGATTATTCTCAGTTGTTCGATAATTCCTAAGTAAACTTTGATTCCCGGTCATATGATCTGTTGCTCCAGAATCTAAAACCCATTTGGTACGATTATTAGGAATCTGTTTTGGAGCAAACCCCACAGCCAAACATTTATTTAATTTGGTTTCTAGGCTTTTATTCCCTTGTTTCTGGGCCTGGGGCGTTTTAATTAATTCTGGTTCTGGGCCTGGACACAATTCGGGTTCCGGGCCTTTGTACATGTGTAATTGAGAAACTAATGGAGGATTAACCAAACTGTGTGGCCCATTAACCCTTGCGATCCGAGAAAAGTTGTGAGGCGGTTGAGATTCGACTCCGGTCGATTTAATTGCGCTTGAGTCGCTTCGGCGGCCCCATTCGTCTTCGTACGGTTGAAATTCGTCTCCGGTAGGATTTAAGCTGCGCTTGACTCGCTTGAGTCGCTTCGGCAGCCCCATTCGTCTTCGTCTCACCCATCCTTGAGTCTAGGGTTTCCACTAAATACGCACGCCGTGACGGCTCCCCCTGGTTCCGACCACCACCCTGTCCTTTCCACTTAGGTTTGAGATGTGGGTGGAGAATCCAACAACCATCCTTGAGATGGCCGTCTCGGTTGCAGTGAGTACACCTCTGTCCCGTGCCTTTCTTGCTCCTGAAAGCTTGAGCAGCCGCGGCTGTGAAGGCGTGACCCTCTGACTTTGGGTTCGAGTCAGAGGTGTTCATCGCAACACGCCTCGACTCCTCTTGTTGGATACGGGCTGTCACACCTGTGAAAGTCATTTTCTCTGTGCTGTTGAGAATCTGAGCTCTTATGGATTCATAACTTGAGTCCAAAGCATCAAGAAAAGTATATATTTGGTCTAATTCGTCCCGTTCTTGAAGGACCATCAGATCAGTTAAGATTGGCCTGTAAATTTTGAGTTCCGATACTTTGATTTTACTGTCCAGATTAATTCGGATACGGTTTTCGATCCTTGAGAAATGTGACTGATATCCTTCTTGATTTGAAAGACATGTGAGTTATTGCTCGCTTCTTGTGTTGCTCTTTAATCGCATCCCATATTTCTTGTGCTGTCTCATAATGCACAAAAATATCGATGAGTTCGGATTTAAAGAGTTGAGAATTAGAGTGAAAGTTTGACCGTCGAGAATGTCCCGATCTTCTTGAGCATCTCCCGGATCTGCTTTGGTGCAGGTGCATTTGCCGTTGATGAATCCTAGCAATCCCTTGCCTTTGAGAGAGATTGTGGCTGCTTTTGACCATGCCAGGTAGTTTCGCCCATCTAACGGAACACTGGTAAGTTTTTGAGATGAATTGAAATCGGGTCTGAGTTTTTGGTAATTTGTAAGTTGTTGATTTGCTTGCTGGTTTTCAGTTGGCTCAGCCATGAATTTGATATGGCTGGTTTACTGGTATGGCTTGTATGGCGGAAGCTTTTGAGATTCAGACTCTTTGCTCTGATACCATGAAGGTTTTTGAAAAAGATATGAATGACAAAATTGATTTTTATTATTCTGATGCTTTACAATGGTTGTACATGCCTATTTATAAATTTGAAATAACCAACGGCTATTTCCTAAGTTAGGAAATCCTAACGTTACAATTCTTCTATACAAGGAAGAATATACAAAGATTTGCAACTCTAATTTCATAATTATGAGATGGCATTTCTTCCAAATGTGGCCGATGATGAATTTAGCTGAGGCCAGCTGTCCCTTCTCAACTTCTGTTTTTAACAAATAGCAATAAAAATACTTTAGAACATCTACATGTATATATATTTAAATTAAAGAGGGATTGCGATTGTCTAACAGCTAAAGAGTTGCAGGCCTGATAGCGATATTGAATCTGTCATATGCATAAAAAAGTCAGAAATTAAATAAAAAATAACATTTTTTTCCAATGAAGAGAAAAACAGAGTATATTTATTATAGAAAATGCTGTGGTGATACCAAAATCGATACAAAAGTCGATATCAATTTTAATATTCACATTAAATGAGTTCGTATTCAAGTAAACGACTTTATTATTTAACTTAAATTTTGTATAGTATTATCATTACTTAATTTAAATGATTTAGTATTCACTACAAAAAGTAGAAGTGCATTATAAAATAAGTTGAATAATAAAGTTATTAATTTGAATACTAACTCATTTAATGTGAATACTAAAATCGATATTTGACTTTTTATGGGTTATGATATCTATAATCAGTATAACAACTCCAGTATATTATATTATCTTTCTAGTTGGAAACTTGGAATGGACAATTGATTGACTGATTCTACAGTTCTCTCCTATATATAGGCAGGCTTGTCACACACTCTAACACACCAACAAAAGTTTACAAGGCATAAAAAGTGGAAAGCAGTTGCTGATCTCTTACTCACAAATTACCAATTTAAATTGTAGCTCTCTTTTAATTAGTAATTAATTAAATGGGTGCAAGAAACAGATTTCAAAATTTAGCTTTTCTCTCATGCATCATCCTATTCTCTGCAATGCCCAGCAGTTCCCTGGAAGTAGGTTACTACAGCAAGTGTGCTAAACCCTGCCCTCAAGCAGAACAAATTGTCAAATCTGTAGTCCACAAGTACATTGCAATGGATCCTGGCTTCGGCGCCGGCCTCATCAGAATGTTCTTCCATGACTGCTTTGTTAGGGTACATCAATCTTTCTTAATTAATGTATCTTCTGAATTTTTCTAATGGGTAGAATACAGTTCTGAACTAGTATTGTCGCGAATGTAATCAATTAAGCATCATCTTTCTTAATTAAAAATTTAGAATGCCGTCCATATATTATAAATTTGTAATTAAGAAGAGAGTATGGCCTTTTGGATTATTATATAACAATTACCCCAAGTGAACAGGTGTATGACAAACATGCATTTGACTATTTGAATTAAAGATAAACGTTCTAGGATACAATAGTATCACAATATTAGTAGATTAATTGGGAGCATCGGTAGGCAGAGGAATATATATAATATCATAATCTTCATTCCAAATGATTTTGATTTCCTGTATTTGTTTTCTTTCTGATTCATTTTCTTTGCCAACAACGTACAGGGCTGTGATGCTTCGGTCCTACTTGACCCCTCCCCACTAAACCCAAACCCTGAGAAATTGTCCGTCGCGAACAATCCCAGCCTCCGTGGCTTTGAGGTGATCGACGAGGCAAAGTCTATGCTTGAACACGTTTGTCCCGGTGTCGTCTCCTGCGCAGATATCATCGCCTTTGCAGCACGAGATGCCTCTTATTCCCTAGGAAGGATCTCCTATGAAATCCCCTCAGGAAGGCTCGATGGAAGGGTATCCAATGCAGATGAGGTCCTCAAGGCGCTTCCCGCTCCCTTCCACAATCTCACCGTGGTGAAGTCCCTTTTTGCAGCTCAGGGCCTCTCCACAGATGATGTCGTCACGCTTTCAGGAGCTCACTCGATCGGCCGCTCCCACTGCTCATCCTTCACAACCCGCCTCTACCCCACCATCGACACCACCATGGATCAAGGTTTTGGTTCTTTCCTGAGAAGCAAGTGCCCACAAAATGCACAGGACGATGGTGTGGTCCCGCAAGACTTTGTCACGCCGAAGAGGCTGGATAATCAGTACTACCAGAATGTGGCTGACCTGAAGGGACTCTTCTTCTCGGACTGGAGCCTTCTGACAAGCAGTGAGACGGCAGACCTTCTGAATGCATTCCGGACTACACCGAAGCTCTTTGAGGAGAAGTTTGCGGAGTCAATGGTGAAAATGGGCAACATTGGTGGGACAGAAGGTGAGGTCAGGACGACCTGCCGTGCTGTGAATTACTAGAGATTATGGATGGATGGAGCTAGTATCAATTAATTTCAGCGAGCCCTTAATATATAAATGTTTGAATTTCTTTATTTAGTGTTAATGTACGTATGATCAATTGTGAATAAAAGTTAAATGTGATTTTTCTCTCTTTGGAAAAAATGAATGAAGCGGTTGATGAATGTTGTTGGAAATAACCGCTTGGTTTGGCTTCATTCTCTGCTTCCTTTCAACAAAAAGAAGATATTATAATTAGTGATTCAACTTCAATTTATTAATTTCTGGTCTTTAAACTTTATAATTTATTCAAAACTAGTCCATTCGTTGAAATTAAATTTCTATTTCTGTCCATTTGTTATGAGCCGCTGCTCAGAACAAGTATTCCAGCTCAATTGTGAGAGGAATTCACTCAATCAGTGAAAGAATTAAGCAAGAATGGCTTAATTCTCAGAAAAACTGGATAAAAATGAGAGAAAACGAAGAAAATGCAAAACAGAAGTAACAGTTTGATATTATTCAACAACATAACTTCTTTTACATCATCACTTGCTATTTATACTAATTATCACTCAACGCAAACATTGGTTCTCGAATTGTAAAACTAAAAAATATAATGTATTTATCCTCTCCAGTGACACGAAAATTTTTACAAACCTAAAAATATAAATGTGGCTATATATATAATATTAAATTATTATAAAAAATAATAACAAATAAAATTAGGAATCAAACAGTTATTTGACTCATGATGTATATATAGAACAAACCTAAGCCATAGGCTCTCAACCCTCTTGCTAGGATTCGATGAAATTGAAAGAACCTCTAAGCTAAAATAAGGATCCGATGCGGCACCTACCATGCTACTATGTGTGCGGTAGGCGAATAATAAAATCAATTGTGGCTCGCAGCGCGTGTAGCTTCTTATGTTCTATTTAAAACCTCCTATCAGGAGCGATATTGGTTCGGTGAGAAAAGTAGAGTATTCGAGTAACACAGTAGAAAACACAAGGAGACGAGGATTCAGAAGAACATGCTAACTAATTAATTAATTGATCAAAATTTCAGGGCCCACGATATGTATAAATATTTGAGGCGAAGCTGTTGGCCCAAGTGATTCATTCGGATTTCTGGCCGAGAAAGCCTGCATTAATCAATTAATTTGGTCTAAATCCTAATCCTTTTTTCTTATGTGGTAGGCAAAGCCTACCTAAACTCTTATTAAATAAGAAAAGAGTTATGAATAGAATTTACAATTGTATTCCCTTGAGGGGTATATCCTATAATTCACGTGTCCAGAGCTGGCTGGATGTCCCTTAAGTTAACATTCTTTATAAGATGCCTCAATGTGTGCTTTTTATTGTCAAGGATCCTTCTATTTCTCTCCTTTCATATGTTTCAGAGGATTGCAAGGCATGTTTGGTCCCTTGCAGATACTGCCACCACTGGCAACTGAGATCTCCATGTCGACCAGTGGTCGACCGAGCTTCCTTGTGGTGCAACTAGATTATTGACAACGTTTGTGTTCCATTATTCCATATATATATATATATATGTTGTGCTGTGGTGCAATCTAAGAAGAGATGTTGCGCCTTCTCTACCATCTGGGATCCATACATTGCACAATGATTGGGGTGGGGCCAGTTCCTTTTGATGAGGTTGTCTGTAGTTAGCAGACGATCCTTGTCGAGCAACTATAGGAATATTTTGGTTGTTTTCGATATTTTGAGTTTTCCAAATGATGTTCCCCAAGATCAAATGAATAACCGGATCCATTAGCACGTTATAAGCAAAACCGGAGGATAATGTCCCATTTGAATGCAACCTCCATACTAGTTGGCCATCCACTGTAAAGACACAAGCTTGGTATAGAGAAGTGAGCTTACTGAGATCCTTTAGGAAGAATGATCGCATTGCCCTGGCAATGTTGAATGGGTCCTGGCTGTAGAGAGATTATATTGTTTGTTGCCATAGTGACGTGCTATTATTATGTAGTCTCCAAAACCATTTAAGGACTAGAGCACCTTATCCCTAGGCCCCCCATTTGTTCGGGGCAGTTTAACTATATCCCAGCACACTAGCGCGTGGTAGGCTGAAGGCATGTGGTTTGGTAAGAGTTTTTGTACATTGGCAAGGATATTCATAAATGATTCTCTTGGTGGTTTTTTGATTGAAAGAGGTAACCCCATGTATTGAATTGGGAATGTGTGGCTTTGACACTGGAGCAAGTACTTTTCAATTGTTGACATGTATTCTTATGGCACGGCAATGGGGACAAAAGAGCTTTTTCCCAGGTTAATATGCAAGCTTGAAATCTGCGCATAGTAAAATTAAGAGTAGAAGCTTAATGACCTGCAGGTTTTGCACGTTTGCTTCTGTGAGAATTATGATACCGTTCGCGAATTAAGTAAGTGTGTTTGAAGTTAGTTTACTGTTCCCTCGCTACTAAGAACGTTTCCAATAATAAGCCTCTGACACACACCAACGAGATTGGAACTATTTAGTGACAAAGATATGCACACACACTATTGCCTTAACTGATACTTGGATGGATATGTTTAATTACCACCATCCGTTAAGACTTAAAGCCCTAATCAAACAACCATTATTTACAATATACATGCCAACAAAAAAGAAAAAAAAACAAAAGATATATCCTGCTTTGTCTTTAAATTTCAAAATTGCATCAATCTCTGACGAGTCTTGCCCTAACTGTGTCATGCTTGGGGCGAGATTGAAATTTTCTCTGAAGCAACGTGTGAGTCTCCTCCCAAAGAGTTTGAGCCATCCTTTCATAATTGTCTAGGTCGGCACTCTCGTTGCAGTCCTCAAAATATTTTCCAGAGATGCCCTCCAAGTTGGGGCTAAGCGCCACGTAACAAGTAGTAGCAGCTCCCTGTAATTGCAAACAGATTAATTAGCAGTGTAAGTCAAAATAATATTGTGCATGGAAGTATTTTCCATTTTGGAATTATGTATTTTTGGATTTTTAGACTCAAATTCAGTTCTAGTCTATGTATTTATTTTTTGCTCTTATTTATTCTATTGACTCATTCACTTGTCCATGAGAGAGCTGCTAAAAATGTTAGAGTTATAAAAGTATTTTGTGGTTGGTGGCTGCTCCTTATTGCATGTCTTGATAAAAGAGAGTGAGATGAGATAATAGAAAAGAGAGAGTGAGGAAGGTAGAGATAGAGTAATTATTTATTTTAGTAATTGAAACACTTTTTATAATCTCTTTGTTTTATAGTAAATTTGTTAGTCGTTTGTCTTTTAGTGGAGTAAGCTCGACCGAACTATTTTTCTCTTATGTCTCCTTTTATGAGCTCTCTTATATACTTATTGGACTTGATCTATCCCGTGGTAACATCTCTCACTCTATTGTGATTGGTTAGTTGTATGCATTAATCAATTTTATTTCTAATTTCTCAGGATTCCTTTATGTGCAGAATTGTCCTGTTTAGAGTTGATTTGGGGCTATTTATTGGTAGTTTGCACATGTTCAGTGTCGTACCTCGTGGGTAAATAACTTATGACTCGTAACTCGCTCGAATTATAGTTTATCATAACTCGAGCTAAACCTGACTCGAATTGAACTGACTCGAGCTGGCTGACTCGTATATAATTTTATCCGAGTATGAATGGGTGTAAAGTCGCTCAGTAACTCGATGAGCTGACTCGCTTTAACTTGAAATACGCGACGTTGCTTGGCTTCTTGTGACTTGCGTTATTGCGTTACTTGCGTACTGGCAGTCCAAACTCCAAAGTCCAAACCCAAAGGCCGGCCCCAAGTGTTAGTGTGTTACCCAGTTCTACACTTGTACTTTCGCTCTTCTAATTTCTAAACCCTAGATTCCTCAATCCCAAACCTTTCTATCTCATCACTCATCAGCCGACATAGCCGCTCCCGCAATCCTACTCTAAACTCTCACCGTCTCCTCTGAGTCTCTTGACTCTCTTCTACTGACTGCCTCCACTCGCCACTCAGATGAGCCTCTCACTCACCCAATTAGCGGCGCCTGTCCGCATCAGCATCAGCGCCTCACACAGTCACTCAACTCATGCACTCACGCACTCACGCAGTCACTCACCATGTCTGCATCAGGCTATCAGCGCCTCCCTCCAGTCACAGTCAGTCACTCAATCAGCCTCTCACTCACTCAATCGTCGATTCACTAAGAGTCTGCACACGGCACAATAGCACAATCAGAGTTGGTGTCATTTTTGCTTTTCTGTTTATTATCTCGATCTCTCACTCTGCAGTCCACACTGTACACAGCACAGTAGCACACAATGCACTGCATAATAACTCAATTAGTGTGATTTTTGCTGGTACAATTTATAGTTAGTGTGATTTTTTATTATATATGAGTCTGTTAGTGTGATTTTCTGCTTGTAAAATTTAGTTATCTTAGTAAAGTAACTAACTCTGTTAGTGTGATTTTTATTAGTAATCCCTTACAATTTATATATGAAGAAAAGCCCATGTCTGTTCCAAATTTTAACTGTGCAGATGTTCATTTTTATTAGTAAGCCCTTATAATTTATATATGAAGAAAAGCCCATGACTGTTCCAAATTTTAATTGTTATTTATGTTTTAATTAGTTTCAATTGTTGTTTTTTCTTAATTTAAAATTTGTATTATGATGTGTTAAGACTTAAGACTTAAGAAGTTAAAACTTGTAAGTTTTTTACTATAATTTAAGCTGTTGTGATTTGAATATTTTAAAGTTTATTGTTACTGTAGTACTTTTAGACTTTTAGATTAGATTTAATGATTATGATTTTAAAGTTTGTTGCTGATTGCTGAATGGAATAGTGATTATTGTTGTTTTACTTCGTTAATTTATATAGACAATATGTAAAGTGTAAACTAACAGTAGTATGTGACCAGAATTATTTTATTTGGTAATTGTGCGAGCTAGAACTCGAGTTGCGAGTTGGCTCGAGTTAACAACGAGCTGAGTTCGAGTCGACGAGACTAGCTCGGATTAGAGTGTAAAATACGAGTCGGCTCGGCTCGTATACTTTATGAGCTAAGTTCGAGTTCATGTGAACTCGCTCGAGTTGGCTCGTATATCAGCCCTACCTGTATTGGTTTGTACTAGTCTTAGGTTTTTGGCACAACAAGTGGTATCAGAGCACAAGTTCGGTGGTACGGTGGTGTGGTACGATTGTCTGGTATGATTTCAATTTGAATAAGAACATGATAAACTCTATTGTAGCATCTATATTTGAGATTGAGAAGTTTGATGGGAAACAAAATTTTGCATTGTGACAAGGCTCGGTTCGTAATACCCTTGTGCTTAAAGATTTGGATGATGCCTTGAGTAGTACCAAATCAATGAAAATAGAGGATGACAAATGAAAAACGTTGCGTGATAAATCTCTTAGTACAATTTAATTTTATTTGTCTAATGAAATTAGAGGTGACTGAACCCGACCCGACTCGAGAAACTTATCCGACTCGTCCGAACCCGATCTGATTTTTTTAAAAAGTCAAACTAACACGACCCGACCCAAATTTGACCTGATTAGACTCGACCCGAGATCAAATGACCTACAATCCAATCGAAATCTATCAAAGATTTGAAAAACAGAACATGTAAATTGACCTGACCCGACCCGATTTCTCTAGAAGGACAAACTGACCTGATCGTCCGACCCGACCCAACCCAACTCGTCTGATTGCCATCTCAAAATGAAATCAAGGCTCCTTTCATAGCTGAAATATGCCCAAATGAGTTATGAATGAAATTAAAAAGCATGTATTTGTTCAAATCCTTGGAAATTGGACAGCTTTAAAAAAGTGATTATACTAGCTTAGGATGGAGAAGGATATGGATTTGAGGGTTCATCTTAGTACGTTTAACACTTTGGTGTGAAATGTATTCAATACGGGTAGAAAGATCGAGGAAGAGGATCAAGTTTGTTTATTCATGGCATCCCTACCAAAGTCGTATGATCTTATTATGATATCTTTGTTAGAGAAGAAGAGTGACATAACTATGTTGGAGGTGATTGTCATCTTTTAGATTATGAGTCATTGAGACAGCGTGAGGAGAATGTGTCAGGATCCTCTGGCGAGCTTGTGATTGCATCGGATTGGTGGCGACGGAAAAGGTCGGGTCACGGTACATGCCATAAGTGCGGCAAAGCCGTCACTTTCGACGGGATTGTCCCAAGAGACAGCTGGATCGTCCACCTACCCTCTGGAGTCGATCACACGACGGTTGCGATTGGTGATGACGGTGATGTCATTATGCGTGTGGATGAGGAGGATATGTATGAGACTGTTGGTGACGGGATGAACAGTGATAGCGGTGGACGCCGGTAGTACCTTGGTGTTAGACTCTGTGAGTACATTCCATATTTGTCCTCGAAGGGATTGGTTTAATTCTTTTCGAGAGGTGTCCGGTGGGACCGTGACTTTGGCTGATATATCGATCTTGTTGGTTTGTAGAGTTGGTACGATTAGGTTTCGAATGTGGAATGGTATGATACGTACTATTACTGATGTTCGATATGTACTTGGTGTATGAAAGAGTCTTGTGTCACTTAGTGAGTTGGATTCATGCAGGTATGAGCTACGGATTCGCGGTGGGTCCATGGAGGTACTTCGTGGTGACATGGTTGTCATTCAGGGTACTAGACGCGGTGGTCTCTTTGAGATGGCCGGTACGGTGGAGTCCGCGTCCACTGTCGTATCGATTAGCACTCCTGCTTGCAGAGTTGTAGGAGGTGATGACATGAATTGTTGTGGTGAAGCTACGACGGTTGAGATATATTACATGGCTATGAGTGTCATTACATAGTTGTCTGGACAAAGGGTAGCTGGAGGCAGGTTTGGTCGTCTAAATTTTTTTGATGTCTTGGGATGGGTGGAGGTAGACATGGACATGCAGGGGTGGTGTTGCATGGGACATTGGATCTGTACAGCCACGGACCATGAACTCGGGTCTAATGCGGTGAGTCTTTGGACTAGGAAACTCGGGGAGGCAAATGAGATATCGATAAATAATTATTGGGGCTATGACGGCTGGTATAGAATGAGTTGTTGATTTGAGCCTAGGATGGAAATTACTAAGTTTTTAGGTCCAAATTCAGTTTTGACCCATGTACTAATCGTTTTTAGGTCCAAATTCAGTTTTGACCCATGTACTCATCTCTTGATTTTTATTTATTTTCTTGACCTATTCATTTCTCCAGAAAAGAGCTCCTGAAAAGTTAGGGTTGTTATAATATTTCGTGGTTGGTGACTGTTCCATCTTGTATGCCTTGAACAAAAGAAAGTGAGAGGAAAAATAGAAAAGAGAGAGTGAAAAAGATTTTGATAGAATGATTACTTGTTATAGTAATTGAAATACTTTTGTAATCTCCTTATTTTATAGTGAGTTTATTAGTTGTTTGTCTGTTGGTAGAGTAGGCTCGGCCGAATCATTTTATCTCTTGTGTCTCCTCTTATGTATTTGTTTGACTCGATCTATTCCGTAGTACTTTATTGTGGTTAGTTGGTTATATGTGTTGATCGGTTTTATTTCTAATTTTTTGGGATTCCCTTTGTGTGTGGGATTGTTCTATTTATGGTTGATTTGAAGCTGTTTATTGGTAGTTGGTACCTTCTGTATCGGTTTGCATCAATCTTGGGTTTTTGGCTCACAACAGTATTGTAACGTTTTGCATAAAAAAAGTTTCTGTTTAAAAAAATGAGCAAACAACAAACCTGAGATATCGATTTGAGAAGCCTTGATGCAATGAAAAAGATACAGTCTGCTTCATAGAACATAGAAAAAGAAAACAAAGATGTGCAATTGAGAACGAATTTATAAAAAGCAGACAAATACTGGCATGCAGTTCAATCCTTATTCCTTAGAGATGTACCTAGCAACTGGGATAAACAGAGGATATCACATTTCTATAAGTACTTCAATTCATTTTCGTCTTATCTTTTCTCATCTGATATGAAGTTGCTTAATCAATATTGTCCAAATTTAGAAGAGGGACATGCCTGTTATGAATCCTTTATGGTCCCTGATAATTCCCGTCTCCACAATTCCAGGATGAACGGCATTTATTATTATATTCATCTTTTTCTCCTAAGAAAATTTAAATCAAACACAAGTACTGTAAGAAGGGGGAAAATAGTAGCATGATTGACAGTATACTATATGGCATCTCAGAATTGTAGCACTTTAGGCTCAAAAAACAAAGATACCTTCAATTGATTCGCTAATTCTCTTGTGTGCAAAATATTAGCTAACTTTGACTGTGCATAAGCACGTGTGGCGTTGTATCTGCACGAAAACATAAAATTATATCAGAACTTTTGTTATTTTCAAAGGGTTTGGTTTAGATTCAAAGACTTTGAACTCAAAAATTGAGTCAAAATCTTTCTCATCCGTTGATTTTGCGTTGAGATTCATACTTTTTATTTATTCAAAGTTTTTCTCTCATTTTTGTATGAATCTCAATGCAAGATCAATGGTTGAGAGAGGCTTTGAAATAATTTTTTAGTTCAAAACCCTTTGAATCTACCCAGATCCATTTTCAAAGGCATATTGTTCGTTGGAGGAAATCAACTAATTAGTATACCACATGCTTCTCTTGTTACAATTTAGCTAATTTAATATCATTTTTTTTTACAAAAAGAACAACAAACTTATTTGGATGGAAAATTGCAACCAAATTTATATATGAAAATAAAAGTTAGTGTACCTAATCTCAAATTTACCTCCAGACATCAAATAATATTATTAACAAAAACATTTTAGTAACAAGAACATAAAAAATTTCTAATAAATTGAAGATCGTCATACACTTTGGGTTTGAGAATGTCGTGTAGATGAAAACCTTCTTTAACCCATTTGTGTATCATTGATGAAATATTGATTATCCTTCCCTGCCTCCCAGTTTCTCTGGCTGTCTCTTCCATTTTTTGTAGCAGAGCCTCAGTCAATACAAAATGGCCTGCATGAATCATTCATTGAATTAGTAGTTAATTAGATTAATTAAGTTCACATACGTGGAGATTTACAATAATTTCAGGGGCAAAATAAAATGTCATTCAGTATTTATTTTATTTTTACTTCTTTTTCTTTGGAATAAAGAGGAGAAGAATTAATGCACTTCAAAAAGTTCCACTCATATATATTGAATAGATTAAAAATTTGCAGTAAAATACCCAAGTAATTTGTAGAACAGGACAACTCATACTTGTCATCGGTCAACTTGAGCTTTCTACTAAACCTTCCTGCATTATTTCTGTCAAATTGAAAGTGTAAAACAACAACATGACAATTAAGGTAAGGTAAGCCTTTTAGACTACAAATAGGTTCGGGAAAAAGTTCATCTGATCAACCTGAGAAAGTAATAATTAAGGAAACAGCCACAAACTGAAGCACACATAACACATGCAAGCAGCAGTGTTGAATTAATGTTGATGAACTCACATGAGGATGTTAAGAGGCAGAGGGAGAGAGAGAAAGTGAGAACAGAAGCAGCGGATGGAGGTCAAGGAGCTGAGGTCTAACTCCGACACATGAATCTGCGCCGCGGGGTTCTCTCGAAGAATCCTCTCTCTGGCTTCATTCCCTCTCTTCACATCTCTCGCAGGAAGAACAACACTCACTCCTCTCTTCGCCAACACTCTCGCTGTTTCGAATCCAATCCCTGACGTGCCACCTGTATATTTACACATGGCAGTAAGCAACTAACTATTAATTATATATGTCAGCATGCTGCAGTTTAATTTCTTTCTAAATAATTTATTAATATATATTACCTATACCTAGTACTTAAATGCCAGTAATTGTCAGTATCAGGAAATTCAAGATACAGAATTAATGTACTTGCAGAACCGTTTTCCAATAAATTGTTATAACAATTATCGGGTAGAATTAAGCTCCTACATATGTTTTTGTATTAACTGTGGATAACCTAGTAATTAATAAGTTTAAGATTCAAGAAAACAGGAAAACAGAACTGTCCAGGTGCCTACTTCATAACTAAATCAGAGATAACTGTTTTATATTAATTTTGTACGGCCTGAGTTATTATAATCACACGCACTTCCAAAGTTTGAAATAAATAATTGAGCTGCAAATATATAATGGTAACCTAACTATAGCTATATATGTATATATATGTAGAGAGAGAGAGAGAGAGAGAGAGAGAGGAGACCAGTGATGAGAGCAGTGAGATTGGGAGGAAGAGAGAGATTTTGAGTTACTTCTTCAGCAGTGGAAGCAGAGCCATGGCCACTAGGGCCAGGCCACCCCATCAAATATCTTATTACCTCCTTCATGGTACTCCACCTGCAGGCAACTCCTTATCCCCTTACATGCGCATGATCGATCTCTCCTATAAAAGAATTGGAATTAATTAAGGCACGCTTCTGGGTATATATTATGTTTGAACAAAGGAGTGCCAGCTCGCACAGTTGTGTTGTGGGGCGCGTGTCCTCTGGATTACTCTACAATTCTGTTTGTTAATTTAAACTGTCAAATTTGTGTAACAGTTGAGTCAGTAACGATTTAGATTTACAAAACAGTTGAGTCAGTAACGATTTAGATTTACAAAACAGTTACTTTAATATATATTAAAGTAATTTAGGAGATGTGGATCCGGTGAAGAGAGTATCATGCATGTAACCATGCGCGCTTCTTCATTAAAACTGATTAAATAAACTACGTGGTCAATGAAATTAATGAATTATTCCATCTCTTGTATAAGGGATAAGGGATAAGGATTAGGTAGGGATGTCAATGGATACAGATGGAGATATTTTCATTATCATATTTATATAAAATTATTCTTATCCATACTCTATTCTTATCCATTAAAATTAAACTTATTCATATTCTACTCTTGCCTATTAAAATTAAATAGTTAACCAAATAGCAACGGATGCTAATGAATAATATTAATATATTACTTAGTTTATCATCATATACAAACTCATTTCTTTTATACAAATATATCTTTATTTTCTTAGTATAAAATTAAAATATAATTATACAATCAATTCTAACTTGAGTCATTTCAAAATAAATAAATTAAAAAATATAAATATCTCTCGTCAAACTTTTTAACGAGAAAATAAATATATTAAAAATAAAATAATATCTTATTTAAAATAAAATCTTATATTATCTCATTCAATCATTTTAATAAGTACTCTACTAAATATTATTTAAATATTATAATTTATAAGATAGTTAAATTTAGAGAAAATAATAATTATAATACATAATAATTAAGACACAAAATTCAAAATAACTAACATAGAAAAAAATTTATTATACGAGATAATTATTTGAAATAATTTAAATTATTTTTTAATAATTTATCCTATAAGACAAATGAATATGTAATAATCTTTACCCATAACATTATCCATTTACTTAACGATTTTTTTTTATTCTTATCCATATTAAATAAGTTAACTATTTTTTTTACATATATTCATTTTATCGAATAATATACTAATGGATAAATGAGTAAAAAACATCAAAGAATTGGGACTTTCTTTTTTTCAGGAGCTGATCGAGATTAATGAACTGCAATTAAATAATTGTGTTTATGAGGCCACAATGTGGAGACCAAGAGGACACTAAAGACAAAAATGTGTTTGGACTTTGGAGTGCAGTGCAGACTGTGCAGTGCACATATATATGAATAGAACAGAATAGTTGATTAGTTGGTACACGTAGTTTTCGTTGAAAGAGAGAGAAAAGGAAAGGCCAAAAGGGAAGGGGGACAAGTCAAATTAAAACCATACAACCCCACCAACAGAGCGTGAGTGGAGCTTTACGAATTGTATTATGCGTGTTGGGATAATTTGGGGAAGAAGGATTCACTTGGGAGGCAGTGACATGGACAAGCTTCCATGCTAGGTTCTAATTGCACAAACACTGGAACAGAATGGGACCTACTTGTGAAATCTGGTCTACCCTCTCAAATACGACTCTCGGATCCTTTGTGTCACACCCCCACCCCCACCCCCCAATTTTATTAAAACTTTCTGAATTTAATTGTATTCTTTTTTTTAATTCAGTGGAGATGACGGTGTCCGGCACAGTTTAATTGACAGCATCGCTTCCCCCCTGGGCCAACATTTCATACTTTTTTCCAACTAAACCAGCTAGCTAGCTCTAGCTACTACGTAAATTTTGCAAGGATATGTGAGCTACTTGCTAGCTAGGAAACATTCAGGGTTAGAAACTTAGAATGCATTAATTAATTTAATCAGATGCCGAGTTCTGGCATTACTTCATAATATATATGTGCAATTTCAACTCAACATTAAGCCTGGTCAGACTTTAGTTAATCAAGATTACTTGCTCGGATGTTTAAGACAGACACCAGTGAATCATGATTGCATGAAACTACCATATATAAAGAAAATAATAAAATAAAGTTCTACATTGTAGTTGTAGAAGAAACAAAATAAGCATGCAAGACCCACAACCAGTTAGTATGCACTATGCAGTGAAAAGCAAGAGTGGCTATGATACCATGCCTGACTCCCCCACTTACAGCAACCGCGCAGTTGCATGTCATCTCAATTGTATGAACTGCACTCTGGAAACAACCATGCCCCCCCCCCCCCCCTCTTTCCTTTCTGCAACTGCCAACTGGGCATGCATGCATTGACTCACTTTTCTCTCCTGACCAGATTTCGAGTTTTTCTGGTTTAAAAATTCCAAAGCTGGGTACCTAGCTACTACTACTCTCCAGGCAACTTTGTCAGACTATATATCATACCTTTTATCTTGCATCTCTGCTAGGAATGCAATTGGATCAATTTTCCTCTCCCTTTCTTCAATTAAACTGATAAATCACAACCTGTCAAGTACCCAAACTCCCCTAAATTTCTTCTTCTTCTTTTCCCAAAATTTAAATTTATTTAATTTGAAGTTACTTCATATTTATTTATATCTCAGGGTCTTGTTTGCTATACAAGGAGCCACGATAGCTCTTCTTTGGATGGCGCGCGAACTCACCACTCATATAAAAATACCGCTCTCTCGGATTAACGACAGAGAAATAAAAAGAACGAAGTGAAAATAAAGAAGAAAAATGAGAAGGAAGTAGTTTTCTGATAATTTTGATTAGGCCTTGACCCTTTGTTGGTACTGATCTCTCTGTTGTGTGTTGTCTGGTGGATTTGTTGGTACTGATCTCTCTTTCCTCTGTTCAGTATTTCGATCTTGTGTGATGTGTGATGTGTGTTGTGGTTGCTTTAGGACTAATTCAAGGCCGAGTCCCTGTAAACCGTTATTCCTACTTTCTACATCGATTATTTGAGGTGCTAGCTTAACTAATATATTTTGATACCGGCCGGCGTTGTGCGATGTCAAGAAATATGAATTTAAGAACTTGATAAATTAATTAACTTAGAGCTATAACATGATTGATCCAATTAATTCTGAAGGCGGATTGTGTCTTTCTATATACGATAAATAAAACAAAGAACCGACATAACTAAATGAAAATTATATTAATAAATATCATTGTGATTTGGATAGATGTCGCGAGTCGATACAAGGAACATCTTGTATAGAGTCAAAAATCAAAATCATTTCGTATAAAGTAATTGAATTTTTTTATAACTTATATTTAATTATTATTCGTTATAAAGATTAATTGATTTCTAACTTGTGATATGGAACGATGACCTACATTGTTTGAATTGATTGTATGTAGATAATCGGACTTTGTTATAACTTGTATTTGAATATTATCCGTTATTTAAATTATTGACTTGATCTTAATTGTGTTGGTTGATCTTTAACTTGTGATATAGGTCGATAACTTGAATTGTCTAAATTGTGTGAATTGTGGATTGATCATGACTTATAATATGTATCAATGACTTGAATTGTGTGAATTGAATATTGAATAAATGTGAATAAATGAAACTGATCAAATTATGCATAGTTGTACAAGTCATGAGTGACCCTTTTGTTAACCTGAAAGAGATGGTTCACAACCTATAAAGGTTGTGAGCGAAACTAAGCTCTATGGAGTCTTACTTATTAACGGATGAATGTGATATATTTTTCGTACCACTGAGTCTGACTTGTGATTTTTATATATATATATAATTGTTGAGTATATGCTTAATAATTTTAATTATATATTAAGAATGTATTATTCTAATTTAAATATTTTTATTGAACTATTTATTATAGATAAGCTGCATCATTAAATAATCAGTTACTCACTTTTATAACTGATTTGGTTTTATTTTTATCTCTTTTTTTTTTTTTTTTTTTTGATAACGTAGGTTACGGATCCTCAAATAAATAAATGCAGAAGATATCATATTCGTTGCTACTCAGTCTAATACGTTACAGATATATCCACGGTCATTGTTTATTATTACTTATCCGACAACAACTGTAGGAATTAATTTGCTCCAGGTTGTCTATTGACTAGTGCTGATCAAAACACCAAACTTTACAATCTTTTCAATTTTATGAAAACAGATGTGGACCCCACTTTATAACTTCCCTGCACAAAGTGAGCCTCCATTAAGAATTAAGAATTTAATTAAGATATTAGCGCACATAGATAGATTCCGGAACTATAGTTACTTGTCATACAAAAGCATTTCACATCCTAGTTTTAACATTGAAATGCTGTCATAGTGTCATATATGTCTATTTGCGCTATATCTCGTGCGCACTGGTGACAGGTTGACAGCCCAATAAAAAGAGGAGCATGTGGAATTATTAATGGTCACCTCTCTAATTAAATCAACTCAAGTTAATTGTTTTCTTTGTAAAAAGACGGTGTACTGGATACTCACCTACTTAAAATGTACCATTAATGGAGTGTTACGAATGGATAGTTCATTTCTAGGTCTGTCAATAGTCCCTTTTGCCCATTTTCTCTAATCTTATCTTTTTTCATAAGGTGAGTAAAGATAAATATTTTTCTTTTAACTTAACGGGTTTAATATAGATAAGAACAAAATTATTAACTTATTAAGTAAGAGTATGAGTAAGGATTATGTTGTATTTGTTATCTTTAATTAGGACAAAAAATACGAAATAATATAGATAATGAAACTGATATTATATTTTTTTAATATTTTATTATATTATGTTAGCGCGGAGGGTCCTAAACAAGACAATCACGCATACAAAGAGGACAATCATCAACGCAAAGAGGATCGTGATTGTTAGGATAAGAATTTGGCGAGACAAGGGCCGAGGGAGGCCGCCGCATGGCCTCCCCGACAGATTTAGGGTTTTCAAATGGAGAGAGCAAGAGGCAGTAGAAACTCAAATGGTTATTATTCTCTCTCTTCTTCTTATCTACTTTAGTCTATTACAAAATATACATAAATAAAGATACAAGTCCAACGGGGCCACAAAATAATTTGAGCCATATTCTAACAATTTCCACTTTGGACCGAATTGTGCCAAAAATAAACTAAGTATAAAACTAATCTAAATAATATGCTAAAAACATAAAGATACAACTAGTAAAAACTAGCAACAAAAGTTAGCACAATACTAAAATCAAGCATCACAAATAAGCCCATCAAAATCCACTTTAGCCGAAATTGTGCTCCAAATAAATATTGCTAGACCAAGCATAACGAACACAACACCGAAAGATGAGTAATACCTTCATGCAATCCGAACGAGACTCAACACCTTTATAGCCTCAAATGATTGCCACAAACTCGATCTCGATGATTGGCCAATGATGAATAAAGGGTTAAAATCCAAATTATACAACCTCCCGAATGACAATGATATAGTTTCAAGATGCAACACCCGCGTCCATACAACCTATTAGGTGGCAAAAAGCTTCAAATCATATGAAACACACACATATCCCCAAATCCGGAACAACAATGGTACCAATTCAAATCTTTAAATCTCATGGAGTATCAACATCCCAAAAGCGGGACAACAAAAGTACCATCGACCACACTAACAAAAACTATGTCAAGTCGGAATATCCGATCATACATATTGTCACTCTTTCAAAATCGAAAAGAAGGTCACAACCAACATTCAAGTACCCATACCACAAAAGGATAAATGATGTCAAACTCTCATAATACATAATCTAAGCCAATATAACTCCATCTTCTTGATGATTGTCTCAACTTTTTAATGGTCGGCTAGAATGCACAATCTCATGCCTTAACACCAACCCAACAAATGTTGATACTAATCACATAATCCCTAAGGTGACAAATGATTTATATCACAAGAGAGCATAAATATATAACCGACAAGGCACACACATAAATAAGGCTATATCAAGGTCCATCCAACAAATGTTGATACTAATCACACAATGTTACTAGGAAAGGCTATATCAAGGTCCATCCAAAAATAAGACAAACTCCAAATATAACTATCATCACATACCTTAAGTTCCACAAAATACTAATACTCGATTCATCAATCGCTAATTCAACAAAACACTACCATCAATCCAGAAACACTGGAATCACACAAATCTCACTAAATGATCAAAAATCTAAATCAAATAATAGAAATATTGACCATTCAAACTAGAAGTGAGAGTCTACTCGCATGATACACAAAGCTTTGAGGTGAGCCAAGTAGTGTATAACGGATTGGGAAGAAAACAACTAAGTGTATAATTCGAGATAGAATCACGAATGATAAATGAGCTTGTTAAATGACCTTACCCGTCTTTCAAATATAAATACCGACATATCCAAAAGCATCCAAACACAGATCAAATTATTCATCAAATCCGGAAGGTGCCTCACTCCCGTCAAACACGGAACATTCATCATGCACCATAACCATCACTATGCCAACACCGGCCTCAAAAATGATTATTGTACAAAAGAACTTATTTATAAATTGTCTCAACCGAGAATATAATCATAATGCTCCGAAATAAAACCCTAAGAAACCCCAAGATAATACACAAGTTTCCGAACTCTTGGAGTTAAACAAATCTTGCCCAAATTACCTATCGACCCTTCAGCCAATACTCAAATCAACACATTTGTCATCAATAAAATCCATCTCATCTCCAAACAAACAAACACCAATTAACAAATTCTCCAAATTAGCTAAATCTTAAATCGCACCAATCAACTACATGCACGGCTCACAAAAGAATGGGTATAAAAGTGAGATTCTAGTCCACAACAAATCACCCAGCGGCCCATACCATTGGTCTTGACGTGGCTCACAACCAAAGTGAAAACTTGGAGAGGCCTGGTGTTATCGCGGTCCACAAAGCATATCGCCAAAATGGAGAGGAGTTGTCCACGTACCGTCGCGACTCACAGAAGTAATCACGCATAACTCATCTGGTTTTCGCAAAGCTCACCAAAACAAAATCGCCAAGCGATGGTTGGGAAAATACACAACGAGTGAATGAACCAGACTGAACGAATAGCGCAGCAACGAACGGCGATGAAACTTGGCTGAAGAAACGAAAGCACAAACTCGTGCTCTGATACCAGTTTGTTAGCGCGGAGGGCCCTAAACAGGAATAATCCCGCACACAAAGAGGACAATCATCAACGCAAAGAGGATCGTGATTGTTAGGATAAGAATTTAGCGAGGCGAGGGCCGAGGGAGGCCGCCGCACGGCCTCCTCGGCGGATCTAGGGTTTTCAAATGGAGAGAACAAAGGCAAAGCAAAAACTCAAATGACTATTATTCTCTCTCTTCTTCTTATCTACTTTAGTCTATTACAAAATGTATATAAATAAAGATACAAGCTCAACGGGTCACAAAATAATTCGGACCGTACTCTAACATATTATGTATATATTGTGCTTCAAGTACTATATATTTATTTGTTTGTTTATATATTTTGTTAAATTATTTAATAATTATCTATTATTTGTTCGTTTTCCATTAATCTCTAACGATGAGAATAAAATATGGGCACGACTAGAATTAATGAATAAAATCATAAAATTAATTATAAATAATTAAATATGGAAAATACCTACCCGACATATACTCATTGACACTCCTATTAATTTCTATCTAAATCAATCTTATAAAAATTTATTCCATGTCATTTCATTTCATTTCAGGAAGAAGTTGTATGTCTAGATGCCCATTTACAGCATGGCAAAGGACCCTACATTGAGGAACGATTAACTTTATGTCACCTAGTCTAAAATCTATATCCTATATGGCAGATATATATAAAGGTGACATAAAGAATAATCTATATCCTACATATATAAATAGGTGACATAAAGAATAATTGAAAAAGATTAATTTCTCCTTGTATGTGTGGCGAGTCATTAAATTGTGACTATAAAAGCCAACAGTGAAATCATTAATTTCTTTATGAGATTTAAACATGTCTTTTTTTCTAAAAAATTTACAAATATAATATAAAAAAATATTATGTATATTTAAATAAAAATTGGGACAGTGAAACCCCATTCTTTATTTCTAGATCCTCCTCCGCCAGCGTACTTCAGATAAGAATTATATATATATTCGGTGTCTTCACTCTTCAAGATAGGGAAGAGGGTCAAAGATGGCCCTTTGCCTTTATTTACACTCTGTTGCCTGCTAGTCCTGTGGACCTGTAGTGATGATGCGTGAGACTTAACTATTTTTTTATGGTTTATGTTTAATGGATCGCACTATAGAGTGAAAATAATACTGATAATAATTATTCTATACAGTATGAATCGCACTATAAATTAGGACCCCAAAGATACGATCCTCGGTTGCTTATAATTGCCAAGCGTAGTTTCTTCGAATTCACATCCGCTAGCTGTTGTAATTAATTATAATGATAGATTTTGATGACAGATTGACAAATGAGATGTGATCAATTTCTATGATCCGTAAAATATAATTAATCTGTCTTAACCAAGGAGAGGCTGCATGCAAACGGCAGACAACTTAACTTGGCTGCTAATTAAGAACTGGCTACAGGGCAGCACTTGCACACTCACACTGTCTTGAAGGGCACTCCTAGAAACACATCAACACCTATTCCTTGAATGCTCATATGCGCTATCAATCTGGCACTCCATTCCAAGTAAATGGCGTACTAATAACTACTTAAACTAAATGGCTCAATCAGAAACACAAGTATTCACAAATGCTATATATAATTTTAGTTTATACATTTTATGACGGATTTAAGTCTTAAAACTTTACTTTTTAGATTTAATTTAGTTTATTTAGGGTTTGATTTGCATCAAGTTCAAATTACTGTGTAGTTCTATTGACATTTCCAATTTGAGAATAAATTCAAAGGATAATGAAGTTTAGAGCATAAATCAATGGAGATTGTGTTAGTAAATTATTGTTGCTTAAGGGAAATAATTTAAAAAATAATAATAATTCTTCATTAATAGATCTAGTGTCAAAATTATTTCTCAACGGGTTTACTTAAGTGTCTAACTAACAAAAAAAAAGGATTAACATTTTTGGTTAATCTCTAAATCAACTTAAAAGAGAGATGACTCGATCGACAACCCTCTTGTTTGTCTTCCTCCTCCAATAGTGGTGGTGGCAAGCTTTTCACTTATGAAGTCTCCAAAATATCTATCAAAGTTTAAAAAGATGTTAATCAATCTCGACTAAAAGATTTACTATTAACAAACCTTAAATTCTAGTTTAACTCTCTTGTAAAAATCTAAAACTTTTAAGGAGGATTTGTTCTCAATATATGAGAGGAGAGGAAGAGAGAAAGAGCACTTTAAATTTTCATCCAAAATAGAAGAAGAGAGAGAAAGTAACACTTGAAACAAGAAAACACTTACTTAAATAGTTTAGGACTTAGAGCATCTAATGTCATCCATCTCTAGACATTCATGGACCATCAAATGATGTAATTTTGAGCTTCAATGTTATTTTAATTATACTTATTTTTCTCTTCTTTTTATAAATCTCAATATCCAATTTATATCACATATAAATATATGAGCTTTATTTATCTTCTTATGTGTTGATTTAATTCATAATCATGTCACACATGTTATAAATTATTTTAAGATTATTTTAATACTATCCAATAGCATAAAATTGCTCATATATTAATATTATAGACTTACTAAAATTAATTCTAATATTTATAATTAATTCTGACTATGTCATATACATATCCGATATGTTATATTAATATATTCTCTTTTAATATTTTATGGCGTGACCCTTTGGGATCCATCATGTTGGCAATGAAATTAAATTATTTAATTTCATTGATCAATAGTACGACTAGTCAAGTTACATTGTTTATTCAAATGATATGGATGCATATGTCAACTAATTTGTGATC
Organism: Schoenoplectus tabernaemontani; assembly: GCA_037127355.1. NCBI lineage: Eukaryota > Viridiplantae > Streptophyta > Magnoliopsida > Poales > Cyperaceae > Schoenoplectus > Schoenoplectus tabernaemontani. The sequence continues at coordinate 24,226,904 of CM073742.1, read as the reverse complement.
CTTGAAACATAAGAATATATTTTTGTGTCATTTTTTTGCTACATAATATCTTAATAATTGCAAACTAGGAATGTGTCATTTTTTTCAATTATTCTTTTTTGATTTTCTGAAGATTAATTATGATATAATTAATCATTAATTATATTACATAAACATAATTTATCTTCATCAAAGGGCTCATAGATATCATCATTTATATCATATATAGAGAGCAATGATATCTTGATGTGTATTATTCCTCCATACAAGTCATATACATTGCAGTAACTATCTATATAATACTTCGATTTAAGTAAGCATTGAACAATACCAACAATGCACGTGTCACATTTAGGAATAATAAACATCTCAATCTTAGAATTCAAGACACAATAAAATATCAATGACACGTAATACAATCCATATGACATTTTATTTTTTGGTATGTTTAATGCTACACAACTCCTTGTATAGCATTTGTGTGATTAGATCGATAACTCATCATCGAGTGATCTATAAAATTTAGTCAACATCTACCTCACACACTTATCTTATTATAATTAATTTATGCTCCTTGTTAATTATCAAGATCAGAGACGTTATAGTAGTTATATTTATTTCATTAGTGGAGCTCTATAATTCAAGTTATCAACTCAAATGATCTATAAAATATGTTAACTCAAGAAATAAATGATATAATTATCCATTAATAAACTAAATAAGACATCAAATGATTGGTTGGATCTATGACACATATCAATAGATTGAAGTAAAATAGAAGCTTCAATTTATACCATTGGGTCCGAATTCCATCACCTGTTCGGACCGAATAAAAGGAAGGATGATCAACACATTTCAAAAACTTAGCTTATTTGCACTTCAGTCTAACTGATCTCAGTTATCCTATTCGGACCAAACCTTGGCCCACTTCAAACCTTTAGCCGGATTTGAAGAACTCAGCCCAGTCGACCCCTTTGCCTGTTCAGACTGAATGATTAAATTGGGCCAATGATTGAATAGATTAAATTGGGTGCTAGCGCGATTTTATTATTTTTATGTGATTTCATAGTCTCTGAAGTTATTTTTAGGTTTTTGTTATAAAAAGGTGTCCATAAATTATCTTAAATAATTCTGAACATTAAGAGATAATTTTAGAGGGAGAAATTTTCATTTTCTTCCTGAGAGGGAGAGAAGACAAGGAAAAGAGATTAAAACTTAGCGTAACTTTTATTCTCTTTATGATTTCTTTTCTATTTTTTTATGATTTTCTCTCTTCCATGAAAAAGTAGACTTTATTTTAGGACACTAGATATATAACTTGAAACTTGTAACATTTAAACGTACTTATGTGTTCCTTTATTCTTAATTTATGTGAACTGCTTTTGTGCATTAATTCGTATTGTGTTTGAATTGATTTGTTTAATGCTTATATTAGTAATCTACTTAGAATTAAAAAAATTAAGTTGTGTAGAATAATAAATTATAAATAACCCTTAGATAATTGTGTGACTCTTTTTCGCGTCTTTCACCGTCCTGAAAAGAAACTGGAAAATGAATTACGGAAGAAGGACACGGAGATCCCTCTAAGTGTGCATTGGGTATATTTATATGAATTTGATATGCACATTTAAAGATTTTTTAGTGATTATGGATTCTTTAAGATTTCAATGGGCGCAAACCCTCATTATTAATTAACTTGGGCTTTGAACCCAGGGAATCTCTTATTAAGAAAGAAAAAATTAATAAAATAGCTAAGCAATTTTAAGTGGTTGTTGTGAGTAAGGGCAGGGGAGATATGGATTTTTCAAGGTAATCTACATCTTGTGACATTCAATTAATGGCAGTTCAGACCATGAGTCTTGATTAATGGCAACTCAGACCATGAGTCTCGATTAATGACAGCTCATACCATGTGAATGTTAGAATGCAAAATGTGAAGCTTGAAGCGTTATGTCAGCTCAACACTAAGGACTAGTTATCGAAAAAGACGGAGAAGATTTTTTATCGTCTTTAACTAATCTTCTAGATCATGAACGTGAAGCGTTATGTCAGCTCATTGATCTAGACATTCAGATACCTCGATGATCTATATAGAGATACTGAATGATTCCCGAGATATGAAATATTGAGTTATGTCTCCTTATCAACTCAAATATCAAGATCAGGGCGAATCTTCTAAAATAGAAGATGTGAACGATCTTTTAGATTATGAATCTGAAGCGTTGCATTTTTTTTTGTTTCAGATTAAGTTTGATTTATTTTTAAATTGAATTTTATTTTATTTGATAGAATGATGTCTTTCTTTTTCTCATTATTTTTTTTTTTTACTTGTGTTTTATTTTATTTTATTTATTTGATATTTAAATTTATCTTTTTATTTGAATTTATTTAGTCTTCAATGTTCAGTGTTATTTATTTTTTTATTTTGATTTTTTTTAGGTTAAGAATGATTTAATTTTCAAATTTATTTTTTTATTTGATAAAAAAATACAATCTTTTATTTTTTATTATTTTTTTTAATTGTATTTTCATTTATTTATTAATATGTTAATTTAAGAATGATTTAACACCTTTCTTTCTCAAAATCTCACCAAGCTGACCCCTTCCTTTCCCTACCAAAACCGAGACCAAAGCCCTCCCAATATTCCCTCCCGTGCACCACTCTCAACCACCATTTCCAACCGCCACCTAGCCTAACCATCTCGCTCTACTCTCCTTCACCACCTCCACTCCTCTATTCTCTACTTTTCTCCCTCCTAAGTCGAAAATCACCACCTCTTCATAATTTTGGCCTCCACACAAAAATCAAGATATCGACCAAATTTAGAGCCCAAAATAAAAATGAAATCTCATATTCTTGCTCTTCACTTCATCCTTTACGCATCTATACCTCTCGAGTTTATCAATTCCGTCGAAACCCGAAAACCCTAGATTTTGACCCATTTGACCCATCTCACCATCATGCCTCCAAAAGACAAAAGACAAGGCCACTACCTCTCAACCACCCACGAAGAAATGAGGTATTGTATACACACCAACTGGCTGGACCTACACGAATCCAATCCCATAACAAGACTTACAGGAAGCACAATGGCCTAAAAGCGCACTTCCTTACCGCAACATCACATGGTTGAAACCTGAGTACAAGGAACGGTTTGACAAACTTGTCAACCGTAGAGTATTATTTTCTCATTTTATTGATATTGAAATAACTCAATCTTTAGGAATTTATGATGAGGTCAAAATGCTTTATGAAAATATTGATATTTGGGAATTCAAATCAACTATTGTACCGACGTATAAGACCCTTATCTATGAGTTTTTGTCTAGTTTTGAGCATTCTGATGATTGTGAACTCATTCAATTCCAACTAGACGGTGTAAAACATATTAAGGGTTTCAAACACTGAACAAAATCCTAGGGTTTTCAAATGAACATATTGACATATACCATTCCCAACCAAAATTTGCACTAAAACTTTCCCCCCCCCCCCCCCCGAGATAATATGGCATCCCAAATTCAACATTCTATCATTAGGTATGTTCATCGGGTTTTGGCCAACAAATTTTTTGGCCGAGGGGAGCTCCGGAAAAATTTAATGTTGATGAATGGTTTTTTCTAGTTTGAATGTTGAAAAATCAGAGGAACAAGTGAAGCCTAACATTGGCTTCTTCGCGATGCGCTATTTGTGTCAAATTGCTGATAGTCCAAAGAAAAAAAGGCGAGTTCGTGGTGGGTGGCATCATCACTCGAATTGTCATGCACTAACACCTTATCAAGGATTCATTGTACCATGTCAAGGGCATTGGTGAGTGCATTGTGAACACCCGCTACCTCATCCAATGCAATCTATTAAGGCATGAAGACCTATACATTGTCAATGACACACCTAACAGTAGCATCATGCACCTACTAATGGATGAGCCACTGGATCTCAAAAACTACAACACATAGTACATCTACATTCTTGAGTTGATCGATGATGATAAGAAGTCACCTCCACCTCTCATCGCTCGCGAGCAACGAGCCCGCCATCAAACTCAGTCATATGCGGAAGCCTCTAGCTCATAGGCGCAACCAGAACACCAAGGACCCAATGCCTCGTATGACAAGGTATACGAGTAGCTCCTGAGCATCAACAATAACCTCACCTTGGCCCCACTTGGGACCGAATAAGAGAGGAGCCCCAATACTTAGCCGGATTTGAAGAAAGCCCAACTGACCCCTTTGCCTGTTCGGACCGAAAGAAGTATGGATTTGGACCAAATAAGTCAAAAATTAGGTGTAGCCACGATTTTGTTATTTTTTAGGTGATTTCTTCATTTTCTGAAGTTATTTTTAGGTTTCTACTATAAAAAGGGGTCTAGAAACTATCTTGAATCATCCTGGACATTAAGAGGCAGTTTTAGAGAGAGAAGATTTTATTTTTCTTCAGGAAAGAGAGAAGACAAGAAAAAGAGATTGAAATTGAGCATAAAATTATTTTCTCTTTATGATTTTTTCTGATTTTTATTGATATTTTTTATGATTTTCTCTTCCATAGAAGAGTAGACTTTGTTCTAAGACAATAAACATGTAACTTGAAACTTATAGAATTTAATCGTACTTGCTTGTTTGTTTGTTCTTAATTTATATGAACTGTTTTGTGCATGAATACGAATTATGCTTGAATTGATTTGTTTTATAATTGTATTAGTAATCTGCTTAGAATTAGAAACATTAAGTTGCGTAAATTCATAAATTACAAATAACTCTTATATTATACATATTTTGAGAGAATTATTTAGATTTCTAATCCAAATCTGATGATACTCTAACCCATAAGCGTTATTTAGTCTTAGATCAAATATTTAATCATGAAGTCCAAGTTAAATGATTTTTTTCTAAAATTTTAAAATAATTAATCGGGAATACTTAATCATGAAGTTTACCCCAATTAAAATACAATACTAAATCCTAACTAAAAATTAGTACTAAAATAGAAAATAACCCTCACCATATTAAGAATAAACTTATAAATAGTATAATCAACACTCAAACTCTAAATCCCTTTTATCTTTGATAAAATCCTAATTTTTATTCAAGTCTTCATCTTTAGTTATAATTTAAAATAGTTTATTTATGTTAATAACTTAAATTATTTTTTATGAGATCGACATCTATTTTACTACACAATAGATCGTGTGCTTACGACTGACCGATTATTTTAGTATTAGATTATTTTATTAATTTGAAAAATATCACAACAATTTAGCAAGCAATTATTACAAGAAAATAACAGCAAAAAATATTCCAGAAGACAAATACAAGTGTGCCATAAATATCTGGAGAGCAGCGTCTCCAATCCCTTACGAGTTACAACTATAATCCTATCAAAACATACACAATAAAATCTTCCAAATATCACAAAAAGTATTTTGAGATCTTCTACAAAATGGAGCAAGATGTGGTATACTTAAGGCATGCATTGGAACCCTAGATGAGTCTTAGTTCATATTCTCCTGCCATAGTGATGTACCTCACCCATGGTAATGCCTGGTACCCACTCTTTTCAATTATCTTCAGGTATCTCACCTGTAATTTTAATCAAATCAGTGGTTAATATTGAATTATGCTATTACCTTGTACAAGTGTGACTTCAATCTTTATTAAAATGTCACATGACCAGCCCCTTATGTTATTGAGTATCAGATCAAAAAATATTGGAAAAACAAAAATCAGTCACTAATAATGCTAATTAAGTTTCTAATCATTTCATGAAAGGAACAATGGTCCACCACATTTGCTGCTATCTGTCATGACATGGACCAAATAACTCAAACAGGTCGTCCGACAGGGTGCGGAGGGGCATTGATGCAAGATGGATGGAGCTTTCTGAAATTATACTTTTCACATTTTACAGACTCTGGATATTTTGAGATACAGTAAGGATGTATCAGCATTTTAGTACCCCTCAAAATTCTACCTATGGATGTGGAATGTCAACATAATTGCTTCTAAAAGCAAGAAACCTGATCCATTTCCCATCACTAACCCAGCTGTGATAGATGGTGCATGCAGTGTTAGACATACTTAGCACCCTAAAAGGAACCAGATCAATTCAATCAACTAAAACATGGGGAAGCAACTGCACAGACATAGGGACACAGAGAGCAGCAAAAGTAATCAAATACCAAATTTCAACCGTGGCATACTGGGCTGACTGGGGGATGTTCGGTAATACAATCAATACTGGAGTCAAGTTTGAATACATAGCAACATGTGCATATCCTAAGGCTGCTACTACAATCTTCAAGTCACTAATCAAAATGATTTAAGGTCTCTCTTTCTTTTGATGAAAAAACTATTGTTCTGAATGAAGTACAAGAATTCCAATTTCATATAAATTGACTTAAAGATGGGTTCATTACAAATTACACCTGATATTTCCTAAGAATTGAACTAACAGACAACATTTTCAAATTAACTATTAACAACCAGCATCTGGTCTCACCAGGTAATTCTAATTTTATTCAAGACTTCAGAGATAGAATAATTTTCCATAACTTCACATTATAGCAACATATACCCCTCCATAACTAGTTCAAATAAACTCCATAACTAGAATGTTGGGTGTTCAAATAAATTATTTTAGACCGATTTGGTTTCGGATACAAGTTGCAACTAACACAAAAATGTTGGGTGTTTTAGACCAATGATTTCAGTATCTTACGATTCACGATACGAATCGTACAATACGGTACAATTTTACAGTATTAATATTTGACTATTTATTATTTAATGTAATGTACATTATGTGTTAGTGTGTAAATGTGTTAGTATAATACTCATAGAATTATTCACAAGGTATAAAACTATAAATGTGTCTTCTCTGTGTAGTGTGTACATATTAGAAAATTTGTACATTTTATAATTTATCTTTTTCAAGATGTCTTCTCTGTGTTACAGTGTTAATATTTAAATTGTACATTTGTCCATGACTTTCTTTTACAAATTAACAGTATTTTTGAGAATTGACAATGAAGTGGTTTATTTTGATAGTGTTTAATGGTCATATAGCATGCAACATAATGTTGCGCCATAGAAGTACGATAGATTTTGTTATTGAAACTTTCTTTTAATGAAATTCATTTGTAACTAGTTATATTACTTAATTTCTAGAATAACTTAGTGTATCTTAAACAATTCGATACGATACTAAATATTACGATACACGATATATTGTACGATTTGAAATCATTGTTTTAGACTAACAATGAGAAATAGCAGGATATTAAATTTGATAACTACAGAGGAAAAATAAGAGGGGAGAAATGAAAAACAGAAAAATCAGAAATTACCTGAATACCAGAGACGGTAAAATAAGGGATCTCAAATTTCACACGAATTGGGGGTTTTTTCTCAGGTGCTCCCTCTTCAGCTGTTATACTAGGAAGGCTAAACTCAGCTCTACACATGTACTCCTACAGAGATTCAAGACAACAAAGCAAAAATTAAAAAAAATAAAATGGTTTCAACAACTTCGCTTTAGGCATAATGATAACTAACAAGCCAGTACAGATTTTGACATTGCCCTATCTGATGAACTTGGTATTGAAGTTAAGCACGAACTAGTAGGCAACAGAGTAATAATAACCAAGAACTGAAAATAAGTTTGGTCAAACAAAGTACAATGAGAACAAGGATCAATACTGGGCAGTTTCAATACAGCACATCACAAATGGTTATGCTTGATTGAGCTCAAATAAGTTAAACAGTCCTTTATGATTATTTTTTTGCATCAACATAAAATTGACAGTCTCCTTAAACTTCAGAACAATTGAAGTAATTACATAATAATTTCAACCATACATCTGATCTAACTTGGTCCCACTAAAGACCAGGCCCAGTTCACTTCAAACCTGCCCAAGGTCCATTACATTCTCTGCCCCAAAAAAAAAAAAAAAAAAAAAAAGAAACAGAAAAGAAAGAAGTACCTTGCCACCAGGAAAGGATTTAATTTTCCAGACCAAAGCATCATTTTCAGGAGCATATGCGGCTGAACCCATAGAAGTTCTTATATTAGGGTTTGTTGAATCAGCTGGGACTGGAACCTCTATCTCTACATTTGTTGCAGTGCTACACAATGGCAAAGAAAACCAAAGTAACATATGCCAACATAAAGCCAAAATGAAATTGGGAAAAAGCTAAGTTCAAATGGAAGGTACCTTCTTTCCTTAAACTGGCTTCTAGCCTTGACCATAAGCTCGATACGACTTTTTGAATGCTTCTCCACTTGTGCCTCCACCCATATCAATGGTTTCACCTTTTATTTATTTAGAAGTTTATAACACAAAGGCAGATAGATTGTTGAGAATATGATCTAAAAGGTAATAAATTTGTTCACATAGATGTACCCAAAATGAGAAATGTTCAGTCTGCTTGTGCAAAACTAATCAAAAAACTCTGAGCATTGAATTAGTAGCCAATGCATCCTTCTTTTGTAGCTTAGTACATCAAGAGATAAGATTTTCACATTGGATAATTTTGAAGAAAAACTGGGAAGGTAAGTTATTAGGACCTCCAGATTTTCAAGAAGTTCACAGGTCATTTCCATATTTTCTTGGTAAGACATTAAACTTTCAATTGCTTGCAAGGCGGAAAAGGTAAATACCCATAAAGAAATCTCAACAAAGAATAAAAATGGATACTTAACTAAAAAAACAGATGTTACAAAATGGGGGGCAAAAAAAAAGAAAACCTGAGTGCTAAGCCGGTATGTCATTAAATCAAAAGAACCATCTGGTGGTATGAAGGATATGGTTCTATCATTCTCAAAGCGGGCCAATCGGACACACCTTCAACAAAAGTAAAGCTAAAATAAATTTCTTGTCTTTGCTAAAGAACTTTATAAATATGCTAGAGAAAATTCAGAAGTGCTCAAAGAAAATGAACATGAATAAACAGAAGCTGTCAAATTTAACTTGTATACCTTTCGACCAACACATTGACACTAAATATCAAAAACCTATTCATCATCTTCTGCATAGTCAAATGGAAGGTTATATGTGTGATAGTTCCATAATTTTTTTGCAATAGATTTAAACTTAGAATCTCTAGGGTATGTAATATGTCTGTTTCACCTTTCAACATTTGAAAAGACAACATATCAAATCATTTTTCTTTAACATATCAAATCATTTTTCTTTTGAGTATAGGTGAGGAGCAAGGGGAGGGGGTCTGAAGCCCAACATAACATCTCAGTTGACTAACCCTGACTATAAAAGTACCAAAACGGCAGAAAACATGATCAGATAGAGATAATGATAAAGGTACAAACTGGTGAAATTTGATGTCATCCAAATCAATAGCTTTCCCTTTGGTGGCGCGACCCTGAGCTTCTAGAAGGACCCTGTCATTTAGTCCCAGCTTACACTCTGGCATTCCACTGCAGTCAAGTATTTTTCCAATTAGTTGAGCAAAGAATTACACACTAAAAGGGATACAGGAGATGCCACACATAGCTCCAGGTGTTCACTGTTTTCAGTGATCTGTCTTAAATCAATTATCGTTTTTTGTTTCCTTAAATTTTGTTTTAAGAGAGTTTTTTAATTATTTCAAGCATACCATTGAACTGATATTATCTAGCCTTCAAATAGTACAATTGAATTTTTCTGATACTGGCTTGTACCAGAGCAGCAGCTATTATCCTTTCCTTTTACATCAAGGAGAGGCACAAGTTTAGCTTCATGGATATGGTGTGGAGTATCAGTCAAATGACATCAAGTTCCAAAAATAAATTACCTCAAGTAAGTTCTCATTTTTAATGCACCGACAACATCAGACCGGATAATCTGGCCATTGCTGTTCACTAGAATATTCACACTCTCTACCACGTCCAAGAACACCTACAATTTATATCACACATATATATATAAGCAAGTAGCATGCATTATGATAGTGGTGCTTTCTTCAAAAAGTTCAAGTTGGGCACAGTAATCTCTCATCACCTTTTCGTCTCATTCTGGATTCAGTTATAGAAATGACCAAACTACAACTAGAATACCCTACGTGCTTATTAAGACAACATGTACCTCATTCTTCTTATACCGGATTCCTTCACTTCTCCAAGAGACAGCATTGGTGACAGCCATCGGAGGCCTTTGAGTGACCTCCATTCGGTATGCATCCGTCTTTATAAACTCACTGAGTATCTTCGCCTCAGTGTATTGCGGGTACCCAAAATCCATCATCTCATCTAACAGCTCGTACTTCAATTCACAAACAAATTGGAAAAAGAAAAATCAAATTGTTGACTTATGAGAGACATGCTCTTATTTGTATGTCAGTAAGCCTAACTAGTACATGGAGATATTAAATTGCCATTACATAAACTAATATATTGCCTTCCAAAGCTACATAAATCAGAACATAGCAATTTTACAAAAAAAAAAAAAAAAAAAAAAAAAAAAAAAAAGAAAGTAAAAAACAGGAAAAATGATTATTCTTCTCACCACTACAACAAAGTTATCTCTTAGAGATTCTTCCTCTAATTCTTCAAAATAATGCTTGAATACCTGCAAAAAGGAAATCATAACTTTTCTTATAAAGGTATAACAGTACCAGCAGGAAAATTATGTCCATCATAATCATAGGAATAGTAACAGGAAAAGAACATGAACCGTGATTCTGCACAACTAATATACAGTAAAGTTTCACAATTTTGCACCAGTGGCAATCCATTACATGGTACTTCTTGGTTATCTTTAGGTCAGATCTGAAACTATTAGCATTACCAGTTCGCATTGGTTTCTGTTTCTTTCTGTTTATATGATTGCACGAATGAGATCGTAAGTTAAACTAAAATTTTGGGCATAATACCAACATCTAGTTCAACTGAAGCAAAGCATGATGAATCAGATTCTTCTTTCACACATCTCTGGAATCAGTTTTCAAGTACCAGTTCATCAAAAGAAAAAAGTTTTCAAGTACCAGTGTGGCATAGATGAGAGCAATGGTCTGGTACTGATGATATCGAATAAATTTGAGTAAATTAATTACATTAAATCATAAAGCACTCACATCAACAACTCGATGAAGAAAAAGGAGTATACTTGCTGCATTACAATTCTGTCTAGCAGCAGTCAATAGAAATACATTATTATGTTGTATGAACATGTATGCTACCCCATCATCATGCACCACTGGTGACTGTGACTCTGGATCCGCCTGAATTACAAACACAAAATCTGATTTAAGAAACAACATCAGATCAATTTTAAAATCATGCCTCGCTAGGAGAGTTTTCCTATTTAGCATCTGAAAAGTCTCAAATGTTACATAGGAACCAGGAACGATACCTGAAACCTTACACATCTTAATAATTCCAAAATAAATAAAAAACACAATTGGGCATCAACTATGAGATCTTATAGTTGAAATCAGATCTGGCATGGCTAAAAGACTGGTTTAAAATTATATACACTAAGAAATGTCACCCAAACACTCTCCTCCGCAGTGGTTCTTTTGCCCCCTTCAAAAAGGTGAATCTGACGCTCTTCGTTTCATGACAAGCAGGACAATGATGCAGATAGGAACTATTTCCTCAAATTTCAAATTTCAAGTTCTAGGAACTGGTTCGGATCATCAGATGATTGATATATAAAATGTCGGATCTTAAGTTCAAGTATGGGATCCGAGAGGGTGAAGAGGAAAGCACCTCTTTTTCGATTAGTTTTGTGAAGAATCGCTCAGCCTGGACAGCCGAGACGTCACCACGGTAGTCTCGCCATACTAGGACGCGACCCTTTATGTCAAGTAGGAAGAGAGCTGAGACAGCTCCCGCCATGGATGCGCTCTGACACCCTCACTCGTCGATCGCGCCAGATCAGATGAAATCAACTGTTGAATCTAGATCTGGCTGCAGTAAGCTCCCTTATCATTCACTATTTTCTCTGTTTCCTTCCGATGGAAATGCGTCGGAGGAGCTTCCCTAATCGAGCAGAGAGAGAGAGAGAAGGGAAGAGAGGTGCAAGTCGGGGTGTGCAAAAAGTATTAGTTTAATTGATTTAAACCGAATTTTTAAATTTTAAATTATTTTGATTTTTTTAATTTAAAATTTTTAGTTTGTTGAAAATTTTAACTAATTTGATTTTTTTATAAATCGGATAAAATGAATAATTTAAATTTTATTAAATAAATTTGTTTTACTTGATATTAATAAATATTATATCAAAAATAATCCAAATATATTTATTTTCTATATATTTTCTTTAGTTATTATTTTATTTTTTAACTATTTATTTTTATTAAATTTTATAACTTTTAATATTATATTTCTCTTTAAATAATATAATTTCGGTTTAACTGAATAAAATGAATAAAAATTTATTTTATTTTATTTGGTTGATATATTTTAAAAGTTTGATTCAATTTAAAATTTGACAAACTGAAAAAGTTTATGATGTATATCATTTGCACACCCGTGGGTGGGAGGGATGTTTCTATCTTACTCTTTTCCCTTGGGGCCTGTTCGGAGAGAGCCCACAAATAGGATTGGATATAAGAATTGAAGTGAAAAATGGGCAGATGGGTAAAAGAAAATTCATTCTGAGGGTATGTTCGTTTTCTTCCGAAAATGAATTAAGAGACTATTGTTCGTGTGGGGAAAAGAAATTAAATCTGGGTAAACTTAATTTTTCTCACAGTCGTGAACAAAATCCGAACCCTGAGTGTTTGTTTCTCACCTCCGCAAGAATGGTCCGAACAGGTGGAGGAAGCTGGTGTTTTCCTTTCCAATTTCCAGTGACAATTAGTCCAAGTAGGACTGTAATATCTTTAGATGCTGACATTAGATCTGCTTATGTTACTGACAAATTTATCTGTTTATGTTAATGATAAATTATCAGTTAAGCTAAGCGGTGTTTATTTTAGGCAAGTTTGCTAATTTAACCGTGTATCTTGATTCTTGTCCTTTTTTCGTTACTTTTTTTTTGTTGAATCTGTTGTGGTCTCTTGCTTGAAAAAAATTTTCAGTTCATAGCACCATCATTGTTGATAAACATAATATCTTGATTGTGATTTTAAGTCATCGGGGTCTAACTTGAAAATAACATCAATGTAACCTCTAACAATGAGTTTGGTCTCCCGACCATATACTATAAAGCTCTCCTTAGTCATTCTCAAGTATTTTAGAATATTTTTGACAGCTTCTCAATGAGATTTACTGGGATTTATCTGATATCCTTTTGTTATGCTCAAAGCATAAGAGACATCAGGGCGAATGCATATCATAGTGTACATGGTAAAACCAATGGCGAAAGTATATGATATCTTGCTCATATATTCTTGCTCACCAATAGTCGAAAACACACTAGTTGCTAAGATGTACACCATATGACATAGGTAAGAATCCCCTCTCGAAATCTTTCATGGTTAATCTCTTTAGCACTTTGTCAATGTATGTGGCTTAATCCAATAAGCTTCTTGGATCTATCTCTATAGATCCGTATATCTAACATGCAAATATTCTCGCTCAAGTCTTTCATTGAGAACGACTTTATCAACGAAGACTTGATAGATCTCGTTAGGGAGATGTCATTCTCAATCATAAGTATATCATCCACCTACAAGACTAGAAATATAACTGAGCTCTCATTCAATTTCTTATATACACAAAGTTCCTCTTTGCATTTGACAAAATTAATTTTTTTGACATCTTTGTTAAAGTGAATGTTCCAACTTCTTAGTGCTTGATTGAGTCCATAAATGTATCGCTAAAGCTTGCATACTTTTTCAGCATTCTTAGAATCAACAAAACCCTCAGGTTATGTCATATACAATTTCTTTTCTAAATTACTATTTAGAAATGCATTTTTGACATCTATTTGTTATATTTCTTAATCATGAAATGCGCTTTGGTCATTCTTGACGAGCGTCAAGAATAATTAACTACAATATTTTGAATGGACTTAAACATAGAAACACTATTCATCATGTAGGAATTATTTACAAATCAAAAGATGGTTAGCTATATTATTTTTATTATTATATATATTTTTATACATTTTTTTTTTTTAGATCTATAATAGCTAAAAGAAATCATTATTAATATCCTATCTTATTTATTATACTATTCATTATTATTATTTCTTTTATTATTTCTATTTATTATCTATAGAAAAGTATAATATTTTTATTATTAGTTGAAAATAGCCATAAGAGATGAAATTCATTATATTTTTATTGCAACTATTATTTTTATTGCATTTTATTCATCAAAAATATTTTTATTGTATATTTGTATAGAAATAACAAAAGAAATGCAATTCATTTTATTATAAAACTATATTATCATTCTTTATTATAGAAGAAAATGTATTTATTATCTATTATCATGGTAGTATATATTTTTGTATTTTTCTTTTATGCTATTTATTTTTATTATTCTTTTTACAGAAAATAACAACATAATATCTATTATTATTTATTATATTTTTTATTTATCAAAGAATATAGCTAATCTCATTATTTATCATGGCATATTACTATCATCATTATTATTTCATGGAAAATCACTTGAAAAATCACTAAAATATACCTAGTTATTATTCATGATTTTATTTGTATTTTTGGGATTTTTATAGTATGTAAAATGACAAGTCAAAGCTAAGTCAAATATATCAATATATATAATGTCTTTTGCTTTTAAATTGTTTTAACATGATTATATTTTTAAAACTGAAATATTATTGTATAGAAAAATAGTATGAAAAATAAGGAAATTTTAGAAACAAATTTGAGTCAATTTGGGGTTATATTTCTTAATCATGAAAACAAACAAAAATTTCTCATCATAATCATAATGGACATATGAACAATTACCTCTAAACTTGAATAGTAATCCAAATCGGTTAGCTTCTGTGTAATCTCTCTTTCTCTCTGTAATTGGCGTTTAATAGTGAATGGATGCTCTCAATTACTCTGCTAATGGATGTTTATGGATGTATATCTCTACTGTTGTTGGATTTTCAGTTTATATAAGCTAATTAGGCCGATCAATCCCAATTGTGATTGGTTCATTGTCTTCACTCGGATTGCCACTGGATGCATCTCCACCCTTCATTACACTCGCTTGGATGGTTGAGATCAAGTTGTGCTTGTTGTGGAACTTGAACTTCAATACTTTTTCTGCATATCCTTTGACTCGTCGTAGCGATTTTGTTTGACTTCACACTCTCAATTACTCATATAGCTCAAGCCCGACAAGCGGGCCGAGGCTATTACTTGCTATTTAAACACTCCATGATCACTCTTAATGCCATTTCATTCATTCACCATTTCCAATTTCACCGAGCTCTCTTCGCCCCGTTCCTTCTTTTGATCAATTAGCATCTCATACCTCAAATTGCCTCATCAATCCACCTCCATCAAGGCCGTCTTGCCTCAAAGGATCCACCTTGTAGTGCAATTTGATCTCCAGAGTGTCAATTCATCTCTTCCTATCAATTCAATTTTAGGTAATAAACCGATTTCATCCTTTGTTCATTTCTTTTCATCTGTTGATTCGATAACACCTATCATTTTGTCGCCTAATCATCACCATCAGTCGAGATCATCTTCAATCATGGTGAGGCGTCAAGGGAAACGGAAGGCGCGAGCGTGCTTGAATCGGGTAATGGCGAGAAGAAGAGGAGGAGAAGGTTCTACTGGTCAAGCTTGGATGCATACGGCGCGCGTGATCCAAAGAGCAGAGAGAGAAGAGCGAACGGCATAGGCTCGCGCAGGAGTTTATTTCTCTCTCACTTTCCTTTTAAATTCACGTTACGTTGAGGCGAATGAATAATAGCTATATAGACTTGGTTCATGGCTTAACTATGCGCCTGAATCTCTGATGTTGTTTGACATCTATTTGTTATATTTCTTAATCATGAAATGCGGCAATAACTACAATATTTTGAATGGACTTAAACATAGCAAACAAACAAAAATTTCTCATCATAATCAACTCCTCGAATTTGACGAAAGTCTTTCGCTACCAGTCGTGTGTTATACATAGTCAGATTATCATTTATGTCTAGAAGATATACTTGTTCTTAATAGGTCTCATCCTCAAGGTGGTTCAATCAAGTTTCAAACCTGATTGTCATACATGAATTATATCTCAAATTTCATGGCTCTAAGTCACTCATCAGAGTCGAACCTATTCATCGCTTCCTTATAGGTCATGAAATCTTCAGTGTCTAGCACCATCACCTCATGAAGTCTCATGTACCTCTCAGGTGCACGAACTATCCAAATTGACCAGCGTAGAATGGACATTGATTCTTCTTAAAGTACTTCTTCCACAACTCTTTGTGGGTTTAGTCCTCTTGAACTTGTTCGATAGGCTTTTGTGGTGATGATTGGACTTCTTCCACAATCACTTGTGGAATATGTCCTACAGCACTCCTACTAGCCTTCATATTCAATGTTGAGGATACGCAATCATCTTAGATTGTGTTATTGAGTGGTGTCTCTTAAACCTCTTCAATAGATACCACACTCCTACTACTTTCTCTTAAGAGAAACTCTTTCTCCAAGAATATCACATGACGAGCAACAATAGTTTTATTCTCGGATGGGTAATAGAAGTAGTAGCGCCTAGTCTCCTTAGGATAACTTACAAAGAAATATTTATCCAATTTGGGTTCTAGCTTATCAGACATCAACCTCGTGACATAAGAATCGCGACCGAAATTTTAAGAAAAGTTAAATTTGGAACATTTCCAAATCACATCTCATATGATGTATTTTCAACGAATTTTGATGGAACCCTGATAATTAGAATTGTAACGGTTTCAAGCGCATAAGTAAGTTCATTTGACTCATTATGGAACGAACTATGTCAAGTAAATTTATGTTCCTCATTTTGGACACGTCATTCCATTGTGACATTCCTGGAGGAGTGACTTGTTAAATAATTTCACATTCTTTTAGATAAGTCTGAAACTACAGATTCAAATATTCACCCCCATGATCCGATCGTAAGTTTTTTTTTATTTTCTTATTGAGTTAATTTTCTACTTTATTCTTGAACTCTTTGAACTTTTTAAAAAATTCAGACTTTTATTTTATTAAATAGATATAGCCATATCTACTTAAGTCGTCAATAAAAGTGATGAAATATTAAAAACTCTTCTCGCATAAGTATTCATAAGTCTATATACATCACTATGTATTAGACCCAACAAGTCATTTGTCATTTCACCTATCTTGTTGAAAGGGGCCTTGAACATCTTTCTGTTAAACAAGATTCACATGTGTTCAATGACTCAAAGTCAAATTCATCAAGAAGTCTCACTTCTTATAATTTCTTAATGTTATTCTCATTTATATGACCTAAGCGATGATGTCACATGTGAGTCATACTCTCATGAGAAATCTTGAGTCTCTTGTTATTGATATTATACACTGAAAAACTAAATCAAGTAAATATAGACTATTTTTAATCAAAGATGATCCATAAAATATATTATCTCTATAAATGAAACAACACTTATTCTTTATTATAAAATCATAATCATCCATGTCCAAACATGAAATAGAGATAATATTCCTTAAAATAGAGGGTACATAATAAAAATCTTTTAGTTTAAATAAAAAACCCACTAGGTAAATACAACTCTACGGATCTTTTGACAACGGTCACAACACTTATTTTGTTCCCTACCCGAAGTTTTACTTCACCTCTATTCAGTATTCTTCTCTCACTTAGTGACTGTATATTCCAATAAATATGAACCCACGATCCAGTATTCAATACCCAATCGGAAAGAGAGGTAGCCAAATTAATTTTAATAATAAGTATACCTGAAAACAAAGCCGGAACCTTTTTAGCTTTCTTATCCTCCAAGTACTTAGGATAATTTCTCTTCCAATGTCCCTTGCCATGACAATAGAAGCACTCAGCATCACTGACAACCTTTGCCTTTTTTGCTGGAGGTTGGCCTGAGTCTCCACTTGAGTCTGTCCGTTCCTTTTGTCTTCTTAGCCTTGTGCTTCATCTTGTTCTTTCTTTAAGCCTTCCTCGGTCCCTAAGACACCACCAAAACTAATGAAGAACTATTCTTAACATCAATCTCAACGATCTTAAACATGACATGGAGCTCTTGGAGACTCTTGTCCCAGCCCTTCATATTATAGTTCATCTTGAACTCCGAATAATTAGGAGAAATAGAACTCAAGATAAAGTTTGTGGCTAATTATTTGGTCATGGAAGAGTCTAGTATCTCTAGCTGCGCAATCATGCTCATCATCTTGAGCACATACACACTGACCAAGCTCCATTCCTACATCTTGTAGGAGATGAGGTCCATGGTCATTTTATGCCTCTCAAAATGAGCTCGCTCCTAGAATATTTTCTTAAATTTGCTCATGATGAAGCACAAAGTGTTCAATAAAAACTAATTATGCAGCCCGCATCTATCATGGCGACCATGAGAGCATTTATCTCATGCTCATCGTCAAGGTGTTTGTTATAAGCTTTAACCTCATCTATCTTTTCTTTTTCAGGATTAGTTTCAGGGATTGTAAGGTCCAAAATGTATTCTCCGCGCTCATGCTTGAAAATAATTCTCAAGTCATGATCCTAATCGATAAAATTGATTCTGTCAGCATGGAGACGTTCCTTTTCGATGAGAGAACGAAGAAAAGATTTTGTGAATTCGATGAAGTAATGATCTACAATATTTTAAGATTTAGAGTTTAATTTATGAAAAAAATTATTAAAATATTTTTAATAAAAAATTGCTACTATAAAAATAATAACTTGTTTTTATTTGTAGTAGGATCGAAATTCATATTTTCACCAAGTCTCAAGTAAGTATCGACATGAAACTTAAGATTTTGTTATTTTAGATAAGCAACTCCTTGTAATTACATCTCCATATAACTTTTGGGTTACTAATATATCTTCATGTGCTAGTAATCTTTTCTTTAAGGTCCTAAATTATTTAGGTCCCTTATTAATCCAACCTCATTATATTTAGTTTGACATGATTGTCATGCAGTGCGGAGCTTGAGGGAAAAATAAGAGAGAGCCAATGAGATTTAATTACTTGTATTAAGTAATTAGGAAAATCAATTATATTTCCTAAATATAGTTTTACTTAGAAAATTAGTACCATCTATATAATTTTAAGATTGATGGGGGTCCATGGCCCAATTCCTTATAAGGAAGCTTTGCCACTGTTGTCATGCCTCATGACTCCTAAAGATATAAAAATGATGCTCACTAGGGTGAAGCTCGCCACTTAACGATCAATAATTTATCGCGGATAGAATAGGGAGGGAAAATTATCTACTATTAATTTAGGACACAAATGTGAATTTATTTGGTGGTCATGTAAGCATACACTCGTACTTAACATATGACACAATCATCACAAATAAATATCATATTATAAACATTCACAACAAATGGTTGTCGGTTTGTCTTGCCTTTGTGAAACTCCTTTTGCTTAGCTTGCTTCATCTTTCATCTTCATGATAGATGCGTCATTTATCAAATAAAATACCTCCAATTCCTACTTAGAACTAAATCTAAAAGAATTGAAAGTAAATCACATAAAAGAATCCTCATTCTTTAATAGTTGACATGCAAACCATAAATGAATGTATGAAAGGACAAACTAACACGATCGCCTTAAATAATTAATCTAATTAATTTCATGGGTCATCTTAGGCCGCATTATATGCATTCATATTCAAATAATAATAATGCACAAGATATTGAATTTTAAAAGGCCATACAAACCCACACAGATCCCTACAAAACAACGATAACATAATTCCATACAATATTTGTATTTTATGTCATCACATGAACCATTCATATTTTCTTAAGTTAATTAATTTTAAATTACCAAACATATATCCTCTAGAATTTAAGCTTACAAAATTTAAAAGTACTATCCAAAATTAGATTAATATTTAATCCCAAGATATTTGCTAAAATATTTAAACTATTAAGCAATCACAATCATAGACTTCATAGTTTTAAAATAAAAGTAAAGTATGTTATAAAAAATATTTGACACTCAAATAAAATTTATTAGGTCACAAAAAGTGCCTCTCCAAGTTATATATTTAATTCATTAGATATTTATCACATAAACCCTTCATATAAATATATATACCCAACATATTTTTTGTTATTAAAAAATCTGAAAATTTTTTGGTACCTCTTGCAACAGAAAACAAAAATATCTAAGGAGACAATAAAAATCAAATCATCACATGAATTGACTCATAATAGTCCCTTAACTCTCTTTAAAATTTAATGCACAAATTCAAAATAAAACAAAAGATATAGTCTAAAAAACACAAAAGTCAAGTTCGAGCTCTGTGGAAAATTAGAAACGTTTTTCCTTTCCATTTTTTCGCCCGATACTGACATAATAATTAATTTTCTGATAATGATTATCTTGAAAATCTTCACGATGAATTTATAAATAAATATGAAAAAAAATCTTAAAAATAAAAAAAATAACTTATGGATATGTTATACTTATAGATTGACGGTGATTCAAATTTTATGTAATTTCATTATCGTTTGATAGTCCATCAAAGACCGTAAAATTATAATCGTTGTAAATTATATAAAATTTTAATGTTCCTTGATGGAGTATCAAACGATAATAAAATTATATGAAATTTGAATCACCATCAATCTATAAGTAGAAGAACATATTCATATGATTTTTTTTCTATTTTTAAATTTTTTTAGTATTTATTTGAAAATCCATTATCAAGATTATCAAAATAACCCATTGTTAAGTGATCTCCACCTAAACATATGCATTATTTCTCCTCTTATGTGTTGAATTAATTTATAATCATATCATATATTTTATAAATTATTTTAGAATTATTTTATACTATCATATAACATAAAATTGCTCATATATTAATATCATATAACTTACTAAAATTAATTATAATATTTATAATTAATTTAGAGTATGTCATATGCATATCCGATATGCTATATTAATATATTCTTTTTTAATCTTCTATGATGTGATTTTTTGAGTCCCCATCATGTTGGCAATGAAATTAAAGCATTTAATTTCATTGATAAATGGTACAATTAACCAAGGTACATTGATTATCCAAATGATATGGACCAATTTGTAATCTCTAAAATATAAAAATATATATTTTATTTCAATTATTTACTACATGATGTCTTAACTACAAGATACATTGATTATCCAAATGATGTGAACGAATATATCAACCAATTCATGTTTTCTGAAACATAAAAATATATCTTGTATCAATTATTTGCTACATGATATCTTAATAATTATAAAATAAGAATATGTCATCCTTTTCTAGTTAATCTTTCTTGATTTAATAAAGATTAATTATGATATGATTAATCATTAATCATATTGCATGCATATAATTTATCTTCATTAATGGATCTAGATATATTATCATTTATATCATATATAAAGATCAATGCCATCTTCATGCATATTGTTACTCCACATAAGTCATATATACTGCATTAATTGTCTGTATAACTTCCGATTAGAGTAAGTGTTGGACAATACCAATAATGCATGTGTTGTTGGGTTTTGGTTCAACCAAATCCCGTTAAGGCTTAAGCTGCGGAAAGACCGTAAAACAAAAATTTTATTTATATTTAAGTTAGGGACTAAAGTATGCCGGATGATTATTAAGAGATACATACATTTTAATCCTTCGCAAAAGATCATAAAATATTATTTTATTTCGAACTTAAGCGAAGGGTTAAAATGGTATGTCGGATGATTATCGAGAGATACATACCTCTTTAATCTTTTATAGATCTACTCTATGATTGATTTCTAAAACATTAATCTACTTAACAATCAAATAGATTAATATAAAATTTTATACCTTATTTCTAAATTTCAATTGGAATACAAATCAGCTTGTCTCTGGGTATCACACGTGTGATATCTCTATAGGTTATCCACCAAGATTGACCAGAGAGCGACTTATTTCTTTTGCCAAAAAAATCATAAATCGCGGTTTCTCGCAAAAACACTATTTACCGAGAAAAAGCGAAATAGTACTATTCACGACTCGTAGTTATTCTGTTTCACACAAAGATGCAGAAATACCGCAACTTTCACAAAAACACTATTCACCGATCTCGTGAATTTTGAAACAACCGTAAACCGAGAAAAAGAGAAAATAGAAACTCGAATCGATCATTCGTGATATGATACGAACTGAATTAGTATGTTTTTTCTCTCATCCCACCCCTCTATTTATAGCATTTCAAAAAGTTTATCAAAATTACCAAAATATCATTAAATTTTGGCCAAATTATCAAAATGCCATTACTTGGTTGGCAAGAATATAAAGTTGGCCAAATTTACCAAAATTTAATTATTTGATTGGCAAGAATATAAAGTTGACCAAATTTATAAGTTTTTCATTGGGCTATTTTGGGTTTTTTTGGGCCTTTTTTGATTTGGGGCTTTTAATTATTAATTAAGCCTTTAATTATTAATGGCTTTCAACCCAAAATTAAAATTCATAATTAACACTTAAATCCAAATCAAATATATATATAATTATGATGTACAATTATATTTATCTCGGTTGTTGTTTCGGTAAATTTATACGACGTGTCTAACACGTTATAAATTCAATCTGGTTTTTATTTCTTATCATCTTTATGATAAATATAATTTAATTATATTATATATAATTAATTATAACCATCTTATTATTAATTATAAATAATTTATAATTAATTAATAAGATTTTTCGATTAACTCTTATGCGGTGTGTGACCGACACAAAGGTGCAGAAATAACCATCTTATTGTTTTAACTTCTATAATCATAGGAAACATCTGACAGAATGCACTATGACCATCCAATTACACATATGATGATGTATTGTACAATATCATGATCAAGTAAACTATTTATTTGTGTTAATTCTTTTGTCTCATAGCTATCAGATCAGTTTCAAGGTAGGTATGTGTCATCCTTGAAAATTTAATCTTTTCTTGATCCTGATAAAATTATTAAATATAATTACTCATATAATTATATCGCTAGCAGATAATCTTACTCTATCAAGGGACCCAGTGATACTATAACTCATATAGAGATACGAGGGACAATAGTACTTTTGGCAAACCATCTCTTCCTCCGCATAAATTATGTATACCGAAGAGCTATCTTTCTAGCCACATTTTACGGACAGCGTTTGGTAGAAATCACACACATACATATCTTATGTAGGAAAGATGAATACCTCATACTTTAGAAGTTAACACTGAATGAAAGCATTAATGACACGAACTCAATTTCATTTAATGTTTCATTCGGGGTCTGTCAAATACGATGTTTCTTGAACATCAAATACGATGTTTCTTGAACATCCATCCACATACTAATCTGATAGTGGTTAATTAGTGTTCTTGTTAATTACCTCAGTTAGTGACTTTTAAGAGTATATTATATATTATGAAGTTTCACAATTCCAGTCATGAACTCGGAAGGATTCATAAATTCAATAATACTCAATGAAACAAAATATCATTTAAATGTCCAATTCATGAACAAAGATTTATATAACAAATTTATCGTATTATTGACTTCAAAATTATTATAAACCTATGTTACCCCGATTCTTCTAAAACACCCTGCACCCCGTATCTGATACGGATTCACGTATGATTCATGTGTGATGCGCACCCGATACTTCAACTGGCGTATCGAGCTATAATTTGGTCAGGATTCAGTCAGGATTCGTTAGGATTCATATTTGATATGTTTTGGATACGTTTCGATAACTTTCATAATTCGCTCTGTCGTTAACCCTAGCCGGCCCTATCCAAATCAGTCACGATTTCATTTGATTTTTTTTCGAGTATCCAAAATTCCAAATCTTCTCTTCCAAATTTCAATCGCCTCCCAGGCTGTCACTCACATCACCGCCTGGTCGATCGTCATTGCCTCTTCTCTTCCATTCTCTCTGTGTGGTGACTAACTGATCACCTCTCACCTCAGCGGCTCAGCAGTCGGCACCATCACCAATCGTCTCAGCGGTTCAGCCCCATCACCTCTCACCTCAGCGGCTCAGCACCATCGCCAATCTCTTAGCCTCTTACCCAATCGCTCAACACCTCAGAGTTGTTGCCACCTGGTGCTCTGACTTCTTGGTTGTCTCATGGTAAGCAATTATTAGATGATAAGTGACAAGTGCTAAGTTAATCACTTAATTGGTTAGGTTGCTAACAAAAGTAGTGGGAATATAGAATTTTTTGTGAGTTATAATTCTTTGCAGATGCGTGTATTGAAATCTTATAAAATTATGTTATCATTGAAGTAAATTTATTATTATTTATTAAGCATAGTCTTATAATCATTATACTGATTTTCTTTTTTGTTTTGTTTGGATAGTGCATAATAATGCAGCACAATCCTACTACCTCTACTCCGATTGTAGATAGAACATGGAGCACTGCTTCAAGTTTAGTTAATGACTCTACCCCACTATGGCAGTATGTGACAAGATTAAAGAGGTCAAAATCCGGAAGAAACACAAAATTCAATTGTAATTTCTGCAAAGTTACATTTACTGGGTCATATTTTAGGGTGAAGACACATTTATTCTAAGTATCAGGATATGGTATTAGATCATGCAACAAGATAACAAAGGATAAAGTAATAAGATTAAAAACAGTACAAGATGAGGCAGAAACAAAGGCAAAGGCAGTAGTACCTAGACAAGTACCGCTACCAAGTGATGGAGAAATTCCAAACGTGGCCCCGCTACCATTGGAAATGAGAAGTGGGAAGAAAAAAGCCATGACACAACTTGAGAAGTCTTGGAATGTGGCTACAAAAATGCAATTGAGGAAGAGATTGATAGAGCATTTTATACATAATGTCCATCTTTTAACCTTACAAAGAACCCCTATTTCATAAAATCTTATGTTATGTTGTCAAATAGTGGTATCGAGGTATTTAAGTCGCCTTCATACAATAAGATTAGAAGCGCTTTGTTAGATAGAGAGAGAATTCATGTTGACCATTTGCTTGAGCCGCTAAAGTGTACTTGGACCCGAAAAGGTTTGTCAATTGTTTGTGATGGGTGGACTGATGTACAAAGAGGCCTCTAATCAACTTTATAGCAATCATTGATGGTGGACCGATATTTCTGAAGGTTGTTAATTGCCAAGGGGAGGTAAAAGATAAGTTTTTTATTTCTTCCATAATTAAAGAAGTAATTGATGAAGTAGGAGCCCAAAATGTGGTACAAGTCATAACTGATAATGCCCCAGTTTGTAAAGCAGCAGGGATGTTGATTGAAACACAATATCCTAATATTTTTTGGACTCCTTGTGTCGTTCACACAGTAAATCTTGCTTTAAATAATATATGTGCTGCAAGAAATACAAAGGCTAATCAAATTATTTACGATGAATGTAGTTGGATAAGCATTGTTGCTTCTGATGTTATTATCATTAAGAATTTCATTAATAATCATGTAATGCGATTGCATATGTACCTACAATGTTGTGATTTAAAGTTATTATCAGCTGCTGAGACACATTTTGCCTCTGTAATAATTGTTTTGAGAAGATTTTTGTAAGTTAAGAGGGGTCTTAAAGAGTTGGTAATAAAGGAAGATTGGAATGAATATCAAGAGAATAATATAGATAAAAGCCAACTTTGTAAGGGAAAAGGTCCTAGATGAAATCAGGTTTTGAAAGAAAAATGAGATTATTCTAGCGTTTACTGAGCCAATTTATGAGATGTTACGGATCACATATACCATGCTTACATTTGGTGTATGAGATGTGGGATAACATGATTGAGAAGGTGAAAGCTGTCATTTATCGCCATGAGGGAAAGACAGAGAATGAAGAATCTTTATTTTTTAATGTTGTGAAGACAATATTATATGATAGATGGGCGAAGAGCAACACCCCTCTTCATTGTTTAGCCTACTCATTGAACCCTAAGTACTGCTTTAGAAGTTATTTTTTTTACTACATTTAGAATTAGACTAATCTCTTCTATTTTAATTGTAATCAATTGAACATTAAATTATCCAATAATTTCTTTTGTTTTACAGCTCAATTCTGGACAGTGAACAAGCCATAATTCTAACTAATTTTTTTAATTAGGTCATGTTCTAAGTCATGTTATCTTCTAAGACAGTGAACAACTCATTGATTTATCACTTATCATTTTTGAAATCTGTACTATAGCCCCAAATGGCTTGAAGATCATCCAAGTCGTGTACCACCGCTTATGGACATAGAGATATCATGATTGAGAAATCAATATGTGAGGAAGCTTTTTCTGAATGTTAGAGAAAGGAGATGCGTGCTTGAAGAATTTTTTAGATTCTCCATTTGTGATGGTGGATTTGATGATTCTGATTCTATCAATGATAGAGGAGAATTAGAGCCTATCAATTGGTGGGCTATTTATGGCGGAGCTGCTCCTAATCTTCAGGTATTAGCTTTAAAGTTCCTTATTCAACCATCTTCATCTTCATGTTGTGAAAGAAATTGGAAGACCTATTCTTTAATCCATGATGCAAAGAGAAATCAAATGACACCAAAACGTGTCGAGGATTTAGTTTTTGTGCACTCTAATCTGAGACTTTTATCAAGAAGATCCGCCGAGTACTATACGGGGGAGACAAAATTTTGGGATGTTGGGGGTGATGCTCATGAGCCATTTGATGGTGCCGAACAACTTACCGTGGCAGATCTTTCACTTGATGAACCTGTGTATGAAAGAGTGGTGTTTGGTGAGGAAGTGAATGATGATTAAATTAGAATCATTATATTGATATTATGTTGTTTAGATATTTATGCCTTAAACATTAATATTGTTTTGTGTTTGCTATATTTTGTGTTATATATGTTATTGTAATATTAATTAGATGTAGAACATACTTTGCCATTTTGCTATGTTGGTCATGGTACTGGTGGTAGTTGATATACGCTATCTGGTATGTTTTGCTATGTTGATACATGCATGTGTGGTACTGGTGGTAGTTTGACTTTAATATTATTTTGTTTTGAACTTTGATATGTTGGTATGTGCTATGTTGCTATTTTGATATTCATAATTTGAACAACTAGTGATAGTGACGTCAATATTGCTTTGTTTTGTTATATTGGTATATGCTATGTTACTATATTATTATTTTGATATTCTGAATGTGAACTCTAAATGGTGTTGTGTTGTGGAAAAATTAAATAATGTAGTTGAATGTAAAAAAAAATTCAAACATTTTAATATATAATGTTTTTTTAATATTTTATATATAATTCAATAATAAATTTAATAATAATAAAAAAATAATACATATTTATTAGATTATTTTTAAAAATTCAAAACTAATATTTAAAAAATAAAAAAAATATTTATATCCCATCATATTTTATTATAAAAAATTTATTAAGATGCATAAATTAAAATTTAAAAATAATTTATTTATATTTTTTAAATTCATAACAAATTTAATCATTAAATTTTAACGCGTAACATCATAACTAACCCTTTATCGTATCGTATATGTATTTATACGAGTCCATTAATATAAACTTTACCTAACCGTATCAGATTCATGACAGTAGCAGCAGTAGTCATTTTAAGCGAAGGGTAAATGAAGAAAGTGCAGCAATAGCATGTCCTATAGACCGGGCCCTTATCACCGGTGTTTATTTTATTCATTAGTTTCTTGGGAGGAAAAAAGGTAAGGAAAGGAAAGGAAAGGAAAACCAAAGCCCTTGCGGCGTGCGCTCTTGGATCGTCAATTCTTGATAACGGAGGTTAGAGAAGAGAAGAATAGAGAGACAAAAGACAGTGTGAGAGATGGGACAAGAGGTCTTCGTCACGGTGGGTACCACAAGTTTCGACAAATTGGTGGCAGCCGTGGATTCCCCCACAGTTAAAGAAGCTCTCTCTCGCAGAGGCTTCTCGCATCTCCAAATCCAGATCGGTCGCGGCACCTATCTCCCCTCCAATGTCTGTTTTCTCTTTTGTCTTATTCTTGTAACTGAACGCTCAGATCCAACCAGCCTCACTTCCAGTTTTTAGTTTATTATCACAAAATCCTGGTACAACTTCTCAGTTTGTTTCTTATTGCACTTTTAGTTAACTTACATACAATTCAATTTAGGTATCTCAACAAGAGGGTTGCCTGAAGGTTGATTTTTTCAGATTTTCACCTAGTATAGCTGATCATCTGAAAGCCGCTTCGCTTGTCATAAGCCATGCTGGTAAGATCATACACTTGCCCTTAGTCCTGCCTCAGCATTTCAAGTTCATCATTATATGCATATTACAGTATATGAGTAAAAGCTTTACAACTATTATTAGGTCAGCTTCCAGGTGTCAAAATTTTTCAATGGATTCAGTCCATATTGAATATTTGGTTGCAGGATCAGGGAGCATATTTGAGACGTTGCGGTTGAATAAACCCCTAATTGTTGTTGTCAATGAAGATCTGATGGACAACCATCAAGCAGAGCTTGCAGAGGAGTTGGCCAACAGAAAACACCTCTTTTTTGCCCGTGGGCCCCACCTACTAGCCGAAACCATAAAGTCCATGGATCTGGAGTCGCTTGTTCCATACACACCTGGAGACCCCAATGATATTGCCGCCCAAATTGATTCTTCACTTGGTTTAACCTCCCCAGCTGAAGGCTCCATTAAAAAAGGAGAAGAAGAAGCAGCCAACATAAGCAAAAGCAAAGCAAAGAAGGATGCGAAAAAGGCTGAGAAAGCCGAGAAGGCTGCTCAGCGACAGCAACAGGCCAGAGCTGCTGCCGCCACAGCAGGAGATTCTGAATCTAATGAGGCAGATCCTCTCGCGTCCAATTATGGTGACATAATTGTGGAAGACATTCAGTCTAAATCCGTCACCGGACGTATCTGGACAGGTATCTACCGTGCCTCCTTTTATTTTATTGCTTGTATATTTTTTACTCTTTTTCTGCTATCCATTATTGAAATAAATACATAAATATATGACAAAGGTGTGGGGGAGCTGTGTGCTGAGATGAACGACAAGAGTGTATTGATTAGGGGAGCAGCACAGGTGATACGGCCAGTGAGCAAGAAGATGGCATTTCTGGTGGTGAGACAAAGCATGAGCACGGTGCAGTGTGTGCTAGTTGTCAGCAAGGATCTTGTCAGTCCTCAAATGGTGCGCTTTGTCACCTCCCTCAGCAAAGAGTCCATTGTGGATGTCGAGGGTGTCATCTCTGTCCCAAATGAGCCCATCAAAGGCACCACCCAACAGGCAATCAATCTGTTTTCTCTACACATCCTTTAGCACCTCCCTTTTCTTTTTTTGTTTCTAATATCCTAATCTGGCTGTATCAAAATTATAGGTTGAGATCCAGGTGAGGAAACTTTATTGCATCAACAGAGCACTAGCAAACCTCCCCATCAACATTGAAGATGCTTCACGCAGTGAGACCGAATTCAAAAAGGCTGAGGAGCGTGGGGAACAACTGGTTCGTGTGGGCCAGGATACCCGGCTCAACTACCGGGTTCTTGACCTGCGTACCCCTGCAAACCAGGCTACCTTTCGCATCCAGTGCCAGGTCGAGAATGCATTCAGGCAGTTCATGCTGTCAGAGGACTTTGTTGGTATCCACAGCCCCAAGCTGGTACCAGGTTCCAGCGAAGGTGGTGCGGCAGTGTTCAAGCTCGACTACAAAGGGCAGCCAGCGTGCTTGGCACAATCACCTCAGCTTTACAAGCAGATGGCCATTTGCGGTGGATTTGGTCGTGTTTTTGAAGTGGGGTCTGTGTTCAGAGCTGAGGATTCCTACACCCATAGGCATCTCTGTGAGTTTGTAGGCCTTGATGTTGAAATGGAGATCAAAGAACACTATTTTGAGGTACTAAAACTTAACTATTTTATTGTAGCCATTCAGTTTTATGCAGTTATTCATATCTTTCCTTGTTTGAGGGTAGCAAGGAAGTAATTTATTACTATTTGAATTTGTTAATTTACTCGATGCAATGCAGGTTTGTGACATAGTGGATAGATTGTTCGTGGCAATGTTTGACCATTTGAACAAGTACTGCAGTAAAGAGCTTGAGACCATCAATCGTCAGTACCCATTTCAACCTCTGAAGGTAATGACTGACATCTCTTTGTTTGGAATTTGCTTCTAGAATAAGTATCTCTTGTATACCCTCTCTTAGAGATTTCTTTTCTGATAGTTCCTGAATTGAATTCTTGCAGTACCTGCCTAAGACGCTTCGTTTGACTTATGATGAGGGAATTCAAATGCTCAAGGTGCATTTACCTTTTTATTTCTACTTTATATATGCTCAACATGAGAGTAACTGTTATTAGCTCGTTTTTTTATTGACTAAATGATGCTTTGTTCTTTACTGGTTTTCGGTATAGAAAATATGCTGTTTTCTTTCTTTGTATGTCTTGGTTGCTGAAGTCATGTCATGGGCTAAAAAGAATGCTGTGTGACATTTTTGGCAATTAGTAATGATGGTTACTAATGATGCATAAGCAGGAAGCAGGTGTAGATGTGGAACCAATGGGGGACCTTAACACTGAGGCTGAGAAAAGATTGGGGAAGCTTGTTAGTGACAAGTTAGTTCTTTTTGCCCTTCCTGTTTATGTAACAATTAACGCGTTCTTTTTTCCCTTCCTGTTTATGTAACAATTAACGCATTCTATCTTTGCAATTACTGACGCTGTTTCCTATAAACAGATATAATACAGAGTTCTATATACTGACGCGATATCCACTGGCGGTCAGGCCCTTCTACACAATGCCCTGTTATGATAACCCTGCTTACAGTAACTCTTTTGACGTCTTTGTTCGAGGTGCCCTCCCTGTACCTTCTCTGTTGACTTTTTCATTCTTAACAGTAACAGGTCCTGAGCTTTTTTACCCCTTTGTGGTATAATATATTTAAAAATGCTAATGTTAGGTGAGGAGATCATATCTGGAGCACAAAGGATACACCTTCCAGAGCTACTGACAAAGCGTGCGGAGGAATGTGGTATTGATGTGAAGACTATTTCTACCTATATTGACTCTTTCAGGTATTGCATCTTACAAACTCCAGATCTCCCTCATGTATTTGTGTTTATCTTTAGAGCTTATTTTGGATTGTGAATATGCTTGCGTAGGTACGGTGCACCTCCACATGGCGGGTTCGGAGTGGGGTTGGAGAGAGTTGTCATGCTGTTCTGTGGCCTCAACAACATCCGGAAAACTTCTCTTTTCCTCGTGACCCACAGAGGCTTGTTCCTTAAGAACCTAATGTGCTTCATAGATACTGATAGTCATTTCCTTTTTGTTCCTTTTCTCCACTTAATCTGAGTACAGCTGTTGTTCGCGTTTTCAAGAATGAGGATGTCTTAGTTCCGGATGTACTTGTAAAGTTATCTTTCTTATCTTATCAGTATTGTCCGTCTGATTCTGTTATTTATTATTTTTCATAAATCGGTATATTTTTACACTGGCAACCATATCAGTACCAGCATATTCACTTGAGGATGCGGAAACACATGCAGTATTTAGGATAATTAATATGAATGGCAAGGTACCAGTCTCTGGTTGAAAGAAAAGAGAAGGGTATACAAGAGATACTTATTCTAGGCTAATAGTAAGCCAAATTATTTAAACATATGATCTAATTATGAACTCACGTCCTTTAAACTCTAATTTTTCTACTCGATAACTGACCAGGTTATACCAAAGTTAAAAGACGTGAGTTCAACTCACGCCATTTAGTTTAAATTATAAGGACGTGAATTTAACTCACGCCCTTTAAATTAACTATATATATAATTTTTATATTATACATATAGATTTTAAACATTCAAATTATAACTTTCTACCAAAAATTATGCTTGTTTGAAATTTGTATTATTCCTTTAGTAATTTTTGTTGAAGTTTTATAATGTTATTTTATTTTTACGTACATGAAAAAAAAAATCAATGTCAGCTCATCATGTATAAAAATTTAAGGTTATTTTTAAAAATTTTAATTATTAAAATTATTTATTAGCATATATAATTAATATATATTTGTATCATTATAATATTTTAAAAAATTAAAAATTAAAATATAATTTAAGTAGTTTAAAATTTAAATAAACAAATACTTAAATATTTTCTAAATCATGCACATAAAATGATAGAAAAATAAAATAATTTGAGAAATTCAATAAAAATATTAACAAATAATTCAAACTACAAATGAGTATATTTTGTTATGGGAAACTCCGATTTGGATGTTTAAATATAATCTGAAAGCTTATGAAAAAATTGACATATATAACATAAAATTATATATAGTTAATTTAAAAGGTTGTGAGTTGAGTTCACGTCTTTTAACTTCGGTATAACACGGTCAGTTATTTGGCATGAAAATTGGTTTTTAAAAGCGTGAGTTGAACTCAAACCCTTAATTAGACATCTGTATAAATTACTTGGCTCTTAGGCTATTAGTGTAGATTTATTTAATAGTATGATTTGTTTAAGCAAAAAATTCCTGAAGACGTTATATTATTCAGCATTATCTCCATGTTTAGCTCACCAATCCCCTCCATTTTTTGTATTTTGGTTTCGAAAATAATAAAAGAAGAGTTAGCAGAGCAGACTAATTTGAAAAAAGATTCTAATTTTATTCTAATTAATATTATAACTCGGATTTCATCCAACAGAATAGTTCTCAAATAAATTATTAAAGGTATAAAAAAATTTAAATATATTCAATAAAATTCTAATTTAAGAAAATTTTGAATATAATTTTTTGAAATACTAAAGAAGTATATAATTAAATGTGATAATATGTAATGAATAATACTAAAAAAAATCTGATCATGTTAAAAGTTAAATTTCACCTAAAGTACATTACACTCATCTATTTAAAATGAGGAGAGAAAATTATATATGAACTATTGAATTTAAGTAAATAAAAAGATATAAACAAAATTAATAGTAAAAAATAGTGATGTGACATGCTTGAAAATTTTAAAAATTTAATCCTCTTTAAAAATTAAGAATACGTTGACAAATTAAGTAAGAAAAGAGACTTTGGTCTCCCAATCCAATATATTTTTCTTTTGCATTCTTCAACTGTTATCGACAAAAGAGGCTCCTAATTAATATGCATCATCGTGTGTATATATGTGTGGATGGAACTTGGGAGGACATTGCAGGAGGCCATTCATTTATTTTCAGTAAAAGCATTTTTTGTCGGGGAAATTCTGAAAACATGATCCAGTATTGATCATGATTTATGTAATAAGCTATATTATTTAATTGGGTTAATCTTCTGACAGGTCACATATTTGATCACTGAAGTTCTATTTATCCATTTTTAGTCACTAAACTTTGATATTTATCCATATTTGATCACTTAAAATTAATTGAAATAAAATTATATTTGTTGCCAAAATTAATTGGAATGAAAAATAGATAAATAAAATAAAATTATATTTATTTTTTTATTAATTTTAATTATTTTTGAGTGATCAAATATGAATAAACATCAAATTTGACTAAAAATGAATAAATATAAATTTAGTGATCAAATATGAATAAATATTAAAGTTCATTTAACTCTATTTAATTATTTGCGTGTAAGTGTATATGTATGGGGCTTTGCAAGTGTCTTATAAAATGCGGCCTCGTCTACAATGGAAACATGGGCCTGCTCATATATGGGCTTTGACTTGTCTTCTAAAAAGAAAGACGAAGTTGAATGATAAAATAGGCAATAGGTAGCAGCACCTTCTACCTTGAATATGTGTCCGTACTTTGTATTTGTATTTGTAGTTGTAGTGTTGCAACTTGCACGCATGCTTCTGGACTGTGCAATGTGCATGCTCCCAATCAAAAATCTACATGTTAAACACTTAATGTAGTATGAGGAGGGATTGAAATCATTTTTTTTTTGTAATATCAAAGTTATATCAAATATTTTTAAAGTTTACAAAGTCTGAACAATTGATCTAAATAGTTCTACATGATGAATATATTAACATAAATTTATAATCCAAAATTTATATATTTTTTGAATTCTTTACTTTTTATTAAGATAGATACAAAATCGTTGTTTTTATACCATTCAATTTTATATCCACCTTAATAAATAATTAAAAAAATTCATAGAAATGTTGAAGTTGATATGCAAGTATATTTTAATATTGAATCTCTCCGCATGTTATATATATTGTATACAAGGGCTCTTCTGCAATGACAGCTCATTTTCTCTCTATCTTTCCCTCAAAAATAAAATAAAATAAGAATAACAGCTCACTTTCTTGTTCTACGTACTACATTGATTACGTTTTATTTTCTTTCTTCTTAATTAATTTTTTATTATATCATCTGGAGATCTGCTTATGTTTACCACCATCGCCTGCAGGGCTGCATGTTCCCAGTGTGTTCATCAAGATTCGTGCAAAGAACTAATAAACTCAAGTGGGGATGTGGGATGGGATCTGAATGATCTGATCATCTGAGGTCGAAACTCGAAAGAAACTCCCCGGACACGGACACAGTCACAGTCACAGTCACAGGTCACATAGACAGGATTCAGGATTCAGGATTCAGGAGCCACAAAATTAATGTCTGCACATGCCAACCTTACGCAAGTTCCCTTCTCCTCATCTCCTCTCCTCTGAGTCCTCTCTTCTCCTCCCACTCGGAACTCAGAACTCGGAGGCACAGCTTCGCAGAATTTTCTTTTCTTTTTCCCCCCAAAACGAGGACCTAAGGCCAAGGGGCAAGGCCCATACAAAATCGTACTTCTCTTTCCTCTTCTCCTTCCTTCCTTCCAAATTCCAATCCCAAGGAGGCTCTACTCATATCTCTCCCCTCCTCAGCTCTCTTCTCTCGCTTCAGCTCCCTCCATTAATGGCCGACGCTGTTGCCAATGGTACCGCATCCATGCTCGACGTCAAGGCCCTGTTTAAACAGATCTACTCCGATCTCAAGAACGACCTACTTCAGGACCCCGCTTTTGATTTCACTCCTGAATCTCGCCAATGGATCGATAAGGTTTTATCTGCCTTTTCCCCGTGCTTTATATTACTAGTTTTTGGCATTTCCACTGTGGTCATGTACGTTGCTACTCACTGTTTGCCTCGCAACAGCTCTAAATCATGACAGATTTATCAGGAGCCCAGATACCAAACATTATTTGCCAAAATGGGCTATTTTTTTCTTCATAAAAGCGATTATCATTTATATAGTACGATGCCAAGAGAGCAATGTACCAAAAAATGATCACAAACTAGATTTCTCCCATTTTCTTATGTGTTTTTTGTATTAATTTTAGTTTAATTGATTTCTGTACAGATGCTGGACTACAATGTACCAGGAGGTCAGTTTGTTCTCCATCTTCAAAGGGACTGAGTGAACATACTTCTCTTTTTTTTTTCTAATTCTCAGGAATGAAAGGATTCATATAGTATGGTAGTCAGTGGCAAAACCACATGCCACATGGGAGGCAATAAGGTCAAATAAACGCAATAAATTTGCAAAACTTAGCATATAAATTTGTATTTTTTTCACCAAATCTATGAACATGTTATAATTAACCTCACTAAACATATTTCTCCTCCTAGACTGATGGTTGTTTGTTACAATTAGTTTATGTCGCAAGCTTATCTTAAGGGGATATTTTTACAAGCTTGCACTGCATTTTTTTGAGAAACTCTTGTCTCTGACCTTCAAAAACCTGAAAAATACCATTATGACGTTCTCATATGGCTCGACAACAAATTTACCGTCTCCTATATTCCTCTCCCATTTTCTAAAAAGAAGCTCAGACATCCCATCAGTTTTCTTTTATATGCTGAATTACTATTACGAATCAAGGTGTAAATTAGGTCTCTTTGAAGAAGTGGAAACAATGGTCATGGCATATATAAGTTTATAGATGTATTTAATTTATGTTATTTCTTATTTCACCACAACATAAGTAATTCTGTGGTTTTAGTGATGATCACACATGAAATTTTCCTTAACAATGGGCATGGCATATATTTGCATTTGCTTATAGTTTATAGATGTATTTAATTTATGTTATTTCTTATTTCATCACAGCATAAGTAATATATGTGGTTTTAGTGACGATAACACATGAAATTTTCCTTAACAATGGACACATGTGCAGGGAAGTTGAACCGTGGCCTCTCTGTGGTCGATAGCTACAAGCTTTTGAAAGGAGGCCGTGAGCTAACACCAGATGAGCTTTATCATGCTTGTGTGTTAGGCTGGTGCATTGAATGGGTAACTAAATCAAATTTATTTTCAGAACCAATTTTTTTCTTGAATTATTGTTTTATTTTTTTTTTGTTCTCAGTTTTATAAGGATTTTTATTTTCAACTGATTTATTGTTTACTTATTAATAAAATATAGCTGCAAGCATATTTTCTGGTGTTGGATGATATCATGGACAATTCTCACACCCGAAGAGGCCAGCCTTGTTGGTTCCGTAACCCTAAGGTATCTCTTCTTTTTGTTTTGTTAATGAAGATCTATTCTTTTTCTTTTAATAAAATTTTGTAACCAAACATTGTAATTTGTTTCCATGCGAGTAGATACCAGTGGCATTGCCTCGTTGGTCTTTTAAGATGAAAATTTATAGTTGATCTCATATATGGATAAAGCCGGTCCTTTATTTTATTGTCAAATACTGGATTGCATTTTCAATTGTTTTAGTCGGTACTTGGTATCTATTCTAAGTTCCTATCCAACTTTAGACAAAACAAAATAGTTTGGTATTAGTGAGTGTGTATATTGATATAATTTATCAACTGAATAGTTCATAATATGCGCCCCCCACCCCCCACCAAACAAAAAAAAAATCCCTCTTACAGGTTGGTCTCATTGCTGCAAATGATGGCATTATTCTAAGAAACCACATTCCCAGGATTCTGAAACGCCACTTCAAAGATAAGTCTTACTATGTGGACCTCCTTGACTTATTTAATGAGGTACTCTTTTTTTTTTAACTCTGAAGTTTTAAAACCATTATGGTACTGTATGGTAATAGATTAAGCCTTATGGCATGGGCTTCCTTGACATATTTAATGGGGAAATTTTTTATTCTTTTATAAATTTCAATTTAAAGTGTATGCCATTGTACAGTATTAGTTATGTACTTTTGTATCATCAGAAGTCTTGTCTGATATGATCTTTACCCAAACACTAAACAACTAGAGAGATAAAAAAATCAAAGTAAGTCGATGATGTTGGTACAATTGGTGTCAATTTAATAGTACTGAAACCATTATTGCAATTTTCACTCCTGTTAAAGGCTTGATGCTCATGTTAATTTGACAGCTTGAAACATCTTGTTTAAGTCTACCTGTTGAAGGACAAGAATACTTTGTCCTTGGTCTAAGGTCAAGGAAAGTAGAAATTTCATGTTAAGGTTTAAATTTCCCTTCATAGTTTGTTTGTTGCATTTCATTTTTCTAACAGGTTGAGTTCCAGACAGCATCCGGACAGCTTTTAGACCTGATCACAACACACGAGGGAGAGAAAGACTTCTCAAAGTACACCCTACCAGTGTATGTTAATTTCTTTTTAAATTAACAAAAAAAAATGTGTAAGGAGGGTTCCTGTGAATTCTTTTGCTACATTTATTGAAAAGTGATTGCTACTATAACTAGCATGATACTAGTCAACCTCTTTTTTTCAATTTTGAATTTATTTTACAGCTATCGGCGTATTGTCCAGTACAAAACTGCTTATTATTCATTCTACCTTCCGGTAAGTTTATATGAGTAGCTTGTGAAGTTATAAATATCTAGTTTGTTGTCTTGTTTTGCTGTGTTATGCACCTGTATTACTTTATTTTAATTTATTATTTTTTAGAGAGTAGTGAAAGTTTGCTAATTTTCTTGTCAGATTGTTAATCTCAGTACCTTTAGCTGAAACAATAAAAAGCAGATCATGCCGATACCTTCTGCTTTGTTTTTCACATTTTTTGTAACAATATTAATTTGTGCTCAACCAAAATATGAGTAGTAAACTTAGTCTGAATAATATAGTTTTCTTATGCTCTATATGCTGTGCATAATATAAATACAAACACATACAATGCAGGTTGCATGTGCGTTGCTGATGTCAGGGGAGAAGCTGGACAATTTTGTGGATGTGAAGAATATTCTGGTGGAAATGGGTACCTACTTCCAAGTTCAGGTCAATTGCTGAATTTAATTATAATGAGTCTCTGCATGCTACATTCTTCTGTACCTTTGCATTATGTAGTTTAGAATGGTTAATTTCCGATGAATGATATTTATCATCTTCTTAGTGATGATCTTGATCCCAACTTTTTGGTATGAATTTATTTTTGGCTTCACAGGATGATTTCTTGGACTGTTTTGGTGATCCTGAATTTATTGGCAAGGTCAGCACTTCCTTTCTCTGTGTGTGTGTGTGTGGTGTGGTGTGGTATTCATATTGGTTTTTAGTATGGGCTGGTGATGCTACCTTTCTGGCACATGCGTGTAATGCCAGATTAATGCTGCAAATCAGTGCATGGTTGCAATGCAAATATACTGAACCCTTAGATTCATCTGTTTTGATTTATCGGTCCTTCTAAATTCACCAAGTAACAATATATATTTCTTCTTGAATGACAGATTGGAACAGACATAGAGGACTTCAAGTGCTCTTGGCTAGTGGTGCAAGCACTTGAACGTGCTAATGATGCCCAAAAGACCATTCTATCTGTATTAGCCCTACATATTCTCTCTCTTCATTCATATTGAACTTATGTGGAATAATCTATTGGAAACCCTGAAAATAAAAAATAAAAAACGTCCACAATTCCACATCACTCCCTACTTCTATGGTTGAAATACCCCTTTAGCCACCCCCCCCCCCCCACCCCCTTTTTCATGAGGGTTATAAATGAAGTTGGCCTGAATTACAAAAGCTAATTAGAAAGTTCTCTGATGATGTAGGAAAACTACGGAAAGATGGACCCTGCATGCATTGCAAAAGTGAAGGCCTTGTATAAGGATCTTAATCTTGAGGTTTTATAACTGGCCATCTTTTTTTTCATTAAAAAGTGATATTTCCAACAACAAAAAAGCAAGCATGATATATTACTGTGGTGCATGTACCATGCTAGGTTGTTTGTTGGTACCCGCAAGCTTTTGTAGCAGATGGTATTTTGTTAACTACTCTAGCATTAGGTATTGTGATTTGCATTTGTAATGCTATGAGGTGTTTGAGTCTATATCCAGGTGCACCCCCTAATCATCAACCCGCCTCAACAAGTGCAGTTCATTCTGAATATCCCGTACTCTCTCATTGTTCCAACATGTGGTACCTGATAAAACTTAAGGTCACTATTTTCATAAAGCTTGTGCGATAAGTTGCTTGGTACATATTTTCATATATTCCTCATAATATTATAAAGATCTCGAGTGATCAACATCTGATTTCACATATACTTTAAAAACCAACCATTATTCCAGGACTTGGGCTATTCCACAAATAACTAAGTCGAAAATAGTAAACAAGCATACAAAGTGCATTGATTTTTCTTCCAAAAGTGTTGTTTGTTCATAAATGTTTTACTGATTAGAACTTAAAACATAATAGTGAAAATTTCTTTCATGTATACATTTCAGGGTGTATTTGCTGAGTATGAGAGGACAAGCTATGAAAAGCTGATAGGATCAATTGAAGCACAGCCAAGCAAGGAGGTGCAAGAGGTGTTGAAATCTTTCCTCCACAAGATATACAAGCGCCAGAAATAAGTTGAGAACTAGGGGTTAAGTGCTAGATTTGATTAGTTTATATTTGAATTTTCGAAGGAACCTCACTCCCTTTTGGTTCCTCAAATAAAAGATATTCGTTTATTGCATTCTGAATCTTGCTTTGAACTTGGTCGAAGTGGGCATGGTCTCTCCTTAAGTGCTTCCTTTTCCAGCTATTGTTGCCTGCTATTTCACTCTTTTATGCACCAAAAAAGTTTAGGGAAACAGTAGCGCTTGCATGAAATAAATAAGTTGTAGAGGAATAAAATAAAATAAAAAATAAAAAAAGCTTCTTTTGAGTTGTGATGCTGCCTGGCAACATCTGTTTAAAAAGTATGGCACATTGTTGCCATCACATTCACAACTATGAACCATGGCAGCAGAGTACGGAGGGAAACGAATTAAGATTCTTGCAGAACCTGATCATAACATAACAGGATAAAAAATATTTAGGGCAAAAGCAGGAATCTGACTTGGTCAGTATCCCCATTTTCACGCCCGTCTCTCTGCTGCCTCAGCTCAGCTGACAGCTCGTCCCCCACCCAATCACACTTCGACAGTTCGACCGCATCGCATCCTTTCCTCTCTGTGTGATTTTTGTGATGCTGCATGGGTAGAATGTTGTGATGCGGGAGAGAGAGGGGGGTTAGGATTAGGACGTTCTGGCCACAAAGTAAGATGCTCTTTCCAGCTCCAACAGTGGTAGCTCTCCATTGATGGTAGCATTCCATGGTTTACTTGCAAAAAGCAAAAAAACAAGGAATTTTCTCTCATTGTCAGTGACTCTTCACTGGTATACACCCAATGAAGACTGCCAACAATATACTTGCAAACGACCGACATCTTTTCTCTTCTTTTCTACACCAGGTTGCGCTACATTATTACACATTGTTTACCAGATCCAAAGACAGGTCAAGCATGCAAGATCAATCCATATTTGATATTTCTTCTAGGTTATGAAAAATTAGAACACTACATCAAAAAGCTGATTCTTTACAAACATTGTTTGAAAATAAATATTTATTTTTTCTCCTTAATAAATGAAGAACGATTGGCAACTTACAAATACAATATCAATAACTTTTACTGAGAAAATCAAAGTTGTTTTTTGTATTCACCTTGAGTACAAAGTCGATTTCAAAATCAAACATGCTTAAATTTGATAACATATAAGAAAGAAATATATCCGTACATTCTTTTACAACAAAAAAAAAAGCCATATCACTAAAATATCGTTCTAATTTATGAATTAAAAATTACTGTTATGGAACTAGTATGATATTGTAGTACATTCCCTGGCCATCCAATGTGAACAAAATGGAACCGACCCAACAGTGCGTTCTCATCCCTTCGAGCAACCTCCGGAATAAAGTTTGGCAGATGCAAACATAAAAGTGTATATACTGTCCCTATCTAATATATACTTCATACATATTCTTTCAAATACACCCCTAAGAAATTATGATTTTAAAAGTAGTCCATGTTAAGTTCATTAGCCAGTGGCAGTGCCCCTCTACATGTACCAAAGGGGTCCCCACACAAACTCCTCATGGCTTTTCCTTTGTAGGGGAATACAACCTTTTGCTCAAACTGCTCCTCTCCACTTGCAGCAAACTGCACTTCCGTGGAAGCCCAGTTCAGCAAATGATCTGTTTCTAGCACATCGGTTGCTTCAGTTGTGACATTGCTGCAAGTCCAATTGCTGCTGTTGCTCGAGCTATCTCCATAACCATAACTGTCTGAGACATCCAAAACACTTGTATAGTCTTCAAACCCAAGAAATGGTAGCATTTCATTTGCAGACTGATACGGTGTAATGTAGCTCGAACCTGATGCTGCTTGAAACTCGGTTTCAGGAAAAGGGTTGAAAACCTGTTTTACTGTCAACTTCTCCTCAACAAGTGTTTCATTGGAAGAATTATCATCGGATCCGGGTGGGTTTGTTTCTGATTGCACTGTATTCTTTATTGGCTTGTGGGTTGCCGGGTCAACCTCTCGTTTTCTGAGCTTCTTCTTCAAGGTGGAATTCCAAAAGTTCTTGATCTCGTTGTCTGTTCTCCCTGGCAACTGAGAAGCAATTTGCGACCACCTGAAAATGTTTCAACATCAAATGATTTTGTTATTAAATTTTGAATTGATTTTTAGAAGAGAAGTAGAGATACATGCATTGCAAAACTACCTATTTCCCAGAATGCTGTGTAGAGTAATGATCAAATCTTCCTCCTGCTGGGAGAAGCTTCCTCTTTTGAGGTCCGGCCTCAGATAATTTATCCACCTTAGCCTACAACTCTTTCCACACCTCTGTAACCCTATACATTAATATATGAGACTTTAGTGCTAATTGTTATATAATATAATATACCTTTATATGCGACCTACTACACTCAAATTAAGAAATGCAGGTAACCCACAAGCATATATATAATATACCCTCTCCTGAAAGAAAATTATTCCTTTACATTCTAAATTCGTCATCAAAAATAGCAATAATTCCTACTAACAAAACAGAAGCAGCTGAAGTTGAAGGAATTATGATTCAATTAATTAATTAATTACCAGCAAGTTTTGGTATAGAGCTCCAGCATCCGACCCCAAACCTGATGATGTGGTTGTATAACTTCTCGTCTTCTTCGGGTGACCACAACCCTTTCCTTAGTTTCTTCTCTGTACAACATACATGCCTCCCCATCTTTAATTAGCTAGAGATTGAAAGACAGATGTTGTGTTGTGTTGTGTTGTGTGTCAGAGAGAGAGAGAGAGAGAGAGAGGTGTGGTGGTGGTGGTGGTGACGGTGGCAGGTTTAGTGAGGCTGATGTTATGGGTTTATATATACAAATATGGTAGACAAAACCAATTAAATGCTTAATATACAAGTTAGAGGAGCATAACAGGAACGAAAGAAACAGACTTGGAGAGTGTGAGAAAGAAACAATCAAGTAGGTTTGAAGCAATCTCTCTCTCTCTCTCTCTCTCGCTTATGGTCCTTGGTTTGCAATGGATTGAAAATTAAGGCACACTGAAGGAAAATAAAGTAGTTAGTTATATATAAAAGGATGATACAAGTGAATTAGTAATTTCAGACATCAAGTATGTATGGTGCACGTAGATATTCTCGGTTTTGTTCTTTTTCGACAACAGAAAAGATGGAAGGATCTAGCTATAATGCTATATAGAAAAGAAAAATAGGCTGCATTTTGTAATTAACTTATTATTATTTTTGTCGTGGTAACCGGATAAGAGCTTAGCTCATGAGAGAGAGTTATCAGAGTACAAACCTTAATCAATTAATGTAATGTTTGAACTTTGAAATATGATCAGTCAGTTATTTTCCATCAAATTAAGGAATTGAAGACAAATCCTAAAACTAATTAATTAATGTATAAACAGCACTTTGCCAACTGCGCCTTTCAGTTATGTATCTGTTAATACAGACACGACACGATGTATTCACAATACCGAGTATTATTTTATAGTAAAAAATTTCTGGTACAAACAAAAAATTATAAAATTGGCCAATTGGGGTAGAGAAAGGGACAAGGGAAAGTAGAAATACAAATCATGCAAAACAGAACAAAATAATATAACGTGAGATGGAGAAAGTAAGAGATGAGAATTTGATAAATTTTGTTAGGTGCTCAATCAAAATCCTGTTTACATTAATTTTCTAGGCTGGCTCTCTCACACGGACTATCGTTTCTTGTCTTCTATTTCGGTGCTGGATTCTCTCGTGACGCCAATGATATGTAGTCGTCCGTGTAGCGAGTTGTTGCCTGATAGAATTAGAACCTATTTTCTTTCCGTCACTGAATCTAGTCGTCCTTGACTCTCTGTATACTGCAATGTATTTTACTCGCTGTATGCCCCATAAAATCATCTCTTCACATGTTATGTACATTCACATTCGTGTAGGCAAAACCATTATAGCATTGTATTATCATATATTGATGTTGATATTAATAATATATTTATTATTATTATTATTATTATTATTATTGTTGTTGTTGTTGTTGTTGTTATTATTGTTACTGCGCTATCATATGACGGAAATATTGATCATGGTCTTTATAACTATAAATAATGAGTCTTAGAGAAAACTTAGATATGGTCCTATATATAATTCACATTTTTTTTCTATATATAGAAAATTAAAGATATAAAAAATAACTACAATTCTTTGTCAATCAAGTTAATAACAGTGCTCTTTAATTGAGCTGATTTTGTAGTTAGACTTATGTAGTTATGTTCATTTCTGTTTTGGCAAGTTGTTGATTTAATTTAGGCTGGGCTTCATATATTGAATAATTAATTAATAAGGTCAGATTTTTCATGACTTACACTCAAAATGAGTGAAAAAAATGCAAACTTAAAGAAGGCAGAGCAGACGATATATTTTTTTCCTCGTACGTACTAGAAAGTAGTACTTGAAATTAATATAAAAGTGCTCGCGGGGGGTATTTTGGTACATTCAGGAGGGTCGTTGTAGAGTTGTAGTGGGCATGAAGAGCTTGCTTCCTATCCTACGTGAGGGCTGAGCTTGACATGTCTCCTTTGGAAAGAAAACATCATGGTTCCTCCTCTTTTAAGCTAATTAATTAATTAATTAATTAATGCAGCGCTCATAAAGGAAATTCCTTTATCTCGTTATGCATAGTATACGATATATATAATATACAAAATGCATGCGAAACAGCACGGATTAAAAAAAAGAATCCCAAAATTTTAATAATTCATTGTTGTATATGCCGCGTTACTAACTACTTCTGATAAACTCATCTAATTTGTTTGGATAAACTTAATCTGATCTTTTTTTTAAAACTAATTCGATTTTATCTGACTGAATCTGAATCGAGATCAAATAACCTACAATCTAATCAAAATCAATTTAAAATTTTAAAAAATCAACATATAAATTGACCCGATCATAATCCGATTTGATTTTTTGCAGAAAATCAAATTGACCCAGTCTGACCCATTTGACCCATCTGAATCTGAATCTAATTCAATATGTCTGATTCCCACCTCTGCTTGAAACACAAACTTTAAGCATGCTTGCTTACAATGATATATATAATACAGATAAAAAGAAGAATCTCAATCGCCCATTTTGTTTCTACCTAGTACCTGTACCATTGATTATTTCTGAACGTATCACGGCAAAACTGTGC
The DNA here is from genome assembly GCA_037127355.1 of Schoenoplectus tabernaemontani. Lineage (NCBI taxonomy): Eukaryota > Viridiplantae > Streptophyta > Magnoliopsida > Poales > Cyperaceae > Schoenoplectus > Schoenoplectus tabernaemontani. Next base: position 24,181,958 of record CM073742.1, on the reverse strand, counting down.
ATGCCGATATAATTGTTGGAAATAAAGGAGATATGAGAATTTCAGAATTATCAACGGAAACGTTTTTTTATTTATTTTGCATCTCCAATCACATTTAGCGTGCCTAAGCGTTTACATTGTGTCACTTGTACTGTAAGCCTCAGAGAATCGTTTGATTGGAGATAGACTAATCGAGACCGAGTCTACCCCACTGCTCCATAACCTAGATGTCATGACCTCTTCGATTCTCACACCGAGACTACTCGTTCTTATCCCGTCATAGAGGAACCGGGTCATCTCCCTCTTAAATGATGTTTTTTTTTCTCTCTCTAAATGTCCTTAATACACTTTATTATGCTTTCTATTATTTCTCATACACACTTTATTATGCTCTCAAGTCTTCATTTTTATTCAAAAAGATATTTATATACCACACCAATTTACTTTTCTGCTATTCGAGAACCAATATCCGCATTTTTGAAATTTTTATCTAAATAAAAAATAAAATATAAAAAACTCAAATACAACCCAAACCTAAATGAGACTCAATTGAGACGAGAATTTTTTTTTTTTTTGTATATTTACACAAGAACGAATTTAAAAATTAGTGGAAAAAACATATTATTTATTTTAGGACAAAAAGTCGTAATATTCTCCTCCAGAAGACGACAACCATTACATTATTTGTTAAGGCCCCCATGATAAATAAATAAAACCTGCACGGGTCAAGAGGACTGGGACCCATAATTATTTCATTCTCATGAAACAATGTAATTGTTTGGCGATGATGAATTTGAAGTTGTGTACTTGGAGGAATGAAAAACGTGATTTCAACAAATAGTATGTCTCGGTGATTAAAAAATAGGGACGTTCTAATTGTCCCCTCTATAAAAATTCTCCGTAAAAAATTTCAACTTTTAAATTTTTGTAGAAGAATGTACGGAAAAACATTCTCGAACATCATTTTTTCAGCAATCGCTCTAATCACTAATTAATTACGTATAAATTAATTCAATGATATTTTAGAATTAAGTATGTATTAAAATCTCCTAATTTTTAACATACATTGTAGTTATGAATATATTTTATTTTATGAATACTCATGTTAGCGGGTATGAACACCTCACGCAGACTAAAATTCATTCTTAATAATGATGATCGTCATGCACCCTATACATCTAACCCCTCGTTCGAAAAACATAAAAATATTGATATAAAGGGATTTAAAGGGATTTTATTGGGATGAAAAGATTTTCTCGAAAAAATATATCACCTAACCTAATATGATGTATTTAGAAAGATCGATGGAAGAACCATCATGCCTATGACACAGTTAGTCAGGTCGTGCCATATATATTCACGACGTCACATGAAATGTGTAAAATATGTCATGTATTGTTATGTCTAGTTATAGTAAACATGTTGAATCATGATTTTTTTTTCTTCAAATTTTATAATTTTTATTGAAAAATATATAGTTTATAGTAAGGTAAAGAAAATTATTAAAACTTTTTTATGGGAAATAATATAATTTTATATTTATATCTAGATGTAAAAGAAATATAAAAGATAGTTGTATGACTCATTTGTTGTTTAAATTTTTACGTGACGTATCAACATTAGTCGAAAAAAATACATCACATAAAAAAACATATCACGTGACACACATGTGACACGTTACATGGTAAGTGTGTCATAACGTGTCCACGATGTACTGTGACACTCATTAATAAATAATAACAGAAAAAACAGAAGCAATTTTAATCTAATAAGAAAGAAATGCGTCTAGAAGAAAGATAGAATTTTTAAGAAATAGCAAATGAAGTATCGAGAGTTTGATATAAAATGGCAGAAGAAAATTATAGATAAACTTTTTTTAGTTATAGATTGATAGTGATTAATTTTTTTGTAATTTCATTATCATTTGATCAGGACAGAGCCAACTTTTTAAAGTATGAGGGTCAATTTAATATGAGTCAAATATCTAATTAAAATTAAAATGTGCTAATTAATTAATTAATTAAATATTTTATTTTATAATATTAGTTTATCTAAATAGGAAAAGAGCTAACTTCGTAATCTAAGAGTATTCTGGACCTATTTACTTAAAAAAAAAGATAAGATTATCTAAAAATATTTTCAATGACTTACAAATAAGGAAATGAAAAATAAATAAAGCGAAAGCATCATTAAATAATGTATATTTTTTCTTTCGTGCATTATTATGATGTTTTAAGGGAAAATGGTAGGGACAAGGAATTACAATCAAAACCTATATGATAAGAGAAAAGTATAAAATATTACAATCAAAACCTATATTTTTTTTATTAGTTTCACTACTCTTATGCATACTAATCCGCTAACCCAATATTTTCTGTGGGTTAGCAGATTAGAACTATTTTGCTGCTATTCTCGATTTTATTTTTGTATTTAAATAATTGTTAACCAGAAAACAGTACTGTTATTCTGAAAATAATACTTAGTTAATAGCTCCGTCATCACTTTTAGACTTTTACTATTTTTATACCATATGCTTCACTGACATATAGCAATTTCGTTTTCTTTGGCGTGTTTAATGGGCTCGCGTCCGGCTTGATGTAACTTGTATGGTTTCATTTCTAATGGAATCGGTGACACAATTAATGAGGTCACTTTTTTCCAAAAAAAAATGTCCTGTCCTGCTCGAAGTCCCCTAATTCCTTTCATCTATTAATCAATGAGAAATTAACAATTTTATATAATAATTATTGTTAATTAATAAAATTTTGAGAACTTGATTCTCATTTTTTTATAAAAAGATGTTATGAAATTTGTTTGTTTTATAATAATTAAACTAGCAGCAGTAATTCTCGCAACGCAATTCTGCAGTACTGGGGACTAATAAATATTCTTGATATTTTTACTCTTTTAATTGCTTCAGAGCAAAAGTTGAGATTTGACACCTATTTTGTAAGAAAAATGCAGAATGACTAATCATTTTACCATCAGGATGCCACGTTCAAATTGGAAGACTTCATATTATATCCGTGGGACCACTTGATAATGGTTATTTTTACCGTCAAAAATAATCAAATCAAATCAAAGGTACACTATTGGTTGAACAATAAAATTTCATGATTTAAATACTATTTGATGAGAATTGCATGTCTACACTATTTTAGCCTAATGTTTTATTAATCTGACCCTGAATTTATTTTTTGACCCTCTGAATTGTCTGATTCTTTTGATTGAGAAAAAATATTTAATATTATGGATAATTAAGTAATTATGCAAAGGTTCCAAAATTTTAAGTCCCGTAGAAGAAAATTTTCGTAATTAATATGATTATTTATTATTTTGAGTTTTATTTTTAATATATAAAAAAATATTATTTTAATAATTTTTATTAGGTAAGAACATATGTTGAATTATTAATTTTTTATTTAGTATCTGATAAGTTAAAGAATTTAAATTCGATAAATTATTACGACTCATATTCAAGTCCCACAAAAGACATATAAAAATAAATATTATTTTCTCAAAAAAGAATATTGTTTGAATATGTATGAAATATCGTTAATTTTAAGTTGCCAAAATTTTAGATCGCTTCATTTACGTACAAAACATAAATAATTATATATGATGGTTGTAATATTGAATTTTTAATTGAAACTTTATTTTGAATATCATTAAGATCGTCAAAAATTGTAAATGATCCAGCATTGATTGCTGGTATATCATTGAAACATTTAAATTTATTATTTCCCAATGAAACATTTAAATGTGCTATTTCCCTATTCCAAATTAAAATATTTTCTTATTTCCTCATATGTTAAAAAAAATAAAATATTTCAGTAAAATTGTCATTTAGTTTTATTTTGAATCTAAAAAGTATAATTTGCTCCTATCCTTACCAAAATTTCCAAATATATTCCCCTAAAAATTAATAAAGCTCTCTACTTTCTCAACTCAACATTTTCCCACTATTTTTATCGGGGAACAACTGCTATTTGCACACTTACTTTAGGAAAAAAAACAATAAAGTAATGGCACTTCCATTCACACACAATATTTTCTGATTTGATGATGAATGTGGTTAGCGATGTTCAATTCCACTTCCGTTCACACAAAATAATAATAATAAGTAATTCTCGCCAGCATACCCTTAAAATCCGATTTTTTTAATAAAAAAAATAGTATTTCATGGGTTTAACAGTGGGCCGTTGGTTTTGACCAAAATAGTAATTCCTACATCTTTGTTTCCAACGGGGGCCCTGCTCCTGCGTTTCCGTCCCGGCCATGTACTGCACCAGACCCTCTTTTTCTTTTCTTTTTTCCCTTACCTTCTTCTCTGTCCGAGCTCACCCCACCCTCTTCCCCACTCGCGAAAATTCATGGCCTTCTTCCTCACTGGTGAAACACATACAGAGGAACAGTGACCGCCGGCTATAAATCGACTCGTCAAACTGCTGAGCATCTCCTCCTCTTCACTTTCATGTAATTTTTTTTAAAATAATTAAGTATTTAATTTGTATATTAGAAAATATGTTAAAATCCGAATTTGAAATAATTATGTAGATAATGATTATTATTTGTTGTGATGGTTACCATTTGTAGAATGATGTTAATTAAGATAATTATTGAGATTAAAATTATGTTAAAATGGTCCAAAAATTAATTGTGCAGGCTATCATTATCATTTTTATAGTTAATTGTGCATGATCTGAACGAATAATATCTTGTACACATATATGCTCATAGAGATTGGTCTTAATAATCCAAAATGAACTACCCTTAGAACATATAATATATAATCTCCACAAACAGTTTTGATCTTTGCATACCATTACCAACATTGATTTATTGTTTCTTTTTGTTCTGATCTCTACATTTCATCTTATATGATATTCATTAATTGTCCATTACAAATGTTCCTTCGAGTTAAATATTTGATTCTCTGATAGAGGGTTATCCAATTGAACTCATGATGAAATATGTATTTCATTAATTTTAGAAATATCACTAAAATCACGTACCGGGTGATATTTTTCAGACCTACCTTTCACAATCACACGTTGTTCTATGTGTTCATTCGGATCATAATCTGAATCATCATCTTCATCTGTCGAGTCTCAATAATCCTCTCCAACTTTCCATCCCTCACACGCAAATGATATAAAATCTCCATCATCATCATTCCCCTCTTCCTCCATCGCATCAACATCTTTGTTCTGAGTATCCTCATCTTATATATTATCATAGATCATCGGTGAATGTACTATAGGAGAATCAAAAGGATTAGGGTCAAGATTCCCAATTGCTTGATCAAAGTGTGGACTTTGTTCCACAGGATTAAAAACTTGGTGATTCAGATCAATATTTTGATTGTTTATGTTTGTTGGGATAATATTATTGTCAAACCGTGAAAATTTAATTAAGAAATAATGATAATCAAAATAATAAATAAAAGGGTTTAACACTCATTAGTAAATATCATAAAACCCCAATATAAAAGAGTGTATTTAAATATATATAATAAAAATAATACCAATAAATTTAATATTTAATTTAAAATAAACAATAAATGAAACGAACGAAAAGCGCTAAATATAGACAACCACGCTCTTAAAGAAATAAATTAAATCTAATGGAGCATGATCAAATAACAATACTTATACCCCTTAAATGCTCCTTTAACATGAAACACCACACCAAATTGGCCACAAATAATCCCTCAATTTGTCTCTCTCTTCATTCAATTACCCACCCTCTCTCCGTCTCTCCCTCTCTCTCTCTGTCGAGTCGCCTCTCCACCCATCCCCCGTCTTTTCTTTCTTTTCACCGAGACTCCCCCGTACTCCTCTCATTCTCACAGTTTCGTGCCCATCTTTCCTTCCCTCTTCGTTGTCAGAGACCTTGTCCTCTCTATTTTACTCCTCTTCTTCTCATTGTTTTAGTAGGAGCTCCTCCCTCTCTTACGATCTCACTTACCAGTACCCTCTACCACTCTCTCTCTCTTTTGCGTACCGAACCCTATTGACCCTGTGCCTCTCTCGCGCGGCAGCGCCTCCATCATAAGGGAGATCAGTGAAGCTCGTTCTCGAGCTCAGGCATGGCCGGATCCGAAATACCCCGTTGCGCCACCTTACCTCTTGTCTGTTGATGGCGATAGTCTGCTACCCCTCTCCCAGATCTGCGCCCCCTCCACCTTCCCTTCCTCTTCTCGGATCTGAGGACATACAGCCGCTACCGCTGCTCTAGGCCATGTTTTCCATCTCATGCCGAGCTTAACCCCTATTCCCTCTTGCTACTTCTTCTTTGACTGCCCAAACCGAGCACAAACGCCAATCTGCTTGCCCTGACAAGGTCGACACAGCCTCCATGGAGACTCGAGGCCAACCTCATCCCCCGGGGTGGCTCTTCTCTCTAACCATCACACCGAGCTCCCTCCCCTCTCGCCGGCCCAACTCGTCGCCCCTCTTGTAATTGATTCCCTTTCTTTGCCTTGTGCCTTCTCTGGTAACACTTTTCCCTCCTCTGGCCGTGTAGGCCGTGTGCCGGGCTGAGCCGTGCCCTTGCTTGTGTTCATGTGCTAATTTGTTGTGTCTTGGTACACTGGTACCGGTTGGTACCAGTGATGCGGGACCTGAAGTTGTTGCTGGTATGCGCCTTAGCTGGTTTTATTTGTACAATTGCTGAATTGGGTGCTATATTGTTGCTTTCTGATCGGTTTTTGGGTTGTTTGATTTTGTTTGGCTATGGGACTGAAACTGATAAAAGTGGGTTGTGCTGGTTTGATTAGTGCTGGCTTTGCAATCTGTTTTGGGTGCCTTAGTACACTGGTACCAATCGGTACCAGTGACGCGACGTGTGGCCCTGTCTTGCTGGTAGTCCTTGTCGATCTGTGTAATCGGGTCTATTTCTTGTTGAACTTGTGCTGGTAAACTCTTTTCCTGTTGCGGTTGTGTGGGTTTCTGTTGCTTGTTTGGCTCTTGTGCCCTTGCTGGTGCAGGATATAGTCCTGTTGTTCTGACTTGTGCTGCCTTTGTTGATTCTTGGTCTGTGTTGGGTTGTCTTGCTCAAATTTGTGCTATAATTTGTTTTGCCAGTTGTCATGAATGCCCATTTGGGATGATAGAAATAAATTAAGGACCAAATTGTATAATCTGATAAGTGGAAGGCCTAAGGTGAATAAATGTGGTAATAATCTCTTTTGAGGGTTGTATGCACAAAATAAACCTTGGCGGGTAAATATATCTAAACGGATTCGGGAATGAAGTGATCTAAACCAAGTGGGCCGAAAGGTTGATTTAGATAAAAGTGAAATTGATTAATTAGCAAGTGCCATGATTTAAAATGTGCGCGGCTAATAAAATTGATTAATACTTAAACTTAAATATGGGAGATGATTATAAGATCTGCCTCAATAATGAAAATCCGAACAGATACAGTGGTTTCGGAGGCAGCCTATGATCCCAAACACATTAAAACACCAACACGTTTAATTAAATAAAAACATTAATTAAATTTAAGTTTAATTAAATTTCTTTTCTTTTAATTTGATTTTTATTATTTTTAATTCTAGTTGTATATAATATATTTTAATAATATTAAAATATAAAATGAGATATAATTAAAGAATATGATATAAATAATTAGGGGTTATAAAATAATAACTAAGGTATAATATAATATACATATTAATTAATTTCTCTATTTTAATAATTGAATAACATTTATTAATATATATAAATATATATTAATCAATTTCTCTATTTAATAATGGAATAATACTTATAAATATACAAATATTTATATATTAATCAATTTCTCTATTTTTAATAAGAACAATATTAATTATATAATAATATATATTAATCAATTTCTCTATTTTTAATTAATTAATTATCCTAATTATAATTAAATTAATTAAGGGATAACATTAAGTTAACTTATTTAAATTAAATAAATTAAATTAGTTACGTTAATCAAAATAAATATAATCTCAAAACACTAACGCAGTTTAATTAAAACAAATACGTTAAATTAAATTAAGTTTCATTTAATTAAGTTTTCTAAATTTCTTTTACTTCAATTAATATAATCTCTAAATTATAAAAATAATACTAGTATAACTAAAATAAAACATAATTAAATAATATATTATAAATAATTAAGAGTTATAAAATAATAACTTAAATTATAATAATGATTTAGATTTTTAAATTATATATTAATCAATTTCTCTATTTTAAATTAATAAGAAGAATACTAAATATATTAAATATAAAATATTATATATTAATTAATTTTTCTATTCCTAAATAAGTAATCATCCTTATTATAAATAAAATTTAATTAAGTGATAATAATTAGTTAGCTTAATTAATCAAAATAAAATTTAAATCAATTATATTAAATAAAAATAAATATAATCTTAAAACACAAACATAAATAATAATGCTCTGTCTCCGAGTCAGGTATACCCGACCTAACGGACCAACGCGAATAGAATACTCGCCAATTTAATTTATTTTGACTTTATAGGTTCTCGGAAATATCTTGACGACCCGACAATCACGTATACTCAGGATGAGACGGTTGACGAGATCGTGGGCCCCATCGGAGGCAGAAGCAATCGACGCATTATCACCTTGCCAAAATATTCAAGGTGCGGATTGCACCGAGATTTATGATTTCTTAGGACATGACTTAGATTATATTTTCTTTTCTTGTGATATTGAAACTTGATCATATCATCCGCATTTCATTTTATATGCATTTCATTTTGATTATTAATTAGATTAATAATTAAGATAATTAGTTGTAGGATAGATTATCCTAGATAGATGTAAGTAGTATTTAATAATTTAATATAATTAGTTACATGATAGATTATCTAGGATATATTATCTTAGATAGAGTAATTAGTATTTAATAATTTAATATAATTAGTTGTAGGATAGATTATCCTAGATAGAGGAAGTAGTATTTAATAATTTAATATAATTAGTTACATGATAGATTATCTAGGATAGATTATCTTAGATAGATTAATTAGTATTTAATAATTTATATTGGTATTAATTAAGTACCTTAAAATTTTTATTGTACAAATAATGTGATTTGTAGATTATAATTAATCAGATTGTTATATTGATCAAATTAAGCGAGTCATAACTAATTTGAATTAAGATTTGAAATTGCATAATATCCGTTTTCTATAATTTGTATGATGTTATGAAACTCAAGGAAAATTTTAAGTTAAAAATGAATATCCAAATTTGGGTTTGGGAAGAGTGTCGTTCCGACTCGATTTCATAGTAAAATACACTTTAAATTTATTATTGAGGAGCCTATTCCGTGGTTACAGTGATTATTTTATCACTTTATATTTAGCAGATGACTATTTTGTCACTTTATATTTGTTCGTGATTGATTCACTTCATTTTATATTATTTTCGGATAGTCTCCTTCAATTTGAATTATATATTGATAAAATCGAGTCGTTGTTCGTTTCATTATAGTAAGGACCGAGCGGGATAAATTAGGGATAGTTTTGATAGTGAATGACGCTCTCTTCTATAGAGCGGGCTCTCTTCTATAGAGCACTGGTTGAGGTCGGTTCTTTCTGAAAAGAATTTATCCCGCAAGGTCACTCGTGTGATATGGGAGTTTGAATCCGTACCTATTATATTATAATATCTCAGAATGATTCATTTTGGGTTTATCCTTGATTTTAAAATATTCATGACATTCAAGTAGTGCATGTTTATAAATCTCTTTCGGGTTCTTCTTATACCATACTCAGAACAAATTAAATCAATTTAATTATTTAAACTCAAATTTTACGCATTTATATGATTTCTATAATATTTATTATAAAAATAAATTTTTAATGGTTTTAAGTCTAAGCCTAGAGATTTATAACATCTCGGTGCTGGACCTAAAACCGCACTGAGTGATTTATCACTCACGTTTCCACGGTGGTTGTGGGGTCCGGGTTTTACGGGGAGCGGGATCGAGTTTTTGGATGAGAGTGCTAGGTACGGTCTGCGTGGTGACGAGAGATGCTTCGCGCTTCCGCATGTGAGCAGGGAAGTGGATTAGGATCTATCGGTTTTCGAGTTTTATTTTTTTCTTTTGGGTTTTCTTTGAGAGATTTTCTTTGCCCATTCCGATGGAGCTAGCCCCGCCGATGTCGGCGTTGTATTTCTCTTTGTTCATTCCGGGAATTTGTATAGTCATGTATATTATATTATTATTGTTTTGTTTATTCTGTGATTTTCTTATTTTATTCATTAAGCCTTTTGTACGCACGTCTCGTCGTGCGTACGTGGCGGGATTTAGCACCCCTAATCCGATTCATTATTTCTGGGGTGTGACAATTATCTTCAATGTTGTTACTGATTTTGGGTAAACTATTCGAAATAAGACCCACATTATCATTTGAAAATACTTCAACATATAACTCAATTACTCTCCAATTCATTTCGGCACTTGCCATTTGAAATATCATTTGCCACTCAAGCTCGTCTCATATAGGAATTAAACAAAAATAATAAGTACTAGCACCTCCGATATTATACCGAGCACTTATACTTATAAAATAGCGCCTCTCTAGCAATCTAAGTCGTCTGAATATCATAGTTCTCACATCATCGAAACGTATAACTTCATCTCCAAGGAAAGAAAATCTTGGCTGATTATCATAATCAACACCCATTGATTCCAGTACTAATCTTACCACCCGCGTATACCATAATAGGAATCATCCTGATAATTTATTAAAAGAATTATAAGACTTTCAAATAATATTTAATAAATCAATGCTAATTATTAACTACGAGTTAATGGTAATAATACCGAAATTGAGATTAGCATGAAATAATAATAGTAATAATGATAATAATGAAAATATTAATAATAATGATGATGATAATAATAATAATAATAATAATAATAATAATAATAATATTAATGATAATGATAATGATAAAAGAATAATACTTATTATAATAATAATAGTAATAATTTTATATAATTTTTAATAAATCATTTATAATTTGATACATAAAATAAAAATTATAATACTAATATTAATGATGTTGATAATAACACAACATAAATTTATATCAAAAATTATGTAAATAAATAATTTTAATATAGCTCATAATTTTAGATGATAATAATAATATTATTAATGTTTTATTATATTTATCGGGATTACTGACCTGATGATCGATTCCCCCGTCGATTGCTATTGACGATTTTTTACTCTCTCAATCTTCTGTTTATTCTTTTATTGATAGGGATTATTAACGTGTTAATAATATTAATAATACTATAACATAAACTTAATGTTAGATAATAATAATATTAATAATAATTTAATATATTTGATGAAATTGCTAACCTGATCTCCTCATCTTCTGTTGAGATAATTTTCTCAGAGTTGACTGATGTTGAGGTAATTTCCACTCAATTCGTTTTTGTTCTCATTGATCAGGTTTGATTTTGTTTTGGTTGAATAAGTTAAAGATGTTGCTCTATTTATAATCTTTCTAGTCTGTGGCGCGTGAGAAGTAACAAAAATTGAATCTCATATCTACCTCACAGCTAGATCGTAGAGCGTGTCGGCGCCAAGATCAGTCTAACTGATGCTACTTGGTGAAACGCAAGAATAATCATGATATTTTACTCATCATTTTAAACGCTCACATGAATTCATATCTATATAGAGTTGACCACTATTAGATGATGATCATAAGGGATTGCCAACTTCATAAATCACTGACTACCGCGCTTGTTGATTAGAAGCGGAGATCGAACATATCGTGTTTTATCTATCAGTTAATGAGATAACAGTGACACTACAGAACATCTACTAGCTATCTATGAAGATTGTATATTTATGATTTTTTATTATTTTTATATATTATTTTTTAATTATATTTTAAACTTTACTAATCTGATTTTGAAATATAAAAAATACGATATGTAGGTATACATTGACATTTTATTTGGATTTGTTTAGATTCATGATGTTTTCAACAACAGAGGAGATTCGATGCCGGCGGTGTACCTCACGTTTCCTCACGACATGATTAATATATCGGAGGGCGGATAGAACTAGAGAGCGGACAATACTATCTTGATTGTACTATAACATTTGTTGTTCAGTACTTGAGCTATCGAATTGCATAATCGGATCTTTGCTTCCTCTTCAGATGTGGTTCTGGACACAATTCTCGATCAAGAAACCGAGATAATTCATTATTATTACCTTACATTTATTTACCTTATATTTATTTCACTTTTTTTATGATATAAAACTGAGGAACATCCATTTGGAGACCCTAAACCACAATTGAGGCCTCTTTTGGTGTCAAATGTGCAATAAAATATTTATTCAGGTACATCCTGCATCAAGGAGGACCACGTCATTTTAGAGATCAATTTGAGTGAGAGTAGCATCAATTGGATGTCATATGATTCCTATCACGAGGACAAGTCTTACATGTACAAGGTGCACTATAATTTGTATGTTTTGAATTTAATCCGATTTTATTTACTCATTTGACATTATAATAATTTAATTTCATAATTTTTACATATCGCGGGTGAATGTGTCATGTGTAGATGATTCACTTATGGATGATTGATAATCACTATCTACATAGGGGTCATGCGTCAGTTCAACCTATACCAATAGATCCCTTCGTCGACTTTGGAACCTTACTAGCTAGTGATCACATATCGGAAGAACAAGCATACATCGGAGGTGGTGAAGGTCAAAATCTAAATTGGAAAGCGTACTATCATTGGGCTATAAATGAGCCTGAGTTGTCTATCATGAAGTCACGACTGTATGACCATGTCAAGCACGTTCTATACATGGATTGATATTACAAGATAAAGATGATTATGATCTGATATGAGATGAACAATGAGGAAGATTTGAGTCAATCAGTACTACATCCGAAGGGACCTATGAATATGTTGGCATACGCATCATACTCATACTAGATGGCCCAAGCGGTGAGCATTTATACACATTAAATTTATTTGTGTTTTTAATTTAAATTATTATAATAACTAACTACACATATATTACGTTTAGTCAAGAGCACAGCCAACACTATTGGGTGCATTAAGGTGCCCGAACAACCGGAATAGTCATGGTTTGCCAAATATGATCCGAGACGGATTAAGAATTTAATGATTGATGCGGGTCATGAGCACATTTTCACAGTAATACTTGCATATGCGGGCCAATTCAACTTTTCTCTAATTTTATTTATAATTAATTTATATTGAACTAATTTTAGTTTAATTTAGTTAATGTAAATATATTTATTTTAATTAGATAGGTCTTCCCACGAGGTCGAAGGATATAGATGTCAGTTTTTATGTCCCCCACAGACGACCCACCTGAGCCGGCACCGGAGTCAATGACTGATGATTTTGATGTATTTCATGGAGATGTCAAGTCTTACTCTTAGCTTCTCAGTCAGATGTCCCTCGACCCGAGCGTCAGTACCCCAGGTACCTAATATGAGGTCCCCACACATCATTGTATGATACTCTCAATCCCTCCATCCGATTTTCAGAGACTCAAACACCTCATGTCGAATGGCCTGAGCGTTCTCTCTGTGAAATTCGACCAAGGGACACATATAGTATATTTCTTATTAGAAGAGCGTTTGGTCAACAACGCTGATATATTTTATTTTATTCGAAAAAATATAGTTTATTTTATAGTATTATATTTTATATTATTTATTTTAAGTTAAACTTATTTTATTATTTACAGTTTGAAATTTAACTAAAATATGTTTAGAAATATTAAAGCCTAATAAAACATACAACATAATCTAATAAACATTTTAAAAAAAATAAATCATTAAAAAGTAATAAAACATAATAAAATAAGAAAACAAACTATTAAAATCATTAAAACACAAAATTCAAATCCTAAACAGAAAAAATGCAAATTTGAGGTCGAATTTAAAACTTGATAGCTGAGATCGAGTTTCAAAGTCATCAGTCCATGCTAAGAGTGCAAAATAGCATGTACATAGGACTCGTTCCTTATTTTTTATTTAAATTATAAAAAAAATATCTGTGTTGATGAAGATATAAAATTACAAACAGCTCTTGCAATAAATAAAATACGCGATCCATCTCAATAGGTGTCAGCCACAGCAAGAAGTGAAAATTGGAAAGACAAAATTTAAATGAGAGGCAAATCAACATAAATCTTCTCATTTTAAGTTGGGTGCTTTACGCAATTACATTTACGCTAGCAGTAGCTGGCGTAAATGTTTGGTGTTTCTTTTATTTTATATTACCTTTACCTGCTTTATTTTTGCCATTTTTTTCTCTGTTCCTTTGCCTTGCCTTTAGAGCGAGAATGTCTCTCTCTTTATGGCAAACTTTTTCTTCTAGGTCCCTGTCACATTGTTTGGTTTAATTGATTTTAAATTAAATCATTAAAATTTTAGATTATTTGGTTCAGTTTTTTGTTTAAAAATTTTAATTCTGTTAAAAATTTTAGCTAATTTAATTTTTGTTCTTTGATTTGATTTATATTTTTTAAGTCGGATAAACCGAATAAACTGAATAGCCTAAATTTATCAAGTAAATTCATTTTATTTGATATAAATAAGAATCATATCAAATATAATTCAAATATATTTATTTTCTATAATTTTATTTAGTTCTTTGTTTTATTTTTTAACTATTTGTTACTTCTATCAATTTTTGTAATTATTGATATTTTTTATTTTTTTAAATAATATAATTTTGGTTTGACTAAAATAGAACCGAATAAAATTGTAGTTTATTCAGTTGATATTTTTATAAAATTGATTCAGTTTTTAATTTAATAAGCTGAATAAACTTTCAATTACTTATATTTATTTTGATTTGAAACGAATCAACTGATAACACACGTGATGACTTTTCTTTATTTATATGATTTATTATGAGAGAATCAACCCTGAATGATGAAAGTTTACTCCAAGTGCCCCTGCCCCCAGCTAACAATAAACCACCAGGATCCTCTGTGGCTGCTCCGGAGAAATTAAGGAAAAAAGATGACACTGGAGGGATGGATTGTGCAGAGAATATCGAGAGGCACACATTTATTTGGTCTCTCTCTTCTTTTCTTTTTTTTTTTTTTTTTTTTTTTTTTTTTTGAGAGAAATCCGTAGGGATGTTAACGGATCGGATAATATCTGATTTTATTCGTGATCCGATCCGAAAAATAATGAAAATTATCCGATCCGTATCCGTATCCGGAGATATCCGTATCCGGAGATATCCGTATCCGAAATTCATTTACGGATGCGGATACGGTAAGACCCTTATCTATCCGTATCCGACCGTTTAACTATTATTCATCAATATTCGACATTATCCGAAGATATCCGATCCGATATTATCCGATTTTATCCGAATATATATCCGAAATATTTCTATTATATATTTTTTAATTAGATATTTAGCATTTATTATAAATCTAATTTATTTTATATTTAATTTATGTTAATGTATCATATTTTTTATAATTCATTGATACATTTAAATTACTAATATAATAATAATTATTAATATTTAACTACTAATATAGTAATTAATATTTATAATTTATAATTAATGATTTTATCATAAAATACTATACAATTTTTTTAATGATACATATAATATTTTTATTTAATATCCGAAATATATCCATATTTGTATTTATATCCGTCCGATATCCGTTGAATATTCGATTCGTATCCGGATCCGGATCTGAAAAATGATAACGGATACGGATACGATAAAAACATTATCCGTCCGTATCTGATCCGTTTACACCCCTAGAAATCCATAAGTAGGTTGAATTGAAGGATGTGTTTTCCTCCAATCTTTTTACCAAATTAGATTCCGATTCGGTGGTCCATTTCTAAGAAGATCGCCATCATGCTCTCACTTGAACGTAAAATGATTGTCGCCCATTAATAATACACAGTCACCTAATATTAATATATAGAGAGAGTAAAAATATCGTGAGTTTAACTCAAAACTATATCAAATTATCTTTAAATTTTAATTTATTATGCTCATTAAATTCTTTATATGAAAATTTTATGGGATGCAAAAATTTGAAGTGATTTGAGTTTTTAAGTCACTATTTTTTATTTTTTAAAATGATGTTCAAACATTAATTATTTTATTATTATTATTAGAACTAATTTTTAAAAATTAAAAACTATGACTTAAAAAGTTCAAAACACTCCAAATCATTGCATCCTATAAGATTTTTATATAAAGAATTTAATGAGTATGATAAATTAAAATTTTAAGATAATTGATATATTTTTTGAGTTAAGTTCATGAAAGAGACCTCGGTATATTTGAGCTTATAATATATATATATATATATATATTATATATATATATATATAGAGAGAGAGATCTTACGGTGTTTCGCGAAGTAAAAAAGTATTTTGCTTCAGTTTCAAATCTCATATACCGAGAGCTCAAAATATCAATCTAATTAGTCCACAATAATCTAGATATTGAAAACTTATTGAATACAAAATTTTTCTATTTTAAAGTTTTATAACTATTTTTTTATTTTTGAAAGATGATAATTTTTTAGATGCATCTATCATTATTTTATTATTATTATTGGGGTATTTTTTTAAAATCTAAAAAAAATAGTTAGAAAACTCCAAATGTAATCAAATTTGGTATTCCATAAGATTTGAATATGTAGTTTATGTTGGATGAATTAGATTGACAATTTAAACTTTGATTTTGTGAGATTTTTTAGGTCGAAGCAAAACCCTCTTTGCTTCGCGAAGCACCGTAAGATCTTCATATATATATATATATAGAGAGAGAGAGAGAGAGTAAAGTTAACGTGCTCTTAGGAGCACAGAGCCCCGTGATTCTAGCTTAAAAAAATATATTAAATGACCTTCAAATTTTGATTTATCACTCTTATTAAATTCTTCACATTGAAATCTTATGGGTACAAAAATTTGGGGTATTTCAAATTTTCTAAGTCACTCTTTTTAATTTTTAAAAAACAACTCTAAAAATAATAAAATATTCAATGTTTGTAAATTATTTTCAAAAATTAAAAAGAGCGACTTAGAAAACTCAAAACACCCCAAATTTTGTACCTCATAAGATTTCAATATGAAGAATTTAATGAGAGTGATAAGTTAAAATTTAAAAATCATTTAATATATTTTTTGAGTTAGGATCACGGTGGAGCTCCGTACTTCTAGGAGCACACTAGTTTTATGCAGGCAAAAAACGAGTTAAATAACTAGTTTTATGCAGACAAATAAATAACTACAACAACAAGAAACGAGTTAACCACTGTTATATGCCGACGTGCGTCGGTGCATCTTTTGAAAATTCAAATTGAACCCAACAAATCAGTATCTATCAGTTATTTTCAACTTGATTTTAATATTCACAGCAAAATTAAAATTTTATATTTCTATGTCCATAATTATAACCAATTTTGTGTTAACGGCCTTCTACTTATGTGCATATGATTCTGGTATTATCAATAAGAGCTAATTAATAAGTATTTTTGTAACTTGAATGATTTTTTTTTTTTTTTTTTGCGATTGGAAATGTAGGACTTGAATTTAATATCAACAACCGACAAAAAGAAAGGAAACAAACAAATATCATATTCTTAGCATAATTAAATTAATTAAAAGGAAGGCGCAGATTACCTTTTAAG
This sequence comes from Schoenoplectus tabernaemontani, assembly GCA_037127355.1. NCBI lineage: Eukaryota > Viridiplantae > Streptophyta > Magnoliopsida > Poales > Cyperaceae > Schoenoplectus > Schoenoplectus tabernaemontani. The sequence continues at coordinate 24,164,239 of CM073742.1, read as the reverse complement.
TAGACTTAGTTGGCGGGAAATCAAAAGATGAAGCAACCAGCTAATTAGTCCAAGGTAATGATTTTAAAAATGGACTTGACAGTAAAAAGATCCTGCAATTTGACATTTCTAAAAGATGCCAAGAGCTTTCACTTCATCTCTTGCACTCACTTCATAGTCAGGTTATATTATTAATTTAATGTATGCACAGGCAATATTATCATACATGTAGATGTAGATGTAGATTTAGATGGAGGTTCTTCACTTTGTCAGTTAATCTTTTAGTTTTCTTAATTTATAATTATAGTAGAAGTTTGGTTATACATGCATGCATTGGCCAGATAAGGTGTTAATTAATTAAGATTATGTGCGTGGTCAGAAGAAATCACTCTTGGCACCACAGAAATAAATAAATAATACATAATTATGCGATCATTGTGTAAATTTTACGTATCCAATAATATAAGATGAGATAAGATTGCGTGCGTATCTAAGGACAGATATACTACCTCTTTTGGGGTTGTTTTTTTCCACTAACCCATTAAACAACAATATACAGAATACAGCAGATGTCAGATGAGACGAGACCAGAAAAAGGAATCAAAGGAGGTCATATACTCATATGTAATATGTTAGTTATTAATTGGGCCAGAGGCCCAGAGCCTTGCTTTGGGTCTTGGTTGCTGCTTTGCTAATTAGGCCAGAAATTGGAACTACAAACTCTCATTTATTCGCTTCACAAAAAGGAATTTGTTTTTGTCGATAATATCAATTACTGTATGATCCATATTATATTATTTGCAAAATCCGAAGCCTCTAAGATCCCAGATTTCAGCTCAAGAACCCATGCCAGTGATTGAGAAGAGTGTAATTGCTGAAGCGTCGTCCAGAGTTGATAAGAAGTCTCACAGTTGATGACTTGAGATAGGATCGACTGAGACATGGAATTAAAGATCCATGCAAGAATCAACTGATCTTGCTGATGTCAACGCTGAAATGCTGGATTGATAATCTCAGAATCATTAGATGTAGACTGTATCGTTGGAGGTGGTGGAGATGATCCATCAATAAAGCACATGAGATCATATCCATGAAGAACAGGTATGATTTGTGATTTCCAAATCAAATAGTTATCGTGTGTAAGAATAGTATGGAGTTGATGAGAGAATTGGATATGATTCTCAGATCGAACTGAAGAGACATGGATAGGAGAAGGAAAAGGATCAGCCATTGAAACAAATGCCTGGACAAAAACGTAGGCTCTGCTATCTGCTTTGATACCATGAAACAAATGTGATCAAGAATATTTCTTATTATTCATCTCTTACTCCTTATTACAAGAGTTGATCTCCAGCATTTATAGGAGACGAGATAAATACATGCTAACTAACTATTGTTACACTTAACTGAATACTGACTGAGAAACTAGCCGTTACACTTCAACAGACTAACGGTTTTGTTCTGTACTGGATTTGTCCAGTTTATCATCTTCTATACTTCCCAAAATTTGCACTTCCTCGTTTCAGTTTTCCTTACATTTTTTTTATCAATAAAAAATATGGTGTCTTCTGATTCGATGCAATCGGTGGGTTTTACCACTTTCACAAATGAATAAACAAAAATAATAGACAACACGTTAAGATTGAATCAAGCTACACGAAACTAAACTACACTAATAATCTCTAATTTGAATTGAGCACGATTTACAGAAATCAAACCAACAAGTTAAAAGAAGATCTACCAGAATTTCACAGCTAATTGCAATAGTACAAGTATGCTAGTGGGAACTAATCCTAAAAACAATCAACCCAGAAGTAGCAGCATCTCTGGCACCACTACACCACACTAAGTAACGAGTGTTAGACCTGGAATCAAGGAAGAGAACAAAATTAAAACAAAAGAAATTAGAAACAACAGAGTGAGGGAGAGGGGGAGAGGGGGAGAGAGAGAGAGAGAGAGACTTACCTTCAAAATTAGCATTGAGACAGGTCAACTTACCCGCCTCTTTCTCCTCTTCTTTGGTTTCTCAGTTTCAGATACCACAATACTGGCATCTGCAACAGCAGGAATAGGAGGCGGAATAGAAGGCATAGCACCAGCAAATGAGGGGAATACCATAGCATGAGGATGAACCGGCATATAAATCATGCCAGGTTGTGGTGGTCCCATAGGTGGTCTTAACAAAGGATTCATACCATGGATTAAACCTGGACCAGGTACAGCAGCACTATTATTGACATTCCTTCCACTCTTACCCTTACTGCCCCCACCTTTGTCTCTTTCTCGCTCTTTTTCTTTGCCTTTTTGCTTCCCTTTTCCTTTCCCTATTTCCCCTGATACTGATGTGGTGCTCGTGCTTGCAGCACCACCACCTCGCGACTCCTCAAACTTCTTTCGAATTTTTTGTCTGGCCTCTTTCATCACAGATAGTGCATACTCCATCGCATCTTGGTCCATTGCACCTAGCTCTACTATGTCTGCAAAATACTGGTGGCCATGTTTGTACAACTGATCATAATTCTTTGTTTCTGGTGCCTGGTCTGTGGGTCCCACCACTTGTTCCTGAGGGGCCTCTTTAACAGGTGATAGAGCTGATGGCTCTGCCCGAGGGGATGTTAGATCCTCAGTATTTTCACTTTCATTCAATTGCCTGTAATTTTTCTTCCACCTGTTCATCACATACTTGTTTGGGATATGCATTACAAGCTCCTGCCGCAGAACAGCTAGTGCATGGCTGCACAGAATGCCTTTGAACTGAAAAGACCGGCATACGCACCACACATCCTTCTCAGAGCTGTTAAACACCACACGGTAATCGACCCTCCTATCCTTACTCAGCACTGTCACGGTGTATGTGACCATAGACGCAGTCCGGCTAACTTCCTTGCAATTCACATGCATCAGCTGCCGCACCTGATCTTGGAATTTCTGGAACATGTTTATTGTGTACAGTTTTGCAATTTGATCTTCAAAAGTTAGCCCTGACAACACTTGTGGACTTTGTTGAAAAGACCTGAAATCGTCATATGCTTCCCTATCAATCCTAAGTTTCATTGCCATATCATACTGTTCAATGAAAGTTTTGATTGTGGTCTCTGGCATAATATATCCATCAAAAAATGCCTCCAATCTCTCGCTCCTACGTACAGTAGAAATACCAGCCCAGAATGTATCTTTAATGTACGCTGGGACCCACTTATCCCTCTCCTCAAAAAGTGCAGTCATCCAATGGTTATCATATAAATTGTATTGTTTTACCATATCTGCCCAATCTCTTTCAAAATCAGCAGTTGTTAGTGTATCATACACAACTTTTTTAAATCTCAAGCTGACAGTTTCTTTATCCTCAGGTCTACCCGACATGTCAGGGAGTTCCTTCATGACATGCCAGAGGTTATACCGCCGACGGGATGTTGGAAACACCATGCCAGCAGCTTGTGCAACAGATGGTGTGTGACTCGTGATGACCGCATCAGGGGGTTTATCATCCATGCACCTGAGCCATTTCTTAAAGAGCCATGCATACGTCTCGGTGGTTTCATCTCCCAGAAGGCCACAACCAAGCAGCACAAACTGGCCATGGTGGTTCATTCCAAGAAACGCCACGAGGGGCATTACATATCGGTCTGTCAGATATACGGTATCAAACGAAACAACATCTCCAAAATACTTGTAAGAGGCTCTCGACCTAGCATCAGCCCAGCACACATTCTTCAACCGGCCTTCATCGTCCATGTCCCAGCTGTAAAAAAAGTTTGGATCTTGTGCTTGCATCCTGTCAAAAAATACCAACAGTGCTTCCACATCACCTTCCAAAAATCTCAACTTTCCCATCTCATTTCCAAAATTTCTCTGCGCGAATGATCTCTCAACAAACTCCTTCAGCTTGGGTGGCCGGCCCCGGCCCGAGTGGATTTTTGGGTTAAGACGTGTTTTGGCATTGAACGGCTGGTGCTCCTTTTGCCAATCGGGTAGGTCCTTGAAGCACATCATAAACCGTACCATTTCAGGGTTGCATGGGTGATTATGCTCCAGTTGAAGAAAAACCACCTCCCAACTTGATTGGAGAGAATTGTACTTGACCACCATCATGGCCTTGCAATCAGTTTTGGCTACTAGCCTCCTACGGGCCTTCAAACCCGGTTTGATCCTTGGTTTCCCACCCTTGTAGCAGACAAATGTGGCACGATATTTAATGCCATCAACAGTGTGGCAGCTGCGTTTGGACACCCCAAATCCAGTTCGGTAGCCGTAAGAGAGGTAGAATTCATAGGCTTCTTCGGGGGAGTCAAAATGCATGCCTTGCTTGGGCACAGAGGTGGGGTCCTTTAGCAAGGGTTTATCTTTGGAAGTCTTGAAAAGAGATGCACTTTGGTCTTGGAAAGACACCAGTGCCATCGTGTTGTAATGTAAACCCTCCATTGTTATAGACCTGTTAATTATTTACCAGTTGAGCACAAAATCATACATATGAATGAGTTCCATTTCCGTACGTACATGTTGAATATATAGACGATGGATAATGCTACCACCAGGAAAGTAAGAAGAGCAAAATCCTAAGTACGTACATGTGAAATCTGAAATGTGAATGTGAAGTACCGTAGTACCTTACCTTAAAAAAATTTAGGACCTTTTGTCAGCTGTAGTGTAGCAAATTGGCAACGATCCAATTCCATTGTTGCGTTGCCAGCATGGTTTCGAAAATCTAAAGCTATCGGCGCAGAAGCCTCCTCTTAGGACCCGTTTCTTGCGCGATTATTTTGCCACGAGCGTTTTGGTGCGCCGAGATCGTCGGAACAAAGATGGGTAAAGATTGGTTGTGAATTTTTCAGGTTGTTCGAAAGGCGAAGGTAGATAGGTAATTGAGTGAGCTGTCTGAGGATCGGATTGGGAGGAGAGATTTGGTCTGGGCATTTGGGGGTTAGCGTGCCGTGATGCTTCCTTGAACGGAGAACGATTGATTGAACGACGCTTGATTTCTTCCTTGAACGGAACCAAATCAAGGGAACAGGATGGCTGGATGGATGGGTCCGTCTCTTCTCCTCTGTCGGGTCGGGTCGGGTCGGGTCGGATCGGATCGGGTCACTGAGCCTGTGACTGTGAACCAGAGCCGCTGAACTCAAAATAAAATCAATTGTTTTGGGCCGGCCATATATTTACAGCTTTCTCGGCCCACCTGTTACTTTCCTTTTCACCTGTTAACTCTCAACTGTGCAGATGATAATTGTCCTACTCTTCCTTTATCATATTAATTACTAACTTATATTATTTTTACTAACATTTCAGACAATCAATTGCATACACAAAATTACGAATTGACATCTAATATCAAGATAATCATGTATATATATCCAAGCTTCAAAAGAAATTACCTCAATTTATCATGTGTTAAGTTAAGTGTATGGAAGGACAAGTAAATACCACTTACAACTAGACTTGATAAAATGTGACTCAAACCTGTTAAATCTGAAAAGGTAAATGATTCTAAATCGGTATATTGGATAAAATTAAATTTAAATATTACTCATTTTCATAATTAAATGCAACGCATTTATCTTGACACCTCAATTTGAAATTTGAAAAAATTACAAAACCATTGTAGGTGATCAAGTTCTTGAAGTATTGGTTGTCGAATTTGAATGGAGTGACCAGATCTAAGAAGAAGAGATTTTGGTTGCAACCCAGCTTCCAGCAGCATAAGCTGGGTTCAACAGATCTTTGCTTCTTCTTCACTTACAAATTAATTGTGTTTGTTTTGGATGAGATAAGTAGTCTCTGACCTGCGTTAAAGCTTGAAAGGCACAGCGCAAATCAGGCATTTGGCCCATTGAATATTCGGCTCAGGGGCCCAGCCCGTTGTTTGAAAGGTAGCAAAACCATACTGGACCGAGTTCACAGAAAAGAAACTTCGTTTCTGGTTGGATGCAATAAAGGCCCAAGAGATCAGATCAGATCAGATCAGATCTCTTCCCCAGCGATCCAGTTTAGTTTAACCTCCGCTCGGCTCAGCTCGGCTGCCAATAGAATAAGGCGAGAGCCAACCTTTGCTTTGGCAACAAGTTTACAACCTCCTCCCTCCCTCTCCGATCGAATTGAGGCGCGTAGTAGCGAAAGTATGAGCAGCGCCGGAGATGGTGGCGACGAAGTGGCGTTGCGGCGGAGGAACGCCGTCAACGAGTACCGCAAGAAGCTTCTTCAGCACAAGGAACTTGATTCCCGACTCCGCACTGGTAACGCATCCTTCCTTCTCTTTTTCCTTACTGCTTGAGGGGAGATCTACGGTCGTTGCTTCTGCTGAATCCGTTAGTTAGGTTCAACAAATGCTGGCATCGGGGTTTATTTCCGGTCTTTGTTGCGTCGCTGTTTTCTGTTCAGAAGAACTCCTTACCTCTATTATTGTTAATTCGTGAATCCAAGCTTAGTGTATTGATGGAGGTGTTAGTCATGGCTTGCGTTTCCGTACTAAATGCTGTGCCCTTAGCCTAACAATTCTATACAGCAAAACTGAGCTTCAATTCTAGGAAAGTTTTGAGTATGATTTAGAGCAATCAGGGCAAACTCAATGTTTTGCTGTTTGTTTTCTTTCCATATTTTATCACACATTCTAACAATGTATTCAAACTTACGACTGCAGTAAGAGAGAACTTGAGAGCTTCAAAGAAGGAATTTGCAAAGACAGAAGATGACCTTAAGTCCTTGCAGAGTGTTGGACAAATTATTGGAGAGGTTCTTCGACCTCTTGACAATGAGAGATGTGAGTCAAGCATATACCATTAATAAAGCTCTTCTTAGATTAGATATTCCATTCTTATATTTCATCTATCAACCTTTAAAGTTTGAGAATATTTTAGGAAACTTGACTCTGAGCATGAGACTGAAAATATCAAGCTCATGGTAGCTTGATTAAACATGGGACATAAAACAAATATCTTGAAACCTATGAAGTACTACTTGAGTGTTTGATTTCTTGTTTTTATATGAAGATTAGAAAGTATTCTCCATAATCATTACTCTTATTATCTTTATAAGCAAGAGAAAGAAGTACCTTGGATGATTTGAACAAATTGAAAAAGGGATAAGCTGATATTTCAAGATTTAAAGCTCTGCACAGAGTATGCATGCATCTGAAAAGATATATTGTTAGTATGACAATTGCCTAACTATTTCTTTGTTATTTTTTCTTAAATTATATAGTAATTGTAAAAGCAAGCAGTGGGCCTAGGTATGTGGTAGGTTGCCGTAGCAAAGTGGATAGAGAAAAGTTGACAGCTGGGACACGTGTAGTTCTTGACATGACTACGCTTACAATCATGAGAGCTCTGCCAAGAGAGGTTTTTAATTTATTAGAAATGTTAAGATTAGTAAGCTTGCTATTTGCCTACTGATTGCAAATATTTTAAGTTCAATGTACATTTGATGAATTTTGTAGGTGGATCCTGTAGTGTATAATATGTTGCATGAAGATCCAGGAAATGTGAGCTATTCGGCTGTAGGAGGCTTATCTGACCAGATTAGAGAACTTAGGGAGTCTATTGAGTTACCCTTGATGAACCCTGAGCTATTCCTTCGTGTTGGCATAAAGCCTCCTAAGGTAATGCTTTGTATTTGTTGCTCTTGATTTGTTAACTATTATACTCGAAGGCAGTTAGAATGTAATAACATCTCCTAATATAGTAAGTGAGTCTCAACGAACTGCATTCTACTTGTTTTGTGCTTTAATTGTAACATACAGGGACTGATTTTACATTGTCATTTTAGTAATATAATAATCTACTTACAGGGGGTACTCCTTTACGGCCCACCAGGAACAGGAAAGACATTACTGGCAAGAGCTATTGCTAGTAATATTGATGCCAACTTTCTCAAGGTTAGATGATAGCTCATTCCTTTCGAATATCTGAAGATATTTTTTTATTGGAACTATTCTATTCAGTTTTATTGACATTGCATTTCATTATATAGGTTGTATCAAGTGCTATCATCGACAAATATATTGGTGAAAGTGCAAGGTTGATTCGGGAAATGTTTAATTATGCTCGGGACCATCAGGTATGATTATTTATTATTTTTATAATACTTGGTCGAAAAAATCAAGAAGGCAGGTAAACATTGGCCAATTTATGCAATGTGCCTCGATAAACCTCCATTTACCTGAGTTCTATTAATCACCCGTCAAGACAACCAAAACATTATTGATGACTTCTTCTAATGATAAATCGGTTACTGTTTGTAGCCATGCATCATTTTTATGGATGAGATTGATGCAATCGGTGGCCGTCGATTTAGTGAGGGAACCAGTGCTGACCGTGAGATCCAGCGTACCCTTATGGAGCTTCTGAACCAACTAGATGGCTTCGATGAGCTAGGCAAGGTGATGATTTGTCCCCCTGTATCTTTCTTGTGTGTCAAGTAAAAAAAAATCTATTAGGTTTTTCAATTGCTCAAGCAAATTGCAATATTGTTCTCTCTTTTGGCATTTCAATGTGCTTGAAAGACAAGTATCAGATGTATATTGTTATTCCAAAGTCTGTTGCATTGAATTGAAATTTGGTGTCAAAATGAGAGCTTACCTATTTGGGGTTTCAGATTAAGTTGAAAGGAATTTATATTGACAGCTTTGGTTAATGTATGTTTATTACTTTTGAATTGAATAACAGGTCAAGATGATAATGGCAACGAATCGGCCTGATGTGCTAGACCCTGCACTGCTGAGGCCAGGTCGGCTGGACAGAAAGATAGAGATACCGTTGCCTAATGAACAGTCTCGAATGGAGATTTTGAAGATTCATGCAGCCAGCATAGCCAAGCATGGAGAAATTGACTATGAAGCTGTTGTAAAACTGGCTGAAGTATGTTTTCGTTATATTCTGTTTTCTTCTTGAGGGTTTGTGCAAGTTGATAACCAATATCTAAATATCTATCTGATCTGCTGCTAATTAATGAAGTCTTTATATTTCTCCCAAAATGTATCAAATAGATTTTTAACTTGTACCCCCAGTTTCTTTCTGATTTTGTTTCCACTTCTTCATTAATAACTGTTGTTGTAATAATTGAAGGGGTTTAACGGGGCTGATCTGCGCAACGTGTGCACTGAAGCAGGCATGTCTGCGATCCGTGCAGAACGTGACTATGTAATCCATGAAGATTTCATGAAGGTAACTGAGTGATTCCTTTTGCTCCTTGAAATTACAGTTCTCTGTTAAAATAGGTAGGAAGATATTTTGGTTCATGAAATTACAGTGCTTCCTCTGCATGGTCTGTGGTACAATATGATTTGGTTGAAGTGCCAACACTGTAGACTGTATCATTGACCTCTTAACATATGTGCAGGCTGTTAGGAAGCTGAATGAAGCGAAGAAGTTGGAGTCAAGTGCACACTATAGTGCTGATTTTGGGAAGGACTAGTTTTTCTTTCTAAATATTGGGACTAATGCTTGTTGGAAAACCTTTTTGTTCTTGGTGTGTGCTTAATGTATTAGGTATTTACTGCTAGAAACTGAGATCAATGTATCAACTTGCCCCTCTCTTTATTTATATTTAATGTGCTGTCTCTTCAGATTCTTTTTTCAGATTAAATCTGAATTATGCTGCATTTCTTCTTTCTTTCTTTTATTCTTTTTTGTGGATCTTGGAAAACCAAAGGTACAAATTTCACATCGGAGACTGGATAACAGCTAGTGATCGTTGCCTGTGTTTACTTAAGAAAGCACAGTACCAGTTTCTGAAAACAAAATGTACGATACGATGCAAGTTAAATTGTCATCATCGCTCGTCAGACGGACTAAGGAAACAGTTTTAGTATTCATGCTAAATGTTAGCATTTAGTATTAATCATAAATTTAAATTTAGTATTTATGTTAAATGAGTTAGTATTCAAATTAATAATTTTACTATTTAACTTCATTTTGTATAGTGTTTTTGTTATTCAAGTTATAAATGAATTAGTATCTATTAATTAAAGATAAAAGAATAGAAGTAGAGTACAAAATAAATTAAATTATAAAGTTGTTAACTTGAATGCAATTATTTAACGTGAATATTAAAGTTAATATCGACCCGTTGTAAAGATTTTGATATTATATATTAGCTCCCTATTTGAATCACTTGAAAAATCCATAACCTATGTTCCACAGATGTGGATGCGAGTATTAGTACGGATGTGGCGATGCATCAATTTTAAAAAGTCTCAGCTATGATGCAAATATATATAATAATATTTTATAAAAAAATTAATAATATCATAAACAAAAAGGTAGAAGTGCGTTCACAACTCCAACGATCTTTTATATATATATATATATATATATATATATATAGAGTGGAGATAGCGTGAGCTTAAGCTCACGGAGGCCTTCCGTGAGCTTAACTCAAAAAACATATTAAATTATCTTAAAATTTTAATTTATCATTCTCATTAAATTCTTTATATGAAAATCTCATGGGATGCAAAAATTTGGAGCGTTTTGAGCTTTTTAAGTCACCGTTTTTAATTTTTGAAAATCAGCTCTAAAAATAATAATAATATATTCAATACTTGAACATCATTTTCAAAAATTAAAAACGGCGACTTAAAAAGCTCAAAACGCTCCAAATTTTTGCATCTCATGAGATTTTCATATAAAGAATTTAATGAGAATGATAAATTAAAATTTTAAGATCATTTAATATGTTTTTTGAGTTAAGCTCACGGAAGCCTCCGTGAGCTTAAGCTCACGCTATCTCCACTATATATATATATATATATATATATATATATATATATATATATATATATATATATAATCATCTTCAAATTTTAATTTATCATTCTCATTAAATTCTTTATATGAAAATCTTATGGAATGCAAAAATTTGAAGCGTTTTGAGCTTTTTAAGTCGTGGTTTTTAATTTTTGAAAATCAGCTCTAAAAATATTTAATATTTGAACATCATTTTAGAAAATAAAAAAAGTTGGGTTAAAAATCTCAAAACACTCCAAATTTTTGCATCCCACAAGATTTTCATATAAAAAATTTAATGAGCATGATAAATTAAAATTTGGAGATGATTTGATTTATTTTTTGAGTTAAGCTCACGGAAGTTGAGCTTAAGCACTGATATCTGTACTATATATATATATATAGTTTGGCTACGGTGATTTCATAATCACTTCGGTTAAGTGTTTATTACTCGAATTTTAAAATCTTGCATCCGAAATTTTAATTTAAATAGCTCAAAATTTTCTTCATATTATAATCTTGTATATTATCAATTTTCATCAAATTTGAAGTTCATTTACTATGCTTAATGATTTTTGAAAGATAGCAACATTTGGCCTATAAAAATGAGTATTTTTAATTATTTTTAGAGTCATCTTTTAAAAATTATTAAGCATAGTAAACTAACTCCAAATTTGATGAAAATTGATAATCTATAAGTTATGATATGAAGAATCTTTTGAGATATTTAAATTGAAATTTCGAGCACAAAATTTTAAAATTCGAGCGTAAGCATTTCGAACCGCTTGAAATGCTTATGGAATCACCGTAGCCAAGCATTATTTTTTTTAATTCTTTTATGTTATTTGTTTCAGAAAATAGTCGTGAATTTTTTTTCTATATGTATATATATATAGTTGGTTTAGTGTTATGCATGAATTATTTTTTATTTTTAAATTCTAAATGGTTCAACTGAACCCGTTCAAAATAATTTTTATATAAATATTTAGTTAAATATCAAATTTTATACTTTAAAATTTTTAATTTTTTTAAATAGTAAAAAAATTGAACGGCTCATAATAATTAAATCAACTGATTTTTTAATTATCTAAAAAGTAGTAAAATAATTCTAAAATATATAAAATTTGATCATCTACTAGATTTTCATGTATAAATCATTTTGAGCGATCTAAATTGATCATTTAAACTTTAAAATGGTAATGGAGTAAATGATAATGGAGTAGGGTATATTGATGAGAAATGTGAGTGCTTGGTTTCGAATCTGATTTCTCACATAATTTTGAGTGAATTTGGTGGGATAGATACACGAAGGAATTAACTGTGACCCCACGCACGGCGAATTCACATCCTTTAAGAGTCTATGGAAAAATGTGACCGAATTAAAATGGACCTGTGAATCTAAGAATGAAAATTAAGTTCAAACAGTTCATTAGATTAAGTTCGAACAGTTCATAGTATAAATCCGACGGCTGTAATAAATTTGAACGGTTACTCCACTATAGAATACTCTAGGATACTCACACAAGCACCACTATAGAATACTCTAGGATACTCACACGAGCACGGCCGCATGCAGTCATCGGTACTTGCCGGGCTGAGATTAGATACATGAAGATTAGATACATGATGATAATGAATTAACGAAATACAAAGTTATTTGTTTTGATTAGTGTATCAACTTGACTAAAATGTGATGCCAGATAGTTGTCGGGTTCATATTCAAATGAATTAAACGATCTAAACTCATCAAAAATAAGTCTACAGTACAGTATTTGAAGCTATACTTCACAAACAAACAGCCCTAAAAATCTACCAACAGATCACAAACTCAATATGCTTCGACATGTCAATCCCTGCATCTCTACTCCTACAGTTTTTAACATAGAACTCTTCTCTTTACCAAAAGTGGGTTTAATCACTAATCAATGACTAAACAGGATTTGTGTGGTGGAGCAGATGTTGTCGTCTAATGAATCTCACCATCTTCACCAAGCTCTCCATCTTCAAGCTCCTCATGCTGGCCAGAGCTTCGGCGGGACCCAGGATCTCTATCCCTTCTGTGCCTCTTGTGCCGGTTCTCGCTGTCTGAATCAGAGCCATGTCCATGCTGTACCAAAGTACACAATTTGATCATGTCAAGGTCTAAGACATCATCTTACTATCTTGACTTCCAAGTTTACAATGTAAGGCCTTCCAAACATGATGTGCAAAAACAAAAGCCAAAGGTACTCTTTTTAGAAAAGACCAAACCTCTGTAATTCTAAATTTAATTATCTTGCTGTAAACTCTTCTTAATTTATTTAATTAAATCAAAATAGTAGGCTTTTCGCCTGCTACTTCAAAAAAAAGACCAAACCTTGCGGGATTTCTTGCGGTCACTGCTATGCCTCCGAGACTTCTTAGAATCCTCTTTCTCATCCTTCACAGAATTATCATTGCCCTCCTCAGTAACCTCATGGTGGCGCTTCCGATGCTTCCTCTCTCTATCTTTATCTTTCTCCTTGTCTTTTTCCCTGTCTCTCTTGCTGCTCCTGTCTTTTGAAGAACCATGTGCATCTACCTCCCCACTGTCTCTGTCCTCTTTTTCACGGTCCCGATCTTTCTCCTTCCTGTCTCTCTCTTTCTCTTTTTCCTTTTCTTTCTCCCTCTTTTCTTTTTCTCTCTCCCTCCTCTTCTCTTTCTCTTCTCTTTCCCTTTCCTTCCTTGCCTGTATTCAGGCAGAGAGAATAATTAATATATATAGGCTTGAATAAAAAAGAGCCAAAGCAAAACATTTCACCATTATAAATAGTTGCTGACTTAAAAAAGGCCAGTGCCAGCACAATTATGTATACATGAAGCCTGTGTCCAAGTAAACACATTGGAAATTGACCTATTTCCTTGTTCTAATTATGATTCACCCAAAGGAAACTTCAGCTTCCATGAAGAAGCACCCAAGTACCAAATAAAAGGTGCACAATGAAAATTTAAGTAATTTATAAAATAAACTATGTAAATGGATGTGTTGATAAAGTCTACCTTTTCTTCCTCTCTCTGTCGCTCTTTCTCCTTTTGTTTCTCTTTCAAGTGAGAGATGCACTCCTCAAATTGCTCTTTTGCTGCCACCTCATCACCTAAGGCCCTGTCATATAATATTATAAACCATGATAAGGAAACATTTAAAATTAAAAAAGTTAATACTATGAAAAGTAGAGAAATAGTTACTTGAATTCTGCACTCTCATCAAATAGCAATTTTGATTCTTCCCATGATGTTGCAGCAGTTATATCCTACAGAAGCATAGAGAAATCATAAAAGAAGTTTTAGGCATCAAAACTCAAGTACCAACAAATTATAATATGAGTAACAACAAAACTGGTACCTCACCTATACAAGGTACACATTCACCTGTACTTATTTGAACAGAATAAATATAGAAAGGAATGAAAAATCAACATAAGGATGACTGTCACCTTAATAGAGTACAGGAGATCGGCGAACTTCTCCTTGAGACGTTGTCTTTTTTTTGCTTCTTTCTCTTCCTTCTCCCTTTGCCTTTCCATTAACTCCTCGAATACAAGCTACAAGAATTAAGGTACAAATTGTAAGATATATGAGACTAACATATCAAAATGTTTTGCACCTACACAAGGAATAAATCATCAACAACAACAAAAATAGAGCCTTTAATCCCAAACAAATTGGGGTGGCTAGAAATGAAACTCAATCCAAAAATCACAAAGATCATAGAAAGAAAAAAAAAAAAAAAAAAAAAAGACTAGATATTACCTTGAGGTTTGTACTGGATATTCCCTTACCACTGTACACTTCTAGTAAAGAAGTCTTGAAGGTGTCAAATGTCATCGAAGAATCCAAGGTTATCTGATGTAAATAAATCTCAACATGTCAATAGAAACACAATATATGCAGTAATTGTATCATCCTATGCTGTTCATTATCTCTGCTACCAGTGAAAGGTTGTCTTGGTATTTAATGGACCTTGCAATAGAAGGTCGACTACTAGCCACTTCAGGGACAGGAATAACCAGCATGAAGATAATATGATAATAGGGAGATTTTTTATGGATCGGAATAATTTTAGACCGTTCAATTTTGTGTATCAGATGGCTAAGATATACTTTTTTGGTATGACTAGAGAGGGAAAGTGGATCAGTAAAAGTCATTGTTGATTAATAAAATAACAGCACTCCTGCCAATCCATAGCAGAATAACCTGTGATAATATACACATTATGCATTGACTATGTGAAAGTAAGCACCTGTGCAAGCTTCATTGCCTCTTTGAACTGGGACTTCTCTTCATTGTACTGTTATCAGGGTGAAAGCAAAAAAAGATGTCAAATTTAGCAAGCTAAAAGATACAAAAATAATGCATATTAAAAAAGAAGAGGCAACCAAACAAATTAGACCTGCTTCTCAAGCTCCTCAAAGAGATCTTCCCACAAGTCCTTCGGGCTTGAGCCAGAAGTGTGCTCTGCTACTAACATGTACGGCTTGGTGTGTTTCACCTGCAAAATTCAATATGAGTATTTCCTTATTATATAGCTTATCAGTCCACAATGTATAATCAGATATCAGGGACAAACAAACAATGATCCAGGGAGACCATACAGCAATGTTTCAAAGATTCAGAATTTGGACTATACCAAGAAACCAAAACTCAGTATATGCCATGTCTGAGGCCCCACAAAATATCTAGAATTCAGTCTTCAAGTCTCAAAAAGTTTTTGGGGCATTCGGCATTTGAATTTGCAAAAATTAATAATAATAAATAAATAAATAAAACTTGTTATTTGTATTGTCCTCGCCGATTCCTTCTAAGAAACCCTCCCCACACCCCCTCAAAAAAAATCAGTTAGAAAATATAATCTCCTTTTAGATGAAAAACAAAATTTAGAAAAAAGAAATACCTGCGTGCAATACTCATGCCAACGTGTTTTTGCAGTGAGAACTCCAGTGGCGACATGATCTTCCATCATCTTTCTGAACTCATCCCGGTTTTTCCTTTCTTGTCTCCTTTGTTGTGCCTTCAATAAAGGAGCACATTAAGTTCAATTTAAATTAGTTTTGGTTTTACCTAACGAAAAACAAGATATTAAGATAGCTTTAAACAAAAAGAACAAAGTGATGAGATGGAACCAAATATAAAATGACAACATCTCTACTTTTAATTAAGCACGTATGTGTCCTGATCCTGCAACAGTCCAGATTTTTTGTTGAATTTTTAGAACTAATATCACTCATCGGATTGAATTATTCATCAAATAATATTACTATCTCTATGACCATTTGTCTTAAAGTTAGAATTTTCTCTCAATTTTGTTTGTTACACGAAATGCTACATAATTTAGAAGTACAATTGCTCTATTTTGTTTCCTTTTTTTCAATTGCCATCAATTATGAATTTTAACTTTCCTTAACGCTGAATGTTAATTTTCCTCTCAATTTACATTTATTTTGCATTAATTATGTATTCATGATTGAAATTTACATTAATTACTAAATTATCTTTATTTTTCACATGAAGATGTGAATTTTTATATTTCTGAAAGATATCACCGTAGCAACGCACGGGCAAGATACTAGTAAAATATGGAGTACAGTAGGAAAATTACCAGAAAATGTTGGTTTCGATCATTTTTTACTGGATTTCTACATGCACAAGTTATCTTAATCATAGTTCAGATTGATTACTGAGTTAGCCAAATAAAAATATGTGAGCTAAGTAACAGTACAAGTAGTAATGAAGTCAGTCGATTTAGTTATAAAAAAAAAACGGAGAAGTTATAACATGGTATAGAAAGACTTGTCTGTAAGCACCTTTTGGATTCTCCTTTGTTCCTCCTCTTCTTTCTCCAGGTCAAGTATATACTCCTGAAGAACATCAATATTAGCTGTAAGCATGAAACCTTAAACTCAATGCCAACAAATCCTCCCCCAGTAACAGGTAACATGAAAGCCAGGTTTGGTCAACACAGGACCCAACCCAGCCTGGTAATATGTGTGAACTCAAATTGCACAAGGCCTTTAATAACAACTACATAAAAAGCATATCAAAGATCAATTATATAAAGTTAAATTTATTTATTGATAATATTAAGACAATGCCCTTTAATGTATGATCATTTGATCCTATTGCAATCTTGATCTCAAAATATCCTCCTTAACATCTCTACTAAAACACAAATAAACAGGTGTGCGTACACAAAACAAACCTGGAAAATATCTAACCGGTCAATCTTTTCAAGCCGAGCACACCTCTCATCATCTTCTAGTCTATCTGCCACCTTTCTCCATTGTGTGTTAACCTATTAAACAGAATAGTTCAGCTATCTTCCAGAAAATAATAAAAAATAGCAAACTTTCTGCTCAACAACAACAACAAAGCCTTTAATCCAAACAAAATGGGGTAGGCCGGAAATGAAACCAATCCGAGATCACAGAAAATATAGATCCCAAAGATAAAAAATCAATAGTGATAATGATAATGCTAGTAATAATGATGGTAATAATGACAATGATGATGATGATATGAAAATAATAACACTAATAGTAATAATGACAGTAATAATAATAATACTAGTAGCAATAGCAGTAGTATTAATAATAATAAGGACATCCATAATAATAACAGTAGCAAACTTTCTACTCATTAGGATTATTTCTGGATTTAACTTAAATAACACAAAAAGACTCTAGGTTAAACCCAATATTTCACTGAATTAGCAAAAGTGATCAACCAATTCTCATTCTTGGTATGAAACCTGATTTGTGTCAATTCACTTGCAAACAAAGAACACGGAACAAGGTGACTAACACTGAACAAACAACGAATGATGTTTGCAAACTTCTTCAGTATTACTGAAGCAAATGGTTTCACAAGACCAGGCTTAATTTTAATAGAATCTAGCCTGAGGAAAAATAAGGCTCAAGGGTACTCCAATAAGAATATTGAGCAACCTACTCGTGAACAAGAAGACGTGATGCTGGTTGTTTGTAAACGTGGAAAAATACAGCATGTGATTTGGAAAAGGCATAAAAATAAAACCTTGATAAAGTCACATGATGCAAGGAAAGCCCTGTATTCTGCAACATTTTTCTTGTGTTCTTCAACTGCCTTTAATCTTTCCTGCTCAACAAATTCATTTAAAGATAAAATAGTTGTTTCTCTTTTCATTCGAATTTTTGAAGAGGAACTACTATTCAAAAATTGTTCCTCTTCAAAAATTGGGTCGATTACAACACCCATTCCTGTAAATCTCAAGAAAATGTCCCCTACAACCCAAAAGGACAAAAACACTACCCAACTCAAGAACATTAAACTGCAATATGAGGCAATGAACCAAGAAATGCCACAGAAAAATATCATTCACAGTCATTACTTTCCAGCTTTCTTGAAAGTTTCACAAATATGACCTCCTTAGCATTTTCACCGCATATTGGGACAGAAAGGAGAGGTAATTTAGTTTTCTTTGAAGTGATAGAGAGAGGAGTACAACACATATCTCTGTGTTTGAATGAAGAACAAGAGACATCTCATATATGTGAACTTTTTGCAGTTTATTGGGTGTATACAAAAGTGTTTTTCAGGATATTGAAACCTTTTTCTGAAGATCAACCAAATAGCTCTCAAATAGATCCTCTCGGTCTCTCAGGCGTTCAACTGCTGTGAAGCGTTCATCACCCTCAAACATAGTTACGGCTTTGCTGAAATATTCACAACATTAGCATTAGCATGAATATTTACTAGTACTTCAGACTGAATCCAAATCATCAAAGAGTTGATTTATCCTGAAAGTGAGACTGTAATACGTAGAATTATGATCTAGTTTTTCGATCTATGTTTTCAGATTAGGTTTCATTTCTAGTCTACCCCAATTTATTTGGGATTAAAGGCTTTGTTGTTGTTGTTGTTGTATGATCTAGCTTTTCCTTTGGTGGGGTAAAAGAGTACGATTAGGACAGCACATCTGTAATGGGTTAGGTGAGAAATGTATGTAATTTTTCTATTTGGGAGTAACAAGAAACCACTTATCATCATTATTATCAGTATCATTGCAACTATTACTATCATTGATTTTTTTTTTTTTTTTACATTTGAGATCTCTGATCTCTATGCTTTGTATTGGGTTTCATTTCAAGCCTACCCCAATTTATTTGGGATTAAAGGCTTTGTTGTTGGAGTAACAAGCAGCCACTTGAATGGAATCTCAAGGTAGCAACAACACTAAATTGAAAATGTTTTATTACAACAGCAAAGGTGAATATGAATCTCGGAAAATTTAAAAAGCTGAGAACAGGGTACCTCCAACGGGTAGTTGAAGTAAGCTCCTTGCATTCCTGAAAAGGATGAAATATATTGAACTTCAAGAAAAGGTCAATGATAATTGAAGATAGTTAAAATCGAACTGTTTAAAATGGTAAGTGCCTCTAGCATCTTGGTGAAGTCTTCACGAGCCTTCTTCTGCTTCATGCGCCTCTCCTCTGCCTCCTGTTTCTTTCTCTGCCCCAAATACTACAGAAAAGATTAAAAAATTAACAATAACTGTGCAAAAGTAAACTAAGAAGAACTCTTTAGTACACCAGTTGTTCTTTTTTTGCACATGATTCTTCTGTTTTCTAATCATAGTAAAAATGAATCACACAAGAACAACGCACACCATGTGTTCCCTTTCTGCACCTAGTTTCTTTTTTCTCTCTTTGGCTCACCCTATCTCGACTTGAGGCTTTAAACAGGGACCAGAGTTTAATCAAACCATAGTAGTTAATAAGTTTTTCTCCTGTCCCATATCCCACCATTTGATAATTTAAATGCAATAAGGCAACGCAAGAAAACTTGATGGATTCCATCAAATGTGAACCTAAAAACACACAATATGTCCTGGAAGAAACATACCTCATTAAATGTTTGTTTCCTCTCACCTAATGTTTTCAATGAGCCATACCTCTTGTCATTGATAATAACTCTCATAGCCTAAAAAACAAAAGAAGTTTTGACGTTTTAGGTGATAGAAGTATTCAAAATATCTTTTTTTTAAGAAATGGAAAGACGCAAGTGGAACCTCTTACCTGGTCCCAAGTCCAGTCCGACTCAACATTTGATGATTCAAGCAATGCTTTGAATGTGTTTTTTGCCTCCTACATAATTAAAAAAAGAATCACTAAGTCAATTGCTGAACAGAACTAAAATTAACTAATGTCCACCAAAGAACGATTCATATGTAGATAAAGTCCACCAGATCAATGTACTTTTAATCCAAGAAATGATCATTCTAATCATTAAAATAAGGTCGGCCTATGACCAGGCACTTAACAATTTAACAGTTGCATGTACATTCAACCAGCCAAAAATATAAGCAAAAATTTATTATAACCTGCTTGCTAGCATATACAATAGGTTCTTCTATTTTCTTTTCCTCCACAGGGGTTGTATTGATCTTTCCAATAACTGGCATTGCCTTTTTTGCCTCCTTCAAACAAAAAAAAAGTAATATTATTTGCTAAACATCTTGCAATTATTGCAGCTAGGGCCAAATTTATGGTTAATATTTGACAATGTGCTTAAGAGGATTTTAGTATTGGCATTTTGATACTTCTGACCCTTCAGTGTGGATTAGTCATATACAATTATACTTTGCTTCCAAGAAAAAGGCAGAAATTAAATATTCCTTGCACGTTCAATTTTGAGATATAATAGCTAAAGCTGGATGATTTTAAAATGTTACCTCTAGATCTTGCAAAGAAGCTCCATTTGACAATTGCAAATCATCTTGAATTATTCTGCACAGTTACTTCAAACATCAGATCCTAGATCAAAAAACTATCAACATAGCAAGCACTACAGTAGGCACTGGGGCTACCAGCATTGAGAACTATTGAAAGAAAGCTTCATGCAGGTATCCAAAACCAAAATAGATAGAAATCAAATACACAGTACAATACCCAAAAATAAAAAATGTCAATTCAGGCACAACTGAAAGATACTGTACTAGTTTTTAGTCCAACCAAAAAGAAACTGTTTGCTGAGCAGAATCTTATCCATGTAAGAAAAAAGCAGGAATGGTAGCCTTACTTGTCACTGTTAGTACCAACAGCATCAGCATTTCCTGAAGCTGGAGGGCTCAGATCAGCTGAAGGAGATGTAACAGCGATCAGTGGAAGTGTCGTAACAGCAGAAGCAGTGGCAGGGCCAGGGCCACTCCCTTGTCCCAGCTGAGTTGAAGCCATGTTACCAGATGAAACAGCTGCAATGACTGGGGCAGCTGGCATTGCAGGAGCCACTTCTGATGTCGGCTGCTTATTTGCTGCTGCCTTCTCTGATAACTCACGAGCCAACTGTTGCAACAAACAATAATAAAAGAAAACAAAGAAAGAAGCTGTGTTAGGACTTGGTATTTCTGGTCATTTTTATGCTACACGTCAAGATAAGTACACAAAACCTTAAGCTCATCAGGTATTGTCCATTTTGATTGCTTGGTTTCCTTGTTAAAATAATACCTGAAATTAATTATCATGAAGTTCAACAGAAATTCAAATTTTCTTGTGAAAAAAAAAGCACAGAATGAAAAGAAAAAATTTTAAATTACTTGCGGCCCTCAGAGGTGGTGAATTCTTTCCAAGGAGTTGAGGCATCCGCCCGCTATGTAATTATAAAAACATAAAAATGGAGAAAATAAGTGGTTAAAAACATGATACATCTTGTCTTATTATGTATAGTTCTAAAATGAGACAACTGTGTACCAGCCCAGTACCGCCTTCAGCAGACAAGTTAGTCTGATTTAGTTTTGTATACATGGAATTCCAATTATTTTATATATATGCAAAGTTGGTACTATTGTAGAACAAAATTTTCAACCATTATTTGACGGATTAAATTGTATAACAATGCAAAAGATGAATGGAATGATATAGTATAAATATCAGATAAGATGCACATAAATAACATCAATAAAGAATGTATAGAAGAAATATTACAAGAACATTATGACAAAAGGCCAGTGAAATATATCCACCAGAAAGTTCTCATAGGAACTTTTAACTTCTTCATTTCTTGTTTTGCACATTGAAGTCACACTTTTGTTCCCTCTACCCCCAACCCTTCACTCTCCTCCAAATCTCAAACCCACCATTCTACCCTTTATTGTGTATTGACATAATAGCATTGCACTACAGCCATTCTTTCAGATAAACCTCCACAAAAATACAAAATATGTGAAGAATACAGATCTCAACCGACACAACTGCTCCACTGTAGAAGCCATGCTCTCTATTTCATGATATATTGACAGCAATAAAGGATATACAGTATATGCCAGGATGGGTAATTTCATCATAAATTTAACTAACTTGTAACAAACATGAATCTATAATTCTATATGGTCCTTGAGTGCCCCAGGTTACAGACAGATCTGGACATTAATTTAGAGCCCAATTCAATAACTGAATCTCAAAGCTCATAAATTTGTGGATCATTATCATCAATTAATTACTGTGCTTATTGGGTTTGAGTCCTCTGAATATCTAACCCTAAGAAAACCAATAAAATCATCACAATAGCAAGTTTCACGTATTTAATCTAACATTAGCTGCTTAAGTTGAATAGGAAAGAAAACATGGATTTTACCTAATTATGCATCCTGAAGTGATCAAGTACTTTCTATATTAACAGTGTGCAAGTCCACAAGTTGATGAATTAGTTGTTACCAGTGTTTTGTCCTCGATTTGATAATCAGGTACTCCACATTTAACAAGATTATTAAACTAAGTATGGTATTAGAAGCATCAAAAGGAATTTTGACTGACATTGCACTTAGTTTTATGTTTCCATTCATCAAAAAGGGAATAAATCAGAGAGAACATACTAGTGTACACGTAGCAAAATTGGGAAAGAAGAGAGAGAACCCCCTCTCAAGATTACACAAAAGAACAAACCATGCTTGACCCGGCCTCCAAAACGACCAATTAGGCCACCGGTTCAGTACAATTGTTACTGCTGAAATATTTGTTAGAATTACCCCAATTGATCACAATAGTGCAAAGTCCATATATAAATCAAAAGTTTACCCAAAAAAGAGAGAAAAATGCATAATAGAGTTATGAAAGGCATGAGACAAATAAATATCAGAATAAAACCGCAGAAAACAATAATGGCTCACCTCAATAGGTGTCATCAGCTCAAGTGGCTTCTCCCAACTAGATTGCCTAGTCTTCTTATTATAATAATACCTATAAACAAATGAAATCAAGAGATAATAAGATCATTGAAACACTGATTTATTCTTGGAATGATAATGAATTTCATAGTTTCAATAAAACAATCTTTATCCGTTTTTTTCTAGATATTTGTTTTGTCGCATACTAATGTACATTGAAGTGAAATTTGTTGAAACTCCGACTTTGCATCCCTTACCCAATATTTGCCTTATATTATAGTTTGGAAACACATATTACAAATCAAGCTATAATTCTTTTAATTGAGGGTTATAACCAACATAACCCATAAAGCTGACGCATACTATGACAAAAAAAAATTATGTGTTACTTAAAACACGAGAAAATGTATAATTTAGGTTTCAGACTTACTTTTTACCATCGGCTGCAGTGTGTTCTATCCAATCTGAAGCAACACTCTCCGCAGAAACTGACTGTACATTTGTTCCCTTCAAATGGAAGACAATTGAAAATTGAGCAAAGAATGGTCTCTTAAAATCCAATCAAAGGACAGTGGTACACAATATTTACAGATAAATATTAGGAAATAGGAACCAATGTTGGAACACACACGTAAACCAAGCATATCAAAAACCAGTGTTTTAAAATGCGGTCCATGCGGGGCTCGGATTCGCGCCTCCGAGGCAATATTCAAGTGATGTTTCAATGTGCCAATTATTGATTTTGACATATCTCATACTTTTTTTCTATATATGTTTCTCCTAAATTTGCAATACTCCACAAGAAAATCTTCATATGTGGTTGCATCCCGCATATACAATATGCGGAGCGAGCCCTTCCAAACACATCCAAATCCACATTTTAAGACATTGTCAAAACATTTAAAAAGTTATAAACAGGACTACTTTTTTTAAAGCTTCTATAGATTCCATTTTTATATTTATTTCAATTAAATACTAAGTAACAATGCTAATCAACACTCCATATTATTTTATCAATAGAAAGACCCATATGGATAGCAACATTAAAGAGAAGCCGACTTAAAATTTTCTGTACATTCTACTGGCAGTTACTAAGGGCCTGTTTGGCAGCGCACATCTCTTCTGGAATTAGACGGAAGAGCGATTGTTCTGGAATAAAAACTGCCAAACGATAATGGAATAAAGTGGAACATCAACCGAAAGAAGAGCAATATTTTCTCCCATCCGTTCAGTGGAAGAACATTACTTCCGGAAGAAAGCCTCAACTCTCACCTTGAACTTCCCATTCTTTTATTTGTTTAATATTTTTTCTCTCTCATCAGTTTTACATATCAACTATCAACCCAATTATTTATTATTTCTTTCTCTCTCATATCCAGAGCATACACTATCATTTATTGTTTCTTCTCATATGAAGGTGCCAAACATGAACCATAAAGTTTGAAAGAGAAGGGAAAAGGATATATTCTAGAATAGAAATCTTCCACCTTCTTCTGGAAGAAAAATGTAGAGATGAACATGGCCTAAATGAATAATACTTACAATTATAGGTATCCCAAAGTTCCAACATATCATTATCAAGTAAAAACACCTCCAAACAGCGTTAGCAAACCTTGAAGACAACTTAAAGATAACAATTATGCATAATATGCAAAAGAAGTAAATAAAATTGGCATTATTTACTCACATTGGAGGATGGCAGCTGCGCAGGTTGTCCTGGAATTGGCACCTGTGGTGCATCTTGTGTACCAGATAGGGGCCACTGTTGGCTTAGAGGAGGTGCTTTAGGTAGAAACTGAGGTTGCATGCTCATGCTACCAGGCGCCATGCCATAAGAAGGGGGTCCATACTATGTTCAACAACGGAATGATACTAAATTAGAGCATAGTAACGGATACCATACAAGTCCACAAATATAATATGAGGAGAACGGAACTTATAATTGCTCCTAGTATTTTGAAGGGGTAAATGGCACCATAAAGAGTTAAAAAGAGAGAAATTATCAGGATACTGCATTTGAGAGAAGGCAACTAATAAGACACAGACATCACATGCAAGGGATATATGAACCATGTTCGATTGTCCTTGCAGCACTACAGAATCTGAAATATCCTGTTTTGTAGCCCTGGGGGAAGAACATGATATTTCCAGCCTTAAAGGCAAAGCAGCAAAATATTCCAAAAAAATTATCCAACGACAACAAAGAATGGAGGAAGTACCGAATATGATGGAGGGGCTGCAGGTGCAGACCCACCAGGCATAGACCTAGCAGCTGCCTGTACATACTGCATAGCAGGCATGGGTTGAGATGAAGATGGAGCCCCTGGCTGGTGATAAGAAATCGGTTGCTGCCCTGGAATCATCGGCCTAAACTGTTGTGGGCCTGGTGGAGCATATTGTGGCGGAGGCCCCGGCTGTCCTGGCACCAATGGTGCCCTATACTGTTTTTTTTTTGTAAAAATAACAATTGCAGAGATCGTAAGTAAGATAACACAAAATAACTGACTTAGGTACTGAAATATTTCATTAAGCAAAATCTAAAAATTGTATAATGATTCTTGTTGACCAAAAGTTGGCCAATTACAGTTCATGCAATGATGATCACATCATCAACAATTTAAAGGAAAGAAATTTTAACACATGAAAGGAGAAAGCAGAAAGTACCACCACTACAAATCAACAAACAAATCTTTAACTTGACAAATAAGACATCTTTATAGCATTAATGATAACATCCAAGAACCAGAAACTTTCATCAGATCATACCAGCGCATTTTTATTCTCTAATAGTACTCCAAAACAGGAAAAAAACTAATGTACCTGCATTGGCATAGGGGCACCATAATTTTGAGCCGGACCAGTCATACCAGGTGCACCAGGCCTAGGAGGCTGTTCTCAACATGGGAGGAAACATATTATAAGAGGCTTCACACATATAAACTTCAAATGCATCATAAAACTAAACTCTTAGTAACAGTTATTTCATGCAACAATTGTATAGCATTAGTAATTAATTCTTAATACCTACAAGTTTATAAAGTTTTACTAATTAAATGATCATATTCACGGATTTCATGAAAAGAAAATATCGGAATGATGTTTGGCTTTTATAATTTTCTGTTGATGGTTGTTGGCTTGTTTGTGCAGAACCACTGCAAAAAGCCAAAAACAAGATACATGCATAGGAAAGCCATGGTATGTTTGAGTGTAAATCAGTAGTTATGACTTGAAGCACATGCTACAGAGTAATCCTGAATGGCAACATTCAAATATGTGACCAGACTAGTATATTTCAGGAATTATCAAACTATCCTTCATATTTACATTCAAGTCTGAAGGTCTTTACAGATATTTGAGACATTGTTACCATTAACTGTGATTTACTAATGTGTACTCCAGTTGTTCTTGACAAGCTTCTTTCAGAAACAAATAATAACTTTCTAATTCTAGAGAAAAATGTAGTGTTGCAAAAATATAAAAAATAGAAATAAAAAAGTAGTGCACCTGTCCACCAGTAGGTGCCATATTGCTAGCCATTAGGCCCCTGCATAAGAAAAATATGAGTTAGGTATAAAAAGAGTCACATTATACTTCATCTTCTCAAAGTAAAAGGAGAAAATAAAAACAAGGTAATGCCGGAAGTAAACCAAATTATAATTCATGGTAAACAGATGAACAGTCACAGTTATTTCTATGGGAGCAGTGTTTTAGCTTGCTAGATTAAGCATTCAAATAAGTTTTCTCAGCTAAGCTGTGACAAATTCTCATACTAAAAATTATGTACTCAAACAAAGTTTTTGTCTGAATTCATTGTAAAACTAGAAAGGATATCATGATTGTGTCTGTTGAAGCACGATCCATTTTTCTTGCAATGCTAGCGAGCTTAAATTCTTAAAAATCATGCCATACTATGTTATTTACACAACGTACTATAATTCGTGCATCTTTATCTAATTCCAGATACCAGTTGTTGTAAATCGTTCCCCAAATTTGAAGGAATAACTGCAAGGCGTTTTAATTCTGATATCTTTCTTTCAGAAATCCCGAAAACAAATTAAAAATAAATAAATAAGTAGCAGCACGTAATGGCAGAAAAATTTGATGAAAGAGCAAAGTTCGATTATGACAATAGAAATCGAAACAACAAACTCCATTTGGTCGACCGTAACCCCTATCTGCGTTTAGAGAGAAGAGGATGGGATCATGGGAATAGCAGTGAAGCACGTTTACCGCGCTAAGAGGGGCAGATTATCCAAGGAACCACCAAACGCGCTTAGAGATAGAGAGGCGCTTGATTGATCGAAGCTAACCGTGTAGGATTTGGCAGCGGCGAGTAGGCGGATGAGAGGGTGACGAGGAGGCAAAGTTTGGTTAGGGTTTGGTCGGGGAGGAGCTGTTTAGTCTGCCAGATACGAGAGAGGAGCAGCGATACAAAGGACTAAAAATATTTACCAATATAATAATTGTGATTTTCTATCATCTGTTTTTTCTTATATTTTCCAACCTTAGAAAAATTAGTTCTATGCCATCTTAAAATATTGAATTTAGCAAAATGCCACCTCAAATTTTAAGTTTCATCTAATATCACCATAAAACAATTTTAATTAGCAAAATGTCATTTATACTGTATTTTCCCTTAATTTATACATTAAAAGTATCTGAATTTATAAAGAGACGATAATACCCTCAATCTAAATAAATTCTTTTTTTTTACCATTTGCTCTTGCTTCTAGTGAGAAATTCTACAATTCAAAACCTCCCGAATTTGTGCCTTTTATTTCTTTTTTTATGTCTAAGAATTTATAAGGTTTTTTGCAACACTTTTTATAACAGTTAATTACTTCTGCATCCAACTCAGCACCAAAGAGAACAGAAAATTCACAAACTTGATTAAGAAAATGATCCTTTGAAGTCCCCATGTTAGCACTGTTCACGAAATACATGTGTAGCTTGAACTGGAAATTATGAAAACCATTTCTTCCCGACAAAATCCACTCGCCCTGGATTCAAAAAAATAAATAAATAAATAAACAGAATAAGCAGATTTAAAAATTAAAAAGAACTATGTTCTAATTCAAAATTGGAAGCTGCTTGGTCCCAATTAGAATCAGCAGATTGAAGTACATAAGCAATTTATGCTAATTACCAAGAGATACTTACATGGAGTACTTCTGCCACGCCTTCTGGATATAACTCCCTGTGGCGCTCTGTACCTGGAAGTGGATCTCCTTCGCCGGACTGGTCAACCTTTTCCCCTTCTTCCCTGGCCCCTCTGTCTGGCAAAAGCATATCAGTGAAGGCACCCATCTCATGCAGCTTCTTACACGCAGCTAAACAAACAGCCTGTGGATACAGTGCAAATTAAATTACCCAATTCATTCAACTGTTCCAATAAACATTGTGCACAAAAAGTATGAAAAGGCCCATAGCATATGACCTACAATTTAAAGCTCAAAATTATGGATAAGAGCATACCATAGCATATGACCTGCATACATACATTTTACTTTAGAATGTAAAGAATAATATGATATGGGATGTGTTGTGTTGTGTCACACATACAAATAACAAGTCTTTTTTTGTGTACCTGAGGATACTGCCATCAAAGCTAACAACCTCAGTACGGCACCTTTGCCTTCGGGCCATTCTGAGCCTCTCATGCTCATTGGCCCCGCCTCGCTCCTCAGGCGTTGAAGGATCCTGAGCTGGGCTCCACCTCCCGCTCGCATAACTCACCATCTACCGCACAGGCCCTGCACCACCCTCATTCCCCCCTTGCTCTATCTCCTTCTTTTCCTTCTCCTTCTCCTTCTCTCCTCTCTGGTACAACATCTTGGCCACAGGACCCGTTGCCTGGTACCCATTACACATCTCCCTCAACTTCCTCCTCAGGTTTTGCATCCCTTCAAAGTGCCTAGTAAATTCGTCATTTTGCAGAATCCTGGTCTCATTTATCCTATCCCGTATCTGCTCACACAGCTTCGGGTTGAAAAGATAGATGAGTTGTATATCAGGCTGGGATAGGGGTATTTTTGAAATTCCAAAAATACATTCAGAAAATACACTGATTATTGATTAAACTTAATTAAAAATGTATAAACATTATATAAGTGTGGCATTTTGCTAATTAAAACTGTTTTATAATGGCATTAGATGAAGTTTAAAATTTGAGGTGGCATTTTGCTAAATTCAATGTTTTGAGATGGCATATAACTAATTTTCCCTAATTTTATTTGTCTATATTATATTTATAATTAGAGTGAGGAATTACTTTATATTTATATCTCGAATTAAAAATCAAAATGACTGATTCAAATCGTTGAATATGATTTTCATATTAAAATATCTTTGAAGATTAAATTTTATATTTTTTTGAACATTTTACTTTATATTTATATCTCTCCCTCCTCCTTCTTCTCGCCATTGCTCAAATCCAATACAGCTCGCATTCTTTTCTTTCCCTGGCGCCTCACCATGATTGAAGGTGATCTAAGAGAGCAGCGATGATCAGGCAATAGGATAAGAGATGCTACTAGATCAATTGAGAAAGTGAGATGAACAGAAGATGAAATTGAGCTAGTACCCGAAATTGAGCTAAGGAGGGAAGTCCAATTGGTGCTCTAGAGATCAAATTGAGTTACAAAGCAGCTTCTTTGAGGCAAGGCGATGCCAGTGGAGGTGAATTGATGAGTTGATTGGATGTATAAGATGCCAATTAATCGAGAGGTGAAAACGGGACAGAAATGAGTTCAGTGAAATTGGAATTAACAAATGGATGAAATGATGTTCAAAGTGACCGTAGAACGTTTAAATAGAGGTTGGCAACTCTGAGCCCACTGGCCAGTCGAAATATACAAGTGATTGAGAGCTGGGGTCAATGAAATCGCGGAACAGTCAAAGTAATAACAGAAAACGGTTAGGTGATTTCGGCAACAAACACAACGTATCACAATCGTTCATTGAAGTGAAATAAAGGCCCAGGATCTGTACAAGCTGGCAATCCGAGTCAAGAGTGATTAACCAATCACAATCAAGAAAATGACCGATTGAGAACTATATAAACCCAAGAATGAAATATAGCAAAGGGACAAAAAAAATTGAAGGAGAGAAGTTAGTACAGAGCAAACACACATACTTACGTTGGTGATCATCTACTGTGGAGAGAGAGAGTGTGAGAGATTAGAAGAGAAATCGTTCAATTCACTTTCCTGTTAAGATTCAAAGGTAATTGGTTGTATTTATCGATTCAATCAACGCTTTTTTATATTTCTTTCTTCAAGATTGGGTCTCAAGTATCCTTTGCAAGTTTGATAAATGGTTGATGAACTTCTTTTCTTTGTTCTTGTTACTTCTTCCTTTAGATCTGCCCGTTTCTTCTGTTTCTTTGCTATTTTTCCTTTAAAAGCATCAATCAACGCTAATTAACTGAATTCAGTGAGCCACTAGCCCAATCATGAGGTGATTGGTGAGCCTTTAAGCCTGAATCAGTTGTAAGAATTGAGAATTTACGATTTAACAGTTGTTGCATCAATCCCTTTTGTGAAATTCTCATTTTCAATTGATTTTCTCGTTTCAATCTATACTGCAACTGAAAGATAGGAACTTTACATCTTTTAATCACCTTAGCCACGGTATCTTGATTAATTAAAAGTAGTTAATTTATATGATTATGGATAAGATATACTGATTTTTATGTAAACTGGCATATCGCCAAGATCTCGTGAGTGAATCAACTTATATTATTGCAATCTTAGTGTGCCACTGGCCCCAGATACGTTTGGGTGTGCCTTTAGGCCTAAGATATGCTAATCAAGTATAGGAATTCAGTGAATTATGGAAATCCAAATCGATGTCGATCAATATTGAAAACCGTAATTGGAATTACACTTCTATCACACTCAATTCAGTGAGCCACTGGCCCTAGCAATGCCTAGGTGTGCCTTTAGACCTGAAGAGTACCAACAAGATGAAGGGAGTTGATGCAAGGCTACAATTCGAGCTAATTAAGGCTGGTACCAGTCGGTACCATGCATCGCCAAGAAGAGCCATGCTTCAGCACGACCAAGAATAAGCAAGAAGTCTCCTACTCACCTTAGATTGTAGTAACGATCCTAGGCGATACTCATTAAGCTTGCAATTGTTAACAATAGTGATTAATTTTGTCGAATTTGGTAAAGGATTCAACTCGGCACCAATTTCGGTTGATGCAACCCAACTGGTACCATCGCACGGTGTCAATCATTTTATGGATCTCCGATCAGATACTATAGGGAGATTCCACGCATTGAGACGATGTTAGGGTACTAGTCTGATCGGAGGTACGGAGCTCCGATCACCGAAAACATCGTATTGCACGAATCCTGAAGCATCAGAAAGTCAGGAGCGCAGAGGATACCATTTGCACGATTATTAAAGTGTTGCGCCAATCTTGAGATCCATCAACGTGTGGGATCTGTCACGAGTTAAGGAAATTAAAGTCTGGAAACATCTGGGTCCTAGATCTGTTAAACACGCATCTCGACTAAATCCAACGGCCCAAGTGCAATCAAACATTTAAATAAAACTTTGCACTAATCTTATAACAATCCAACGACCCAAATTAAAAGCAGTACTTGAACTGCGGCCCAGTTGAGAACAGGCCCAATTGAATAAAAATAATGAAATGGGCCCAGCAGAAGCAAATTTAAAAGAAAATTAATTCGGCCCAATTCATTAAGCCCAACTATCAATAAATAATAGAAAATCAAAAATAAAGAGTAAATAAATCATTTGGAAGTCTTCCCAATCTCCAAATTGACTCAAATTTATTTCTAAAAATTCTTAATTTTCATAGTATTTTTTTATATAAAAATATTTCAGTTTTAAGAATTTTACTATACTAAAACAATTTAAAAGCAAAATGATATTATTTGCTTTTCCCTGTTGACCAAGATTTGACTTGTTATTTTGACTATTATAAAAATCTCAAAAATTCAAATAAAATTCTGAATAATAGCCAACTTATTTTCTATTATTTTCGTGAGTGATTTTTTATAAAAATAAATAGAGTTTAAAAATAATAAAAAAATAAAAATCTTATTATTATAAATAATAGCTAACTCATTTTCTATTATTTTTGTAAGCAAATGAGTTAAAAATAAAAATAAATTCACCTTTGTAATTAGGATAATAATGAAGATATTATCTTAATAATAATAAAAATAATAATAATAAAAGTGCAATACATACAATAATAATAAAAAATAATAATAATAGAAATAAAATGAGGAATCGTTATAACGATTCGATGAGTCGTCATACGACTCATCAGGACGTTGAACGATTTACAAAACGTTGACAATGATTTGACTATTCCCTGACAAGTCAACATATTTTGAGGAATCGTTGTAACGATTCCCTTAATCGTTATACGGTTCATCATATCGTTATAACGTTTCACAAAGTGCTGGCAACGTTTTGACCTTTATTGACCAGCTCCCTGATAAATCTGATATTATCCAGAAACATTATAACGATATGCTAAAGCGTTGTAACGATTGATAAGGTGGTGACACGACTTGTTGATTGCTGATAAGTCACTACAATATGGCAGATTCTGAAATGACTTGTTTAGAGACTTGCCCCTTTTGATAAACCTGCTTCAACGTTAGACCAACCATGAGCGTCAAGTCTAATTTTGTACACGAGATAACTCTGAATCTGTAAATCGGTCGAATATTTCAAAATCCATGATTTAGAGGTGATTAAAAATGTCCATATAAGACGATGTGAAGTAACACAATGATTGTTGTACAAGTAATGCAACATCCAGTATAGTCAGTTGAGACAAGAACATCTTGACATACGTCAGAGAATGACTAAGACTATGACATCAACACAAGTGGAAGAACATCACGGTGTCCAAGGAGGAGATATCATGATGGCCCTGTGTCATGAACAAGTAATTCATGACCAGTCAGACTAGTAAGACCAAACTAATCCGTCGATGAGTTTGTCTTCTAGTCTAGAGGATCGAATCGTTCTGTAGTTGATTCATCCTCTAACAGTGGAATGAACCGTTCAGTAGTAGGTTCTTTCACTGACACACGCCTCAACGTCAAGCTGGCTTAACGCTTCAGGTTTGACCTTGTGTGCAGTTGTGTTCCTAGGTTTATGGGTCTGCTTAATGCCTGGAATCCATGATCTAGAAGATCAAAGAGAAGTACCAAGTGGGCCAAATCCGCCTTTCTCCTGATTCACCAACCTCAAGATCAACCGGCTTAGTGCTTCGAGTTGTATTTTGTGTGATTGGTTGTTGACTAGTTAAGATTGAACCGTTCAGTAGTAGGTTTATCTTCTAGATCAACTGAGGTCGAGTCGTTCAGTAGTAGACTCACCTCGAACCCCTCCGTAGAGATTAATCTGATAAGTAGTAAGGTTATCTCTCGGGGCGGTAAAGACCGAACCGATTAGTAGTAGGTTCGTCTTTCATCCCATATTTCACCGGATCGACCTTCTGGCGAATCCAGAGTGCCCTAATGATCCCTGATCATGAGGATGCGTGACCACTTGACCATTATTTAGCTATATTATTTACTTCCTCTTTTAAAGATCTAGAGGTTCCTCAGGGTTAAAAACCCAGGGTAATTAACGGTGGGGGCTTGCGCCCACCGGAATCTACAAGAACTCACAATCACTAAAAAATCCCCTAAATGTGCATTCCCACAAGCCTAAGACGGTGGCACCAGCCGGCGTCGACATCAAGAAAGTGCACGTTAAGGAGGGATCTCCGTGTCCTTCTTCCGCATCCCATCGCCAACCAATTCCGACGGTGCGGAGCGCGCGAAAAAGGATCGCACACATACCAGTCCATATATCAGCCCTGATCGCTTCTTCTATCTCCTTAGTGCGTCGGATGAAACAAGTAGTCTTTGGTATCGTACCGAGACATCCTCAATAATTTAATTCTAGTTTGAGTTTCTTCTTATACGAGTCATATGAGGCCGGTATATGGCCCATATACGTTTTGTTTTGGTATAAAAAAATCTGATTTGGTTGGTTTTCACGAACGATAAAATCTAAGCAATTGATAAACCATAACTCAAGAGAAACAAAGAATGAGCCTTACCTCATTGACTTCTCATCACATCAGTGTGAATGTGGCTTGTGGCTTCACTTAGAGGTTCACATTTGGGTGTGTATATAGTATGCCTTTACACGGTGCGTGGGGTCGGCGATTGGTTGTAAAGAGAAGCGAGAGAGAGAGATAGAATGAGAGAAGAAAAGGGTGAAGAGAGAGAAATGAGATGAGAATGAAGGGATTTGAAATAAAAGGAGTGAGCGGAGATAGGGCGATTTTTGAAGGGAGAGGACAAAAATCATGTCCCTTGAATGTTGTTATCATAACAATGAAAAAAATGCATTAAAAAGAAAAAAATGAATCATGAAAATACTATAAAATTATTAATTAAGTCAGAACCACACTAATCTTTCAAAAATCAAATTAAATCAAACCATCCCTTATCAACCTCTCAAAAAATAAGACAAACAATCTCTAACTCCATCAAAACCCAAAACTAAGCAAACTACTACTCTTTAGTTGAAATATTGATAATCTCCATTCTCCAGGTCTTGTCATCGTCAAAGGATAATGGCACATAAATCAAGAGGCGCATGCCAAATATGTACTCCAACTTCCACAGATAGACATCAGGATCGAGGGGTCCATTGCCTTTTGTCCCGCGGAAGAATCTGCACTCAATAAGAGAGTCAAAGTTGAAATATAAAGTGTAGGATATTATCAGGTACCCTGAGTTATCGAGTTTGAGCATGTAGGTTATGATAGCAGGGAAAGCGATGCATGTGATAATATTGCCCACCTTGGCTTCATCTCGAGTCTTCATCCAATGGCACATCATGAGGAGCGTCAGGTCAAGCCACTCTTTTTTGCATATGGGGCTAGCATGTGATCTAAAAGCTCTATCTCATCGATGGTAACCTCATCAATGTTATCTTCGTGTCTGAATATTATCTGGGTAAGGGTCTTCTAGATGCAGCGGATGACTAGATTTTTAATGAACCTGACCCTGTACTTTTTGTAGGCTCGGTGTCATGTGACTAACTCCCAAAAATCCTTCATATCATACCCCTCTATTGAATCCTCTCAGCCTTTGGTAGGGCTTCTGTAGAATTCGAAAAAGAACCTCAGTCTAGTGAGTTTACCTCGTAGTTTCTATTGCACGGTTAAAAGATGAGGTACTACGAATGTCCTAGTCTCTTGATAACCTTGACAAAGAAGAAGAACTCGGCCGCTATGCAGGGGCATGCCACAAAGGTATTCCCCAGTGCACCAGAAGGTACAACTTATGCCAATTCGTTCGGTTAGGTGCATAAAGTCCTTCTTCATTCCCAATTTGCCTAGATCATCAAAATCGAAGCATGATGTCGGCTTGTAAACGTAAGTTTCGAGCCTCTGGATGTTTATGAGTCTTTCATCCTAAGTAAGCAGAACCATCGCAATCTTCTTTGAAATTGAGAGGTTTTGGCTCTATTCTGGTAGGCGTATAGCCCGTATGCAATGGGCATACATGTAGTATAAGGTCTCGGGTTTTAGCAGTTAAGGGAAAATAGAGAGAGGAGAGAAAGAGATGAAGGGATATGTTGATTGGGAGCTAAGATAGTATTTTTAGAGAGGAAAGGAGATGAGATGAGATGAGGTAGAGAATAAAAAGAAAAAAGAATTTATTTATTTGTCATCTTATGTTATATCTGAAATAGCATACGTATCGTATGTAATTGCATATGTGCCGTATGTGCGGCGATTGAATTCTTTTAGGCCTCTTTTTCTCTCCTTTGAATGATTAGACCTTCATACAACTCATTTGAGGCGGGTTGTATAGAGTTAAACGTCAATTTTTTCTTTAATTTTCTCTCATATGCTCAGTACCTAGCCTAATCGCTTCGTTCAAGAGTTTATTCTAGCTCAATATAATTCTTTCTTTATAGTATCAAATACAAACAAAATATAAAAGAAAATAATACAAATAAAATGAAAATAGAGTGAACAAAGAAAAATGCTTGAGTTACCTCACAAAAAGTATTTGTTTTAGGTCCCTACCTTGACCTCATATTTTCTATGTTTCTGCTGGTATTAGATCAAAGAGTCATTGCATCTAAGGCTCTCGATGGTGTTGGTCAGCTGCGTAGTGCTTGAGATGCTGACTGTTCATCTTAAAATTTTTGTTCTTGCTGCTTCAGATGTCTACCGCTCCGAAAGGGTACAATTTTCTGATCACAAATAGCCCAAACCACCCAGACTTCAGTTTCCCTAAAAATAACCTTAACCTAGAGTTGAACAAAAGTACCAGATCTCCTTCCTTGAACTCCTGACGCATGTTTCTTTTATCGGGTGCTTGCTTGGTCTCTCCTTATAGATCCTTGCATTGTCATATGCGTGGAGTCACATCTCCTCTAGCTCATGCAAGTTAAGGATATATTTTTTTCATGCCGCCTACTTGTCCATATTAATGGTTCTAATAGCTGTGCGATCCTTTTTCGCGCGCCTCTCCACTCGGGCGGCGGGCTACGGAAGAAGAATACGGTCAGATCCCTTTAAGCGTGCATTTTGTGGGTGTTATTATGATTATGAATGCACATTTAGGTGTTTTTTAGAGATTGTGAGAACTTTTAAGATTCTGGTGGGCGCAAGCCCCCACCGTTAATTATCCCGGGTTATCACCCTCCAGGCACCTCTTGGATCTCTAAAAGGGGAAAAGAAAATGTGCGACCCTTTTTCGCGCGCCGCGCACCGCCGCTGGGCGATGGGTTGCGGAAGAAGGACACGGAGATCCCTCCCGAGCGTGCATCTGCTAAGTGCCGGCTGATTCTGCCGTTTAGAGAGATTTGGATGCACATTCGGGGGTTTTTTTAGTGATTGTGAGTTCTTGTAGATTCGGTGGCGCAAGCCCCCACCGTTAATTACTACTGGGCTACTAACCTCGAGGCACCTCTGGATCTTTGAAAGAGAGAAGCAAATAGTATGGTTAAGAGATGGTCAAGTGGTCGTGCGGGTACACGAAAGGGGTCCATGGAAGACGAACCTACAAACAGATCGGTTCAGTCTTTACCGCTTCAAGAGGTAACCTTACTACAGATCAGATTAATCTCTTCGAAGGGGTTCAAGGTGAGTCTACTACAGAACGACTCGACCTACTTAATCCTATGGAAGACGAACCTACTACAGATCGGTTCAGTCTATGCCACCTCGAGATATAACCTTACTACAGACCAGGTTAATCTCTTCAGAGGGGCTTGAGGTGAGTCTACTACAGAACGACTCAACCTCTGTTGATCTAGAAGATAAACCTACTACAGAACGGTTCAATCTTAACTAGTCAACAACCAATCACACAAAATACAACTCGAAGCACTGAGCCGGTTGATCTTGAGGTTGGTGAATCAGGAGAAGGGTGGATATGGCCCACGTGTTTCTTCTCACCGATCTTCTAGATCATGAATTCGAAGCACTAAGCCGATTCATAAACCTAGGAAACACAGTTACACACAATGTCAAACCTGAAGCGCTGAGCCAGCTTAACATTGAGGCATGTGTTAGTGAAGGAACCTACCTACAGAACGGTTCACATTCACTGTTTTGTGGATGAATCTACTACAGAACGATTCAATCTCACAATCTCGGGAGATGAGCCAGAAGACAAACTTATCGACGGATGAGTTTCAAATCTCTACTAGCTCAAATGGTCATGAATTACTTGTTCATGACACCGAGTCATTAAGATGTCACTTCTCTCGGACATCATAATGTTCTTCTTCTTCAAAGTCGACATATCTCTCCATGTTGATGTC
The DNA here is from genome assembly GCA_037127355.1 of Schoenoplectus tabernaemontani. Classification (NCBI taxonomy): domain Eukaryota; kingdom Viridiplantae; phylum Streptophyta; class Magnoliopsida; order Poales; family Cyperaceae; genus Schoenoplectus; species Schoenoplectus tabernaemontani. The sequence continues at coordinate 24,126,547 of CM073742.1, read as the reverse complement.
GTAGCTTTGGTCATTCTTCGATGAGCGTCAAGATGTTCTTGTCCGACCTGATCATTACGTATGTTGCATTACTTGTGCAAAATTACTATGTTGCCCTACACCCCTCGTGTGAGCGTATTTAATCATGAGTTACTTGCTCATGGTAGTGAGTCATTAAGATGTCGCCTCTCTCGGACATCGTAATGTTCTTCTTCCTCAGAGTCGACATGTATCTCCATGTTAATGTCGCAGCTCTGGTTATTCTTCATCAAGTGTCAAGATGTTCTTGTCTCGACATATCTCCTCATGTTACTATCAAAGCCTTAGTCATTCTACGTCAAGATGTTCTTGTCCTGACTAATCGTTCTAAATGTTATATCATGTGTGCAAACATCCTCATGTGGCTCCACACCCCTTGTGTGAGCATTTTTGTTCATTTCCAAAATGTAAAAAGCCTATTACATAATATCTTCCATTATTATCTCTATTATAAAGATGAGTTTATTTATTATATATCTTTTTTTTATTTATTATTTTTATTTTTAAACTCTATTTATTTCTATAGAAAATTATTTTACAAAAAATAATAGGAAATGAGTTAGCTATTAACTAGAATTTTATTTATATTTTGGGATTTTATAATAGCTAAAATAGTAGAATTTTATTTTTATTATTTCTAAGCTCTATTTACTTTGTAGAAAATCACTTACAAAATAATAGAAAGTAAAATGGCTATGATTTTTTTATTTGTATTTTTAAAATATCTATAATAGCCAAAGTAATAGAATTTCATTATTATATTTCATTATGTTGAAACATTATTCATTATGTAGAAATTATTTACAAATCAAAAAAAGATGATTAGCCATATTATTTTTATTTTCATTAATATTCTATCCTATTTATTATAGTTTTTCATTATATTTTTTATTATTATTTCTATTTATTATCTATAGAAAAATATGTAAGATTTTTATTATTATCATCATTATTTGAAAATAGCCATAAGGGATGAAATTCATTATATTCTTTATTACAATTATTATTTTTATTACATTTCTATCCATCAAAAATATTTTTATTGTATATTTGTATAGAAATAACAAAAGAAATACAATTCATTTTATTATAAAACTTTATTAGTATTCTTTATTATGGAAGAAAATGTATTTATTATCTATTACCAAGGTTGTATATATTTTTGTATACTTTGTACTATTTATTTTTATTATTCTTTTTTTTTACAGAGAATATCAACATAATATCTATTATTATTTATTTTTATTTATCAAAGAATAGAGCTAATATCATTATCTATTATTGCATATTACTATTGCCATTATCATTTCATGAAAAATCTCTTGAAAAATCAGAAAAATATATCTAATTATTATTCATGATTTTATTTGAATTTTTTGGAATTTTTATAGTATTTAAAAATGACAAGTCAAAGCTAAGTCAAATATATCAATATATGTAATGTCTTTTGCTTTTAAATTGTTTTAACATGATTATATTTTCAAAACTGGGATATTATCATATAGAAAAATAGTATGAAAAATAAGGAAATTTTAGAAATAAATTTGAGTTAATTTGGAGTTCAGGAACATTTTTAAATGATTTATTTACTATTTAATTTTAATATTCTGTTATTTAACTTAATGGGCTTTAATGAATTGGGCCGAGTTCATTTTATTTCCTTCTTTTCCTTTTCCTTTCTCGAACAGGGCCCAGTTTTATTCTTTTCACTGATGGGCCAGTCTTTAGCTCCCTTAATTAATCAGATTGGGCTATTCTTAATTATTGATCGTTAGATCTCCTCAAGATTAGTGTCAAAAGAAGAAATGGACCAGATGCACTCTTAGATCTTCCTCTTGGACTTGATTAAACAGATGCCGTTGGATCTCTGCTAAGATGTGTGAATGCTTCACAATCCGTGCTACGTTCTCAGCTTTCTCTTCGCCAGTTTGAGATTCACACACGGTAGCTTCTCCGGCGAACCAGGTCTATGATCGAAGATCAGATAATCTGTTCAGAATCGCCTGGGGACGAGAAATCCACCTACGGTCTCCGATCAATGATCTATACGGTAGATACATAGCAAGGTCGTACCGTTTTATGTTATGACTTGGAAGTTCGGTACCAACTATCACCATCTCGCAATCTGACTGCTCAAGCCTTGATTTCATTTCCTAAGTTTACACTTCTTGTACTTGAGAGCTAATCTGAATGTTCAATTTCATTGGAATTGGAGTTTAAGGATGATTCTTGCCTTGAACCCGATTTCAGTTATGGATAACTCTTGAATGCTTAATCAATGGCTACAAATTCACTTTCTTCCATACTTTCTCTGGAAATTCACGGGTTGAGCAGTCATTTTTGCAAGCTTTAACTGAGAGATTGTATTAATCTTCGATCAATTATGAGCTTTGGTTAGGAGGCAATATTTGCTCTTCTACTAACCTTTACTAATCACCTTCTTTGTATAATCACAATTTGAATGAAGATAACAAAAGAAACAGAAAGAAAATAAAAGGCCGAATGTTCAAAAGGGATTTCCAAAAAAAAAGAAAATGGAAATGGCCAAAGGTACAGAAAAGAGATGAACTTTATTTCTTTGCTTAAGGAAAGAACACAAGGTAATACCTTGGGATTTACATCTTAAAAATCAAAGATCACTTATTTGAATGTGTAGATGCGGTAGATAGGGCTCGTGATGTTTTAATTTGACCTAATTGAGAGATTCAAAAGAATCTACTATCAATTTGTCAAATAAGTTCTTCATCTCACTTAAATCTTGATTCCCTTCCCTCTCTCTTCTTCTTTGCTAGATTAAGGTTGGTTGGCTAGGTATTGGCGATCTTTACGATTAGTTGCAATGGATAGATAGGTTCGGTGTCTTCTTCTTGCTAATACCGGAAAAGGGTGTAAAGAAGGCTGTGGAAGGAATTATCAACTTGGCCCACTCATCACTTACTTGTTAATGACTTATATAGGGATCAATTGATTAGCCTAATTCTTGCTGAATTGTGTTTTCCTTTGCACAATTTGTGTTTTTCTCCCCCACGGATCGATGACATGGCTACATCCCATCCCTTCTTTCAATAATTCAACGGTATGGATCAATCCAAGTTGTGTTTGTTGTTGTTATGGGTTAAGCTTCGGATTAGCAACGTGGCAAAGGCGTATGTGACCACAACTCACCATCCCTCGTTCTTTCTTTCAAACACCGAATTGATCAATTTTTGGTACATGCTCTTGATCATGTGCACCGGTTCAGTGAGAAATCATGTAAGCATCAACTGTTTTATGCCAGTAACTACTCAACCGCATCGTGGGGCCCACATAGTGCCTTCTAAACCGCCAATTCGTTCAATTACTCCCCGGATCACCCTATTGAATTTTATACCCGAATTACTTCTCCTCTGATGCGAGTGATGTACAGTGCACCATCTTCAAAATAAATTGTTTCAATGGATTCTACTCGTTGAGGGCTTTCCAACGGTATATTATTTGTCAAATTCGTCGCCGTTTGAGTGCTTTTCCATTTTCGGTTGTATTTTGTCGAAAAATCGCGTTCTGCAGAGAAGAAATGGCGGCGCAGCGGGGAAGGAGATGATTTTCTATTTTGGTGGGGCCCAGACGTCGGTGGGAAGCACAATGAGGAGGAGATGGTGCGGTTTCGGGTGGACAAGGTGCGTGTGGTCCGGCCCGCATGTAAGGTTTAATGAGAGACATAGATGGTGCACCGGGTTCACGCAAATATCAAACTCCTTCAAAATCATTTTCAGCGCCAAAGTGGTTTTTTCATTGTTTGCTGCCCCCTATTTGCACCCGACTAGTTCTTGCTCCAAGTTGCACCCTTAAAAGCCCTTGATCAAATCCCGACCCTTGGATTAATCGATTTTCTTTCTCCAATTGATTTTAATAGATTCCTTCATCCAAAAATCATGAAATTTTCACCAAAATTCTCTAAAATCATGATGATCATCTCTGTATTTTTATATTCCATTTTTACCCCTGTCTCTTGAATTAAAAATTATTTTATCCATAAAACCCTATTTCTTCCTCCATATCAATCCCGATTTCATTTGTAGCTCGGTGTCTACGCAATTATCTCTCTCTTGCAGAAACCACCCTAACTAAATACCAATTAGACTTATATTGATATTCATTAGGGTTTGATCGATCAACGATTGATTACATGTGTCGACGGTTGATACAAATCTAGACTTGATCGAGATGGTTGCTCCCGGCTTTGGCTTTGATCGGTCTTGTGAAATTGACTTTCAATCCCTTAACATGAGGGTGACTTGGTCAAAGAGCGACTACTTATCGATAATTGACACAAATCAAAGCATGGTTAGGTGGTTGCTCACGGCTTTGGCACCGGAGTCGGCCTTGAAAGCAAAATCACATTTGAAATTTCTCATGACTAGTTGTATCAAAATGCTAGCTTTGCATTGACATCATTTCATGGGATTATACTATTTCGGCTCTAGGGTTTGATCTTGGCTTTTTCTCTGTATTTCTTTCTTGACCTTTCGGGGGTAAACAAAGAGCCACCCACCAAAGCGGGTCTGAAGAATTTGGCAATTTGAAGGGCCTTGCTTTGGTGCACATATCCGACACACCTCTCTCCTCCTCGGGTTCGGGCTAGACTTCGATAGATTTTCCTTTAATCGAGATTCTTCTCATGAGCGCAACATGGTGGGGCTGTCCTCTCGGCCTCTCGCTCGTGGGATAATGGTGCATGTACTCGGCCTCTGCGAGCTACTGCTCGACCATTATGGGGATAGGTAAAGATAGCATCTCTCGGCTACCTTATTTCGCTTTCTTTCTCTTTTCTTTCTTGTTGGGGATGCGATCGCTTTGCTTTGCTATCTTCTCATCTCTTCTTTCGCGAGTATGGGAGATTTTTTCATAAGCTCTTTACATTTTACACTCTCGATCTTAGTTGCAAAAGTGCCTAATACAATTTGCTTTTATTTTCACATAGCATCTAAGTACAAAAATAGAAAAGGAAAACTTTACAACGCCCTATTGCACTTATTCTATACATAGCTTCTCTTTATTTATTACAATACGAACTCAAAGTAAGTGGTATTTTACGGATACCGAACCTATCTGTATTGACCTCTAGGCGGGTCTGAGAATAAACCCGTTTATCCCTTTATTCTTGATGGATAAACTTACCAGTATCAATTGGATTATGGATGCAATTGATAACACCATTTTGTGGATGCTCCTTGTATATTTAGTTGACATTTATTTGTGGAAGCTCACCCACTCTCCCCTCATTTGTGCACCGTTGCGTGCTAAAGTGGAAACTCACATTCACTCATCTCCACTCAATTTGTTTTGTGGGGGTACTACCCTCAAACATCCATCACGCATCCCTGCGAGACAGGCTTTCATCGGGTAGGTCCGCTCTCCATGACCTGAGTCACTTCTTTAAGCGAATTACTTTATTTGACACTGAATGTCGGGCAAAAGCATAAACCCTTAGTCTGACCCCTCCATGATCTATTTTGGGATTAGAAACAGAACACCTCCTTGGGCGTGTGGTACTTTTGCGGATGAATGTACCCAACCTGGTTTTTTATATTTTTGCTACCCCTAAACATCCATCACGCATCCCCTGCGAGACGGGCTTTCATCGGGTAAGTCCGCTCTCCATGACTGAGTCACTTCTTTAAGCGAGCGCTTTGTTTAACATGAAATGTCGGGTACAAGCGTAAACCCTTGATCGACCCCTCCATGATATGTCGTGGGATTATGACACACCATTTCTTCGGGCGTGTGGTGCTTTTACGGATGAATGCACCCTGACCGGCTTTGTATAACACTCGTGGTGTCGGGGACAAAGGTGGCAACCCCTTTATTGAAAAGATTTTATTATTTTTCATTATTATTTTTTTTTTTATGAGTAAAAATAGGTTTTTATTGTTTTACTTAGATATCCTTTTATTTTATTAGAAGAGAAGCGATTTTTGGTTATTAGTGATACATGTTACTAATAATACGAGAGTTATTTATTTATATGCCCTCGGAAGCGACTATTTACTAGCCACCAATTTGCTCGACCTATCCCTTAGCTTGTGCCGCGGGCGACCAATATGAGCAACTTTCGTCATTGGGCAACGAGATAGTTTGAGGGACAAGCGCAAACCCTGCCCATTTTTGTGTTTATTCTGTATCAAATGGACAAACCCAGTGGTATTTGTATTGTGAGCCCAAACACCAAAGCTCTCGCCTTACATTCTCGCGTGGTTTTGGCATTGAATTCTCTTATTCTATATTTTTTATTTTATAGGGCTAAATGTGTTTGTGTGGTTTTGGATTTTTGGATGCATTTTATTTACAGATGCACAAGTAGGGTTTTTGGGATTTTTATGCAAAAGTGGAGGTTAGACATGGGTTTGTGTTTCGTGCGCGTGTGTGTAAACGAACACTTATTCCCCCCTTATTTATTTACAATATATACTACTCGGTTGGCCCCGCTCGGGCTATGTGTAGTACTTCTTGAGATATCGCCCATTAATCGGTGGCATGGGCCTTTCACCTTCATGGTCTATGAGTTGGTATGCGCGCCCCGTATACCTTCTCGATTACATATGGCCCTCCCGATTCGGAGAGAACTTTGGGCCGATGTGCTTGCGCCAATGATCGGCCTCTTAAGGACAAGAACAAGCTCTCCTTGTTGAAATGCCACGACTCGCGCCATTTTGTCATATGCCCTTGCCATTTTTGCACGATATATTTCGAGGTTCTCTTTGGGCTATTAATCTCTTCTCGTCCATGGCATCCAACTCGTCAATCTAAGTTGTTGGCATTCATCCATGGTCATATCATTTTGCATAGCCTACCGCAATGACGGTAATTCCACCTCAAGAGGGAGAACGGCTTCAACCCCAAAAGCCAAAGAATACGGGGTAGCTTGCGTAGGCGTTCGGTACGTAGTTCGATAAGCCCATAATGCCTCCTGTAGACGATTATCCCAGTCTCGTTGGTTGTCGTCCACGGTCTTTTTCATAATATTGATTAGGGTTTTGTTAAAGGCTTCGGCCAGGCCGTTGGCTCTTGGATTATAAATGGACGAGAATCTCCAATCAATATTAAATTGCTCCGCCAGGGCATAGACTTTAGAGCTCTTGAAGGCCGTCCCGTTATCGGATATTATCCGTTGTGGGGTACCGAATCGGTAGAGGATGTGCGTCTTAAAGAATTTAACCACATCGGATGCTTTGACTTCTTTGAGTGGAACGGTTTCAGCCCATTTTGTAAAGTAATCCGTTCTTTGCCGGGATGAGCCGGTGACCTCTCGACGTAGGAGGGTCTATGGGTCCTACTATATACGTGCCCCACATATTAAATGGCGAGGATGCTACCGTGGTGGGTGCAACGGGTTTGGCGCTTGATGTATAAAAGGGCCATGTATCGGCACATGCGGCACTTCTTGCGTGCTCTTCACAATCGCCACCATCGTGGGCCAATAATACCCCATCGTTTGATTTTCAACTTTATTTTCGGCCCAGGCCGATGTGCTCGCATAGTCGGAATGAACTTCTTTCATAAACTTTGCTCGGCCAGGCCACGATACACATCTTAGCCATAGCGATCATAAGACCTCGGTATAGCGTATTGCCCACATATGCATACCGTAGTACCGCTTTCTTAGTTGATCGGCTATCCTTTTATCTTTGGGGAGAGTGCCATGCGGAAATATTCGATAAACGGTTGTCTCCAATCATCATCTTCTTCGGTTATCATTGTTTCTTGGCATTCTATTCTTTTCGGCTCAATGTTTTCATTATTCGCATCATCGTTGTTTGACACAATGATAATGGCCTTTATTGCGGACGATGATGTGGATTTCGGCTCTGTTGGTTCGCTTTGGCTCCTTGGCGAGTTTGGCGACGCATCGCTTCACCATTCACGGCCCTCGTGACCTTCTCGATGGACACGTACGGGATTTTCTTCATTAGTTCCATGGCCTTTTGGTGATATTGTATTAGCTCCGGCTTTAGGACCTTATATTCGCCAATTATTTGATTTATTATCAGCTTGTGAATCCCAAAGATGCGCACGGCCTTGATCTCAGCTCCGGTGATAGCTCTAGTCGGCGATGAGTGCCTCATACTCGCTTCATTATTTGTGCATGGTTCGGTTAAAGCGAGAGAATGTCGTATTATCCCGCCTTCGGGGTTACGAAGACTAGCCTGCGCCGGCTCGCACGATTGGGACTCCGGGCCGCGATCGGCTTGATTGACGAGGCACCATCAAAGTACAACTCCCATATAGGGTTTCCTTCTTCAACATGTAGAGTTTCCTCGTCGGAAAAGTCACATTTTAATGGGGAGTCATCTTGAATCGGGTGTGCGCCGGGAAATCGCTGGCGCGCTTTGCCCCTTTATCGCCTTTTGCGGTGTATAGGTGATGTCGAACTCGGTAAGAATGATAGCCCACTTGGCCAGCCTCCCCGTCAGCATTGGCCGAGTCATCAGGTATTTGAGAGGATCTACCTTGGATATTAAAATGATTTTATGGGCTAGCATATAGTGCCTCAATTTCTTCACCGCGAAGATTAGGGCTAAACAATGCTTTTCAATCGGCGAATACCGTGTTCGCTCCCTACCATCATGCGACTTAAGTAATATAGCGCATTTTGGTTACCATCTGGTTTTCTTGTGCCAATAGGGCTCCCAAGGATCCATCCAGGGCGGTTGTATATAGAATGAGTTCCTTCCGGGTATGGGCGCGCCAATCTTGGAGGGTTGAGTAAATATGCCTTGATTTCTTCGAAGGCTCGTTGGCACTCGCCATCCCACTTAAACGGGATATTCTTCTTAGTCGGCGGGTGAAGGGTTGGATTTTACCCGATAGGTTGGCTATGAACCGCCTGATGTACGCCAATTGCCCTTGCAAGGATCGCAATTGTTTTAAATTCTTTGGCGGGGATAGTTCAGTTATTGCTTTGATCTTGCCCGGGTCTATCTCAATTCCCCTATGGCGTACCACAAACCCTAGAAATTTACCAGATGATACCATAAATGCGCATTTCAACGGGTTTAATTTGAGCGCATGTTCTCTCAGGCGGTTGAAAACGACCTCAAGATATTGGAGGTGTTCTTCATATGACATGGCCTTGATGACTAAATCGTCCACATAACACTCCACTATCTTGTGGATCAGATCGTCAAATATCTTTGTCATCGCCCGTTGGTAGGTGGCACCCGCGTTTTTCAGCCCAAACGGCATGACTTTGTAACAATATATGCCAATCGGCGTGCGGAAGGCCGTATGCCTCTCATCTTCTGGCGCCATTTTAATTTGATTATAGCCCGCATAACCGTCCATGAAGGAGAAGACTTCATAGGAGGATGTATGATCAATTATGATTTCGGTTACTGGGAGCGGGAAATCATCCTTAGGGCACGCCTTGTTTAAGTCCCGAAAATCCACACAAATGCGGATTTGCCCATTTTTCTTTTTAACCGGGACAATGCTAGCCACCCATTCCGGCGTCTCTTCTTCCCGTATGAAGTCTGCGTCGATGAGTTTCTTCGTTTCCTCCACGACCTTTTCTTCGAGTTCTATTCTCATCCGCCTCGGCGCCTGTTTAATTGGCTTGAAGGTTGGATCAATTTTTAAGTAATGAACCGCTACGTTGGGATCTAATCCGGGCATTTCTTTATAACTCCAAGCGAAGCAGTCCATGTAGCTTTTAAGGAATGTCTTCAACTGTCGACCACCTCTTCCGTAACGACGCGCTTATGAAAGTTGGTCGTGGGTCTTCTTCCGTCCCCAGATTGATTTCAGCTAACTCATCGACCGTATTAGGCTCCTTTTCTAGCTGTTTCAGAGCATTTTTCAAGACCGGGGTACTGTCCTCTTCTGTTTCATTATCTAATACTCGACGAAGTCATGCAATGACTTTCTTCTATACGGCGCTCGTTGAGGGACTCCTCAAAACATCTTGCGCGTCATCGTAGTTATACCCTAACCCCGGGTGTATTTTATTTTGCCATCCGGGCCCGGGACCTTATTCGGCCGCCATTCCGAAGTTCATCGAAGCGCTTGGCCTCGGCCTTGGATATGTCTCTCGGACATTTTGCCCTTTTTGCCGGTTTATACGGTTCCTTTCCAAAGGGATGAGATGCGGCGTCATCGCCCGTTGCATTCTCCAATTCTTGTTCTATCACCCACTTCTTCCAAGTGTTGTGATCAGGGTTCTTCAGAGACTGAGTTGAATCGCTCTGATAGAAAATTATAGCCTTGTGGATGATAGTTTTCCCTTTGATACGCTCTATCTTTGCCGGCACAACAAAGGTCTTTAGGGTTTGAATGTGGTTCACTTCCCTTGGTATAAGGTCTTTAAAATGCCTTTCGGGAACCACGGTAATCTCTAGCGCGTTGCCATCTCCTCTTCTATTTCGATGTTCATGGCGAGTTGGAGCGGTAGATTTCTTTGATCGGCTTACGTCTGCAACCTTAGGTTTGCTAGGTACGGGAGTGTGCGAGATCGTATAAGCCAGCCCCCTTTGCCTTTGTTATTCGAGTTGTGCGGTAGCGGGTCTTGTTGAAAGCTTTTCGGGAGTTGGATCGTCCCGTTTCTGTGCCCTTCTTCTATAAGGTCTTTGAATACCCAGCATTCTTCAATGGTGTGACCCAATATGCGATGATAAGGGCAGAATTCGCCTTCACCGGCTCTTTCTATGTCTGCGGGTCGTTTGCAAACGGGAAGTGTCAATCCGCTCTTTAGGGCCTGCTCAAATATCCGGGCTGTTTTATTTTTCAGGAAAGAGTATGGTTTACTCTTCTTGACCTTGAGGGTTTGCATGACGGCCGATTGCTTAGCTCTTGTTTCTTCCCCTTTTGATTCATCTACTATGATAATTACCCGTTTGCCGCTATCGGGTGCTTGCCTTTCGGGGGTCCCGGAACGGGGTTCGCTCGCCATTTCTTTGAATAACTCGGAGTTATAAATTGCGGTTTGCAGGTTTTCAATCATTATCATAATCTCATTGTGTTGCGTCTTGATATCCTGCATTACTTCCCATTGTTCGGACACCTCCCTTCTATTATTTTCAACCTGGTGCCTTATTTCATTGATCGCATTCCAGACGCGACCTTCAAAATTTTCCCGCCATGAGCGTTCTTCATTTATAGGCCTCGGCCTAACCGGGTTATCCCTTCCGCTACCGGATCCCGTGTTGATCATAAATGACTCCTCGCTTTCATTATCTGTTTCGGGCCCTTTATATGGCTTTTTGAGGATGTGATAGATGATCTCTTCGTCGATTCTTCTTCTTCCGGGGTTGACGATCATGGCCGATTCTTCTCCCGAGGTGATGTCGCCGAGTCGTTAGAATATTCGAGTCTTCTCCGAAGTTGCCTTCGTGATCGAATTTGAGGGGTGTTGGTAGGTTTAAAGTTGAAAATGACCTCCTCCTCGGAGAATCACTTGACTTGATTTCGCTCGGCTTTATTTGAGCCTTATACGTAGCCACCTGTTTAAAGCGGAAGGTTGCTTCCTCACCCGACTTTCTACCGGGTCTTTGGGCTCGAGCACCTCGGGGTTTAATATTAAATTTGACCTCTTCTTCTTCTCCGGACGAGGTATCAAATTTAGGGTCTTTATTGAAAGGTTTCCGACCTACTTTTGTTATTGGCCGACTTGGCGCCACAGCGGATTTAGGCAGAAAATATTGGGCGTCATTGAATTTAATCTCATGCACCCCGAATGGTTTGACATCTCCGTCAATTCTCTTTTGTTTACCATTCTCAATGTATTTCGGGCATTGGTGCGAGTAGAGGGTATGACACGATTCTTTGTGAAGCCACGGGCGACCCAATAACGCCCGATAAGAAGTCTCGGCGTCAATGACATAGAATTTAGTAGGCGCTTTTAGGCTTCCGCATTGCAGGTTCAGAGTTATAGCTCCGGGGCCTTTTGGGAGTTTTGATTGAAGCCATGAATGATCACCTTTTCGTCAGATAGGTTCTTCACATCTAAGGTGAAGGTCTTCAGAGTTTTAAGCGGCATGATATTGATTGAAGACCCTGCGTCAACCAGGATGCGGCCGATCTTTTGCCCTTCACAATTTCCGGTGATGTATAGTGGGCGGTTGTGATCAACGGTGCCTATTAGGAGGTCATCGTCCGTGAAATTTATACAGGCGGCCCGCTTGGCGGTGAATAGGGCTTCTTGCATATTTTGCTCGATGAAATATGACTTGTATTTCTCAGGATCTTGCAAGGCCTGGATTAGTACCTCCCTTAAGTCTTGCGACATCATCAACGCGTCAAATATACTTAACAACGCTGGAATCTTACGCGATGTGCCAACACATTATATTCTTCGCCGTCGGCCAAGGGTCTTTTCGGGTTCTTGCTTGGGTTCTCGGCCTCTTTACCTTTATTCAGGGCCTTGTCCTTTCCTTTATCGGAATCCTTGGGAGCTTGTCTCTCGGGTACGTAAGTCCCGGACCGGAGCACAGCTTTGCATTCTTCGTTCTTGGTCCCAGAGGTGCTTGCTTCCCTTCGTCATTTAGGAAGAACATCTCCTCTAAAGTTGGCATATCTTCGTCGTGAGAAGAATATACCATGTTGCACGAAGCACCCCAGATTTCTTCGCTTTCTTCTTTATTCATTTCTTCATCTACATCTTCTTTCTTTTGACCTAGGGTTAACCTTTCCCAGTCTTCTTTGGAGATGAAGTGTTGAAGGGTAATCGCCTCGGGATTGCGCCCTGCTCGCATTCTTCAATTTTATTCTTTGGACTTGTTGCTTCTATGCTTCTTTCTCTTCTTAAGAACCGATCTTGGCTCTGGTCCACTATAATATACTGGGTTTTGGTGGGACTACCGGCGTGATGTCGTCTTTCCATCTCATGCGGGTTCTTTCTTAAGAGCTTTAAGCATTTTAATCGACTTTTCGATAAGTGCGTAGTCCATTGTTCTTCTTGGTCTTCACTTAATTGGTCCGGGATCTTCTCTTCCTCGTGAGAGATCATATTGGCTTTGTTCATGGGCCGATGGGCTTTGCAAGAACCCTTTAGGTAACGTAATTTCACCGTTTTTATATGCCTTCTCGACCCAATCTTTGAAGACCCAGCAATCTTCAATTGAGTGCCCTAATACTCTGTGGTATGGGCAAAAGTTGGGTTCGTCCGATTTATCGGCATCTTTCGGGCGTTCTTGGCGGTGGGCAGGGTTAGACCATTCTTCAGTGCCCCTCTGAAGATTTGGGCAACTTTATCTCTCCTGAAGGAGTACGGTTTAGATTTCTTTTGTTTGAGGGACTCAAAACTCCGTGAACTCCCTCCTGGATTGGGCCTGGGTCCCTTATTGTAATTGTTGCCATTAGTGCCGCTACTGCCGCTTTGGGTATCTGCGTTAGCGACCATCTTATCTTTTAACGAGGTGAATGCCACTTTAGTCTCGGCTCGGGCTCCTCGTTGCGGCCTATTATTCATAAAGTTCGGCACGGTGTGCGGTGACATTCTTTCCATATTGGATACCGTCCGAGCAAGTCTTTGAATGTGTTGACCTTTGTCACACCAAGAAGCATGCCCATCCACCCGTCAATGTTTTTCATGATTAGGTTGACGGCCTCATCTTCGGTTAATGTGCGGTCGCATTTGATGCGAGGTTCCGCCATCTATTGATAAAATCTGTCATTGACTCCCCTTTCTTGGGTTTAGTGCTTGCGGATCGGCTATGTTTATTTTGTCGGACACCATGACAAATCGCGCCACGAACGAGTCGCCATCTCGTCCCAGTCACGATCTTTGTTGTTTTCTAATGAATAGTACCATTGGAAAGCGGTTCCCACCAAGCTCGAGGGAATTGTCTTAACAACGGTGCATCATTCGCCGTGTTGCCGCACGAGGCCACGAAGTGGGCGGTGTTGTTCGGGGGGTTAGTCTTTATTGCCTTCCCGGAGAAGGTCTGAAACGGGGGATCACATACCCTTTAGGATATTCTTCTAAATCGTATATGGCGGGGTATGGATGTCCACGAGTTTTTAACGGGAGGGATAGCGTATCCACCTCCAAGCTATTTGCATTTTCTTTGGGCAATCATGGCTTGAATCTCCTTCGGGATATTCCGTTGGTTCGGCCTCCACTTCTATGGTTATGTGGATGGGGTTTAGAATCGACGGGTTGTTTTCCCTTATGATTGCTTTTGGTACTGTGGACCCCTTCTTGACGGGAGCTACCAGCTTTGAAATTGGCATCTTGTGATTCTTGTAAGGATTTGACCGCCTTAATCAATTCTTCATTTTGCTTCAGCATGGTAGCGATTAGCTCCCGTTGCCTAATCAGCTCTTCGTCCCGTGCCTCGATGTGGCCTTTTAATATTTCTATTTCATCGATGGGCATTTCGGGACGTGTTTCGACGTCATCTTCATTATCGAAAAAGTCAGGGTTTTCGTTATGATCTTCCCCTTCCCTGCTATTGCCCTCGGGGTTGACTCTCTTGGGAGGTCTCCCTTTTCTACCATTATTTTTATTGGTATTGGTGACGTGAGCTTGATTAGGCGGGGACTGATCATCCTGGGTCATATTCACCTCTCGATCGTCGATGTCTGGATCGGTATCGTAGCTTATGCGATGGTGTTGGCCGAGAAGTATTCTTCATAGCGAGCGGTTCTTCTCTTCTTCTTCGTTTGGTCGGGTGCGGTTATTTTCGGTTGTTGAGTGGTATTCTCGAGCCTAATCGGTGAATACACTCTTTTGACCTAGGCGGTGAACACACTCTCGGGCGGAGCGTTGAATTTGCCGGCCTTTCAGGTTGGGCTTGAGGCGGGGTTTTGTTGGTGGGAACCCTTCGGGACCCACACTCTTTGGGTGCTAGGTGTTGCCTTTGATGTAAATCTCCTCGGGTGCGGAGTTGAGACAATGGCTTGCGGCGAGCCATGTCTTGAGATTGACCGGAGCGGAAGACGTATTGTCTCGACCTAGCGTTTCTCACGCTCTTCCTCTCGCTTGAGGGCCCCTGTGAGCCTTGTAGATGGCTTGCGGGGGCTTGAGACTTGTCCCGGCGGCGCCGAGGCCTTTGAGTTAGGCGAGGTGTGGGCTTAGGCACCTCCCATGCACAGCGGAGGCGGCTGTGGCCGAGTTCTTGGCCACTATTCGGAGGGCGTGAATTTATTGAGAGGCGGGATAGGCGGCCTAGCCACCCGGTGATTCGGTATGCATCAGGGCCCTCTTCTGGATGCTTGAGAGTTGCGGGTAGTTTGGGCTCGCTGCGCTTTGGGGTCTTCTCTAGACGGTCGCCTTCTCTCTTTGGGGAGGTAGTAGGAGAGGCCATGACATTGTTTGAGAGATCCCCTTGGGAGTTAGGGTAATTGAGTCCTCTTCCTCGTCGGGATGGAGATCCGGACGGTTGCGGGAGTGAAGGCGCCACCTGGAGTGGGCCATAGACGGTGAGTTCTTGCGGGATGGTCCCGAAGAACATGAACGGTTGCCCTGCGGGCTCTGTGCAGGAGTAACAGTGTAAGGAGCAAGGTTGAAGTTTCCGAAGAATGCCATTTCCTGCAAAAACAAAAATACTTGAAAATCATTAGTCATTTTTAGCGCATAGAAGACCACTCGTATCCTTTAACTATTCTATTTGCCTCTCTCCTTCAAAGATAAAAGGAGAATCTAGGTCCCACCGGGCGTGCGAATCTGTGCGACCCTTTTTTCGCGCGCGCGCCGCCGCCGTGGGCGATGGGTTAAGGAAGAAGGACACGGAGATCCCTCCCGAGCGTGTATACGCTAAGTGCTTGGCCGATTCTGCCGTTTAGAGAGATTTGGATGCACATTCGGGGGTTTTTTAGTGATTGTGAGTTCTTGTAGATTCCGGTGGGCGCAAGCCCCCACCGTTAATTACCCTGGGCTACTAACCTCGAGGCACCTCTGGATCTTTGAAAGAGAGAAGCAAATAGTATGGTTAAGAGATGGTCAAGTGGTCGTCTGGGTACACGAAAGGGGTTCATGGAAGACGAACCTACAAACAGATCGGTTCAGTCTTTACCGCTTCAAGAGGTAACCTTACTACAGATCAGATTAATCTCTTCGAAGGGGTTCAAGGTGAGTCTACTACGAACGACTCGACCTACTTAATCCTATGGAAGACGAACCTACTACGGATCGGTTCGTCTATGCCACCTCGAGATATAACCTTACTACGGACCGGGTTAATCTCTTCGGAGGGCTTGAGGTGAGTCTACTACGAACGACTCAACCTCCGTTGATCTAGAAGATAAACCTACTACGAACGGTTCAATCTTAACTAGTCAACAACCAATCACACAAAATACAACTCGAAGCACCGGCGGTTGATCTTGAGGTTGGTGAATCGGGAGAAGGGTGGATATGGCCCACGTGTTTCTTCTCACCGATCTTCTAGATCATGAATTCGAAGCACTAAGCCGATTCATAAACCTAGGAAACACGATTACACACAATGTCAAACCTGAAGCGCCGAGCCGACTTAACATTGAGGCATGTGTTAGTGAAGGAACCTACCTACGAACGGTTCACATTCATTGTTTTGTGGATGAATCTACTACGAACGATTCAATCTCACAATCTCGGGAGATGAGCCGGAAGACAAACTTATCGACGGATGAGTTCATCTACTAGCTCAAATGGTCATGAATTACTTGTTCATGACACCGAGTCATTAAGATGTCACTTCTCTCGGACATCATAATGTTCTTCTTCTTCAAAGTCGACATATCTCTCCATGTTGATGTCGTAGCTTTGGTCATTCTTCGATGAGCGTCAAGATGTTCTTGTCCGACGATCATTACGTATGTTGCATTACTTGTGCAAAATTACTATGTTGCCCTACACCCCTCGTGTGAGCGTATTTAATCATGAGTTACTTGCTCATGGTAGTGAGTCATTAAGATGTCGCCTCTCTCGGACATCGTAATGTTCTTCTTCCTCGAGTCGACATGTATCTCCATGTTAATGTCGCGGCTACGGTTATTCTTCATCAAGTGTCAAGATGTTCTTGTCTCGACATATCTCCTCATGTTACTATCAAAGCCTTAGTCATTCTACGTCAAGATGTTCTTGTCGTGCCCTTCGTCGACTAATCGTTCTAAATGTTATATCATGTGTGCAAACATCCTCATGTGGCTCCACACCCCTTGTGTGAGCATTTTTGTTCATTTCCAAAATGTAAAAAGCCTATTACATAATATCTTCCATTATTATCTCTATTATAAAGATGAGTTTATTTATTATATATCTTTTTTTTATTTATTATTTTTATTTTTAAACTCTATTTATTTCTATAGAAAATTATTTTACAAAAAATAATAGAAATGAGTTAGCTATTAACTAGAATTTTATTTATATTTTGGGATTTTATAATAGCTAAAATAGTAGAATTTTATTTTTATTATTTCTAAGCTCTATTTACTTTGTAGAAAATCACTTACAAAATAATAGAAAGTAAAATGGCTATGATTTTTTTATTTGTATTTTTAAAATATCTATAATAGCCAAAGTAATAGAATTTCATTATTATATTTCATTATGTTGAAACATTATTCATTATGTAGAAATTATTTACAAATCAAAAAAAGATGATTAGCCATATTATTTTTATTTTCATTAATATTCTATCCTATTTATTATAGTTTTTCATTATATTTTTTATTATTATTTCTATTTATTATCTATAGAAAAATATGTAAGATTTTTATTATTATCATCATTATTTGAAAATAGCCATAAGGGATGAAATTCATTATATTCTTTATTACAATTATTATTTTTATTACATTTCTATCCATCAAAAATATTTTTATTGTATATTTGTATAGAAATAACAAAAGAAATACAATTCATTTTATTATAAAACTTTATTAGTATTCTTTATTATGGAAGAAAATGTATTTATTATCTATTACCAAGGTTGTATATATTTTTGTATACTTTGTACTATTTATTTTTATTATTCTTTTTTTTTACAGAGAATATCAACATAATATCTATTATTATTTATTTTTATTTATCAAAGAATAGAGCTAATATCATTATCTATTATTGCATATTACTATTGCCATTATCATTTCATGAAAAATCTCTTGAAAAATCAGAAAAATATATCTAATTATTATTCATGATTTTATTTGAATTTTTTGGAATTTTTATAGTATTTAAAAATGACAAGTCAAAGCTAAGTCAAATATATCAATATATGTAATGTCTTTTGCTTTTAAATTGTTTTAACATGATTATATTTTCAAAACTGGGATATTATCATATAGAAAAATAGTATGAAAAATAAGGAAATTTTAGAAATAAATTTGAGTTAATTTGGAGTTCGGGAACATTTTTAAATGATTTATTTACTATTTAATTTTAATATTCTGTTATTTAACTTAATGGGCTTTAATGAATGGGGTCGAGTTCATTTTATTTCCTTCTTTTCCTTTTCCTTTCTCGAACAGGGCCCGCTTTTATTCTTTTCACCGATGGGCCGCTAATTCTTCTTTAGCTCCCTTAATTAATCGATTGGGCTATTCTTAATTATTGATCGTTAGATCTCCTTAAGATTAGTGTCAAAAGAAGAAATGGACCACGATGCACTCTTAGATCTTCCTCTTGGACTTGATTAAACAGATGTTCGTTGGATCTCTCGCTAAGATGTGTGAATGCTTCACAATCCGTGCTACGTTCTCGACTTTCTCTTCGCCGAGTTGAGATTCACACACGGTAGCTTCTCGGCGAACTGGTCTATGATCGAAGATCGATAATCTGTTCGTAATCGCCGGGGACGAGAAATCCACCTACGGTCTCCGATCAATGATCTATACGGTAGATACATAGCAAGGTCGTACCGTTTTATGTTATGACTTGGAAGTTCGGTACCAACTATCACCATCTCGCAACTGACCGCTCAAGCCTTGATTTCATTTCCTAAGTTTACACTTCTTGTACTTGAGAGCTAATCGAATGTTCAATTTCATTGGAATTGGAGTTTAAGGATGATTCTTGCCTTGAACCCGATTTCGCTTATGGATAACTCTTGAATGCTTAATCAATGGCTACAAATTCACTTTCTTCCATACTTTCTCCGGAAATTCACGGTTGAGCAATCATTTTTGCAAGCTTTAATCGAGAGATTGTATTAATCTTCGATCAATTATGAGCTTTGGTTGGAGGCAATATTTGCTCTTCTACTAACCTTTACTAATCACCTTCTTTGTATAATCACAATTTGAATGAAGATAACAAAAGAAACAGAAGGAAAAATAAAGGAACTGAATGTTCAAAAGGGATTTCCAAAAAAAAAATTGAAAATGGCCAAAGGTACAGAAAAGAGATGAACTTTATTTCTTTGCTTAAGGAAAGAACACAAGGTAATACCTTGGGATTTACATCTTAAAAATCAAAGATCACTTAGCTGAATGTGTAGATGCAGTAGATAGGGCTCGCAATGTTTTAATTTGACCTAATTGAGAGATTCAAAAGAATCTACTATCAATTTGTCAAATAAGTTCTTCATCTCACTTAAATCTTGATTCCCTTCCCTCTCTCTCCTTCTTGCTGCTAGATTAAGGTTGGTTGGCTAGGTATTGGCCGATCTTTCTGATTAGTTGCAATGGATAGATAGGTTCAGTGTCTTCTTGCTGCTAATACCAGAAAAGGGTGTAAAGAAGCTGTGGAAGGAATTATCAACTTGGCCCACTCATCACTTACTGTTAATGACTTATATAGGGTTCAATTGATTAGCCTAATTGCTGAATTGTGTTTTCCTTTGCACAATTTGTGTTTTCTCTCCCCCACGGATCGATGACATGGCTACATCCCATCCCTTCTTTCAATAATTCAACGGTATGGATCAATCCAAGTTGTGTTTGTTGTTGTTATGGGTTAAGCTTCGGATTAGCAACAGGGCAATGTGACCACAACTCACCATCCCTCGTTCTTTCTTTCAAACACCGAATTGATCAATTTTGGTACATGCTCTTGATCATGTGCACTTGCCCAGTGAGAAATCATGTAAGCATCAACTGTTTTATGCCAACTACTCCAACCGCATCGTGGGGCCCACATAGTGCCTTCTAAACCGCCAATTCGTTCAATTACTCCCCTGATCACCCTATTGAATTTTATACCCGAATTACTTCTCCTCTGATGCGAGTGATGTACAGTGCACCATCTTCAAAATAAATTGTTTCAATGGATTCTACTCGCCAAGGGCTTTCCAACGGTATATTATTTGTCAAATTCCGTCGCCGTTTGAGTGCTTTTCCATTTTCGGTTGTATTTTGTCGAAAAATCGCGTTCGCAGAGAAGAAATGGCAACAAGCAGGGGAAGGAGATGATTTTCTGTTTTGGTGGGGCCCAGACGTCGGTGGGAAGCACAAGGGAGGAGATGGTGCGGTTTCGGGTGGGTGGACAAGGTGCGTGTGGTCCGACCCCACATGTAAGGTTTAATGAGAGACATAGATGGTGCACCGGGTTCACGCAAATATCAAACTCCTTCAAAATCATTTTCAGCGCCAAAGTGGTTTTTTCATTGTTTGCTGCCCCCTATTTGCACCCAGCTAGTTCTTCAGCTCCAAGTTGCACCCTTAAAAGCCCTTGATCAAATCCTGACCCTTGGATTAATCTGATTTTCTTTCTCCAATTGATTTTAATAGATTCCTTCATCCAAAAATTATGAAATTTTCACCAAAATTCTCTAAAATCATGATGATCATCTCTGTATTTTTATATTCCATTTTTACCCCTGTCTCTCTGAATTAAAAATTATTTTATCCATAAAACCCTATTTCTTCCTCCATATCAATCCCAGATTCCATTTGTAGCTCAGTGTCTCTGCCAATTATCTCTCTCTAGCAGAAACCACCCTAACTAAATACCAATTAGACTTATATTGATATTCATTAGGGTTTGATCTGATCAACAGTTGATTACATGTCAACAGTTGATACAAATCTAGACTTGATCAGATGGTTGCTCCCGGCTTTGGCACTGATCGGTCTTGTGAAATTGACTTTCAATCCCTTAACATGAGGGTGACTTGGTCAAAGAACCGACTACTTATCAAGTAATTGACACAAATCAAAGCATGGTTAGGTGGTTGCTCATACTTTGGCACTGTGTCACCTTGAAAGCAAAATCACATTTGAAATTTCTCATGACTAGTTGCATCAAAATGCTAGCTTTGCATTGACATCATTTCATAGGTGGGATTATACTATTTCTCTAGGGTTTGATCTTGGCTTTTTCTCCGTATTTCTTTCTTCAACCTTTCGTGGGTAAACAAAGAGCCACCCACCAAAGCGGTCTGAAGAATTTGGCAATTTGAAGGGCCTTCTTTTGGTGCACATATCCGACACACCTCTCTCCTCCTAGGGTTCAAAGCTAGACTTCGATAGATTTTCCTTTAATCAGATTCTTCTCATGAGCGCAACATGGTGGGGCCTGTCCTCTCAGCCTCTCGCTCGTGGGATAATGGTGCATGTACTCAGCCTCCTGCTGAGCTACCTGCTTCACCATTATGGGGATAGGTAAAGATAGCATCTCTCGGCTACCTTATTTCGCTTTCTTTTCTTTTCTTTCACTGTTGGGGATGCTGATCGCCTGCTTTGCTATCTTCTCATCTCTTCTTTCGCAGTATGGGAGATTTTTTCATAAGCTCTTTACATTTTACACTCTCAATCTTAGTTGCAAAAGTGCCTAATACAGCTGCTTTTATTTTCACATAGCATCTAAGTACAAAAATAGAAAAGGGAAAACTTCACAACGCCCTATTGCACTTATTCTATACATAACTTCTCTTTATTTATTACAATACAGAACTCAAGTAACCGTGGTATTTTACGGATACCGAACCTGTCTGTATTGACCTCTAGGTCGGTACTGAGAATAAACCCGTTTATCCCTTTATTACCGATGGATAAACTTACCAAGTATCAATTGGATTATGGATGCAATTGATAACACCATTTTGTGGATGCTCCTTGTATATTTAGTTAACATTTATTTGTGGAAGCTCACCCACTCTCCTCATTTGTGCACCGTTGCGTGCTAAGTGGAAACTCACATTCACTCATCTCCACTCAATTTGTTTTGTGGGGGTACTACCCTCAAACATCCATCACGCATCCCTCGCGAGACAGCTTTCATCGGGTAGGTCCGCTCTCCATGACCCGAGTCACTTCTTTAAGCGAATTACTTTATTTGACACCGAATGTCGGGCAAAAGCATAAACCCTTAGTCCGACCCCTCCATGATCTATTTTGGGATTAGAAACAGACCACCTCCTTGGGCGTGTGGTACTTTTTGCGGATGAATGTACCCAACCCGGTTTTTTATATTTTGGCTACCCTCAAACATCCATCACGCATCCTCGCGAGACAAGCTTTCATCGGGTAAGTCCGCTCTCCATGACCGAGTCACTTCTTTAAGCGAGCCGCTTTGTTTAACATGAAATGTCGGGTACAAGCGTAAACCCTTGATCTGACCCCTCCATGATATGTCGTGGGATTATGACACACCATTTCTTCGGGCGTGTGGTGCTTTTACGGATGAATGCACCCAACCTGGCTTTGTATAACACTCGTGGTGTCGGGGACAAAGGTGGCAACCCTTTATTGAAAAGATTTTATTATTTTTCATTATTATTATTTTTTTTTATGAGTAATGAAGATAGGTTTTTATTGTTTTACTTAGATATCCTTTTATTTTTATCAGAAGAAGGCAGATTTTTGGTTATTAGTGATACATGTTACTAATAATACGAGAGTTATTTATTTACATGCCCTCTAAGCGACTATTTACTAGCCACCAATTTGCTCGACCTATCCCTTAGCTTGCGCGCGGCGACCAATATGAGCAACTTTCGTCATTGGGCAACAGATAGTTTGAGGGACAAACTGCAAACCCTGCCCATTTTTGTGTTTATTCTGTATCAAATGGACAAACCCAGTGGTATTTGTATTGTGAGCCCAAACACCAAAGCTCTCGCCTTACATTCTCGCGTGGTTTTGGCATTGAATTCTCTTATTCTATATTTTTTATTTTATAGGGCTAAATGTGTTTGTGTGGTTTTGGATTTTTGGATGCATTTTATTTACAGATGCACAAGTAGGGTTTTTGGGATTTTTATGCAAAAGTGGAGGTTAGACATGGGTTTGTGTTTCGTGCGCGTGTGTGTAAACGAACACTTATTCCCCCCTTATTTATTTACAATAGATACTACTCGGTTGGCCCCGCTCCGGGCTATGTGTAGTACTTCTTCAGATATCGCCCATTAATCGGTGGCATGGGCCTTTCATGGTCTATGAGTTGGTATGCGCCCCCCGTATACCTTCTCAATTACATATGGCCCCTCCCGATGGCCGGAGAGAACTTTGGGCGATGTCCGCCAATGATCGGCCTCTTAAGGACAAGAACAAGCTCTCCTTGTTGAAATGCCACGACTCGCGCCATTTTGTCATACGCCCTTGCCATTTTTGCCTGATATATTTCGAGATGCCCTGAAATGCCCTGAACCTAAGTGTATCCTTTTGTTACAGGGTGACAGAACACATCCAATCACATAAAACCAAGCTTAAAGCGGGACGCCAGCTGGTATTGAGGTTGGTGAATCAGTAGACTAGCGAACTTAACTCGCTTGCACGTCTCACAAATCTTCTAGATTATGAATCTGAAGTACTAAGCCAATTCATGAACATAAGTGTGTCCTTTTGATATAGGGCGACAAAACCCATCCAATCACACAAAGCTAAGCCTAAAGCGCTATGACAGCTAACATTGAGGTTGGTGAATCAAAAGACTAGCGATCTTAACTGATCTTCTAGATTATGAATTTGAAGCACTAAACCAATTCATGAACCTAAGTGTATCCTTTTGATACAGGGCGACAAAACCCATCTAATAACACAAAACCAAGCTTGAAGCACTGAGCCAATTGGTATTGAGGGTTGGTGAATCAGGAGAATTAACGAACTTAACTCGTATCCATATCCCACTGATCTTTTAGATTATGAATCTGAAGAACTGAGCCAATTCATAAATCTAGGGTTACCACACACACAAGGTTAAATTCGAAGCGCTTGGCTAATTTAACATTGAGGTAGGCATGCTAAAATGAATCATGTGACTTTGACAAACTCGAGATCAAAGTCGTGCATTTTATGAGTAATTGATATCTGGATGGTCGTGCGACTGTTATCCCGCTTCTTCTCTTCCTTATATTTTTCACATGGTATGCTCCACGTGATCTTCATCATCATCATAATCATCATGTGATCTCCATCACTGCATGATTATTCTCTCTACATGATCAACATCCCGTATGATCATGATTATCATCTCTGTGTGTGATTATTATCATCATCTCTATATGATCAGCATCCCCGTGATCATGATCATCATCATCAACTGATCATCTTACCTGAATGATTATCATCTCTACATGATTACCATTTCATCGTGATCATTATCATCACCTCTACATGATCAACATCATCGTGTGATCATGATCATCATCATTAACTAATCATCTTACCTGAATGATTATCATCTCTACATGATTACCATTTCAGCATGAACATTATCATCATCTCTACATGATCAACATCCCCGTGCGATCATGATCATCTTACCTGAATGATTATCATCTCTGCATGATTATCATTTCAGTATGATCATTATCATCATCTCTACATGATCAACATCCCCGTGTGATCATGATCATCATCATCAACAAATCATCTTACCTGAATGATTACCATCTCTACATGATTATCATTTCAGTGTGATCATTATCATCATCTCTACATGATCAGCATTCCTGTGTGATCATGATCATGATCATCACCTGATCATCTTACCTAAATGATTATCATCTCTGCATGATTATCATTTTAGCGCGATCATTATCATTATCTCTACATGATCATCATCCCCGTGTGATCATGATCATCATCATCAATTGATCATCTTACATGAATGATTATTATCTCTTCATGATTATCATTTCAGCGTGATCATTATCATCATCTCTACGTGATCAGCATTCCTATGTGATCATATTTATTATCAAGTGATCATCATCCCTGTGTGATCATGACTGTCATCAGGTGATCATCATCATGGTCATCATCCCTGCATGATTACCATCTTGACATGATTATCTCTGTCATATGATCATCATTACTGCTTGATCATGACATCATCACCTCCTGATCATGATTACCTCATAATCATGATCATGATCATCATCACTTATCATAATATTTTAACATATTATTTTCCTTATTATCTTCACTTTTATTTTATTTTTATAATATTATTTTATTATTTTATTTAATAATATTATTTTATTTTTTCTTTATTTTATAGTATTATTATTTATTAAAGCATTATCACATATAAAAGGGCTTTTTATTATTATTTACTTATCTATTATTATTATGTCCAATATTCACAAAAAATTTTTATACTAAAAATAATGAAATTTTCATATATTATTCTCTGATATTTTATATGAATTTTATAAATTTTTATTTATATTTATTCATATTTAAAACTCCAAGACAAAACTTGGTCAAAATAGAAATTTATATTACAATGATTTTAATTTTAAATTATTAAAATATTATAACTATTATTAAAATAAAGTATTTTTATCCTAAAAAATACTATGAAAAATAAATTTGAGTCAAATTTGTGTTTAGAAATATTTTTAAATAATTTATTTACTAATTAAATTTAATTTTCTATTATTAACTTAGTTGGGCTTCAATGTGTTGGTCTAGCTTTTATTTATTTTTCTTTTTTTCCTTTTTTTTCACTGACTGGGCACATCTGTCATTAATCTGTCATGATTAATGAGACACATATGTAATGAACCAAGTGTATTAAATATTTTGTCTTTATAAATCTCTCTCCCAGCGTTAAATTTGATATTCCATGACCTATCATCCCCACTTTGCACATAGAACATTCTTAGTCCCTAAGTTGCACCCATGAGCATCTTCCAGCCAATCAGAAAATTTCTTTTCAACCTGAATTATTTCATAAAATTTTAAAATATCTCTTTTTCTCCTAAATTCATGAAAATTTCACTAAAAATCCATAAATTTTTAATAATCACCTCTGTAATTTTTAATTCTCATTTTGCCTTTGCCTCTCTGAATTAAAAATTCTCTTAAGACAAACCATATTATTAATCACTCAAAATCCCAAATATGAATGTTGAAGCTTAATGCTTGTGCCAACAATATTATTTTGTGTCGTCCTTAGTGAAACGTCTGTTTGTGATGCTATTGCTAAGTCCAACTCTATCTGATCAAAAGTTGATCACGTGTCAACAATTAAAACATATATCAGTTCAACTAGATGCAGCTAACATGGGCATCTGATGAACTCTGTGAAATTGACCTTCAAGTTTTTGTGCGTGAAGTCAAATCACATTAAATTTCACTTATCTAGTTGTATCAAAATACCGGTTTTGAACACAACATCCTCCTGATTGTCTGGAAATCTTTTATTCCTGCAATTAGGGTTTATCTTAGATATTTCTTTTAAATTTCTGGGTATTTCTCTTGAATTTCTCCCTTTATCTCTGACAATGGGCGTGGGACCCACTTATCATGCAAAATAATCACGAGAATGACAACTTAAAAGACCTCTCTCTCTCTCTCCTGGGTCTCTTGAGAGTCATTCACTCAAATGATGAGGTGATAACAAGGTATTTATATCATGTAACCCTTCGTCAACTTCTCTTGTGGGATTAATGGATTGACTTCGGAGTTTGACAGCGACCTCTCCCGACTGGTGACCCTTCTCTCTCTCTCTTTCCTTCTCTGCCTCCTTCTTATGTTTATTTGATTTATGATTATCTCTTTAATATTATTTACTTGAATCTGCTCACTCTCCTCTTAAAATAATTCAAGGGTAAACAATAGCCCAATAGGCTTTGTACTTTATGTCAACTAGTAGATAGCAGGACTTATCGTAGATCAATTTGTACGAGCTCATCTTAATAAGGTTTTTGTATGCAGTTCGGTACGTTCAGAGCGCATTAGATAATTTCAGTGCCTAATCCTTTCTAGTCCTTACCATAATTTTCTCTATAATTGATTTAATCTCTCTATTGGACACTTCAACTTAGTCGCTCATCTGTGGGTGGTATGACATGATAACATTGTGCCTCACACCATAATAACTTAAAAGATAGTCAAACTACATATTGACGAAGTAATTCCCTCCGTCACTGATGACTATGCAAGGTACTCCGAACCGAGAAAAAATAATCTTGTTGAAAAGGCATTTGACGGTGTTAGCATCAGCCCTTTTAATAAGCTATCGCTTTCACCCACTTTGACACATAATCCACTACAACAAAATGTATTCATTCCCTAGAAGAAGTTAATAGTCTCATGAAATTAATTCTCCAAACATCAAAAATCTCAACCTCTAGGACATATTGCATGGGATATCTCGTTTTGTCTACTTATGTTCCCTGCCCTCTGGCATTTGTCACATGCAAGTATGAATGCTCTCACATCCTTGAAAATGATGGGCCAAAAGAAATCAGACTGAAAAATCTTAACAGCTATCTTTCAAGGGGATATGTGCCCTTCATAAGCATATGAGTGACAATGAAAGAGAATGTCGGAGACTTCCTCACTTGAAACATAGCGTCAAAAAATGTTGTCAATTCCAAACAGGTATGGTTCCTCCCATAAATAATGCTTCATATATGATTTAAACTTCTTACTTTGAGATGCCTGTACTGGGGAAAATACACCGGCTGCAGGGTAATTCTCATATCATGGTGTCATGTCCATGCTTCTAGTTGTCTTTATTTTGTCAAGCTACTCAATTGCATGAATTATGTGCAATGGAATGTTGGTCCCATCCTAGGTTATGTCTTTGATACCCGCACAACTCATGTGTGAGTCAATCAACAATAATTGCTCTCTTAGAATATAATCTTCAATTGGCATTTCGTTGTTTTCTCTGTTATTTCAAAGCATTCGTGAAGATGATCAGCTACCGAATTCTCAATTCCTTTCTTATCGAGTATCTCTAGGTTGAACTTAAAATAGAAGGATCCATCTAATGAGTTGGGATTTTGAATCCTTCTTATTCAAGAAGTATTTGATCGCTACATGGTCGATATAAACACCGATCTGAGAGCTGACCAGATATGATCAAAACTTATCTAGGACCAACACAATGGCCAATAATTCTTTCTTTGTGGTTGTGTAATTTGCCTAAATAGAGTCTAGCACTTTACTAGCATAGTAAATGACAATGAGTTTTTTTTTAATTCTTTTGATAGGTCTCAATTTCATATACTTTATACTATGGTTAATTTCATGAATCTGCCAACTTTTAGAGTAATTTAGTCATTATACTTGTATTTTTTGTTGGAGATTGAGATATTACTATGTTTTATCTGTAATTATAGGAATAATACAATTGGGACAATAATTATAGTAAAATGGAGCAATTGAACATGATTAAGAAATACTCAAATGCGAACGACATCAAGACATATCATCAATAGCAAATCATATCAATTTCTAATCATAAACTATAATTGAATGACTAAGATGATATATTAATCTTGTAGAGAATGTTCTTAGCTTTCCAATATATTTTAGATCACCAAAATCAGAGTTCGGATGAAGACATTATGGACTAAATATAAATCATATGCTACGAAAATTCAAAGAGTTGATTCAACTCCTATAAACCCCCTCCAGGAGTCTTTCTAGACCATCTAGAAAACCCTAGCCGCCTATCTAGGATGGTCTTAGGAGCCGTATTGGGAGTTTAGAAGCAATTTTGATCATGTGTGGCTAACACACCGGTTCTAGGGGTGATGACTTATAGTACTTGAAATTTTTTTAGTTAATTTACTCGATATTTGATCTTTTTAGCAATTTCTTATGTGATTTATCTTTTGAATTGATTGTTCGCATGCTTGAACTGTAATAAGTATTTGTTATGTGATATATCTTAGAAATTATAATAGATTATTAAAATATATTGCTAAAATTCCCGACATCGGAAAGTAAAACCCATGTTTACACTCAAAGCCTAGCGGTAAGTTTATAATTTAGGTGATTTATATTTAGAACTGAATCAAATACTGGTAAGATTTTAACAGCAAAGAACACAAAGAGTTTGAACTCCAAGGGTGAAGTATTTAACTGTGA
The DNA here is from genome assembly GCA_037127355.1 of Schoenoplectus tabernaemontani. Lineage (NCBI taxonomy): Eukaryota > Viridiplantae > Streptophyta > Magnoliopsida > Poales > Cyperaceae > Schoenoplectus > Schoenoplectus tabernaemontani. The sequence continues at coordinate 24,097,357 of CM073742.1, read as the reverse complement.
AGTCTAAATAGTTTGAACACAACATTAACATGCGAAAGCGCCAATCAATACTAAATTAGAATTGCTAATCTCACACTATTGAATTATCTAAAAATTGAAGACACCGAATAGGTTAATTATGGAGTGAAGAGGAAAAATTGGAACCCCTAGCATTCACCTTTTAGTTTAAAATACTATTTTATTGGTCGTTATTTAGTTTAGTCAAATTAATATTTGTTTATCTAGATTAGTGAACTAGTAAGAATCAGTACTTCACCATTGTCCTTATGGATTCGACACCCCAATTATTACCCAACAAGGTCATGCATTTATGATCAAAATTAGGTACAAATTAGGACAATTATTAGCTATTGCTTAAAATCCATCATGCCTTTTAGCGTAATTATCAGAGATACATATGAATATTAGTTCAAACTTTAGTAACTAGGACTAGACATTTTTCTTTTACTTCATTTTACTCTATATTTGATATTTTCTTTATAATTTTTTTTGATATCATTATGTCTTATCTTTTTAATGACAGCGAGTATGAGATGCATGTGGATTATAAGCGGAGCCCTTTTGCTTGACTCCAATAATAAATGGACAATCTAGAAGCAAAGTTCAACCAATTATTGTGGAACGAGAGGATGAAGCATATAGATAGGAGAAATTGACCTAACAACAATATTTAAGGGAATTTTCTTGAACAAAATAATTATTAGTTTTTATTTTTTTCCATAAGGGTAATTTTCAGAAAGATCAGGTAAATTCTTGTCTTGTGAATTTTGTGACGACATTGGTTATACATTTAATGAATATTAAGTTGGCATGTCTTACACTTGAGAATCATAACCAATAATTTTCTATATGACCAACTCCCAATCACCCTCACAAAAATCCAGGCTTGAATTGTAAATGAAAAAAATTATCAAGTATAATATTGAACTAAATGAACAATTGCGCACCCAAACTGAAAAATCATGTGCCCAAACTGAACAATTACAAGCCGATGTTGAAAGATTAGAGTGTTTACTTGGTAAAATACAAAGTCTAAATGAAATAATTTTAAGGGGACAAGGCTTGAAAACTCACTATGATGATAGAGATTATGAAAAGAATATTTCCTTTAATCAAACTCAAATTTCAAAAAAATATAGATGTGGTGGAATCAATGTGCCGTTTGGCCGCAAGTGAACAAGCAAGAAACCTCTCTTTGAAGGCCCTTTCAAACTCTTGAACATGGTACTTGATGTAAAAACACAAAATCATTTGAAAGCTAGATTATAATTCGATCTGTTGGATCTGATCGGACGGTGTTGGTGCAAAGTGCACCCCTCTGGTGTACAAAAAAAAAAAACTACACCAGAGGATACGTTTCCCCATTTCTCCCCCTCTTTTGGGAGAAATTATTCTTATGAGAATTCATCATTTAGTCCTTAAATTTTCACATAGTCTTTAAAATTTTTAATATATAAAGTTAGTCTTTGAACTTTTTAAAAAAATATCAAATTGGTACTTGAACTACTTCTGAAAAATTAAATTGATCATCAAACATTAAAATACATCAAATAAATCATTGAACTTTCAATATAGAAACTAATTTGATCCTTGAACATAAAAAAAAAAAAATCTAAACTCATCCTTAAACTTTTTAAATTAATATTATTTTTATTTTTTATTTCTAAGTCTAAATAAAATAAAAATAAATATATTTCATTAAGAAATATAAAATCATCGGGTCATGCGATGAGTTTCAGGTCGATTGGTGTATTAACTTTTTCGGATATCAGGTTAATTTGGACCGAATTATGCATTTGTCCAAATTTAGGTCATCTCAAGTTTCGGGTTTAGGTCAGGGCAGGTTTCAAGTCATCTGATCTTAGTTACTCTCGCATTTTGGGTCGGACGAGTTTAGATTGGAACCCAAATAATCTGAGCTCAAAACCTAACTCGATCCGACTGAAAAACTGACCCAATACCTGAAAAAGATTGAGAGCGATCGACCCGAAACCCGACCAGCTACTAGTGACCCAACATTTTTTTTTATTTTTCTTAATAATATATATTTATTTCTATTTTAGTTAAACTTAGAAAATAAAAAATAAAAAATATTAATTCTTATATTATTTTTATTTTAAAGAACATTTTAGATTTTTTTTTTGAAAAATTTAGGGATTAAATTTATTTTTATATTGAAATTTAAAGATTTATTGATGTATTTTAAAATTTAAAGACCAATTTAATTTTTTTTGAAGTAGTTCAAGAACCAATTTGTTATTTTTTAAAAAGTATAAGGACTAACTTAATACAATTAAAAGTGTAAAAACTAACTTGATTTTTGATCAAAATTCAGAATGAATTTACCCATATTCCTACAATTAATTGACTTCGAGCTATGCATCCTGGCATTAGTTGTATTAGCTAGTTAACGAAATTTAAAATTGGGCCACCTATTTTAATGTATTAAGTTAGATCTAGCAAATATCTCAAATTTGATGAAGTAAAAATAGCATAAACAAAGGGGGCGGGGTTGCAAGAATTACTCGAGCTTGGCAGTGTCAGTCACTGCCAAATCCTGTCAACGACTAAATCCAATATCACTTATATATCCCACTCAGAAACAATACATACTTTTTAACACGCACCCTTGTAGACTGTAGAGTACTAGAGTTGTAGTTGTATTGTACTAAAAAAAAAAATGCACGGGAACGTGATCGTTGACACGTCATTCGTTAAAGCTATATGTAAACCTATTCGTGGAAATTAACTCTTGGTTTTAATTGTTCTCTTTAGACTGGACAGGAGCAAGCAAGGAGGGCTTTGTTTCAAAAATCAAAAATCAAAATTCAAAACGAAAGAGAAAAGCACCGACCGTTGTGTCGAGCAAGACGCTGCCAGATTTTCACTCTCCCAGTACAAACAAAACAAATTTCAAGCAACAAAAGCTCTCAGATCTGCGAACTCCAAGACCTGTTCTAATGATTTCGTAGAGAAATTAAATAAAATCAGAACATCTGACAAGGCAACAACGCCATGCGGCGGCACGGATGGCAGCTGCCCCTTCACCCGCTCCAGGTTCCCATTTCCAAAAATTTCCCGTTTATTTTGTATTTGTGTTGCTACGATTCAGAATTTCAAGTCAATTTAATCATCATTTAACTATAAACTCTCTCCAGAAGTTCAGTATATTTCTCAAATATAGTCGGCCCCGTACCAATTTCAAAAGACATTAGATTCACGACTCTAATTGAGCTTCTTCATACTTCAATTTACAGTAGTTCTCTGAATTAATGCGTGAGTGTTATTGCAGCTTGTGGGGATTGGCGTGTTCAGCTTTCTGGTGGTAGATTTCTACGTCTTCCTGGGACCCTACCTTGGCAATCAAATTGTCGAAATTACCCTCCTATCTCTGTTTTCTTTCATGGTAAGATCACTGTATAACTGTGCTAATCTGCTTCAAACGATTCTCTACATATTTTCTGATTTAATTCTTTATATGTCTTTCTTGCCTTCTTTGCACTTTTTCTTGATGCCTTGTCTCGTGTTTATTTGTTTGCTTGCACAACTTAGTGTTAATTTGAGGTTGAACAAAAACTTAGAATGATTTTATTTGCACAATGTCACAACCATTATTAGAAGAAAATAAATAAATCAGCTTTGGTTGCGTGAACCAGTCTGTGCAATTATGTTTTCATTTGATTTCAGGCTGTTTCAGTGGCATTTCTCTATGTAAGATGCACGGCAACTGACCCATCTGACAAGACAGGTGCCAAGAGGAGTAAAAAAAAGAATCCAAAACCAGGAAATAAACTTCCAAAATTGAACTACAAGCAGATTTTGTGGCATGTGGTGATGAGGTTCTTTCGGAGAATAGAGAACAAATTACTTAGGTGGTTTATAAAGAGAAATTACTTGGAGGAATGGAACTCCAATCTGCAACTGGAGCCTCTGTTGCCATTCCCACTCATAGTCACAACTGATGCTGTTTCGCCTTGTCAGAAGGACTGTGACATCTCCTTCTGTGCTCTCTGTGATAGTGAGGTTTGGTTTATTCTTTAATTTCTTATACCGGTATTGGCACATTTTCCAGTTGTAGAATCCTTCTTCATCCTCTCAAAGGTTCTTCGATTAAAACACAAATGAAGTTTTCAAGAGAATATGTGAAGGTTTATTGAATAATAACTAAGAAACTAGTCTTTCAACAGGTCAAATTGTGGAGCAAGCATTGTAGAACTTGCAATCGGTGTGTAGATGGATTTGATCACCATTGTAGGGTATGTGAGAAAAATAAATATTATTATTTTCTTTTATTTCATGTAATTGGATTTGGTATCTTGGGTTTACAGGGGTACATATGAAATTGGCTATTGCTATTTTTTGTAAGAATTATTATGTTACATATTTCTATTTTTTTTTCAGTGGTTAAATAATTGTATTGGGAGAAAGAACTACAAGACCTTCATTCTTCTAATGGCTTGTATTTTACTAATGGTAATTTGTTACCTTTCTTTCCCTTAGTTATATTACACATTTCTACTATTGGCTTGATGACTGTAACACTCACAAGTTATTTACCCTTTTCTTGCTTACTATCTTAACATGCTTTGATATTATATTTCCTGTTATTCTTGAAATCAGTGTTCTGAAACTTCAGGTGATAGATAGTGGTAGTAGAATCAATAAATATGGTACCAAAATGGTGCTATACTAGCTTTCACAAATCTCCATTAAGAAGTTCCCATTTGCGTAAATACTACAGAACTTTTCCCTGGTCATTTCATTAAATATGCTGATTCTTTCTCAGTTGGACACTAATTATATACTATCGAGGCTAGACATGCCAATATAATGTTATTTGCTTAGTAGATCCGGATGTTAACTTATTTCCATTCAACTAATCTTTAATCATTTCACTAAATCTAAAATCCATCTGATTATTTCTATTGGACAGCTATTTGTCGAATGTGGTACGGCACTTGCAATATTTGTAAGATGCTTCATAAATAATAGAGGGATTCGCAGAGAAACCGAACAAAGACTTCGTTTTGCATATCCTAAAGGATTTCTTGCCACCTTTTCTGTCAGTACATAAATTTTACTTGGTTAAAAAGTTATTTGGTCATTCTGATATTTGTTTACTTTTGGTTATATTTATGTATTTGATTGGCGCTTGGGTCGACAACACTTCATTTAGGAAAAACAGATAAAATAACAGTTATAATTTAATTAGAAAATAAACAAGGTTGCTGATTTGAACCCAAGCATTAATTGGTATATAACACTGCAAGTCTGCAACTCAAGAGCATCTTGAAAAAACACCCTAACTGAAGAGTAGAAACACTAAGATCGTGCGAATAAAATATCAGGTCTTCCGCTGACAGAATTCTTATTTGTGGTATAATGCAGATATTACTGGCTATTTTTACAGGGTACAGCATGGTAGCCCTCGGGCAGCTTTTTTTCTTCCATGTCATACTCATTCGTAAGGTACATATGTTAAAGTAACCGTTCTTTCTGATGCCCTGAGAACATTAGCACCACGGGATATTCCCCTAAGAATGAAGTATCAATCTAATCACCCCTATGGATAAGTCCCTAGTTCCCTGGAAAGAGGCATGCATAATTTTTTTCTTAGATTGCAGAAAAAAAAATTATATTCCAGTACGGCATATGAAATAAAATGCCCAGCCTTTTCATCCTTTGTTTATCAAGCTAAATTTATTTGCATCCTTTTGTCCCAAGTTATACAAATCTATAATTACAGTTAATTGATGTGCTTAATAGGGAATGAGGACATATGACTACATTCTAGCCATGAGAGAGGAAGCTAAATCTTTTGAGGATCCATTTGATGATTCAGACGAATCATCTGATGATGACAGTACATATTTTAATACACCTGAGAAGCCAACCTTCTTCTCTCGCCTGCTTTGCCAAGACAGTCAACCAAATGAAGTAATATTTCATTCACTGTTTATTTTAATCTGTATAGATTGTTAAAATGTTCTCAGTTTGATTGGCCCAAATAAAAATCTTGGTCTAGCAAAGCCATACATGTATTTTACTAACATCTAATTACCACTTATATCATCACTGTATTTAAATTGGTGTGAAAATACAGAGTGAGAAGAGGTTATCGATAAAAATTGAGAAAATGCCAAACGACAACGAGAACGACAAACCATCAAATAAGAATACAAATTATGAGATTAATCCATGGAGGCTAGCGAGGATGAGCAGAGAGAAGGCATTAAATGCTGCAGAGAGAGCTAGAGAGAGAATGCGGGTCCTGAAGCCTCTTCCTGTTGAGACAAAGCAGGGCCTCCTGATGACCCCACAATTGTTACAAAAAAGCCACCTATCAAGCCCCAGGCGGCGAATCTCAGGTTCGCCAAGTCCCAAACCACAAAAGTACCGAACCAACTTTGACTTGAAATTGATGGAGGTTTCAGGAGAAATGGAGAGTCATATTTCCAAGCAAGTCCTTATTTCTGTTCTACCAAATGGAGGTGAAGCGTCTCCAGCTTGACCTTCATTTTTCTATTTTCTACTTTTTTTTTTCTTATTTATTTTCCTTTTATCCAAATGGAGGAGAAATGCAGTTTCTTATCATACTTTGAGAGGTGATGCTTATTTTGTTTGTTTATATGTGAAATCTTTTATCCAAATATTGTATGTCATTTCTTTTTCAATTTCGTGTAATATAACTGATAGATTAATGGTTTTTGAAGCTTTTGCAACTTGTGTATCACAACTTATTGGAGACTTAAAAGGTCAACGTATCTGGAAGTCATTTGCAATACAATAAAAAGATAATTTAGTTCGATTGAACAAATATGTCAACCAATGAAAACATGTTGAATGCCTTACATCGTTCTCTTTATTAGTCCTTTTGTCTAAGCGCACTCAATATAGGAAAATTGTAAGTTTGTCTCCAATGACCAGAGAATAAGAAACGGTTCTGTAGATTTCTGACAAACAATGGTTTTAAAGTAATAATTTCTTTTCCAAAGATTCAAAAATTCCTAGGTTTCACATTTTCAAATACGAATACACCTGCAACCATAGTGGACCCCAAATTTTCTAATTCAAGCCAGACCAGCAGAATTCAATAGAAACATAAATATTAATATCTGCTAAATTTTATGGAGGAAACATAATTTGAGGAAATTTATTACTCGGCTTGTATTAAATCAATCGGGATTTAACGAAGACATTTTCATACATGATTTACCCTTTTCTCGTTTCAAATTTTATGGAGGGTTCGTTCTTTGGATATACATGATGATGTGATCTTTTTCTGAGCTAGTCATCTAGGAATGTCGTAGAGATCTTCATATACATGTTTGTTTCTAAATTGTGCACATTCTTTTTATGAACTTTTGAATTTTTTTTTCAAAAACACTAATCTGACTTTGACGAGCAAAAAGAATAAAAATAAAATAAACTCAAATATCATCACAATTTTCCGTAGTATAAGACGCTCATAATTAAACACACGTCTAATACAGATTAGGCAATTATGTGCACCTAATTGGGTATGTTTTCAAGCGTATCTCTGCACAAGACAAAAAAACCAAACAAACTTTATAAACCAAATATGTTATAATGATAACATAAACAAGAGAAAGATAGGCTGTGTATTCAAAATAGTAAATTATATTCATTTCATTACTTGTAATTGTACAACACTGTGTTTAGATACAAAGCAGTCTAGCTAATACATTCAACAACTAACTTCTAACTAACTAGCCATCATTGTCTCAATTTTCGTCACCACAGGATGAATCCAGTGTTGCTTGTGATACTTCACTTATACGCCACAAACCGTTGTAACGGTTCCTATGACCGTTGGACGATTGGTAAAACGTTATAACGCTTGGTGAAATGTTATAACGATTCAAGAAAACTGAACAGATTTCTGACCGTTATAGAATCTTCTTGATATTTGAGTTATTGGAAGAGGTGCCTTTTGGACACCTACCTTAAAAACCAACAATCATGGGCTCGTGGCTGTTTATATTAATCTCTCTTCTTACATTATAAAATGTCTCAATTCTTATTTCTCTTCCACCGAATACATAAGTTCAAAAGTTCCTTCTCAACTTCTCCTTCCAGAGTCTCTGTTATACATTCTGTCTTCCACAAAAACTCTGTCAAATGGCTTCTTCAATTCCTGGACTCTCCCAATTCAACCTCCTTCTCATCTTTTTTGTGGCAATGACACAAAAAATACCATTCATCAAGAATAAGAAGCGAAAAATAGAAGAACAACTTCGGCGGGAACGGTCGAGTGTTGGAGCCGATCCAAACCGTATCCTAGAATTAAGCTTCTATCCAACATCATCTGACCCCTCAAGGCAAAATCAAGTAAGCGGTTCTTCTTCACAGCCACCATCTCATCCTCAAGGGCAAGACAATCCCGGAAGATAATCTTCTCAAGTAATAATTCCTCAACCATCACCACTTGGTCCTCCTGCCACTTTCGAGTTTAAATTTAGTGGGCAGCGATTCGAGATGAATGAGATTATCACTCACGGAGGATGGTTCATGGTTCTACCGGATGATAAACATGTCACTTCCCCGAATGATCAAAGAAACAGGTTTCTTTATCGATCAAACAATGCAGCAAGCTACTTCTTTGATAATTTCAAAAACAGAAAAATTATTGATTGTTATTTTTATCATAAGGGTGAAAATGGTAGAATGATTGATTGAGAAGATATCCAAATTGAGACTTATATCGGTTTTTGACCATGAAAAATATAATTGAGTGTAATGATGCATCCCACAAAATTCTTATCCAATTGTTCTATGCCAATATAAAATTAATAGATGAACCATGGGGTTTTACTACACTTATTTGTGGACAACCAATTGTAGTTATAATTCCATAACTTGTAAAGTGGTTTTCAACACTTGAAACCGGTGAACAAGTTTATGCCTACCGGAAATGATCAGAAATCACCGAGGGTACAATAAGGGAATATAAGAGATGGTTTGTACCTCGGTTGATAAACGATCGTGAAGACATGAAGAAGACATAGAAAATGAAAGCATTTGAATCATCCTCTCACAAAATACATCGTTTGAATTGAGTAAAATGGAGTCATATTTATATTATATTATAAAAAGCGTATGTATTAAATTTGTACATTATTTTAGTTTTTTCTTAATGACCAAAACACCTCCTAATCGAATTGTACGGATTAATATTTAAAAAAAACTAACGGTCTAAATTTTGACCAATGTTATTTTTTTCTCTCCATTTCATTTTTTATTTTTTTTTCATGTATTAATGGGAGGACTAAAAGAATTATCGAACAATGAGTTAGAACGAATAAGAAAACCTCTTTTGTGGTAATGAGAATTGGGTCGCTTCTTTTATAAATAGGGAAATATTCAAGACGCTCTAAATTATATAAATGTATTCAAATCGATCTTTCTTTAGCCTATAATGAATCACTTTATTAACATTATATTGATAGCTAAATTGTTATATACTATGAAAGCGTACGAATGGACAGATGGTATATCCATGCTTTTTTAGAAGTTAACAACAGTTAGCCTATCTCTTACTTAAACAATGTACATATAAAGAATGAACCTACACGATTTTCATATATAGAAATCAATCATTAATAGCTCTCTTAAACAAAAGTTTGACAATTATTTTTAATTATCTGATACATCGTTTTATAGCAAGAACTTGAGGTCTAGACACTGAGCACATCTTGCAAATTTCATAAAACAACCTCAGTAAATTGTAATGTTGCAAACAGGTGGTACTCTACCGACATCCCAAAATAATACGAGCTCTTGGACATGGGCGGATGCAAGATTTTAATTAGGGGGGCAAATATCGGATTGTAATAGTTTATCGGGTTTAAATTCATTAACTAATCGGGTACTAAATAAAAAAATAATAATTTAATATATATTCTTACCTAATAAAAAATATTAGAATAATAACATTTTATATATTAAAAATAACAATAAAATAAAGTTCAAAGTAATAGATAATCAAGTCGCTGAAGAAAATTTTCGTCTATAAAACTTTATATTTTGATATCTTTGCATAATTATTTTATTATACATGATATTAAATATTTTTTTCTCAATAAAATTAATCAGACAATTCGGGGGGGGGATTTTCAAAAAGAGGGACAAACTACCGAAAGTATTACCGAAAAGCGCTGTTTTTCAAGATCCAGGAGGGGCCGCTGCCCCCTGGGCACTAGTGCATCCGCCCCTACTCTTGGAGGAAGAATTGTAAAAAAAAAAAAATGCAGATTTTGACAAATCGGCCCTTGTAATTAAGCACCGAAACCAACCAACATCCTCTCCAAGCAATAATGAGATGAGAGGCAGCCATTGCTAGTATTTTACACTTGAACCCCTGAATTTATGATTGGATCTTCCCATAAGGGCCATAACCCACTGCAAAAGAGGCCTAAAATATCTCTTTCCATCCCCAACCAACCACCAAACAACAACACCAAACACAAGGAGTAAAAAAACTCTCATTACATTATAATTTATAAACTGGTGAAAAATAATTCCACCCCAACCCTCATACTTGCAACAGACACAAAATTGAACCCTTGATCATTTTTATTTTAGTCCAACAAAAATTACAAAATCCCCGCCGGGTAAAAATTCCCCTTCCATGAGACAATAAAATGCCAATATGCAGAAATGAACGGCGCAGAGAGAAAAATTGTTTCATTAAATACCCATCCATCTGGTAGCAGTAGCAGGCTAACTAATAGCAGTTGAACAAGTCTCCTGAGGCCATCAAAGGATGCAAATTCACACCACCAGAGACAAGCCAAGGGTTCATGTCAAACCCTAATCCTGATACCATCCCGTTATACAACGGGTCAAACCCATTTGCATCGTTGCTGTGATTATTGATGCCATTCATGCAAGTTATGATCTCATTCAGTGCCTGGAGCCTGTTGCTGAGCTCCCCAATTTGTGTCCTTAGAACAGAGTTCTCTGCTTCAACTGCCATCAAGTGCTGATTCACTGTGCCCACTGCCATGACGGCCGTGTTGCGCCCGGTCTTGAGCTGGTCCACCTCAGCTGTCAGGTCCTCCAGCTGCTTGCGCTTGCGCATCCGTGATCGCCGTGCGGATTCCCTGTTGGAATCCATTCTCCGCCGCTTCCGTTGTTCCAGCCTGGCCTTCATGTCCTCCTTGGAAAGAGACATAGACGATGTTCCACTTGATGATGCCATAGAAAATGCACCAGTTTTTTTTTTCTTTTTCTAAATCTTCTTTTAATTACTTTTAAGCGCTCTGAATGTTGCAAATTTGAGCACGATTCTGGTATGCCTTGCTGAAACTTGTAAAAAGGCAAAAAAAATAATAATAATAAAGGTGTGTATACGACTATTGGAGAATTATTCGATCGGTTGGCGTAAATTAGTAGATAGTTTAAGGAGTGGAGGATGTATATGATCTATAGATTATGAGAAAACATAGAACCAGTAAAGGAATACAACTGAGAAAGACTGGACAAGGTGGGTGCGTCGTCGGAGGGAGGAGTTTATCATAAACCCGGACAGGAGGATCTCACTTAGGATAGCAGACATGAATAAAAAATAGCCAAACGAAGAGGTGATTCATCAAGATCAAACCCGCAATCAATTGGTGCCAGTTATGGATTGTATAAAGAGGTAGAAAATCAGCTAGGCTTCTTTTACGTCAAATTTTGGCAGGGTGTCCCTTTGATCGATGGGTATCATAAAGGGTTCCAAAGATTCTTTCTTTTTCTTAATTTCAGAAAATCTACTGGTAGTGCTTGTAATATATGTATCCCTTTTACTGCTAATGCTTCTTTCCGTGGAAAATTACTGATATTAATTGTTTCAAGGAAGCAACAGTATAAGGATATATATATTTTTTTAGGAAATGGGTTTTTTGATTGAGATCTAAAGAAGGGGAAGATAAAGAACGTGGTCAAGATGAGAGGAGCGAGGTTTTGGGGCAGAGGCGACCTTAGTAGGGGGAGAGAGGAGAGTGGGAAAAGGGAATTGGGGCATGTAAGTGGGGTGGATTTTATACAGAGAGCTAACGGTAACGGATTTGAAATGTGATAACGGGCCGGGTTGGTATCGGACAGGTGTCATATATTATAAGCTACGATACTTCCTTAAACGAGATAAAAAGTCAATAAATGAGATTAAAATAAAGTATCAGATACGTAACTAACCGTCTCACTTTACCAGAAAAGTACTAGTACATCGATCCATCTTTCGTCACCTAATGTGTTTGATTATCATTGCTAGCCCACCTATTTTTTTTCTTTAAATTTTATAATAGAATGTAAATGTGACATGGTGATAAATTGGCATGATTCACGAGTGCATGAAGCAAACAAACAGAGGGGAAAATGGTGGCGACTTTCCCTTAGTTTAACATAAAGTCTAAATCAGCAACCAGAAATTAAACTAGCAGCGATTCTGTGTCTTTGCTGGCACTCAACCAGATACGTACCTCTGGATTTGAAAATGGTAATATTCCTGAAATGAAGGGATATGAATGTTAGAACTTAAAAAGTAGCCCCCAGTCCTGACTGCTCAGTGCTCAGTGCTCACTGCTGAATCTGAATGAGAGGACATGGTTTCATCTGTCATGGTCTTACGCATGGCAAATTAATTCGCAATTAATCATGCATTCGTATATCAATCAGTATATGCCAAAGATTCATCAAACTACATAGTACACCGGTACACAGACTCAGCAGCAGCAGCAGCAGCCGTGATTGGATTTGGAGCATAGAATTTCTTTGCTCTCTGGTGGCCTGTGTGCTGGCATGGTGTGGTTATCTGTAAGGACTTCTAGAACCAAAGGCTTTAAGACTTCATTATTTTAATATCCACAAATAGGGTGCACTACCCCCAAAATTCTCTTAATATAGCTAATATATGAATATGCTTTCTATTTTATATATGTATTTTTTTACAAAAAAAAAAATCATACTAGCTTGAACTTCATATATATTAAAAATAGTTATGTTATGAACTAATTAGTGCAATTTTATTATTTAAACATGATAATTGTACTGATGCCAATAGACATTGATATAATATATGAGAGTTGTTCTTCTATATATGGACTATTTTTTTCTCAAAAAAGTAGCATGACAAGTGATTACAACCGTTCATTTCCATCAATAATAGTGAAATTCTTCTTGATTATGTTCCATCACATAATTTGCAATATTTGACATTCATTTAAAAGTTATTGACTTCGTCCTTATTTTTCTTTCATTTCTAAACTGTCATGAATGAAAGCCAATCAAACAAAAATTACGATTATTTTCTTTAATGTCTCTCCTAGATTACAAATGCAAAAAATTAACTAGTGAAATAATGAAAAAGGGTGAAAGTTCTAACATGTTTTGGATACTCTGTGGAAAGCATATTCTATTTCTTTTTTTTATCTGAAATGCTTATACTAGTGCATAAAAAATAATTGCTATATATTTTTCAAATTGATATAAATACTTCATTTTTCAAAAATTTCAAATTGTTGTATAATTCCAACTTGAAACCATTTGAATTACCGCTTCTGATAAACCCGCCGATCTTCTTACAATGTTTTCACAGAAAAGCACAATAGAAGATCATAAGCATATGTTGGTTAGTCAATTGAACATATCCTGTAGTTATTATTGTTTGAACATATCAGCATATCACTGAATTAAAGGGGTGATGTGGGCATTTTGTATATTCTGATTTCTGTGTGCTTCTCCAAATTTTCTTCAAATTCTAGCTCTCTTGGTTTGAACTCGGAGAAACACCAATTTTTTTTTCTTCATTTTTTTTGTCTTGTTAGGGCATCATTGCTAAGAGGAGAATTACCAAGAGTGCCCTTCAAGACCTGACTCTTTGTGCGGATTCGCATCCATTGTTATGGTTGAAAAAGTTTTTTTTTTAATTTAAAAAGAAGTATTGCAAATGATTTCAAGTGATAACTAACTAAAATGATCTCAAAGAGATAATTAATTCAAGTTTTCGTAGACACAAAATAAAATTTGTGAATATCTTTCTCTATATATAAAAAAAAAGTATTGTCGTGAAAGAGAAGAAAGACATAATTTCACATTAATTTGTTGGAATTGAGTTAGATGTATATTTGTAGTATTTATCTTGGGGACATGACATTACATCAAATAGTTGTCAAGTTGCTTTAGTTGGCTGGTAGCAATTGATTTAGTTTTGTTTTGGTCTAGCCGTCTAGCTTTTGATCGTCCTTTTAAAATTAAAGAAATGATATCGTCGTGGGTCCCATGCATTATCCTGATTCAAGCAAGAAAGGTTTGGTGTTGAAAGTTGAAAGTGGTGATGGCGAATTGAGCACATGGAGGAAGATGCTGGGAATCTTCAACCTAGTAGCTAGTACATGTCACCTTTTTCTTTTGCCCTCCTCAAATCTCAAACCCAAATCGAGATCGAAATCAAAATCCACTGGGGACCTCTCAAGTTCTCCCACACTACACAGGAGTCGTTGAGGAGGCAATGAGGCATGCATATAATTGAACCTTGAATGAAATGGACGCGTCCGTGGAGAGAATGAGGCATGCTCTGAATTGGGTTTAGTTCTGGCTGGACTCCACATACAGCTATTGAACTATACAAGTGAAGGAGCGATGCACTAAGAAAAGAAATGGACTGTGCGAGTGTGCAGTGCAAGTGCAAGTGCAAGTGCAAGTGTAAGTCCAAGTGCAGCCCACATGTTTTTAGTGCTCCTCCCTAGTAACTCCTTTTTTCTCTCTCTCTTTCTCTCTGTCATTTCATTTAGTACTTTAAATGAATCTATCTCTGGCTCTGCTAAGTGCTGAGTGCTGCCTGCTCTTTCTGTTCCTGCTTTCCCTCCCTTTCTCAACCCTTCCCTTCTCAGCTCTTAGTCTTGCCTTCACAAATTCGTTCATTCCAAGTTCAGATTTTCTCCACCAATTAATAAATAATGTTTTCTTCTAATCATCATATGGGACTAAAGCTCTCAAATCACTTGCTACACAGAACAACAAAAAATAATAATAATGTTTAATCCGACTAAATTAGTGCAGCACCAATTGGGTACATTTTAAAAAGTATGAATGTTTCTTTTCACAATCCTGCATATCTCATCCCAAGAAATGAAAATGACCCCCAACACAAGTACAGGAGTCTTAAATGGCAAGCACACCTATTCCACTAATTGCTTTTAATTAAGCACCTTTAGATCACCCCCATAAAACCTTTTAAATTCAAGTATCTCACTCTCTCTTAATCGCTAAGGTATGTTATATATAGTTATTGTCTTGTAGAACATGCCGATTGTTGGCATCTTTACAGGCACTCAATAATAACAATACATAGATAGGTATTCTACTTCTACATATGATTTAGGGTTTCCTTTTCCTTGTCTGCTACTTTCTTTTCTAGGTGGCTACATAGATTTTGTAAGTTTTTTCTTACTGTACAAGCTTAAGCCATTAAAAAGAAAAAGGCCGGTTAAGTAAACTGATTGCTATTATATATGTTGAGTTGTCAAATGTCATAATTTTAATTCGAATTCTCTCTCTCTCTCTCTCTCTCTCTCTCTCTGTGTCTATATATTATTGAGTTTGAATGTATACCTTAAAAAGATATCCACCTCATTTATTAATTTGCATTTGGGTCTTATCAAAACCATATTTGAATTCATTATGAATATGATTAAAAGAAGATCATTGATAAAAGATATCCTAATTTGGTACTAAGATATATATTAATAAAATTGAAGTAATAGATTCAATTAATTTTATAACGTGCATAATATGCTAAATGTTCAGTACACGCACTTTGTTATTTTGAACAATTAATTAATATAAGATCGCAACTGTAACCTAATTCCAATCTGAAACCTATTAAATTAGTGCACAATTGGATAGAGATTTTTATATAAAACTTGTAAATTCTCAATGAATTTTTATTTTCGATCTGAACTAAATCCAGTCAATTATATATCTTTCGGGAAAGCTGACTGATGTCCCATAGCATATATATACCATAATTATTTTCGGTGCAACTTTTCCGATCAACGAAAGAATATTAATGCATTACAATTAAAAATAAATAACTATTAGGAACTCCAACAGTATTAGTTGAAAATTAATCAGACAGTTCAAGCAAAGCTAAATCCCAAGCAAACGAAACATTTTCAATCGGATTTAAGAAATTTGTATCAATTCACAGAAGATCTTAAAAAAATTAATCCGATAACTAATATATGTAAGATATTTATCATATCCAGAAACTTCAAATTACAAAAATTTTCTCCATATTACTTAAATAAATCATACATCAAGTTTAACATAATTTAAAATTTT
This sequence comes from Schoenoplectus tabernaemontani, assembly GCA_037127355.1. NCBI lineage: Eukaryota > Viridiplantae > Streptophyta > Magnoliopsida > Poales > Cyperaceae > Schoenoplectus > Schoenoplectus tabernaemontani. Next base: position 24,081,010 of record CM073742.1, on the reverse strand, counting down.
ATTTATTTAAAATCATGTAGGGATAAAACTGATCCGATTAATTTTCAATCTGCACAAAGTTTGATATACAATGTTATATATTAATATAATATACCTCGAGTATATAACATATTTATACATTTAAAATTTTATTGTTTATCAAATATTTTTTTCTCGATACTCATTTGATGTATTTAATTAATTGAAGGTTAACAGAGAATAAGCCTAGGACGGTTTGACTTGAGATGGATACAAGATATATATAAGAGATTTCCCAACCTTTTCTTTACTTTTTTTTTTGTGAGATAACGATAAATTTCAGGTGGTCCAATTTTGAACTAGCGATTTTCGATAAGAAAGAACATTAGTTATCACCAATTCACCACATAAAAATACAAATTCTCACAAAATCAAAAGGACTAAATTAAGGATCTATCTAAATATCCTTGAAAACGAAATCAACTAATATGTTAGAAAATTTTAGTGTCATTTTTTTTATAAAAAATCGATACTAAAAGTAGACCATCAGTATTAAAATTTTCAACTAATATCATTAGTGTCGTCTTTTTTTAATATCCGACACTAAAAAAGACGACACTGATTTATCTGTGTATATATTTGATATGTGGATTCTGGACGTACGTGTGGTTGTAGAACTTAACTATATTTTATCCGAACTATGCGGTTAATAAAAATAGTATCTTAATTTATATATGAGAAATGTTCTCTATACCCCGAGTTCCAACTCAACTGGTTGCTTCTATTTATGATAAATAATTTCTCTTTTCTTTCCCCTCTTTTTTACCTAGTCTTTTATTTTATCAAGGAATGTCACCCTGATCTCGTGTTGAGACGATTATGCACTCAATCGTGACCGTTCATCCCCACGAGATCCCAGCTCTCCTCCACTTCGCTTCCACCTTTTTCTTTGTAAGCTCTTCTCTTCTCTATCAGTCGTCTCTTTAATTATATATGATGTCTATGAGGAAGGTGATTAGAGCAGTGGTAAGGCTATAAGGCTACATTTTGCGATATTGATTGCATAAATTAGAGATTTTAGAAGTTCATATCATCTATATTTACTGTAATAATTGTCACATTGTATCAGTACTATGTGCCAATCACATAGTTTCTAACTTTTTTCCTGTCTTGAATTACATTTTTGCTTCTTTAATAATATACTCATTGATTTAATATGACTTTTATTTCATGTTTTATGTTTGTATTTTGTGATTCTACCACTAAGGGATGAAGATATGATATCACTTGGGCTCAGTAACTTGCCCGGCTTATTTGTCAGCTTCTTGTCCTGACTTTGATAGTAGCCCCAATTTCAACATTGATCATTTTTTTTTACCTAATTTGTCCAAAACAAAGGTACGATGTTATTCAAGATCCTTAGTTTAGGTCAATTCTCCATTTTTTTCAAATATTTGTATCATCATTAACGTGAAGATCTCTGTAATGGATAAAAATTATTTGCATCATTTTATCATTGCATAGCTTTCTTTCAGATTTTATAATTAACAGTTGAGGTGTCATCCCTACAATAAATTACTTCTACCTGTATTGCTATTCAATGCTCATTTTTCTTTTTCTTTTTTTTTTTCAAATTTGAAATTTCATGTTTTAGTGGTGATACACAGATTCTTCAGCATCCCTATATAAAGTAGATGACTTTCTATGTTTCCTGTAAGCAGTTTAGCTCAGATAGCCTTCTCTGGTCATCGTGACTGTTCGGAAAGTGCAAGTACAAGGTCTGGGCTCTGGCGGCGATCATCCTCCTCACATTTTGGTCTATGCTCACTGGTATTGTGACTCTAAACTTCTCCTCTCGTCTCCATGGCCTCCTCCTCTCCCTCGACTACCTCGTTGAGAACCCTCTTCATGAAGATCTAGATGTGCTAGTATTGTGCTTCATTATATTCCAATCATAGTGTCGCATTTCTTTGATTAGTGTTGATTTAACTTGCATTTTGGAACAACACTAGCTTGAGACTTCATCAGCTCGTTTTGAATGCTTGATTGGGGTTTTCAAAATTAGACATATTGAGGAATTAAGTTTTCCACACTTTCACTAGATCTCTCTTTAGAATAACTAATCAATACCAACAAACATTACTGAACTATTATAAAATTATTTAAGACCATACCTTGAGCCACATAAGAAATTTTTTTATTTTTTTATTTCTTATTAAAAATTCAATAGAACTATATTTGCCCAATGAAAGATGAAGAAATTAACAAGTATGTAGGCTTGAATAATATTACAATTATACCAGAGAAACCAGTTATTTTAAGCATTTTTTTCCCAATATGATATGAAGGTTTTCCCTTCAATCACTCAATTATTGTGATGATATACTAACAATACTGGTTAAAACATGACCTGTGCCAGTTTGGGTACCATCTAGATCGCAATTTGCTCAACTTCTAGATCAACTATTGGTTTATTATGCATGGAAACCTCTCCCCACCTACCTATCTTGCTAAAGTGATGTGGTTTAAATTTGACAGAAAATTATGGACAGAGAGAAGTTGGTAAAGGGCATATGGGATGCATACATGCACGGTGAACGGGGACCTTTGCTCAGCTTCTAGCAAGAGGTCTTTGAGGCTGCTTATGACGATATCTATGGAGATGACGAGCAGACCGTTAAACAACAATCTCGAAAATTGCACGCATGTCTTATGATACTAAATGAGACTTGGGATAGTAGGTATTGAGAATTAGAATGATAATTGAATTATTTTGATAGATATAAAGAATTGGGATGATAAATATTGAGAGTCGGGAGAGTAAATATTGAGTATTGTATATATACTGATTTATACTGATTGTTAACATGTATGTATAGAAACATTTAATGTACTATATAAAAATATATTTTTTACTATATAGAGATATTAATATGTATACTGATTGATAACTATAATAGTTGTAGTAACTGGTATTAGGACTTACGATTCTTAATTATAATATGTTTAGCTATGCATACTAAGATTATCATACAGGTTCTATATAGGATAATATGGTATATTTTGATTTGAATGGAAGTTATGGAGGTTATTTATCAGATAATGATGAATATACATATATTGATTAATAATATGTATAATGATATATAATATATACTGTATAGAGTGGTTTTAATGTACTGTATAGAAACATGTTATGTACTATATAGAGACATGTTCATGCTCTACTTTATAATTGCTATATACTGATTAATAATATGTACTGTATAGAGGGATGTTAATGTACTGTATAGAAACATGTTATGTGTTGCATAGTGAGATATTAATTTGTATACTGATTGATATTAAGATATGTTATGTATTATATTAAGATTTATGATTCTTAATTATAATACGTCTGGTAATGCATATTAAGATTTAGGTCCTTTATTTTTATTGGATGATAATTTATTTTCATTTTTTGTTATATGATAGGATAATACGGCATCTTTTGATTTGAATCAAAATTATGAAGGTCTGTTATCAGATAATGATAAATATACATATGAATTGAATTTGAATTTGAATGCTCCCTTTTCTTGATGATAATGTAGAAAGTGAAATAATAGATACTGAAGATAGAGGTGGAGATAAAGAGGTGGAGGGAGAAGGAGAGGGAGAGATTGACGTTGTGGATAATGAAATATTTGTAGTAAATGTATCAAGTGTTGACATGAAATTTAATTCAATTGAGGAAGCATTACAACATATTAACTTTATGGCAAGCAATTAGGTTTTGGTGTATGTAAAAGGTCATCGCAAACAATCGGGTTTTTTTTTTTCACAATGCAGATTGTTGAGATTGTTTTGCACATAATGCAAAATGATACTTCAGTTGAGAACACTTGGTTCTTTATCAGCCCTTACAATGCTGTAAGTTATTTCTGAACAATTAAGACTTTAAGTGTTTATTAAACTTCTGTTTCCACTATTTTTTAAGTTCTAATATTTATTTTATTATAATGCAGTCAAAGGCTCACAATATAATTTTTCTGACTTTTAAAATGGCGATTCATATATCTGAACCATGATTTAGGAGTTAGAGTCTAATAGTAGAGTTATGTATTTCATATTCTTAGATTTTAAGGATTTTAGAATTTAGAATTTAGAAATAGGTTTTAGAAATAGAGGTTTAGAAATAGAAATTTAGGATTTAGGATTTAGAATTAGGTTTTAAAATAGGATTTTAGGATTTAGAAATATATTTTATAATAGAGATTTATTGTACTATTATTATTGTTGTTATTATTGTTATTACTATTAGAATATTATCATCATCATTATCATTATCATCTTTAATATTATTATTATTATTATTATTATTATTATTATTATTATTATTATTATTATTATTATTATTATTATTATTATTATTATTATTTTATTTATTTATTTATTTTCTTTTTCTTTCATCATATTCATTATTATCACTGATATTTGAGATCTTTGATCTTATGCTTTCCGATTGGGTTTCATTTCTAGACTACCCCAATTTATTTGGGATTAAAGGCTTTGTTATTGTTGTTGTTGTTTCAAACTGAGGAACCACATTTATTTTGGCGATCATTTGATTTTGCCAGATGGTTGTTTGTACTTTTGTGTAAAAATGGGCATTGGATACTTGCTGTTGTCGACTTATCAAAGGTAGAAATTTATTTGAACAACTCATTGGGATATTCAAACATTCACTATTACAGATTGCATGTTGCCGCTATTGAATGGCTGAAATGTTTCCTGTCGTGGAGATTAGGTGAGTGCATTTAATTCATTTTAAGATATTTTTCAGAGTTATGTTGCATATTGAGACTTACATAAATGTGTTTAAAATTAGGTTGATGAATATTAAGACTTAAAAAAAATATAATTTTAAGATGTTGTTCATTCAGAATTAGTGCAGTAGTGTATTATGTTCATGTTGAGTCTTACATTTATGCATATAAAGACTTATAATGATTACTATTAAGAATTTGAATATAAAATTTTCTGTTAGTATGAGTATTGATAAATTGACTTCTATTCGTTTTTAGCAAACGACAAATGGATTGAGGCTCCAACCAGTTGATGAATTGTCCAACACAAAAGAAATTTTATAACTGCGTAATTTTTTTGTTGCGTTATGTTTTTAACATCATCACTAGAAGCCCCATGAATTTTTCACAGGTTATTCATTTTGTTAAAGTCTCAATGCCTCATCATATAATTTTGTCAGTTTTTTTATTTTCTTATTGACTAAATATAATTTAAAAATATTTTTTATTTTTTTATAGGATAATATAAGAAAGGAGCGTCTCATTCTTGCCTATAAGATTCTTACACACGACACAAATGATCAAGCGTGGGTACTATAAGAAAGGAGCGTATCATTCTGGGTATTAGAGACTTGTTATGTCGGTTATTAAGACTTGTTATTTCTAGTATTAAGACTCATTATTTTGTGATGAAATTATGATTTCTAATTTGTGTTATTTGACTATGATAGTGAGACTTGTAATAGTTGGTATTAAGATGTGTTCGTTCTAGTATTAATACTTATTATTCTATGATGAAAGTTAGAATTATTATGTGTGTGATTTAGATTTGTAATTTTTAATATTTTATGATGTCATATTTCTAGTTTTAAGTCTTGGAACAGTTAGTTATAAGAGATTGAGAATTATATATATATACTTTCAGAAATTCTGATGACCGCCCTAATATGAATTTAAAATCTTGGTGGACTTGCCCAATTCTAACGAGCTCGATAATATAAATTTAAAGTTTAAAATATCACTTTATACAATAAGTGTTGGTTCATAAATAATAAGACTTGTAACCTTAGGTTTTAAAATTTAATAACTTAGAGCGGTCAACGGATTTTTTTAGTCCAAAATATAATTTCAGGTAGTAGATAGTCAGACATTGTGTCTGAAGTATTAAAACTTGTAACGTAAAGTATTAAAACTTGAGTACCGCTCATAGAACGGTCAGTTTTTATCTTCATGAACTTAATCAATGATTTTTTAGTTAAAAATATCACATTATATATTAGATATTAAGACTCAAATACATCTAGAGTATTAAGACATAAAATCTTTCCTCGACAAAATCTTTCCATCCCAATTCAATCATGTAACGCTTTCCAAAACCCAACAAAATCTTTCCTTTCTTCTTTTCTCGACCCATCCACTCTCTTAATTGTAAACTATTTAGATTAAAATAGTGATAATTAATTTGGAATTAAAATAGTGATAATTAATTTGAAATTAAAATAGTGATAATTAATTTGAAATTAAAATAATTAAGTATTTATCATGTATATTATTTTTTGATAATTATTTAAATTAAATTAATGGTCATATGAATTGAATACATAAAATAAGTAGTGTTATGTAAATTATTTGGTTATATAAAATAAAACATTATATGTGATAGTTTATGGTACATATAATTAAAAAATAAAATGTGACGTTACGAAGTATGATGATAATTAAAAATATTTAAGCATAATTAATGTTAATTTAATATTTATGTTATCAGAGATTAAGAAGTATGAAAAGGGACAAATAAAAAGGGATAAGCCCCGCAGCGTCGGCAACCGACACTTCTCCACATCTCTCTCTCTCACTCTTTCATGGCGACTGCCTTCGCAAAAGGAAGAATCGAACGCGTGGCGGCTCACCTAAACCCCTCTCTCCGTTCCTCTTTTCCATGCTCCTCTCCAGTTGTCCGGTCCATGGTGTCATCCACCGACAGCTACCGCCGGGTTCATGGCGAGGTGTCAGATAGCCAGGTGACGTGGCAGCCTGCGTGTGATGAGTCCGGAAAGGAGTTTGTCGACATTATTTATGAGAAGGCAGTCGGTGAAGGCATAGCTAAGGTATGGAATATCTACATTTTGAAAATTTCTCATTTAATTTCTGTTTTGGTATGGGTGTGAATGTCTAGAAATGCTTATCTTCTATACTTTCTCATGATATTCAGATCACCATAAATCGGCCGGAGAGAAGAAATGCTTTCCGACCCAACACTGTCAAAGAGCTTATCCGTGCATTTAATGATGCACGCGATGATAGTTCAATTGGAGTTATTATCTTAACCGGGAAGGTATTACATATTTATCCTATGGTTTTAATTTAACATCTCACTCCATGCAAACATGTCAAAAACCAGTGTTCTTCTCTAGCCATATTTTTAAATTTTAGTTTTGCTCGTCTGGATTTTGGTACTGTGTTATGTCCCTGTTAGCACCAGGATTTCAACAGAATACAATACACTATGTTTCTTTTTTGCAAGAGAAAAAAATGATGTCAACTTTGGATGATACAAGAACAAATGGATACTGGTTTAGTATAGAACTATCAGAGTATATCTGCTGGCAGTCCAGTGAAAGCATTGAAATGCACCATTCTTGTAAGGGTTACAACAATAACAGCAGTACATGTAAATTGGAAAAAGGGAACAAGAGCATTTTGCAGTGGTGGTGATCAAGCACTACGGAGTTCAGATGGATATGCAGATTTTGAAAATTTTGGCCGATTAAATGTTCTTGATCTCCAGGTTTTCCTTATATTCTCATATCCTTAAGTTTCAAAAAGAAATATATATATATATTCTTTTCTGTGTGTGTGTGTGTTCCAACCATTCTTCCCTCTATTGCTGGGTACCTGATTGCATTCAGTTGTGAACAGGCACCAATTTATGCACAGAAAACTTCAAGTGGCACTCTTTGAAAAATGGCCAAAACCAATGGCGGCCAATACATTGCCAAAGCAAATTGGCTGGGATTATACAAGCCCCAAGGAAACCAATAAATAAATGTATATGTAATTAACTGTTTTTTTTTTTATCTACCTCTCAGGTTCTGATTCGCCGCCTCCCGAAGCCAGTAATAGCAATGGTATTGTATCCCATGTGTCGCTATTTTCATTATGCATTTTGTTCATCTCTTCTTGAAAATTTTACCATCATAATGTGTTTTTTTTTAAAAAGACAGCTGATATTGCCGGTTTCATTTATACAAACGTTAAATTACAAAAGACAAAAAAGAAAATTTGCCTCATCTAACAAAACGTTCCTATCCATCCTCTTTTATGTAAGCTGTCTTTGGTTAGAATCTTATTATGACTAACTAACCATATGAACACTTTATTTTTCAATGGTACTGAGAGGGGCCACCATATGTCAGATGATGAGTCAGTAATCCCTCTGAACATAAACCACTCATAAACTTCACGAGATGAAAAAAATACCAGAGGAGGATCCTCTCCATTTTAATGCATCTCCCTGATGAGATAAAGTAACTTGGCTTACCAAATTGCATATAGTATTGAATTCGAGCAAAAGCACCCCTGTCAACATTCTGGTATAGGACAAAGTCTGACCAGCTGACATTATATAATTTTAGTAACAGTACAGATATTGTATAAATGATGGTAAGTGAACCTGAGAGCACATTCTCCAGCCCATCTGTTCTTCCAAAAACTAGTTGTTTGACTATTACCCAATATGATAGAGCACCCAGTCTAACCCAATATTTCCATACTGCAGACATTTGTGACTGGGGAACATTATCTTTATATTTAACTTGTATAATTTGATTCCATAAGACATGATAATTGAGATTTTCAGCTTCCACTACCATACCATCATAATGTGTATTTGCAAAATTTACCAAATTTTCTTGTTTGCCACCGGCACTGATATTTTTCTGTTTTATCTGCACAGAACAGCCAACCATTTTTAACCAAGTTCATTGCAAAATGTCCAAACTATGACAACCATTTCAATTTAATACGACCAACTCTGCCCATTTCAAATTTAATAATAACTGAATCTACTAATAACAGACCTTACGAAGTACTTTTTCATTACTCTATTGACAATCATTACACTCCACTCCATTCTATTTAGTTGTTAGTGGTAATTTGAGACAATTTTTCGGCTTCAATGTTTCCTACTAGGTTCTATTAGATTAATGAGAATTGATATCACAGTCACTCATTTTCCGAAAAAGAAAAGTTAACATATGGTATTACTAGGTTGCCGGTTATGCAGTTGGTGGTGGACATGTTTTACATATGGTGTGTGATTTGACTATTGCAGCTGATAATTCCATCTTTGGACAGACAGGTCCGAAGGTGACTGCCATTTTTTACTTTTATAATACACCTTTTCCTTATATTTTAGTTCTGAAAAAACAACTTTTTAAGGACAATCAAGTCCTTATTTTTGTTTTTGCATGACATGATCGTAGTCACAGAAACCTTTCTGCATACTTGATTACAATTTGCCAAAATGATTTCCATGGATTGTGATTCAAGATAGAATGAATGTGATAATTATGAAAATTACCAAGCTGTAGTAGCATACAAGTTTCCTAATGGTTTCATTATGTTCTGGCACATTATGGCTAAAATTTAGGCCAATACCTCTTAATCATACTCTTTTTTCCTTTTTCTTTGCTTTATACAAGGCCATTTTAGGAACATAGTCACCAGTCATGCATCATGACATGGCCATATAGATTCTCTAACCTATAAAAGGTTAAAGAAATAGGTGCAATGCACATGCATACCATTTTAACAGAGTATAGCGTCATTATGTGCTGTTCGACCTTACAACTGAATAAAGCTAATTATGACTTGCTCTAGGTTGGAAGCTTTGATGCTGGCTATGGATCATCAATCATGTCCCGTTTGGTAAGTTAATATAGTTGATTTAAATAATTTATTAGCATGTATCCTGCATCTGACAATAACACCATTGGTGATAATCTTCCGGTCAATGACGGTCAGCATACGGGACTTATCTGTGTTATTCAGTGCACTGCTGGTACATCCTAGGGTTTACTAATATGGTGGTGTCAGGCACCATGCCTTCCAATTGCAATATTCACTTTAATTGTGATGAATTTAGGTTGATATTCAACTCATTATGTCAAATTGTTTTTTTTTTTACTTTCTCGGAACTTCATTAATTGAGGATGAACAAAGTGCAATAAAGAAAAAACTGTCTCAATGCAAAACCTTACACTTTCCTGAGACTTGAATCGGTACATATACCTTGTTCTTTCCATGGTATTGCACTTAAATGTTCTTTTTTCATAGTTTTTTTTTTTACTTTGTTATCGAGCAGGTGGGCCCCAAAAGAGCACGGGAAATGTGGTTCCTCTCAAGGTTTTACACAGCCCAAGAAGCTGAGAAAATGGGGCTTGTAAATACAGTTGTCCCTGTAAGTTCCTTTGATAAATTTTATACATGTGAAGCATGCATATCAAATTAACGACTTCACATAGTTTGGATATAATCGTAATAGTACAAGCATATCCACGAAAAATTAAACCTATCTAGATAAACAGAGCTTGATTGCTTAGACTCCCATCTTTTATGTCAAAAAAGAAGAAAAAAAGGAGCTGGACTCTCCCTTTGCATCCCATAAACATGCTTATCCCTTAAATCCTGAATCACAATTTGATTTTACTTTTTTATTTACAGCTTGAGAAATTAGAACAGGAAACAGTAAGATGGTGTAGGGAGATTTTGTGCAACAGTCCCACTGCTATTCGGGTTCTTAAATCATCCCTCAATGCTGTAGACGATGGCCATGCTGGTTTACAGGTCATTTTTAAAAAAAAAACTTTATTGCCTTTTTTTTGAAGAAATTATGTAGTTTTAATGTTTACCAAAACCATTTTTCCCAAGCCACGATTTTGATATGAATGCAGTAAATATGGTGAGCAATATATTTGGTTTGGATTTAACCCAATCCAAATTTATTCAGAATATAATCTGCAGGACATCTGAAATCTTATTTCTCCTAAAAATGCAGCAATCACCCAAATCTAGCATGTTCTTTATTTTGACAGCTAGAAGCCTAGAACAGACTGACACAAACTGGTCTGGTTACAGCTTTTCTGTAAGCTCTTTACACGTAACTTTTTGTGTTTTTCACATCCCTTTTATAGGAGCTTGGTGGTAATGCAACTCTTATATTTTATGGATCTGAGGAGGCAAATGAAGGCAAGACAGCATACCTAGAACGCAGACGGCCAGATTTCTCGAAATTTCCACGAAAACCTTGAGTCTTTGTGGGTCAAAAATTGATTGATTTTTCAAGTAATTAATTTGTTTTCATTCTTTTTGAACTACCGTCTGAAACGTGAGGATACATTTGAGGGCCTGAGGGCCAATATTGCCAGAAATTATTGCAATTGGCATGTAAAAATGGTTAGTATATGTGTCGATACAATTTGATTGTTAATACATGTCAACGACTGATAATAAATAGACAGTCCATAAATATGTCTGCTCCGAGTTTTGAGACACCGTCTTGCAGGTCATTGGCGTTAAATTAATATGATATTTTTTGAACATGAGGTGAGATTGGACCTGAAAATGATATATATATATATATATAAACTATTTAAGCTTGAAACTGATTAATGTATTGTTTTTATTAAAATAGTTGCAACCCTCACCCTCCTATGAACTTTGGTGATGGTAGAATATAATGTCGGTTTTGTCACAAGCACCATAGATCTTTGCTGTCTGCTTTACTACTCGCTCCAATTCGATTTTTGTTGCATCACGCTGAACCAAAAATAAATTGCTTGCCTAGTTTTCACGAATTATTCACAAATTTTATTTTCTTCGCAGGGACATTAAAAACATTTATCCAAGGCCGAAATAAAGAAGAAGAAATTCAATGACGAATAGTGTTGGAGATGCTTTCACAATCTTTATATATTTGTATCGATTATAAAATACGAATTATTAACTTTGCCTTATTGTCTGTTATATAAAATTAGTGGGGATAATTAGTAATATTAGAATGTTAGGTGGGATAATTATCTTTATAAATTCATCCCTTATTGTAATCTTGATATATAAAATTAAAATAAAGAATTATTTGTTTGTTCATTTTCTAGTTTAAATCAGTGGTTATCTTTTTTTGTATCCAATTATTTCATTTACCCACAAAATACCCAAAAATCTCACTTCCACCAAATAATTCATTCATTCATTTTTTCTAAATCACACATCAATTTTAATCAATTTCAATTGGAGTATGAAATTCTGCATGCTATTAACGACTTGCTGTTGTTGTATTATTCATTTTTAGTATTAGTTTCAGCCTTTCAGGTGATGCAGAAGACATATTATTATTTAGTAGATATATACAAGTGTGGTTTTACCTGTTCAGAACCTCGAGGTTTCTTCAAGAAACTTTTGTACTTTAGTGCTATATATAAATGGACTTAGGACTCTTTTCAAGAACACTTATTTGTTAATTTATCATATGAAAAATTATTTATGGTTCAGGTAACATCGTTGCCAGTTTGGCATGGACAAGCTAGCTACCGCTCTCTTAGTTTTCGTTTTGGTGATATATATGCTACATAAACATAAGGCACAAAAATTCTCTATATATTACAAATATAGAATCTATTTTCTATCTTCACTACAAAAAAAATTGAATTTTACTAACACCAATTTACTAACGATTTTTAGTGAAAACCGTTAATAATTTTAGGTGGTGGCATGTTGGAAAATAAGTTCAACTATTTCCTAACGGTTTGGAAGAAGAACACGTTACAAAAACATGTTAGAAAATATAAAAAAAATTATCGGACAACCTTTGCTAACAATTTCTTATAAAAAACCATTAGGAAAATTTTTTGCGCTGAGTTTTGCTAATGGTTATTTATAAAAAACCGTTAGGAAAACTTTTTGTGCTAGATTTTCCTAACGATTATTTATAAAAAATCTGTTATCAAAGGTTCATACGCAAAAAAAATCTAATATATCTCATCTCACCAATAACATTTGCTCCCACTAATTGCCCATCTCACCGTTCGTTCATCCCAATCCAACAATTCAAAAATTAAAATTCAAAAATAGAAATCTTACAGATTACCAACCCTTTTTCATCTGTTTTCATATATAAAAAGAGAGATGAGAGAGATACAGAAAAGAGAAAGAAATAAGAAACAAAGAAGAGAGACAGAAGAAATAAAAAATGAAATCTGACCATCTCAATTTCAACAAAGACGAAGAGAACTCTTTCACTGGTGACTGGTATGCCTTTTATTTTATCTTTTAAAGGGGTAAAAAGTCTAAAATTAGTTCCAACCAATGAGGAAGCTTTACTTTGAGAATATTTCTTTCCTCTTTAAGAAATTGTGTTTTATATTCTGTGTAGCATTTTTTTGGGGTATTTATTTTATCTTTTCAAAATGTATGATGCATTTGATGGATCATGACAAAGTAAATGAAGATCTTCTCAAGTTAAAGGAAACTGAGGGCTTGGATGTGCAATTGAGTTACGATGGACTCAGCTGTGTCGCACTAAAACACCCTCTCCACCTTTTTTCCTCTTCCCCTCTAACAACAAATACCCCCATGACTCAGCTGTGTCGTACTTCTGGCTCAGTTTCATTGGGATCAAGATGAAATAGAGCCTATGACTCAGCTGTGTCGCACTTAGATTCTACCAGTTGCTTTTGAATATATATTTTTCTGTAACACTGACTAAACAATAGAACTAAACAGCATTTATCACATCCCAAGTTCCTACATTATATAATTATTTGCTGTTACTGTTATGCTATGCTGAGATATTGTGACAAGTTACAAACAATATAATATATATAGACTAAATGAAGAAAAATTTCAAGGAAATAATCAACATACTGAGAACAACTGGTCAGTGAAATTATTATGTAAGATTAGCAGTTATATATATTGAAAGCACTTGGAATCTCTTCTCCAATATAGAAAATAGTCAGCAGAGAATGATGCAACGGGTGAATTCCTAATACATAAAGATACTTAAAAGTTTTTTAAGTATATACATCATCACACTTCTAGATTGTTGATTTTATTTAAATTTTTCACTTACTTAAATTCAATGATTCATATATATTTTTTCTCTCTCCTCATTTAAAATAGATGGTATGTTATACTTGAGGTGAAATTTAACTCTTAACATGATTTTTTTAGTATTATTTTTTTAAATCATCTATTTAATTATATTATTACTATTAGTATTAATTAAAATTATAAATAATGATTATCACGCCATTACAACACAGTCCTAAAAAACTATCACACTATAGCGTCTTTGTCAAGCGAAAACTATTTGATATAACGTAAATAAATAATATCAATATTTTTACCTAAAAATTCATAGAGCAAATAAATAAATAACACAAAATTAATTACAAGATAATATTAATATTTAACAAGTATATTTTTTAAATTATTATTTAAAATATTTTTTATATAGTAAATTACTAAATTAAGTAATATATATTATTTTTCTGTCAAGCGCATTTCGTTATTAACTAAAGTCCACAATGAATTAATTAAAATGCTAATTTTTTAATTAGATTAAGTCTCAAAAAGGTTAATTTAATTTAAATTAGATTTAAATTACTCAAGTTTAAGGTATTGTCTAATTTTAGTTGTTATTTCAGATAAAGAAGGGAACCCAAGAAGAAAACAAGAGAAAGATGTAAGTTGAGATCAAATCAGAACACTGTTAACAAAGAAGAAAGAAATTTTGATCCAAAATTTATATGAAGTGATTAAGATTATATGTTAATATTTTAGATCTTGTTCTTAGCTTTCTAACATACTTTGAATCATCTCAATCGGAGTTCGGATGAAGAAATTATATTCATTTGAAATTCATTGTGAAGAAATATATGATAGCGTGCAATAACGTCGTTATAGGCTATACACAATAATGATTCGCTATCGCCGCTGTAGTGCAAATAGAACACATAGCATAATATAGATGTATAGCATAGTGTTTGATTTCTGAAAACGTTATAGCGCGCTATTTAGAACACGATATTAATTACTATTATTTTATATATTTTTAGTATTTAAAAAATATTTTAATGTGAAATTTTTATTAAATATATTTAAAGTTTTTATATTTTTAATTATTTATTTAAAAACTATTTTATTGAAGTGAATCCTGAGTTACCGCCGTAGTCTATATTAACGGTGAAACCAACAATGAGATGTCATCGTCATTGTACTTAGTGTTCAATTTGACTGCAATTTGCGATTGTAGTTATGACGGTAGATAATAATTTATAATGTTGCAACAGTGTTAATCAATGTTCACTTTAAAATATTTCGTCAGCTTGTTTGAATAATATTTGATATATCTTTTCAATTTATCACACAAATTTACACACCGCCGTAGTCTATATTAGAAGAAAACACACTTTTCTTTTACAGTATTAATCGCTAAAACTGATGAACAACTTCGTAGACCTATACTCCTATCTCAGATTTTTTTTTTATTTTAATAAATAAAAAATAAAAATAGGAAACTAGTAAGATTATCCGGTTTTTGAGCCATACTGGTCTGGACCGAATTTCAAACTCGGTTCCAAGTGCCGGGATTGAGTTTGAAACTCGGTCCCAGTTTGTTTTTAACGTTTGTGTGTTATATTAAAAATAAAACACGATAGTCGGTATATTGGTCTAAATATTATAACAAGAATTAAAATAAAATTTTATAAAGCCAAATATAAGCACGATTAATATATTGTTCTAAAATAGTGTCAAACAAATTGAAATATTACAATAATAATTAAAATCTAATTGTTCTGGTAAATATAATAATAAAACATAAACACTATGCTAATCTAAATCATGTTTTGCTGGAACGAGCTCGATCTTGAGTTGGTAGTTTATTGATACGACTCCCATTTCATCCATAACTATTGGAATACGTATCTTCCTTCTCATTCCTTTATTGATTTTTGTTGGATCTGGCCTAATGATCGAACCGTTGTACATTGTCAATCTCGTTTATTGCCATAACTACGTCAATGACCAGACCATGTATTAATATGTAGTACTAGATCGTATAATATGGACTAACATACTAAGTGTAATTTAGTCTTCTAAATGAACAAACGACAAGCAAGTGGTCGCATGGGATGCTGGTCAATTACGATTTCTGACACCAATAATTATCAATTCTCGTCATCGCTAATTCAAGGTAGTTTACGAAAATAAGGGTTGTTTGCATACGACATCAGCATATTATCAACAAATTATGCACACGAGTGCTTTCATTCCCCGATTGATGAAAGGAACAGACATTTGCCACTCCTTAACTATTTCTTCGACATCTATCGCATCCTCAATTTCATCCATATTTATATTTGTTGTATTTTGGATGTCATCCTCATCGACATCAGGTGCCACTCTTCCTCTTCCTCATCCTCATCAACATCCACATCTACATACATATTTTATACCGGAACACGGGATGGTCGCTGCTCCCGAGCTTAGGAGTGGGTTCTTTCCTCAGCCATGACTGGGTTACTACTTTCAGGAATACTAGTCGGATCATAATAATCAGAACTAAATATTGGTTCAGATTCAACTATCAGCTCCAGTGTTTTATATCCGGGTAATTGGTACAGAGTTGTTGTTTTAATCATTCCCCAAATTTTATCAAAAATAACTTCAAATAAGCTATAAAAAAAACCCGAACCTGTTGGGACAGTGTTGATCCGTGCACTAATACTAATATTGAATTAGCTAGAGAACAGCTCCAAACCAACATGAATCTTCCTCTTCAGGTCACGAAGATTGATTGTCTCGTCGGCAGAAAATGTGCACGCGGCATGAATATCGTAACTCACACCGATTGAAGTGTTCAGAATTTGACATCCGTGATACACATTGATCAGCAATATTTTCGTTTGTATAGTATGAACAATAAACCCTATTGTTAGTGTATTTAATTTTATAGCAAAAATTAATAGTTCAAATAGAAAAAAAATTACAATATTGATGAGACGAGAGTGATGAATATAGATAGGGGTGTGCAAATGGTCGGTTTGGTTCAAACTAAAATAATTATATGCATCCGAAGTTTTTTCGGTTTATCAAATTATGAACCGAACTAAACTTTTAAAAATATCAACCGAATAAACCAAAAAAATTCAGTTTATTCGGTTAAACCGAAATTATATTATTTAAAGAGCAATAAAAATATTAAAAGTTATAAAATTAAAAGAAGAAATAAAAATATAAAAGATAAAAGAAATAATTATAAAAATTAAAAAGAACTTTGTTATAAAAATCAAGTAAAATAAAATAATTTGATAAATTTTGGAAAATTTTCATCCGAATTAGCTAAAATTTTTAAACTGAAAAACCAAACCAAATAATTCAAAATTTAACGGTTCGATTCAAAATCAATTAAACTGATCCGTTTGCACATCCCTAAATACAGATCGGCTCTGGATCTATCAAAAAATAAATTTTCAGCTGGAAGCTCGTAGAACTGTAACAATGGCGATTTTGAAGAAATAGTTAGCTAAAAGAAGATAAGGAGAAATGTGCGTTGGGTGTGCTATATAATACCAGAAAGCTGGACCGAATTTAAAACTCGGTCCAGACATCTGGGATCGAGTTTTAAACTTAGTCCCAACTTTCTGCTATTTTCAAATACACTCAAACGTAAAAAAAAAAACTGAGATGAAGTTTGAAACTCGATCCAGACCGATATAGCTCAAAAATCAGATAATCTTACTAGTTCTCTATTTTTATTTATTTTTATTTACTAAAGTAAAAAAAATCTGCTCCTATCTAGTGTGTATCTCTTGTTCATCTTTATTTACTAACTTAGATTGTTTTTTGATAATTAACAATAGACAATTATTAACTAACTAATTGCATTTTTTTTATATATTTTTATACAAAAAATGTACATTTTTTAGTTAACAGCTGTGTTTTGAATTAACAATTAGATATGAATAATTAACAAAAGGAGCGGATAAGAGGGGTAGGGTGGCTCTAATTTATTAATTTTAATGTTCTAATGACGTAAATTCGCATCTCAGCCTCTCTTATACTAAAATTCTAATTCGTCCCCAATGTCTTGTGCATGTTCATAATTTTGGTTTCTTAAAATTAAGAAATACATCCAACATTTCTCACAAAATTCTTCTAAAATGAATTTATAATGTCACATGTGTGTTGATGTTCTGAATCAGTTTTGGTCACACATATATTTCCAGGATTTCCAAAACTAACAAATATATGTTATGTACTAATTAAACAAATACATTTAATTTCCATCTGTTGATGCTTTTATTTAGGCCACATTCATAATCGTAAGATATCAGAAGTCAGAAATGATAAATAATCAAGAACTTTTTTGGGGTAGGGTGGACGAAAGAATCGCTTAGAGCTTTACTACTACATACTTGTTATAGAAATTCTATGTAAAAATATGTCATAAATCATCATGAACTGCTGCATTGCTCCTTCCTTAAATGCAATACAGTGCAGGGCCTTTCTGATTAATTCCAGTCCGTACGTATTAATCAGATCTACACAGAGAGCACATTAAAGCTCCGATAGAGGAAAAGATCTGAACTGTTAATTGAGATCCAACGGTCAATTAGGGAAAAGGTGCGTATATATACATATAGACCGTCTCTGATCCCTGTCCACCCCCATTAAAATTAAATTGGAGTCCAGAAGATTCGATTTTCTCCCCGGTCCTTCTTCCTCCACAAAATTGGGAATCCATCAAAATTAAATAATTAATATAAAACACCTTGCCAAGGAGTACACATCTATAGAAGAAGAAAAAATTCAAATCCAAAACCTTATCATTTTCAAATCAAAGCTCAGACAACCGATCGATCAATCAAGATTCAAGAAGAATCATTCTTCCAACATGTTGAGATTAGCTGGAAAGCGATTTCTGTCCCAAACCCTAACCCCTCAATCTGCCTCCGCCTCTCCGGCGTCAGCAGCGGCAACTACGGCGAGACGCTACCACGAGAGGGTCGTGGATCACTACAACAACCCTCGGAACGTCGGATCCTTCGACAAGGAGGATCCGACGGTCGGGACGGGGCTGGTGGGAGCACCGGCTTGTGGCGATGTGATGAAGCTCCAGATTAAGGTCGACGAGCAGTCGGGAAAGATCGTTGATGCATGTTTTAAGACTTTTGGTTGTGGATCAGCCATTGCTTCTTCTTCTGTTGGTACGTAATCCTTGGATTTCTTCTTTTTTTTTTTTCTTTTTTTCCCCTGACAAGTCCAAATTTTGGTATACCGTCTAAATAGTAGATACATGGAAAGTCGGTTATAAGAAGAGCTTTACTCTCTCTCTCTTTTAAATCTTTGCAGAGGCTGCAAAGTCGGGTCGGGTATTGAACTCTCAATCTTTGGGTAGAACCACCCTAATACTTTTTACTAGCTAACTGAGCTACCATCCGTTCCCCCCTCTTTCTCTCTGTTACTCTGGATAACTGACCTCTAACTCTTAAGAAATGCTTCTCTTGAGGATCTTAGTAGTAGGTTCCCATGCTGTATTGAAGAAATTGAAGCTTAATTGTGCCTAAATTGTTCTTATGATTGGTTCTTTTGTTTCTATCCATCTTGTTCTTTTGCTTTCATCTGTGAATGAAGTATATGGTAGGGGTCTGGCTTCTGTATGTGTTATTACCAACTGTTAACTGGTACATGACTGAAAAGATCGACTTCTTTATGTGCTATACCAATTGTTAACTGGTAAAAGACTGAAAAGATGGTACAATTAGGGTAGAGAATCTTTTATGTTTTTGTGAGATATTGCATAACATGCTCAATTGAATTAAAAAGTAAAAGAGCTGACTTTTTTTTTTTTAAATATTTCAGCAACTGAATGGGTCAAAGGAAAACAGATGGAAGAGGTGATATCCATTAAGAATACGTAAGTGCTAAAGCGCATACATAATTTTAGGCTGTTAGGCAGCATTTTTGTATATGTATTTAATTTATAATTTGTTTGACCTTTATTTTTTATAGTAGGATAGTCTAATGCCACTTCTCCTACTTTATAAATTACTGATTAGTGTTAGTTGATGCAATTTTTTTTTATGCAATAATCTGTAAGAAAACTAGGCACGATCAAGGCATAGAACATACCTTGTTCCATATAATTTGACCTTTTTTTCTTTGTTTTGGTATAATTCTCCTTTCTCTTGATGTTTCCAAATTTTCTTTTTATTTCAGTGAGATAGCAAAACACCTGTCCCTACCACCGGTGAAGTTGCATTGTAGCATGCTTGCTGAGGATGCAATCAAGGCTGCAGTGAAAGATTACGAATCAAAGAAGGCAAAAAATAGTTCAACTGAGGCATCTTCCCCTAATGTTGTGGAAGCTTAAAAATCTTGAATTAATGTTTAGAGATTACGATCAATTTCTGTTAGTGTCATGGCAGGAAAGTGTATACTAGGAAGTTGATCCGCTACATTATATCTCGAATTCTCATGTAATAACTTTTTAGCATGTCATTTCTTGCTTAATTGAAAATGTTGGGATGCTACGTCGGTTGTAATAATTCTTGACCACTGCTTTATTTGTTTTTTTCTGATCGGGAAGTAACATTAAATAAGATATCTTAGGAGCTCAAATGTGGAGGAAAAAATGAATGTGAATGTCTCATTCGATCAGTAAGCGTATATACTTTTTACTCATGTTGTGTGAGTTATATATCTTTGCAAAAAGAAACAAGAGAAGTAAAATAAAATAAAATAAAGAACTGGTACGACTACGATAGTATAAAGAAAACCAATCAAGTTCTAGTTGGTACAATACAAAGTAAGAGGGATCACTTGGGAAATGTTTATGTTGATGATTTGGACAACGAATCTTCAAAAGAAATTAAAAAAAAATCTTAAAAGTTGATAAATTCATGGATATATTTTCAAATTCAGAAATGATCGAGATTAAAACATTTATGCAATTCAAATTTCATATTATAGTCTATCAAAGACCAAGTTGTATGCATTGTGTAAAGCACAATCTGGGCCTGCGGGTGTTGGAGCGGGGAGATCAGCATCTGTCACCATGGCCCATGGGGCTGAGAAAGCAAGGAGCTGTGCGCGCGGATCAGACATCATTGCATCATGCATGCCCAGATTACAACTAAAACTAATGCATGATGTGGAGAGCTAACAAGTAACAGTACACACAGATAGATGGATGTTGACTGTGAGACTGTGAGTGGCCCCATTCGAAAAGTGCAGAAAATAATCCTTCCAAGTTTGTTATGATGTAACATCTAACATTCTAACATGCCCTTGACGCTATCGCATCTTTAATGCAAAACCACCAAGCAAATACTTCAAATATGAGCACGTTTTACATAACATAATCCCGCCAGTCATGAAATTTATCGGTTTGGATTTCACCAGCCCAAGTTCCCTACATGTATTTGCAATCATAGCTCTGGAATAAGAATTTGCTTGCTGCAGGATCAAGAATTGTCCCGGCTTCTGTAATCAAGCCCACAACATTGAAAAAGGAAATTAGTAGTCAGTTCATTTTATGAAAAAAAAAGAAGACAATTAGCAGTAATAAGTTACACTCAAAAGATACTAAACATAAATTATGTATCTAAATCTAAAATCATTCTTGCTAAACATTTCTAATATATCATACAACATCGTGGAAATTTCCAGCGCATCCCCCAGCCCACCCCCCAACCAACAAAAAAAAGCCCAAAATTGCCCTGCTTAAACCATCAAATAACAAACAAATATATAAGAAATGAGGGAAAAAATCATCAAATGCCGAGAAAGAATTGCTCTTCATAGAAATTGTGTTAAAAGAAGAAATAATTACACAAAAAAAATCAACAAAAAAGTGTAAAGAAAATGAAGTCAAAGAAAACAAAAGTGAGTTGTTTCTGTTTTACAAGTTTCCTCTGTGCTGCCTGGAGCTACTAGCCTGGCTCATCTCACTGCTGTAATCTCCAAATTCTCTCATTTGAAACATCCTGATTTCTTCTGTTTGTGGCTCCGAAAATATTTCACTCTGACCAGGTGGAACCCCATTTGTCAAATTTGTGTCGGATAACAAGTTATCAAATACTCTCACGACCTGTTAAATAATCTTCCTAGTTAGTTGTTCATGCCAGAATATGCTAATTGTGTGCTACAATCCTATGTTGGTATGCAGTAATGGTACATAATAGAAAATAAATGCATCTTAGAGCTGCTGCTATAAATTCAGCATCAGGAACAGCAACTTTGGGACGGGCATAAATGTACCTTTCACATATTGTTAGGTGAAAAACAACATCACACAAAAAAAATGCACGTATATCTTCAGTCAAGAGCTTTAGGACAGAAATATATGACATACCAAAGAGTACATAGAGTACACTAGATTTCATTGATATGTCAAATGAGAAATGTTACAATCCACCTTGGTTTTCATGACTCCAGTTGTGTTTCATTCTAGCCTACCCCAATTTTTTGGGACTAAAGGCTTTTGTTGTTGCTGTCATCAAATGAATAATGCACACCGTACCCCTCAAACCACCTTCAAATAAATAATAAGATAAACACAGGCAATGGAGAAGAATTACCTGACCCATTCGAGGTCTCATGCTATCTGAATGGCGAACGCATGCAGCTGCAGCTTCAATCATGTGATACATCTGAGCCTCATCAAACTTATTCTCCAGCCGTGGATCCGGCAACTCTCCAAAATCTTTATTTTCCAACGCCCTCATTAGGTATTGTTTAGCCTGCATATATTCCAAAATATAGTTGACATATGACATACTTTTTCTGTGTGTATATGCAAGTGTGTTTCTTTTTCTTTTTCTCTGTGTGTATGTGTGTTTTGCAGGAAGGGGGTGGGTGTGGGGTGGATGCAGACCCATTCGACAAGGCTCTCATCGCCCAATGGTTGAGAGGAATCGACCGGCTTTCTCCCTGTAATGAGCTCCAAAAGAACAACCCCAAAAGAATAAACATCTGATTTAGCTGTCAATTTGCCTGATGATGCATATTCTGGAGAAAGATACCTGCACAACCATGAATCTTATTATTCATGCTTTTATCAGTGTACATGCAGCCAATTACAAACTATGTCACTTGCTATTAGATGTGATGCCATAAGATCAATAAATCCAATGTAGTCTTGACTAGGCATATAATTAAATAGCTGCAGATGTTACAATGGAGATTTATCACATATCACCAACTAAAAGAATAATGTAGGGATATTATTATAGGGTTAAATAGGTTAATGGACAAAAAAAAAGGAAACTGAAATGGTTATGTATGCTTTACTTGGCTTACCCAAAAGTTCCCATCACTCGTGTCGTCACATGTGAGTTAGCATCCATGGCAAGTCTTGCAAGTCCAAAATCAGACACCTAACATGTCAACCATAAAATGTTACCACAATACACAGCTTGTTAGTTGAAAATTCAAGTGCCTCCTTCAAAAACTCTACATATCGTGCAGAACAGCACAAAAGGTGAAAAAAGTATCAGATGTGGCCCCACAAGCTACAAAATTGAATATATGTCTATTGCATGCTAGTTTCTTGAAATGTTAACCAAAGTAAAATTCTATCATTGTTGCTTTCTTCTGCATAAATTAGACTGAAATATCATGTGTACCTTGGGTACTAAATTTTGGCTAAAGGTATGGACAATTATGTCCCTGAGTTTTATGGAAGAATGCAAGATAGACATATGTGTGGTTCTAAGGGCACGATAAAGTTTCCTTGGTTATGTTTTATAAATGAGTTGAGGACATTGTATGGTACCTGAGCTTCAAAATTATTATCCAACAAAATGTTGGAGGATTTTATATCCCTGTGGATAATCCGTGGATGACCTGAAAAGATGAAAAGAAAAAAATGAGGTGCAATCTTATTGGATCTATTGGGTTAAAGGAATACTGGATCTCAGTATCATTTTGGTCAATTCAAGTTATAGATCCAGTCAGTCCTAAAAAAATATGGAACTAGTTGGATTACATTTATGCTGGCTGCAAAATTGAGGAGAACTTGAGCCTTTATTGCATAAATTGAGAATTGCCTAACTGAGGGTTATATGGTAATCACATGAACTGGTCAATTTTTTATGTAATGCATGTATAGTTTGTACACATGTGAGTGTGATGCGTCTTATTTATCTCTTTTCTTTTATTCCTTTTTGTTGGTTTGAGGGGAGGAGTTTACAGTCTTCATGCAGGTATGCAATGCCACGAGCTGCTCCAGCGGCAATTTTAATCCTTGTCCGCCAACTCAAAACTGACTCACTATTCCCTACAAATTGAAATACACGAAGTATACATTATATTTATTAGGTAACATTAATTTCACCATCTTATATGTTTTCACAGCGCTTCAAGACAGGCCAAAGCACAGAGAAACCCTATTAACCTGGTGACAGATTGAAAAAATGGTACTTTCCTGAGCTTATTTTTTATGAATTGAGGAAGAACGATTAGTTTTATTTTACAAGGCAAATGTGATAGTAAGACAGTAGAGAGTAGAAACCCACTACAAGTGTTCTTTGGTATAAAATTATTCTGAAAAATAATAGAAGATATCTTATATAGTACCACATGTTTATCCTAACACCTCAAAATAACAAAATAATCTTGGATTTTGATGCAATTAAATACACTTCATAAAATAAAAGCAAAAAAAGGAAAAGTAAAAGAAATTTTCTTACCATGAAGATGGTAATAAAGTGTGTTATTTGGCACAAAGTCGTAAACAAGCATTCTTTCATTGTCTGAGATGCAGTATCCAACCAATGAGACGAGGTGCCGGTGGTGGACCCGGCTTATGATGTCCACCTCAGCCTTGAACTCACGCTCCCCTTGACCGCTGCCCACACTCAGCTGTTTCACAGCCACCTCTCTCCCATCTGGCAAAAAACCCTTATACACACAGCCAAACCCGCCTTCTCCTAAGAGGTTTTGCCGAGAGAAGCCATTGGTGAAAACACAGAGGTCCTCATAGGTGAACCACAACTTGGATATGCCTAAACCTGCATCCGATGGGGAGTAACTAGGGTACCCATAGCTGCTTGAGCTGTATTTCCTGCCGGGGAAAGCAGGGGATCTTTGGAAGGAGGTATCTACATAATGAAAATATACCGCTTAGAAGTTAGAAGTACAGAATAATGATGTGGAGGCTTCTAGTCGAAGATATTTGAGGATTGTATGAAATTCTAATAAATATGAGCAGAGGAAACTGAATCATTTTTCAGAGGATGCTATTGGTACTTAACCTTGCGCAGTTTTGTGGTTGTTTGCCAGGTTGCATTGGTAGATTTATCAATCACATTCCTTACTGGTTCTTTAAAAAAAAGCAGTATTATGATATTGAACATGATGTTGTCATGAAACATTGAGCAATGAAATTGAGCAGAGTCTTTGCATGCCTAACTTGGCTGTAAATTGCATTTCTACCAGTTAAAAATTTTAAAACATAACTTCTACTCTTTATTTGGTGCTTCCTTTTTCGCTGGTTCTACAGTTGCTTGGTTTAGGATACTGAAGTCTCAATTGGGACCTAATTTTAAAAGGTGATATAAAGTAACAAACTACCAGACCAGAGTTGAAACAATGGAACTCAAAACTAGTACCTGAAAGTTGTGATCCTACTGTAGGGGTGGGCATCAAATTATGTGGATAGCGTATCGGCTCTTCTGCTTCAGGTCTCCTTCGTTGCTTCACAAACCAAAATGCAGCCCCAACAAAGCTAAGAGTCACAAGCCCGGCCACAACGACTATTGCTGCAGCCGCCTCTCGTGAAATCACGATATTTTGTGATGAATTGTTATTGTTTGGGTTCACTGAACCAGGTCTCATTGTTGTTCTCGAGGGTGGTGGTGGTGATGGTGGTCTATGCTTTGCAGCTGGGGGAGTGTATACAATGGCAACTGGAGAAGAAGTTGGGGGCAAAACAGGAGGCTCAACTGGAGGGGGGGCAGGTGTTGGTGGTGATGGAGGGGGTGCGGTCGGTACAGGGGGTGGAGGTGAGGGTGGCGGCGAGGTTGGTACAGATATGGGTTCTGAAGTTGGTACGGGTACAGGTGGCGGCGTGGAAGGGGGCGGGGATTGAATGGTTAGTGGAGGTGGTGGTGGAGAAATGTAGGAGTATGGCTCGGTGTTAATCGGTGGAAGGGATGGCAGGGGTGCAGGGGAAGGTGGAGGAGTTGTTTGCTGAATCGGGGGAGGAGGAGGAGAGTAGTACAGAGCCACACGAGGCTTTACAATGGCAGGAGGTGGTGGTGGAGGTAATGCAGTTGGAGGCGAGGAGGAGGCCGGCGGTGGTTGCAATGCTGGTGCCGGGTAAGCCGAAAGAGGCGGCGGAGTTGGTGATGGTGGAGATGCCGCGAGAGAGGGGCAAGGTAGTGGTGGTGGCGGTGGGGAAAGAGTTGGGGAAGGTGGTGGTGGAGATGAGTAAGCAGTTTGAGCAAGGGGCGGTGGGAGTGAAGAAGACTTGAGTGGAGTAGGAGGGGAAGGAGAAATGGGAGCAGGAAGCGGCTGAGAGGAGAGAGAGGAGGTGGGGTTGGGAGGAGGAGGAGGAGGAGAGGCGTAGCCGTAGCTGTAGCTGTAACCAGAGCCATAGCCATAGCCATAGCTATAGCCATAACCCATCTGACAAAAATGGAGATCTGGCCTGCTTCAATTAATACTGCTACCCACGACTTTTTCTCTCTTTTCTTTTTCTTTTATTAATTGTTCTCTCTCAAAGCAAAGCTGGGATCTTTCGATTACACCTTGGCAGGGATTACCTTTGCTTCCGACAATGCAGATCTTATCTTGCAATTGCAGTCAAAATCAGACTAAAAATGAAAAATTCAATCCGAAACCAAGGAAAGAATACTTGCGCTACCAATGCAACGCGCTCGCTTTTAGCCAACCACCGGACAAAGAGAGGAGAGGAGAGGAGAGGAGAGGAGAGGGGGAGGGACAGAGAGGAGAGAGCAATAAAAAATAAATTAATAATACAAATACCAATAATAATAATAATTACAATAACAAACAACGCTAACAATAATCACACCGACAGACAAATCAAATCATTGGAGATGCAATCTTTTTCTCAGAAAAAAGAGAGTGGGGCCCACTGACAGACAGAACAACCAGGCCAGACCAGCGAGGGAGGAGAAGGAGAAGAAGGGGAGATCAAAAGATCGTTCATTTGTTCGTCGTTGGTAATGGTAATGGTAATGGTTCCTCCTCTAGGATTCCGCCATTAAAAATCAGAAACAGAGCGGATTCCACTGGGTTCAGTCTCCCTCCCTCTCTCTCTCTCTCTCTCTCTCTCTCACACACACACACACACACAGAGTGCGTCCAAGACCAGAGGGAGGAATCAGGAACGTGACTGCGACTCGCTCCTGTCTTCCCTCTCTCTAGCAACCAGCAAGCGGGTCAGTGTGAAGCCCGGTAGGTTCATTCCTTTTGGACAATAAAAAATGCGACGGAAATAATTAATTTAATTAATTAGCGTGCAACTGGTTGCGAGCGAGCGACAGTAATACATGAGAATATGAGATGAGACTACCCATGAAGAGAGAGCGTGAAGGGGAGGAGAGAAGAGAGGGAAGTGGCCATTTCTTTAATATTTTACTGCAGCTCTTCTCTTCTCTTCTCTTCTCTGCACTGCGCTTCACGAGGGCTCTCAGTTGGACATTACATATAGACCTGTTCTATGTTCTATGTTTTTTTTTCCTACAGCCCTGTTTTTTCTGTTCTACTATGCAGCAACTGTTGATTTGTTCTTTTTTTCCTACAAGGCTACAATCCTACTGTTTCTGTTCTATTATGCTGCCACTGTTGATTCAAATTTATTTAATACTTAAAGGGGAGGGATGCCTTCATAATGGGTTATTTTCACAATCTTCACTATCAATTTTTAGATAAATATACAATTTTTTTAAAAAAAAAAAGAGTTATAGATATGTTTACATTTGTTCTTTTATTCATTGATTAATAGTATTTTAAATTTCATGTAATTTCATTATAAACACTATTAATTTATCAGTAAAAACACATATCTATAAAAAAATATTTTTTATATTTATTTAAAAATTCATTATCAAAATTATCAATATAACCCATTGTTAAAGATCCCTAACTTATTCTAATTTCAATTCTCATTTATAACGTATTCTTTGTCATATGGTATTATTTCTTTATTTTAGGTTCTACAATCAGACGTTTTTGTTTGACGCCAAATTATTTTCTTTTTATCATTTGGCTAAGTTTTGTAATGTCATTGTATAATAAGACAATAGCATTATAACCCAATGAATCATGGATCATGGATGCGAGAAAGCTCGATGTCTTATGCACTGTTATTAGAGAATAGAGATCATATATGAAAATTAAATGAATGTAGACGCAAGCACGAGTACCACGAACACCAAGCTCACGCTCACCAACCTACAACTTTTACATGTTCAATGTTCATTGATCATTTTTTAATGAAGTCCACTAATCTTCTCTAATTATTTTAGTCTCCTTTTACGAAAGAAGCTCTTCGATCCATGATTATTTTAGTGAAGACTTCTCTTTCTCTAATTAGTAATTAGTGAGCATGCTTTTGCGTGCTCGAAATATGTGATCAAAATATTATATTATTTTACGACATATAGATATAGTGCAACGAACCACGATGCATTCAAAATTACATGCATAGAGTTCTATTAAGATTTAAGACGGATTTTTTTATTTTTAAAATGATAACAATGTGACTAAAATAAACTAAATTATCTACAAATTGTCACTAAAAGTTGGGATTTTGACACGTAAACTAACTAGCGATTACACGATACATCAATTTCTAGAAAATACAATTGTTTTTCTTAGATGTCATTAATTAATTCAATTCTAGCAGTGGCTATGCTTATTCTATATATGTGACTGTGACGTCACGTAAAAAAAAAATTGGGTTGGGAAAACGACAATCTAACAGTCACTTACACAGTTACACCCTACAAGCGCATGAAATCTACAACAAATATATATATATAGAGAGAGAGTCTGACTATGGTGTTTTGCAAAGTATAGATGCGTTGTGTGTTTTGCGCTCTATTTTTAATTTTAAGTCAAAAATAATCGATCTGAACCGTTCAATCTAATCTTCATATCAAAATCTATTACTAAATCAAATTTTATATTTTTAGATTTTTTTTTTGCTATTTTTCTGATGAGGAGAAAATGACTTGATCTGAGAATTCTGATTCATCTAAAAATGACGGTTTTCCCCTATCCAAAAAATAGCAAATAAATTCCAAAAAATATAAAATTTTGTTTACTAATAGATTTTGATATGGAGATTAGATTGAGCGGTTTGGATCGATCATTTCTAACTTAAAATTAATAATATAGCACAAAGCACACAACGCTCTTGTGCTTTGAAAACACCATAACCTAATTCTATATATATATATTTATTTATTTATTTAAGACGCAATGGCGGAACTAAGGTAGGCGCCAGCCTGTGTCCGAGCACTCCCTCGGTGTACTGGAAAATAAATGTCTTACGATAAAAAAATATTTTTCTTTTAATCCGAACATTCTATTTATTTGAATCGGACACCTCCTATCGATCGTTTTTGGTTTCACCCCTGATTTCAGCCATACCCGATTATTTACCCATTAACCCTTTTCTTCTTCCCCTCCCACTCCCACTGCCCCTCCTCTGCCTCCCTCCTTCTCCAAAATCATTTTTTTTTCAACTCCATTTTCAATTATTTTCTCTCAATTCAACTCCATTTCAAAATAAATTGCGCCAAACTTCATAATTTTCCGAGGAGAGTTGGAAAAGCCCGTCAATCTGTTGATTTGGTCAATTTTTCAAAGGCAAATTTTATTTTTCATCTTTTATCTGAATTTTAGAAATATATTATTTTATTAGTTTTAATTAGTATAATTATAGTGGTAATTGAAATATAGTTATTATAGTTTAATTTGGTTAATTTGTAGTATTAATTTTGAATTATATAGTTATAATTAATTTAATTGTAGATTAGTTTTAATTAATTTAATTATCACTAAATTGATAGTTTAAATTTATTTAATTATTGTTTTATTTAAATTAGGTTAAATTAGTTTAATTTAGTTTAAATTAGGTTAAATTAGTTTAATTTAGTTTAAATTAGGTTAATTATACTTTAAATAGTTTAATTACAATTTTAATTAGTCATAATTAGTTATAATCATTTTAATTTATAATTAGTTCAATTATAGTAGTACTTAATCATAGATATTTTAGAATAGAATAATATAATTTAAAATTAGGATAAATTTTATAATTTAGAGAATCATTCTATTTAATTTTAGCAATTTTTTAAATAATTATAGTTAAAAATGGATTATCCGCAACTGCTTGTTGTATCGTTTATATTTTATAATTTATTTTAGCATATCGTTTATAATAAATTATTTTATGCAGCCGCATAACGCTCTCCGTTTGAATGCACATCATCCGAAAATATCGTACAACGCACAGATGGATCTATATCTGTATCGACTCAGTCTCTACCAGATGACGATCATGAGAGATTGTCAGTTAGATAAACCACTGCTAACAACGCTTGTCGAGAGGTGGCAACCGGAGATGTCGACGTTTCATCTACTAGTCGGCGAGATGACGGTGACACTGGAGGATATGTGCTGCCTATGGGGATTGCCTATTAGGGATATTTTATTATTTTTATATATTATTTTACATATTATTTTTAAAGTTTACTAATCTAATTTGGAAATATAAAAAATACAGGAAAACCAATAACAGAGGTGACTGATGAGAAATATAGCAGAATAATGAAGATTCTCCTTGGGTTGGATTGTGATCCTTACAGCTATGACGATATCACTAATAATCTGTGACCATTTAAGATAAGGAACAAGGAAAAAGTGAACAAGTATATTCATTTCTTGACATATAGTATCTGACTCTCGTGTTTACGGAAGCATTTTCAAGAATTACATGCCTACTCCGATGACGAGACCGTCCAATGATATAATTTTTACTATAAGTTTTACTCATATGTGAATTAATTATAAGTTCTATCTAATTTTTATTTTTTTATAGGTACACGTGAGCATTTTTTTGGATTTATTTGGGTCTGTGATGTTCCCGAATAACAGTGCAGACTCGGTGACGACAATGTACTTGACCTTTCTTGATGATATGCTCAATGTACCGAAGGATGGCTACAACTAGGGGTATGCAGTACTATCTTGCTTGCACTCTAACATCTCTCGTTCATGTCTCGAGCCATCAGATTGCATAACCGGTCATTTGCTTCTGTTTCAGATGTGGTCCTGAACACGATTCCCGATCGGGAGACCGAGGTAAATCAATATCACTCATCTCAATTGAGATAATTTTATTTAATTTTTATATTTTGTTGACGGTAAAAGTGTAGAATTGAGGAGCCTCTATTATGAGGTTCTAATTCTCGATTGTGGTCTCCGTTTAGTGTCATATGGGCAACAAGACATTTATTCAAGTACACCCTGCGACAAGGAGGATCCGGATATTTTTTGGGATCATTTTGAGAATTTGCATGATCAAAACGTCAATGGACGTTTGTACACTGCTTATCACGCCGATATGCCTTGGGGGTACCACATGTACTATAATTCATAAATTTTGAAAACTAATTAAAATTTATTTACTTCAATTGATATAATAATTTAATTTACTAATTTTAACGTATCGCAGGTGGAAGTGTCGTGTGTGGATGATTCACTACTGGATGGTTGAGAATCACTATCTAGATAGAGTCATGCGACAGTTCAATCTTTACCAACAGATTCTTTTGTCGGGTTCGATCAATTATCAGCAAGTACTCACGTATTGCAAGAACAAGCACACATTGGGAGGTGGTGAAGGCCATAATATGGATTGGGCATAATATTATTGATAGGCACATGACGAACCTGAATTGCCCATCACAGAGGTGTGATCGTACCACTATGCTTAGCATTATGCTTATATGGGGTGATATTATAATAGAATGATGACTACAATCTGGTATGGAATGAACACTGAGGAGCAATTGAGTCAGCCAGTACTGCACCTCGAGGAGCCTGTGGATGAATTGACATACGTACTACACTCACACCAGAATGCCCGAGCAGTTAGCATTTAACAAAAATATTTTTTCTTACTTCAACTCTTCACATAATTTATGATATATAATAAAAAAAATGCAAATATTTCGTTTAGTCAGAAATACAACCACCGCTATTGGTTGGCTTACGACTCCCAGACATACATGATTTGACAACATGAATTGTGGCAAATTAAGAATTTGATTGGCGATTTAGGGCATCCTCATATTTTCACAGCGATGTTTGCATTCGCATGTCAATTTAAAATTTATTCATTTCAACATGTAGTTATTTTTTATTAAATGATTTTAGTTAATTTAATTCATTTAAATATGTATAATTTAATTGCACAGGTCTTCCGACGGATCCTAACGATATTGATATCTCTACCGCTGACCCTCAGATTGACGACCCACTTGACCCAATGCCGGAGTCGACGACTGATGACTTTGACATATTTCAGGGAGATTTCACGTCATACTCTCAGTTGATGAGTCAGATGACCCTCAATCTGAGTACCGGTACCTCTGGTACCCAATATGAGGCTCCTCACGCGTCGTCGTATAATACCCTCGTCCTGTTCATCCGAGTGCCTGAGACGCAAGCACCTGCCGACGCAAGGCACGGGCGCCCTCACCGTGAAATTCGACCAAGAGACACATATAGCCCGGTCTCTCACTAGGAGAATATTTCGTCGGCATTGATGTATTTTTTTTAATTTCAGGGACTATAATTTGTATTTTATCTTATTCGAGAGACTGCATGTTATTTTCTTTATTTATGATTTGAAATTTAGTTTCTCTTATTTATGGTTTGAAATTAAGTTCTTACAAACCTTTAAAATACTAATCATTAAACATACGTTAAACAATTAGCTAGTACAATATAATTTTAAAATAATAAAATATAATAATTTTTTAAATCATCAAATAGATAAAAATATACAATGAAATAACTTAATAAACTACATCATTTTATTTTAAATAAATAACTCAACTAAACTTAACATAAATACTAAATTCAACTAAATTAAAAAATAAATTTGAGACCGAATTTAAAACTCGATCCGTCCCGTTGAAACCAAGTTTCAAACTTAATTGAGACTACCATCGCACAAACCAACAATAATCTTACCACTTTTCCATTTTTTTTATTATTTTATTTACTCAAAAATTTTTGAAGTCCTGCAGCTATAGGACAGGCTACAAGCAACATGCACATATTTCTTTGGCATAATTGTTTTTGCTGAATTGACCATATAGTTAGGCTCGACTTTTCTGTGTTGTCGTGCAAATTGGCACGTTCTAGGCCTACAATTTTTCACTCAAAAAAAGTAAAAAAAACTATGGATCGGTGCAGTCTTTTAGTTGATCAATTAATTCCTAAAAAAATTATGTATGGCCCATCGTCCCATCCCATCCATGATTAATTAATTCCTGGACTATCTATGACTCTATCTCTATGAGACATGAAAATTAATTAAACATGGAAAAGGGCGCTCGGTTTTCCCTTCGTTCCATTCCATACATCAACTGATCAACATCACATCTTTTGATCCCGCATCGTTCTAATTTCTAAATTCTAATTCCCCACGAAATCATCCATCATCCTTGATCCCTCTTTTAGTCTTACCTCACAAGTCACAAGTCACAACGCTTCGTAAATCATAATCCCCACTCTCTTTCCATTTCCATTTCAGCCTCTCCTCTCCTCTCATCTCCTCTCCTCTCTCGCCATGGCCGGCGATGAGTTTTCAAACGTCGATGTCCTTCCTTTCTCTACCTCTTCTGCCACCGCCACCGCCACCTCCATCCCGACATGTGCCGTGACGTCAGAGCTACAAGCAATGTCCGATCATCAGTTGAGAGAGAAAATTGGACAGATGAGTGGAGGATTAGTCTCGCTCAGTGCCAAGATGAACTCCGTAGGAGACAAAGTACTCCATTTCCCAAGGTTTTCCTTTTTAATCTTATCAATCCATATGCAATACAACTGATAGGAAATAAAGCACTCAAGCTATAATTTTTGTTTTGTTTTGAAAAAAGACATTTGAGCCCGTTTTATTTCACTGAAAACTCTTAAGTTACAAAGTAGCAAAAGAAAAAGTGAACTGATATTCAGAAGAATTATTGATGATCGGGTTTCTATTAGTGAAGCAAAAGTCATTTTGAAATGTGATTTTATTTCTCAAGTCGATAAAGACCAACATACATCACACACCATCATCAAAAAAACTTCTTTATGGGAGCCTTTTAAAGATAGTAAAGGATATCACCTCTTCCATGGAGTGTCGGTATCTATAAAATTGTTGACAATTTCCCATTCAGAATCATACTGATTGAGTCAAAAGGCATGTTTTTTTGAAGTAGTAGACGAATAGCCTACTATGAAATTTCATTAAATAAAATTAAGAAGAGTTTACAGATAGAGTGTAAGAGTGAAAATTAAACTTACAACCAAATCGAAGAATATATTTTAATTATTGAATAACTACTGTTGTTAAATAACTCCTA
Source organism: Schoenoplectus tabernaemontani (assembly GCA_037127355.1). NCBI lineage: Eukaryota > Viridiplantae > Streptophyta > Magnoliopsida > Poales > Cyperaceae > Schoenoplectus > Schoenoplectus tabernaemontani. Next base: position 24,046,575 of record CM073742.1, on the reverse strand, counting down.
TTGCGCTGGTCGTGTCACGCTTGTATGTTGCTGCTCATAGTGTTGTTTGCTCTGTTGCTTCATGTATGAGGGCGTCGATTGGCCTGGCGTGATGTTGAAAGATCCTCGCATTCCTCTCTTAATTTTCAGATAGTCCACGTGGTCGATGCCCATCGTTGTCTTTCACGGCTGTTCGTTATACTGGACCACGTGTCATAGGCTTTCTATTGTGGTGGGGTGGCCATAGTGGATCAGAGTATACAAGTGGTTGTTGGACAGTTGGAGAATAGGTGGCATGTCGACTCCATTGCATTATTGGAACAGAGTATGCATGATGAGATCGTTGGCCACCTTTTCTTCTGTAGGTTTTCTGCTGTATTGAGTTTATCATGCAGTAGCAACCATAAAAAGAAGTGAAATCTCGGTGGTGTTTTTGTTCGCCACACCTGGCGAAATTGTGGTCTGGGGATGTCCGGGTCGTTGCATGTTCTATACACGGAGTTGGTGGAGAACAATTGATTTGGTGTCCAGTTTCATATCAAGGTTCCTTGTGGATCCGTCGTGAGAGATGCTCGGAGAAGGGATAGAAGGTTGTTTAGGTCTTTGATGACAAAAGCCATGTTAAAATAGATGATCCACACTCTCACCATAAGAGCAAAAAGAACATTTGATTTGGCGTACAGTTTCATATCAAGGTTCCTTGTGGATCCGTCATGAGAGATGCTCGGAGAAGGGATAGAAGGTTGTTTAGGTCTTTGATGACAAAAGACATGTTAAAATAGATGATCCACACTCTCACCATAAGAGCAAAAAGAACATTGTACTAAGCATGTCCATCCTCTTTTGAGAAGGTTGTTCCTTATCAGTACCATGTTTTTTCCCACCATCTACATGAATATTTTAATTTGGTGGAGAACAATTGATTTGGTGGAGAACAATTGATTTGGTGTCCAGTTTCATATCAAGGTTCCTTGTGGATCCGTCGTGAGAGATGCTCGAGAGAAGGGATAGAAGGTTGTTTAGGTCTTTGATGACAAAAGGCATGTTAAAATAGATGATCCACACTCTCACCATAAGAGCAAAAAGAACATTGTACTAAGCATGTCCATCCTCTTTTGAGAAGATTGTTCCTTATCAGTACCATGTTTTTTCCCACCATCTACATGAATATTTTAATTTTCAGAGGAATATGCAAAGACCACCAAAGAGTACTACACTGATCATTAATAATTCTTCTGAATATCAACTAATTATATGTTGAATGTGTAGTAAAAGAACCTGAACTATGTCATCTCCACACAAGAGTATCCATTTCAAGGGACAATGTGTAAGAATGAATTAAGCAACATAGTGCGTTCAAATCATGTGATAAAACCCCTATCAATCTATTGAATTTAAGAGCCACCCTTAGATGCAATTACTTCAAATATTGTAATGAGGGGGTTATCACATATTTTGAACAAATGGTAATAAGTAGATTCTAGAGTACAATCAGTATACTATCTATCTCTTGAAAATAATGTATTCATACCATTTTCAACTATCATATTGCATCCTATATTGCGTATATCAATCAATTGGCAAATACTACTCCATATAGGATACTTGACCACACTAGGATTACAACACTTAATTTGAACTATTTGCTTCCAAATGCTCTGATAGTTTGGTTGCTTAAGTTTCCTATATGGATAGGTTTGCCAATTGGCAACTATCATATTGCATCCTATGTCTTCCCAAAGAAATGAGAGGTTTGCTTAAGTTTCCACAACCACTTAAGTAGTAATGCTATATTCATAGTATTCAAATCTAAAATTCCCAAACCTCTCATTTCTTTGGGAAGACATTTTTTGTTCCAAGCTACTAAGATAATTTTTTTCTTCTATAATTAGAAGTTCCTTACCAATGAATTTACATCTAATTCTATCAAGCCTCTTTCTAATCAAAACTAGTAATCTATATAAAGAGAGCATGTAAAGAGTGTTTATGACATGTTTTTGTTTTTCTTCTCTTTTAGTTAGATCTTTTTTTTTATTGTTGTGAGTTGTCAGTCTGCATTGGAGCTTGGTCATAATATGCATCCTAAAGAAGAGAGTCAGTCAGGACCAATCATACTTCATCTTGACTCTTGGGATGCCACTCTAGCAGCCCTATTTTCAATACCATAGAGCGGCATATTTATTGAACAATTTAGATATTTTCTTTTAGCACGCCATTATACTGAAATTGGTATGGGCTTATGGGGAACATTTTAATATATCAGACGGGAAGTATTGTGCAGTGGGCACCTTTTGGTATGTTCCAAAATGTGAAGCTTCTAATTTTTTCTTTGCTATTTTGCTTTAATCTCTTGCACTTCTTGTGGTACTGATTATCTGTAACTTTGTTTGGATAAGCTATCTGAAGAAAGAGTGGCACCATGTAGCTCAAAGCAACTCTCGAAGTTCTTTGCATCAAATCCAAAAGGAAAAGGTCTCGGTAAGTCATAAACTTATCACTGTTAAATACTATATTGATTATTAACAATTGAGGCAAGTCAAGGTGGGTTGCATAGATATTTCAAGACCTATTCTCCAAAAAGAGGAAAGGAAGAAAGAACCAAAAAACAAAATAACTAAAATGTAATCTGATGTATTTGTTATCCAATCATTGTAATAACATCATCTGGAAAAGCCATTGTTGGTAAATACATTTCCTACATTTGGTTCCATAATTAAGTCATTGTTGGTAACTGAAAATTTCTGAATTATATACTATTGGAAAATTGTGGTAAATGAATTGAAAATATGGCCATAATTACAATATATATTGGCTAGTCATTTAGTTTTGAAGCAAAGGACTGAGGTATTATTTTGCTTCAATAGTTTAATTTATATTTCTTTAGGGTATCATCAATTTCATGTATTAGTCCAGATTGAAACATGCTAGTTACTTTTGATACTGCAGGACTTAGTTTTTGTAAATTTCCATGAAAAGCATAACTTGATAAATCTATTCTGATAAAAGCATTAGATCCGTTATAAACTTTGATAGTATAGCATGTCACCTTTGCAAGTGTCTATTTATGTAACTATACAATTTTGGACATTTTTTGTTTAGTCCCACAGCAGAAAAATGAGTATGATTGCGGCTTATTTGTGCTTTATTTCATTGAGCGCTTCATCAGTGATGCTCCTGATAGGTTTAGAAATGATGATCTTGCCATGGTATTTATAATCAAACTTTATTCTTTATATTTTCGCCTTTTAAGGACATTAGATTTTGGAGAATGCAAAAGCTGGAGTCCCCAAGTACCAATAATGCTATCTGCAAGGCAGGCAAATTTCATGAATTTCACCCAATATAACCCTTTGTTTCACAACTTGCCCACCCCCTATATTATTAATGATTTATTCCCTAGAATCCTAACTCGTCCAATTTAATCAAGCCAAACTTACATTAGACATCAAATCCAACACACAACCATTCATATATTCTTGTAGAATCTAACTTTCAGCAACTTCACAGAAAGCTTGTTTCTGTCCAAGTTTAGTATAGTACTTGAGAAATTTATTTGTAATTTCAAAATTAATTTGTGCAAAGTACGAGTTGATGCCGGTGGAATGTAACGGAAGTCTAGTGAACAGTCTTATGCACAAGCTTCCCACTAAAGTTTACACAAGGATGGATGCTATTTTGTTTTTACTCTTGACATTTATAATGATCTGCTGTTAAATTCACAGTTTGGTAGAAAGCGGTTTAAACCAGAAGAAGCTTCCTCACTAAGGAAGAGGATAAAGGGTCTCTTATATGAAGAACTTGAAAGTGTTCTAGTGGAAGAAGGTGATACCAAAGATTTGGAGACTGTTTCTTTTAGCTCAGATAGCAATTGACAATGATGACAGTTAATAGGAACTTCTTGTTCCTTTTTTTTCCGGCTTGATTGTTCATTTCCTTCAGCTTGGAAGTCTATGTAAGCCCTGTATATATAGGAAATAAGAGTGCAATATAGTAAAAATGAACTGGGAAATTATGATGTGCAAATTGAGGGAGAAATTGAAGAGGTTTTTGCCATTATAACATGAGTTTTATTTTTCATGTTGGTGAAACGTTAACGGCATAGAGGTGTGAAGATTTTTAACTGGTGTTTTGATTTTGGTCTGGTTAGTAGTAATAAATATTACGACTACTCGTGATCGTGTGTGGAGAAGTCCTTAAAAAAGGCCTAATCTTCCCGAATATTCTCCATCAGATAGCAGCAGGTGTACATCAAATCAAACACAACAAACATCCTCTTACAATTCTAAGATTGCAATTAAGTGAGCGAATATGGCAGCCACACCCACACGGAAGTAATAGCAACGAATTCTTAATTATTCTGAGCTCTCTCTCTCTCTCTCATTCAGTTTCAAGTTTTCATTCACTAGTAATTTGCCCAAGCCTAAAACCATTCAATCACATTAAGATTTGCGCCGAAATGTAAATTCACACGACACAAGCGTCTATCCTTCTGATCTCCTCCTTCTTCTTACCTACCTACCTACCTGTTTGCTGTTTCTTGCAAATAGAAACTAGAAAGCGATAACCTTCCAAGTTCCAACTGCCAGCAGTTAAGCAGTAGCACTCTCCCGCCACCTGGTGGTGCCAATGGGCACCCTCGCCCTCTCCGCCTCCGTCCCTTCTTTCCCTCGCCTCTTCTCCTCTCGCACAGTCTCCGTCTCCTCCCCTTCGCGGTACCCGCGCCGCTCTCCCCTGATCCTGGCGTACATGGAGAGAAACCCCAACTCCCCGGTCGCAATCGCATCCAAGATCATCGGCGCTCTCCCAGTCGTCGGCCTGGTAGCCAGGATTTTCAGCGACGAAGGCGGAGTCGGTGACGACATCCTCGATTTTGCTGAGTTTAGGAGGCGTGTCGGCAAGAAGTGCGGCGTCACTGACTCTCAGGCCTTCTTTGAGTTCAAAGAGCGGCGCGGCCGGGTCCATCCTCTTTATTTTTTTATTGTTCTTCTCAGTTTCTCACTTCATAAATCCAGATAGCCAAAATTTATTCATCCTTGGTCTTTACCACCATGGGAGTGACTATAGTATAGGCTATGGTCTTTCACCTTTGTAACTAATTCCTATCTTAACGAACCATACAGTGCTTCTTCTTCTTCTTCTTCTAGTGTTAGGAAACCACTGCTTTATCTAATGGATTTCCTTGTGGCGTTTTTGGGCAGGCTGGTGACCCATTTTACGTTCTTTTGTGTTGTTGGTTGGCCGCAGTTGGTGGGGGGCTTCTGAAGACTGAAGAGATATTTGAAGGAGTAGCCAGGCTTCGAATCTCAAACGACATTGAATTTGAAGAGGAAACTTTTCTTGCCATGATGAATACTGCAAAAGAGGTTTTATCCTCTATTTTTTTGCAGAAATCCTTCTCTTCTAAGAGCTCTTTTTTCTTTTTTCTTTTTTTGTCTTTCTCCTTTTTGGTTAAAAAAGCTGAATATAGTGCTCTTCTGGTTACGCTGAATGAACTCTTGTTCATCGACAATTATGACTGCAGCTCGGGTTGATACCATCAATTTGGACATACTGATAGGGTTCCTTTCCCGGTATAATACCTGCATGTGCCATACCTAAAACTCTGTTGGCCAACAGATAATCTTTAATCAGGAAATGAGCTTTGATGTACTCTTAATCAACTAAAAACACAACAAGGAGGAACCGGAGTAGAGCTGTAATATAGCACCATGACCATATAATTATTGTAATTTCCTTCACTTTGTCAGTCAAAACCTTTTACATTGCAGAAAAGAGCAAAATCCAAGAATCCTGTACCACAAATCCCAATGGAGATCAGAGCAGAAAAGGCTTTAGAGGCAATCTATGTCTGCTGTTTTGGCAAGGACCCAATAGAAGAGGAGGATGAGAGGCTGCTATGCACCATGCTCAATGCAGTTTTCCCTAGCGTCGGGGGGAAGGAAGTTGAAAGGATAGTCGCTTCCTTGGCCAGACAAGTGGCGGCGGGTGAAAAGAACTTCCCTGGTCAGAGAAAACTTTCCAAGGAGGCTGTGCAGAGGCAGCTCAAAGATCTTGAGTTTTTGCAGCAGAAAGGAAATCCTTCGACTTGATTGGATTGGGTCATACTGAACTGATTACATTTTCAATTAAACTTGATTTCTAGGTTCATCAATCGACAAACACATTGGTTTCAGTGACGGAAAAGAGAGAATTAGCGAGGAATTTTGTCAAGCATAGACGTGATAGAGTGTGGAATGTGGTGGCTAATTGTATTTGTACATATGTTTTGCGTCTTTTTGCACTGATAAATTTGTGACCTTACTTGTCGTATAGATTATATTGTTCTATGAATTAGCCATTTTTTTTCCTGATTGCTTTTTAGATTACTATTTTACTTGATAAAATTTTAGATTTCGGACAATACACTACCACATAAAAACATACCAATTTTCCAATTCACGGAATGTATAGGGGAGCCATATATTGAGCAAGAGAAATCTAAAAAAAAAAAATCTTAACTTAAAAAGAATGTTGTGTCTCTTTGCATAAGTTTTATTAATTGATGAAAGAAAACAAAAAAAAAAGTCTGAAATGAGCTCAAGAAGCGATATCATCAGCGAGCTTAAGCACTGGAGAATTAACAAAATTTGAAGTATAATCTACAACAAAACTGCTTATTGAAAGCATTGCATCACTAAATAAAAAAAAATAATAAGAACATAAAAACTAAGATAAAAGCTGTCTTCTTCCATGTGCCACATTTCCACCATGCTATAGAGGAGTCGCAAATCCTGTATATCATATTAGTATAAAAAATCATGAAGAAAAATATCAGTCTGTCAATTGATTCAAGGAGCCATATTCCTATAGTTTGGCACCACAAAGTTCATTTAACCTCATAAACTTAATCTGACATAATCAGACTGTATAAATTTTACATGATTTCTCTCTGGTAAAGAGAACTCAATATCACATCACAAACATAATATTACCCGTAATTCAGCTCAAAATCTCTAGAAATTTCCTTCTGGAATTTTGTATGATGTAATACAAGCATCCTACATAATTTTCTCCTTTTGACACTCATAAACAATAATATCTGTCAATTATCTTCTGCTGTCAATGCCAGATGTATGATAAATGGGGATTAAACCATAAGCAAACCAGAAAAATTGTAACGTCCCACTCAAATTATGTCTAATCAACTCAGAAATCAGTAATATTTGAACTTGTTGAACCAATAGTTTAAACTTGAAACCCTGATGTCAGCCCATACATTCATTTAAGACCCAACCACGGATCCCTTGTAGATATTTAAAATTGGGAAGCTTGACTTCAATCTTTATTTCAAAAGAAGGAAAAAAATCATACATATTGCATGCTTCATAAGGCCAACCAACCCATATGCCACGCTGGTACCAAAACTATTACCCTTAGAAAGAAAACAATAGAATATAACAGAAAATTTAGGACACCTTCAGAAAGCCAGGCCCAGGTTCCAGGCTTCTGAGATAGCATTGAAGTGAGCAATGCTGAGGCTGTAGCACTGTGAAGTGGCATCAATGACAGAGCACAACCCAACTCTACAGGCAGCCTACAAATTTAATGCAACAAGTTTCTATTAGCCTATTAGCCTATTAGCAATCAGTAATTTTGGGATTTAGTAGTAGTATCAATAGCAGTACCCTGGAGAGAGCACATGAGGTCAAGCAGGGTAAATTTGTCAAGGTAATCAAAGTTTTCTAATAAAATATTTAGTTGAGACGACTGCTTCTCATTGCTATTTCGGATCCAGTCGGGCAAATGTGACTTCATTAAAGTCGCGAGTGGTATGAATTACTAAAGGTTCGCAAAGCTTCTGTTAAAAAGAAATAAGTACCGGGAGAATGGAGTGGGAGGCGTCGAACGAGAAACCCTAGAAAAGGTTGAGTAGGAGGAGGAGGAAGAAGAAGATGGAGAAGATCTACCACCACCGATGGAGAAGCTTCTAGAAGAAGAACGGAGGCCTTGAAGTGCTCTCCGAGCGCCGCTCAGCGACTGCGACGCCATTCTCTCTTTCTCTCTCTCTAAAAAAACTCGGTTCAACTGAGGGAGGCCGCCTGATTAGTAAATAGTAATTGCTAAACGTGGAAATATATTCGTTTATACCCTCCAAATCTCCAATATATTTATCTTTTTAGAAGCCGAATACTGTCAGCATTACATAATCATAGTTTCTCCAACTTCATAAAATCATAAGGAGACTAACAACACTACTGAAACACAAGCAGTTCATCCTACAACTCTTTTACCTTTTAAAACACTTATATATTTTTATTATAAGTAAATAATGTATTTTATTTAAATATAAATTTATGTCTGAATCAATTATAATTATAAAGACTCTTAAATTTATAAATAAAATTTTATTATTATATAATGCTATTTACAATATGTAATTGTTTTAAAATAAAATTGTATAAAATTACTTTTCTTTTTTTTTAATTTAGAAATAATTGATTTGACCCATTAATGTATGGTAAAAAATAAAAAATAAATGAAATGAAGAAGAAAAATGATATTGGTAAAAATTTGAACTGTTAGTTTTTTAAAATATTAATTTGCACCAGGTATTTTGATTATTAAGAAAATGTTGCAATAAAGGACACCACCAGCATATACTCTCTCTATAATATTTTATAGATATAGATTAAATGAAAATTGTTAGTATTAGTTATAAAATTTTAATTATTGTATGCATGTACATTGAACACATAGATTATATTATAAAAGTAATTGAACAAATGTTTGAGCGAGTGCACTAAAATAAGACACAAGAAATATAGAGGGATGATAATTGCACATCTGCATTTCATAGCCATACATTTCATCTACATTTTTTTGTAGTTAAGCTCAAACTTCTATCGGGTCAATGAAAGGAATGAATCGGAGTCTAATTAGTAATAAACAGATCCAACTCAGGTTGGCTCCGGGGCACTCAAGTGCTTCTCTGACCAACCTGGCAATTTCCCCATTTCCATCGCTGAAAGGAACAAAAGAAGAGCAATTCCGAGTCTCCGATCCGATGGAAGCCCAGAAACAGAAACAAAGCGGAGGCGACGAGAAATCCCAGAGTCAGAGTGCCGCCACCGCGGCACAATCGAGCCAATATCGGCAGTACACGTATCCGTTACATCAGCAGCAGCAGCAGCAGCAGTACGGCACGTTCCAGCCGTCCCTACCAGCCTACTCTCAGCCAGCCATCGGCTTCCCCCAGCCCTCTCCTCCCCCCGGATCTGCTGTGGCGCTGCCACCACATGCTGCTGCTGGGCCGGGCTATTATCCCCAAGGGTACCAACCAATTTCAGGTACTTCCAATTTTACTCTTTTTTTTCTTTTTAATTTATTGTGGACATATTGGAAGCTCTCTGCGGCTGAGAATGTAGGGAAGCTTAGGCAATGCGTAGGAACATAATTCAACAAAGAATGCATAATGGAGGGATTGGGGGGAGGGAGTGGTACTAAGGGTGGGTTAACAATATATCAATTATTGAATTGAAGTTGAACTATCACTGCGTTGGGATGAAAAATTAGTAGTAATTGACTATCCTTCATCATCCGCTGTGATTGTGCTTAACTGTCTGAATCCTACTGCTGCATTGAAATTAAATAAGCACCGGATGTATTCAATTGCCTGAATTGGAGTACAAAAGCTTGATTTTGACTACAAGAGTACAGGGAAAGTACATGTAAGCTGAACCCTTATCTTTTTCTTACGTTAAGCTAGAAATTCAAGTGTCTCATGTTTATGTGCCTTTCCTTTGTGGTTATGAAGCCTATGGTATTGTTACTGAAGGACGACCCATGAGATTGCACAACAACTCTGTTCCCTGTTGTGGCATTGGAATTGGCTGGATATTGTAAGATTCTCTCCCTATTGCATTTCATGCATACATCTTTTTTACATGCCAGAGAGTTTCTCATTTAACCCAATAAGCTATGCTACATACGAGTAAAGACTTATCAAAATTGCTATAAATTTGCTTTCCTCCATAAAATAATGAATCAGTCCCTGTTTTGTACCACTTTTCCTCTGCATGACCATGAATCATACAGGAGTTTAGGAATTTTCGAATGAAATTGCCAAAGGAGTGTGATTCCTATGTATATTGCTCACATTTTGTAGGAGGGATAATTTTAATCCCTCCTTTGCAAGAATTCATAGTATATATAGAAAGTTAATTGCTTAGCCCTTAAACGAATCTCATGGAAATTCACATGGTTGTGATGAAAGGTTTGTTGCTGGTTTCTTCTTTGCTGCAATTCCATGGTATGTTGGTGCATTTATTCTCCTTTGTGTTGGGGTTGATCATAAAGAGAAACCAGGACTGCTGGCTTGCACTATTGCTGTAAGTAGCTCTTGTTATTGCAAGCATATTGAGATATTTCACAATTTTTTCTGCATGTTTAAAATTTTCTGAGCAATAATACAAATCTGCCTATCAATTATGTAACGACATTCCGGACTTCCTCTTTAGATGACCAATTTTCCTTCTAAATCATCCTTTCGCACATCATTATAAATCATATGTTTACAAGTCTTTAATTTGGTAACTTTAGATTATTGTGCCTTTGCTATTTCCATGTATATGCAAAGTATATTGGATTATATTAAATTAAATTTCAATAGAAACCTCTGTTGACTAAGCAACTTAGATCCATCCGCAATACTAAATTTGACTGACATTTACTGGAGCTGACAGGAAATGGTACTGTAATGTCTTTTTTGAATAAAATTTACATATATTAAAGCCTTAAGATTAGCAAAGTTTAAAATTGCTGCATACTTGAGGTGCATTTTGGAAAGAGATCAATGTTATGCTGTTGTTCATGACTGGCCATGTGTTGTCTGTTTCATACTCTACTTTGAATTTCTCCTGTTTGTTCTTTCTTTTATTACAAAAACATACATGGATTTAAATCATTCACGGGTTGTTTTATTGGTATCATGCAGGCTCTTATTGCTGCAGTTGCAGTTCTTCTAGGCTTTACAAACAGTACCGCAATATGGTGAAGTGTTTCTGTTGGTATGTATTTGTTGAAGCTTAAAGTCAACCTAGGTGTATTTGTAAATTTTATATAGTGTATCCGTTTAATTAATATGTACTTGGAAAGATGGTATTCTTGTGTAGTATATTTATTGATAAAGCAATGTCCCTTGCAACTATTTTTCTCACCTTGTCCATGGAGTTGTTCTCATCATTTGCTTTGTTTCCATGGGTGTTGCTCTAGTGTGGTTATGTATGTAGTCTGTTTTTTTTTATTGAAATGTATGTAGTTGTGTATCAGTTTGATCCCTTTTGCTTTCCCTGTAAGTTTTCAGCCCTGCCCCGCCCTCTCCAGTCGAACTATTTCTATACTTTATCCATGTCATTTTTAATGTCAGTGGTTTGAGGTCTGTAATGAGGGTTGATAGAAGTTGCTTTAATTAGTAGCTCCCTAATCCTAATTAATGTTGGGGCAATGATGAAATTGCCACTTTAAAGTCCAAAAAACCCTTAACTATTTTTACAATATTCCGATTTTCATCGGATGGAAATCACCGATTGTCCAGAGCTGTAAACCATGCCCAATGTTTCTATGCTTAAATAGGAAAGCATAAGCACTGAAAATCATAGGCTGGCCGCACCTGTCATTGATCTGATGACTCAATCAGGGAGCTTGATTGAAGTTGACATTAGCAAGCGGTTCTGATAACGAGGAATTATCAGAAATCACCAGAAGTTGAAGGACGAAAAAGCCATAATCTTTGAGTAAATTTGGATATTTCCAGTTGCAGCAGCTAGCGCTAATCTTTGCCTGGCCTTCAGAGGAGATTAGAAACTTGAGAAAATTGAAACAGCTATGTGTGTGGATGTGCCCCAACTTAACTGGTTTGCTTCCTTACAATTAATTCTACAGATGCCTTCCTTGAAAGAGGTTCCCAGGTGCTATTCAATCTTTTTATTCGGAACTGGACGAGTTTCTCAGGAAATTGCAGCCTCTTCGGTTTTTGCAATGCTACAGCCTGGTCCTGGGGCACTTGCCAAATGAGTTGGCAGGTCTCACATCTTTTTGATCAGTTTGAGGCTTGCCTTGCTGATCTGTGGGTACAATCCTGGTACTGATTAGATTTTCAAACTTTCCCTATTGCCTGCTGTTTGCTTGTATGAATCTGAACTGATTTGTTTAGTTAGATCGGGACCTAACATCAACTACTGCTTGAACTGTCAAACTTTTCTTTTCCAGCAATACTAATAGTAGAAACCGTCATTGGGTTACATAATAGAATCACTTTGAGTTTTGAACATAATTTTTATCTGGCGCGTGGTGATTGCAAGGAGCAAATTTCATTGAAATTTAATGATCATCAGGAGTAAGTAATCATTGCTATAAAAAAAACATTTCACTCTGGTGACTTCACAACTTTAGCTATTCTTTTAGAAACAAGGATACTATTAACAGGTTGTATATTGAAGTACAATTTGTACATTAACACTGTTCTGTGTCAACTTCATGATTTTAACACACATACAGGGTTGACATTACAGATTTCTCATTCATATTGCAAATTTAGTACTTTTTTGAAGAAAAAAAATGGAACTATTAAAGACAAGATAATGTCAATTTAAAAACAGAAATGCTGTAATACGCAGATGCACGTGTGCATAGACACTAAGCGCTGATCAGCGAGAATCAGTTGTATACTGTTTAGATGTCTTTTTGAGTTTTCTTCTTTTTTTTTGGTAAAGAGAACAACTATTTTGGACAGTGCATAAGTTCTCCAATTAAAAAAAAATAGCAAGATAATTTAAAAAAAAAACATAAAAACAGTTTTCCTGAGATGATCAACACACTTCAGAGTTCATAAGGGAAAAATACTAACATTACTAAAATATGAACAGACTGCTGTTTATTTCTCGGAATAAAGCCTGAAAAGGATTTTTACAATGAGGAATATGAGGCACACATTTGTCCAACAGCATGGTACACTATACATTATGTACCAGCCAAAATTATTCATCATTTCTTAATAAGCAATCATTCCTCAATTCGTTTACTCGGATGTTATCATACCTTGGGCGCATCTTGCAATCCACAAACCATATTTGCTGGCACAGCCACATCCATCATCTTCGGATAAGCCAAATTCAAATCTGTGAAACAATAAAAAAGTCCAAAAAGAAAACAGTTAATAAGTTTCCTGGCATAAGTTACATAAAAAAATGGCATCTAAGCAACTTACTTGCCATTGTTTTCTTGAATGTATCCTACAAATGGAATCAGCAGCAGTGAAAAAAAGCCCATTAACAACGAAAACTGACTTAAGATACCATTAATCAAGAGAAAGAATAAAAACTTTGATGTAATTTACCTTATCCTTCGCCAATCGAGGATTATAAAGCAACTCCTCCTCTACAGTAGTGACCTAAGTTTTGTAACGAAGAAATTTGAGCAAATGCTGAGACTAAATCATGCAAAATCCAATTGCAAAATTGCAATTGCAGGTGCAGAAATCTTGCTAACTTGCCTGACATGATAATTACAGCAACAGCAAGACCTATTGCAGGGTTGTAAAACTGAAAATGGCAACTGCACATGTCGTAATGTATTGAAATATTTTGTGGGTACAACCCATTAAAATTAAGTGGATTGCAGAAACAAAGGTGGTTCTAGATCATTCAAGGAATAGTTACTGATATGATAGTTGCAAACTAATTGCAGGGTAAAGCTGTTAAAAATTGATACCATTTTGAAGGTTAAATATAGATGTGGTGGAATAACCAAATATTGCACAAGTTATCAAACCATATCAGAGGAACATGGAACTGACAAAAATGCAATTTCTGCATGGCTAGAATAGAGTGGCCTTAATAGTAACCACAGGTGGTTGTATCCATCTCATGTTATTACACAGCTATGAAGTAAAGTTAAAGGAAAGTAAGACTTGTACCGAGAAACCCTTGTAGTCATGAGCAGGATAGAGAAGAGTATCCTTGGGCAAGGTAAATATCTGTTTTTACATCGAAAGGTTCTAATAAAATTGATTGCCATGGAAAAGCTTTGATACTTTCAGTACAGCATTGCATATGACTTATCATCAACTTGCCTGTGAGTTCATGGAACTATATAGCTGCTCAGCACTCCCTCCCTGTAAAGAAATAAGTTCAAAAAAATAAAAATAAAATCATTCAGATAACAAATTTACTAACCAGGATGTTACCAGAACCTAAGAGGTCAATTTTGGCTAAAGGCACTGCTTGATTGGTTAGTGTTTGAAGAGAAATTCAGGGTGGTGGGGGGCGCAGGGAAAGCTTACCTGAAAATCAGTTCTGCCACAGCCACGGATTAGAAGTGCATCTCCAGTGAAAGCGATCCTAGGGTTTGGCTGATCAGGTCCATCTCCTGTTACATATGTAACACATCCTGCTGTATGTCCTGGTGTAGCACGGACCTGCATAGTATTTGAAATTCTACCTTATATAGATTGTATGAATATCTGACAGGCATCACAATCCAAAGTTATTTGTTGTTTGAATTGAACACATCATTTTCATGAAGCCAAAACGACAAAGGATGGTAAAATGGAGCATCATTATTTTACTCAAAAGTTTCCATAGAATGATGCATACATATAGAAAGCAATATTGGAACAGATGAACAAACCAGCCTCCAATTTGGTATGTTTTATTCTCCTTAAGTCAGGACAAAAGAGAGTTGAGTTTGGACATCTAGAGGAAAATTCAAAGTGGAAAGATTAATAGAAATGTTTAGTCTCTTTATATAATGTTAGGAATTGTCATCAGAATATCCCAACAATCAAAGGCACATTACCTCAAGAAAAAGGTCACCGAAGTACACTCTGTCACCATGTCCTACAAAATGATCAGCGTTTGCACCACTAGCTTTAGATATTAAGGACTTTGCACCTGGCACTTTACCCTGAAAATAGTTTCATTTATTTTAAAGAGACACATTTTGAAAAAAAAAAAACAGTAAGCAAAAAGCATGAAAATAGAAATGGAACTTCCTCTTCAAGCATATATAGTTCTCCTCTACAGGGATATATATGATAGACAGGTTTTCAAGGCTAAGCAACAGGAAACTCAGAAAGAATCAATTTATAAGTAATGAAAATATTTTGAAATTTCAGGAGATTTATGCTCCTGAAAGTTCAGTAATAATATTTCCTGTATATAAAACACATAGCAAAGCCACAGAGCTCTCTTGAGATTTGTTGTCTTAGTTTGTGCAATTAAATCCCATTTTGGCCTAATTAATGTCTGCATTGCAATTGTGCTTAATCAACTGAGATTATTCAGAGACCATGATAGCAAAAAAGGAGACAATTGTGGTGTTGATTCGATGGTAATAAAACATGATTTACATATAACATTTGGGCCCAATAAATGTATCCGCCTGCTGTTCCTATAGTTTTCTCTTCAACAGTTCAAAATACCAGTGAAGTTTTGTAAAAATATACAGGGTTTTTGAAGTAAAAAGAAAAGAAAGATATGGAAACCTTTATGATGCCTGTGCCAGTGACATGATCAGCATGCACATGAGTGTTCATGGCATAGATGAGCTTCAATCCCAATTCTTTGATAAGCATTAGGTCTCTATCAGCAGTTCTATCAACCGGGTCAATTAACTATTACATGTCAAATAATTAGCACAAGTAATGATGGAGTGAAGCTGCACTAATATCACTAAAAATGCAGTTGCAACAACCATCATCAAATTGGATCAATCCAGTGTAGCTTTGCAGACCAAATAAACAATGCGAATTAAGAGATACCACTAAATCAAGATTAGGCAATTAGGCATCTAGAAGACGCGATCAATGTCACAGACAGAGATATACAAAACTGTCACCGATGAAAAGTAATCAGCAATGTAGTAATCTCTCACCACAGCGGGTTTGTGAGGGTGACCTAGATCGGCCAGTACATAAGTATAGGTGCTAGATTCCTTCTCGAATAATTGCCTCAGCAAAAGCCTCGTCGAACAGCCAGCAGCGGTCGCCATGGATTTGTATATCGCTCTGCGATTTGTCGAGAGGGGCGAGAACGAGGGGGAGGCGCGGCTTTTGAGGTCAAGGGGCAAATGCGAAAGAGAGGATGCACGCGTAGGGGGTAGGCAACGGAGAAGGGGTCGACAATGGAGCATTTGAGTTTCCGAGTAATTTGAAGACTTCAACTAGAACCGAATGCCAGGGGTGGTGAATTGGTTATTTTAGGCTAGCAGCAGCGAATTCTTTCCGAACACTTCTAGCTGATAATAGACCCACATATTTGTTCTCATATTTTATCTTTAAGTTTTACTTTTAACAATTAAAGTAGCGCTTGTACTGTTATTTATACTAAATATTGTTGTTATTAATACTAAATAAAAAAAGTCATGATAGCAAGTTTCTTCTGGCAACTATATTAAACTAGATATAAATATTGATTATCTTATTTATATCAATTACATTAGTTATCAATATTAGTGTTAAATCATCACCTAAACTCTTGACTATTAAGAGTCAAAGTAGTGTTTTTTATTGTATATTGGTACTAGTTATACTAAATAAAGAATTATTGATAGCTAATTTTTTTTAGCATCTAAGTTGAACAATTTGTAATTATTAGTTATCTTATTTATATCAATGTTCAATATTGCACTAATTCTAAATATTTGTCATAAAAGTCAAATGTTGAAATATTAACTATCTAAGCATTCTAACATTGAGATACTTAGTTTAGGCATTCTCAACTATTTATAATAATTATTTTTGTTATTTATACTAAATAATTCAGTTATTAAAATATGTATATTGAGTATCCACTACGAAGCTATTTATACTTGCAGCTTGAATTATTTATAGCAATTATTTTGCTTACCATCATAAATACATCATATAATGAAATCTATTTATAGACAAAATAATTGTTTAAATTCATTCCTTCTTTTTTCAAAACAGTAACAAGACAGTCTTACAATTTACAAACCAGTAGAAGAAAAAGATGATAAAACTAGAGATAAAAGCAATAAAAATAAATCTTACAATAATGATCTATGAATAATGAAATATATAAATAAATTAATTTCGTTGCAATAGTGAATACAAAGCCAACGAAACATCAAATATGTGACACCGAAAAAATTGATGAATTGAATTAATTAATAATAAAAATTAGCATATAGAATTATTGGAGACAAAATAAAAGAACTATGTAGATTATAGAACTTACAAAAATAAAACATCAATGTTTCGAGAGACCATTAAAAAAATATGAAATCGTGTAGAAAAGTTATCGTGAAGTGCAACAAAATAACCAATCTAGAAAAACTAAAACTTTATCCTAAATCTTTAGAAAAAGAAGAAAAATTGAATAATAAATCAATGATATGAGAATTCTATTTGAATAAAACTTTAATCTAGCAATCAATCTAATGACAAACATCAAATAAAAATTATCGTTGCTTAACAATTTGTGAGTAATGAAGAAGAGGGTGAGAGCCTAAGAGGGATGTTTATGGGAAAATCAGAATAGAGTGTTTACGGACGAAATGAAATAAATTAATATAAAAGGATGGATCTTAGATTTTAAATGAAAGAGTGCTTTGATTATTCAAAAATAACCACTTAAAATTTTGAAATCTGTAGTTTAAAATGAGAAGTCCGTTGGGGAATAAATTTTGGAGACAAAACACTGGGGATAAATATGTTTATCCTTTTTTTAAATGACAACGCTGCATTTAATATTTTTCCAACTAAAAAATAAAAAATATGTGGCTTAATTTTTCTACACCCCTCAATTCTATTTTATTTTTTTATTTTTCCTTTTACTTTTCTATTTTTCTTATTTCTCCCTCTACTCTTCTATCTATTCTTTTATTTACCTATCAATCTAATTAACTTATAATTATCTCATTAAAACTATCTAAATCATCTTAACCTAGCCTAAAATCTTTCACTAAGGTGTCATTAATTTGCTCACCTTATCGTCTCCTCTGGAATTAAAGAATGCATTAAATTTACTCAGATATATTTCACACGGTAAGGAGTTGTACATCTCAAAAATAATATTTGTCATAATTCAATGCCAATATCAGAAAACTAGATAGGGCGGCAGCTTCATGGTATATATCATTTTCATTTTATTTTAAATCCTGAAATATTTACAGTAATAATCTTCAATTTAGAGGGAAAACGTGAAATTTGTCTACTTCAAAAAGTGAGTATTTAGAATATACCATGAATTTTTCCTTGACCTTGATTTCTGACATCTGTTTCTCAGCCAATCGTTTGGCCTCAAGTGGGTCCACCATTATTATGTCATCACCTGAGCTTCTCTGTTAAGTGAATTATTCATACTCATTTGAGTGTGTTTATATAATACACAGCTTGCTATAATAGAATTTATATTTGTAACAAACTTAGAAACTAACTCTACATCTAACTCTTCAGGAACGACTATAACTAACTCTTTGAGTATTCATCATCTTCATTGGACATCTCTATTGTTTCAGTTCTTACAGGCCCCTCAAACTCAGTCGTGAGGAAGACATAGTGAGCTTGACATGAAGTTGTTCAAACCTCATCTTGGGCAAACTTTTGGTGAAAATATCAGCAATTTGATCAGCGGAATATATGAACTTAATTGATAATTATTTGGCTGCAAGTTTTTCCTTGACAAAGTGGTAGCCAAGTTCAATATGCTTGGTTCTAGCGTGAAACACTGGATTTGCTGCTAGAAACGTAGCATTGAGGTTGTTGCACCAGAGAGAAGGTAACTTTGAGGAAGTCAAGTTCAATATGCTTGGTTCATGAAGAAACATTTATATCCAACTTATCTCAGCAGCAGTAACCGCCATTGCACGGTATTCAACTTATGTGGAAGATCGAGATACTGTCGTTTGTTTCTTGGATGACCAGGATATGATGTTGGGGCCAAGAAATACTATAAATTCAGTTATGGAGCGTTGATCATTTGGGCAACCTGCCCAGTCTGCATCACAAAATAATTGTACTGATAAATTCTGAGATGGCTGAATTGTTAAACCAAAGTGCAAAGTGCCCTATATGTATCTCAAAATACGTTTAACGGCTTGCCAGTGTATATCTGTGGGTTGAGCAAATAATTGTGATACTTTATTAATCAAAAATGCAAATAATGGTGACTGTTGCATATTGTAACATCCCAAAATTATTCTAGAGAGAATTAGATCAGAGAGTGGTGTTTCATCTAATTTGGATAGTTGAACACCTGACTGTAGTGGTGTGTTGTATGGTTTTGCTCCTTGCATGTTAGCTCTTTGTAAAATTATTTGCAAGTACCTTATTTGAGTGAGATGCATTGCATCTTTAATTATGTTAACTTCAATTCCAAAGAAATAGGTGAGAGAGCACAAGTCCTTCAGTGAGAATTGTGCAACCATTGATTGAATCAAACCCTAAATTATTTCATTATTACTATCAGTGATGATAATATCATCAACATAGATCAAAATATATATAGTATGAGTGGAGGAGGAGGAGATGAATGATGAGTTATCAGGTTGTGATGGTTGGAACTGTTGAGTTAGAAGAAATTACTTCAGTTTATGAAATCAGGTCCTTGAAGCTTATTTTAGGCCATATAATGCCTTATTCAGCTTACAAACATGAGAAGGCTTGAGTGGATCAGAAAAACTAGGTGGTTGAGCCATATAAACAACTTCTTCAAGGTCCTCATGTAAAAATATATTGTTGACATCTAGCTGATGTATTGACCAATTGTGTGATAATGCAATGCTCATGACAATTCTCACTGTGGTTGGTTTGACAATAGGACTGAAAGTATCTAAATAATCTAACCCTTCTTGCTGAGTATAGCCTTTAGCTACTAGTCTGGCTTTATAACGTTCAATTGTGCCATCTGCCTTCTTTTTAATTTTGAAGAGCCATTTGCAACCTACTACATGAGCATCAGGTAAAGGATGTAAAAGATCTCAAGTACTATTAGAGGCAAGGGCAGTGAGCTCATTAGCCATGGCCTGACGCTAATTACTGTGTGTTGATAGCCTATGTGTAACAAGTGGGCTTAATATCTACTAGTATTGCTGCATGACATACTTGATGATTAGGAAATCTTTTTGGTTTTAAAGAGTTTGTTTTCCCTCTGGTTATCATTTGATGAGAAGAAAGAGAAGGAGGATGTGTTTTTTGAGGAAAAATAGTAGGAAGATGTTGAGGAGTAGAGAGAGGTAAAATTGTCAAGTGTTATGAAGGAAGTGGCACTGGTTGAGATTCTGAATTGTTTGAAATGTGTTGAAAGGGAAAATGGGTTTCAAGAAATTTTACATTCCTGGAGATATACACCCTTTGAGATGGAATGTGTAAACATTTATAGCCCTCGTGTAATTGAGAGTAGCCCATAAACACACATTGTTTAGAATTTTCAAATGGTGAGACAGGAGGTATGATTGCAGGGAAGTCGATTTATGATAAAGTTCACACTGGCAAAGATCCAATCCCAATAACCAAGTGGAATGCCAGCATGAAACATGGTTGTCAGGCTTAATTCCATAAGATATCGATGTTTTCTTTCAGCCAATCTGTTTTGCTCAGGTGTGTGTGGGCAGGAAATTTAAAAGGTGATGCCAAGATATTTAGATTGTAAAGGTTTGAATTTCAATCCACCATCACACTGGATTGACTTAATAGAACAAAAGAGTAAGTTTTTAACTTTTATTTTGAACTCAGCAAAGATACACACAATGTCTAATTTGCTGGCACAAGAGTAAAACCAACTAAATCGTGTAAATTCATCTATAAAATGTATATAATATCTATGACCATTATTGAACATCACAGGTGTTGGGTCCCATAAGTCAGTGTGAATGGGGTTTAGTTGCATGAGAAGTAGAAAGATTAAACGACAATTAATGACCCTTGGCCCTATTACAATTAATACAAGAGGTAATTTATAAATTGGATGATGCAATACTCTTGTTCTTGAATAAGAAAGATAGAAGGAGAGCAATGTACTAGTCTGGAATGTCACGGATCAGATGAAGAAGTGATGACACTGAAGACTTGAGAAGAAGTTGAACGTAATTGAAGAGCATATAGCCCATTAAGAAGCGTGTCATGTAGCAGGATCTCCTTGGTGTGTTTATTCTTGATAAAATAAAACTTGTGTGAGAATTCAATGGTGACTTTATTATCTTTTGTCAACTGAGACACACTAATTAAACTCTTGGTTATTTGAGGTACATGTAGAACAATTGTCAGTTGTAAAGGTACTGCTGCAGTTAAAAGGAGTGTTATACCAGTGTTAACTATAGACAAACCTGATCTATTTCCAATATGCACCATATCAGATCCTTGATAAGGTTTAGTGTAGCTGAGTGCATTGATGTCTGGTGTGACATGAGTGGATGCACCAAAGTCAAGGAACTAGGTGGCAGAAGGAGTTGGTGATGAGGAAGTGTTGTCAATCGATACCGATGAAGAAGGAGTGATAGTGCTTGGTACCACTAGTAAGGCCTGGTGAGATGAAGGCGACGTACCAATGTACTTTATGTCAAATTTGTGATAACAAGTAGTAGCAGAATGACCCCACTTGAAATAAATCTGACAAGTAGTTTCAGAAGAATTAGCGTTGTAGCGACCACGTCCTTTACCTCTTGAACCTCCTCTGCCCCTGTAAGATCGAGAATTATAGGAATTCTGCTGTACTTGACGCCCTTTATGATAGGAAGGAGAAAATTATTTGGAAGAGGGAGCATAAGTAAGAAAGGCCTCAGGGGTAGAATTGTAATTGTTGCTCGGAGTAATTGAGCAAAGGAACTGGTGATCAAAGGAAGACTGGCTTGAAGTCTAGTCTCATGAGCTAAAAGTAGACTCTGAAAAACCATGGAGGAGTCAGTATGACGCATGGAGAAGGTTGTAATAAAATTTTCATATTCGGAGCCTAGACCTTGAAGCGTATACAACACTAGATCTTGATCAGTTAATTCAGAACCAACACTAGGAAGGCGATCTGCAAATGATTGCATGTGTTGGATGAACTGAGCACATGTGGAAGCTCCTTTCTTGGATGTCTGTAGTAGCAATTTAAATTCAAGAACCGTTGACACAGATTGAGACGTGTGAATATGATGTAGGTGCTTTCACGCTTTCGAGATGTAGAGGCATTAAGAACTTGCGCCAAGATTGGAGCAAAAATTGAATTGAAGAACCATGCCAGAATTAATTGATCTTGCTGATGCCATTTGGCATATGATGGATTGACAGTGTCAGCTCCATTATTGAGAAGTGTTGAAGATGGAGGAGAAAGAGATCAATCAATGAATCCGACTAAGTCATAACCTCTTAGGACCGATAACACTTGAGATTTCCACACCAGGTAATTATCATGATTCAAGATTATATGAATTTGATGAGAGAATTGAATAGGTTGATCGGTTCTAAGAGTTGAAATTGGCATGGTGATCTGCATACCAGCCATGAAAGAGAGGAAAGGATTTTGAATTATTTAGAGAAAAAAAGATGTGTGCCTTGTATATTAGCTCTAATATCATGTTAAGTGAATTACTCATACTCATTTGAGTATAACAAAGATTGTATATCTTGTATTTCTTGTACCTTCAATTACATTGCTTGTGTTTATATAATACACAGCTTGCTATAACATAAATTATATTTGTAACAAACTCAGAAACTAACTCTACACCTAACTCTTCAGGAACGGCTATAACTAACTATTTGAGTATTCATCCTCTCCATTTGTATCTTCATTGGACATCTCTATTGCTTCAGATCTTACATTTTCTTTTCTAGGGAAGACTAACAACATATAAATTTAGTATTCATTTAAAAAATAGTTGGAACTAGCAAGTACCAAAGACGATAATATTCTTGAATTTTATAATTTGGTAATAACTAAAACATTATTAATAATTACATTTATTGTGTTTGCAATTGCAAGAGCTAGAAACATTTTTTATTTCGTCCAAAGGCTGAAACTCTCATGCGCTCATTTTGCAACAACATGCTATAAAAGAAGACAAATTCACCAAAAAGACAGCAAAGAGATGCAACGCTGTATAACAAACAAAGAACAGGCTGAGATGGGATAAGTATACGCACCTCAATCTAGCGACACCAAGACAGAGGGAGGACGATCACGGTGCAACCACTGGAAGAACCCATGACATGTTCAATAAATGATCTGTTTGCGTTGGCACCTTGCTTTTTCTCTTTTTCTAAGAATGGGAGGAGATTAGCGTAGCGCTGATGAAAAACAGGAAAAGCAATAGTCGATGAAAGAACAGGAATCGGGAAGGGACTATGTGAGGTAGTGGTGTGCGGAAATAACTGAGGCAGAGGGGAGATGTTAAGTTAAGAGATTTTAGATAGTTTTAATAAGATAATTATAAGTTAATTAGATTGATGGGTAAATAAGAAAATAGATAGAAGAGTAGAGGGAGAAATAAGAAAAATAGAAAAGTAAAGGGAAAAACAAAAAAAAAATGAAGAAGAGTTGAGGGTATAGAAAAAAACTAAGCCTATTATTTTATCAGAATACTAACTTGTCTCAGTCGGTCAGTCCCTGAATTGATATCCTCTGGAGCGCTAAAAAACGCTCTAGAGTGGAGTACTATTATATAAACCGTTCGATCAACTATCAACGATCCTGATTTAACAATAATAAATCCTCTATATATTAAAATTTGTATTTAAACTTCCCTACAGCCATTCAAATTAATTTAAACCGTCCAGATTAATCTTTATAATCTTTGTAATCTTTCTCGAGAGAAAAAATGCTCTAGAGAATACCTATCCGTCAGTCCCTCCCCTCTCAGCCTCTCTATCTCATTATCTCTCTGAGACCTTGCACTTTCTCTCCGCACCATACCCTCGATGTCGATGATGTGAGCCCATCATATGCGCGCTTCTTTCTACAAACCTCTCTTTCAAATACTCCTCGCTATACCTCAAGTATTATTTCATTGGAGCACTAGCTTAAAAATAAAATTGCTCTTTCGACATTGCCCTTGATCTATTTATTCCCTCTCTATTAAATTTTGGGAAAATTAGTCCCATGCCACCTCAAAACTTTAAATTTAGCAAAATGCCACTTCAAAGTTTTAACTCCCTCTAATGCCACCCTAAAATAAGTTTATTTAGTCTTTTGCCACACTTATATATTTTGTGTTCATTTTTAATTAAGTTCAGTAAAATATCACTGTATTTTTGGGATGTATTTTTTTAATTCCAAAAATACCCTCATTTTCGTCGATATATCTTTTCCTACTAATTTCGTCCGTTAAAATCGTTGATATCTCTCGCAAAATGCGTAATGCGAAAGTAAATTTCAGACTATGAGCATCATGATTCGAACTTTAAAAGCGAAAATTCTATTTGTAAGCATATATAAATGCATTTTTGTAATTTTCTTTATGGGTCATTTGGATAGAAGATTTTAGTATGATTTATTTGTTGATCGTTTTCTCTATTGTAGAATAAAATAAAAATGTTTGGTTTGACATTTGCTAAAATAATTACGCATTTTGCAGAGATATCAACGATTTTAACAGACGAAATTAGTAGGAAAAAATATATCAGACAGAAATAAGGGTATTTTTGGAATTAAAAAAATACATCCCAAAAATACAGTGATATTTTACTGAACTTAATTAAAAATGAACAAAAAATATATAAGTGTGGCAAAAGACTAAATAAACTTATTTTATGGTGGCATTAGAGGGAGTTTAAGTTTTGAAGTGACATTTTGCTAAATTTAAAGTTTTGAGATGACATGAGACTAATTTTCCCTTAAATTTTAGTTTACTCATGAGAGCACTAACCTCCTTCATCCTTTCTTCTTGTCGCATCTTCAATTTCTCATTAGCGAACCTCTTCCGGTCTGATTTTTACCCCTAATTACAACTTCACTCACAACTATCCAGAATATTATATGCAGGTAATCTACAGTTTTTGGATCTTTGGTTTCATGAATATAATTTTAATTATAATTTTGAAGTTTTTTTTCCTTTTTATTCTTCCGATTGAACACTAGAATTTATTTCTGAGCAGTGAGCACCAAAAGGAATAATTTTGGTGGAAAACTGACTAATCTCGAGTAGGAATTTAAACCCCCAAATAAAAAGACTAAAAGAAACACACTAAGAAAGAACATATAATAAGGAACAAAAACAAGACCAACCATTTACAAACACATTGATCTCAGTAAAAAGAATGAAATGTGGGAGGAAAACAAATTATAAACAGAAAAAAAATTCAAAAGCTGAGGTGCTTGGTGCAATCCTTCCTGATCTCCCCCCTCCTCCCTTTCTTAATTCTGATGGATCCCATCTTCTCCATTCCGGCGATAAATGCATCGAAAAACTTGTTCTTATCCCTGCCCAGATCCTGCACAAGTGGCCGGGTGCGGGGGTCCAAAAACAGCGCTTGGTCAGTCGCCAGCAAGCCCAAATTACTCTCCAAATTTCCATAATAAGCATGATCAAAATCGAAAGGCGTTTTGACATCACACGGTGCAACGACATCCGCATTCCCTCCGAACTGCGGGCATGACATGCGCAACGCCTTGAGCAAACGTGCGTCCATTGCAGGATCAGGGCGTTTGCTGCCACGGAAATCATAGAGGCGGTTAGCGAATTGGTCGCAGTGTGAGAAGCCGATGGTGTGGGCACCTGACAATGCGACCAGGTCGAGGGCAGTGAGGCCCTTGGAGGCGAACAGCCGCAGGAGCTGGTCGACGCTGGCATTGTTGTGCGGCAGGTTGATCCGGACCTTTCCAGGCAGCGAGACCTTGCTGTCCTTTCGGCCTTTTTTAACCGCATAATACGGGCCTCCTGCCTGCACACAAAATAGTATTCGAGGAATAAGAAAAATGAATTGAATTGAATTGAATTTGTCCACAGTTGGTTCTGCGTCTCTCTTCTCTCCTTTTGTTAAAGAATTAAAGCAGTCCTAAAACCTCTCCTTTTGTTAAAGAATCAAAGCAGTTTGAACTAAAAAAAGAAACAGAAGAAGAGAGAGAGAGAAGAGAAGAGAAATGTTCTGTTCTGGCAGATAATTGTTTAGTAGTACAGAAAGGTGAACTATAATCTATAAAGTATCAACTATGTGATCAGCATCTTATTTTATTGACCTTGGATTGACTGGAGCTGGTTAGTGGTTCCATTGGGGGAAGAAATTAACTACATTAAAAGGAATAATCCGGCGGTTCAAAATTATATATATATATATATATATATATATTTAGTTTCCTAGAAAAATAGCTCAGTAATTCAGGAGCTGGATGAAAATTACTGGGGACGGCATTCACATGCAAGTAGCCCTCTCTTCTTTTGTTTTATCGTCTGTATTGAGATTTGTGTACTACAACTGTGAGAGAAGCTGAATTAATTCACATATATATTCATGCAACCTCCCAATAAATAAACTGATAAAAAAACTGAACTAACTGCCACCCTAACAATATCATGGTCACATGTGCTCCACAAAACAGGTCACCAACATTTCCATCTTTTTCTTCATCCAATCAAAAAAAAAAAAAAAAGAATATCAAAGAGTGTAGATACCTTTCTCAACTAAAAGGGAAAAGCTAAAAGTTAAAAAGTAAAAAGTTCCATGTTTCCTAGTCATGCTCTCAGTCTCAAGGTTATTGTTAAATATCTACAATTAACCTACAACGTAATTAAGAGATAAATCAATTTGGCAAATAATATATTAATTATGTATTTATACTAACATAACATCACAATCAACTTGGCAAATAATATGTATGAACATTGAACACACACTTACCAAATGAACAAAGTCGCGGGCTGCAAGGGCGAGAATGTCGGCACAGGAAACGACTCCAGGGCACTTGTTCTCCACCGCTGCTTTCGCAATGTTCACCGCCTCAAAGGCCTCTGCTGCCAAATTCTTATTCTCTTCCATCTCTCGCTCCACCTTCATCCTGCTTCCTGGCACCGGAGCGATCAATATGGAGGCATCGCAACCCTGCAATTTTATGAAATCGCAATCGCAATCACAATTATTAATAAATGTTTTGTCAGCCTCATTACATATTACATGCATGCAGTGACATAATTACAATAATTTCTCAGATTATTTGCAAAAGGCCAGTTTATTGTAAAGCAAGAATAGCGCACGCATAACATTGGAAAATGAAAATAATTTGCATACTTCGACGAAGCAATCATGGAAGAAGAGGCGAATGGTGGCGGGACCAGCAGCAGGGTAGTCGCGGTACTGGGTGGCGATGACAGAGGAAATGATCTGATCAAGCTGGGGGCAGGTGTGCGAGTAGAAATCCAGTGATAGCTCATGGTGCACTGGGGCTCTTCTCCTAGTTGCATTAGAATTTGGAAGAAGCAGTGCGTCAAGTGCTGGTACAAGGGAAGAGACCAAAAAGAAGAAAAGAAGCAAGAGATGGAGACTAAAAATGCGGTTGTCCATTGGAGAATTAAACCCAACTAAAGATGAGACTGGACTGGTGACTGGTGAAGAAGACAAAAATAAGAACCAAGGAAAAGAGCAGTGCACTGGACAGCCTCAAAAGAAAATTTAATTGGAGAATTCAGATAATCCACAGCCCGTGACCGTAGAAGGAACAAACTCTTCTCTTCTTCTCCAGTTCCAACAATTCAATCTGGTAAGACTGGTACCATATTTAACTTCTACACTGTGAGATGAATAATTACATTGACAACCGGGTGTCAATTTTTCTTAACTTCTATAAGAACTTTATTTCAAAATTAGGTTACAATGGTTTATAAACTCTTTCAATTTTAAAAGTCTACCGATTTTAATTTGAGATACATGTTGCCATAATTTTTGAACTAATTTTCTTTTTTTTTTAAAAAAAAAAACACACACACACATGGATGACCAACTAAGATGTTGTCGACAAATTTCAATTCAACATATATGTATATAGAGATGCACGTGCACTAAAGATTTATTCAAAATTACAAAGAATCATATATAAATTCAATGGAGAAGTCCATTAGATGAAGAATTGGAGAAGAGATGAACTGCTGCTGCAACTGCTTTTCAGCAGTTAGGTCAAAGCCATGGGGTGTGCTCTCAGCTCTTGCTTCGGTGGCTGTGTGCTACAATTGGCCCCCATCTCTCATGGTCTCATGGATCACATTCACGGGCTTAGTCTTGGAGCTCTACCAAAAAGACAACTTTTACTGGCCTGGGCTGGGGGCTAGGGATCCTTCCTTGCCCAATTTCTAAAGGGGAAATTGGATATGTATCCATATAAACTTTGTTAATTGAATATCTACCCATCAAAATTTAAAATTTGAATATATACCCATTAAAAATCTATATCATATGTTATACGCCCATCATATATTTTTTCTTAAATAATTGGACATTACAATTTAGCTGAAAGATGTTTGGACTAAAATATCCTTATGTTTTAATCTCTCCTGCCTAATGTCCTAATCTCTTCCCTTCCAACTGACCTCACTGTCTTGATTGATCAAACAAGCTGTTTTTGTTCAGCGTGAAGATTTTGTGAGAAGGGTACCATCTTATTCACCATCATTCTAATATAATTTGTATTGATTTTGTTTGAAGATTGTGAACCTTAGAAGAAGAGGTTGTACAGCCAGAGAATTGTAAAAAGAGAATTCTGGAAATGAATCAAAGGAGATGCAACCTCTCTCATTAGTTGTGAACATGTGACTCATCTTGCTTTGCTGGTTATCAAATACCAGATCATTATGATCCCTCAAATTAGTAGTGCTAAATATCTTATCATTATCTTAAGATTGTTAATATATGGATCCCAATTATTGTGCTGTAATTGATATCTGCAAGTTGACTGATAGAAATAAGAAGCTTTATTAATTAATTTGTACCATCTGTCTTTTGGTACAGTAACAGATATTTGTTGATACCAGTATCTTACAATCTGGGTCTGTTTATCATACATTTACGGTTATGGATTATGCATAGTTGGTAATAGCACTACATCATTTAATCAAATTTTATGCATGAAAAAACAGATTTAATGATGACAAGAACAAACTTGCATCAATTGATGAATGATCAGAATACATATGATTATAGTCATCTTCTAGCGTTTTGCGGGTATTTTTAACAAAATATATAATTAGAATAAAAGAAATTATATAACCACTAAAATCAGAATTTTTAACTTGAAAATGTTTTCGTATTATTTAAGAAAAGAAAATCTATCTATACTAGAATTCAAGTCCAACTGTATAAAAGACACCAAAACATTCTAACAGAATCAAAATTATCAAAATTGTCCCATTACTCTCCACTCCCTATGATGATTGAATGTAGTGAAGAAGGGTAGTGGAAGATATTAGAAAAGAGAGAGAGGGTGGGAGGGAGAATGTTAGAGCAGGTGGAGAGAGCAAGAGCATGTGAACAATACATGGCATGACGTTTGTTGATCTAGAACTGGAAAATGAACAATCTTCAACGATACAGAGAAATAATGATAATTTATGAGAAAACAAAAGAAGAGGGGGTATTTTGGACTAAATAAATTTGAATGAATTGATAAACTTAAATTACATAAGAAAAATTCATTGAGGGCAAATAGCAGTTGTACTTTTAATGGGTATATATCCAATTTACAAAGTTTAGATGGGTACATACTCAATTTTAAATGGATAATCGTCATAATTATTAAGTATCTAAAATCAGATACATCAATACTTCAGTTAGGAATCAATCATCCAATTTCCATGGACCTCCTATGTATAGAACCGTATCCTTTGTTGTCTTTTTTTCTCGGCGGAGTGGTGCACTTTGCATCCGGACCGTTCGATCAACTATCAATGATCATGATTTAATAATAATAAACCCACATGTATCAAAATTCATGTTTAAATTTTCTCATAATCTTTCAGATTAACTTAAACCGTTTAAATTAATTTTCTAAATCCCTCTAGAGAAAAAAAACGCTCGAGAAAATACCAACTCATATGTATAACGTACAAAACAATTTAAGAACGGCCCACAAATATCTCTTAAAAATCTCGTTACAAAATAAAGCCCAACAAGAAAATAGTACCTAGCCCATTACAGAACTATGAAACAGTATATATGGCAACCCTTCGTCCCTTCCCTTTTTATATCATATTATATGGGCATATGACAACCGAAAAGAAGACGTGTGAGCATGTGGAAGTCGGAGCGTGTCACATAGAAATTTGTTGCGATATCATAATAATAAGTTTAAAGGAAAAGGAAGATAAAATAAAGAAACAAAGAATGGGCAACATAATATTATGGGCTTTTCCATGTGTTACGGAGGCAATAACTATAGCCCATGCATGCCCCATGTGAATTACTTGCATCGACATGTACTTAGATTATGTTCCCCTGTTCTTGTATGGAGCTTCCTGCCAATGCCAAGTAGTTATGAACTAATTCATTTCCTAATTAAAACAAAAACATTACATAGCTAGGGTTGTCATGAACTAATCCAATTGCCTCTACAAACAGACAGTACTCTAAACTGACACAAAACATGAAAATTACTTAAATAAACACCCGATCTTCGGTGCTCTAAAAATTTGTAGATAATTCATGCACGTTATCTGAGAGGTAGTAATCGAGAAGGTTGGATCGGATTAGTTCGACAATGAAGATTCGCAAGCCGCATGTTATGTTGGGTGGAGGCCAGATCAGGTTTCAAGTCGGTTAGTGTCGACTTTTCTTTTTGAATCTCCGTATGAGTTCAGTTGAGGCTAATCGAGCGGATTCATTAGGTTGAGTCATATTTTACTATAAACATGATAATTAAGACGGTAGGGTTAGATTAGTTTGATTTGAAAAAAATGTCAATCACACGTTAAGATGAGTCGGATTTTGAGTTATTTGTTCTTGGCTTTATTTAGATCTCGAGTCAATTAGTATCGCATTAAATTAGATTCAAATTAATTTTTTTTTTTAAAAAATAGATCAAATCGTATTCGGATCCGGATGAATTTATCGGACCGGATTTTACCGGACCTCAGCTGATTGGATAGTCAGGGGCAATTTTTCAATTTATTTTTTCGATGAAGGGACATAACAAAATTTCAATATCGGGGATATTATTTTGTAATCAAAGATAATATATATCAGTTTTATTTTACTTTTCGTGTGCAGAATTATATGTAATGTAACACAAACACATTGATCTGCTTTTTTAAAACAGCTGTCATGCATGTTTTGTTTATCAGCGTAAAAGGTTTATGAAACGGTGGTTGCTACATCTACTGATCTACATATACAGAAAGATTCTTAAATAAAATGATAACAACAACAACAACAACAATTTGATGCAAAATAATAGCAATTAATTAAAAATATTAATTATTTCGTAATCATACAGACAGTACTTTAGATATTATAATTTAACTGAAACTACATTTTTGTACGAGATATCTTTGAAGTCGGGTTGCTTTTGTTTTCTCCCATTTTATTTTAAAATAAAAGAAATAGTGCATGAGACAAATTACAGCTAGGCGGTATTACACGCGACTTTTAAATTAAACTTCATTAGCAGCTTTATATAGTTGAAAAGGAAAAAAATAATGATATATATTCATAAATTCGGCACCCTAATAACCTCCAAAATTTTAAATTAAATCGGCAGAAAAGCTGTACAAGTAAATTGCAAAGTGCCAAAATCATGAACTGGGCCTCTTCTATTTCCACGTTGGAGAACAAAGATCCATATCAGTTTTGGTATTATCTCACTCTCGTTGCTTTTTCGCCCCTTATCTTGTTCATAATTACGATCATCCTCATTACTATTTCTGCACTTTAATGCTGTGATTATTAATTGTTAAGGGATCCTATCATATTAATTTATTACTATTGTAACCCATTCAAAATTTAAATTTATTCTTCTCATTAAATTGTTTATATAAAAAATATTGCGGAATATAAAAAAAAATCATGTTTAGAGTTTTCTAAATATTTATTTTGAATTGTTTTTTTAAAATGATATAGAAAATTTTAATACTATATGTTTCAAGACTTTTTCTAGGCTAGAAGGTATTTTTTAAACCGGAAGGTGCATTTCAATATAATTATTTATCTTCCTGTAAAACTAAGTATAAAGAATGTGGGGATGTCATTAAAATTTAAAACTTCACTAACTGTGTGATAGTCAAGGGTAGAAATAGCTCATAAGGGCTCGTCTTTTGAACCTGGTTCGGTCGGCCCTTCAAAAAATCCAGTCTTTACCCAGCCTTCACAAGTTCGATCTGATCTTTTCTAATGATAAGGGTCGTATTCAATCTTTAAAAAACAGCCCTTCTAACCCCGACCCTTTTCAAGTTCTTTCTTTAATATTTTTATATTGTAAATTAATTACACTTAAAAAATTCAAAAAAGCAGAAAAATTAAAACAAGATGTCAAAATAAAAAATATAATTTAATATTTTTATATAAATACAAATTAACATTAAAAATATATCAAGTCCTTATCCGTCGACACTTACCCAGTCATTAGAGTCCGAAAACATAAGGCCAAACTCACCCCCTTAAAAATTAAGCCCTTTGAACTCCACTCTCTTAAAGCCCTTATCAAATCCGCCCTTACTCAACCCTCTCTTAGGCTCACTAAGCCCGGTCCTTGAGAAGCTCAGCCCGTTCCTTAAGGACGATGCCTAGCCAAGAGTATTTGTAGGGGTGTACAACAAACCCGTCTAATCCGTTCAACCTATCGACCTGATTTATTTTTTTGTCAGGTTGAAAAGTTATCGGGTTAGGTATGAGTTGTAATTTTAACATACCCAATTAATTGGGTTCTGTTATGAGTTTTCTTTTAGAAATCCGTCTAACCTGGACCCGATCATATAATCATATATCATATATATTATTTAAAATATTGTATATACAAGTTATTCATAATCAATAAAATAATCATTTAAGAATTGAAATTTTATATTATATTTTAATTTTTATCATGATTTTTTTCTTATATTTCTATTTTTAGATGTTATATATTATTTTCTTTATAATATTAATTATTTCTTATATTAATCTTTTATAAAATATGATAAATATTTTTTTAAATCTGCTCATAACTAATGAATTATGTAAAATTATCATTATTTTTTATTTTTTATTTTTTAATCCTTAAGTTATGATATCATTAATAAAATATATATAATCTAATATTAATAAAAAAATTATAATAGATTCTTTAATTCAAATATCAATTCATTTAACCCTCTATAATCCGTAAAAACTCACAAAATTCCATATTTATAAATTATATAGATTGGGCTAGATTATGGGTGAATTAGCTAAAGAAAATTTTACCGGTATAACCAAGTTGTGTTTAAGTTTTTATTAAAAAAATTATTATGTTGTCCGTTGTACACCCTTAGATATTTGACTGCCACCATTACCATGTAATGGTAATATTAGAGGTTTGATTTGGCAAATAAAAAATAATAGTAATAGTAATAATAATAGTAATTGTTGTTGTAAATAATTCTCAGATTTAATATTTATCGATTTTCAAAATAATTTCATATAAATTTAATAGTTTCCTTGAGATTGAAAATTATAGTTTAAAAACTAATATTGAAGAATAATTTATTTGAGTCATATTTCTTAGAGAATTCAAGAAGTTTTAGGTTAGATTTATAATATATAAAAGTAACCAAATTGTTCTTGAGATTAAAACAATGAAATTGAAGGTGTCAGGCTCAAACCGTTGCAACGATTATCATAACCGTTGTAATGGATTAAATTAATTTCAATACAAATCTGAGCCAAAAGTTTTATGAGCCTGATCAGTTCACAATCGTTGCAACGAATCCATAACCGTTATAGTGGATTATTTCGATACAAATTATGTTGTGTGCAGACTATAACCGTTGCAATGGTTATCATAACAGTTATAATGAAATAAATTATTTTATGTACAAAAATGATCCAAAAGTTATCAGATCGTATTTCTTCACAACTATTGTAACGAAACATGATTCCGTTATAACGAATAAATATTAATGAAATATAGATAAATTGATTGTTATAATTTGCACACAACCGTTACAATGGATGGACAATCGTTGCAACGAATGGACAACTGTTGCCATGAATATGGTGATTTCTTGCCAGATTAGTGTGACGACTATATAAGGAGATGATCTCTCCTTTTTTGGTAGGCGATTTTCTAAAAAAATTTCTTTCAGATCTAAATTGAACCTAGCCGTCATTACTCTATTGCTTAAAACCATTATAATCCTGTTACATAATCTTAAAAATATTTTGCTAGATCTTGAATCAAGTGAGATTAGTGAGTAGCTTAAGAGTTTTACTATATGAGAATACTCTCACTTTTCTTGTTTGTTGAATTGGTCGACGGTTATCCATTACTTGGTGTAAGGGATTGGAGGTTCGAAATTGTACGAATCATTCTTTTTAGTGACTCGACACAATCCGATAATTGGTGGTTGTGAGTCCCGAAAATATAGATTTTTCATTGCCGAACTCTGCTAAATATTATATTATCTCTTCCTTATCTCATTTTAATTTTAATTTTAATGTAGTTAGAATTTAATACTATAGTCCTATAGAAACACAGTAATAATAATGATGATGATGATATAGAAAGAATGCCTAGCACATGAACAATTTTAAGTTTAGGTATTTATAGTGGTTATGTAATGTTTATTTTTTTTATTTTTATGTGAAATTAATATTTTATAATTAATGAAATGCATATGACAAAGAATCAACCTCTTATCTGGTAGCCAATTTTTAATACATAAAGAATTTTAAATTTCTAAGCTATTCAAGTATACTTTTTCAGCACTATTTTTTATCATTGATTTGTTTAAATATTTTTATCTATTTAAATTCAATAATTTATATATATATTTTCTCTCTCCTCATTTAAAATAGATGGGCGTGATGTACTTGAGATAAAATTTAACTCTTAACACTATCCATTTTTTAATATTATTCTTTAAAGATTATTATTATTATTATTATTATTATATCCTTAGTATTTAAAAATAATTATGTCCAATATTTTCTTAATATGAATTTTTTTAATATATTTAAATTTTTTATATTTTTAATTATTGATTTAAAAACTATTTTGTTGGAACGAAGTCTGAGATGAAACCTAAGTTAAAGCTCTAATCAATTAATACTTGTACTTTGAGATACAATTAGAGAATTTCTCGTACATATTCAGAATTAAAAAAAATATACAACTTCTCTATAAGTTATTCTAAAAAAAAAAAAATTTGGGTGAGGTTCTAAGTAAAAAGTGGTAATAAGTGTTATGCAAACGGGTCGGTCCGGGTCAAATCCGGCCGGGTCACGGGCCATGGATCGGTCCACGATCCATCACGTTCCATATGGGATGGTTCTAGGCGAGCCAAATTCGGAAAAATCTAATCCTTTATACGGTCCGGTCCGGGAGGGTCCATGTTTTTTTTACAAATTTAAAAAATCACAAAAGGTTTTAAATTTTTTTTAGAAAATTATAAAATTTGGAAAATAAATTTATCATAATTTTTAACTAATTCAAATTTTTATTTTTAATTTTAATTTTTTAAAAATTGAATAATACTAAAAAATAAAAAAAAAAATCATAAAATTTCACATGGATCGTGGTCCGGTCTACGTGTCCGCACGGCTCACGGGCCGATCCGATGCACGGATCCGCACGAGTCGGTTTTGGATGAAAAGAGAACCAGACCACTGTTGAAACCGAATCATAGTAAAGATCGGATCAGACAAGACGAGATGAATTTTTTCAAAACTCTAACGGCAATGCATACTAATTTATAAATTTTTATTATTTAAACCCCAGTTCTGTGTCTAAAGTGGTGTGCAAAATCCGTTCGTGCACTCAGGTAGTCTGAAGGCACATGTATCAATGTCTCCCCATTTTGCCCTTCAATAAATATGATCTCGTTAACACGACAAAGAAAAGATTCCCGACATAGATTTGTAATTTGTATTAGTACGATTACGACGTTATTTTAATTTCACAAAAGAATTAATGTAGAGAGTAGGAAAGGAATGGATTTTTAATTATAGTATTTGACCAGATAATTAGAACAAAGGATCTTCACATTTGACGTAATTTGCTTGTATTATTTAAATCGATTGATAGATTGAATCCAATTGGTGTTATTTAAAACAATAAGAATTGTATAATTTAGAATATGCAACATTCACACAACTTCATTAGATATGCGATCATCATTTTATTAATTTTTTTTTATGCTTTGTCGGACGAAAATCATGTGTTATATTAAAATGTGGCGTAGCTCCCCCCCCCCCCTGTGTTGGTTAAAAAGACTAGAGAGAAACAAGCATCATGAAATCATGCATGATAAAGATAAAATATTTTTATACATGAAAGTGCATATCAAAATAGATTTACGGATAAATGTCCAAAACTTTTGTACATCCCATTGATCCAATAGTTTGAATTACTTCGTTACGATCTTCAACTCCTCACCTCCTCTGCGACCCTTAAAAGTACGAGAATAATCAAGATCGGATGACTTGAAACCTGAATCCAAAATATCTCAAATCTGATACATGTTTTTGCACAACTCAAACTGATCCGAAATTCGAAAAAGACATATTTTTTAAATATGATTCATGACCAGAAATTAAAAAAAAAAATCATCGATCTGAAATATGATCTATGACCCGATATTTTTTTTAAAAAAAATATTTATTTTATTTTATTTAAACTTAAAAAATAAAAAATATATTAATGTAAAAAATTCAAGAACTAGTTTAGATTTTTTAAATTTAGAGATCAATTTTTTGTTTTATTATGATTAAAATTATAATGATGATCATTATATGATTGATCAATCTTTTATATTTTTTTTTCTATTTTGTTCCATTTAATATTTAATATTTATTTATTTAATTAATAATTTACCTTCTTTTTTATCTAATTTAGAATCAGATTTTTATTTAAAAATTAACGTTAGATATTTATCATTTTTTAAAATGTAGTTGGAATAATAAAATGTTAGATATGATGTTGTGTATTAATAATAATATGAAGTTAAAAATCATAAGAGAAAAATTATAAAATATATCATATTAGTTGATATTACAGTATAATCATACATGAAAAAATAGATTCTCAAAACTTAAAATGCGTTTTTGAAGTTTGAGATGAGTTTTTTTGGCCCCCAAAAGTTATTTGAAGTTTAAGATGAGTTTTTTTGGCCCCCAAAAGTTATTATAATAACGAGAGTGGTTAACCTTGTAGATCTCATTATGAGATTTTTCTAACCGCGTTGCACGCCTCGATTAGAGTTTTATATCAAAATTTATGGTCATTTGAAGATGAGGTACTCAGATTCGACTTTGTCTTCCGATCTCATCTCTTTTCATTCGGTTAGGAGTGTCGGATGAAATAGGAATATTATGGAATAATTAAACATAATAAATAACTAAAAACTATTAAAAATAATAAAAAATAATAAATAAATCATTAAATAGCAAAAAATATTAATTAATCAAACGATGATCATCATTATAATTTTAAACATAACAAAACATAAATGAATGATTAATAATCCAATGTTCGTTAATAAAATATTAAATAGAATAAAATAGAAAAAAAAAACAAATCATACAACGATCATCATTTTAATTTTAAAATAGAAAAACAAAAAAACATAAAAAAAATGTTGAACCAAGTTTTAAATTTGAGTCTGACTATGAACATTAAAAATGAAGCAATCATAGCAGTTTCAGCACTTTATTTTTTTATTTACTAAAAAAAACTAAATTTATTTGTTGTATTTTAAAGTTTAAGGACCAATTTAATTTTTCTGAAGTAGTTTAAAGACCGACTTAGTATTTTTTAAAAAGTTAAATGATTTACTTGATATAATTAAAAAATTTAGAACTAACTTAGTTTTTTTTTATAAAATTTCAGAGACCAAATGACGAATTTTCTCTTTTAAAAAAAAATTCTATTATACATCTATCTTTTATGGTACATCAAATTATGATGTACTTTCACTTTGAGAAATATTATCTAATTGAAAAAAATAAAATTATAGATTTATTTTTGATAACTTAGATAAAATGTATATCAATTTTAAAATATTTTACGATTTGATTTGTCGTTTATCACAAAGTAATTGAATATTCATGAACAAGAAAATCAGCCTAATTGAATATCAATTTCACTGGCTCTAACGATGAGCCTAAATCACAAGAAAATCACCGAATTTGCTTATTTTTTTTTTTTGTATAAATTTTGCTTATAAGAAGAAAAAAACGGTTCGTGATTCACGATTCATGAACAAAGAACAAAGAACAAAGAGAAGGATCGATGGATGTGCAATGGAGCGCGCATGCATGAGGTCAATTGCTCGACCATTTCGCAACTTCATTAATTTCCTGCTACATATGGACCCTACTTTTACATTTACATATAATTGAATTTACACTCTCTCTGCAAATCCTAGCCACTAATTAATGCCGTGCCATGTTTAATCTCTCTTTATCGTCATTTCTTTAATGCGCATGTATATTTTTTTCCCCAGAGAGGGTGAATGCACACCTCGACCTCGTGATGTGCATCACGATCTAATGCGATTTTACGTCATAGTCCCCCACGAGGAGACAAACCTCCAAATTGATCATACCATAAAGCAAGATGATTGATTCTATCTGTAATTTCTATATGTGAGGAAATTAAATTATTTACTGACATGTAGCAATAGTAACATTCACGGGCTCAGACTACATCCGTTTTATAACGATTATTGCTCAATTTCGGTTTTAAAAATATCAGCACATTACTAAAATATTGAAAACGTTTTTCAACAGAAATTACATCAAAAGTTAATTACGTTAGGCAATTGTTAATCTATATATATTCAGGAGTGATGCCGGATTTTGGTCAGGGAGGCAATTATCGGATTATAATAGTTTATCGGATTCAAACTCATTAACTAATCAGGTACTAAATAAAAATAATAATAATTTAATATATATTCTTACCTAATAAAAAAATATTAAAATAATAACATTTTATATATTAAAAATAACAACAAAATAAAGCTCAAAGTAATAGATAATCAAGTTGATGAAGAAAGTTTTCGTCTACATAACTTTATATTTTGATATCTTTGCATAATTATTTCATTATTCATGATAGTAAATATTTTTTTCTCAATAAAAATAATCAGACAATCTGGGGGGAGGCAAAAAAAATTTCCGAGGGGGGAGAGAAGAGGGGCAAATTACTGAAAAATATTATTTTTCAAAATTCAGAAGGACACGTGTCCCCTGTACCACTTTGGATCCGCCCTTGTATATATTACCCTGTTATACATATAAAATTATAAATAGAGTAAATTATACCAAATTCGTCTTTACAATGTTGTTCTGTGTGACTTCCCACACAGAACATTGTCTTTTTGCACTTGACCAAAGATTAGTTCTCAAATTTTCTAATATATTTTATATATTATTGATCATAAGTAGCAATAAGAATTTGAAACTTTGGGTTGTGAGACCATTTCAAAAATACAAGTGGAACAAAAATTGAAGTTACAATATAGCAGAAGCTCAAAAAAATTGTTTAATTTAAGCCAGTATGCTCAGAATATATATTTCATAAAAAGAAACTTTTGAATGCTATTTTGTACGTATTTATGCACGATGATGACTAATTTATGTAAGGGTGACATTAATTTCCAAGTTATCTAACGATTGATCACATACGTAAGAAAAAACTAGTCTTTTTTTTCTTTCTTTTTAACTTGATTAAATTATTGATGGGTTCTTAATGAGGTGGCTCGTGCCGGAGGAACACCTAAATTAATTAGTTACAATCTCCTGCAATATATATCAATGTTTAATTGACATTCAGAAAGAATCTTATAGAGGAGCAAATCAGAATTTGAACTTAAAAGGCCGAATTGTCAAGAACGAAAGAACAACAAGAAACACAACAAATTAATTAATCAAATAATCATCTTGACAAAAATATTAGATACTAAATAGATTCAAAATTATAACGCCATTAATATAACATAACAAAAGAAATAAAAATATAGTATATGCATAACAATTATTTCTCTAATAAAAGTTAAAACCTACATTTCTATTAATTTCAATTTAGCCATACAACTTCCTAACAAATCATACATATTAATATTTCATCGGAAGTAAACTTCTTAGCAATTTTCTTCTCAAGTGGATACTCTTCTAAGTGTGGTTGATATGGTTCTTTAATTATATAAAATCTGTGAAAGGGATTTCTTTCATTTTGAGAGTACTTCCAAATTTGATGGCGTTTACTTGGATCTCTCTCATACATTAAAGATTCAGCTCTAAGTTCATGTGCAATCATGTCTGACATAGCATGATTTTGTTCATGTCCTTGTGTTTTAGTAGAGTTTATAGATTATGTGTTGGGCTGAGACTTGGACTGAGAATTTGTACCAGTTTCGATTGATTTGAAAAAAACATTCAATTGTTTTCCGCTTCATAATTAAAATTAAGCTTCCAATCTATTCAACAACAAAAAAATACATGTAAATAATATCATACCATAAGGCCACGCATGCGATGATGTCAAAATAAAATAAAAAACATTCTTAAAATATGATATACTGGTAAACAATATTTTAACAATCAACTGAAACATGAATATAATAATTCAGAAATCATAACCAAAATTTGAAAAAATGAAAAGTTTCAAATTTTCGGTCATTATAATTCTTTACCAGGGAAATAGGAATGGTTCTGTAAAGGAAATCAGAAATATGCAAGAGGAAACCAGAGAGAAAAGACAGTTTTTTTGTTATAATTATTTAAATAATCTTAATTTTAAAAATAAGAGTGATAAAAATAAAAAATTTAAGAATATGAATCGCAGCGCGTCACTGCCAGTGGCATGTTGCAAAAACGCCACTAAAAGACGTCAGTGGGAGTGACGTTTTTCCCACTAACATCCGGATCAGTCAGCAATGCACGCAACTCTAAGTTTAAAAAAATCGAAAGAGGTCACTGGGATTAACGTGTTTATATAGCGTCACTGACATTGACGCATTTACACAACGCCACTGACAGTGACTCACTGCCATTCGAATTCTTAAAATTTTGATTTTATCACTCTTATTATTAAAATTAGAATTATTTAAATAATTATTATAAAAAAGAACTGGAGAAAAGAGGATATGAATCGTCTAGAATCTGATTGGTGAAGACATCCGTGTATTTTGGAAGTTTCAAAGCCCATCTATCATAATTAATAAGTGTGCAGCCCATTACCCATATGTTTAATTCATATTACACGATAGAAAGATTAAGGAGGGGGCAACTGAAATATTTAATTGAAATACAAATACTTCGTCACTCTCTCTAATGTTTTGCGTAAAAATTAGAGGGGAAGGGGGTCTGGCCCCTGTCCTTACACATTGTGCTTTCTATATTATTTTTTTTTGCAAAAATAATTATTTTTTTGCAATTGGGTTGGGATCCCTTGACAATGCGTTATTTTTGATAATTTTAGCAATGAGCTTTTAAATAGATATTAAAAATAAATAAAAATTATAAATATGTTATTTTACTTATAGATTGGTAGCATTTTAAATTTCATATATTTTTTTTGACAGTTTATCAAAGACAGCTAAATTAAAACCTTTATAAATTATATAAAATTTGATATGCTATCAAATGATAATAAAATTATATGAAATTTGAAATGCTATCAATCTATAAGTAAGTAATATATCTATATTTTTTTTATTTATTTTTATGATCTTTGATATTTATTTAAAAATTTATTGTCAAAATTGTCAAAATAATCCATTATCAAGGGATCCCTCCCCTTCGCAATTATCGTTTGTTTGCTAGAGAATGAGAAACATATTGTAAATAACATACATAACTGTGTACTCCTCTGTGCACTAAAATTAATTTTTAGTATATTGCATAACACATCATTAAACTAATATAAAAAAGTGAACTTAAAACTGTCTCAAATAATTTGTTTCCCGCACAAGCTAGTACCAAATCATCACGACTTTCTTTTCGAGAAGAAATCACCAAACAAAAATTACATCTAACAGAGGCATCATAGCAGGACTCCTTTGACCATGATAAATATTAAATCCCAAAAATCTCGAAATAATGGCAGCTATAGCACATTTTCTGAACATTTCACATAACTATGATTCCTTTAATTGGAGCTTATACATAAAACAAAATTATTAACAAACTAAAAGTGTCAACTATTTCACATAGCAATCCAAAATATAGGGGCCGATTTTGATTGGACTGACATGACATTTGTTGATGAGATAATTAATTTGGGATGCAGTAAAATATGCAGAAAAAGTTCTAAAAATACCAAAGATGATAAACATGCGCACCAAGCATACACACGTACAAGCAGTTTGAACAGGAAATATATAATAATTAATATCTTTTATGAAGATTACAATGCAAAAGGTATGTCTGTGCGTTTACCTCTCATATATCTATATATTCCATGTATATATTGACAGCAGCACTGATTCCTTGCATTTTTAATCTGAAAAATGCTTACCCAAAGAAGGAAAAATAAAGATAAAAACTGGCACGACACTAGAGAGGAAGAGAGAGGAAGAGAGAGAGAGAGAGTCTCGAGTCAATCCATGGCGAATTAAGACTACCTCACCATGCCCGAAATAACCCCAAAAAATGCAATTACTTCCTCCTACCCCCACCCCCATTTTCCAATCAGAAGTGACTCCTTTCCATGCCATCTCTTGACTTTCAACTCGATTGCCTCAACATTTATTCCTGCAACAACCTCTCCTATTAGAATAATCACCTCACTTATTATACCCAGCCTTCCGCCTGCATGCTTCACTTCCCTACAATACCTCCTTCCTGGTTCCTGCACCTGCATGGATTTACATTTTTTTCTCCCTTGTCAGAGAACAGATAAACCAATCAATCCATTATTGCCATGACCCTTCAAAATGCTACCAATTTAATTTGACATTACTATTTTAGTTATATGTGTGAACTTGGAAAACACTAATTTCATGCTTCAAAACTATATTTTTGCAATTCACAAAACAAATTATATTTATGAATTTGCCAGCTAGCTAGTTCATATCATCATCATGACTATAAATTAAATATTATATAACAGCAGTTTGAATCGAATTATATTTGTGAATTTGCTAGCTAGATCATATCATTATGTTAAAAGTTAGTTGTCTATATATATACTCACGCATAGTAAATTAATAATTAAATTAATATCTAATTAACTAATTACTGTTTGGATATCATCCGATCAGTGATTACAGTTGCATTTTACTTTTACGGATAAAAGGTGCAATGAAAGGCAAACAGTGAAAGAAACAAGGAGAGGATCCGGACGACTGTTGACCCACCCCCCTTCCTCTCCA
Organism: Schoenoplectus tabernaemontani; assembly: GCA_037127355.1. Taxonomy (NCBI): domain Eukaryota; kingdom Viridiplantae; phylum Streptophyta; class Magnoliopsida; order Poales; family Cyperaceae; genus Schoenoplectus; species Schoenoplectus tabernaemontani. The sequence goes on along the minus strand of CM073742.1, from coordinate 24,003,150 downwards.
TTTATTGCATCAAAGGTTCTAGTTTGGACTAGAGTGCTCTTCTCTCCCCCCCCTCTCTCTCAAGATGGATAAAAGCCAAACATGAGAAAAGGTGGCAGGGAAAAGATAAAGATAGATATAGAAGACTGATCCATGTCATTTACTTCTCAATTGACTGTAAGGCTTTCTCCTACCTCTTCAAAACAAAGCACTACAAAACAAAAATTTCTGAGCTTTCTTTCCTTTCTCATGTTAGTTCAGACCAACTCAGGCCAAATCTATTAAACCTTAGATTCCAAAAGTATCATATATATGAGATCTTCTTTTTTTATCTTACCTAGGTGCCTGGTTGCCTATATTTAGGTAAAGATAATAGTTTGTCTGTCATGTTAGCTTGTTTGCAAACCCTAACCAGAAATGGGAAATGAATTTTTCCAAACAGAGATTTAATTTGATCAAAGGAAAATATTTTTAATTTTTGCTGTTGGAATTAACTAAAGAAATTGAGCTTTCAGAGATTAGAATCAATGGTATTGAGAAACTAATATTATGTTTCTGTTCCTGAACCAGATTTTCTCCTCTCTATTCTACCAGTATATCTACTAAACCTTTTCTGTTGCTTAATTCCTTCGTTTTTGGTTGCAATCCCTAGGTCTCTCTATCTCTCTCCTGCCTGGTTCTGTGTGCATTGAATTTAAGTCCTCCTGCACACACAAAATTAAATTAAATTAGTTTTTTCCTTCTCCTATCTTTTTCTCTCTCGTTTTCTTTCTGAGAATAAAAAAGTACTGAAATAGGCCAGGCAGATGGGGCTTTCCATGTTTTCTTGCTTAGTATACGAGGGAATTCCAGTGTACTTTTCTTCTTCCCCTTTAATGCTCTCTTTGGCAAAAGTATGGCTGAGTAAAGACTAAAGAGTACTTCAGTCTTTCTTCTCTCTCTATTTCTTGACAGGAGTTTCTTGTTGTATTCTGCTTGTGCTCTCTTTTTTCTTTTGGTGAAAAATGTCTTTGTTACTATCAGTTGAATCTTGAAAAGTGAAAGGGAATTGTACTCATTTCAAGTGTTCCTTACTGCCTTACTTCCAGTGTTCAACAAAAAAAAAATATTAACCATGGCATTAATTGTGTAAGAATTTGCATGTACAGGGGTAGGTTGCTCGGAGCATATATAATATAACAAGTTGGAGGGCATAGTTCTTCCTATCTTGCTTTCACGAGAAGATAAACATCCAATCTCTCTCTAACCATCATTGCACCATATATAATCTTCCAAAGAAGAAACCAAAACAAGAAGAGACTGAGAGAAGGATATGGCTTCATCCAACAGACACTGGCCAAGCATGTTCAAGTCCAAGCCATGCAACCAACCATGGCATGATATCAGCACTCCACCTCCATTGTCAAGCACTTGCCAGAAATCCCCCTACACTTCAGGTAAGTGTTCAATATGCATATAGTAAATTACGAATTTCAAGGAATTTTCGCTAAAAAGAATGTACATCCAAGTTTAACTTTATCTCATTCTTTTTATTTGTTTCTATTGATAATTATACTGATTCCTTCCAAAAGAAACAGTAGCATAGCTACCTTCTGAATTTCTATCATTCATGTCAGAAGACTCAGAAACATGCTTTGTCAACATAATTAAGCTAACTCCGCACCTACTTTAGACGATACTTGACCTATATGAGTTGCTGTTTTAATATCACATAGTGAAATGACATCGACTATTTTGCACGTACTAAAGAAAACTACCCACTAATATAAGGTCTGTAGCAAAACAAAAAAAAATGTACATCCAAAATATCTCCATGAGAGAGAGAGATTAAAAATATGATGAAGTGCTCTTCTAGGGTTAACTTCTTTTAAAGTTCTCAAGATTTATAGAAAATTTTGTCCCCATCCTACCCTAAGACAATAGTTACATCCCCATAATTAAGTATAGTTTACTAAAATCAGAATGAACATACATATAAAATATGATATTATATGATCTGAAATGCTAATTTATATTTTAAGTGCGGTCAACAAAAATTTGCAGCCGGATGTGAGGAGCGGACCCCTGAACCGAAACCACGGTGGAACCCAAAACCCGAGCAAATCCGGATCCTGGAAGCAATCTTCAATTCGGGTATGGTAAACCCACCCCGTGAAGAGATCCGCAAGATACGCATCCAGCTCCAGCAGTATGGCCAAGTAGGTGATGCAAATGTGTTCTACTGGTTCCAAAACCGCAAATCTCGAACCAAAAACAAACACCGCCACCTCCAATCATCCCGAGCCAACACTCGTCTTTCAACGGGAGGCACAAACATTAATGTCATTCCAACTACTGGGATAGCCACACCAAATATCGGCATTCTTGCCAATCTCAATCCTTCTAGCAACTCCAATTGTATGACCTCTCCGTCAACTAACGTGACAATGCCAATCACCATGACAACACAGACCTCTTCTTCCTCTTCCTCTGAAAGGTCATCTGGCTCAAGCAAACCCTTAAAACCCGCGCATGTGGTGATGAGCGCTCCCGAATCAGTTAACATGTATAACAACTTTCACAGTACAATGGAGCTCTCAAGTCTTCCCGAGGCATTCCTCTTTCAAAACGCAAATGGGTACTGTTTTTCCATACCGGAGTTTACTGGTGTGATAACTGCACCTACAGACCAAGTTACCAGTGTTGGATTAGGACTATGGAACGAGCCGATGGGGAACAGCGGTGCTGCCACTGGTGCTGAAGAGGTGGGGGTTAAACGTAAGAACAATGCCGATGAGTTGCCTCATGGTTTTGGTTTAACTAATGAGCTAGTTAACTATGAGGCTTACAAGGGTTTCTTTGCAAGAGATAATAATGGAGGAGAGATTGTGAAGATAGGGCTCCACCATGATTGTTGCTTTCAACCCATAGACCCTGTTGTTGCTTCTTCCGCTGCTGAAAGTGTAGTTACTGCAGCAATTCCAGCTGCAACTGGAGCTGCTGGTGTTAGCTGTGCTGCCACAACAGTGGTATCCTGTCCTGTCAATGTTATACAAGGTACGTGGATTTACTAGATTCAATGATATGGTTTCTCATGATATATATATATATATATATATACGCATGCATTCCTGTTTCATTTCTTTTATTTACATTTCTCTTCATTTTTAAAAGAGCGTTGCCTATTATCTCGCCAGTTATTTGTCTCGAGAAAACCCCGACAAGTATATTTTAACTGTAATTATTTATTTGTTAATTAAGAATGTACAAGTGTTAACTAATTAAGGTTATATCTTTTCTATACAGAAATTTTAACTTCTTATAGTTAATGCTTACATATTCTTTGTTGACAAATAAATTTTTTAAATAATTACAGTTAATAAATATGGACAGATTTCAGGGAGAAAAAATAACATTTACCATTTGAAAATTCTCTCCTTTACTTCTGTTCATGATCCTGTGTATGTGCGCAGTGCACATCAGTTTTCTAATTCTTCGTTTGTCCTTTCAAAATAATGAAAAACATATAAGAAAATTAGATGAACTGTATGCCATGAGGGAAATGTAGGCGTCTGCATGCCATCCACTACATATCCAACTATCCACCTGCTAAATATTTGAATTTATTAAGGGTTAAATTTAATAATAATTTTATTCAAAAATTTACTTTGTTAGGCTTAATGGTGATGACTAATTAATATATAAGGCATTAGTTTCTTGTATAATATATTGTTTTATACTTTGTATATTAGGATTGGGGGGGGGGGGGGGGCTGGATTGATCTCTACTATGTACTTAACCTAAAATAAGCCTGTAGCCTTGTAATCAATACTTGAAGTAAAATGGAATCTACAAAAGTTGATTTCAAAAAAAAAAAATCTATAAAAGTTTTTGAATTCTAATTACCAAATTGAATAATTTAATTTTTACAAAAAGTGTAAGATCATTCCATATAGAAAGCTAGCTATTCTTACTTCCTTTTTGTTGCATGTACTTGACAGTCAATTAATGTTCTGGTTCTTTCTTTTCCATCTTGTCTCCATGTTATGGTTCTCCCCTCCAATCAATCTTTCGATGAAATAACGTGTAACAAAGCTAGCTTCCAAGTGTGGCTTTAGGTGAAACCGTGAAAGGGCCAAAGGGAAAGGGGGTCAAAAAGTGGGTCCCACGAAGCGAAAGCGTAGGGTAAGAAAAGTCTTAGTAAAGAAAAACGACACGATGAGAGACAAGATAGATGTGAGATACCTGTTGTTTTGTTCCTTGTACTACCGACTGTACCTATATCTAATCAATGCATGAATGGTAGAGCTTATGACAAAACGATAATGTTGTTAGAAGTGAAGTCATGCACAGCGTCATATTTCAAACCTGCATAAAAATAAAATATTTGCTTTAGTGCAACTGTTAGTTAGTCTTCCATTTAATATTTTAGTTCGTCTTCCATTTAATTTTTTAAACTGATTTAGTTAATTCCAACGATACTATTTTTAATCATCGTGAAAATGTAATGATATCTACTTTGGACAATGTTGTCTCTCTTCATTTAGTGAAATGGAGGAGAGGGAGCAACACAAAATTAAAAGAGGTGATAATAAATGAGGGTTTGCTGAGTGGTCATGTCAATTATAGATTCACGAGGGGACGGTTTAACATTCTACATAGATGAAAAGACGGAGAAAGGACTGTAATGGTAGTGGTCAATTATCCCACACGCACGCTTACACACACACAAAACAGAAAGAAAGAAAAAAAAAAAACAAGAAATCAGGGGTGGCACCAGCAATGCAGACAGCAGTTATTCTGGTTTCATACCTCACACAGGCTCACACCATATACAATATTAGCTGGAACAGCATTTTTTAAGTCCGGTTCTGGCTCTGGTTCCATGACTCCATCCATTAGGTGGCTCTCTTACCAAGATTGGACGTGTGCACGGTTTTATTATTTAATAAATCAATTTCATATATATATATAAATTAAAGAGAAGGGATCTGGGTTATTTTGTTAATTTTGAAAATGGATCTCAAAATAAAAATGAAAAAAAAAGATTAAAATAAAAAATCTTATAGACATGTTCTTCTATTTATAGATTGATGGTGATTTAAATTTTATATAATTTCATTATTTTTTGTTAGCCCATCAAAAGAATAACAAAATATTATGTACTTTGTAATGTTTTTAATTTAATGGTCTTTGATGGATTATCAAATGATAATGAAATTATATGAAATTTAAATCACCATCAATGTATAAGTAGAAAAATATATTTATAAAAAAATTATTTTTAAAATATTTTCATATTTATTTAAGAATCTATTATCAAGATTGTCAAAATAACCATTGTCAGAGATCCCTTAAATGACTGACAAGTTATTATATATACATAATACAGGTACACTGTGCATGCAATATGGATCATAAAACAAAAATAATGTGCAAGTAAAAATGATTAAATAACCTTCTATTACTGGGGCTCTCTCAGAACTTGGGTTTCCACACACATAATGGCAGCATGCTTGCACCATTATGGTATGCGTTGTAATGTTCACATTAGGGTTTCCAGTTTTTTTTTGACTCGATAGCACTTCATGGTTTTACTGTACACAGTAAATGTTCCGTACTATTCGTGAATAAATTTTATAATCTTTAAAAGAAAGCTTTGCTTTTGGGAATTTACTTATCATGATTTTTGAACCATGTGCATCGGGCACTAGGAATTAATATGGATCATAAAACCAGTGGCGGATCTAGGATTTTGATTAGGGGGGGCAATTATCGGATTGTAATGGTTTATCGGGTTCAAATCCATTAACTAATCGGGTACTAAATAAAAAAAATTAATAATTTAATATATATACTTTACTAATAATTTTTTTATTAAATAATAACATTTTATATATTAAAATAATAATAAAATAAAACTCAAAGTAATAGATAATCAAGTTGATGAAGAAAGTTTTCGACTAAGGAACTTTATATTTTGATATCTTTGCATAATTATTTCATTATGCACGGTATTAAATATTTTTTCTCAATAAAAATAACCAGGACACAATTCGGGGGGGGGGCAAAAAAAATTTCCAGGGGGAGGGCACGTACCGAAAATCTAACTCGGGTCCGCCCTCGCATAAAACAGTTATATTTATAAATGTATGTAAGATCATATGTAACAAAAATGATCCTGCTTTAAGTAAAACTTTATAGATGTTTTTCAAATTATCATCATTTTTAATTAACATGACAGTGTTGTCAGTTGTTACTGCGTTATTTTTATCGCCCCTGCTTCGAGTTCGAAAGTTGCTAATTAATTTCTCATCTTGATTTAATTGCTTCGGAGTTTTAATTGTCCATTCAGACATAGCGCTATCATGAGACAAAACACTACAAATTAAGGAATGAAGTTTTGTATATGTAGCTTACTGCTATTGTAGACACCATGTAATATTAGTTTTAGGATTTTCATTTTGTTTCTAGTTACACCCTTCTGGTCTTTAGACAATTTCCATAGGTTAGCATTTTTTTTAATATATATACTTACTCTGTAATCTTTTTCTTATTTAATGAAAATTCAGTATGCTTTTCGCATACTATTCAAAAAAAAAATTGTCCATTCAGACCGTGTTTTCAATACGTTGTACTTATTTGCACGTGCAATTTAATTAGACATGAATCATCTATTAATTACATGCTCCATATACCTTTTTTTTGTTGTTGTAATGGTTTAGATAAGAGCAGTGCAGGAGGTGGAGGCATGGGGCGGTTGACAGTGTTTATCAATGGATTGGAATGCGAAGTGTCGACATCACCACTCAATGTAGTCTCAGCATTCGGTCCTAATGCCATCCTCTTGCACTCCTCAGGCATCCCAGTGACCACAGACGAATTCCACAACACTCTCCAGCCTCTCCAGCATGGCGCTTCTTACTATGTCGCTTCGGTATGAATTGCTCATTCTCGCTTTCTCTCATTCACTCAATGTATGCATCTGAAGAAAATTGCAACGTGGAACTATATATGATATATAGCCAGTATCCATCAAAATGGAAAATATATATATGCATGTACTTCATACATCTAAAACAGCTTTCTTTTCCTCTATATTGATTTGCAGGTTTAGTGGTGGCTCAAAGATAGCTAGCTACATATGGAATTGTCATCGCTTATGGTTTAAGTTTCTTTACGTAGTTTCTATTTCAAGTTTATCTTTTTTTATCGGAATGTACGAGCTGCATTGTATGCTCCATATAATTTAATTAACCGTAGTACCATGTTATCTTACTGGTATTAAACATATCAGGAGACCTTTCTTTGTTGATGTATCAACAATATTTCAAACATATATTAATTATTTATAGTACTTAAAGTAAGTTCTCAGTTTACATGCATATGCATAACTGTATTGAAAACTATATATCTTTGTTATAGTTATTTATCTCCAAATCCATACAGTATTTTTTTTTAGTTAACTATGTTCATAAGAAGATCCTGCATATATGTATGTCCATCCAGTTATAATTTTATTATAATTTTTCTTTGATAATTGTCAGTTGTTAATTCTTCAATTCTTTCAAAATTTAAAAATAAATTAAGTATTCGTTAGCATTTAATGTTTTATTCATATATGTGATGACAAAAATATATTTCTTGACATATATAAATTTACAACGTAATTAATTAAACATTGGATTGCAAACAGACATTAACTATTGCATTAAATAATTTTTATTCTTAAAAGTTAAATTATAATTTTTCTTACCACTCCTCAAAGATACATGAATGATAGATTACATGAAACAATAACTAAAACAGCGATTAATGTTGTGAATATGGAAATTAATTTGTAGAGGTTTGACAGGATGCTATTAATTAGTTACAAATATTTTGGTTTAAAATAGAATTATAAACCTGTCAGCAGACCAACCGGAAGGTTTTGCTTTCAGCCTTCATTAATTAATCTTGAGCCTTAATTTGTCTCATATTATTATTGTAAATAATCACTTCCTCCCAGAGGCCATAGCTCTCTTTATTCTTTCTTTCTTTATTTTATTTTATTTTATTTTATTTACTACTCAGTACGCTCCTCTCCATTCATTCCCCACTGCCGGTATCCCACAACTGGACAATCTTCTCTCTTTTCCTTTTACAAAAACGAAAAAAAAAAATTGAAGGTTCTCCTTTCATTACATTTACAAAGAATATAGAGACCTGGACCCCAGTTGATTATGGTTATGGGCCAAGACCCAACACCAATTGGAGCCTTCTCTTCCTCTCGGGTTATTTCAGACTTTGGAATTTGCGTAGCAATAAAACCGAAGATATTAGACACGGTACAACATTTTTTGTTGTGAGATGCTCACAAATAACAGGATGTGAGGATTACCACATGGCACATACCTTTAGGTTAATAATCACAGCTTTCAACTTGATGGTTCAAATTAACCTCTTAAAAGTCGGGATAAAATAATTTTATTCGTGCTTGTGTTGAGAAATAATATTATTAGCCTCAGAATATTATTCATCATTAGCAAACTTAGACAACAAAGCTAGCTTCCAAATTACTAGTTGTCAAGCTATAATTAGTACCTAGCTAGATTACAGCAATTAGAATGTAATTAGGAAACATATCCAATTTGTACGAAATAGAAAGTAGTCAAACGGCTAGTAGAGATATCCTCATGTAATGTAAACCAATATATAAACCCATGTACAGAAACAATAACAATTCAATTGGTTTTATCATCTTATTGTTCTATTTCAAATTTCAACATGGTATCAGAGCAGGTTAATTCCTGACTCCAGAAACACAAATTTTATTGCAGCTAACGAGTCCCGCAGACAATACTACAAACATCACAAAGCTCTCAAAATTCAGCACTAATTTCCTCAGCTAATAACTTGACGAGCTATTTGTGCTTTTCATCTATCATCATAGAGCAATTGAACAAAGAGAGGGCAACCCGATTTTACATCAAGTAAGTATCTGCTCTTACCAGAAAACACCTGACAAAAACCAGCAAAATTCTGACAAAAATTAGCAAGATCCGTATCACTACTCATAAAACATGTCACAGGGTGATAACACCAAACTTACAACCCTGATCCTCAATGGCAACAAGAACTATATTTTTTGGTCCAGATCAGTAACAATAGGCCTCGGTGGCAAAGGGAAACTCCACTTTGTCATTGGCACCAAACAAAGACCCAAACCAGAAAAAGCAAACGAGTTAATAGTTGCGTTCACAAGAAAGTTACTAAGCTATTCTCAAAATGAAATAAATCAACACATAAACCAAAGAATTGCCAAATCGAAGAATACGACACAAACGATCAAATGATCATGTCCTGGCTCCTCAGCATAATGGACCCAAAAATCTTAAATGTACTAATGTATTCCAAATCATCCAAAGAAATCTGGGACAAGGACAGAAAAAGGTACGGCCAAACCAAAAATTTTGCTCACAACTTTAGTCTCAAGCAAAAAATCTCAAAAATCAGACAAGGCAATCTCAGCAACAATGATCTCGTTACCGAAATCATGTCTAAATGGGAGGAACTTAACATATATCTTCCACCAACCTCAGACCCGAATAAAATCCAAAAAAGGACTGAGCAATACCTACTTTTACCTACCTGGGAGCCCTTGACCCCAGCTACGAAGCGATCCGATCTCAAATCTTGGCATCGGCCGAAATGCCAAGCTTTGACGATGTGGTTGCAAGAATCGAGCAAGAACAGTCCCGGCGGTCCCTCATGAACCCGCCTCAGGCCGAAACCACCGAAACCAAGCCTTCAAGACACTGCACACTCCTAACCCTAACCCGAGAGGACCGACCAAGACGAAGGAGAGTTGCAGTAGCCGACTGGTGCGATCACTGCAAGCGTGCAGGGCACAACCGAGAAGGCTGCTGGGTCCTCCACCCTCATCTTAGGCCGGTGCGCAACAAGGGAGGGTGGGGGTGGAAAATCGGAAAATTCAGTGGCTTGAACAAGAGGTCAGAATGGGGGAATGAAAGGATCGAAGCGACAGAGCCATCCGAATCGATAAACCCGAGGGGTCACCCGGGTCGCTTTGAGCACAGAGCCGAGCCATCCGAATCGATAAACCCGAGGGGTCACCCGGGTGAAGGATTATATATGGCGCCTACTGCACAGTTAGCCCAACTTATGAGTCAACTGAGCAGTTTATTACAACAACATGTTGCAGGTTCAGCTAAATCTTTTAATTTTTGTGGAATTTTCAAACTGTTGGAAAAATATGGTCCAAATTTTGCCAACTTTTGTCAAAATAAAAACAAGTAGATTGTAGACTCTGGTGCCACTGATCACATGACTTGCAACCCAAATCAATTGCAAAACTTTACCAAATTAAAAGAACCGCAATATGTGATTGTTGCTAATGGCAACAAAACTCAAATCTTTGAACTGGCACCACTAACTTCCTTAACGAAAATGTTAAAGATGTCTTGTACTTATCATATTTCAATTCAAATTTATTATCAGTTAGAAAAATAACCCAAGATCTAAACTGTGATGTCATTTTCTCACCAAATAAAGTGACATTTCAGGACCGAGTCATAGGGAAGAAGATTGGTGAGGGAATGTTTAAAAACGGTCTATATTATCTTGAAGACACTATCAATAAATGCTTTATTTCAATGAGTCTGTAGATCGTGACAAGTTACTACACTACATATTTGGCCATCCATGATCAAGTTTTAAATAAACTTTTCTGTTATAAATTAGAATCAAGGAATTGCGATATTTGTAAGCTTGCTAAACAAACTAGATTGTCATTTTCCTCTTCTACTAGCATATCAGAAAATTATTTTGATTTAATCCACTCTGATGTGTGGGGACCTGCTCCCATTGATTCCTATAATAATTTCAAGTATTTTGTCACTTTTATTGATGATTATTCTCAAACTACTTGGGTTTATGTTTTAAAAGCAAAAAACGAAGTATTCTCTTGCTTTCAAAAATTTTCAACTTCATTGTGAATCAGTATAATGCCAAATTAAAGATTTTTCGTTCAGATAATGGGATAGAATATGTCAATGAAAATTTTGTAGATTTTTTCAAACAAAAAGATATTTTACATCAAACCACATGTGTTAATACCCCCAACAAAATGGAGTCTCAGAAAGAAAAAAATCGTCATCTCCTAAAAGTCACTAGGACACTGCTTTTTCAAAACAATATTCCAAAGATTTATTGGTCAGATGCAGTATTAACATCAACTTATCTTATAAACAGATTACCAAACATGAAACTAAAAAATATGAGTCCCTTAGAAATTCTCAAAGGAAGGAAAATAGAGCTAGATCATATTAGAGTCTTTGGGTGTGCCTGTTTTGTACACGTAAAAAGAAATGACAAATTAGATAGAAATTTAGTCAAAACTATTTTTCTAGGATATTCTTCAGAAAAGAAAGGCTACAAATGTTATGATCCAACAAATCACAAACTTTACATCTCAAGGGATGTGTCGTTTCTTGAAAGTGAGCCATATTACAAACCAAATGTACCAGAAACCAATCAACCGACTATGTTACCTCCAAATATCTTTATGTTTCCTGAAATAACCAGTCAAGAATATGTTGAGAATATAGAAGAAGAACAGGTCGGTGAACCAATCTCTTCAGGGGGAGAATATGGAAGAGAATCAAATGATTCAAATGAAAAGCTTTCACAACCGACCCAAGAAGAAACAAGAAGAAGATCCACACGACAGACACAGACTCCTGCAAAATTGAGGGATTATGTATCCCATCATGTAACGTATCCAATTCAAAAATTTATCTATTATGAAAAGGTATCTCCTGAATATCGGTCTATTTGAGTAACATAATTAGTCAAACCGAACAAGTCAGTTTTGATGAAGCCAACTTGGATCCACTTTGGCGCAAGGCCATGAAAGAAGAACTTTATGCTTTGAAAAAAAATGACACATGGGACATCGTCAATCTACCAAAAGGAAAAAAAACCTGTAGGTTGTAAATGTGTATATAAGATTAAGTACAATAGTAATGATACAGAAGGTATAAAGGCTAGACTAGTGGTCAAGGGATTTACCCAAACTTATGGAATTGACTACCAAGAAACCTTTGCGCCAGTAGCTAAGATGAGTACAGTTAGAATCTTGTTATCAGTGGCTACCAACTTAGGATGAAAATTATTTCAAATGGATGTAAAAAATATATTTCTTCAAAGCAACCTGAAAGAAGAGGTCTATATGACTCTTCCTCCAGGTCACAAAAATACATCAGATCCATCATTGGTGTGTAAGCTAAGGAAGACAATTTATTGGCTAAAATAATCTCCAAGAGCATGGTATGCCAAACTAAACTCTTTTCTTCTAAAAAATAATTTCGTTAAAAGCACGGCTGATTATTCCATGTTCATTAACCATTCTGATAAATTAACCACAGTTATCCTTGTTTATGTAGATGACATTATCATCACGGAAAATGATAATGACGAAATTAAAAAGGTTAAACAATTATTGAAAAATGAGTTTGATATCAAGGATCTATGTACACTCTCATATTTTCTTGGAATAGAAATAACCCGCTCGAGTAAAGGATTATTCCTATCTCAAAGAAAATATGTCCTTGACTTGTTAAAGGAGACTGGTAAGCTAGGAGCCAAATCAGGTGGTACCCCAATAGAAACCAATATTAAACTTGGATCAGAAGATGGTTAACCATTACCTGATATAGGATAATATCAGAGGTTGGTAGGAAAATTGATATACCTTACAGTTACCAGACCGGATATTGCATTTGCAGTTAGTGTTGTAAGTCAATTTATGCACGCTCCACATACCAGTCACCTGAGTACCATTGATAGAATACTAAGATATCTCAAAGGTACCCCAGGTTAAGGAATCTGGATGAAGAAAAATGTTACTAACAATGTGGTTGGTTATTCTGATGCAGATTGGGCTGGAAGTTGTGACAGAAAATCAACCACAGGATTTTGTACGTTTGTAGGTGGAAATCTGGTGACATGGAAAAGCAAGAAGAAAAATGTTGTTGCTCGATCAAGCGCAGAGGCAGAATATCGAGCAATGACTTCCACAGTCAGCGAGCTTACTTGGATAAAACACTTACTTCACGACATGAAGATAGAGTGCAAGGGAGCTATGCAGATGTATTGTGACAATCAAGCAACAAGGCACATTGCATTCAATCCTATTTTTCATGAAAGAACGAAGCACATTGAAGTTGATTGCCATTTTGTTCGGGATAAAGTGCACTCGGGGGAAATTGAAACACCATTTGTGAGAAGCAAAGAGCAACTAGCAGACATTTTCACCAAAGTCCTAGACAAACCTACATTTAAAAGTATACTTAGCAAGTTGGGTTCAATAAATTTATTCGAGTCCAACTTGAGGGAGAGTGTTGAGAAATAATATTATTAGCCTCAGAATATTATTCATCATATGCAAACTTAGGCAACAAAGCTAGCTTCCAAATTAATAGCTGTCAAGCTATAATTAGTACCTAGCTAGATTACATCAATTAGAATGTAATTAGGCAACATATCCAATTTATACGAAATAGGAAGTAGCCAAACGGCTAGTAGAGATATCCTCATGTAATGTAAACCAATATATACACCTATGTACAGAAACAATAACAATTCAATTGATTTTATCATCTTATTGTTCTCTTTCAAATTTCAACACCTTGCTTTGACCTTCCTTTCATAGATATAGTTATTCCAATATATGCACAAAATTTATACGAAAAATAAATAAAAAATGTTTATCAAGTCATTTGCTATATAATAAATAATAAGAGCAAGATTTCTTAAGGAAAAATGTGGGAATAATTCAAAAATAATTTTATTTATGACATGACAAACAGACAATGATTTTCAATAACTTTAAAATAAGTTCTAAAAATTCTTCAAATAGAGAATGTTTAAACATATTATTGTTCTTATATATTCATTATGTTGCAAGTGCGTATAATTTAAGGATCGTTTCCATATTCCATTAATGATCATCAAATTTGGGACTTTGTAAATGTTATGTAATTTTTATAGAATATTAAATGCCATTCAAGTTACAAGAAATGTTAAACAAAATCAATCTAGATTTTTGAAAATATGTCAGTAGCTTTTTTTTTCCTGTTTTCACAAACTTTTGAATTTATTTGTAAAAATTGTCGAATTGATACTTTATCTGCAACCTAGCTATGAAGAATATTTTGAACACAAAAACCAAATAAAATTATCAAAGTCAAAACAATTATAAATGCCATGTGTCATATATTGATTGGCTATGTTCCATGTGAGCAGGAATTTTCTTCTCGTATGTGAGTTGGAGATTCCGGTTCCGAACATCAACATCTCCTTTTGATGAATAATTAATTAATTAATGTATGATTACGGTTTAGAAGCACCCCAACTAAAAGTCTACAAGGAAATGTAATCTAAGTTTTTTTTTGTGCCAAATAGATTTGGGTTAGCTTGCTGTCAACTGTCAAGTGTGAACTAACAAATTTGGGTGACTGGGTCTAGATCTAGACATGTGCAACACCAAAGTCCAGACGGAATTAGTCGTTGCTCACCATCTTTTTTTTTTAATTTCATCACTTGTCTTCGTACTTCCTACTTCCTGACAATAACAAGACACATCAAAGAAAAAAGAATACCATAAACAAAAACATAAAAAAGGCTACTAGGTGGTTTGTTAGAGATTTGAAAAATGGGGCGGGACGGAATGTATTTGAGCGGTTTAAAATTAAAATTTTTTGATCCGATTTGTGTTAGACCCCGCGGATATAACTCTTACGGGTCGGGACGGATGGGTCAAGGGGCGGTCCGGATGGGATGAGCCATTTTTTTTATTTCACAAAAAAAAATGAACCGCCAAAAACTCAAAAAAATTTCAGAAAAATTCAAAATAAATAGAAAATTTTCAAAAAAATAATATAAGTTTAAAAAAATTAATAATAATATTTTATATAAAATTTTTTTAACTAAATCTATTTTATTAATTCTAATTGTTTAAAAATAGAATAAAATTTGAAAAGTTTCAAATAATTCTAAAAAAATTCAGAAAAATATAAAAAAATTATATCATAATTTTTGAAATAATTAATTTAAACTAATTCAGTTTTATATATTTAATTACTAAATAATTGAATAATATTAAAACACCGTTCGCATCCTTAATATATCGATAATTTACCTTATAATTTTTAACCTTGCTCTTCGCACTGATTAAGACACCGCTCGCATTCTTAGTCATTTCATAAAAACGTCACCAAGGTACGTCATTGGTTTGGACAAGTGGTCTCTTCCTCTTTCCCACGGATTCAACTTCCCATTGGTGAAGGCGGTACACTTGTGTTTAGAGTTTCTGCCATAGAAGAGGACAGTGTCGGAACATGTGACGAGGGTTCTTCAATTATTTCATGTTGAGTAAATGTTTGTTGAGATTGAGGTTGAGGTTGATAGTTAAGATCTTGTGATAGGTAAGGTCCTTGAGGGTGAAGTGGGAGGTTATCATGGCAATGATAGACCGGTTCAGAAATATTTGCATTCGGGTGTAGATAATAATCTTCATACTAAACCGATGAAGAAAATCATCAACGGAAGGATTTATCATTTTTAGAAAAAAAAAAGTTACAAATATAAATGAATTAAAATTACAAATAAAATAAAACCATATTTTTTTATACGAGTGAGAGTGAGAGCAGATCATGGATGAGAGCGGGGCGGATTTAATGATTTCGTTTTCAATTTTTTTATACCTAGTCCTTTCTAGAAC
This sequence comes from Schoenoplectus tabernaemontani, assembly GCA_037127355.1. NCBI lineage: Eukaryota > Viridiplantae > Streptophyta > Magnoliopsida > Poales > Cyperaceae > Schoenoplectus > Schoenoplectus tabernaemontani. The sequence goes on along the minus strand of CM073742.1, from coordinate 23,987,408 downwards.
CGGACTATTAACGAGTCGGGTCTATCCCGGAACGGTCCGAAACGATGAGTAATGCGAATTTACACGAAGCAGATATATCCGTTCGGATTTTTTTAAAACTCTATTTGGTGTTATGTTCCAAATTTGCAATGACAGGCGCAGGCGCACTCAAGCACTACGCTGGGTAGGAAAAGAATATTCCATTAATAATATGAGAAAAATAATTGAATCGGATTGTGAATTGAGAAAAATAATTGATATATAGTTGTACGCGATAAAATGACTTGATGATAAAATCTATTTTATTTTATTTTTTTCTTTTTCATTTCAAATTCAACAACTTGCGCTCCCTAACCCTTTCTAATTTCTATCGACTAATATAAAATATAAATAATATAACAATGTATGTCTATACTCCGGGTTCATTCAAACTTGACGACACGTTTCGTAATTATGACCGTTTCCTCTCTCCTACTTGCAAAGTTCGTAGATTATTTCTATTTCGTACGATGTACTACCATACCAGTCATATCACTAAAAGCAGCTAATGCTATTGCTAATGCTAATGCTATTTCGTAATTACACGTATCCGCATGCTAATGCTATTGCTTCCTCCCCCTCCTTTAAGTTTTCTATACACCACAGAATTTTCTTTTTTCAAATCTAAAAAAATTCATAGACAACATCCCAATAATAACATGCACACCAGTGAATTAAGGGGTTTCTTGAACTAAACTCCAAATTTTACAATCTCAGGCTACAAAATTTCTATATCCATGGCGAAAATATTTTAAATTGTATTCATATATAGTCCGATTATGATACCGAATTTGAATCAAGATGAAATTGAACATCAATAGACAATTAGATGAACATAAATAATATTTTCAACCCAATAATTTCCATATTTTGAGCCAACATAGTTTAAAAAAATGACCTATATATTTTTTTTTCTAGATGGTACATGAAAAGGCTAGAATCAACCAATCGCATTGTATGCACAAAATTTTCTAAATGATTGGGAGACATCTTAAACGCTATAATACACCAAATAGGAAAATATGTAGATATGATAAAAATAAAGGTAATAGAGTGTGTGCGGCTTTATTACCAGCTCTCCCTATCATATTATCACCCATGGAAACTTGAATGTCATTATGGACCGCAGTCAATCCTACACTTCATAAGAATATCAACATAATACTGTTGGCTATGTTTTGAAACATTTGGAAAGAACGCAATCGTCGTTTATTTCAAAACAAAAGCCATACATTATTTCATCGGCTAGAAGACATCACAATGGACTTTAGATTATGGAGTAATTCATTAATTATAAGATAAGATGGAATAGTGTAATCAGTTTTATGTACATTCTATTCCCTCCTTCCTTTGTACTTATCTCTATTTTTTTGGTTAATAAAATTCTCTAAGTAGTCTAAGTAGGCAATTTGCTTGCTTACATAAAAAGAAGAAGAATGAAAGGAAATGCAGTGAGAAAATTTGAGAAAATAAGAAAATGCAGTGCTGATATGAAACTATATTGGACTGCTTGATAAGCACTATGTTATTGTTGTATTGTGTTATGCCAGCACTATTGGAAAGTTTGACCAAATCAAAGTGGCGACCTGATAAGACTAAGACACTCAGGGTCAGGGATGGATAATGTATTGATGTTCATCTTCTTTTGGGTGGAAGAGTGTGCACATTGGGTAGCCCAATCAAAATCCCTTTAAAATTGGCGTTACATACATTTTAATACATGAACCAGGTCCATGCCAAGCATTTATCCCTGTCTAAAAACAGCAGACGTTCATCCCACCTCTCCTCCTCCTTTCTCCCTCTTTGATCTTTTTCCCTCTCTTTGCAAATTGGATACGCACGGATTCAAGCGGAGAAAAAAGGAAAAAGAAAATAAGCGATTAGAGAGGTAGATTATGGCGTATAGAGGAGACGAAGATTACGATTATCTGTTCAAGGTGGTGCTCATAGGAGATTCGGGTGTGGGGAAGACAAATCTCTTGTCCCGCTTCTCTCGAAACGAATTCAGCCTCGAGTCCAGATCCACGATCGGGGTCGAGTTCGCCACGAGGAGCATAAAAGTTGATGATAAGGTCATCAAGGCTCAGGTTTGGGACACTGCTGGTCAGGAAAGGTATAATAATTTCTCTATCCATTTCTCTTTTATCTTATTTTTCAATTTACAACGAGATCAGATTATTTAATTTCATAATTTGATGCTAGCCCAGTGGCTCAAGGCATTTCATTTTCCTTGCAAAATTTGAATCGGTCTATGTATTCTCCATTGTTGTCAATTGAAATGTGGATTTCGCCATGAATCTGGATTTTCAGTACAAACAAACATCTGAAAACTTCTCGTGAAAGAAAATGGATCTATAAATAAAAATCACCTTTGTTTTCAAAACATAAGTTCCTGTCATCAATTGGATGCTATATTTTAGTTTGTTATTGTGTCCGGCATAGATAATCACCTATGCCGTTTGTTCGCTTATGTAAGCATTTCTACTCTAATGATTTCTCATATGTGTGTCAGATGATAGTTGTATATATAGATACATAGACACAGCATAACTGATGAAATTTTATTTCTTCTATTTATTAATTTCCATCTAGAAATTGTTTGGTTCAGCAACAACGATATATTAAACCAAAGTCAACAAACAATATCTTTCCAATCATATATGTCATAAGTGCATGACTTGAAACAGGGGTCACAATATTACAATTGCTGGAGCTTCATCTTAACATATTTTACTTGTGGATATGCTAAGCAAAAGTTGGAACTTCAATAAGCATTCTATAGTTTATTTTACCTGTTTAAAGAATTCAATCACTGGAATCCATTATATTTTCCACCTTTAAACCTGAGAGAAATTTGCCAGTAAAACTTGTATTTGCTTGAGGGATAAAATTCCTAAGGAGATTGGTTCACCTGATGTAGAAAGAACCGGCTTGTTCTTTAAGCAGGTTATCAGCATTTGTCTGGTTAATTGGATTAATTTGAGATGTATAAGACTTTCGATTTGTTATTAATTTATGATGTTCTATATTAGGAGAGTTTGTTATGATATTTTTGTCAGTAGTTACTTTAAATTGCTTAAACTTCTTTCCTATCTAAAACAGGTACCGTGCTATCACAAGTGCATACTACCGTGGGGCAGTTGGTGCTCTTGTCGTCTATGATGTGACCCGCCACATCACTTTTGAGAATGTTGAGCGTTGGCTGAGGGAGCTACGGGACCACACCGAGCACAACATTGTTGTGATGTTGGTAGGCAACAAGGCTGACCTGCGTCACCTCCGTGCAGTCTCAGTCGAGGATGCAAAGCAATTTGCTGAGACACACAACACTTTCTTCATGGAGACATCAGCCCTGGAGGCATTGAATGTGGAAACAGCTTTCACCGAGGTACTTACACAAATATACCATGTAGTTAGCCGCAAGGCACTTGATATTGGTGTCGACCCATCAGCCCCACCAAAGGGTCAAACTATTAATGTAGGTACCAAGGATGAGGTGTCAGAGGTTAAGGCGGCCGGATGCTGTTCATCTTAGTTACGTTAAAATAATGTGAAATAGGGTAAATTTTACACTTTGTTTTGTTCTACATAATTCACTGTATTTTGTAAGAATCCTTTTGTCGGTGGGAAACAAATCTCCTTTTGTTGATGGGAAACAAATATGTTGAACAGGTCAATCGCAGTGTTATAGGATGCACATTTTGATATCTGTATCTAGTCAAAACGTAGAAACTTCTTTTTTCAGGTTTTCAAGGGTTACTTTTGAAATATTGTATGTATAAATTGTGAATGAGCATTTTTTATTTATTTTTGCGTCCAAAGATAGAATGCAATGGAATTCAAGATGGAATGATGTGGTGCTAGCAAAGAGCAACCTGATCTTTTTGTCTCTTGTAACTAAGATAATATTACCCAAAGTTTTTCAATGTAATTCATTAAAGTCCCAATTGTGTATTTTTGTTGAAAGAATTTGTCATATTAAAATACAGGATAGGACATATCTGCTTCAAATTTTCTCAAGTCATTATCATGGAATTACAAATTATCATGTATAAATTATCATGGAATTACAAATTTTCTCAAGTCAAATTTCGATATTTGTTTGATGAGCAATGTTGTAAACGCGTGCATTATATATTGTGATTGCATATGCTTGAGATCGTCAACATTTGAAAATTGGGATATTGTTGCTATTCATTTGAAAATCAAATTAAGATAAAAAAATATATATAATTTAAAGAGAGATATTTGTCAGTAGAAATAAATGTACGTCTACCTCGAAAGAGATTCAATACTATATGTGTTATAATCTGTACCCACTTAGAAATATGCTACCCGGCCCGTTAATCTTTATAGAGCGAAGGATCGAAAGAAGAAGGCCTGGGCCTTGGCCGTGGCCTATATATAGAGAGGTCCGATTGCAACTCTTTACTTGCACTCACTGAGCTGTGGCCACGGGCTGAAGCAGCCTACGAGCAAACAAGCAACCGCCTGACGATGGACCCAAAACTCAAAAGCCACAGCGAATTCGAAGCGGGTCCACGCTCTCCCTCTCCCTCTCCCTCTCCCTCTGCCACTGGAGCTCAGTCCAAGGCCGCCCGAGCTCCCATCCAATTGGGCTCGATATGACGAAGGCGACGACGACAACTCTGGCGCTGCCTCGGCGCCCGGCAGTGAGATCTTGGCACAGAGCAAAGGGGCTGATTATCGGTATCTGATCGACCAGGCGCGTTCTCAGTCCCAGCCAGTTGCTTCGTTCCCTGTTGAATTCACATTTGGTACCTTACCTTTATTTCATTGTTGATGATTATGGTGGCTCATCTAATTATGAGGTACCTGATCTGTCTGTGTTGGTCTTCTTGTTGCTGGACTCCATAGATTATTTAATTGAAAGTTTTGTTCCGTACATTGTTTTATTAGTTAGTCAAATTGATAGAATCCTAGTTTTTGTTGATGACATAGAACATAAATGGTATAATTGAGATACAGCAGGCCAACATTCGTAATGGAAGATAGTAATCTGCCAATTCTTTTGTTATTTGCTTCACACATCAAGTTAGTTTTGACCAACGTTTTGTGTTATCTGCCAGATGGTACCATAGTCTTTAAATTATTATACTGTTTCATTTTATGTGTAGACTATGTTTCTCCCAATGGATTTGAATGCACTTGCCACACAACACTCAAAACTCAAGATGTCACAGAGGCTTTTTCTGGAAGATAACGACTTATTTGGTGATGAAATGGTATTGTGCTAACTATTTTAACCTTTGTTCTTAGTGTATTGGTTGATGTAGGGTGTTGCATCCTGTGAAGAATTGTTTCAACGGTATACAATAATATTCTTTCTCTCTCTTTTCCGGAAGGAGCAAAATTCTTCAAGGATAAGCTAGTTCAGATACGACTTTTTTTTTTTTGCAATCATTGGTTGAGTTTAATACCAGCTGATCGGACAAGATATGTTTGGTTTGAGATTAATTCTTTATATATTAATTAAAATTTTCTATTTGAAATTATTTTCCAGCTTGTATCTGAACCAAAGGAAAACAGCCAGCAGCCAGACAGATCGGCAACATTAGATGACTGTGGCAATGCAGAGAGAACAAATGCTGTCTTCTAGTCATATATCTGTAGAAAAGATTCAATCTTTGACCTCTCCATCTGTACCCCCAATGGAGTCTGAGCTTGACAAACTTATTGACTCGTTTGAAGAAAACAAAATCTCAAGAGGATCAGAGAGTAATACAAATTCATCAATTGTTGTTTCAGATAAGAAAGTTGCTTCGTCTTTGGATGTTGTGCTAGATGACTTGCTTGCTGAGGCTTCTTTGTTAGATAATAATCAAACTTCGGATAGTGTTTCTTCTAAGAAAGAAAAAATGGAAGTTCTTGATGAATCGATTGATGATTTGTTGGGGCAATCTGTGGTTGGTGTCAAAAAATATAAGCAGATAGAATCGTCTGAGGACTTTTTGTCTAGCTCTGTGCCAGCAAAGCAAGTTGATGACTTTGATTCTTGGTTTGATTCATTATGAGCTTAGAGAAAAAAGAAAGTCTCTCTTTATCATTCTCTCTCTCGGTAGATAACAAGATGATATTTGGGGCAGTTCAAATATCTATCAGAGCTCTAATTCCAGGTTGTTGGAAAAGGTGGATGGATAAGGGTTATAGAAGCTGCAGCTAGTTTCGCTAAGAGAGACCAAATTGTTTATTGTACATCTTTTTCATAAACTTCTTCTAGCATGAAGCAAGCTACTGATGGCATCTCTACCTTGTACACTTTTTGAGAATTAATTCGTTTAATTTGTTGTTATGAGTTGGACACGGTATATTTATTCACTGACATCCCAGGAAACCAACTAATAAATGTAATAACAACTGATCTGCTGTTTTTTGCTAAAGCATCTGTATTGTACCTTTGACCTTAGTGTTTTAAATGTCAGAAAAATAAAATTTAAAATAGTAAACAAATTAGACGGCTTTAACTTCCGAAACAGATTCTTTTGGTCATCAGCCTAATTCGGTCGTTTTTCTTTTTTCCGAGTTTTGGTTTGTACATTTAGTCAAATTAGCTAACCAGCTTAACTATAACTAGGGGAAATATATAAATAAAAGAAGTGATGATAAAGTAAGTTGAGGCCTTGAGGATTGTTCATCATTTTTGTTATTTTCTTTTCAAGTGGCTGTTGCTATTTGTTCATCTAAAAAGCAAATTATTGTTTAGACTTCTGAAACATACATTTGAGGGCTACAGGTTACTTGTGTAATTCAGTAAAATATCGTGTGGGTATTGGGTAAGCGTCTGGGCCTCACAATTAATTGAAAGAGTTGAGCTGGGGTATTTTTGAATTGGAGGATTGAATCATTTTCTGTATTTATTTCATTATTTGTAAACATTTCTTAAATATTTTGAGTTGTATGTTTGATTATTTGTGGTTCGTTATCATAATTAATTTTTCATGAATATAATCATGCACATACACAAGAATATAATTATGCTGTTTTTTAGCCTTTCTTAATGACTCTGGAATTATAAAAAAAACTTTGAAATGTATACTATACGCCGGTTGGTATTTCTCAAATTTCAGTCGAATTTTAAAGATAAAAATAGCTATTCCAAAATTCATCTAGAACTTGGGAAATTTTAGTTCGATTATTTATTTTTTGTCAAGCACCAATGTTTTTCCCTCAACGTGCAAGGAACAAATTAGATGAAGAAACGTCTCCTTTTCCTCCCTTTTCTGTATTTTGTTTTTTTAAAAGAAAAAAACTGAGACAAGACAAGAAACATGAAGAAAAGAAGAGATCTAGAAAGACAGATATTTTGACTATGATGCAGCTCTCGTCAGTACCAGCAAGACCCATCAGGTCATCACACAAACAACTACGGAAAGTAAAACAAAACAAAGGAAAAAGTGTTAAATACATGAGCAGTTGAACACGCTGAGGCGTGGTGAATTGATGGGCAAATCAGAATCACAGGCGGCATATATGAACTTATGAAGTCATGCACCCCTGGCCCTGTCAATATTAATTAAGTCAATAATTCCACGCGATCACATGCGCACTGAGTAGTCACTCTTCTTCTTGAGACATTGACAATACAACTACGTACCATGGCGGTCATCTACTTGTGCCTTTTTTTTACCCTTTTTTGGGTAATTAGTGTAAGTGCACTTTTTTCCGGTGGTGAAACTGAAAAACAGCGTCTATTTCTTCTTTTTTACCTCATAATTATATTGAGTCAGTAAAACAGCTTGTCCAAAGATCAATTAATCATCTGTAAAATAGTTTAGAAAATTCATGGTTTAATATTACAGGAGGGATCACTTGACAATGTTTATTTTTGAAAATCTTAAAAAAAAGAAAAAAATATATAAATATGTTCATAGATTGATAGTGATTCAAATTTCATATAATTTCATTAATATTTGGTAGTCCATTATATATATGCAGTTATTACAATTTTCTTGATTAATTAATTTCTAATGGAAATTTCAACTACAAGTATTAAATGACGAGAATAACATTAATTGTAGGGGTGCAAATATATACTATTTTTTTCAATTTTATCCACACGACCCGATTCAAAAAATAATAAAAAATTTGACAAATAAGGATATGATTAGGCTATTACCTATTATATCCAATCTTTTAGTTATTATTCATCAATATTCAAAATTATCCGAAGGTATCCATATCCGAAGGTATTCATCAACAACAAAGCCTTTAATCCCAAATAAATTTATTTATTTGGGAAAAATCCATATCCAAATTTATGAAAAAAATATGAAATAAATTCCCATCGTACATTTTTATTAGATTTTTAATATACATTACAAATCTAATTCATTTTATATCTAATTTATTCTAATATATTATGTTCTTATTAATCATTGATAAATTTGATGTATTGATATAATGATCATTAGTATTTAGTTTTGATAATTAATATTTATTTTTATATTAAAGATTCTATCAAAATATAGTATGCAATTATAACGGGAAGGGATCACTTGACAATGACTATTTTTGTTAACTTTGAAAATAGATTTTTAAATAAATATGAAAAAAAGTTCTTAAAAAAATTATAGATATATTTTCTTATTTGTAGATTTATGGTGACTCAATGTGATATAATTTTAGAATCGGATGATAGCTCACCAAAGACTACTAAATTCAAGTCATTATAAATTACATAAAAATTTAATGATTTTTAATGGATCATCAAAGAATAATGAAATTACATAACATTTTAATCACTATTAATTTATTTATAAAAAAATAAAGTATTTATAAAAAAATCGTATTTATTTAAAATTCTTAAATTAAATTGTATGACAGTCCGGGAGGAAAAACAGAAAGTGCAAGTGGGTCCCGTCCGTCCAACTCGTTAAATAAAATAAGCTTTCAGTGTGAAGAATTGGCTGATGTCATCTGCGTGAAAATTACATCCCTACGTCATCTCCTCTGTAATAACTAATAAGTAATAACTCTTTTTTTCTCTTCTTTTTTACAATTTGAGTGATTTTAATGTATCTTTTTTTAAAAATAAATAAATAAATTTCAAATTAATAAATTAGCAACGGAGTCGTCGCCAATAACTCTTTTGTAATAGGAACTAATCTAAAAGAATAACTTTCTGTCTGTCAGTTCAAAATTTAGGAGAATTCTAAAAATAAATATGTATATCTCCGTGAGGACTAATAGGAGACTTAATTACGAGTCTCTCTAGTTGGTTGTTATCTCACTCATCTCAATATCTCATCAGGAATAAGTATAAGCAACTAAAAGTGCAGCAGCAATCATATTGATACACATACATACATTTATAATAAAAATAAAAAATAAAAATATATTACAAGGAAAAAGGACAGGGGACTGGTTGTGGGCCCAGCGAACAATCAAAACTGAAAAGCTTGAGCAGGGCAACGCAATGCAATACGTCATTCATGAGTAATTTATTAAGTAATTTATCATCATCCATTCACACGGCCACACCCACAACAACAACAGAATCACACCATTTTCGTATTTACTTCCCAATACCAAAACACCAGTAAATTAAGTACGGTAAAATAATCACACTTAATCTCGATCCCTCTTCCTACCTAATTTAATTAATTAATTAATTAATTTAGCAAATGCACGCTTATTATGACAAGAGTAAAAATGAAAACAAAACAAAACAAAACAAAAAGCAAGCGTCTTTTTATAAAATTAATCAGATTGATTAAAATTCACAGCCAGAGTGCGCCAGCCTCTTTTAAGATGGGTACAAGTTCGCCGGAAATATGAACTGCCATGAGCCGGTCAATAGGCCCGAGCAATTTCCCCCCAATAAAAACCACTGGGAACACCGCATCACCGGTGCCGGACACTTCTCTAGCGACCGCTGTCTCCTCCTCAGTCAACACCTCGTACACTGTCGGATTCACGCCTAGCCCCTGGAGCAACCGGCTGACGACATGGCTCATGCAGCATCCTTTTCTCCCGACGACAACCACCGGGTTGTCTTGAACTACCTGTCTGACGCCGCCAGATTGGCGCAGGGGAGGAGAGGTAGACAAGTCGGCCGGGTGGGGCCATGCGCGGGTGTTAGTGCGTGGAATTGCTTGGTGCATTTTCAAGATTCCGTTTAGTTTAGTTTTCCGTTGCACTGTACGTGCTTTGTTTTTGTGTTGGTTTGAGCTCTGTTTTGTTTTCCGATGGGGAATTAATTTATGAAGCGAAGGGAGGAGAGGAGAGGAGAGGAGAGGAAAGAGCGAGGTCGTATTATTATAGTATATAAAAGCGGAGGCGGATGACGTCATATGTGGTTGTGTTGTTGCCAGCAGTTGGACCCATTTCCAGTTCCGGGTTCCCCCACCAAAACAAAATGCATTTTCATTTTTCGATAAATAACGCCATTTCCACCATTTCAAACTTTCTTCCCGTAGATGACGTGGCGTCGCGTAAGCCTCTTGGCGGTTCACGTCCATCCCTCCCCTCCGCGCGATGTTCGCTCTTCTCCAGTCCACTAGAGTACTTCAATGGACTTCTCGATTAATCGGAAGCGTCTAAACCAGATCCAACAGTTTTGGGCGATCCTGATTTTTCTTTTCTTCGTCTTCGAGAATCGAGATGGACCAGATGGTAAGATAATGCAATATCTTTGGTACTAGAATAGGAGAGGATCTGAGGCTACGGAATCTCGGGTGCCTCGCTTGTCGCTATGCAGTCTTCTGATGTCATCCATTAGGCTGAGTGACTGTCTCTTATGTTTCGTCACCAACCACGAAACAGCTACGCGTGGCTCACACGTCCTCTCACTATTGGAGCAGACGGCTGTCTCGTGTTATGAGAGGATGGATAGGAAGCTGAAGCGGCGCCCACCGTCTGATCGGATTCAACAGCAGCCCGGTTACAGGACTCAGGGTTGGTGGAATTCAAATCCCCTGAGTATTCCACCTGCAAGGGCAACATCATCCCCCTAAAAAGCTATTGCACGCATCTAAAAGCTGCCCTCTACAGTATTTATTGAAATCTGTAAGTATAAATCTGCCCGCTCCAGTCACTTCACAAACTATCCATTTCCGGTTGTTGGGGGCGTGAGGCCCGCACTCACGATGGGTGAATTTGTCAGATTGTTTTGGTAAATAAAATATATATAAAAAAAGAAAATGATATGAGTATATTGATTTTTTGCACCTCCGAGTTGGATAGAGTTTTAAATTTGATCAAAAGGATGAAATTGAATTTGAAACTCGGTTCAGATTTTTTTTAAAATTTTATTTATTTATTATTTTTAATAGGTTTTAATAATTTATTTAAGTTATTTATTATCTTTAAATATTTATTTTTTAATTTTGTTTATTTTAAAATATTTATTTAATTAACTTGTTATGTGTAATTATATAATTACATTGACCAAATTTATTTTTTAATAAGTTTTATTAATTTATTTATTATGTTTAAATATTGATTTTTTGGTTTGTTTTTTAAATATTTATCTAATTATTTTATTATGTGAAACAATAATAAAAAATATAATGTTATAGTAATTAAAACATAATTTCAAATAATATTTTAAATATTATAACAATAATAAAAAAATAAATTATTCTCATAATTCTAACAATAAAATATTAATCTCACAATTCTAATAATAAAATATTAACACGAAGTACGTCAGTCCATATTATCACTACAACAAAAATGACCTTAGACAACACCCATTTAACAATGATTATATATCAAATTCATTGTTAAAATGATTCAGTGGCATCATTGTAATATTGAGAACTTTTTTTAACAATGATTTATAATAAAAACACATTATTACATTAATTATTGAATGAATGAATAATATATAATAACATTTGTTCTTATCTAATCAAGTTGGTTCTATTCATTCTTGACTCCATATGTCAATCTGACTTCATAAAGAACATTATGCTTTTTTTTAAAAAAAAATAAAAATTACCTTTAACAATGATTTTTAATTAATAACCGTTGTTAAAGTGTTCTTTAGCAATATTTATTAGTTAAAAATTATTGTTAAAGAGTCTTTTAGCAGTTATTTTTAACTAATAATTGTTGCTAGAGAATCATTTAACAACGGTTATTAGTTAAAAACCGTTACTATATTAAAAAAACCTAAATTAAAAAATAAATATTTATACGTAATAAACAAAATCAATAAACTATTAAAATCTATTAAAAATAATAAATAAATAAACAAAACAAAAAAATAATATAGACCGAGTTTCAAACTCGGTCCTAATCTTTCTGAATCAAATTTGAAACTCGATCCAGACTAGAGGTACAACAAATCAAGGTGCTCATATCATCTTTCTGAATTGAATTTTCTGTTGCTTGTTACTTATGCTGTGACGCCCGGATGGGAAGATTTGGTTTGATTTTGGGTCCCCGGAGGCAGAGGCGTTGCTTGCGTGGGGGTGGGGCCGTGGGGTAACTAAATAACTAATTAAATCCTGACGTCATTGTTGATAGCAACATGCGCTGGATCTTTCGTGCCACAATTATGTTATGTTATGTGTGTGTTGTCATGCGCACTGCAAAACCTTATCCCGCTATTCCCCCAACTGAAGAGTCAAAGAGTCAAGAGTCAAGGGCTCAAGGCAAGGCAGCTTCTACTATTATTAACTATTAAATCATCTCTTCTCGTTATATAACTTATATTATAGAATCTTTATGCTGGGAGTGGAAATCCTGAACATAAATTTAGCCACCAGGTGAGGGAATTATTTGTTTAATGCAAAAATGCAAGTACGCAAGTGGGAGGTCGAGTTGTGATGGAAAAAAAGAAGTTGCTGACATTTATGATTATGGAGGCTGCTTCTACGTCAAATCCAATGAGCATGAGCGTAACAAAAAGTTATATATATATATATATATATATATATATATATATATATATAAGAAGGGATTCAATTATCATCATTTTGATGCCACATCGGTGCTATTAAAATTAAATATCAAATAATAATTATTTAAATTCTTAAATAACAAAACTAATTGAACGAATATTTTATAAATATCATTTTATATATGTATATAAAAAGTTATATCATTTTAATATTATTTATATAGGCATCAAGCGTTAATAAAATCAACGGACCAAATTTTACAATTTAGACACATTACTTGATGGCTATTCAAATAAATTTTTATTTTTTTATTTTTCATATACATACAATTGAGATGATATAGAATACATCTAACGGTTCACATTTTTAAATTTATACATAAATAAATAAATAGGCACCATGGGCACCATGGGCACCAAAAAAATGATAATTGAATCTCTTCTCTCTCTCTATATATATATAGAGTCAGGGTGGATCCCGGATTTTGTTGAGTGGGACAATTATCGGATTGTAATAGTTTATCAGGTTCAAACTCATTAACTAATCGGGTACTAAATAAAAAAATAATAATAATATATATATATATATACTTCAATAATAATAATAATTATAATAATAATATTTTATATATTAAAATAACAATAAAATAAAGCTCAAAGTAATAGATAATTAAGTTGATGCAGAAAGTTTTCGTCTACGAAACTTTATATTTTGATATCTTTGCATAATTATTTTATTATGCATGATATTAAATATTTTATTCTCAATAAAAAATAATCAGACAATTCAGGAGGACAAAAAAAAATTTAATGAGGGGCAAATTACCAAAAGTATTATCGAAAATCACTATTTTTCAAAATCCAGGGGGGCACGTGCCCCCTGGTTCTATTTGGGTCCATCCCTGTATAGAGTAAAGACATCGTGAGTTTCACTCAAAAAGTATATCAAACCATCTCTAAAATTTAAGTTATGGTTTTTAATTTTTGAAAATGAACTCTAAAAAAATAATATATTCAATCTTTCAACATCATTTTAAAAAAATTAAAAATGATGACTTAAAAAGCTCAAAACACTTCAATTTTTTACATCCCACAAGAATTTAATGAGCATGATAAATTAAATTTTAAAAATGATTTGATATACTTTTTGAATTAAGCTCACGAAAAATCTCCGTGAGCTTAAGCTCATGAGTATCTTTACTATATATATATATATATATATATATATATATATATATATATATATATATATATATATCACAAATTAAGATCCTAATTTCACAATTTTTAAACATCTTATTTTGTATTTTGGTGTATGTGTTGGTCGACCTAACCCGAAAATCTTAGATAACTCGAGATTAAAGTGTCCAAGATCCGACTTGATCCAAACCCGGACTATCCGAAATCCAAAATGACCTAAAATCAGACTAGCATAAATCTGAACCGACCTGAACCCGAACAACCTGAAACCCAAGACAACTTGAAATTAGACGACTCGAAATCTGACCCGACCCGAACCCGAACGACACAAAACCCGAGATAACCCGAAATCAGACGACCTAAAAACTGACCTGACCCAATTTTAAAAGATTTAAATATAATTGAATAATCGTACTATATCCATGCATAATTTTTTTAATTTTATTATTTTTATTGTGTATTTTAATGATATTAACTGAAAAAGTTATAAAGTCTAACGACTCAAAATTCAGTCTGATCCAAAATTTAACCCAATTCGAAATAAAACATGATAAAAAAGAAGCCGACTCGACCCGGCCCGACTCAAAATTACCTGAAACATAAGACTACCCGATATCAGATGAGATGAAACCCGACCGACTTGGACCCGAATGACTCGAAGTCTGAAATGATCTCAACTCATAAAAACCCCAAACCAACCCGAAATGACACGAGACCCGAAAAAATCAATAGTGTTCAACCTAAAACCCGACTCGATCCGGACTGAATCGACCAGAACCCTACCCGTGACCTGACAAATTTTTTTGCTCAAAGTTACCTAACTAGATCTGTTCAAATCCAAACCCGACCCGACCCACCCGATTACCCCCTCTAACTTCCACCAACGCCACCACGTCGGTTCCTCACAAACTAATTAAAAAGTAAAGCTCCTATTTCAATGTATTTTCATAAAACACACACTGTAGATGACTCATCACTTATCACGCTACTTTATTTCTAATCTGCTGTATTGAATATATATTTTGACTAATTCCCTTTTTCTTTTCAAGGGAAAAAGTAATATGCTAAATAAAATTGTTGCAATACCAAACATAGCAAATTTAAAATTCGATCGATGATGAACTTAATTTGGTAAATCTTTCCCTAGTTGCTCTTTTTTTTTTTTTAAAAAAAAAAAATCATGTCGAGCAACAAAAAAAGGAAACAAATATTATATGTAATTATATTGGTTCGCGGAATTTTGAGACTTTTTGCATAGGCGAGGTAAAAAGGTAAAAATGTAATCGTTGTGGAATAGGACGTTGAGGAGGTGAAGATGTCCGATGAGGGTGGATACGAACAGATCGGATATTATTTTATTGTATCTGAATTTGAATTAGAATAATAACGGATACATAAATTTAATTACGGATATTTTCAGGAATACAAATATATTCAATTATCCGGATCCAAATATTTTTGAGACTTAGATATCAGGATAAAAAAATATTTTATATTGTTTAATTGGGTTTTAGATGTAGATTAGAAATCCAACTAAATTTCTACATAATTTGACCTTATATTTATTTTATTTATAGTTTTTTGGTACATTTTAATTAATATTTTACCTTTTTATATTTTTTTGGTGACTAATTTGTAATGACATTTGTTAACTAAATTACTAATAATATAATAATGATTAATAATTATTTTTTATAATATAATATTTTATAATTAGTGATGTACCATGAAAAATTATTATGTAATTATTCTCTCGATTATGTTGGTGATATTTTAACTTAATATCCAAAATATGTTCGTGTTCATTCATATTTATATTTGTGTATTATTCGATCTCTATTCATATCTGAAATATCTGTATTCGTATTTATATTAGAAAAATTAAATGAATATGGATATAATATTGTCTACTATCCGACCGTATATGATCTTCTTGCACCCCTAAATGAGGTGATGACACTATCACCAATTTATTGTTTGATTTATTAGAATTAAACCTATGAAAATCAGATTTGATTCCTCACAAATGAATCCGCATATGAATGCCTAAAATATATTCATTACTTTATTTAATCATATGAAATTTATTCCCTTCAAATTAAGATGTAGAGAAAGTGAACTCAATTTTAACACCTCTTCCTTTCCTTTCTCTCCCCTCCCTTCTCTTTTTATCTTTTTGGAGCACATCTTAAATATGCACTGAACGAATTCGAATGTGATCATTTGACTGAGAAGGCGCATATACTAAATATTAGAAAACAATAACAAATTATATAGCATTTAATAATGGCAAAACAGCCAGTAGATTGTGAAAGTGGATACTGTATCAGCATAAAATATGATGCAAGAAATGAGTAAAACTGTGAATTTATTGCTACATTTGATGTTTTTAAATTCAATCAGGTAAGACAAAATACTATAGCGGCAACATCTCATAGATTTTAATAACACTAATTTCAGAAATAAAAAATTATTATATTAAATTGAAAAATAATAATGCGCCATCACACATCCATACTAAATTTAAAAGGAATTTACTTGATTTGTAAACTAAATTAGAGCTAATATGTATGTTTATTTCAATTATATTTTTCTATTTTAAAAATTAAAATGTAATATTATACCGAAGTTAGAATAGAAATTGAGAATCGTTCTAAAATTTAAAATTACTTTTCGAAAGAATGCATTTATAAGTTTTGACCTTTTTGACATGACAATAAAAATCACAAGATGATATTAGATGTGTTTTTGGATTTGTAACTTGTTATATTGTATTGTCTTAAATGAAGAAGAAAATAAAATCCAAACTTTTCATTGAAGAGTGTTAGAGTAAGAAAAATAAAATATAAAATAATTCTCATTGATTATGAGTTGATAAATTTATCGAAAAATCTGCCACTTCCCGACATAACCACAAAATATACAATTATTCTCATTGATTATGAGGCTAAACACGGCTCATCATTGCCCCGATCCCAACTTATCCGACCCGCCTAACCCAAAATATACAATTATTAGAATCATTTTTACATATCTACAAAATAAAATAAATTATTGCTAAAATCCCTCAAAATATTTCTTTAATTGTTACTATAAAATTTGTACAATAACAGATTATTTTTTTATTAATTAAAATTTTATAAATGCACAAATTTTCATCACTACTACATTTTTCACAAATTCCGTACAATAACAAAATTTACTGGCGTTGTAAATGTAGAAAATAGAATGGATATATATTATAAAAATTTACCTTACTCAAGATTCAAAGTCAATTAGGAGGCGTCACCCACAAACTTTTAATTTTTTATCCCAGCGATTTTCGTTTAAAGTCAATTAGGGAAGGGATAACTTGACAATAGTTATCTTTACAATTTTGAAAATAAATTTTTAAATAAACACGAAAATAATTTTATGAATATATTTTTCTACTTATTTTTTTAAGAAAATATATAATATTATCTGTTTCATTAGATGAAATATTAAATACAAAATAAAAATAAAAATAATCCGAAAAATAACCGAATAAAACACGACAACCTACTATTATTCCTACTCCCCTCAATCAAACCCTGGTAGATCATACTCAGTAATTGTGCCGCTTCATAGAGCTGCCAGAGAGAACCATCTTGATAAACCAGTGTGCTCAATCTGGTAACGTCTCAGGCGAGACTCTTCCTCATTGTATGATCTATCAAAACTCGACACCCATACTACATCAACAAACTAACAAAAACCACATAACTAATTGTTGTAAATATCACAGCACAATCAACCACAAGAAACTCCAAACAGCATATCAACCAAATTAAAATCATCTCTGTATATCTCAAATGCAGCTAAAATTCTGACATCATCCAATCAGCATTGGTACAGGGCGCCAAAACTTAAAGAGGTATCATCTCCAGGTCTTCAGAGAGCCATATCCTGAGATTGTTTCCACTTTTTTCCCTTTGCACCTTGTTCAATATTGAAGCAAAGAGATAATTAAATAAATCATATTTTTAATAGGAGTACTGTCTTGCCTAAAGATTAATTCATTTATTATCTTTCAAATACACCAACAAATGGCACTAAGGACCACTAAAACTTCTCTTCAAAGTACCAAACAAAGACAGCAAAATTCATGACATCATCAAAATTGACTCAACAGTGATTTTTTTGATATTTGCCTATCCAAAATCAAATTTGCTTTGTCCAAGGACATGTGATACATAAATGGAACACAGTTTTATTCTCTTGACAAAACAAAAATTGCAAGCAGGGGCGGACTTAGCATTCGCCAGGGGGGGTCACTTGACCCTCTCTGGATTTTGAAAAATAGTGTTTTTAGGTTAATATTTTGTTAATCTGACCCACCTGGATTAAATTTCTGACCCCCCCTAGATTATCTGATTATTTTTCATTGAAAAAAAATATTTAATATCATGGATAATGAAAAATTATGTAAAATTTTTAAAATATGAAGTCTTGTAGAAGAAAATTTTCTTTATTGCTATGATTATTTATTATTTTAACTTTTATTTTTTATTATTTTTGATATATAAAGATATTATTTTAATATTTTTATTTAGTACCCGATTAGTTAATGGATTTAAATCCGATAAGCTATTGAATCCGATTATTGACCCCCCTGATCAAAATCCTGCATCCGCCCCTGATTGCAAGGGTCATCCCACCCTCTTTAGTGTAGATTATTTCTTGTTAAAATTCTATTACGACAAATTAACCACATGAACACTTTAATTTCAGAGAGATTGAGGTGTGTGTTTTACCTTTATAATTTATAATCCCTTATGTTATTTAGTTCGGTTACAAGCGCATGACCTATGTTGATATAGTAAGGGGTCGATCCGCAGGGACGGAGGTGATTACCATACTTATCCTACTCGTTCTTTAGATGTTCAAACGAATAAAAATGAGGGGTTTTGTTCAAGAGTGTTTGGGATAATTTAGATAAAGAACAGAAATCAATAAATAAATCATTTTGTGTTTTGGATTAAATAAAATAAGAGTTCCTAGGGATATATGTCGGTTCACTCGGATCTGGATCATACGTCACGTATATACGTCCTGTATGCTATCGTGTATGTTCCGTATGGACTCAGATAGGTCACAACTACTTCTAAGGGTTGATTTTTTCACTGGTTGCGCGAATCCTAATCGATCAGTACCTAGACAACAGATCTCAACTCTCGCATGTTGGTTTATTTGTGTAGTTGGTGGTCGGATAAGGTTCATAGATTCACATAAACATTCGATCTTGCATGTTGGCTTAGATCCCTCCGATTGAGTGTCGATTTTCTATAGGCGCACTTGATCTCTCGATCTGAGCGAGGTTCAAACTTTTGGACACAACCCTAATTACCTTCTCGAATCCCAGATCTAGCTATTGTACTTAGAAAAATCCTTGAAAAACTACTCGAATCTTAGCTGGTCAAACTTAGAGCTTGAGCTTGGTTCGAGACCTATCCTAACAGTTGATCAAGCAATCAAACAAGCATGATAATAATATTCAGCAAATCAAACACAACCATGAAATAGAGAAACCTTTAATAAAAAGCCATGATCTAAGTTTTACATCTCTATCCCCTAAGAACTAAAGTGTTTAGCCACTCACAGCGGCATATAAGAAAATAGTAGAGATACAAGGAGTATAAGTAAATAACATTATAGTAGAAGTTAACAGAAATGACAGAGATACAATAGAGAAATAAATCAAACTATGGATGATGCTCAGGGCCAGTCTTTTGATCCGGTTCTTGTCTCCTCTCATGAGCTTCGGGCCTCCGATCTCTCGAACGGCCGCTGGATTGGCCAGCGGGAAGGGTTTCGCAAAGGTACAAGAAGAATGTGGAGATTGTGTAAATAGTGGCCAATGTGAGAGTGCTTTTCCTCAAACCCTAGGCAGCTGGGGTGTAAATTTTTTTTTTTAATTTCCACCACCATTTAAGTAACAATGAAATGTTCATATCATGAAGATCAAGTACCCCTAAACTTTCTAACTTTTTGTATATACTTATCCATTTCCAACGAACAAGGGCAAACCTCCTCCTATCAGAAGTACTTTATCACAAAAATTTAAGTCTCATGCTATCCATTTTTTTTTTTCACTTTAACTGATAATTCATATAATGACAACGTATACAAAGGTGTGACAAAGAGTACAAAGTCTAGTAACGTGAGTCTGCCACCAATAAAACGTAAATAACCTTTTTAGTTTTACACTTTACTTTGAACTTTATCGATAATAGTTTGCCAATCATATAATTTCAATTTAGAATCAAATAAAGACACTCCTAAATATTGCAAAGGAAAGATAAAAAATTTAGAATCTATGATGCCGGCCAACCTTGAAGCCTCTAAATTGACCAAATTTATTGGAATCATTTTAGTTTTATTAAAATTAACTTTGATGCATGTTCTCGTGATCTCACTGAAAACTTGCAAATTAAATCTGCTTGAAGAAAAAAATTATTTATATGATAAGTTTACCATATGAAAATGGTTAAATTAACTGAAATTATTGGCACAGAGAGTAACAAAATTCTTTTGTTGACAAATTATCGTAATTCTTTTTCTTTCCCAAAGAAATCCAGTGTTGTTTCATATATGTTATCTAGAAGGATACTTTGGTGAAGCATTCCTAGTTTATCCAGTTGTATCATCAACGTTCTCATTTCTATTGCGGAACTTATCATTTTTTTTGGGATAAAATGTCTATCCTCACATATTCTAAATCATGTATGTAAAAATATGATAGAAAAAATAATTAAAAAATTAATAAATTTACTAATGAATAATTTATACTTCAAATGAGAATAAATTTTGATAGAAAATTCTGATTTGTACATTAAATATAATCTGAAAATATCATGAAAAGATCTAAATGTAAAATATAAAATTATATATAATTAAATTAAAAAGAGTGAATTTAACTCACGCTCTTTAAGTCTAAACTAAAAAGTATAGCTCGGTCAGTTATTATATATAAAAATTGAGATTTAAAAGGTATGAGTTAAACTCACGCTCTTAGTTAGATCATTTATGTAAATAACTTATATCTTAGAGTATTAATTTAGATTTATTAAATAATAAAGTTATTTAAGTAAAAATTTTGCCGGTTGAAGTGGATTCTCCATTGATCTCCTGTCCGGAGAACTGGACACGTCCAGCATCCCAAGCTAGGCTCCATCTTCACTTCTTCAGAGAAGATTTGGGAGCTCGGAAATAACTAAAATTGTCAGAATTAAGGGGCGCATTATTCAGCAAAGTAATTTTACTGAAGCCATCCATCAGAAAAATGCATATATTATATTACGGTATGTTTGGATTAAGAAAGTTAAGCAGATAATGGAGATCAATCAATTGCGTAACCGGTTGGTGCTTGCTAAAAAGTACAAAAGAAAAACGTGAGATGATGTCACATGCTACGCCATGTAAAGAAATCTTGTGGTGGGTTCTACTTCTACACACTACACACTACACACCACAAATCCACAATATCATGATTACGATACCATTGCGCTTTTATATTATATTTTACATTTTTATAAGTACATTAAATATTAACATTCGGATGCTTCTGCATCCATCCATCGATCCCCTGCTGTTATATAATTTTTCATCCATTTCATTATTGTTATTTACACATAAAACAGTAAACAATTCTTTAACATAATAATGTACGGAGTTTATATTAATATGAATAAATTTTAGATTTGGTGTTGCCAGTGATGTAATATTTCTTGCCTAGAATGAATATCATTATCTTTTTTTTGAAACTCTTTACGGAAGCTGCAAAGTTGTGGACGGGTATTAAATAGAATGAATATCATTGTAGGCATCAATATATATATATATATATATATATATATATATATATATATATATATATATATATATATATATATATAAAGGACTAAACCCTAGTTTTTCCTTAAAAAAAATCAAGCAACACATCATTTTTCGTATTATACATGTATTAGTGCTATTTTTTAACATAAAAACTATTAATTTGTTATTCTATGGTGATACTTACTTTTATAGGTGGAGATCACTGATAAGAAATATTAAGAAGAAGATGGCTTGGAAGACCAATAGGGTATTTGGCAACATGCCAACATTGTCACGGAAGGAAGCATGACAACACAATTTGAGAGGAAGGTAGAAAGGAAATATATCCGAATGGAAAGGGACAACTCGACAAGCGAAGATTTGGTGATGTGATGTCAAATACTCACACATGCTCATCTTTTCAATGCTGCCACATGCTCACGCTATTACTATTACTATTTATACTATTATTATTACCTATTCTATTATTATTATTATTATTATTATTATTATTATTATTATTATTATTATTATTATTATTATTATAGGACAGAAAAAAAATAAACAAAATGCTGTCACCTACTCACCATCATCATCCTGGTTTGATTAAATCCGGTTTCATATTAAGCATATTCAAAACCCAGCATAATCAATTTGATTAAGATGTCAGAAAATGAACAATAGAAATTAGCACCTTTCTTTGACCAGATTGAAGGATTGCCCTTGAATTTTTTTATATTTAATAATAAAAAAAGCTTGCAGTATTTGAAATTACTCCTTCTAACTACGTAGAATTGGAAACTTTTTAACTTAAATCAAATCAAAATTAAGTTCCTTTGTGAAAAACTGAATGTGATGACGGATTTCCAAAAATAGGAAGACTACACTAGCAATTTTTTTAATCCATAAGAATTAAAAGAATTCAAGTCCTTTTATTTGAATGTTTTGTGAAGATGGAAATAGCGAATTTTTAATTGGAAAGCCTGACTGCAACTAGCGGTTTTTTTTTTATATTATTTTTATTTTTTTAATGTCAAATGTTTGTAGGAATACTAATTTTATTCAAAAGAGATGATTACCTCTACTAAAAATAAGAAAAACTCTAAAATAACATAAAATATCAAATGAACTATAAATAAAGCCTTCTAATTTAATAATATAATTGATTTTTCTCTAATATATATATATATATGAGTAAAGATACCGTGAGTTTAACTCAAAAAATATATCAAATCATCTCTAAATTTTAATTTATCATGCTCATTAAATTCTTTATATGAAAATCTTATGGAATGCAAAAATTCTTTTGAAAATCAGCTCTAAAAATAAAAATAATATATTTAATACTTGAACATCATTTTAAAAAATAAAAAATGGTGACTTAAAAAGCTCAAAACACTCCAATTTTTTGCAGCCCATAAGATTTTCATATAAAAAATTTAATGAGGATGATAAATTAAAATTTGGAGATGATTTGATGTACTTTTTTAGTTAATCTCACAGAAGGCCTAATGAGTTTAAGCTCACGGTATCTTTACTCTCTCTCCATATATAGAGTTATGCTACGGTTAGTAATGAAGTGCAAAATATTTTTATACTTCACGTCATATTTCTCATTTATAAATTCAAAATACTGGTCCAATCGTTCAAAAAAAATTCATATTAAAATATGGTTGGAGACCAAATTTTATATTTTTTGAAAATTTTTTAAATTTTTTTATTGTTTGAAAATGTATTGAGTTTATGATTTTCAATAAGAATGAATTTCTAACCCACAAAAATAGAAAATTTTAATATGGAGAACACTTTGAATGGTCGGATCGGTATTTTGTATTCGAAAATGAAAATACGACGCAAGTACAAAAATATTTTATACTTCGTGACTAACCATAGCATAACTCTCTTTCTATATATAGATAGATAAATTTGTAGAAGCCAAAAATATTTTCTTAAGGTAATTAGTTGTGATATATACAATTGTGTTTTATTTTTTAGATAAAATTAGTTGTTGAGCATTCGGTGAAACTTTAAATAAAAGAATAAATGGAGAAACAAGTAAAGTAATATCAATATGAGGGCCCTCAATCTCAATCCTAATTAAGATCCCTAGCTAGCCCATTTGTGCATTTCTTGTATTTCTTATATCTCAATCCTCAAAAAACAAATTGGCGCCAATCTAAATGTAGGCCCCAGAAACATAAAAATCAACAATAAGATTTTCCAGACAACATACCCCTCCTGCCCCCCTGCTATATCCCAACAATACCATTCCACTGCATTTCGAATTTTCCAATGCAGAAAATTAGAAAATTGACGATGTCAAGCACTTTTAATCGGAGGGATTAGATCAGATCTATCTAAAATTGAAATAAAAATCTGGTCCGTTCATTATGAATCCTTAAAAAGCTGCACGATTTCAGATTTACTCAATAACATCATGACCATTGCATATAGAGATTTTATTTCATCTTTTTGTTCCCTGATGTAGGTTTGAGGGCAATATTGCTTTTTGCTGACATTAAAGTTTCTTTGCCAGCCTGCCATAGAAATTGTTTTTGGATTTTTATTTTTGCTTGTCTTATGTTATTTTCAATTCTTTTTCAATACTTCTATAACAGTTTTGGTAGTCAGTCCGTTCAGATAGTTCAGTTTTCCCACACATGTAATAAAGATGCTTTTCCTGATAATTAATTTATGAGGTCTTAATTTATATGTTGATAAGAGACTGTATTTCAGAGAAATACATTGCTATAATTGACCGAGCCAATTAGAATTGCATACAAAATCCAAGTATTATATTTACTGGAATGTGAAAGGAACAGACAATCATTTTGTATTTTGCAATTGTTAAAAGTTGATTGCATGGTTGACAAAAATGCACGCAGAGAAATATATATAGAATTAAAATAGGAAAAGCAAGGGCTACAATTTAAACCAATTAAAAACCAACCGTCTGGACTAAATTTAATAAGAGAAAATCTTTTGTTCTCCGACCCTCCATCCTTCGGATAATCCTCGCACTATCAGTGCTCATTTCTTTAATTAAACATGTGTCAATTGAGCCCGACATCCAATATATATAATTTCTTCAATATATTATTTTTTTCCTCAATTAGATCTGACGTCTAGTACTTTCTTTTTGAATTCTCTCTTTCGTAGAAGTTATAATGTTGAAATGTGTTTCAGATATTATAACTTTGATGTTGAACATATGATTAGAATGTTGTGATATTGAATATATTTAAAGTGTACTTGATGCTTTATGAGAAAATTTTATTTTATTTTTTGTGTTATTCAATAAATATTTGAAAGAAATCGCATACTCCAGATAATCACATATAAATAATATTTAAATATCCATAACATATATCTAAATATCTAAATAAAAAATCTAAATACCTAGATATTATACTTAAATACTCAGAACACATATCTAAATACGCGGAATAAATATCTAAATACCCAGAACACATCTCTAAATACATAAATAAGAAAATCTAAATATCTAGATATTATACTTAAATACTCCGAACACATATCTAAATACCTAAGTAAGAAATAGAAAAATAACAAAGAAACAAAAACAGAGTCACTTACAAAGCTCAAGAACTTGATTATTTAACAATACGGTTTATATATAACAAGTATTATGAATAATACAATTCCATTCAAAACATTTCTTTCCATTTTTTTGATTGAGTGCGGTTACGAGGTCTAACTGAATAATAGGTATGAATCATAGTTCAATTTTTTCTTTTCTTGGTTTTATTTCGTGCTTCAGAGATTAGAATAAATGTCTGACGAGATAGAATTAATTATCTTGTTAGAGATAACAGACCTTTTCTATATATGATCCATAGGATCAATTATAACAAGTCACACACTCATTTTCCAAAAATACCGAAACAAAAAAAGTCCACGATCGAACTACCAAAATGTTTTATTTAGTTAGATAGAAATCAAAATTCTCAGATTAGTAGTAATTTTTACTTTATTGGAGATACCAAAATCTTATATTATAGTTCTTAAAAACCTAATTCCTAGGAATCCCATCCAATAAAACAGAAGAGTTATAAATTTCCAAAAGAATACATAAGAATACAGCAAATAGAGCCATTGCAACTCCCATAAGTGGTGTAGTACCCCAACCTGGAGCTACTTTACCATATTCTGAATTCAAGGGTTTCAATAAATTTCCTACAGGAGTTCGTTTTGGTCCAGATCTAGAACTATCTTCAAAAGTTTGCGTAGCCATAAATTCTATTTTATTAAATAAAAATTGGTTAAGACCTGTTGACTTTGTATACTATTCTGTTGTATTTCTAAATAAATGATCTTTATAGTAGATCCATTCTGGAAATTATTAAAAAATGGAAACAGGAACTCTAGTCGCGATCTTTATATCTGGTTTACTTGTAAGCTTTACTGGATACGCCTTATATACCGCTTTTGGGCAACCCTCTCAACAACTAAGAGATCCATTCGAAGAACATGGGGATTAATTGAAGTAATTGAAGTAATGAGTTTCCCTTATTGGTAGACTCATTACTTCAATTAAATTGTTTCAAGATTTATTTCATTTTTTTATTTTAGTTGGAACCTTAGGAAGCCATTATAATGATTCCCAAATCGTTATAACGGTTCAGGCCAAAAATAATTTCTTTATCTGTTTCAGAAGATCTATTTTAAGAGGATCACTTCTCTCACTAATTAATAACATCCACCTATCTAAATCAATACTCCAAAGAGCTTATTAGACATATACTAAGTGAGAGAGATAAGTCAAGAGATAAAAACACTCAATTAGTCAAATCCTTATTTAAACTCAATCTAGTTTCTTCTATTCTCCCAACTTAATCCTTTGTGATTTTCTTATAATATGTTTTTGAGATGTTGTAAACACTTTCTTGAGCTATAGCGCTCACCTTTCTTGAGTGTGTTGTCACTCACTTCTTATTTTGAGTGTGTTGTATTTTGAGTGTGTTGTCACTCATTTTTTGAGTGTGTTGTCACTCTTGTTATCGATAGGCTTGACGACCCATTTTTGTGCAAGAGACCAAGTTCTACAAGTATAAAACTATTTTTTAGTGTTTCGGCTCAACCTCAATTGTTAGAGATTGGGAGTCCGGAACGTAGACATTTTAAACCGAATTCCATAAATTTTATGTTATTATTTGATCTTTTTTTTCTTTTCTCTCATTTCTTTGATTGTTATATTCTTGTGAGAATTGAATCGAATTGAATTGTCATCCGCTGCCATTACACTTGAACACCAAGCCCCCAAATTGGTTTATATATTTTTACCTTAAGTTCTTTACATTTTTGCACTCTATTTTGACCTTTAATACCATCGTTTCAAGGTGTATCATAGTCTTTTAAATTGTAGTTATAAATTTTTTTCCAAGGTTCTAGTTACACGTCTTCAATTTGTTTTTTTCTAAAATCATAGATCCTTCTCAATTAGCTTTTTTAAAGGGACATTTTATTCTGGAAGGGGTGGTTCTGGCTCATGAAATTTTACATTCTATTCATTTATTTAAGGAGCCTGGTATTTTACTTAAGGTGGATTTTCAAAAGACTTTTGATTATGTTAATTGAAATTACTTAGTCTCTTATTTTAAACAAAGGGGTTTCTCTGTGAAATAGATTTTTTGGATGTCAAAGTTATTATGGAAAGGAAGGGTTAATGTGATTAGTAATGGGGTGCTTAGTAATTTTTTTGAGTGTCGTAGAGGGTTTAGACAAGGAGATCATTTTCCCCCTTTGTTGTTTATATTAGCTGCTGAAGGACTTAATAAATTAATTCAACAAATTATCAAAGAAAATCATATTAAAGGCTCAGGTCCTATTTTACCTAATGAGTATTCAATTGTTAATTTATAATATGTTGATGATATCATTATTTTTCTTAAAGTTGATAGGGTTATGGTTGAGAAAATTAAATGGATATTTTATTATTTTTAAGGTATTTTTGGGTTATAAATTATTTTTTTCTAAAACAGAGTTAATACCACTCAACATATCATCTGCTGATGTTAATTTCTATTGTAATATTTTACAATGTAAATTGGACAAATTACATATCAAATATTTGGGAGTTTGGTTACATTAGAAAAATCAAATAAAGAGGCTTGATTAAACTGATTAATAATTTTCAACATAGATTAGATTTTTGAAAAAAAAATTCTCTATGGATGGTTGATTAGTTATGTTGAATTTTATTTTTTTAGCTTTATCTTTATATTTTTTATCCATTTATCGTCTTCTAAAATGGGTGGTGGTCAAAATTGATCGGTTGAGAAGAAATTTTTTGTGGGCTGGGTGGAGATGACTTATACTAGAAAATATACTTTAATTAGTTGAAATATTTACTTACACCAAGGAATATGGAGGCATGTGGGTTTTAAATTTGAATCATATGAATATTGCTCTTCTTTCTAAATGAATTTGAAATTATTATCATTCTTATTATTATGAAAATTAATTATTCAAATTAAATATAAAGGTAAATTTTCTGGACAAAAAAAACGTTTGTTGTTTAATTCCTTATATGCGTTTGTGTATGGAAAATATGGTTGGCTCCGGCGGCGGTGTCCGACGACAAGCGCTCGCTAGCGACGGATTCCTGGTCTGTCAAAAGCGACTACGGAAGTAGCGCTCTCGACGATGACCAGCGCCAGGCCGACGCTGACGTCGCCGCTTCCTTCCCCGCCACCGCTTCCGATTACAGGTTTCTCGTCTTCTTATCCTCCTCCTTCATCGTCTTTCAAAGTAACTGTTCTCCTGCGCGACTAATGTGATGTGATCTGATTCATCGAGTCTCTTTCAGTAGCCCTTAATCTTTATAGAGATACGGCCTTTGCAAATAATGCATTTTCTTTACGTTTCATACTTTCATTGCCAATTGGTTTCTTGAACTTTCGGATCCATCGAGTGCGTTTGAGTTAAATGAATTAAGTCCCAGTGGATTCTTATCAAATGCACATTTGTGTAGTTATATTAGCATCCACATACTCATAACATCTGAGGGACACTAGGTGAAAGTAAGACCCACAGAAAGCTAAACCCACATTTTGGTAAACAAACTGTCGCTCTCATTGTTTCTAGTATTTGCTAGCAAATAAGTAGAGAAGAAATAATATATTTTATTGTCTTATATTTTAGCTGAATTTTTTGCCACAACCTGTTAATATGAAGGTCTTGTTCTTACCTATAGTAGGTAAAGGTTGCTATTATCAATCTGGCACTTGCAATACTGGCTGATGGCCAAATAAAATTATGATCTTTGTATTTGATAGCCTTGTTAGCTTTAGAAGGCCATGTTTAGTGGGAACAAATAAAATCTCACATACATATGTATTTGTTTTTATCCTCACAAACTTTAATTCTTGTTGATAGTTCTGACAAGGACGAATCAGATGCAAATGATGTAGAAGCATCAATTCTTGGATTTCAGAGCTATTGGGATTCATCTTATGCTGAGGATCTTACAAATTTTCATTTGCATGGCCAGCCAGGAGAAGTCTGGTATTTCATCAAGTACCGTCTAATGCATGGTGCACCGAGATTTTACTGTTTTTGCAGATAACATCATTATATATCTTATCTGCAGTTAGGAGATATGTTTTATGTATCAACATATAAGAATAGTCAACCTCTATACACTGTAAAAATAGGCCTATTCTGGTGATCTTAGGCATCTCTGACTGGAAACTTTAGTGATTTTCGTTTGTTCCTAAAGCACTATTAGAAAATGAAAATAAAAAATAAAGTGGGTTTAAATTATTGGTTCCCAACATGCATAAATTTGCCATTGCATTTTGGATTAGTCAGTATGAAGATGTTACGACTTATTGTTTCTTGGATTAGCAATGATTATTGGTTGGGCATTACTTCTTAACTAGCTTAACATGTCTTTTCTTTAGTGTATATACATTTTTGGTGCATCATTTATCTGGTATTGATACATTAAGGTGCCAGTATTCTGTGTTCTATCTGTCAGGTATTGTGCCAGTATATATTCATTTTATCCCTTAGGATGGTTGATGTATAATCGGGCTAATCGTTCACCAGATTAATATTTGGTATTATTATGCTGTATTTTTTCCTTAGCTTTGTATATGCCTGTTTGAGCATCAAAGTTACATTGAGGATAATAGACGCTTAATGGCATAAATGGAGTATTGATACTGAATTTGATTCCATTTGAGCTCAATTCCTCGGTTCTGATTTAGTCTGGCTTGGCTAAGGGTGTATCTTGTGCAATTGTTTCTTCGACCTACTTTTTAATGATATATTCATGATCTGTTGAACTCAATGCTTGCTCAGGTTTGGAAAAGAAGTGATGGATACCATTGTGTCATGGATAAAGAACCTTTGCATGAAAACTGATACTGATGATGTGTCTGAAGAATTGTCAAATTGGAGCGTGCTAGATCTAGGAACAGGCAATGGCCTTCTTTTACAAGCACTTGCCAAACAAGGGTATGCTATTTCGGCTACTTAACTGGGTTGTTTTTCCATGTCGACCATAGCTTGTGGACGACATTTGATAATTACTGTTTGTGTAGGATTTTGTTGTTACTACCTTACTGGAATGAACATACAAGCATGGTTGGTACCTACTAATGCCATAGTGGTACCAAGCCTTTAATTTTTTCTTTTAATTCGGATAAGGTTCAAATCTTTTTGTTTCTTCTGTTTTGCATAGAAATTATTTACTGTGTCTTATGACAGATTGTCAGATTTAACTGGAACTGATTATAGTGAAGGTGCAATTGAACTTGCAAAGAAGTTAGCTACTCGGGTTTACCTACATAAATTTCTTGGTGCGTAAAAACTATAACACTTATTTACTATGATAACTTGAGACTCCATGGGTAGGAGTTTGATTTCATCTTGGGTTGTAAACACAAGCAAGCAGGAAAAGAACATTGGTTTTTATGTTGCTCGTGTCACTACCTAGTGATTAAGCATGGTTTAAAAATTACCCAAAATTTTTTGCTTCGAAAAAAGTCTTCTTATTGATATACCATTTGTGTTCCTAGGTTGATGATGTTCTAGAGACTAAGCTGGACAGAAGATACAAACTTGTTATGGACAAAGGTACTCTGGATGCCATAGGTTTGCATCCAGATGGACCTGTCAAGAGGTAGTGTTGTCCTTTGCTGCTGAATTACCTGTGCAAGTTTAACCTGAACCAGATCAATGTATTTTTGTTCATTAAGTTGGAAACTGATGCTTATGCCGTAATCCATGCTTCATAATGTAAATGAATGAAACTATTAGTGAAATTGTAAATGGATGCTTATATAATTACCGCTTGGTACAATGTTCTAAAAGAGCAACATGATATATGTGCAATTTCAGTTTAGGACTACTATACCAACATAAAATGTTTGCAATAATTCAAGCCCCCCAAACAAATTCTAACGCACACAAATTGAAACCCAACATGTATGGTACAAGTTCTAAACAACTGTACAAGCATAAAACTCAATCCTTATTATAGCACTTGGACATCTCAAAATTTGCATACAACTCTAAAAATTAAGATATAGAACTCCTGGCCAGAGATAGGAACCATTGTACTGACACATTTTCCAAATAAGAATCAACATAAGCTTCACTTAGCCAATGCCAACAAAAATGAAAAAAAAAAACTCTTAAATCATCAATAAGTTACAAAACAGCCGCATTGTGTCGTATAAAGTATAAAAATATAAACATCAACATAATCTCAATATTTCAGGCAAGACATTAAAAAAGAACCAAACAATATCTAAATAGTAACATATCTTAAGGCCTTTAACTATTAATTTTGTCAATTACATCCATAAAAAAAGTTTTATCTTTAAAAGTTATACAAAAGAGGATTGGTACTCCAGATTATACTTCCAATAACGACTTGTATTGTTGGTCACCGATTGCTCAACTATTGATGATTTTTCTTGACGAGTCTAAAAAACTCCATTCTCAATTGAGGAATTAAGTTGTGTCATAGCTATATTGTTTGCTTCAAGTAATTTTATTCAACTGAAAATTAGCAAAGAAAAGACACATCAGATGACACAATTAAAGTAACTAAACTCGAGGTAGAAGAAGCAAAAATTTAGAGGTCATATGACGAAACTAAAGACTTTTCCTGAGAAAAATTAACAGATGTTTCCTATATTGTATTCAAATAAGACTGATATGTTACATCTTTGAAATTACATACCTAGAGCCAGAGGAGAGGGAAAAGAGGCGAAAAGGGCTCGAATGTTTGGACCGTTGATTCATTCATTATGAATGGTAGATATTCTCTGCGCTGCAAGTTGCATTGCAGCGCGTCAGAGCACGTGGTTCCTCTTCCACTGTACTCCGCCTCCGGTCTACTTCTCAAAATATAAGTATAACAGAACCTCTGCCTGAGCCCAAGATCAGATATCCTTCGCTCTCTCTCTCTCTCTCTCACTGCTAGACTGCGAGTGTAAGGCCGAGGCGCCTTTTAGAGATGCCATCTCTTCCCCTTCTCTCGCTTTTACTCTTTCTTCAGCTCTCGCTTTCCGCCATGGGAGCCTCCCAACGGCTCCTCCTCCGATCACTCGCCGAAGGTGGCCGTCGTCCCGATGCCGCTGTCGACCTCGACGGCACCAATTTTGATGAGGCGCTCAAGAACTCCCCCACCTCCTATGCCATAGTCGAGTTCTTCGCTCACTGGTCTCGCATCTTTCTTTTTCTCCCTCGTTCTCTATAACGGTTTTCAAATTTTTATCAGTAGTGGTTCCAATTCACTTAGTTCTGTTTACTTGATAATACTTTTGGCTTGCTCCCTGCCAAAAGTATTATCATGTCCTCTGAAATTCAACAAATCGTTGGTGTGTTGATCGATGGATCAGAAATGTTGAAGGAGGTGAATATAGCTACACTTTTTTTTGTTACTGTTATCCAGTGACAGAACACTATTGATTAAGATTTTCTATTCGATTGTTCCACTTTAGTTCTTTTATATCCCGTTACTTCATTTATGCCGAACCTTTGCATGGATGTTTGCCCAATCCTAAAATTGCTATTCAAAATAGTTTCACCCCTCTTTCTTGTAGCTTAGCTGCTGTTTAAATTCCACATTCTAATGGAACGTTCTCTTTTTTATTCTTCTTTTTTTAGGTGTCCTGCTTGCAGAAATTATAAGGTACTTCTCCGACTAATTAATAATCTATTTTACTTCTTTCTTGATCTTCATTATGTTGTTACTGGTAACAATAATGATTATCTTGGCAATGCAGCCTCAATATGAAAAAGTTGCAAAGCTATTCAATGGTCCAGATGCAGCACATCCTGGAATTATACTAATGACTCGCGTTGATTGCGCCATGAAGGTACTTCTAATTTTTAAATGGAAGTTTAGAGTTCATTTTGATTTCATATTATCTTTTTGGCAAGAAATAAGCTTTGAGATGTTGATGTTTTTACTGGGTTGATTACACTAGAGGAAGATATCCACTATTGTACCTTTGGCAATGCAAGTATATGATACCAATTTATAGTGAGTTTAAGTCTCTAGTATATGTCACTGTTTGCTTAAATTTACAAGTTTCATCTTCATTTGCAAATTGTTGGGGTTTTAGTTACTCACAAATGACATCCAGTGCTGTTTTCAAATATGGGAAATGTTGGGGTGTTGTTAGAAAAAATATTAAAACATTGTTGCATTAAGTACAGCCTTGGTTTCTTTTGCATCTGTGGCAGAACAGGCGAATGCAGATCTTTGCGACAGATTCTCTGTCGGCCGTTACCCCATGCTACTATGGGCTCCACCAGAAAAATTTGCTAATGCTAAGTGGGATCCTAAACAGGATAAAAGTGATATTCAACAAATTGATGATGGAAGAACATCTCAACGCCTGCTTAATTGGATAAATAAACGTATTGGAAGGTTATTCTTGTTCATTTTATATTGTAACAGGACCATACTAGTATGGTACCAGCTGGGTCAAAAGGCTTGAACTGATACTCCCAAATTAGTTAGAAAACCAATTAAAAAGAATTAAAAACAAAAGAATAATTGTCATGATCAAAATGAAAACTTGTTCTTAGAGTGAAGTACTGGTAATCATTGCACGAAGTGCCTGCTACATCACCCAATAAAATCGCTTCAAAAAATTCAGTATATTGTTTATCCTTATTTTTGTTTAATATGAACTTGCATGAACAGCTCATTCAATTTGGATGATGAAAAGTATGAGAATGAAAATTTACTTCCAAGAAATGCATCTGATCCAGAACAGGTAAATACTGTCAAGTGATTTCTTACATGAAGAAAACCTACTTTTATCTTCCTTCTTTTTCTTCTCCTCTTTGATTTTAAACCTAATTTTTTAATTTAACTATTCTGTTCAAGATTGCACGTGCCATCTTTGACGTGGAGGAAGCGACGACACTGGCTTTTGAAATAATTTTAAAACACAAGGTTCACCTGCTGCTCTCAGTTAAAGTCTAGAAATTTCTTTTAGGCTTTACGTCCCTTCTCTATACATTGTTGCAACAGTTTGTCTGCAAGGCAGCTTGTTGTGGCAGGACTTGGAAAGTAACTGAGGGTTATTTAAACCTCAGTTAAACAATTGGTAGAGAAAAATAAATGCTAACCATACTAAAAAGAAACTACATGTCCTTTCGCGTTTTGAATGTTTTTTTTGAATGAAATTCAGATGATAAAGCCAGAGACTCGTGCTCCGCTTATAAAGTTTTTGTGTTTTTTTTTGTGAATGAAATTCAGATGATAAAGCCAGAGACCCGTGTTCCGTTTATAAAGTTTTTTCAGCTGTTGGCAGCTCATCATCCTTCTAAAAAGTATCCATTTTTTTTTCTTGTTTTCTTTTTCTTGATATGCAAATAACCATATATTTGGTGAGGAGAATCATGCACACTATTCTCTTGCCTGCATGCAGATGAGAGGAAATTTTGCCTAGTTCATATTTCATATTTGTATGAGTTTTGGGTTGGCTCGAACTTCATATCCAATGAAGAAAATGAAAAGAGATTGAAGCAATACATTTCTTAAATAATAAATGTGGATATGTCAGGTGTAGGAGGGGTTCAGCTGAGCAGCTTGTGAACTTTGATGAGATTTGGCCTTCATCGCACCTTTTACTTAATTCTGAGGAAGCAACTCACATGTACAGTACTAGTACTTCAGAGAGTACTGCTGTTTGTGGAAAGAATTTCCTCATGGATATTGGGTATGCTTTAGGATCCCCTTACATATCAATACGGGATCCAGCAATACTGTGCAAACTGGTTTATATACATATTAGGTGTTTTTTCGGGTATTGAAGTTCAATCTCAAATAAGCCTTGAACTCTTGTCAAGACCTAATTAAATCTTGAAAACAATAATGCTTGAAGATTGAGGTTTTATTGGTACTGTCCAAGTTCTTGTATGTGAGAAGTGTTGTTATTACATCTTTGGCATTATTTTTTGTTAACATTATCTCTTATTAGATCCCATGTATTGAATTTAAGAAAGACTAGCTTATTGCTTTTGCTCTTTATGGAATTGGTTCCAGATATTCTGCCGAGGGAGTAAAAATGATACAAGAGGATTCAGGTACTCAAATGCTAAAATTTAAATCACAATTATCCTTTTGCTTCCTTGCTTTTATAATATTTATCTCTTGGAATAAATTTTCATTCTTAATCTAAAAATTTGGTTCTATCCTTGTTCTTTGTCTTCAAACTATGTAGTTGTGGTTTATGGGTGCTAATGCACTCGCTTAGTGTAAGAGTTGAAGATGGAGAAAGCCAATTTGCTTTTACTGCGATTTGTGATTTCATTCACAACTTCTTTATTTGTGAAGAGTGTCGCAGACACTTTTATGATATGTGCTTGAGGTAATATAAACCCAAGTTTTCAAATTATTTATGAGGCAAACTGTGGATAATAAGATAAAGTGGCTATAAAATCTGATTATGCTATGCACCATTGCACATTTCTATAGCAGTCATATATTCCATACCTCAAAAAGAAACAAAAATGAAAGAAAAAAGTATGATAAATATGTATGATGAAATAATCATTAATAAAAAGAAGGGGAAAATGCTAAGAGTATGAAATAAATTAGTGGAGAAACCAGCTCAGTTGGGGCCAGCTGTTGCCCAATGGTTAACATATTTCTACTACTATTTTTCTTTGATGTATACATTTGTATCTGATCATTAAATGCAGTGTCAACTCTCCATTTGAATCAACCCGGGCCCTGAGCCTGTGGCTCTGGCAAACACACAATAAAGTAAATGAGCGGCTGATGAGAGAAGAAAAAACCCTAGGCACAGGTGACCCATCTTTCCCCAAGACACTCTGGCCGCCACAACAGCTCTGCCCAACTTGCTATCTCAATCCTAATGCTTCCTCGGGAGTTCAGTGGAACGAGGATGAGGTCTTCAAGTTTATTCTTAAGTACTATGGCCAAACACTAGCCTCTTCCTCCACAAAGAAGGCATCGACTGATCAAAGTCAAACCAAATTGTTGACTGCCAATGATTTGGCTGGCGGTGCTGTTAGTGCTGAGTTGGTGCTGGTGTGGGCAGCACTAGGTATCGCTCTTGCAAGTGTGGCATTTGGTGCACTGGCATGTTTCTGGCGGGCCCAGCAGAAAAATCGAAAGTACTCACACCATCTCCGATCTTTAAAGAACATTTGAATTTTCTGTTAGGAGGGTAAAATCATCCCCTCTTGATGTTACTTAAAATCTATAGTTTGTACATGTGTGTATACATTTTCTCCATCTTCTAGGAGTTTCAGTACTTTTGTGCCAATTCTTTGGTCCCATACCGGTTATTAGTACCAGCACCTCTCTGAGCCTTGTAGTTGGAAAAATGGATCGCTTAGCTGTAATATTGGATCTCAGTACAATCTTATTGAGGCTTAGTATGCCTAGAACTCTAAAGAAAACACCGCTGAATCTTCATTCTTTCAATCAAGATCATAAAACCCTAATCTTATAATTTTGGTGTACTTGCGTGCTCTTGTATTTTCTGTTATGTTATGTCAAGACAGCTTCAGTGAATCAAACTTTAGGGTTGATCATCTACACCTGATCATAAAAAATAGCATTTGCATCACAATAGCTGAAAAGTTGAATGGCCCTAATGGTGATAGTAGTTAAATGTACTAGTTTTTGCTAGATCTAATTTTGCAGATTTTTTTGAAGTCTTATGATCATTAGGGTTTTGTGACATTCTGTCATGGCATTTGCATATTAACACAACAAAAGTTGCTCTCTTTCATTGAGCACCTCAAGTGCATGTTCTAGAACAGCAGAAATTTTGTAACCTTTGGGGTTACAGATGCAGAGTCTAGCTTTTAGGAGGCTTATTTATGAATCAATTATCTTCTAATAATAAGTTCCATCATTCTCTGAGTTTTATCTTTTATCTTCTTTGTTTTCTGTTCTTCTGTCAGGCAACAAAAGAATTGGAGCTGACAAAAAATATAGAAAGGTGCTTGTGCATGCCAAGAGCTACAGAGCAAGGTGTATTCGAT
The DNA here is from genome assembly GCA_037127355.1 of Schoenoplectus tabernaemontani. NCBI lineage: Eukaryota > Viridiplantae > Streptophyta > Magnoliopsida > Poales > Cyperaceae > Schoenoplectus > Schoenoplectus tabernaemontani. The sequence continues at coordinate 23,949,961 of CM073742.1, read as the reverse complement.
AATTTTGAAGCTGTCAATGATTGTAAATTTATTGAATGCTTTGCAGTTTTTTAGAACATTTAAAACTTGGGCCACATGACAGGTTAGGTACGTGTTTTTAGACAGCACAGGTTTTAAAGCAAACTTTACTACCTGAGCGCATTTCAATGATGTATTTTTTTTATGTGAAAGTTTCAGTTGTAGTAGTCCGTTATAGCATTCTTCAACTGTGAAAAGCCAGCTTGATGAGAATAAGGGTAAAAAAAAAAAGTTATTTCATCAATTTCTTCAAGCAGTTGATGTTTCCTAGTTTAATTGACAGAAGTCTTCATTTTACATTAGATTTACATTTTTGTATTATTACATAACAAATATCAAGGAGATTAGTATACATTAAAATATTCACTAGCTCAAATGTACAGATCAGTACAGTACCCACGAAGAAGAAAACAGCAAAACAGTATTATATTTACGGTTTCTCTTCTCAGCTCTCCTTGTTTGCCTGATAGCAAGAGATCATTCTTCCAATAAAAAAAAAAGGATTTGGTTTGTGGCTAGCTTATGTACAAGAGTAATTTACAGGTATATACTTCAATACTTGCAGCATTATTCAAACGTTTGACTCCATTCTTGATGAATCATTTGTTTCCTACAAATTTGATTATTAATGAATACCAAAAGTGTGCTAGCGGTAGACAAGACAATTTAAAGAATGATAAATGTGTACCAGTTTGTGGCACAAGCATTGCAAGGCTGGAGCTGCTAAGAAGATTACATGCAGCACCATTAGCCCTCCAACAAAAAGTTTCAGTGACACCAACTGTAAAATTGTTTTATCAGTACATACTGTTAGAGCTATCTCCTGAAACTCTTCTACTGATGTTCCTTCGCTGCATCTCATTGTTTGTCCTATAAAAATATTACTGATTTTATTAATCAATCAATCAAACCATGCTTCCAAAAAGAGAAGCCAAGAAGATAAATGAAAGGATGAATAAATGATTGCAAGCCATGCTTCTAATCTAACAGAAATAAAAAAAAAGGACGAAAAGAGAAGTGAGTTGAGTGATGAACTGAATGATCAATCAAAACATGACAGCTAAAGCTATAAGAGTGTGTAATATTTACTTTGATTGTTGCAATTGTTGCGTTTAATATCATTGCTGCCTAGTTACTTGGACGAAATAATATCTAGTTACCTGACATGGAATCAAATTAAACTATTTTCTGTTTATGTGGAATTTATTTTTTCTCAACTCTCAATCAATCTTTATTACTTCCAACAAAAACAAAAGCTCTGAAGTTGATTTAATAAAGGAAGAACAATTCTCCGATGGAGGATGTACCCTTTAAGTTGCTGAATAAATGGTCATGATGAAATAAATTCTTAAGTCTTTTTTTATCTATATTATTGAAGAAATAACAATTTTATATCCATATTTCTCAAAACTGAGAGGAACCAACATAAGAATATATAATGGACGAACTGGTAAGAAAAGGGGCATAATTCTGCCGATCTTGTCTTGTTTTGGGACATCAATGGGAAAACATACTCTCATACATAAAAATCCAGAGAATAATAGCCACACATTGGGAAATTTTTTTGACAATCATGATATATTTAGACAGATGTCATCAGGTGACATATTTATACTCTTAATTAAAGATGCTAGACTCAAGCTTTAGAATTCTGAAAGTATAGATAATGTTTAGCAATAGCTATAATATAATAACCCTTACCTTGAGGCATATCTCACATATATTATTGCCTTTTTCCTGACACCATCGAAGCACACATCTTGGATGAACATACTGTGGACACAGAAAATCGATTTCCTGTACATGAAAATTCCAACGCTAACAGGGCAAACAGCTGGACACAATGTGCAATAAATTTTTGCTGAAAAAATAAAAAATATTTTCATATATTCAAACTTTTCTAGCCTGCATCTTACAAGTTCAATTTAACTTTTATGTAGCGAAAGAAATGTGAAATTACAAATTAATTCTTGTCAATGACTTCTGTCCGCCTGATACTAACAATAATAAAGCAAATAATGATAGCTATGCTGCAGTCAATTTCATTTCTATTTAGTCCATACACTAAATTTTGGTTAAACTAACAATAATAAAGCAAATAATGATAGCTATGCTGCAGTCAATTTCATTTCTATTTAGTCAATTATGTGTCGTTTTGCGGCCAAAAATTTTCACAAAGTCAAACAACTTGTTAACAGTTTTTAACGCATCTTACTTATATTTTGTGCAAAAATTAGCGTTATAGAATATTCATATCGATGTTTTAATTGGATAACTTTATAATAGGCATAATTAAGAGTAATTATATTAATATCCATGAAATTATGTGTTGTTATGAGGGCAAAAATGTTGAAAACTCGAAAAACTTTTTTAAATAGTAGTATCTAATGCATCTTACTTATGTTTCGTGAAAAATTAGTATCGTAGAATATTCATATCAAAGTGTTCATTGAAATTGTTACACTTAACATCTTCTTTGATTTGTCGATTTGCAAAACAATCTTGAATTTTACAATTTGCCTTGTTTGAGTTTTGTGCAGGGATTAACATGCAAATGGACTAGTGCACAAGAATCAAGACTAGTATTGGGATATAAGAGCTTAATCAATACTGCATTAGGCTTAGGTTTAGTTAGACTCAAACTGGGTTGAATTGGTCAAGATAAATTGAGCTTAAACAACAAGAAAAGTGCTTTTCTTCGTTATAACGGTTGAATCGTTATAACGGTTCATCTCATCTCAAAAATATTCTAAGGCGAAATATTCTAAAAGAAACCAGAGTGTATCGTTATGTAACGATTCAATAATCGTTATAACGATTTGTGAAACGTATAACGATTATGTAATCGTTACAACGATTCATGAAACGTATAACGACTTGATAAATCGTTATAACGTTTTAGCTCAGTTGATCCAATGACTATTTTTTCTAAATCGTTATAACGATTAGTAAACCGTTATAACGGTTCAGGCCGAAAAATAGTTTCTTCAGTTGTTTTAGAAGATCTATTTAAAAGGATCACATCTCTCACTTATTGTGTAGGAATTTGATCTATCTAGCAAAATTATTACTACAGAGAGCTTACTAGCCATATACAAAGTGAGAGAGATAATTCAAAAGATTGATACACTCAATTAGCCAAATATTTGTTCAAGCTCAATGTTACTTCTTTCTATTCTCCCAATTTGATTCTTCGTGATCTTCTTGAAAATATTCTTTTGAGCTGTAGTGCTCACCTTTTCTTGAGTGTGTTGTCACTCACATTTTGAGTGTGTTGTCACTCACCTTTCTTGAGTGTGTTGTCACTCGCCTTTTGAGTGTGTTGTCACTCACCTTTTTGAGTGTGTTGTCACTCTTGTTACCGATAGGTTTGACTGCCCATTTTTGTAAAGGACCAAGTTCTACAAGTGTAAAAACCCTTTTTAAATATATCGGCTCAACCTCAATTGTTAGAGGTTGAGGGTCCCGGAGACGTAGGCATTGTTAAAGCCGAACTCCATTACATCTTGTGTTCTTGCTTTATCTTTATTTTCTTTTCTCATATTTCTTTGATTGCTATATTCTTGTGAGAATTGAATTGATTTAAATCGTATTCCGATGCCATTACACTTGAACATTAAGCCCCAAATTAGTTTATACATTTCTACCTTAGGTTCTTTACATTCTTGCACTATCTTGACCTTTAAATACCAACATCCTAGGGCGTTAAAGGTCTATCAGAAATATCTTATAAAAGACATAATTATGAGTAATTACATAAATTTATACAAAATTATGTGCGGTTATGCGGGAAAAAAATTTGAAAAGATCAAACAACTTGTTTAAACAACAGTTTTTAATGTATCTTACTTATGTTTTATGCAAAATTAGTGTTCTAGAATATTCATATCTAATTTTTAATTAGAAAATATTATAATAGGTATATTTAGGAGTAATTATATTAATTCATAAGAAATTATGTGTAGTTATGGGCCAAAATTTTTCACAAAGCCAAACAACTTATTTGAACAGCAGTTTTCAACGCATCTTACTTATATTTTGTGCAAAATTAGCGTTATAGAATATTCATATCGTTGTTTTAATTGGAAAACTTTATAATAGACATAATTAAGAGTAATTATATTAATATCCATGAAATTATGTGTAGTTATGAGGTCAAAAATGTTGAAAACTCAAAAACCTTTTTTAAATAGCAGTTTCTAATACATCTTACTTATGTTTCATGAAAAATTACCATCGTAGAATATTCATATCAAAGTGTTCATTGAAATATCTTATAAAAGACATAATTAGGAGTAATTACATAAATTTATACGAAATTATGTGCGGTTATGCGGCCAAAAAAATTGTAAAGATCAATTAATTTGTTTAAACTACAGTTTTTAATGTATCTTACTTATGTTTTGTGCAAAATTAGTGTTGTATAATATTCACATCTAAGTTTTAATTAGAAAATCTTACAATAGGCATATTTAGGAATAATTATATTAATTTGTAAGAAATTATGTGTAGTTATGCAGCCAAAACTTTTGAAAAACTCAAATAACTTATTTAAACAATTGTTTTTAATGCATCTTACATTATGTTTTGTGTAAAATTAGTGTCGTACAATATTCATATCAAAGTTTAATTAGAAGATCTTATAATAGGCATGCTTAGGAGTAATTATATTAATTCATAAGAAAATTTGTGTAATTATACGACCAAAAAAATTTAAAAAACTCAAACAACTTGTTTAAACAGCCGTTTTTAAAGTCTTCTACTTATGTTTTGTACATAATTAGTGTTGTAGAATGTTCATATTGAAGTGTTAATTAGATAATCTTCAAATAGGCATAATTAGGAGTGATTAAATTAATTTTCACTAAATTATGTGTAGTTATGGGGTCAAAAATGTTGAAATACTCAAATAACTTTTTTAAATAGTTGTATCTAATGCATCTTACTTATGTTTTGGGAAAAAATAGTGTCGTCGAATATTCATATCGAAGTGTTAATTGAACAATCTTATAATAGACATAATTGGGAGTAATTATATTAATTTGTATGAAATTATGTATATTTATGGGGCCAAGAATTTAAAAAAAGTCAAACAACTTGTTTAAACAGCAGTTTTAATGCATCTTACTTATGTTTTGTGCCAAATCAGCGTCATGGAATATACATATCGAAGTTTAATTAGATAATCTTATAATAGGCATAATTAGGAGTAATTAAATTAATTTGCACGAAATTATATATAGTTATGCGGCAAAAAAATTGTGAAACTCAATCAACTACTTTAAACTGCTATTTTTTTAATGCATCTTACTTATGTTTTGTACAAACTTAGTGTCGTAGAATATTCATATCGAAGTATTAATCAGATAATCCTCTAATAGGCACAATCAGGAGTAATTATATTAATTTTTATAAAATTATATGTAGTTTTGAGATAATAAATTTTAAAAATCTTAAACAACTTGTTTAAACTGCAGTTTCAAATGTATCTTATTTATGTTTTATAAAAAATTATCGTTATAGGATATTCATATTGGAGTGTTAGTTGGATAATCTTATAATAGGCATAATTAGGAGTAATTATATAAATTTGTATGAAATTATGTGTAGTTATGCAACCAAAAATTTTAAAAAACTCAAACGACTTGTTTAAACAGCCGTTTTTAATGCATCCAACTTATTTTTTGTGCAAAATTTGTGTCATAAAATGTTCATATCGAAGTGTTAATTGGATAATCTTATAATAGATATAATTAGGAGTAATTATATTAATTTTCATCAAATTATGTGTAGTTATGAGTCAAGAAATGTTAAAAATATTAAACAACTTGTTTAAACAGCAGTTTCTAATATATCTTACTTATGTTTCATGAAACATTAGTGTCGTAGGATATTCAAATCGAAGTGTTAATTGGGCAGTCTTATAATAGGCATAATTCGAAGTAATTATATTAATTTGCATGAATTAAGTGTACTTATGCGGCCAAAAATTTTGAAAAACACAAACAACTTGTTTAAGCGATTGTTTTTAATGCATCCTACTTAAGCGGCTGTTTTTAATGCATCCTACTTTGGCTAATATTTTTATAAGCATAATTAGTAGTAACTATATTAATTTTCACGAAATTATATGTAGTTATGAGGCCAAAAGTGTTGAAAAACTTAACTTTTTTAAATAACAGTTTCTCATGCATCTTAATTATGTTTTTTTGAAAGATAATGCCCTAACATATTCATTTTGAAGTATTAATTGAACAATCTTATAATATACATAATTAGGAGTAATTATATTAATTTGTAATAAATTATGTGTAGTTATGCGGCCAAAATTTTTTATAAAGACAACAAAACTTGTTTAAACAACATTTTTTAACGCATCTTACTTATGTTTCGTGCAATATTAGCGTTAAAGAATATTCATATCGAAGTTTTAATTGGAAAATTTTATAATAGGCACAATTAAGAGTAATTGTCTTAATTTGCATGAAATAATATGTAGTTATGCGGCTAAAAATTATAAAAAACTCAAACAACTTGTTTAAACCGCAGTTTTTAATGCATCTTACTTATATTTTGCGCAAAATTCGTGTCGTAGAATGTTCATATCGAAGTGTTAATTGGATAATCTTCTAGTAGGCATAATTAGAAGTAATTATATTAATTTTTACGAAATTATGTGTCGTTATGAGGCAATAAACGTTAAAAATCTTAAACAACTTATTTAAACTGCACTTTCCAATGTATCATATTTATGTTTTGTGAAAAATTACCGTTATAAGATATTCATATTTGAGTGTTAGTTGAACAATCTTATAATAGGCATAATTAGAAGTAATTATATAAATTTGCGCAAAATTATGTGTAGTTATGCAACCAAAAATTTTAAAAAACTCAAACGACTTGTTTAAACAGCTGTTTTTAATGCATCTTACTTATTTTTTATGCACAATTCGTATCGTGGAATGTTCATATCGAAGTGTTAATTAGATAATTTTCTAATAGGTATAATTAGGAGTAATTTTATTAATTTTCACGAAATTATGTGCCGTTATGAGACAATAAACGTTAAAAATCTTAAACAACTTGTTCAAACAGCAGTTTCTAATATATCTTACTTATGTTTTATGAAACATTAATGTCGTAGGATATTCAAATCGAAGTGTTAATTGGGCAGTCTTATAATTGGCATAATTATAAGTAATTATATTAATTTGCATGAAATTATGTGTACTTATGCGGCCAAATTTTTTGAAAAACACAAACAACTTGTTTAAGCGGCTGTTTTTAATGCATCCTGCTTATGTCTTGTGCAAAATTAGTGTCGTAGAATGTTCATATCGAAGTGTTAATTGGCTAATATTTTAATAGGCTTAATTAGGAGTAACTATATTAATTTTCACGAAATTTTATGTAGTTATGAGGCCAAAAGTGTTGAAAAACATAACTTTTTTAAATAGAAGTTTCTAATGCATCTTACTTATGTTTTGAGGAAAGATAATGCCCTAAAATATTTATTTTGAAGTATTAATTGAATAATCTTATAATAGACATAATTAGGAGTAATTATATTAATTTGCAACAAATTATGTGTAGTTATGCGGCCAAAAATTTTCATAAAGCCAAACAACTTGTTTAAACAGAGGTTTTTAACGGATCTTACTTATGTTTCGTGCAATATTAGCGTTAAAGAATATTCATATCAAAGTTTTAATTGGAAAATTTTATAATAAGCGTAATTAGGAGTAATTGTCTTAAATTGTACGAAATAATATGTAGTTATGCGGCTAAAAATTATGAAAAACTAAAACAACTTGTTTAAACAACAATTTTTAATGCATCTTACTTATATTTTGCGCGAAATTAGTATCATGGAATGTTCATATCGAAGTTTTAATACGACAATCTCATAATAGGCGTAATCAGGAGGAATTATTTTAATTTGCGCGAAATTATGTGTCGTTTTGAGGCCAAAAATTTTCACAAAGCCTAACAACTTGTTTAAACAACAGTTTTTAACGCATCTTACTTATATTTTGTGCAAAAATTAGAGTTATAGAATATTCATATCGATGTTTTAATTGGATAACTTTATAATAGGCATAATTAAGAGTAATTATATTAATATCCATGAAATTATGTGTTGTTATGAGGGCAAAAATGTTGAAAACTCGAAAAACTTTTTTAAATAGTAGTATCTAATGCATCTTACTTATGTTTTGTGAAAAATTAGCATCGTAGAATATTCATATCAAAGTGTTCATTGAAATATCTTATAAAAGACATAATTAGGAGCAATTAAATAAATTTATATGAAATTATGTGCGGTTATGCGGGCAAAAAATTTGGAAAGATCAAACAACTTGTTAAACAACAGTTTTTAATGTATCTTACTTATGTTTTGTGCAAAATTAGTGTTGTAGAATATTCATATCTAAGTTTTAATTAGAAAATCTTACAATAGGCATATTTAGGAGTAATTATATTAATTTGTAAGAAATTATGTGTAGTTATGCGGACCAAAACTTTTGAAAAACTCAAATAACTTATTTAAACAATTGTTTTTAATGCATCTTACATTATGTTTTGTGTAAATTTAGTGTCGTACAATATTCATATCGAAGTTTAATTAGAAGATCTTATAATAGGCATGCTTAGGAGTAATTATATTAATTCATAAGAAATTTTGTGTAATTATGAGCCATAAAAATTGAAAAACTCAAACATCTTGTTTAAACAATAGTTTCTAAAGCCTTCTACTTATGTTTTGTGCGAGAATTAGTGTTGTAGAATGTTCATATTGAAGTGTTTATTAGATAATCTTTTAATATGCATAATTAGGAGCGATTAAATTAATTTTTACTAAATTATGTGTAGTTATGGGGCCAAAAATGTTGAAATACTCAAATAACTTTTTTAAATAGCTGTATCTAATGCATCTTACTTATGTTTTGGGAAAAAATAGTGTCGTCGAATATTCATATCGAAGTGTTAATTGAACAATCTTATAATAGACATAATTGGAAGTAATTATATTAATTTGTATGAAAATATTTATGGGGCCGAGAATTTAAAAAAAGTCAAACAACTTGTCTAAACACCAGTTTTTAATGCATCTTACTTGTCAAACAACTTGTCCAAATCAGCGTCATGGAATATACATATCGAAGTTTAATTAGATAATCTTATAATAGGCATAATTAGGAGTAATTATATTAATTTACACGAAATTATATATAGTTATGCGGCAAAAAATTTGTGAAACTCAATCAACTAGTTTAAGCTGCTATTTTTTTAATGCATATTACTTATGTTTTGTACAAACTTAGTGTCGTAGAATATTCATATCGAAGTATTAATCGGATAATCCTCTAATAGGCACAATCAGGAGTAATTATATTAATTTTTATGAAATTATATGTAGTTATGAGATAATACATTTTAAAAATCTTAAACAACTTGTTTAAACTGCAGTTTCAAATGTATCTTATTTTTGTTTTGTGAAAAATTATCGTTATAGGATATTCATATTGGAGTGTTATTTGGACAATTTTATAATAGACATAATTAGGAGTAATTATATAAATTTGCACGAAATTATGTGTAGTTATGCAACCAAAAATTTTAAAAAACTCAAACGACTTGTTTAAATAGCCGTTTTTAATGCATCCTACTTATTTTTTATGAAAAATTCATGTCGTAGAATGTTCATATCGAAGTGTTAATTGGGCAGTCTTATAATAGGCATAATTAGAAGTAATTATATTAATTTGCATGCAATTATGTATACTTATGCGGCCAAGATTTTTGAAAAACACAAACAACTTGTTTAAGCGGCCGTTTTTAATGCATCCTACTTATGTCTTGTGTAAAATTAGTGTCGTATAATGTTCATATCGAAGTTTTAATTGGCTAATATTTTTATAAGCATAATTAGTAGTAACTATATTAATTTTCACGAAATTATATGTAGTTATGAGGCCAAAAGTGTTGAAAAATTTTTAAATAACAGTTTCTAATGCATCTTACTTATGTTTTGTGGAAAGATAATGCCCTAACATATTCATTTTGAAGTATTAATTGAACAATATTATAATAGACATAATTAGGAGTAATTATATTAATTTGCAACAAATTATGTGTAGTTATGCGGCCAAAATTTTTTATAAAGACAACAAAACTTGTTTAAACAAAGCAATTTAAGGCATCTTACTTATGTTTCGTGCAATATTCGCGTTAAAGAATATTCATATCGAAGTTTTAATTGGAAAATTTTATAATAGGCATAATTAGGAGTAATTGTCTTAATTTGCATGAAATAATATGTAGTTATGCGGCTAAAAATTATGAAAAACTCAAACAACTTGTTTAAACCGCAGTTTTTAATGCATCTTACTTATATTTTGCGCAAAATTCGTGTCGTAGAATGTTCATATCGAAGTGTTAATTGTATAATCTTCTAACAGGCATAATTAGAAGTAATTATATTAATTTTCATGAAATTATGTGTCGTTATGAGGTAATAAACGTTAAAAATCTTAAACAACTTGTTTAAAGCTGAGTTTCAATGTATCTTATTTATGTTTTGTGAACAATTTCCGTTATAGGATATTCATATTGGAGTGTTAGTTGGACAATCTTATAATAGGCATAATTAGGAGTAATTATATAAATTTGCGCGAAATTATGTGTAGTTATGCAACCAAAAATTTTAAAAAACTCAAACGACTTGTTTAAGCAATTGTTTTTAATGCATCTTACTTATTTTTTATGCACAATTCGTATCGTAGAATGTTCATATCGAAGTATTAATTGGATAATTTTCTAATAGACATAATTAGGAGTAATTTTATTAATTTTTACGAAATTATGTGTCGTTATGAGGCAATAAACGTTAAAAATCTTAAACAACTTGTTCAAACAATGAGTTTCTAATATATCTTACTTATGTTTTATGAAACATTAGTGTCGTAGGATATTCAAATCGAAGTGTTAATTGGCAGTCTTATAATAGACATAATTAGAAGTAATTATATTAATTTGCATGCAATTATGTGTACTTATGCGGCCAAAAGTTTTGAAAAACACAAACAACTTGTTTAGCGAATTTGTACATTTTTAATGCATCCTACTTATGTCTTGTGCAAAATTAGTGTCGTAGAATGTTCATATCGAAGTGTTAATTGACTAATATTTTAATAGGCATAATTAGGAGTAACTATATTAATTTTCACAAAATGTTATGTAGTTATGAGGCCAAAAGTGTTGAAAAACATAACTTTTTTAAATAGCAGTTTCTAATGCATCTTACTTATGTTTTGAGGAAAGATAATGCCCTAAAATATTCATTTTGAAGTATTAATTGAATAATATTATAATAGACATAATTAGGAGTAATTATATTAATTTGCAACAAATTATGTGTAGTTATGCGGCCAAAATTTCTTATAAAGCCAAACAACTTGTTTAAACAGCGATTTTTAATGGATCTTACTTATGTTTCGTGCAATATTAGCGTTAAAGAATATTCATATCAAAATTTTAATTGGAAAATTTTATAATAGGTGTAATTAGGAGTCTTAATTTTCACGAAATAATATGTAGTTATGCGGCTAAAAATTATGAAAAACTAAAACAACTTGTTTAAACAACGCAGTTTTTAATGCATCTTACTTATATTTTGCGCGAAATTAGCATCATGGAATATTCATATCGAAGTTTTAATAGGACAATCTCATAATAGGCGTAATCGGGAGGAATTATTTTAATTTGCGCGAAATTATGTGTCGTTTTGCGGCCAAAAAATTTCACAAAGCCAAACAACTTGTTTAAACAATATTTGTTTTTAACGCATCTTACTAATATTTTGTGCAAAAATTAGCGTTATAGAATATTCATATCGATGTTTTAATTGGATAACTTTATAATAGGCATAATTAAGAGTAATTATATTAATATCCATGAAATTATGTGTTGTTATGAGGGCAAAAATGTTGAAAACTCGAAAAACTTTTTAAATAGCAGTATCTAATGCATCTTACTTATGTTTCGTGAAAAATTAGCATCGTAGAATATTCATATCAAAGTGTTCATTGAAATATCTTATGAAAGACATAATTAGGAGTAATTACATAAATTTATACGAAATTATGTGCGGTTATGCGGGCAAAAAATTTGGAAAGATCAAACAACTTGTTAAACGGTAGTTTTTAATGTATCTTACTTATGTTTTGTGCAAAATTAGTGTTGTAGAATATTCATATCTAATTTTTAATTAGAAAATATTACAATAGGCATATTTAGGAGTAATTATATTAATTCATAAGAAATTATGTGTAGTTATGGGCCAAAATTTTTCACAAAGCCAAACAACTTGTTTGAACAATGAGTTTTTAACGCATCTTACTTATATTTTGTGCAAAAATAGCGTTATAGAATATTCATATCGTTGTTTTAATTGGACGACTTTATAATAGACGTAATTAGAAGTAATTATATTAATATCCATGAAATTATGTGTAGTTATGAGGTCAAAAATGTTGAAAACTCAAAAACCTTTTTTAAATAGCAGTTTCTAATGCAAACTTACTTATGTTTCATGAAAAATTAGCATCGTAGAATATTCATATCAAAGTGTTCATTGAAATATCTTATAAAAGACATAATTAGGAGTAATTAAGTAAATTTATACGAAATTATGTGCAGTTATGCGGCCAAAAAAATTGTAAAGATCAAATAATTTGTTTAAACAACGAGTTTTTAATGTATCTTACTTATGTTTTGTGCAAAATTAGTGTTGTAGAATATTCATATCTAAGTTTTAATTAGAAAATCTTACAATAGGCATATTTAGGAGTAATTATATTAATTTGTAAGAAATTATGTGTAGTTATGCAGCCAAAACTTTTGAAAAACTCAAATAACTTATTTAAACAATTGTTTTTAATGCATCATACATTATGTTTTGTGTAAATTTAGTGTCGTACAATATTCATATCGAAGTTTAATTAGAAGATCTTATAATAGGCATGCTTAGGAGTAATTATATTAATTCATAAGAAATTTTGTGTAATTATGCGGCCAAAAAAAATTGAAAAACTCAAACAACTTGTTTAAAAGTATACCGTTTCTAAAGCCTTCTACTTATGTTTTGTGCGAGAATTAGTGTTGTAGAATGTTTATATTGAAGTGTTAATTAGATAATCTTTTAATAGGCATAATTAGGAGCGATTAAATTAATTTTTACTAAATTATGTGTAGTTATGGGGCCAAAAATGTTGAAATACTCAAATAACTTTTTTAAATAGTGTATCTAATGCATCTTACTTATGTTTTGGGAAAAAATAGTGTCGTCGAATATTCATATCGAAGTGTTAATTGAACAATCTTATAATAGACATAATTGGGAGTAATTATATTAATTTGTATGAAATTATGGATATTTATGGGGCCAAGAATTAAAAAAAAATTCGAACAACTTGTTTAAACACCAGTTTTTAATGCATCTTACTTATGTTTTTTGCCAAATCGGCGTCATGGAATATACATATCGAAGTTTAATTAGATAATCTTATAATAGGCATAATTAGGAGTAATTATATTAATTTGCACGAAATTATATATAGTTATGCGGCAAAAAATTTGTGAAACTCAATCAACTAGTTTAAGTTTGCTATTTTTTTAATGCATCTTACTTATGTTTTGTACAAACTTAGTGTGGTAGAATATTCATATCGAAGTATTAATCGGATAATCCTCTAATAGGCACAATAAGGAGTAATTATATTAATTTTTATGAAATTATATGTAGTCATGAGACAATAAATTTTAAAAATCTTAAACAACTTGTTTAAACTGCAGTTTCAAATGTATCTTATTTATGTTTTGTGAAAAATTATCATTATAATAGGCATAATTAGGAGTAATTAGGAGTAATTATATAAATTTGCACGAAATTATGTGTAGTTATGCAACCAAAATTTTTAAAAAACTTAAATGACTTGTTTAAACAGCCGTTTTAATGCATCCTACTTATTTTTTATGCAAAATTCGTGTCGTAGAATGTTCATATTGAAGTGTTAATTGGATAATCTTCTAATAGGCATAATTAGGAGTAATTATATTAATTTTCACGAAATTACGTGTCGTTATGAGGCAATAATCGTTAAAAATCTTAAACAACTTGTTCAAACAAAGCAATTTCTAATGTATCTTTCTTATATCTTATAAAAAATTAGTCTCCTATGATATTCATATCGAAGTGTTAATTTGACAATCTTATAATAGACATTGTTTGGAGTAATTATATTAATTCGCTCGGAATTATGTGTAGTTTTGATGCGAGAAAATGTTGAAAATCTTAATCAACTTGTTTAAACAACACGACTTCTAATGCATCTTACTTATATTTTGGGCAAAATTAGTGCCATAGAAGATTCATATCTAAGTTCTAATTGCACAATCATATAATAGGCATAATTAGGAGTAATTATTTTAATTTTCACGAAATTATATATAGTTATGCGGCCAACAATTTTCAAAAACTCAAGCAACTTGTTTAAGGAAGCTGTTTTTAATGCATCTTATATATGTTTTGTGCAAAATTTATGTCGTAAAATGTTCATATCGAAGTGTTAATTGGATAATCTTATAATAGGTATAATTAGGAGTAATTATATTAATTTTCATGAAATTATGTGTGGTTATGAGTCAAGAAATGTTAAAAATATTAAACAACTTGTTTAAACAATGAGTTTCTAATATATCTTACTTATGTTTTATGAAACATTAGTGTCGTAGGATATTCAAATCGAAGTGTTAATTGGGCAGTCTTATAATAGGCATAATTAGAAGTAATTATATTAATTTGCATGCAATTATGTGTACTTATGCGGCCAAAATTTTTGAAAAACACAAACAACTTGTTTAAGCGGCCGTTTTTAATGCATCCTACTTATGTCTTGTGTAAAATTAGTGTCGTATAATGTTCATATCGAAGTTTTAATTGGCTAATATTTTTATAAGCATAATTAGTAGTAACTATATTAATTTTCACGAAATTATATGTAGTTATGAGGCCAAAAGTGTTGAAAAATTTTTAAATAACGAGTTTCTAATGCATCTTACTTATGTTTTGAGGAAAGATAATGCCCTAACATATTCATTTTGAAGTATTAATTGAACAATATTATAATAGACATAATTAGGAGTAATTATATTAATTTGCAACAAATTATGTGTAGTTATGCGGCCAAATTTTTTTATAAAGACAACAAAACTTGTTTAAACAGCAATTTAAGGCATCTTACTTATGTTTCGTGCAATATTCGCATTAAAGAATATTCATATCGAAGTTTTAATTGGAAAATTTTATAATAGGCATAATTAGGAGTAATTGTCTTAATTTGCATGAAATAATATGTAGTTATGCGGCTAAAAATTATGAAAAACTCAAACAACTTGTTTAAACCGAGTTTTTAATGCATCTTACTTATATTTTGCGCAAAATTCGTGTCGTAGAATGTTCATATCGAAGTGTTAATTGTATAATCTTCTAACAGGCATAATTAGAAGTAATTATATTAATTTTCATGAAATTATGTGTCGTTATGAGGTAATAAACGTTAAAAATCTTAAACAACTTGTTTAAAGCTGAGTTTCAATGTATTTTATTTATGTTTTGTGAACAATTTCCGTTATAGGATATTCATATTGGAGTGTTAGTTGGACAATCTTATAATAGGCATAATTAGGAGTAATTATATAAATTTGCGCGAAATTATGTGTAGTTATGCAACCAAAAATTTTAAAAAACTCAAACGACTTGTTTAAAGCAATTGTTTTTAATGCATCTTACTTATTTTTTATGCACAATTCATATCGTAGAATGTTCATATCGAAGTATTAATTGGATAATTTTCTAATAGACATAATTAGGAGTAATTTTATTAATTTTTACGAAATTATGTGTCGTTATGAGGCAATAAACGTTAAAAATCTTAAACAACTTGTTCAAACAATGAGTTTCTAATATATCTTACTTATGTTTTATGAAACATTAGTGTCGTAGGATATTCAAATCGAAGTGTTAATTGGGCAGTCTTATAATAGACATAATTAGAAGTAATTATATTAATTTGCATGCAATTATGTGTACTTATGCGGCCAAAAGTTTTGAAAAACACAAACAACTTGTTTAAGCGGTACATTTTTAATGCATCCTACTTATGTCTTGTGCAAAATTAGTGTCGTAGAATGTTCATATCGAAGTGTTAATTGACTAATATTTTAATAGGCATAATTAGGAGTAACTATATTAATTTTCACAAAATGTTATGTAGTTATGAGGCCAAAAGTGTTGAAAAACATAACTTTTTTAAATAGCAGTTTCTAATGCATCTTACTTATGTTTTGAGGAAAGATAATGCCCTAAAATATTCATTTTGAAGTATTAATTGAATAATATTATAATAGACATAATTAGGAGTAATTATATTAATTTGCAACAAATTATGTGTAGTTATGCGGCCAAAATTTCTTATAAAGCCAAACAACTTGTTTAAACAATGATTTTTAATGGATCTTACTTATGTTTCGTGCAATATTAGCGTTAAAGAATATTCATATCAAAATTTTAATTGGAAAATTTTATAATAGGTGTAATTAGGAGTCTTAATTTTCACGAAATAATATGTAGTTATGCGGCTAAAAATTATGAAAAACTAAAACAACTTGTTTAAACAACGAGTTTTTAATGCATCTTACTTATATTTTGCGCGAAATTAGCATCATGGAATATTCATATCGAAGTTTTAATAGGACAATCTCATAATAGGCGTAATCGGGAGGAATTATTTTAATTTGCGCGAAATTATGTGTCGTTTTGCTGCCAAAAAATTTCACAAAGCCAAACAACTTGTTTAAACAATTTGTTTTTAACGCATCTTACTAATATTTTGTGCAAAAATTAGCGTTATAGAATATTCATATCGATGTTTTAATTGGATAACTTTATAATAGGCATAATTAAGAGTAATTATATTAATATCCATGAAATTATGTGTTGTTATGAGGGCAAAAATGTTGAAAACTCGAAAAACTTTTTTAAATAGCGAGTATCTAATGCATCTTACTTATGTTTCGTGAAAAATTAGCATCGTAGAATATTCATATCAAAGTGTTCATTGAAATATCTTATGAAAGACATAATTAGGAGTAATTACATAAATTTATACGAAATTATGTGCGGTTATGCGGGCAAAAAATTTGGAAAGATCAAACAACTTGTTAAACGGTAGTTTTTAATGTATCTTACTTATGTTTTGTGCAAAATTAGTGTTGTAGAATATTCATATCTAATTTTTAATTAGAAAATATTACAATAGGCATATTTAGGAGTAATTATATTAATTC
Source organism: Schoenoplectus tabernaemontani (assembly GCA_037127355.1). Taxonomy (NCBI): domain Eukaryota; kingdom Viridiplantae; phylum Streptophyta; class Magnoliopsida; order Poales; family Cyperaceae; genus Schoenoplectus; species Schoenoplectus tabernaemontani. The sequence continues at coordinate 23,932,534 of CM073742.1, read as the reverse complement.
ATAAGAAATTATGTGTAGTTATGGGCCAAAATTTTTCACAAAGCCAAACAACTTGTTTGAGCATGAGTTTTTAACGCATCTTACTTATATTTTGTGCAAAAATAGCGTTATAGAATATTCATATCGTTGTTTTAATTGGACGACTTTATAATAGACGTAATTAGAAGTAATTATATTAATATCCATGAAATTATGTGTAGTTATGAGGTCAAAAATGTTGAAAACTCAAAAACCTTTTTTAAATAGCAGTTTCTAATGCAGCTTACTTATGTTTCATGAAAAATTAGCATCGTAGAATATTCATATCAAAGTGTTCATTGAAATATCTTATAAAAGACATAATTAGGAGTAATTAAGTAAATTTATACGAAATTATGTGCAGTTATGCGGCCAAAAAAATTGTAAAGATCAAATAATTTGTTTAAACAACAGTTTTTAATGTATCTTACTTATGTTTTGTGCAAAATTAGTGTTGTAGAATATTCATATCTAAGTTTTAATTAGAAAATCTTACAATAGGCATATTTAGGAGTAATTATATTAATTTGTAAGAAATTATGTGTAGTTATGCAGCCAAAACTTTTGAAAAACTCAAATAACTTATTTAAACAATTGTTTTTAATGCATCATACATTATGTTTTGTGTAAATTTAGTGTCGTACAATATTCATATCGAAGTTTAATTAGAAGATCTTATAATAGGCATGCTTAGGAGTAATTATATTAATTCATAAGAAATTTTGTGTAATTATGCGGCCAAAAAAAATTGAAAAACTCAAACAACTTGTTTAAACAGTAGTTTCTAAAGCCTTCTACTTATGTTTTGTGCGAGAATTAGTGTTGTAGAATGTTTATATTGAAGTGTTAATTAGATAATCTTTTAATAGGCATAATTAGGAGCGATTAAATTAATTTTTACTAAATTATGTGTAGTTATGGGGCCAAAAATGTTGAAATACTCAAATAACTTTTTTAAATAGCTGTATCTAATGCATCTTACTTATGTTTTGGGAAAAAATAGTGTCGTCGAATATTCATATCGAAGTGTTAATTGAACAATCTTATAATAGACATAATTGGGAGTAATTATATTAATTTGTATGAAATTATGGATATTTATGGGGCCAAGAATTAAAAAAAAAGTCGAACAACTTGTTTAAACACCAGTTTTTAATGCATCTTACTTATGTTTTTTGCCAAATCAGCGTCATGGAATATACATATCGAAGTTTAATTAGATAATCTTATAATAGGCATAATTAGGAGTAATTATATTAATTTGCACGAAATTATATATAGTTATGCGGCAAAAAATTTGTGAAACTCAATCAACTAGTTTAATTTGCTATTTTTTTAATGCATCTTACTTATGTTTTGTACAAACTTAGTGTGGTAGAATATTCATATCGAAGTATTAATCGGATAATCCTCTAATAGGCACAATAAGGAGTAATTATATTAATTTTTATGAAATTATATGTAGTCATGAGACAATAAATTTTAAAAATCTTAAACAACTTGTTTAAACTGCAGTTTCAAATGTATCTTATTTATGTTTTGTGAAAAATTATCGTTATAATAGGCATAATTAGGAGTAATTATATAAATTTTCACGAAATTATGTGTAGTTATGCAACCAAAATTTTAAAAAACTCAAACGACTTGTTTAAACAGTAGTTTTAATGCATCCTACTTATTTTTTATGCAAAATTCGTGTCGTAGAATGTTCATATTGAAGTGTTAATTGGATAATCTTCTAATAGGCATAATTAGGAGTAATTATATTAATTTTCACGAAATTACGTGTCGTTATGAGGCAATAATCGTTAAAAATCTTAAACAACTTGTTCAAACAGCAATTTCTAATGTATCTTTCTTATATCTTATAAAAAATTAGTCTCCTATGATATTCATATCGAAGTGTTAATTTGACAATCTTATAATAGACATTGTTAGGAGTAATTATATTAATTCGCTCGGAATTATGTGTAGTTTTGATGCAGAAAATGTTGAAAATCTTAATCAACTTGTTTAAACAACAGCTTCTAATGCATCTTACTTATATTTTGGGCAAAATTAGTGCCATAGAAGATTCATATCTAAGTTCTAATTGCACAATCATATAATAGGCATAATTAGGAGTAATTATTTTAATTTTCACGAAATTATATATAGTTATGCGGCCAACAATTTTCAAAAACTCAAGCAACTTGTTTAAGGAACTGTTTTTAATGCATCTTATATATGTTTTGTGCAAAATTTATGTCGTAAAATGTTCATATCGAAGTGTTAATTGGATAATCTTATAATAGGTATAATTAGGAGTAATTATATTAATTTTCATGAAATTATGTGTGGTTATGAGTCAAGAAATGTTAAAAATATTAAACAACTTGTTTAAACAGCAGTTTCTAATATATCTTACTTATGTTTTATGAAACATTAGTGTCGTAGGATATTCAAATCGAAGTGTTAATTGGGCAGTCTTATAATAGGCATAATTAGAAGTAATTATATTAATTTGCATGCAATTATGTGTACTTATGCGGCCAAAATTTTTGAAAAACACAAACAACTTGTTTAAGCGGCCGTTTTTAATGCATCCTACTTATGTCTTGTGTAAAATTAGTGTCGTATAATGTTCATATCGAAGTTTTAATTGGCTAATATTTTTATAAGCATAATTAGTAGTAACTATATTAATTTTCACGAAATTATATGTAGTTATGAGGCCAAAAGTGTTGAAAATTTTTTAAATAACAGTTTCTAATGCATCTTACTTATGTTTTGAGGAAAGATAATGCCCTAACATATTCATTTTGAAGTATTAATTGAACAATATTATAATAGACATAATTAGGAGTAATTATATTAATTTGCAACAAATTATGTGTAGTTATGCGGCCAAAATTTTTTATAAAGACAACAAAACTTGTTTAAACAGCAATTTAAGGCATCTTACTTATGTTTCGTGCAATATTCGCGTTAAAGAATATTCATATCGAAGTTTTAATTGGAAAATTTTATAATAGGCATAATTAGGAGTAATTGTCTTAATTTGCATGAAATAATATGTAGTTATGCGGCTAAAAATTATGAAAAACTCAAACAACTTGTTTAAACCGCAGTTTTTAATGCATCTTACTTATATTTTGCGCAAAATTCGTGTCGTAGAATGTTCATATCGAAGTGTTAATTGTATAATCTTCTAACAGGCATAATTAGAAGTAATTATATTAATTTTCATGAAATTATGTGTCGTTATGAGGTAATAAACGTTAAAAATCTTAAACAACTTGTTTAAAGCTGCAGTTTCAATGTATTTTATTTATGTTTTGTGAACAATTTCCGTTATAGGATATTCATATTGGAGTGTTAGTTGGACAATCTTATAATAGGCATAATTAGGAGTAATTATATAAATTTGCGCGAAATTATGTGTAGTTATGCAACCAAAAATTTTAAAAAACTCAAACGACTTGTTTAAACAAGCTGTTTTTAATGCATCTTACTTATTTTTTATGCACAATTCGTATCGTAGAATGTTCATATCGAAGTATTAATTGGATAATTTTCTAATAGACATAATTAGGAGTAATTTTATTAATTTTTACGAAATTATGTGTCGTTATGAGGCAATAAACGTTAAAAATCTTAAACAACTTGTTCAAACAGCAGTTTCTAATATATCTTACTTATGTTTTATGAAACATTAGTGTCGTAGGATATTCAAATCGAAGTGTTAATTGGGCAGTCTTATAATAGACATAATTAGAAGTAATTATATTAATATGCATGCAATTATGTGTACTTATGCGGCCAAAAGTTTTGAAAAACACAAACAACTTGTTTAAGCGGCTGTTTTTAATGCATCCTACTTATGTCTTGTGCAAAATTAGTGTCGTAGAATGTTCATATCGAAGTGTTAATTGACTAATATTTTAATAGGCAGAGTAATTATATTAATTCATAAGAAATTATGTGTAGTTATGGGCCAAAATTTTTCACAAAGCCAAACAACTTGTTTGAACAGCAGTTTTTAACGCATCTAACTTATATTTTGTGCAAAAATAGCGTTATAGAATATTCATACCGTTGTTTTAATTGGACAACTTTATAATAGACGTAATTAGAAGTAATTATATTAATATCCATGAAATTATGTGTAGTTATGAGGTCAAAAATGTTGAAAACTCAAAAACCTTTTTTAAATAGCAGTTTCTAATGCAGCTTACATATGTTTCATGAAAAATTAGCATCGTAGAATATTCATATCAAAGTGTTCATTGAAATATCTTATAAAAGACATAATTAAGAGTAATTAAGTAAATTTATACGAAATTATGTGCAGTTATGCGGCCAAAAAAATTGTAAAGATCAAATAATTTGTTTAAACAACAGTTTTTAATGTATCTTACTTATGTTTTGTGCAAAATTAGTGTTGTAGAATATTCATATCTAAGTTTTAATTAGAAAATCTTACAATAGGCATATTTAGGAGTAATTATATTAATTTGTAAGAAATTATGTGTAGTTATGCAGCCAAAACTTTTGAAAAACTCAAATAACTTATTTAAACAATTGTTTTTAATGCATCTTACATTATGTTTTGTGTAAATTTAGTGTCGTACAATATTCATATCGAAGTTTAATTAGAAGATCTTATAATAGGCATGCTTAGGAGTAATTATATTAATTCATAAGAAATTTTGTGTAATTATGCAGCCATAAAAATTGAAAAACTCAAACATCTTGTTTAAACAACCGTTTCTAAAGCCTTCTACTTATGTTTTGTGCAGAATTAGTGTTGTAGAATGTTCATATTGAAGTGTTTATTAGATAATCTTTTAATAGGCATAATTAGGAGCGATTAAATTAATTTTTACTAAATTATGTGTAGTTATGGGGCCAAAAATGTTGAAATACTCAAATAACTTTTTTAAATAGCTGTATCTAATGCATCTTACTTATGTTTTGGGAAAAAATAGTGTCGTCGAATATTCATATCGAAGTGTTAATTGAACAATCTTATAATAGACATAATTGGGAGTAATTATATTAATTTGTATGAAATTATGGATATTTATGGGGCCAAGAATTAAAAAAAAGTCGAACAACTTGTTTAAACACCAGTTTTTAATGCATCTTACTTATGTTTTTTGCCAAATCAGCGTCATGGAATATACATATCGAAGTTTAATTAGATAATCTTATAATAGGCATAATTAGGAGTAATTATATTAATTTGCACGAAATTATATATAGTTATGTGGCAAAAAATTTGTGAAACTCAATCAACTAGTTTAAGCTGCTATTTTTTTAATGCATCTTACTTATGTTTTGTACAAACTTAGTGTCGTAGAATATTCATATCAAAGTATTAATCGGATAATCCTCTAATAGGCACAATAAGGAGTAATTATATTAATTTTTATGAAATTATATGTAGTCATGAGACAATAAATTTTAAAAATCTAAAACAACTTGTTTAAACTGCAGTTTCAAATGTATCTTATTTATGTTTTGTGAAAAATTATCGTTATAGGATATTCATATTGGAGTGTTAGTTGGACAATCTTATAATAGGCATAATTAGGAGTAATTATATAAATTTGCACGAAATTATGTGAAGTTATGCAACCAAAATTTTTAAAAAACTCAATCGACTTGTTTAAACAGCCGTTTTAATGCATCCTACTTATTTTTTATGCAAAATTCGTGTCGTAGAATGTTCATATTGAAGTGTTAATTGGATAATCTTCTAATAGGCATAATGAGGAGTAATTATATTAATTTTCACGAAATTACGTGTCGTTATGAGGCAATAATCGTTAAAAATCTTAAACAACTTGTTCAAACAGCAATGTCTAATGTATCTTTCTTATATCTTATAAAAAATTAGTCTCCTATGATATTCATATCGAAGTGTTAATTTGACAATCTTATAATAGACATTGTTAGGAGTAATTATATTAATTCGCTCGGAATTATGTGTAGTTTTGATGCAGAAAATGTTGAAAATCTTAATCAACTTGTTTAAACAACAGCTTCTAATGCATCTTACTTATATTTTGGGCAAAATTAGTGCCATAGAAGATTCATATCTAAGTTCTAATTGCACAATCATATAATAGGCATAATAAGGAGTAATTATTTTAATTTTCACGAAATTATATATAGTTATGCGGCCAACAATTTTCAAAAACTCAAGCAACTTGTTTAAGGAACTGTTTTTAATGCATCTTATATATGTTTTGTGTAAAATTTATGTCGTAAAATGTTCATATCGAAGTGTTAATTGGATAATCTTATAATAGGTATAATTAGGAGTAATTATATTAATTTTCATGAAATTATGTGTAGTTATGTGTCAAGAAATGTTAAAAATATTAAACAACTTGTTTAAACAGCAGTTTCTAATATATCTTACTTATGTTTTATGAAACATTAGTGTCGTAGGATATTCAAATCGAAGTGTTAATTGGGCAGTCTTATAATAGGCATAATTAGAAGTAATTATATTAATTTGCATGAATTATGTGTACTTATGCGGCCAAAATTTTTGAAAAACACAAACAACTTGTTTAAGCGGCCGTTTTTAATGCATCCTACTTATGTCTTGTGTAAAATTAGTGTCGTATAATGTTCATATCGAAGTTTTAATTGGCTAATATTTTTATAAGCATAATTAGTAGTAACTATATTAATTTGCACAATCATATAGTAGGCATAATTAAGAGTAATTATATTAATATCCATGAAATTATGTGTTGTTATGAGGGCAAAAATGTTGAAAACTCGAAAAACTTTTTTAAATAGCAGTATCTAATGCATCTTACTTATGTTTCGTGAAAAATTAGCATCGTAGAATATTCATATCAAAGTGTTCATTGAAATATCTTATAAAAGACATAATTAGGAGTAATGACATAAATTTATACGAAATTATGTGCGGTTATGCGGGCAAAAAATTTGGAAAGATCAAACAACTTGTTAAACAGTAGTTTTTAATGTATCTTACTTATGTTTTGTGCAAAATTAGTGTTGTAGAATATTCATATCTAATTTTTAATTAGAAAATATTACAATATGCATATTTAGGAGTAATTATATTAATTCATAAGAAATTATGTGTAGTTATGGGCCAAAATTTTTCACAAAGCCAAACAACTTGTTTGAACAGCAGTTTTTAACGCATCTTACTTATATTTTGTGCAAAAATAGCGTTATAGAATATTCATATCGTTGTTTTAATTGGACAACTTTATAATAGACGTAATTAGAAGTAATTATATTAATATCCATGAAATTATGTGTAGTTATGAGGTCAAAAATGTTGAAAACTCAAAAACCTTTTTTAAATAGCAGTTTCTAATGCAGCTTACTTATGTTTCATGAAAAAATAGCATCGTAGAATATTCATATCAAAGTGTTCATTGAAATATCTTATAAAAGACATAATTAGGAGTAATTAAGTAAATTTATACGAAATTATGTGCAGTTATGCGGCCAAAAAAATTGTAAAGATCAAATAATTTGTTTAAACAACAGTTTTTAATGTATCTTACTTATGTTTTGTGCAAAATTAGTGTTGTAGAATATTCATATCTAAGTTTTAATTAGAAAATCTTACAATAGGCATATTTAGGAGTAATTATATTAATTTGTAAGAAATTATGTGTAGTTATGCAGCCAAAACTTTTGAAAAACTCAAATAACTTATTTAAACAATTGTTTTTAATGCATCATACATTATGTTTTGTGTAAATTTAGTGTCGTACAATATTCATATCGAAGTTTAATTAGAAGATCTTATAATAGGCATGCTTAGGAGTAATTATATTAATTCATAAGAAATTTTGTGTAATTATGCGGCCAAAAAAAATTGAAAAACTCAAACAACTTGTTTAAACAGTAGTTTCTAAAGCCTTCTACTTATGTTTTGTGCAGAATTAGTATTGTAGAATGTTTATATTGAAGTGTTAATTAGATAATCTTTTAATAGGAATAATTAGGAGCGATTAAATTAATTTTTACTAAATTATGTGTAGTTATGGGGCCAAAAATGTTGAAATACTCAAATAACTTTTTTAAATAGCTGTATCTAATGCATCTTACTTATGTTTTGGGAAAAAATAGTGTCGTCGAATATTCATATCGAAGTGTTAATTGAACAATCTTATAATAGACATAATTGGGAGTAATTATATTAATTTGTATGAAATTATGGATATTTATGGGGCCAAGAATTAAAAAAAAGTCGAACAACTTGTTTAAACACCAGTTTTTAATGCATCTTACTTATGTTTTTTGCCAAATCAGCGTCATGGAATATACATATCGAAGTTTAATTAGATAATCTTATAATAGGCATAATTAGGAGTAATTATATTAATTTGCACGAAATTATATATAGTTATGCGGCAAAAAATTTGTGAAACTCAATCAACTAGTTTAAGCTGCTATTTTTTTAATGCATCTTACTTATGTTTTGTACAAACTTAGTGTGGTAGAATATTCATATCGAAGTATTAATCGGATAATCCTCTAATAGGCACAATAAGGAGTAATTATATTAATTTTTATGAAATTATATGTAGTCATGAGACAATAAATTTTAAAAATCTTAAACAACTTGTTTAAACTGCAGTTTCAAATGTATCTTATTTATGTTTTGTGAAAAATTATCGTTATAATAGGCATAATTAGGAGTAATTATATAAATTTGCACGAAATTATGTGTAGTTATGCAACCAAAATTTTAAAAAACTCAAACGACTTGTTTAAACAGCCGTTTTAATGCATCCTACTTATTTTTTATGCAAAATTCGTGTCGTAGAATGTTCATATTGAAGTGTTAATTGGATAATCTTCTAATAGGCATAATTAGGAGTAATTATATAAATTTGCACGAAATTATGTGTAGTTATGCAACCAAAATTTTAAAAAAACTCAAACGACTTGTTTAAACAGCCGTTTTAATGCATCCTACTTATTTTTTATGCAAAATTCGTGTCGTAGAATGTTCATATTGAAGTGTTAATTGGATAATCTTCTAATAGGCATAATTAGGAGTAATTATATTAATTTTCACGAAATTACGTGTCGTTATGAGGCAATAATCGTTAAAAATCTTAAAGAACTTGTTCAAACAGCAATTTCTAATGTATCTTTCTTATATCTTATAAAAAATTAGTCTCCTATGATATTCATATCGAAGTGTTAATTTGACAATCTTATAATAGACATTGTTAGGAGTAATTATATTAATTCGCTCGGAATTATGTGTAGTTTTGATGCAGAAAATGTTGAAAATCTTAATCAACTTGTTTAAACAACAGCTTCTAATGCATCTTACTTATATTTTGGGCAAAATTAGTGCCATAGAAGATTCATATCTAAGTTCTAATTGCACAATCATATAATAGGCATAATTAGGAGTAATTATTTTAATTTTCACGAAATTATATATAGTTATGCGGCCAACAATTTTCAAAAACTCAAGCAACTTGTTTAAGGAACTGTTTTTAATGCATCTTATATATGTTTTGTGCAAAATTTATGTCGTAAAATGTTCATATCGAAGTGTTAATTGGATAATCTTATAATAGGTATAATTAGGAGTAATTATATTAATTTTCATGAAATTATGTGTGGTTATGAGTCAAGAAATGTTAAAAATATTAAACAACTTGTTTAAACAGCAGTTTCTAATATATCTTACTTATGTTTTATGAAACATTAGTGTCGTAGGATATTCAAATCGAAGTGTTAATTGGGCAGTCTTATAATAGGCATAATTAGAAGTAATTATATTAATTTGCATGCAATTATGTGTACTTATGCGGCCAAAATTTTTGAAAAACACAAACAACTTGTTTAAGCGGCCGTTTTTAATGCATCCTACTTATGTCTTGTGTAAAATTAGTGTCGTATAATGTTCATATCGAAGTTTTAATTGGCTAATATTTTTATAAGCATAATTAGTAGTAACTATATTAATTTTCACGAAATTATATGTAGTTATGAGGCCAAAAGTGTTGAAATTTTTTAAATAACAGTTTCTAATGCATCTTACTTATGTTTTGAGGAAAGATAATGCCCTAACATATTCATTTTGAAGTATTAATTGAACAATATTATAATAGACATAATTAGGAGTAATTATATTAATTTGCAACAAATTATGTGTAGTTATGCGGCCAAAATTTTTTATAAAGACAACAAAACTTGTTTAAACAGCAATTTAAGGCATCTTACTTATGTTTCGTGCAATATTCGCGTTAAAGAATATTCATATCGAAGTTTTAATTGGAAAATTTTATAATAGGCATAATTAGGAGTAATTGTCTTAATTTGCATGAAATAATATGTAGTTATGCGGCTAAAAATTATGAAAAACTCAAACAACTTGTTTAAACCGCAGTTTTTAATGCATCTTACTTATATTTTGCGCAAAATTCGTGTCGTAGAATGTTCATATCGAAGTGTTAATTGTATAATCTTCTAACAGGCATAATTAGAAGTAATTATATTAATTTTCATGAAATTATGTGTCGTTATGAGGTAATAAACGTTAAAAATCTTAAACAACTTGTTTAAACTGCAGTTTCCAATGTATCTTATTTATGTTTTGTGAACAATTTCCGTTATAGGATATTCATATTGGAGTGTTAGTTGGACAATCTTATAATAGGCATAATTAGGAGTAATTATATAAATTTGCGCGAAATTATGTGTAGTTATGCAACCAAAAATTTTAAAAAACTCAAACGACTTGTTTAAACAGCTGTTTTTAATGCATCTTACTTATTTTTTATGCACAATTCATATCGTAGAATGTTCATATCGAAGTATTAATTGGATAATTTTCTAATAGACATAATTAGGAGTAATTTTATTAATTTTTACGAAATTATGTGTCGTTATGAGGCAATAAACGTTAAAAATCTTAAACAACTTGTTCAAACAGCAGTTTCTAATATATCTTACTTATGTTTTATGAAACATTAGTGTCGTAGGATATTCAAATCGAAGTGTTAATTGGGCAGTCTTATAATAGACATAATTAGAAGTAATTATATTAATTTGCATGCAATTATGTGTACTTATGCGGCCAAAAGTTTTGAAAAACACAAACAACTTGTTTAAGCGGCTGTTTTTAATGCATCCTACTTATGTCTTGTGCAAAATTAGTGTCGTAGAATGTTCATATCGAAGTGTTAATTGACTAATATTTTAATAGGCATAATTAGGAGTAACTATATTAATTTTCACAAAATGTTATGTAGTTATGAGGCCAAAAGTGTTGAAAAAACATAACTTTTTTAAATAGCAGTTTCTAATGCATCTTACTTATGTTTTGAGGAAAGATAATGCCCTAAAATATTCATTTTGAAGTATTAATTGAATAATATTATAATAGACATAATTAGGAGTAATTATATTAATTTGCAACAAATTATGTGTAGTTATGCGGCCAAAATTTCTTATAAAGCCAAACAACTTGTTTAAACAGCGATTTTTAATGGATCTTACTTATGTTTCGTGCAATATTAGCGTTAAAGAATATTCATATCAAAATTTTAATTGGAAAATTTTATAATAGGTCTAATTAGGAGTCTTAATTTTCACGAAATAATATGTAGTTATGCGGCTAAAAATTATGAAAAACTAAAACAACTTGTTTAAACAACAGTTTTTAATGCATCTTACTTATATTTTGCGCGAAATTAGCATCATGGAATATTCATATCGAAGTTTTAATAGGACAATCTCATAATAGGCGTAATCAGGAGGAATTATTTTAATTTGCGCGAAATTATGTGTCGTTTTGCGGCCAAAAAATTTCACAAAGCCAAACAACTTGTTTAAACAACTGTTTTTAACGCATCTTACTAATATTTTGTGCAAAAATTAGCGTTATAGAATATTCATATCGATGTTTTAATTGGATAACTTTATAATAGGCATAATTAAGAGTAATTATATTAATATCCATGAAATTATGTGTTGTTATGAGGGCAAAAATGTTGAAAACTCGAAAATTTTTTTTAAATAGCAGTATCTAATGCATCTTACTTATGTTTCGTGAAAAATTAGCATCGTAGAATATTCATATCAAAGTGTTCATTGAAATATCTTATGAAAGACATAATTAGGAGTAATTACATAAATTTATACGAAATTATGTGCGGTTATGCGGGCAAAAAATTTGGAAAGATCAAACAACTTGTTAAACAGTAGTTTTTAATGTATCTTACTTATGTTTTGTGCAAAATTAGTGTTGTAGAATATTCATATCTAATTTTTAATTAGAAAATATTACAATAGGCATATTTAGGAGTAATTATATTAATTCATAAGAAATTATGTGTATTTATGGGCCAAAATTTTTCACAAAGCCAAACAACTTGTTTGAACAGCAGTTTTTAACGCATCTTACTTATATTTTGTGCAAAAATAGCGTTATAGAATATTCATATCGTTGTTTTAATTGGACAACTTTATAATAGACGTAATTAGAAGTAATTATATTAATATCCATGAAATTATGTGTAGTTATGAGGTCAAAAATGTTGAAAACTCAAAAACCTTTTTTAAATAGCAGTTTCTAATGCAGCTTACTTATGTTTCATGAAAAAATAGCATCGTAGAATATTCATATCAAAGTGTTCATTGAAATATCTTATAAAAGACATAATTAGGAGTAATTAAGTAAATTTATACGAAATTATGTGCAGTTATGCGGCCAAAAAAATTGTAAAGATCAAATAATTTGTTTAAACAACAGTTTTTAATGTATCTTACTTATGTTTTGTGCAAAATTAGTGTTGTAGAATATTCATATCTAAGTTTTAATTAGAAAATCTTACAATAGGCATATTTAGGAGTAATTATATTAATTTGTAAGAAATTATGTGTAGTTATGCAGCCAAAACTTTTGAAAAACTCAAATAACTTATTTAAACAATTGTTTTTAATGCATCATACATTATATTTTGTGTAAATTTAGTGTCGTACAATATTCATATCGAAGTTTAATTAGAAGATCTTATAATAGGCATGCTTAGGAGTAATTATATTAATTCATAAGAAATTTTGTGTAATTATGCGGCCAAAAAAAATTGAAAAACTCAAACAACTTGTTTAAACAGCCGTTTCTAAAGCCTTCTACTTATGTTTTGTGCAGAATTAGTATTGTAGAATGTTTATATTGAAGTGTTAATTAGATAATCTTTTAATAGGAATAATTAGGAGCGATTAAATTAATTTTTACTAAATTATGTGTAGTTATGGGGCCAAAAATGTTGAAATACTCAAATAACTTTTTTAAATAGCTGTATCTAATGCATCTTACTTATGTTTTGGGAAAAAATAGTGTCGTCGAATATTCATATCGAAGTGTTAATTGAACAATCTTATAATAGACATAATTGGGAGTAATTATATTAATTTGTATGAAATTATGGATATTTATGGGGCCAAGAATTAAAAAAAAAGTCGAACAACTTGTTTAAACACCAGTTTTTAATGCATCTTACTTATGTTTTTTGCCAAATCAGCGTCATGGAATATACATATCGAAGTTTAATTAGATAATCTTATAATAGGCATAATTAGGAGTAATTATATTAATTTGCACGAAATTATATATAGTTATGCGGCAAAAAATTTGTGAAACTCAATCAACTAGTTTAAGCTGCTATTTTTTTAATGCATCTTACTTATGTTTTGTACAAACTTAGTGTGGTAGAATATTCATATCGAAGTATTAATCGGATAATCCTCTAATAGGCACAATAAGGAGTAATTATATTAATTTTTATGAAATTATATGTAGTCATGAGACAATAAATTTTAAAAATCTTAAACAACTTGTTTAAACTGCAGTTTCAAATGTATCTTATTTATGTTTTGTGAAAAATTATCGTTATAATAGGCATAATTAGGAGTAATTATATAAATTTGCACGAAATTATGTGTAGTTATGCAACCAAAATTTTAAAAAAACTCAAACGACTTGTTTAAACAGCCGTTTTAATGCATCCTACTTATTTTTTATGCAAAATTCGTGTCGTAGAATGTTCATATTGAAGTGTTAATTGGATAATCTTCTAATAGGCATAATTAGGAGTAATTATATAAATTTGCACGAAATTATGTGTAGTTATGCAACCAAAATTTTAAAAAAACTCAAACGACTTGTTTAAACAGCCGTTTTAATGCATCCTACTTATTTTTTATGCAAAATTCGTGTCGTAGAATGTTCATATTGAAGTGTTAATTGGATAATCTTCTAATAGGTATAATTAGGAGTAATTATATTAATTTTCACGAAATTACGTGTCGTTATGAGGCAATAATCGTTAAAAATCTTAAAGAACTTGTTCAAACAGCAATTTCTAATGTATCTTTCTTATATCTTATAAAAAATTAGTCTCCTATGATATTCATATCGAAGTGTTAATTTGACAATCTTATAATAGACATTGTTAGGAGTAATTATATTAATTCGCTCGGAATTATGTGTAGTTTTGATGCAGAAAATGTTGAAAATCTTAATCAACTTGTTTAAACAACAGCTTCTAATGCATCTTACTTATATTTTGGGCAAAATTAGTGCCATAGAAGATTCATATCTAAGTTCTAATTGCACAATCATATAATAGGCATAATTAGGAGTAATTATTTTAATTTTCACGAAATTATATATAGTTATGCGGCCAACAATTTTCAAAAACTCAAGCAACTTGTTTAAGGAACTGTTTTTAATGCATCTTATATATGTTTTGTGCAAAATTTATGTCGTAAAATGTTCATATCGAAGTGTTAATTGGATAATCTTATAATAGGTATAATTAGGAGTAATTATATTAATTTTCATGAAATTATGTGTGGTTATGAGTCAAGAAATGTTAAAAATATTAAACAACTTGTTTAAACAGCAGTTTCTAATATATCTTACTTATGTTTTATGAAACATTAGTGTCGTAGGATATTCAAATCGAAGTGTTAATTGGGCAGTCTTATAATAGGCATAATTAGAAGTAATTATATTAATTTGCATGCAATTATGTGTACTTATGCGGCCAAAATTTTTGAAAAACACAAACAACTTGTTTAAGCGGCCGTTTTTAATGCATCCTACTTATGTCTTGTGTAAAATTAGTGTCGTATAATGTTCATATCGAAGTTTTAATTGGCTAATATTTTTATAAGCATAATTAGTAGTAACTATATTAATTTTCACGAAATTATATGTAGTTATGAGGCCAAAAGTGTTGAAATTTTTTTAAATAACAGTTTCTAATGCATCTTACTTATGTTTTGAGGAAAGATAATGCCCTAACATATTCATTTTGAAGTATTAATTGAACAATATTATAATAGACATAATTAGGAGTAATTATATTAATTTGCAACAAATTATGTGTAGTTATGCGGCCAAAAGTTTTTATAAAGACAACAAAACTTGTTTAAACAGCAATTTAAGGCATCTTACTTATGTTTCGTGCAATATTCGCGTTAAAGAATATTCATATCGAAGTTTTAATTGGAAAATTTTATAATAGGCATAATTAGGAGTAATTGTCTTAATTTGCATGAAATAATATGTAGTTATGCGGCTAAAAATTATGAAAAACTCAAACAACTTGTTTAAACCGCAGTTTTTAATGCATCTTACTTATATTTTGCGCAAAATTCGTGTCGTAGAATGTTCATATCGAAGTGTTAATTGTATAATCTTCTAACAGGCATAATTAGAAGTAATTATATTAATTTTCATGAAATTATGTGTCGTTATGAGGTAATAAACGTTAAAAATCTTAAACAACTTGTTTAAACTGCAGTTTCCAATGTATCTTATTTATGTTTTGTGAACAATTTCCGTTATAGGATATTCATATTGGAGTGTTAGTTGGACAATCTTATAATAGGCATAATTAGGAGTAATTATATAAATTTGCGCGAAATTATGTGTAGTTATGCAACCAAAAATTTTAAAAAACTCAAACGACTTGTTTAAACAGCTGTTTTTAATGCATCTTACTTATTTTTTATGCACAATTCATATCGTAGAATGTTCATATCGAAGTATTAATTGGATAATTTTCTAATAGACATAATTAGGAGTAATTTTATTAATTTTTACGAAATTATGTGTCGTTATGAGGCAATAAACGTTAAAAATCTTAAACAACTTGTTCAAACAGCAGTTTCTAATATATCTTACTTATGTTTTATGAAACATTAGTGTCGTAGGATATTCAAATCGAAGTGTTAACTGGGCAGTCTTATAATAGACATAATTAGAAGTAATTATATTAATTTGCATGCAATTATGTGTACTTATGCGGCCAAAAGTTTTGAAAAACACAAACAACTTGTTTAAGCGGCTGTTTTTAATGCATCCTACTTATGTCTTGTGCAAAATTAGTGTCGTAGAATGTTCATATCGAAGTGTTAATTGACTAATATTTTAATAGGCATAATTAGGAGTAACTATATTAATTTTCACAAAATGTTATGTAGTTATGAGGCCAAAAGTGTTGAAAAAACATAACTTTTTTAAATAGCAGTTTCTAATGCATCTTACTTATGTTTTGAGGAAAGATAATGCCCTAAAATATTCATTTTGAAGTATTAATTGAATAATATTATAATAGACATAATTAGGAGTAATTATATTAATTTGCAACAAATTATGTGTAGTTATGCGGCCAAAATTTCTTATAAAGCCAAACAACTTGTTTAAACAGCGATTTTTAATGGATCTTACTTATGTTTCGTGCAATATTAGCGTTAAAGAATATTCATATCAAAATTTTAATTGGAAAATTTTATAATAGGTCTAATTAGGAGTCTTAATTTTCACGAAATAATATGTAGTTATGCGGCTAAAAATTATGAAAAACTAAAACAACTTGTTTAAACAACAGTTTTTAATGCATCTTACTTATATTTTGCGCGAAATTAGCATCATGGAATATTCATATCGAAGTTTTAATAGGACAATCTCATAATAGGCGTAATCAGGAGGAATTATTTTAATTTGCGCGAAATTATGTGTCGTTTTGCGGCCAAAAAATTTCACAAAGCCAAACAACTTGTTTAAACAACTGTTTTTAACGCATCTTACTAATATTTTGTGCAAAAATTAGCGTTATAGAATATTCATATCGATGTTTTAATTGGATAACTTTATAATAGGCATAATTAAGAGTAATTATATTAATATCCATGAAATTATGTGTTGTTATGAGGGCAAAAATGTTGAAAACTCGAAAAACTTTTTTAAATAGCAGTATCTAATGCATCTTACTTATGTTTCGTGAAAAATTAGCATCGTAGAATATTCATATCAAAGTGTTCATTGAAATATCTTATGAAAGACATAATTAGGAGTAATTACATAAATTTATACGAAATTATGTGCGGTTATGCGGGCAAAAAATTTGGAAAGATCAAACAACTTGTTAAACAGTAGTTTTTAATGTATCTTACTTATGTTTTGTGCAAAATTAGTGTTGTAGAATATTCATATCTAATTTTTAATTAGAAAATATTACAATAGGCATATTTAGGAGTAATTATATTAATTCATAAGAAATTATGTGTATTTATGGGCCAAAATTTTTCACAAAGCCAAACAACTTGTTTGAACAGCAGTTTTTAACGCATCTTACTTATATTTTGTGCAAAAATAGCGTTATAGAATATTCATATCGTTGTTTTAATTGGACAACTTTATAATAGACGTAATTAGAAGTAATTATATTAATATCCATGAAATTATGTGTAGTTATGAGGTCAAAAATGTTGAAAACTCAAAAACCTTTTTAAATAGCAGTTTCTAATGCAGCTTACTTATGTTTCATGAAAAAATAGCATCGTAGAATATTCATATCAAAGTGTTCATTGAAATATCTTATAAAAGACATAATTAGGAGTAATTAAGTAAATTTATACGAAATTATGTGCAGTTATGCGGCCAAAAAAATTGTAAAGATCAAATAATTTGTTTAAACAACAGTTTTTAATGTATCTTACTTATGTTTTGTGCAAAATTAGTGTTGTAGAATATTCATATCTAAGTTTTAATTAGAAAATCTTACAATAGGCATATTTAGGAGTAATTATATTAATTTGTAAGAAATTATGTGTAGTTATGCAGCCAAAACTTTTGAAAAACTCAAATAACTTATTTAAACAATTGTTTTTAATGCATCATACATTATATTTTGTGTAAATTTAGTGTCGTACAATATTCATATCGAAGTTTAATTAGAAGATCTTATAATAGGCATGCTTAGGAGTAATTATATTAATTCATAAGAAATTTTGTGTAATTATGCGGCCAAAAAAATTGAAAAACTCAAACAACTTGTTTAAACAGCCGTTTCTAAAGCCTTCTACTTATGTTTTGTGCAGAATTAGTATTGTAGAATGTTTATATTGAAGTGTTAATTAGATAATCTTTTAATAGGAATAATTAGGAGCGATTAAATTAATTTTTACTAAATTATGTGTAGTTATGGGGCCAAAAATGTTGAAATACTCAAATAACTTTTTTAAATAGCTGTATCTAATGCATCTTACTTATGTTTTGGGAAAAAATAGTGTCGTCGAATATTCATATCGAAGTGTTAATTGAACAATCTTATAATAGACATAATTGGGAGTAATTATATTAATTTGTATGAAATTATGGATATTTATGGGGCCAAGAATTAAAAAAAAAGTCGAACAACTTGTTTAAACACCAGTTTTTAATGCATCTTACTTATGTTTTTTGCCAAATCAGCGTCATGGAATATACATATCGAAGTTTAATTAGATAATCTTATAATAGGCATAATTAGGAGTAATTATATTAATTTGCACGAAATTATATATAGTTATGCGGCAAAAAATTTGTGAAACTCAATCAACTAGTTTAAGCTGCTATTTTTTTAATGCATCTTACTTATGTTTTGTACAAACTTAGTGTGGTAGAATATTCATATCGAAGTATTAATCGGATAATCCTCTAATAGGCACAATAAGGAGTAATTATATTAATTTTTATGAAATTATATGTAGTCATGAGACAATAAATTTTAAAAATCTTAAACAACTTGTTTAAACTGCAGTTTCAAATGTATCTTATTTATGTTTTGTGAAAAATTATCGTTATAATAGGCATAATTAGGAGTAATTATATAAATTTGCACGAAATTATGTGTAGTTATGCAACCAAAATTTTAAAAAAACTCAAACGACTTGTTTAAACAGCCGTTTTAATGCATCCTACTTATTTTTTATGCAAAATTCGTGTCGTAGAATGTTCATATTGAAGTGTTAATTGGATAATCTTCTAATAGGCATAATTAGGAGTAATTATATAAATTTGCACGAAATTATGTGTAGTTATGCAACCAAAATTTTAAAAAAACTCAAACGACTTGTTTAAACAGCCGTTTTAATGCATCCTACTTATTTTTTATGCAAAATTCGTGTCGTAGAATGTTCATATTGAAGTGTTAATTGGATAATCTTCTAATAGGCATAATTAGGAGTAATTATATTAATTTTCACGAAATTACGTGTCGTTATGAGGCAATAATCGTTAAAAATCTTAAAGAACTTGTTCAAACAGCAATTTCTAATGTATCTTTCTTATATCTTATAAAAAATTAGTCTCCTATGATATTCATATCGAAGTGTTAATTTGACAATCTTATAATAGACATTGTTAGGAGTAATTATATTAATTCGCTCGGAATTATGTGTAGTTTTGATGCAGAAAATGTTGAAAATCTTAATCAACTTGTTTAAACAACAGCTTCTAATGCATCTTACTTATATTTTGGGCAAAATTAGTGCCATAGAAGATTCATATCTAAGTTCTAATTGCACAATCATATAATAGGCATAATTAGGAGTAATTATTTTAATTTTCACGAAATTATATATAGTTATGCGGCCAACAATTTTCAAAAACTCAAGCAACTTGTTTAAGGAACTGTTTTTAATGCATCTTATATATGTTTTGTGCAAAATTTATGTCGTAAAATGTTCATATCGAAGTGTTAATTGGATAATCTTATAATAGGTATAATTAGGAGTAATTATATTAATTTTCATGAAATTATGTGTGGTTATGAGTCAAGAAATGTTAAAAATATTAAACAACTTGTTTAAACAGCAGTTTCTAATATATCTTACTTATGTTTTATGAAACATTAGTGTCGTAGGATATTCAAATCGAAGTGTTAATTGGGCAGTCTTATAATAGGCATAATTAGAAGTAATTATATTAATTTGCATGCAATTATGTGTACTTATGCGGCCAAAATTTTTGAAAAACACAAACAACTTGTTTAAGCGGCCGTTTTTAATGCATCCTACTTATGTCTTGTGTAAAATTAGTGTCGTATAATGTTCATATCGAAGTTTTAATTGGCTAATATTTTTATAAGCATAATTAGTAGTAACTATATTAATTTTCACGAAATTATATGTAGTTATGAGGCCAAAAGTGTTGAAAATTTTTTAAATAACAGTTTCTAATGCATCTTACTTATGTTTTGAGGAAAGATAATGCCCTAACATATTCATTTTGAAGTATTAATTGAACAATATTATAATAGACATAATTAGGAGTAATTATATTAATTTGCAACAAATTATGTGTAGTTATGCGGCCAAAATTTTTTATAAAGACAACAAAACTTGTTTAAACAGCAATTTAAGGCATCTTACTTATGTTTCGTGCAATATTCGCGTTAAAGAATATTCATATCGAAGTTTTAATTGGAAAATTTTATAATAGGCATAATTAGGAGTAATTGTCTTAATTTGCATGAAATAATATGTAGTTATGCGGCTAAAAATTATGAAAAACTCAAACAACTTGTTTAAACCGCAGTTTTTAATGCATCTTACTTATATTTTGCGCAAAATTCGTGTCGTAGAATGTTCATATCGAAGTGTTAATTGTATAATCTTCTAACAGGCATAATTAGAAGTAATTATATTAATTTTCATGAAATTATGTGTCGTTATGAGGTAATAAACGTTAAAAATCTTAAACAACTTGTTTAAACTGCAGTTTCCAATGTATCTTATTTATGTTTTGTGAACAATTTCCGTTATAGGATATTCATATTGGAGTGTTAGTTGGACAATCTTATAATAGGCATAATTAGGAGTAATTATATAAATTTGCGCGAAATTATGTGTAGTTATGCAACCAAAAATTTTAAAAAACTCAAACGACTTGTTTAAACAGCTGTTTTTAATGCATCTTACTTATTTTTTATGCACAATTCATATCGTAGAATGTTCATATCGAAGTATTAATTGGATAATTTTCTAATAGACATAATTAGGAGTAATTTTATTAATTTTTACGAAATTATGTGTCGTTATGAGGCAATAAACGTTAAAAATCTTAAACAACTTGTTCAAACAGCAGTTTCTAATATATCTTACTTATGTTTTATGAAACATTAGTGTCGTAGGATATTCAAATCGAAGTGTTAATTGGGCAGTCTTATAATAGACATAATTAGAAGTAATTATATTAATTTGCATGCAATTATGTACTTATTATGCCAAAAGTTTTGAAAAACACAAACAACTTGTTTAAGCGGCTGTTTTTAATGCATCCTACTTATGTCTTGTGCAAAATTAGTGTCGTAGAATGTTCATATCGAAGTGTTAATTGACTAATATTTTAATAGGCATAATTAGGAGTAACTATATTAATTTTCACAAAATGTTATGTAGTTATGAGGCCAAAAGTGTTGAAAAACATAACTTTTTTAAATAGCAGTTTCTAATGCATCTTACTTATGTTTTGAGGAAAGATAATGCCCTAAAATATTCATTTTGAAGTATTAATTGAATAATATTATAATAGACATAATTAGGAGTAATTATATTAATTTGCAACAAATTATGTGTAGTTATGCGGCCAAAATTTCTTATAAAGCCAAACAACTTGTTTAAACAGCGATTTTTAATGGATCTTACTTATGTTTCGTGCAATATTAGCGTTAAAGAATATTCATATCAAAATTTTAATTGGAAAATTTTATAATAGGTCTAATTAGGAGTCTTAATTTTCACGAAATAATATGTAGTTATGCGGCTAAAAATTATGAAAAACTAAAACAACTTGTTTAAACAACAGTTTTTAATGCATCTTACTTATATTTTGCGCGAAATTAGCATCATGGAATATTCATATCGAAGTTTTAATAGGACAATCTCATAATAGGCGTAATCAGGAGGAATTATTTTAATTTGCGCGAAATTATGTGTCGTTTTGCGGCCAAAAAATTTCACAAAGCCAAACAACTTGTTTAAACAACTGTTTTTAACGCATCTTACTAATATTTTGTGCAAAAATTAGCGTTATAGAATATTCATATCGATGTTTTAATTGGATAACTTTATAATAGGCATAATTAAGAGTAATTATATTAATATCCATGAAATTATGTGTTGTTATGAGGGCAAAAATGTTGAAAACTCGAAAAACTTTTTTAAATAGCAGTATCTAATGCATCTTACTTATGTTTCGTGAAAAATTAGCATCGTAGAATATTCATATCAAAGTGTTCATTGAAATATCTTATGAAAGACATAATTAGGAGTAATTACATAAATTTATACGAAATTATGTGCGGTTATGCGGGCAAAAAATTTGGAAAGATCAAACAACTTGTTAAACAGTAGTTTTTAATGTATCTTACTTATGTTTTGTGCAAAATTAGTGTTGTAGAATATTCATATCTAATTTTTAATTAGAAAATATTACAATAGGCATATTTAGGAGTAATTATATTAATTCATAAGAAATTATGTGTATTTATGGGCCAAAATTTTTCACAAAGCCAAACAACTTGTTTGAACAGCAGTTTTTAACGCATCTTACTTATATTTTGTGCAAAAATAGCGTTATAGAATATTCATATCGTTGTTTTAATTGGACAACTTTATAATAGACGTAATTAGAAGTAATTATATTAATATCCATGAAATTATGTGTAGTTATGAGGTCAAAAATGTTGAAAACTCAAAAACCTTTTTTAAATAGCAGTTTCTAATGCAGCTTACTTATGTTTCATGAAAAATAGCATCGTAGAATATTCATATCAAAGTGTTCATTGAAATATCTTATAAAAGACATAATTAGGAGTAATTAAGTAAATTTATACGAAATTATGTGCAGTTATGCGGCCAAAAAAATTGTAAAGATCAAATAATTTGTTTAAACAACAGTTTTTAATGTATCTTACTTATGTTTTGTGCAAAATTAGTGTTGTAGAATATTCATATCTAAGTTTTAATTAGAAAATCTTACAATAGGCATATTTAGGAGTAATTATATTAATTTGTAAGAAATTATGTGTAGTTATGCAGCCAAAACTTTTGAAAAACTCAAATAACTTATTTAAACAATTGTTTTTAATGCATCATACATTATGTTTTGTGTAAATTTAGTGTCGTACAATATTCATATCGAAGTATAATTAGAATATCTTATAATAGGCATGCTTAGGAGTAATTATATTAATTCATAAGAAATTTTGTGTAATTATGCGGCCAAAAAAAATTGAAAAACTCAAACAACTTGTTTAAACAGCCGTTTCTAAAGCCTTCTACTTATGTTTTGTGCAGAATTACTGTTGTAGAATGTTTATATTGAAGTGTTAATTAGATAATCTTTTAATAGGCATAATTAGGAGCGATTAAATTAATTTTTACTAAATTATGTGTAGTTATGGGGCCAAAAATGTTGAAATACTCAAATAACTTTTTTAAATAGCTGTATCTAATGCATCTTACTTATGTTTTGGGAAAAAATAGTGTCGTCGAATATTCATATCGAAGTGTTAATTGAACAATCTTATAATAGACATAATTGGGAGTAATTATATTAATTTGTATGAAATTATGGATATTTATGGGGCCAAGAATTAAAAAAAAAGTCGAACAACTTGTTTAAACACCAGTTTTTAATGCATCTTACTTATGTTTTTTGCCAAATCAGCGTCATGGAATATACATATCGAAGTTTAATTAGATAATCTTATAATAGGCATAATTAGGAGTAATTATATTAATTTGCACGAAATTATATATAGTTATGCGGCAAAAAATTTGTGAAACTCAATCAACTAGTTTAAGCTGCTATTTTTTTAATGCATCTTACTTATGTTTTGTACAAACTTAGTGTGGTAGAATATTCATATCGAAGTATTAATCGGATAATCCTCTAATAGGCACAATAAGGAGTAATTATATTAATTTTTATGAAATTATATGTAGTCATGAGACAATAAATTTTAAAAATCTTAAACAACTTGTTTAAACTGCAGTTTCAAATGTATCTTATTTATGTTTTGTGAAAAATTATCGTTATAATAGGCATAATTAGGAGTAATTATATAAATTTGCACG
Source organism: Schoenoplectus tabernaemontani (assembly GCA_037127355.1). Classification (NCBI taxonomy): domain Eukaryota; kingdom Viridiplantae; phylum Streptophyta; class Magnoliopsida; order Poales; family Cyperaceae; genus Schoenoplectus; species Schoenoplectus tabernaemontani. Next base: position 23,908,075 of record CM073742.1, on the reverse strand, counting down.
AAATTATGTGTAGTTATGCAACCAAAATTTTAAAAAACTCAAACGACTTGTTTAAACAGCCGTTTTAATGCATCCTACTTATTTTTTATGCAAAATTCGTGTCGTAGAATGTTCATATTGAAGTGTTAATTGGATAATCTTCTAATAGGCATAATTAGGAGTAATTATATTAATTTTCACGAAATTACGTGTCGTTATGAGGCAATAATCGTTAAAAATCTTAAAGAACTTGTTCAAACAGCAATTTCTAATGTATCTTTCTTATATCTTATAAAAAATTAGTCTCCTATGATATTCATATCGAAGTGTTAATTTGACAATCTTATAATAGACATTGTTAGGAGTAATTATATTAATTCGCTCGGAATTATGTGTAGTTTTGATGCAGAAAATGTTGAAAATCTTAATCAACTTGTTTAAACAACAGCTTCTAATGCATCTTACTTATATTTTGGGCAAAATTAGTGCCATAGAAGATTCATATCTAAGTTCTAATTGCACAATCATATAATAGGCATAATTAGGAGTAATTATTTTAATTTTCACGAAATTATATATAGTTATGCGGCCAACAATTTTCAAAAACTCAAGCAACTTGTTTAAGGAACTGTTTTTAATGCATCTTATATATGTTTTGTGCAAAATTTATGTCGTAAAATGTTCATATCGAAGTGTTAATTGGATAATCTTATAATAGGTATAATTAGGAGTAATTATATTAATTTTCATGAAATTATGTGTGGTTATGAGTCAAGAAATGTTAAAAATATTAAACAACTTGTTTAAACAGCAGTTTCTAATATATCTTACTTATGTTTTATGAAACATTAGTGTCGTAGGATATTCAAATCGAAGTGTTAATTGGGCAGTCTTATAATAGGCATAATTAGAAGTAATTATATTAATTTGCATGCAATTATGTGTACTTATGCGGCCAAAATTTTTGAAAAACACAAACAACTTGTTTAAGCGGCCGTTTTTAATGCATCCTACTTATGTCTTGTGTAAAATTAGTGTCGTATAATGTTCATATCGAAGTTTTAATTGGCTAATATTTTTATAAGCATAATTAGTAGTAACTATATTAATTTTCACGAAATTATATGTAGTTATGAGGCCAAAAGTGTTGAAAACTTTTTTAAATAACAGTTTCTAATGCATCTTACTTATGTTTTGAGGAAAGATAATGCCCTAACATATTCATTTTGAAGTATTAATTGAACAATATTATAATAGACATAATTAGGAGTAATTATATTAATTTGCAACAAATTATGTGTAGTTATGCGGCCAAAATTTTTATAAAGACAACAAAACTTGTTTAAACAGCAATTTTTAAGGCATCTTACTTATGTTTCGTGCAATATTCGCGTTAAAGAATATTCATATCGAAGTTTTAATTGGAAAATTTTATAATAGGCATAATTAGGAGTAATTGTCTTAATTTGCATGAAATAATATGTAGTTATGCGGCTAAAAATTATGAAAAACTCAAACAACTTGTTTAAACCGCAGTTTTTAATGCATCTTACTTATATTTTGCGCAAAATTCGTGTCGTAGAATGTTCATATCGAAGTGTTAATTGATAATCTTCTAACAGGCATAATTAGAAGTAATTATATTAATTTTCATGAAATTATGTGTCGTTATGAGGTAATAAACGTTAAAAATCTTAAACAACTTGTTTAAACTGCAGTTTCCAATGTATCTTATTTATGTTTTGTGAACAATTACCGTTATAGGATATTCATATTGGAGTGTTAGTTGGACAATCTTATAATAGGCATAATTAGGAGTAATTATATAAATTTGCGCGAAATTATGTGTAGTTATGCAACCAAAAATTTTAAAAAACTCAAACGTCTTGTTTAAACAGCTGTTTTTAATGCATCTTACTTATTTTTTATGCACAATTCGTATCGTAGAATGTTCATATCGAAGTGTTAATTGGATAACTTTCTAATAGACATAATTAGGAGTAATTTTATTAATTTTTACGAAATTATGTGTCGTTATGAGGCAATAAACGTTAAAAATCTTAAACAACTTGTTCAAACAGCAGTTTCTAATATATCTTACTTATGTTTTATGAAACATTAGTGTCGTAGGATATTCAAATCGAAGTGTTAATTGGGCAGTCTTATAATAGGCATAATTAGAAGTAATTATATTAATTTGCATGCAATTATGTGTACTTATGCGGCCAATTTTTTTGAAAAACACAAACAACTTGTTTAAGCGGCTGTTTTTAATGCATCCTACTTATGTCTTGTGCAAAATTAGTGTCGTAGAATGTTCATATCGAAGTGTTAATTGGCTAATATTTTAATAGGCATAATTAGGAGTAACTATATTAATTTTCACAAAATTTTATGTAGTTATGAGGCCAAAAGTGTTGAAAAACATAACTTTTTTAAATATTAGTTTCTAATGCATCTTACTTATGTTTTGAGGAAAGATAATGCCCTAAAATATTCATTTTGAAGTATTAACTGAATAATATTATAATAGACATAATTAGGAGTAATTATATTAATTTGCAACAAATTATGTGTAGTTGTGCGGCCAAAATTTCTTATAAAGCCAAACAACTTGTTTAAACAGCGGTTTTTAATGGATCTTACTTATGTTTCGTGTAATATTAGCGTTAAAGAATATTCATATCAAAATTTTAATTGGAAAATTTTATAATAGGTGTAATTAGGAGTCTTAATTTTCACGAAATAATATGTAGTTATGCGGCTAAAAATTATGAAAAACTAAAACAACTTGTTTAAACAACAGTTTTTAATGCATCTTACTTATATTTTGCGCGAAATTAGCATCATGGAATATTCACATCGAAGTTTTAATAGGACAATCTCATAATAGGCGTAATCAGGAGGAATTATTTTAATTTGCGCGAAATTATGTGTCGTTTTGCGGCCAAAAAATTTCACAAAGCCAAACAACTTGTTTAAACAACAGTTTTTAACGCATCTTACTAATATTTTGTGCAAAAATTAGCGTTATAGAATATTCATATCGATGTTTTAATTGGATAACTTTATAATAGGCATAATTAAGAGTAATTATATTAATATCCATGAAATTATGTGTTGTTATGAGGGCAAAAATGTTGAAAACTCGAAAAACTTTTTTACATAGCAGTATCTAATGCATCTTACTTATGTTTCGTCAAAAATTAGCATCGTAGAATATTCATATCAAAGTGTTCATTGAAATATCTTATGAAAGACATAATTAGGAGTAATTACATAAATTTATACGAAATTATGTGCGGTTATGCGGGCAAAAAATTTGGAAAGATCAAACAACTTGTTAAACAGTAGTTTTTAATGTATCTTACTTATGTTTTGTGCAAAATTAGTGTTGTAGAATATTCATATCTAATTTTTAACTAGAAAATATTACAATAGGCATATTTAGGAGTAATTATATTAATTCATAAGAAATTATGTGTAGTTATGGGCCAAAATTTTTCACAAAGCCAAACAACTTGTTTGAACAGCAGTTTTTAACGCATCTTGCTTATATTTTGTGCAAAAATAGCGTTATAGAATATTCATATCGTTGTTTTAATTGGACAACTTTTTAATAGACGTAATTAGAAGTAATTATATTAATATCCATGAAATTATGTGTAGTTATGAGGTCAAAAATGTTGAAAACTCAAAAACCCTTTTTAAATAGCAGTTTCTAATGCAGCTTACTTATGTTTCATGAAAAATTAGCATCGTAGAATATTCATATCAAAGTGTTCATTGAAATATCTTATAAAAGACATAATTAGGAGTAATTAAGTAAATTTATACGAAATTATGTGCAGTTATGCGGCCAAAAAATTTGTAAAGATCAAATAATTTGTTTAAACAACAGTTTTTAATGTATCTTACTTATGTTTTGTGCAAAATTAGTGTTGTAGAATATTCATATCTAAGTTTTAATTAGAAAATCTTACAATAGGCATATTTAGGAGTAATTATATTAATTTGTAAGAAATTATGTGTAGTTATGCAGCCAAAACTTTTGAAAAACTCAAATAACTTATTTAAACAATTGTTTTTAATGCATCTTACATTATGTTTTGTGTAAATTTAGTGTCGTACAATATTCATATCGAAGTTTAATTAGAAGATCTTATAATAGGCATGCTTAGGAGTAATTATATTAATTCATAAGAAATTTTGTGTAATTATGCGGCCAAAAAAAATTGAAAAACTCAAACAACTTGTTTAAACAGCCGTTTCTAAAGCCTTCTACTTATGTTTTGTGCAGAATTAGTGTTGTAGAATGTTCATATTGAAGTGTTAATTAGATAATCTTTTAATAGGCATAATTAGGAGCGATTAAATTAATTTTTACTAAATTATGTGTAGTTATGGGGCCAAAAATGTTGAAATACTCAAATAACATTTTTAAATAGCTGTATCTAATGCATCTTACTTATGTTTTGGGAAAAAATAGTGTCGTCGAATATTCATATCGAAGTGTTAATTGAACAATCTTATAATAGACATAATTGGGAGTAATTATATTAATTTGTATGAAATTATGGATATTTATGGGGCCAAGAATTAAAAAAAAAAGTCGAACAACTTGTTTAAACACCAGTTTTTAATGCATCTTACTTATGTTTTTTGCCAAATCAGCGTCATGGAATATACATATCGAAGTTTAATTAGATAATCTTATAATAGGCATAATTAGGAGTAATTCTATTAATTTGCACGAAATTATATATAGTTATGCGGCAAAAAATTTGTGAAACTCAATCAACTAGTTTAAGCTGCTATTTTTTTAATGCATCTTACTTATGTTTTGTACAAACTTAGTGTCGTAGAATATTCATATCGAAGTATTAATCGGATAATCCTCTAATAGGCACAATAAGGAGTAATTATATTAATTTTTATGAAATTATATGTAGTCATGAGACAATAAATTTTAAAATCTTAAACAACTTGTTTAAACTGCAGTTTCAAATGTATCTTATTTATGTTTTGTGAAAAATTATCGTTATAGGATATTCATATTGGAGTGTTAGTTGGACAATCTTATAATAGGCATAATTAGGAGTAATTATATAAATTTGCACGAAATTATGTGTAGTTATGCAACCAAAATTTTTAAAAAACTCAAACGACTTGTTTAAACAGCCGTTTTAATGCATCCTACTTATTTTTTATGCAAAATTCGTGTCGTAGAATGTTCATATTGAAGTGTTAATTGGATAATCTTCTAATAGGCATAATTAGGAGTAATTATATTAATTTTTACGAAATTACGTGTCGTTATGAGGCAATAATCGTTAAAAATCTTAAACAACTTGTTCAAACAGCAATTTCTAATGCATTTTTCTTATATCTTATAAAAAATTAGTCTCCTATGATATTCATATCGAAGTGTTAATTTGACAATCTTATATCTTGTTAGGAGTAATTATATTAATTCGCTCGGAATTATGTGTAGTTTTGATGCAGAAAATGTTGAAAATCTTAATCAACTTTTTTAAACAACAGCTTCTAATGCATCTTACTTATATTTTGGGCAAAATTAGTGCCATAGAAGATTCATATCTAAGTTCTAATTGCACAATCATATAATAGGCATAATTAGGAGTAATTATTTTAATTTTCACGAAATTATATATAGTTATGCGGCCAACAATTTTTAAAAACTCAAGCAACTTGTTTAAGGAACTGTTTTTAATGCATCTTATATATGTTTTGTGCAAAATTTATGTCGTAAAATGTTCATATCGAAGTGTTAATTGGATAATCTTATAATAGGTATAATTTGGAGTAATCATATTAATTTTCATGAAATTATGTGTAGTTATGAGTCAAGAAACGTTAAAAATCTTAAACAACTTGTTCAAACAGCAGTTTCTAATATATCTTACTTATGTTTTATGAAACATTAGTGTCGTAGGATATTCAAATCGAAGTGTTAATTGGGCAGTCTTATAATAGGCATAATTAGAATTAATTATATTAATTTGCATGAATTATGTGTACTTATGCGGCCAAAAGTTTTGAAAAACACAAACAACTTGTTTAAGCGGCCGTTTTTAATGCATCCTACTTATGTCTTGTGTAAAATTAGTGTCGTATAATGTTCATATCGAAGTTTTAATTGGCTAATATTTTTATAAGCATAATTAGTAGTAACTATATTAATTTTCGCGAAATTATATGTAGTTATGAGGCCAAAAGTGTTGAAAAACTTAACTTTTTTAAATAACAGTTTCTAATGCATCTTACTTATGTTTTGAGGAAAGATAATGCCCTAACATATTCATTTTGAAGTATTAATTGAACAATATTATAATAGACATAATTAGGAGTAATTATATTAATTTGCAACAAATTATGTGTAGTTATGCGGCCAAAAATTTTTATAAAGACAACAAAACTTGTTTAAACAGCAATTTTTAAGGCATCTTACTTATGTTTCGTGCAATATTCGCGTTAAAGAATATTCATATCGAAGTTTTAATTGGAAAATTTTATAATAGGCATAATTAGGAGTAATTGTCTTAATTTGCATGAAATAATATGTAGTTATGCGGCTAAAAATTATGAAAAACTCAAACAACTTGTTTAAACCGCAGTTTTTAATGCATCTTACTTATATTTTGCGCAAAATTCGTGTCGTAGAATGTTCATATCGAAGTGTTAATTGGATAATCTTCTAACAGGCATAATTAGAAGTAATTATATTAATTTTCATGAAATTATGTGTCGTTATGAGGTAATAAACGTTAAAAATCTTAAACAACTTGTTTAAACTGCAGTTTCCAATGTATCTTATTTATGTTTTGTGAACAATTACCGTTATAGGATATTCATATTGGAGTGTTAGTTGGACAATCTTATAATAGGCATAATTAGGAGTAATTATATAAATTTGCGCGAAATTATGTGTAGTTATGCAACCAAAAATTTTAAAAAACTCAAACGACTTGTTTAAACAGCTGTTTTTAATGCATCTTACTTATTTTTTATGCACAATTCGTATCGTAGAATGTTCATATCGAAGTGTTAATTGGATAACTTTCTAATAGACATAATTAGGAGTAATTTTATTAATTTTTATGAAATTATGTGTCGTTATGAGGCAATAAACGTTAAAAATCTTAAACAACTTGTTCAAACAGCAGTTTCTAATATATCTTACTTATGTTTTATGAAACATTAGTGTCGTAGGATATTCAAATCGAAGTGTTAATTGGGCAGTCTTATAATAGGCATAATTAGAAAGTAATTATATTAATTTGCATGCAATTATGTGTACTTATGCGGCCAAAATTTTTGAAAAACACAAACAACTTGTTTAAGCGGCTGTTTTTAATGCATCCTACTTATGTCTTGTGCAAAATTAGTGTCGTAGAATGTTCATATCGAAGTGTTAATTGGCTAACATTTTAATAGGCATAATTAGGAGTAACTATATTAATTTTCACAAAATTTTATGTAGTTATGAGGCCAAAAGTGTTGAAAAACATAACTTTTTTAAATAGCAGTTTCTAATGCATCTTACTTATGTTTTGAGGAAAGATAATGCCCTAAAATATTCATTTTGAAGTATTAACTGAATAATATTATAATAGACATAATTAGGAGTAATTATATTAATTTGCAACAAATTATGTGTAGTTGTGCGGCTAAAATTTCTTATAAAGCCAAACAACTTGTTTAAACAGCGGTTTTTAATGGATCTTACTTATGTTTCGTGCAATATTAGCGTTAAAGTATATTCATATCAAAATTTTAATTGGAAAATTTTATAATAGGTGTAATTAGGAGTCTTAATTTTCACGAAATAATATGTAGTTATGCGGCTAAAAATTATGAAAAACTAAAACAACTTGTTTAAACAACAGTTTTTAATGCATCTTACTTATATTTTGCGCGAAATTAGCATCATGGAATATTCACATCGAAGTTTTAATAGGACAATCTCATAATAGGCGTAATCAGGAGGAATTATTTTAATTTGCGCGAAATTATGTGTCGTTTTGCGGCCAAAAAATTTCACAAAGCCAAACAACTTGTTTAAACAACAGTTTTTAACGCATCTTACTAATATTTTGTGCAAAAATTAGCGTTATAGAATATTCATATCGATGTTTTAATTGGATAACTTTATAATAGGCATAATTAAGAGTAATTATATTAATATCCATGAAATTATGTGTTGTTATGAGGGCAAAAATGTTGAAAACTCGAAAAACTTTTTTACATAGCAGTATCTAATGCATCTTACTTATGTTTCGTCAAAAATTAGCATCGTAGAATATTCATATCAAAGTGTTCATTGAAATATCTTATGAAAGACATAATTAGGAGTAATTACATAAATTTATACGAAATTATGTGCGGTTATGCGGGCAAAAAATTTGGAAAGATCAAACAACTTGTTAAACAGTAGTTTTTAATGTATCTTACTTATGTTTTGTGCAAAATTAGTGTTGTAGAATATTCATATCTAATTTTTAACTAGAAAATATTACAATAGGCATATTTAGGAGTAATTATATTAATTCATAAGAAATTATGTGTAGTTATGGGCCAAAATTTTTCACAAAGCCAAACAACTTGTTTGAACAGCAGTTTTTAACGCATCTTGCTTATATTTTGTGCAAAAATAGCGTTATAGAATATTCATATCGTTGTTTTAATTGGACAACTTTTTAATAGACGTAATTAGAAGTAATTATATTAATATCCATGAAATTATGTGTAGTTATGAGGTCAAAAATGTTGAAAACTCAAAAACCCTTTTTAAATAGCAGTTTCTAATGCAGCTTACTTATGTTTCATGAAAAATTAGCATCGTAGAATATTCATATCAAAGTGTTCATTGAAATATCTTATAAAAGACATAATTAGGAGTAATTAAGTAAATTTATACGAAATTATGTGCAGTTATGCGGCCAAAAAATTTGTAAAGATCAAATAATTTGTTTAAACAACAGTTTTTAATGTATCTTACTTATGTTTTGTGCAAAATTAGTGTTGTAGAATATTCATATCTAAGTTTTAATTAGAAAATCTTACAATAGGCATATTTAGGAGTAATTATATTAATTTGTAAGAAATTATGTGTAGTTATGCAGCCAAAACTTTTGAAAAACTCAAATAACTTATTTAAACAATTGTTTTTAATGCATCTTACATTATGTTTTGTGTAAATTTAGTGTCGTACAATATTCATATCGAAGTTTAATTAGAATATCTTATAATAGGCATGCTTAGGAGTAATTATATTAATTCATAAGAAATTTTGTGTAATTATGCGGCCAAAAAAAATTGAAAAACTCAAACAACTTGTTTAAACAGCCGTTTCTAAAGCCTTCTACTTATGTTTTGTGCAGAATTAGTGTTGTAGAATGTTTATATTGAAGTGTTAATTAGATAATCTTTTAATAGGCATAATTAGGAGCGATTAAATTAATTTTTACTAAATTATGTGTAGTTATGGGGCCAAAAATGTTGAAATACTCAAATAACATTTTTAAATAGCTGTATCTAATGCATCTTACTTATGTTTTGGGAAAAAATAGTGTCGTCGAATATTCATATCGAAGTGTTAATTGAACAATCTTATAATAGACATAATTGGGAGTAATTATATTAATTTGTATGAAATTATGGATATTTATGGGGCCAAGAATTAAAAAAAAGTCGAACAACTTGTTTAAACACCAGTTTTTAATGCATCTTACTTATGTTTTTTGCCAAATCAGCGTCATGGAATATACATATCGAAGTTTAATTAGATAATCTTATAATAGGCATAATTAGGAGTAATTATATTAATTTGCACGAAATTATATATAGTTATGCGGCAAAAAATTTGTGAAACTCAATCAACTAGTTTAAGCTGCTATTTTTTTAATGCATCTTACTTATGTTTTGTACAAACTTAGTGTGGTAGAATATTCATATCGAAGTATTAATCGGATAATCCTCTAATAGGCACAATAAGGAGTAATTATATTAATTTTTATGAAATTATATGTAGTCATGAGACAATAAATTTTAAAAATCTTAAACAACTTGTTTAAACTGCAGTTTCAAATGTATCTTATTTATGTTTTGTGAAAAATTATCGTTATAATAGGCATAATTAGGAGTAATTATATAAATTTGCACGAAATTATGTGTAGTTATGCAACCAAAATTTTAAAAAAACTCAAACGACTTGTTTAAACAGCTAGTTTTAATGCATCCTACTTATTTTTTATGCAAAATAGAATGTTCATATTGAAGTGTTAATTGGATAATCTTCTAATAGGCATAATTAGGAGTAATTATATAAATTTGCACGAAATTATGTGTAGTTATGCAACCAAAATTTTAAAAAACTCAAACGACTTGTTTAAACAGCCGTTTTAATGCATCCTACTTATTTTTTATGCAAAATTCGTGTCGTAGAATGTTCATATTGAAGTGTTAATTGGATAATCTTCTAATAGGCATAATTAGGAGTAATTATATTAATTTTCACGAAATTACGTGTCGTTATGAGGCAATAATCGTTAAAAATCTTAAAGAACTTGTTCAAACAGCAATTTCTAATGTATCTTTCTTATATCTTATAAAAAATTAGTCTCCTATGATATTCATATCGAAGTGTTAATTTGACAATCTTATAATAGACATTGTTAGGAGTAATTATATTAATTCGCTCGGAATTATGTGTAGTTTTGATGCAGAAAATGTTGAAAATCTTAATCAACTTGTTTAAACAACAGCTTCTAATGCATCTTACTTATATTTTGGGCAAAATTAGTGCCATAGAAGATTCATATCTAAGTTCTAATTGCACAATCATATAATAGGCATAATTAGGAGTAATTATTTTAATTTTCACGAAATTATATATAGTTATGCGGCCAACAATTTTTAAAAACTCAAGCAACTTGTTTAAGGAACTGTTTTTAATGCATCTTATATATGTTTTGTGCAAAATTTATGTCGTAAAATGTTCATATCGAAGTGTTAATTGGATAATCTTATAATAGGTATAATTTGGAGTAATTATATTAATTTTCATGAAATTATGTGTGGTTATGAGTCAAGAAATGTTAAAAATATTAAACAACTTGTTCAAACAGCAGTTTCTAATATATCTTACTTATGTTTTATGAAACATTAGTGTCGTAGGATATTCAAATCGAAGTGTTAATTGGGCAGTCTTATAATAGGCATAATTAGAAGTAATTATATTAATTTGCATGCAATTATGTGTACTTATGCGGCCAAAAGTTTTGAAAAACACAAACAACTTGTTTAAGCGGCCGTTTTTAATGCATCCTACTTATGTCTTGTGTAAAATTAGTGTCGTATAATGTTCATATCGAAGTTTTAATTGGCTAATATTTTTATAAGCATAATTAGTAGTAACTATATTAATTTTCGCGAAATTATATGTAGTTATGAGGCCAAAAGTGTTGAAAAACTTAACTTTTTTAAATAACAGTTTCTAATGCATCTTACTTATGTTTTGAGGAAAGATAATGCCCTAACATATTCATTTTGAAGTATTAATTGAACAATATTATAATAGACATAATTAGGAGTAATTATATTAATTTGCAACAAATTATGTGTAGTTATGCGGCCAAAATTTTTTATAAAGACAACAAAACTTGTTTAAACAGCAATTTTTAAGGCATCTTACTTATGTTTCGTGCAATATTCGCGTTAAAGAATATTCATATCGAAGTTTTAATTGGAAAATTTTATAATAGGCATAATTAGGAGTAATTGTCTTAATTTGCATGAAATAATATGTAGTTATGCGGCTAAAAATTATGAAAAACTCAAACAACTTGTTTAAACCACAGTTTTTAATGCATCTTACTTATATTTTGCGCAAAATTCGTGTCGTAGAATGTTCATATCGAAGTGTTAATTGGATAATCTTCTAACAGGCATAATTAGAAGTAATTATATTAATTTTCATGAAATTATGTGTCGTTATGAGGTAATAAACGTTAAAAATCTTAAACAACTTGTTTAAACTGCAGTTTCCAATGTATCTTATTTATGTTTTGTGAACAATTACCGTTATAGGATATTCATATTGGAGTGTTAGTTGGACAATCTTATAATAGGCATAATTAGGAGTAATTATATAAATTTGCGCGAAATTATGTGTAGTTATGCAACCAAAAATTTTAAAAAACTCAAACGACTTGTTTAAACAGCTGTTTTTAATGCATCTTACTTATTTTTTATGCACAATTCATATCGTAGAATGTTCATATCGAAGTGTTAATTGGATAACTTTCTAATAGACATAATTAGGAGTAATTTTATTAATTTTTACGAAATTATGTGTCGTTATGAGGCAATAAACGTTAAAAATCTTAAACAACTTGTTCAAACAGCAGTTTCTAATATATCTTACTTATGTTTTATGAAACATTAGTGTCGTAGGATATTCAAATCGAAGTGTTAATTGGGCAGTCTTATAATAGACATAATTAGAAGTAATTATATTAATTTGCATGCAATTATGTGTACTTATGCGGCCAAAAGTTTTGAAAAACACAAACAACTTGTTTAAGCGGCTGTTTTTAATGCATCCTACTTATGTCTTGTGCAAAATTAGTGTCGTAGAATGTTCATATCGAAGTGTTAATTGACTAATATTTTAATAGGCATAATTAGGAGTAACTATATTAATTTTCACAAAATGTTATGTAGTTATGAGGCCAAAAGTGTTGAAAAACATAACTTTTTTAAATAGCAGTTTCTAATGCATCTTACTTATGTTTTGAGGAAAGATAATGCCCTAAAATATTCATTTTGAAGTATTAATTGAATAATATTATAATAGACATAATTAGGAGTAATTATATTAATTTGCAACAAATTATGTGTAGTTATGCGGCCAAAATTTCTTATAAAGCCAAACAACTTGTTTAAACAGCGATTTTTAATGGATCTTACTTATGTTTCGTGCAATATTAGCGTTAAAGAATATTCATATCAAAATTTTAATTGGAAAATTTTATAATAGGTCTAATTAGGAGTCTTAATTTTCACGAAATAATATGTAGTTATGCGGCTAAAAATTATGAAAAACTAAAACAACTTGTTTAAACAACAGTTTTTAATGCATCTTACTTATATTTTGCACGAAATTAGCATCATGGAATGTTCATATCGAAGTTTTAATAGGACAATCTCATAATAGGCGTAATCAGGAGGAATTATTTTAATTTGCGCGAAATTATGTGTCGTTTTGCGGCCAAAAATTTTCACAAAGCCAAACAACTTGTTTAAACAACAGTTTTTAACGCATCTTACTTATATTTTGTGCAAAAATTAGCGTTATAGAATATTCATATCGATGTTTTAATTGGATAACTTTATAATAGGCATAATTAAGAGTAATTATATTAATATTCCATGAAATTATGTGTTGTTATGAGGGCGAAAATGTTGAAAACTCAAAAAACTTTTTTAAATAGCAGTATCTAGTGCATTTTACTTATGTTTCGTGAAAAATTAGCATCGTAGAATATTCATATCAAAGTGTTCATTGAAATATCTTATGAAAGACATAATTAGGAGTAATTACATAAATTTATACGAAATTATGTGCGGTTATGCGGGCAAAAAATTTGGAAAGATCAAACAACTTGTTAAACAGTAGTTTTTAATGTATCTTACTTATGTTTTGTGCAAAATTAGTGTTGTAGAATATTCATATCTAATTTTTAATTAGAAAATATTACAATAGGCATATTTAGGAGTAATTATATTAATTCATAAGAAATTATGTGTATTTATGGGCCAAAATTTTTCACAAAGCCAAACAACTTGTTTGAACAATGCTATTAGTTTTTAACGCATCTTACTTATATTTTGTGCAAAAATAGCGTTATAGAATATTCATATCGTTGTTTTAATTGGACAACTTTATAATAGACGTAATTAGAAGTAATTATATTAATATCCATGAAATTATGTGTAGTTATGAGGTCAAAAATGTTGAAAACTCAAAAACCTTTTTTAAATAGCAGTTTCTAATGCAAAGCTTACTTATGTTTCATGAAAAAATAGCATCGTAGAATATTCATATCAAAGTGTTCATTGAAATATCTTATAAAAGACATAATTAGGAGTAATTAAGTAAATTTATACGAAATTATGTGCAGTTATGCGGCCAAAAAAATTGTAAAGATCAAATAATTTGTTTAAACAACAGTTTTTAATGTATCTTACTTATGTTTTGTGCAAAATTAGTGTTGTAGAATATTCATATCTAAGTTTTAATTAGAAAATCTTACAATAGGCATATTTAGGAGTAATTATATTAATTTGTAAGAAATTATGTGTAGTTATGCAGCCAAAACTTTTGAAAAACTCAAATAACTTATTTAAACAATTGTTTTTAATGCATCATACATTATGTTTTGTGTAAATTTAGTGTCGTACAATATTCATATCGAAGTATAATTAGAATATCTTATAATAGGCATGCTTAGGAGTAATTATATTAATTCATAAGAAATTTTGTGTAATTATGCGGCCAAAAAAAATTGAAAAACTCAAACAACTTGTTTAAACAAATTGTTTCTAAAGCCTTCTACTTATGTTTTGTGCAGAATTATGTTGTAGAATGTTTATATTGAAGTGTTAATTAGATAATCTTTTAATAGGCATAATTAGGAGCGATTAAATTAATTTTTACTAAATTATGTGTAGTTATGGGGCCAAAAATGTTGAAATACTCAAATAACTTTTTTAAATAGCCGTATCTAATGCATCTTACTTATGTTTTGGGAAAAAATAGTGTCGTCGAATATTCATATCGAAGAGTTAATTGAACAATCTTATAATAGACATAATTGGGAGTAATTATATTAATTTGTATGAAATTATGGATATTTATGGGGCCAAGAAGAAAAAAAAAAAGTCGAACAACTTGTTTAAACACCAGTTTTTAATGCATCTTACTTATGTTTTTTGCCAAATCAGCATCATGGAATATACATATCGAAGTTTAATTAGATAATCTTATAATAGGCATAATTAGGAGTAATTATATTAATTTGCACGAAATTATATATAGTTATGCGGCAAAAAATTTGTGAAACTCAATCAACTAGTTTAAGTCGCTATTTTTTTAATGCATCTTACTTATGTTTTGTACAAACTTAGTGTGGTAGAATATTCATATCGAAGTATTAATCGGATAATCCTCTAATAGGCACAATAAGGAGTAATTATATTAATTTTTATGAAATTATATGTAGTCATGAGACAATAAATTTTAAAAATCTTAAACAACTTGTTTAAACAGCAGTTTCAAATGTATCTTATTTATGTTTTGTGAAAAATTATCGTTATAATAGGCATAATTAGGAGTAATTATATAAATTTGCACGAAATTATGTGTAGTTATGCAACCAAAATTTTAAAAAACTCAAACGACTTGTTTAAATGTACTGTAGTTTTAATGCATCCTACTTATTTTTTATGCAAAATTCGTGTCGTAGAATGTTCATATTGAAGTGTTAATTGGATAATCTTCTAATAGGCATAATTAGGAGTAATTATATAAATTTGCACGAAATTATGTGTAGTTATGCAACCAAAATTTTAAAAAAACTCAAACGACTTGTTTAAACAGTACTGTTTTAATGCATCCTACTTATTTTTTATGCAAAATTCGTGTCGTAGAATGTTCATATTGAAGTGTTAATTGGATAATCTTCTAATAGGCATAATTAGGAGTAATTATATTAATTTTCACGAAATTACGTGTCGTTATGAGGCAATAATCGTTAAAAATCTTAAACAACTTGTTCAAACAAACAATTTCTAATGTATCTTTCTTATATCTTATAAAAAATTAGTCTCCTATGATATTCATATCGAAGTGTTAATTTGACAATCTTATAATAGACATTGTTAGGAGTAATTATATTAATTCGCTCATGGAATTAAGTGTAGTTTTGATGCAGAAAATGTTGAAAATCTTAATCAACTTGTTTAAACAACAGTGACTTCTAATGCATCTTACTTATATTTTGGGCAAAATTAGTGCCATAGAAGATTCATATCTAAGTTCTAATTGCACAATCATATAATAGGCATAATTAGGAGTAATTATTTTAATTTTCACGAAATTATATATAGTTATGCGGCCAACAATTTTCAAAAACTCAAGCAACTTGTTTAAGGAAGCTGTTTTTAATGCATCTTATATATGTTTTGTGCAAAATTTATGTCATAAAATGTTCATATCGAAGTGTTAATTGGATAATCTTATAATAGGTATAATTAGGAGTAATTATATTAATTTTCATGAAATTATGTGTGGTTATGAGTCAAGAAATGTTAAAAATATTAAACAACTTGTTTAAACATGCAGTTTCTAATATATCTTACTTATGTTTTATGAAACATTAGTGTCGTAGGATATTCAAATCGAAGTGTTAATTGGGCAGTCTTATAATAGGCATAATTAGAAGTAATTATATTAATTTGCATGCAATTATGTGTACTTATGCGGCCAAAATTTTTGAAAAACACAAACAACTTGTTTAAGCGGTACGTTTTTAATGCATCCTACTTATGTCTTGTGTAAAATTAGTGTCGTATAATGTTCATATCGAAGTTTTAATTGGCTAATATTTTTATAAGCATAATTAGTAGTAACTATATTAATTTTCACGAAATTATATGTAGTTATGAGGCCAAAAGTGTTGAAAAATTTTTAAATAACAGTTTCTAATGCATCTTACTTATGTTTTGAGGAAAGATAATGCCCTAACATATTCATTTTGAAGTATTAATTGAACAATATTATAATAGACATAATTAGGAGTAATTATATTAATTTGCAACAAATTATGTGTAGTTATGCGGCCAAAATTTTTTATAAAGACAACAAAACTTGTTTAAACAAAGCAATTTAAGGCATCTTACTTATGTTTCGTGCAATATTCGCGTTAAAGAATATTCATATCGAAGTTTTAATTGGAAAATTTTATAATAGGCATAATTAGGAGTAATTGTCTTAATTTGCATGAAATAATATGTAGTTATGCGGCTAAAAATTATGAAAAACTCAAACAACTTGTTTAAACCGCAGTTTTTAATGCATCTTACTTATATTTTGCGTAAAATTCGTGTCGTAGAATGTTCATATCGAAGTGTTAATTGTATAATCTTCTAACAGGCATAATTAGAAGTAATTATATTAATTTTCATGAAATTATGTGTCGTTATGAGGTAATAAACGTTAAAAATCTTAAACAACTTGTTTAAACTCAGCGAGTTTTTCAATGTATCTTATTTATGTTTTGTGAACAATTTCCGTTATAGGATATTCATATTGGAGTGTTAGTTGGACAATCTTATAATAGGCATAATTAGGAGTAATTATATAAATTTGCGCGAAATTATGTGTAGTTATGCAACCAAAAATTTTAAAAAACTCAAACGACTTGTTTAAACATGTGTTTTTAATGCATCTTACTTATTTTTTATGCACAATTCGTATCGTAGAATGTTCATATCGAAGTATTAATTGAATAATTTTCTAATAGACATAATTAGGAGTAATTTTATTAATTTTTACGAAATTATGTGTCGTTATGAGGCAATAAACGTTAAAAATCTTAAACAACTTGTTCAAACAAGTAGTTTTAATATATCTTACTTATGTTTTATGAAACATTAGTGTCGTAGGATATTCAAATCGAAGTGTTAATTGGGCAGTCTTATAATAGACATAATTAGAAGTAATTATATTAATTTGCATGCAATTATGTGTACTTATGCGGTCAAAAGTTTTAACGCATCTTATATTTTGTGCAAAATTAGCGTTATAGAATATTCATATCGTTGTTTAATTGGACAACTTTATAATAGATGTAATTAGGAATAATTATATTAATATCCATGAAATTATGTGTAGTTATGAGGTCAAAAATGTTGAAAACTCAAAAACCTTTTTTAAATAGCACTTTCTAATGCATCTTACTTATGTTTCATGAAAAACTACCCTCGTAGAATATTCATATCAAAGTGTTATTTAAAATATCTTATAAAAGACATAATTAGGAGTAATTACATAAATTTATACGAAATTATGTGCAGTTATGCGGCCAAAGAAATTGTAAAGATCAAATAATTTGTTTAAACAACGATTTTTAATGTATCTTACTTATGTTTTGTGCAAAATTAGTGTTGTAGAATATTCATATCTAAGTTTTAATTAGAAAAATCTCACAATAGGCATATTTAGGAGTAATTATATTATTTTGTAAGAAATTATGTGTAGTTATGCAGCGAAAATTTTTAAAAAACTCAAATAACTTATTTAAATAATTATTTTTAATGCATCTTACATTATGTTTTATGTAAAATTAGTGTCGTACAATATTCATATCGAAGTTTAATTAGAAGATCTTATAATAGGCATGCTTAGGAGTAATTATATTAATTCATAAGAAATTTTGTGTAATTATGCGGCCAAAAAAAATTGAAAAACTCAAACAACTTGTTTAAAGCAGTAGTTTCTAAAGCCTTTTACTTATGTTTTGTGCGAGAATTAGTGTTGTAGAATGTTCATATTGAAGTGTTAATTAGATAATCTTTTAATAGGCATAATTAGGAGCGATTAAATTAATTTTCACTAAATTATGTGTAGTTATGGGGTCAAAAATGTTGAAATACTCAAAGAACTTTTTTAAATAGTTGTATCTAATGCATCTTACTTATGTTTTGGGAAAAAATAGCATCGTCGAATATTCATATCGAAGTGTTAATTAAACAATCTTATAATAGATATAATTGGGAGTAGTTATATTAATTTGTATGAAATTATGTATATTTATGGGGCCAAGAATTAAAAAAAAGTTAAACAACTTGTTTAAATAGTAGTTTTTAATGCATCTTCCTTATATTTTGTGCCAAATCAGCGTCATGGAATATACATATCGAAGTTTAATTAGATAATCTTATAATAGACATAATTAGGAGTAATTATATTAATTTGCACGAAATTATATATAGTTATGCGGCAAAAAAATTGTGAAACTCAATCAACTAGTTTAAACTGCTATTTTTTTAAATGCATCTTACTTATGTTTTGTACAAACTTAATGTCGTAGAATATTCATATCGAAGTATTAATCGGATAATCCTCTAATAGGAACAATCAAGAGTAATTATTTTAATTTTTATGAAATTATATGTAGTCATGAGACAATAAATTTTAAAAATGTTAAACAACTTGTTTAAACTGCAGTTTCAAATGTATCTTATTTATGTTTTATGAAAAATTATCGTTATAGGATATTCATATTGGAGTGTTAGTTGGACAATCTTATAATAGGCATAATTAGGAGTAATTATATAAATTTGCACGAAATTATGTGTAGTTATGCAACCAAAAATTTTAAAAACTCAAACGACATGTTATCAGATTTGTCATTTTATTTTTTTTTATATACAAAAATTAAATGCGATGACATTCCCGTCCTCCTAGCTTCGAGAGATAACATATATTGATATGGTTGGGAACTGGGATCGGTTGACAATTGGTTATGTTGACAATTTTGACAATGAATATTTAAATAAATATAAAAAAATTAAAATAGAAAAATATTATAGATATATTCTTCTATCTATACATTAATATTCATTCAAATTTTATGTAATTATATTATCGTTTAATAGTCCATAAAGCTGTTAAATCAGAACTATTATAAATTATATAAAAATTTAACGGTCTTTAATGGACTATCAAACAATAATGCAATTTGAATAACCATCAATTTATACATAGAAGAATATATTTATAATTTTTTTTTTCTATTTTTTTATTTTTTTACATTTATTTAAGCATCTATTATCAAGACAATTCATTGTCAATTGATCCCTTCTCTATTGATATTATACATTAATACCTACTGGAAGTAAATCCTCCCGCCGTGTGAATTTTTTATTTATTTTAAAACTGATATCTAATAGATTATATCTTCTAATTCAATGTAATATATATTTTTTATTTAATAATGAATAATAAAGAATAAAGTTTCACATAGGTACAATTAATTAATGTATCTTTTAAAGAGTACTGTATTGCATCTTTTGAATTGATATATTTTCTATGAACTAATTTTTAAATTAAATCTCACTTCTCTTCTAAAATAATATCTCATTACTTTTCTAAAATTTAATCAAAAAATGTATATTCCGAAGATAGTTATACTCAAAATAACTCTACAATAAAAGCTTTTAGAACATTGTCCAGCACTGAGTTGATTTTCTGTGACCGTGAACAAAAAAAAAAGAAGAAGAAAAAAAAAGAACTGGGTTTGTAGTGAAGAAAAATGACAGTTGGACAATTAGTTAATAATGAACTAGTGGACATTTTAACGGAGTTTAAATGCCTCTAGAGCACATTTTTAACACTTCTAAACTGTTCATAATTTAGCAATATTACTTTAATGGAGTTTAAAAAAACTTGAGAAATTGCCCTCTCTTTGTCATCATAAGGTAAAATTATCATATTACATGAAATCATGTTTCCTTCTGTTTTAAATCATTTCGATCAAAAGAAAAAAAATCAATTCCATTTTATTTTTTTTATCAGAAAGTTTAATTCAGAATTATCTTTTATTTATTTATTTTATCTCCATTAAAATTAATTAATATAAAAAAAATAATATATATCGGAATTATTGGGATCCTGTATTTAAAAAAAATCAATTAAATTCAAATTTTAGATGATAACTCGTATTGATCACAGTGTAAATACCCTCTGCCATGAATTGATCCGTGAGATTCTCATAAGTCAGGATGCTAATCCGAAACAAAACCCTAAAACCTCGTGTCCTCTTCCTCTTTCGCGCCGCGCTTCATCTCCCCTCTTTCGCTCTATCCATCTCGCCCCACAGAAACCTCTCAACGATGGCGGAAACGCTGGTGCTAGTGGGCATTACGCGTGGCCACAGCGACATAGTCACGGCCATCGCCACCCCCTTGGATCGCGCCGATTTCCTCGTCTCCTCCTCTAGCGACAACTTTCTGCTTCTCTGGAAGATACCCCGACGACGCGCCTTTGGTCGGTGCCGATCCAAGCGGGACCTACGCGGCGCCGCCTCACGGGGCACTCGCACTTCGTCCATGACGTAGTTCTCGGCTCTGACAGGCAGTTTGGGCTCTCTGGTTCATGGGACTGCGAGCTCCGCCTCTGGGAGTTGGCCTCCGGCGAAACTACCAGGCGCTTCATCGGACACTCCAAGGACGTGCTGTCGGTCTCTTTCTCCATCGACAAACGTCAGATCGTGTCATCATCGCGTGATCGGACGATCAAGCTCTGGAACACTCTTGGAGATTGCAAGTACACGATCCAGGTAATTTTCTGTTAGAAATTGGCTTTATCATCTTTGAAAAAATGAATCTAGTCGTGCTTGTGAGTGAGTTATCGATTTCACATATATCCGTGGCTGTTGATAGAGTCATATGATAATATACTTTATAATCTTTGATTTGGATTGATCTGGAAAATATACTAAACATAAGAAAGCTTCCTTATGATTTATTGACTCTGTAGGCTGAACATAAAAGGCTTGAACATGATTACAAAATCAGTATCGTATGACTGTGTTCTAATAGGACGCTGAAGGCCATAGTGAGTGGGTTAGCTGTGTGTGATTCTCCCTAGCATGCACCAGCCGACCATCATATCAGGCTCATGGGACCAAACTGTGAAGGTATGGAACCTGAACAACTGCAAGCTGTGCTGCACGCTGAGTGGCAATGCTGGTTATGTCAACAATGTGGCTGTAAGCCCTGACGAATCTCTCTGTGCCAGTGGAGGCAAGGATGGCATGTCACTCTTGTGGGATCTGGCTAAGGGGAAGAGACTATCCCCTTGAGGCTGGGTCAAGTATCCATGCCTTGTGCTTCAGCCCCAATAGGTATACGGCTTCGCGCGGCCACAGAGGATGGAGTGAAGATTTGGGATTTGGAGAGCAAGAAAATTGTGCAGGATCTCAAGCCCGAGATGTCCACCAACAAAAGCAAGGTCATTTTTTTTTTTTGCTATCCCTGTTTCTTATTGTGTTTTTTTATCGATTCTGTTAAAATTAGTTGGGTTGCTTCTCAGCTTAGGTGTGCTTGAATGGCGCTAAAGGTAAGTGCTGATAAAAAAAATGTTGTTGTAGCATGAATATTTTGGAAAGAAATTATGTGTTTCACATATAAAGGTATCTAAATGAAACTTGATCCCTATCTGTCAGCCTCACTTGCGAAGGTTATCTTAATTTTAGTTGTGCCTTTTACACCTGTGATAACCTTGATCTCAGGCTCTCTCAACTCTTGGCGCTATTTGTTGGATGTCATCAAATATTCTTTAGAACTTCTCCTATTGGCAACTCTGATAAGACTAGTGTGTTTAATGGAATAGTGTCAGTGGTTTTTCAGTAACAACTAACAAGTCATTTGCGATACGATACTCTTTTATCTCGTTTGACTTGTTATTTCAGTTGGATAGAGTTGGGTAGATAGAAAATTAGTTTTCATGGGCATATTTGAATATGGATTCTAGCTCTTTCGTAGGTAACCAAATGAATGCATGTTTATTTGGTTGCCTGCAAAAGAGCTAGTGTCCAGCACTTCAATTAAGCTATGACATGTTGGACATTATCACAGTTGAAGTGTTAATGCACCATTCATGTGATGCTAAATTTGCCTTTGTTGAGAACACTTTTTCAAAGTTTGTATTAGCTTTTGAACAGCTTCCCTTTGACAAATAATTCTGAAACATGCCATGCTTAGTAGGAAATGTTGAACTTTTGCTTGAAATGGAATAAATTTAGTGGGAATTGGTTAATGGTATAGAATTACTGCAAGAACTGGTTCCAATTGCAGATAATCGGGTTAGAAGAATAGCAGTGTAAGCTGTCCACCAAGAATTCACTCTTACATAGTTATGTCTCTGGTTGATAGTTTCTTTTATCAAAGGTGTGGTACGTGTAAACTAGCTAATTGCTACATCTTACATGTATAACATATGGTTAAAAGAAAATGGCAACTGCAAACTGAGTTATAGATGTTGGGTGAACTGCTTGTGGTTTGATGGGCAGTTTTTTTGGTTGTCCCTGGAATAATTGAGTAAGCGATTCAGAACTTGTAAAGCTAGATTCTTTTGAAACCTTCAATCAGAGTCTGCAATGTAGGATTTAGGAATCTTCACCACCATTTGAGGTTTAGAAAGTATATTTTCCATTATCTTAGAAAAGCATCAAGTTTTAATATGTGAACATTTCTTACTCCAGAACATGTTGCGTGGCATGCTCAATTGTTGCTTTTGTTCAGCATTCAGTTACTCCCTGTTGAAACAATGTTCATTTTCCTTTTGAACTCCTCTTCTGGGGATGCAATTGTTTTCAGTTATTATTTCTGGTTGTTCTCTCTTTCTTTTTTATACATTTGTAGATGCTGTACTGCACAAGCTTGGATTGGAGCTTTGATGGAACTACTCTCCTCACTGCTAACACTGATGGAACAATCAGTGTATGGAAGGTTACTCAAGAATCAATTAGGAACTATATTTAATTTTAGAGTTGGTTGATGCCTCCTAGTACTATAGTTTTAACGCTTCTTTTAGCTTTTCTGATGTGCCTTTATTAGTAGTTTTGTTGGTATGATGATTAGGAAAAAAATGGAGTTTTGTTGATATGATGTGGCTAAGCAAATTTCGACACCATTCTTGGCACGTTCATATAATACAATTTGATAAATCTAAGTTAGTGATCATGCCAGACTGGATAATTATTCAATTAAATTTTGCATGCTAACGAGTTGTGAGCATACGTGCAAATATTGTTAAATCATTGCATATACATTTCTTTTGAAAATAATTGGCAATCAACACAACACAACACAACACAATTGAGAGTGCAAGTACAGGTCTTTTTCCCCCTTTTTGTATGAATAAAGATTATTGACCGATGGATGGACAAGTGCTAATTCAACAATGAACAATCAACAGGATTGAAATTGAAAGTGTAGAGGATTGTTAAGAGTACAAATTAAGCAATTAGCACAGCGTCTGATGCTAATATAGCTCGAGTAGGAATAGGAGTAGGAGTGCATGACAACTGTTGATAACTTAACTTACCGACCGTTGGATTTGGATGCTTATAAATCTGAAGGTCCAGATTTATAGGCATCCAAATCCAACGGTAGAGCATCTTCCTTTGCAGGTAGAGCCCGTAACAGATGTAGAGGAGGCTTTGGTACCGGTCATGGAACATATTCCTCTTCTATGTGGATAAAGCCACAGTGATATATTGTTAGATTGTTGCTCTTTTTATGTCATGTTGTTTAGGGAAGAATGTCTTTTGCTTTAGTATATGGGTGTATGCTGTTGCTGTTGTTTGATTTTATCTCTGTTTACATTAGTTGTTTTCAGTACAAAACTTAGCTCATATCTACTTTAGTTCTGAGGGTTTCTATGATGATAAACTGTAATAGATATTGTTAGTTTATGGTCTACTATAAGATACTCTGAGGAAACATTCACCGATTATTTGGTCGTTTGTTCTCCTCACAAACTCTTGTTCCTCCCATTTGGTTTCATATGAAATTGGTGGTGACAGCCACATTTTTGTCAAAAAAATAAATAAATCTGAAGGTCCAGATTTCTCAGGGGCTGTAGCAGTCTAGCAGATCAGGATTTTGTACGGCGCTCCCAAGGGGTCCCATGACCTGCCAACGTGGAGCCGAACGAGGATGAACACAAGTCATGTGACACGAAAGAACTGAAATTGGCAGCCCCATCATGTCAATTCTTGATCCGATATGATGAGTCAATTCGATTTCATCAGAAACAATTCGATACTAAATTGATCAGTTTAATTGTATTTTTTTTATCATTTTGTGATTCAACACTAATTAAAATTAATTATATATTAATTGACATTAAATTACTTTAAAATATAATAAATGCTGAGTTATTTTATTCGGATCAACCTATGATCTGATCGGATTGATTCGTATCAGTTAAAAAAATAATGAAATAATGATGAGCAGATCCACCCATTGACACATGAAAATGTGGGATACTTTATCAATTAAATTTCATCAATATAATAGTCTAGTGAAGGAGAACAGTTATTACTTTGGCTGTTTCGATTGGTTAATTTGACGATCTTAAAAATAGATGTTATAATATCAAATTAATAAAGTTAAAAAAATAATTTTATAAATATGTCATTGTGAATACTTTATCAATTAAAATTTCATACTATAAATATAGTTTGACATTGGCTAACAAACATACGCAAAAGTCTTCATGCTCTAGTTATAAATTTTACGATCTCCGATTTAATTATACGAATTACGAATCATATAATCATATAATTTTATGATCTTCATGCTTAGAGGTGTGCTAATGTGCTTTATAAAGCACAAAATACTCCGTACTCCGTACTTCATACTTATATCTCATGTTTTAAAATTGAAATGGACGATTCAAACCGTTAAATATGATCTTAATATCAAAATCTCTTTGGTGATCAAATTTTATATTTTTTTAGAACTTTTTGCTATTTATTTAAAGGAATAGAAAATCATTGATATTGAATGATTCAGAATACGTGAGATCAATGAATTTTGTAACCCTTCAAAAAAATAGTAAAAAATATCCAAAAAATATAAAATTTTATGACCAAAGAGATTTTGATATGAAGATCATATTTAATGGTTTGAATCGTCCATTTATATTTTGTAACATGAGATATAAGCGTGAAGTACGAAGTATTTTGTGCTTATAAAGCACATTAGCACACCCCTCTCTCTCTCTCTCTCTCTATATATATATATATATATATATATATATATTATTAATTTTTCAGATTATGTGTAATAATAAAATTATCTATATTTAATTTATGATTAAGATTGATTGATTTTATAAAAATAACAGTTCAGATTTCAGTCAAATTCATTTTTCCTCTCCATTTCATTTGTTATTTTTTACATACATTTATAGGAGTTCTAAAGAAAGAAGTTACATATCAAATAAATTAAATATCAACTATTATTATATTTTAAAGTAAAAAGGAAACTACGCATTGTAAAATCTTACTCTGAAAAAATTTATTATATTTTACTTATTTTTTTATTAAATGATGAATTAATTTTATTTAAAAATTTAAGATCTTTTATAATTAATTTAGATATAAATTAATGTTAAATATAAGTATTTTGTAATAACTTGTATACAAAATAATTGAATATCAACCATTATTAAGTTCTATTATAAAAAACTATACATTTGTACGACCTTATTAGAAAAAAATATTATATTTTATAAATTATATTTTATTAAATAATAAATTAAATTTATTTAAAATTTAAGAGTTTTTGTGATTAATTTAGATATTAATTATATTGAAATAAAATATATTATTTAATTATAATAAAATTAGTGATAGATATAAATATTTTTTAAATTAAGAGAGTCCGCGGTTCGTTATATAAGTGTTTGAAAATGTCGCCAATTAGTTATACTCTCAGCACAATGTCGGGGTTTCATCACCTGCAAATGCAATCGGTGTTATTTCAAGTCTAAATATTAGATTTAGTTAGTTTCAAACACGTTTGAAATTGGTTCCGATTGGATGCATCACCGAGAAATAGAGAGACGATCCAATATGTCAAGAAAGAGCTATGAGCCTATGAGCCTATGAGCCACGTACTTTAAATAGGAATAGTTCAAACATTTCTTTAATTAGCTAGGCATGCATGATCAGAGATCGAGCTGCATGCCGAATTTGTATAGTAATAATGAGCCATATGACTATGTTATGAAGACAAACGACGACTCATACATTATACTTCCCCAGATCCCTGTGACAAAGATGATTACTTCCCCTATCATCTGTTCATGGAAGGCATGGGGTACGTGCTCTCATGGGACCTGATTGAGTGGATTTCCACCAACGATTTGCCGAGGAGCGATCACAATGGAAATGCCGACACAAACTGCTTTAGGCATGACTTCATACCGGACAGTATACTGGTACACCGCCTGAAGCTGGACTTCGAATGGGTTAACACGCTGAAATACTTCAATGTTACATCAGGGTTGAAGTCATCCAAGTTTTATAACATAGTCTGATTTAAGTTTTTTAGTTCTTCCTAATTAAACTGTCTATTATTTCAATTCTTCTAGTTTTGTGTACCTACTTATCTAGAATTTTTCTCATTGGAAACCAAGAAGTTCAATTGCTGTCAATCTTGTGTATAGATATTAATTAATAATTAGCCATGACTTGGGATCATGTTTAACAGTAATCAATGAGCTGTTTAGAAATTCTCATTCATTTTCTGAAATGTATATAATTGTTTATGATTGTCAATCCAACTAATATTTATGTTGATGGGCCACTGCCCACTGGATGCATGCTTGGGTCTTTGAGGTACAACATTTTTAGTAGGCCAGCGTAAGCCCAAAGAGAAATGTTTATAAGACAATTAAAAACTTGTGACGATATAACAAGGTTACGGTGTTATGCATAGTACAGATAGTCTGTGTGCTATGGACTTTTTTTCATTTTTAAAATTTAAATGATCAATTCAACTGGTAAAAGTGTTTTGCATATGAAAATCTAGTTGGGACTACATTTTATACTTTTATTTTTTTTAAGATGGCTAAAAAATCATTAAATGAATCATAATAATTAAATCAAGTGATTTTTTAGTTATTTTAAAAAAAATTAAAAAAATATAAAATTTGATTCCCAACTAAATTTTCATATGTAAAATATTATGGCTGGTCGGATCGATCATTTGAATTTTAAAGATGAAGAAACAATTCGTAGCACACAAACCATTCGTGCTATACGTAGCACCGTAGCCTAACTCATATAATAATTAAAAACCAATAAGTACATAACTGATTAGCTCTTACACCCTGGTTTAATCACGAATCGTGCCAAAAGTCAATGACTGAGATAAACAAATAGATGATGAAGGGCAGAGACAAGATTTTAATATAGAAAGGCCGAAATACAGAACATTAAAATTGATACATTAGAGGGGCTAATATACCTCACGAAATAAAAGTATATAATAAATTTTAATATCAATATGCAACTTCTATGGAATTTGAGAAGAAGATGGTCCCATACCTTTCTTGTATCCGCCCTTGTAGATGATTTTTGTATTATCTTATGATAAAAATGAGAATTAGACCTTTCAAATTTAAATTATACGGTCCCAAAGCTGGTTCTCAAAGAAATAGATAATTGAAAATGGAAGTGGAGCTATATAAGCCAGTTGGGGACTGCTTATACAGCGCAAATATAGCGTAAGGTCATCGTAATAGGGTTTCATTACTATTGTTTTATTAGCGTTATGTACCTTCTCTCTCTCTCTCTCTGAACTCTTTGTAACTCCTCTTCACTTCTGTAACTTCTGTACTCTTCTTAATTTTATTTAACAAAATTCAATAATATATTTTTCATCTGCTACTTAAAAAAAAAGACAGTGATACAATGTTCTCAATATTGTCCTCTTATTTCATCCATCAAAACTGTCACGTGAGTTTCACACACTGTAGCTTTTTAGAGGACTCATTTTTTAGTTATGATGGAGAAGTTGGTGGAGAGTGATTGAGAACATTTCAAAAAATATATAATCTCTCAGTATTTTATATTGTCAAACTCCCACGTAGAATTATGTGCTCCACCTTGCTTCCAAAATTTTATAATTGAGGGCTAAACAGCTCTCCATTCCAGAGTCAAAATTAGACAGATGCTTCTTTCCCTTCTCTCTTTTTTTTTAATGTTTTTGGTGCATGTGTTTCCATTTCGAGTTGTTAAGATACCCCTCGATTGAACAACCTCAAATTTAATCAAACTAAAACAAAGATGCTGTCATTTCCTTTCTTCTCCAAAAATTCATCTCCCTCCACTCTAACACTTGCCTTCCTCTCTCTAGCTCTCGCTGCTCTTGTTTTCTTCACCGTGTCTCCAATCAGCTCTGGCCCATCGACTTGTTCCCGCCCCAGTTCTGCCTCCTCGGATATATCCGTCTCTGTCTCGACAAGCTCCATCGCTGCTGCTACCCCTGAAACAATTTCAACCACCGTAAAACCCGAATTCCACCTCCTTTTAGGCATCGTGACCTTACCCGAGCTGTATGAGCGCAGGCACCTCCTCCGCAACATCTTCGCACTGCAGACATATGACCAGACAGTTGCACAGATGAACATCCGCTACGTCTTCTGCAACCTAACAGATGAAGTGCAGAAAATGTTTGTTGCTCTTGAGGTATTGCGCTATGATGACATCGTCATCTTGAATTGCAAGGAAAACATGTATGAGGGAAAGACATACTCATTCCTCTCAAGCGTTCTGGAATTGTACGGCGAACAACCATATGATTTTTTCATGAAGGCTGACGATGACTCCTACATCATATTGAACAAATTGGTCGAGTCACTGAGAGACAAGCCCAGGGAGGACATGTACTATGGGCTCAAAATTCCGTGTGATACCGTGTGATACTGAGAACTTTTTCCCGTTCCCACCATTTATGGAGGGGATGGGGTATGTGCTGTCTTGGGATCTGATATAGTGGATCGCCACCGCAGATTTGCGTCGAACCGACAATATCGGGCTGGAGGACATGTGGACGGGAAAGTGGTTCAACATGGCCGGGAAAGCCAAAAACAGGTGCGTGACTGTGCATCTTTGTTTGTTTCCTTTTCCAGTTTAGTTTGATTATATCCTCAAGGGCCTAATTTTGATTCAGCTGCCTTATTTGTGTCAACATCTTCCAATTCAAGATTTAGATAATATCTCTGGCAATCCCAATTGGTTATCACACATTTGCTCACATTATATAATAGAGATGTCAATGTTATCATGTCCAATTGTAACATAAAATTAATTTATAGAAAAACAAAAAGGGAGCTATATATAATATATTTGTTGCTTTCAATGCTTGAAAACATGCAGTGGTGAACAAGCCTTTATTGATCAGTCTATTTATCAAATTCTGAGAAAATTTCTTTTTTGAACAGGTTTGACATGGCACCAAGGTTTTATGATTATAAGGGTCAAGCGAAAACAAATTGCTTCAGGCATGAGTTCATACCGGACAGTATACTGGTACACCGCCTGAAGAAGAACTACCAGTGGGCTGATACATTGAATTACTTCAATGTTACATCAGGGTTGAAGCCTTCTAAGCTTGATCATATCCATTGATTAATTAATTGTTCGTCTAAATAAAGTTATTATATTCTTCAACTTCTATTCATTAGTTGTAAAGGAAGAGCCGCATATATGTATATTTAGGAATTCCTTCAATTGAGTTTGTAGTCTTCCTCTGACATCAATTGACAATTGTTATGCACATGTTGTGAAATTTTGTTTCCTTGTTACTAAAAGCAAGCTACAAAAAGAAAGACAATTAAATTACGCATGTTAGCCTTGTGCAGTGACCGAGACAAATAAAGATTACTGTACATGTGTGAAAGAAAGAACATCAGTCAGAAAGTTCAAAATTTGATAATTTTAAGATGTCTAAGTCTCATTACTTAAAAGACTTGTTTGGTAAAACAAAATACTTTTCATTTTTAGATTTGATATCGACTACAGCCGTACAGCGTGTACCAGTTAATTAGTACCGGAAGTCTAGTTAGTTTCGGCCCGGTGCTTACTAATGACGTGCATGTTTTGGGAAGTTAAATTAGATTCTTTCCCAGCATTATTTTTATTTACCTTACAGAAAATTTTACAAAAATACCCTCAACTATTCATCAATTTGACGGCAAAAGCTCCCCAAACTAACGCCAATTTTTCATTAAAAAAAAAAGAATATTTACATGAAACAAAAACAGAAAAGAAAAATGATAATTCAATTCATGGCCACAAAGATAAAAAACTGAGAAAATCTTATTATACATGGAAAAACAGTTAAGTTACCTAGCTCATGAATTAAAATTTGATTAAATCGTTGGAATTTGTTTTCAAAAAGTGATATAACACCAGTTTTATTACGAAATGTAAAAAATATATAGAGTAATAATATTTGATACCACAGCCCGGCCCGATATCATAGACTCGCAACGGATTAAAACTACAAGTTCTATTACAATAATTAAAGCAAACACATTAACAGTCGTAAGATCAAACTACATCAGTTCTTTGTAAATCTTTGATAATCGCCTCTTTAAGCATGCATCAGCCCAAGGCCCAAGGCCCAAGGCCCAAGGCCCAAGGCCCAATCATTGAGTGAATTCAACAGTCAACACTACAGTGTGTCAACGCTACATTCGTGCTTCATACACGGCCTGCACACCGAACGCATAGCTTCATTTTATTCTAGTATCACAACGCCAACATGCGAAAAACAAAATATATATAAAACGATAATGCCTTTCACGCTAGCCAGCTACTCTACTTAATTGAATTGCTAGTTATTTTCTTATAATAGATTGTCTTCCCTGTAGAAGCTCACATAATTATTATTTTTATTTACTTTATATATAAGCTAAAATTCAACCAAATACATTATACATTAATTTCGGCTGACCTCGAAACTCAATTTATATAATCATCTTTGAATTTCGACTTGGTTTTCTCTCTAGCTAGTCCTATCTAGATCAGTCACAACCCTGGACAGGTACTGCCTGCCCCTGCCAGAAGAAAATTAAAAGCTACGAATTAATAGGGTGCAAATTAATGATGCACCATTTACATTTCTTCTCCAAGGAGCATCCTTATTCCCTCTACCGACTCTTCCTAATTCCATTGTTGTTTCTCCTTCTAACAGTTCTCGTCATTTATCCGAACGACCTCAAACTGCAATCTCTCTTCTCTTCCTCCACATGCGAGAACCAGAACCATCACCCCTCCTTTGTGGGTCCCCTCATTGTCAGTGCAAAGCCCGACTTCCGGGTATTGATCAGTGTCTTCACGACTGCCTGGACTTTCGAGCGACGCCACCTTCTACGTCTTGTCTATTCCAAGTCTGCATGGCCAGCGCCCAACAATGTCACTGATTATTTCGACCTTCGTTTCGTGATTTGCAATGTTACGAACGATGAGCACATCACCATGGTCACACTTGAGATCATGCATTACGGTGACATCGTCGTCTTGAACTGCACTGAGAATATAAATGAGGGCAAGACTTACAACTACTTATCTAACTTACCCGACATCTTTGGTCATGATCGGCCTTACGATTATGTGATGAAAACTGACGACGACACGTACCTACGGCTCGATGCGCTGCTGGAGTCTCTTAGAGGCAAACCAAGGAACAACGTATATTACGGATTGGAGATTCCCTGCAATGGCACCGAGTTCAAATTTTGGATCCCTGCACCATTCATGACCGGCTTAGGGTAACCTCAACTTAATTAATTATTTCTTTTTCACATATGCATAATGTATAATTCAATCCCCTCCCAGATAATTAAAATTATTCTAAATATATATCTAGCTAATAATTTGAGAATTTTTTATTTGTATTAATTGTTTTAGATATGTGCTATCCTGGGACCTGGTGGAGTGGATTGCAAAGTCAGAGGTGCCGGTAAACCACACCAATGGGCCGGAGGACATGATGCTCGGATGGTGGCTACAGATGGGCGAGAAGGCGAAGAACCGGTACAACAATGCTCCGATGATGTATGATTTCCGAGGGCCCGACCAAGAGGTAAACTGCTTTCGGCACGACTTGACCGCCGACACAATTGCGGTGCATCGATTGAAACAGAACTCAAGGTGGACAACTGTTCTCAACTACTTCAATGTCACCACCGATGGCCTCAAACCCTCTAAATTGCGCCATATTCCTTGATTACTTTGTTTCTTTGTTATTAATTTACTACTAGCATATATATATATATATATATATATATATATATATATATAATGTGCTTTATAAAGCACAAAATATTTCGTGTTTCATGCTTATATCTCATATTTTAAAATTCAAATGGACAATCCAAACCGTTAAATATGATCTTCATATCAAAATATCTTTGGTGATCAAATTTTATATTTTTTAGAATTTTTTGCTATTTATTTAAAGGGATAGAAAATCGTTGATATTGAATGGTTCAGATGACGTCAGATCAATGAATTTTGTAGCCCTTCAAAAAAATAGTAAAAAAATTCTAAAAAATATAAAATTTTATCACCAAGGAGATTTTGATATGAAGATCATATTTAACGGTTTGGATCGTCCATTTAAATTTTAAAACATGAGATTTAAGCGTGAAGTATAAAATATTTTGTGCTTTATAAAGTACATTAGCGCATATATATATATATATAATTGGGATATGGTGTTATGAATAGCACAAGTCGCTTCGAACTGTTCAAAATAGTCAATCCGAACCGTTCAAAATGAAATCTGAATAAATATCTAGTTGGAGATCAAATTTTATATTTTTAAGATTTTTTACTATTTTTAAAAGATTTTTAAGATTTTAAATTTTCAAGAGAGTTTGGTTTGGTGTGAGGATATGAAATGAAATGAGTGGCATTTATAGGGAAAAAAATTGAAAGGTAAATTTTATTTTATTTTTTATTTATTTTTTTGTATTTTTTCCGGGTTTAACGGGTTCGGGTCGGGTTTTTCCGAGTAAAGGGCATGGGTTAAACGGGCAAGTTTCTCAGATTTCATGGATCGGTAAAGGACACATATTTGTACGGGTTTAAG
Organism: Schoenoplectus tabernaemontani; assembly: GCA_037127355.1. NCBI lineage: Eukaryota > Viridiplantae > Streptophyta > Magnoliopsida > Poales > Cyperaceae > Schoenoplectus > Schoenoplectus tabernaemontani. Next base: position 23,874,322 of record CM073742.1, on the reverse strand, counting down.
CACGGGACGGATCGGATTAGGTTGCGGGAACAAGTTCAACGGATTGAGTTTTACCGGATGGATTTTTTTAAATCACTAGCAATAGCTCATTGGCACTGTACGGCTAATGTTAATGACAACTGACAAGTACTCAATTGAACTTGAGCTTTTTAAATGCTGAAATCACAGGACAAGGAAATTGACGGAAAACGCACGTAGAAAATATGAAATGACGACAGCTTAGGCAGCCACTATTAGCAGTTTTGTTTTGTTTTGTTTTTACTTCGTCAATGTTGATTTGGGGATAGTCACATGTCACAACTCAACTCATAAGCTATCTGCAGGAGAATATTCATGTCCATTCTTATAGTTTTATTTTATTTTTCTTTTCTTTTTTTTTTGTCACAAAACTATGATACGTTATGGAATCACTTATCAAGAATGTATTTCGTACAATTTTTTTTTAAATCAGGTGGCCAAGATTGTGTATGAGTGTCATTTTATATCTGCCGTCACTCCAATACAAGAACGGTGCTTGCTAATGTAGTAAGTAATAACAGATATACACGATAGATTGCACAATATTAGTATTGGCATAGCATCCACCACCTCAGTATTTATGTGATATCATTGATCACAGGAACACGATATAACATAAACAAACTGGTTCCGGCTTATGAACACAAAAATTGCCAATGACATAATGCATGTCATTGTAAACACTTCTTATGTAACTTTAGCTGTTTTACACAGGCTGGATAAGAGCCATTATACATGTATACATTAATTAAACAAATAATAACCAAGTCGGTTATCATTCTCCAGTGATAGCAAGCCTATTTACTCTCCACTTTAGTCAATTTGCCGCCGCCATTACAAATGTACTGCCCAGGACTCCAAGGACAACAGCTATACAATCCCAATCCAAGCAAACAACCCCTCCATCACCCCTCTTGTATCTTCCTAAGATGGGAAATAAACACAAAGATCCCTAGACTTTCCATGATGGCTTCAAATATCCTTAATTTTGAGCACCTAGCACTGAATTCATCCAAAGTTCAGAAACCAGTCCAACCAGCCGGTTGGTATGGCTCATCTTTCTTCTCACCAATCCCTTTGAAACTATTAAGGGATGAATTTGGCATATCCCTTCCAGTTGAAGGGAAAGCGTTGAACCCAACCTGGTCAAAGGCCCACTCACCAGACGTTTCAGAAATCTGTGTAGTGACATTTGAGGTACCTGTTGCAACAGTTCTATTGCCACTGGTGGACCGAACAGTGCGTATTGACCGAGGATTAGTAGCCTTTAGAGCTGGCTGCTGTGGCTTAGATTCATCAGCAAATGCATCCCATGGCTTCGGGTCCGGACTTGGGGAGTTGAATAGTCCTTGTTGGAGCTCTTTTAAAGCACCTTCTATTTTTTCCCTTGGCTGTTACAGAAGGGGGAAAAAAATAAGAGAAAAGCACAATTTCACAAATGTGAAAATTTTGGTCTCAATTTGATTTGCTGCTCTTTCATCATAAGAGGTTGTGTCGTGGGTTCAAAAGAGGCTGCTTTAAGTACCAAAACTGTCAGAAGTCCTAATTAAACCATTACTCATAGCAATATTGTACAGGTATAGGAATTGATTGTCATACCAATCATGCCATGTACTAGAATGTGGAATGCAGTTATGCGCTGAGTAATGCGTAGGTATCACACGTTTTGTACTATAAATAGTCAGCAACATCTGTGTCAATACAAAAGGTGGTGTGCGAGCTAGTAAAATACCCAAAAAGTATGCCATCATGCCAAGTATAAGTACATACAACACGTAAACATTAACCAGTTTAAGCAATAGACCAGTCATAATAACTTTCAAGCTATCAGCAAAACAACATACATAATCATACTAGTACTATTTGGATACAAAATGACATACCGGAGTATTCAATTTGGTAGAGCTGGCAGGAGAAGCATCTCTGCTAGACTGTGCAGATACTGTAGTAGTATTACTCCTGCCAGTTGCCTGCCGCTTCAGCTCCTCAATCTCCTTTCTTTGAGAAGAACAAATGGCACATAACTTCTCAAACTTCATTTTGATCTCTTCCTTCTCTGTATTAGCTAAACGCAACTCATCTCTAAGCCGGTTTACCTCCCTCTGCAACTCCTCATCTAGCCTCTTGACAGGTTTGGGCTTATCAAAGCCATACTCTGAACCATTAGGTGAGAAGGTTATCTCAAAGTCACCACCTGCTGAGCCAGCACTCTCTCTCCTACTAGGAAGTTGTGGCTTTCCCTTTTCCTTGTCAAAAGTGGACCCCTTTTCCCCTATGAAAAAGGAATCCTTCGCATGTTGAGTTGACCAAAATGCACCCAGTGAGGCTGAATTTGAATTTTCAGTTTCTTCAGAAATGGGGGGTGGTGGAGGGCTTCTATGGGGTGGTGGTACAGATTGCACCTTTTTTGGAACTAACAAAAAGAAAAAAGAAGGAATCTTAAAAACTAAGTTAAGGAACAAGTTATATCATGTGCAAGAATCAAGAAGAATGTTGTGTTTTTCATATCAGGGTTATTATGTGCAAAATTTATTGCAGAAACCTCAGTTCATACCTGGTCTATCCATAACACATTTAGTAAAAGCAAGACAAATCATTAAAAAAAAGGTTAGCAACAGTTTCTTTTCCTAAAGACTTATGTAAATCAGTGTGCAAGGACAGAAAATGAAAATTATAATTTAAGTAACCAACTTCTCCGAACCATTTGATTTGATCTGGCCTCTAGCTCAACTTTGGCTTAGAGAAAAGTAGCACGATTAAAAATAGAAATTAATTGTGAACACTGAGCAAATGTAGTATTTTCACAGCACGGGTCTTAGATAAAACCTGAGACATATCCTAAGTCAGTTTTATGAAGCGATAATAATTTGATATATGAATCTTACAAAAATGTTGGGAATTATTGCAAACAGAAGAGGACTATTTATTTGTATATTATTTTTCCTCTGGAAGAAAGCTCAAACCTCAATGTCACCATAACTTCATTTAAATGAATGGGAACACAATATTGAAAGCCCATCCTCTTTGATGGATTGCATGGACTCACCACCAAATATGTCAGGTGCCACTGGTACCAAAATGAGGGTAGTTGGGTGTAAAATTTTGGAAAAAATTAAACAAATAAATAAAATAACACGTACCTTCTTCTCGAAAGAAATTAGATTTAGATTGATGGACATCAATAGAAGAAGCATTAGGAGATGCATCTGGCATTTCCTTTTGTAGCTCCATTGGCAACAACCCATTCACTCTGAACCAAACCTATTATCAACATGTAATATTGAATGAAACGGTGAAAAAGGAAAATATGTTTTCTCAGTTTTTTCCATAAACAACATTAACAGATCAATAAGCCATAAATCATTGCTTTCAGAAATAAGAACTTGAATTAGGCTAATTATAGTTCTGAAATGCCTCAAGACAATAGAAAGAGAACTGTTATATTTTCTATGCCAAGAAGTTCTCATATGTTAATTCATCAAGAATTTGGTTCTTTAATTGCAAGGAGCATAAATGAGGTTTGTGTAAGGCTTAAGATGAATTTCTACATTGTGGGATAAGATTATAGGACATTAGATAATTACACCACATTTGTTTGCAGTTAAGTCTCATTTTAATAGAGGTTGTCTAGACCTCAACCAAGCACTAACAATACCAGCTGACTACACCAATGTGTACAAGAAACAATAAGAAAACTTTAGTATTTAGGCCTAAGAATTGAGAAAATGATCCTTTGAGCTGTAAGTGGACTTGCCTGAGTAATGTCAGGCCGTGCATCTGGACTTGAAGCCAGCATGTCTTTAATGAGATTAATAACAGAAGGGTTGTACTTGGGTGACTCTGGAATGCGGTAGTTCCCATTTAGAACTTGTAACTTTGACTCACCATCAAAAGCCGACTTTAGATACAATATTCTGTACAAGAGACAACCCAAAGCCTGACAGGAAAAATAGCAAAATCTTAGACAAACTAAGAGCTGAATCACTATGAATATGAACCAAATTCAATCTGGTATGACCAAGGTTAGTAAAGCATAATAACAACATCATAGAAAATGTTAACTTACCCAAATATCTACTTTCTCGCTGATAACCTCCTTTCGATATAGATCCCACATCTGCAAGAAATTCATGATTATTCAAGACAATAGATTACAATGATTAATTTAGAAAATATGTTGTTATGAAGGACAACAGAAAAAAGACAAAGTACATGATTATTCATATTTGAACCAATACTTTTCATTGCTCAAAATGCATCATCCTATGAAAGACTCTCCTAAAAAAAGAGAGACCTTATTCCACAAAGTACTTCACATTACATTACAACATTTTGTATCAATAAGGATACTTTTTTTGGACAAAAATTAAATGTAAGAGATCAAAATAGCAATAGCTCAAGACTTAAAGATCTCAGTGCTTTACTCATATGGGAATACAAACAAACTCCTATGGTTAAATGTTTATGTAACACTTTGATCAGTGCCTTTGAGAATCATAATAATTCAAGGACAAACTCATACATCGCACACTGATAAACCAAAACAGAAAGTAGCTGGAAACTTGGAGATTTTTCTATTCTCTTGGAAAAAAGGAATTAAAGAAGACCAACCTCTGGGGCTCTATAGGCTGGGGTTGTATGCTTCCTTATGTTATCTTCTTCAATTCCCATTTCCTCAGGCCTATCGAATATTTTATGATTTGTTGACACACTACCAAAATCACACAATTTCCAAGCACCATCTGCCCCAAGGAGAACATTTTCGACCTTCAAATCCCTACAAATAGGAGGAATTTAACCAGAGTAACTAGACTATATTTAACAGAATTCAGGATCAGGTTCACTCAAAAGTTCAAAATTTAAATGATTTCAGTTGAAAAAAAAATGCTATGCAAAAGGAAATCATGTGGCTCAGATGAAGTCAGAGAGTTTATAAGAACTAAAAATCTAAAATAGTAGGTGGCATTGTTCAATTTATTCAAAACATGAGGAGGTGCCTACACTACTAGTCCATTTATGTTTTTGGCACTTGTTGGAGATATTCTTTACTACGTTGTCCCCACTATTTTAAACTTATTCAGCCTTAATAGCTAGAAATGTGAGACTAAGCAAAACCATATAGCCCAAGATAATATTTTTGACAGAAATCGTCGATCATTAATTTTTTTGGTTGTTGGGATCTCACTTTCCTCATTATTGGGGCTTGAAGATGAATCATGTATTGTCAAAGGAGTTACAGACATTCAGCAAAACCAAAATAATCCAAACTAAGATTGGAGACAAAATTGAGGTTAGTATTGAATTGAAGGATAGCCAATCAAGTACTGTAACTTTCTAGCAGGTTACTAGCTCGCACTGCTTTCAACTTCCAAAGAATTTTTAGTAATTCCAGTAACTTAGTGCTCCAAAGCCACTACTCAAGGGGGCAAAAAAAAAAAGGGGGAGGGGGAGGGGCTGTAACACTATTTGTTTAATTTTCCTGATATTGGCCATACCGATATCCAAAATTAGGCTCTCAAGCAATCTGTAGCTAGTAGTTGAATATCCAAAATGCATTCATCTACCTAACAAGTACCAAGTAAAATTATACCTGTGGGCCATGGGTGGAGACTGACAATGCATGGCGAATACCGCATTACAAACATCCCGAAAGATCAACACAGCTTTTTTCTCCTCGAAGTACGCATTTGCTCCTCTAGCCTCCAAAACTGATACAAGAGACTTGCCGCAGAATTCCATCAACAGCATTGCTTCCCTGGTTCTCCCCATATCCAAAACAGCATGGCCGATCAGTGAGACCACATTGGCATGCCCCTTGAGCGACTTCATGACTGAGACCTCTTTCATTAGCAGATCGTACGACTCCTTATCCTGTATCATGACATGTTTCAAAGCGTACTGTTTTGATGGATTGACTAGATCATGTGCCAGGTACACTGACGAAAAGCCACCTTCAGCTAGGAGCTCCTTTACATGGATCTTTATGTTGGATATGTCGATTGTGCGGTTCTCGAGGCCAGCTGGCTCTTTCGGCATGAATTGCCTCAGTCTCCACATGCTTTTACTTGTTTGGAAAATCTATCGGCTGGGCTGCCCTTCTACAATCCGATCTGATCGGATCTGATCCGCTTATTGTCGGATTTTCCAAACTGACTGAATAAAGCGTTTTGGGGGAAGGAAATCAATCACAACACTTGAATCGGGGCAAGAGAAAGGGGGTGGAGCAACCACCGGCTGGCGTGGCCGATCTTCTCCCGACTGCTCACAGTTCGTCTGAGTTGCGCACCCCGATTCTTCCTTGTAGTTGGTTTGGGATTAACGCTGACTGATTCTCCAGATTTGGTCTTCAAACAATCGATGCTTCAATAGCAGAGAGAGAAAGGCGCATGTGATCGACTGATGGTCGGAGCTCGGAAGAGAGATCTGGGGACAGCCTGAGCAAGAGCAATGTGTCTATGTCGTAATGATATCATTCTCATTCATATGTTACGTTAATTAAATTAATAAAATAAGCCAAACGAGCCAAACGAGAAAGAAGATGGATCTGTAGGGTGGGACCCGATGGTCGATTAATAAGCGGCTTAGACCATTTTATTGGGCCCGGTGTTTCATTTATTTATTTCATTTAAATTAGGCTACGCTAGAAAGCCTAGAAATATGAACGTTCGGTTTCTTTTCCCCCAAATGGAAGGGCTTCTAGCTGCTGAGACCATTTTATTGGGCTCTGTGTGTGTGGTCACATTTTTTTAGTTTTCAACTCTGATACGTTTATACTTCACGATTTCTTTCTTTTTCTCGATTTTCTTTCTTCGGTTACAAAGACTCGAAACTAACAAATTATACTTTTTTATCCCACTGGTACATCAAATTATACTTTACTGGCAAGTGCTTGTCTAAAATCAAATAAACAAATAGGAAAGTTGTTGACTGTTGCAAGAATGATAAAATGGCAGGTGCAGTAATCAAAGGGAATCGTAGAAGTGAATATAGGATAGCTTATTGGTGCCAACAGGATTTTACCATAGACCTTACTATTTACATAATCTAAGAAATGTTTTACAATTTTGCTTATAGCCTTACATGCTTCGTAACTCTCATCCTAGGCTCCTTTACAAATATGTATCAATAAACAAATAAATAGATGCTAACTAATTTCAGTTAATTGAAACTCTAAACAAGGGTAGCTGTCTCCTTGCTGAACAGAAAGCGGAGGCCTCATATTATGTACCTATCAAAGAGATGCAACCAGTTACACCAAAAAAGATGACAGTTCTCCTCCTGCAGCTGTACTGGTACAGGTACTAAACCAGACTAGAGAATATATGACCCAAATGGTATCCTTCCATTCCAGCATGGATCTGGTAACACAAAATGTACCAACCAACAGACCCAATATGCATAGCAATTGGCAAGGGGTGGTGGTAGACACAATATGCACAGTGCCCCAAAATGAACCACTAATAAACCTCAGTTACATTTCTAGCTCTTTTTATCCAAAGCCCCATCCCCTGCCCCCAAAAATATATTTGGAATATACAGAAAAAAGAATAATAAATTTACAGTTAGTATGGTGGGATCAGCCAGAAAATTAAGCACTTACTCCAATTTCTGTAACATAACGGCAACAAAAGCATCTGACAGAGGGCGCCCCAAAGGGGTACATTAGAAGCACTGAGCATTGTCCACAAGTTATATTGCCAACCTGGCAAGCTGCAAAATCAAACAAAAATCAGAAAAATGGACCATAAAGGAAATAGGGTTTGCAACTAAGAGCAAAGAAAGATAGATGTATGAATCATTTACAAGGCCATTCGGGAATCATGATTGTAGGACCTGACTGGATATAATATCCATAAAAACTCCAAAATATCTGTCATCAAAAAAAAAAAGGAAGAGAAGATACCTTCTAATACAAGATTGATTGTTTGACAACAGGTGCATAGTACATGAAGAGCTCCATGTGGATAGGAGATGAGCTCATGACAAGTACCGCATATCATTTGACCCATACCTAAGTTAAGACATTAGTCAAATCAGATAAGTTTCCTCCGATTTTAGTTACATATTGAAATGGAATCAAATTCCTAAACCAAATTGACCGCCAAACATAGATATACACTAGCATTAGATTTCTGTAACTACAGGTTGAGATCAATATTATAAGGCACCAGATGCACTTTTGACATGTAATATGAGCTGACTGTTATTGATACTGTAACTACACCAGTTAATACCAGTAAGACTGCAAGAACTCAATAACCTCATCACAATAATTTTTTTTTATCTTTCAGCAGTGTGTGCTATTCAGTTGTATATTGAGGTGTAAAAAAATAGGCACTGAGATGAGTAAGAGGAACCGAAAGCACCGAGATGAGAAAGAGGAAATGAAATAAGAAACAGCTCACCAGAAAGGGTATCATGAGATATCATTTCCATTTGACCGGTTCGATCAACTTTATTGTATCCTGGCGGGGCTTCCTCCAGTGACTCAGAATCCCTTGTATCACTTCCAGGTGGACCTATGTCTGTTGGTGATCTGTCCAAGGTGTCATCATCACTCATATCCATATCTATCTGCTCCATGTCTTCATATTCATGTGGGGCCATCTCAGGCGTTACACTTTCAAATGGGTCTGTCTCAACCTCTGGTTGAGACTCCTCCAGTGTCAATTGACCTTGTGTCTCGTACATGTTTCGAGATTTCTTTAGTGGTGGCTCATCTGTAATTTGGTTTACAGGTGGGCCTGTCCCGGACGAGAGCATATCAGGAGTTCTATCTCTAAGTGAGCATGAAAACATCTCTGTCTCTTGATTCAACGGGTCCTGAGTTTCTTCTCTGAGAGGTCGGTGGTTGTCATGTCTCTCTTCAGTCATTTCTGGTACTAATGGAACCACCGGCTCACACTTCAATTGTTGAGGAGGTGGTGATGGTGGAGGAGGAGGTGGTGGTGGCAGTGGCAGCAGCATTACTGGATCAAGAATATGAGGTTTCTGTGGGGCCAATGGTGGCTGTGCTGGGGCCGTGGCCTCATGTTCAGATGAAATTTCATCTCCTATGAGGCCTCTGTCACATGTATCTTGGTTCAAGTTATCATATTCAGAATTCAGTGCGGGGGATTTAGGCATATCATGTACAATTAAAGCTGGAGGTGGAGGTGGTGGTGATGGCAGTGGCATCACTGGGTCCAAGTTTTCACAACCAGAATCAGTTGCCATTGATTCAGAAACCAAAGGCACTGGAGGTGGTGATGATGGGAGGCCAAGACTCTCTGATACAGATTCAGGTGCTGCTGATGGAAACAGCATAGTCTTACACTCAAAACAGGCCTCTTCCTGTAGGACCATCTCAGGTTTCAGCACAGGTCTGTTGGTTTCTTCCTTAAATCGGGTCTCAGACTGATAGAATACTTCACTTAGCCGATGCCTCTGCCCCAATCCATCTCCAACTAAAGTTTGCTCAGAAGCATCTGGAGCTGTTCGAGGTGGTGGTGGCAGTGGTTGGAGAAGCATTGCTGGGTTAAAATTTTCAATCTTCTGTGAATCAGATGAGTAAATTTCCGGTGGACCCACTGTCTGATTTTCCATCGGGTTTTCAATTTTTGGTGGCTGAAGTAGAGATTCTGAGTTTATCGTGTCAGACGTGGCACTCCCCGGTTGAAACAGGCCCATGGTTTCGCCCTTAGTTGATACTGCCACATCCTGCTGAGGAAGGAGGAGATACAAAGTGTGACTTGCATGCAGGCTCCCAGGTGGTATTGGATGTTTCACCGTTTCCTCTCCAACTGAAGCCGCCTCTTGCAAATTACTATATATTCCATTTGCATTTCCAATTGGGTCTGGTTCCAATTTCAGTGGTGGTAGCTCGGTGGGTTTATTTTGAGCTGGCGGTGGCTTATACATCCAAGCATTGGGCTTTTCGAATCCAGGCGGAGCCTCGTCGGGCGAAGCTGGATCCAAGGACTCGATTTCAGTTGGTAGAGAATCCGACAGCGCAGGAGGGGGGCGGAGGATATGTTCGAATCCAGGGGGTTCCATCTCCGGCGAACTAGCCATGGTGCGGTGGATAGAACTTAGACGACGGAGAAGAGAGGTTGCGGCGAAGGAACCAAGAACGGGAAATAGAGATGGAATTATCAATTATGGAGAAGGCGCAGTCGAGCAGGGAACCGAGGTCCGAGGGGCATCAATCCATCAAGCAATGAGTCCTCGCAAATCGCACGTGTATTTTTTTATTTACAGATCCAGGCCCAAATAGTTGCTATGTAGGCTCCTTAATCAGCCCACCAAGTTTCAGCAATGCCTGCATGGTGCCTCAAATCGAATTTATGGTGAAGTGCAAAATTTAACAATCTCGTATTTTGAATTTTGGTGATATCAAATGCGAAATTTAACACTCATGTTTTTAGTTATAGAAACAAAAACAGTTTCATAGTTCATTCAAGAGCGATTGATTTTTGACAATTTTGAAAAAAAATTAAATATATATATCTCGATATTTTTTTTTTAATTTTACATTTCAAATATGATTTACATTGTACATAAATCATACACTTCAACACAACAATTAGATGATGGAATTTTAAATTTTAAATTATAATAGTTATATAGATGATGAACCTAAAAATACTTGGTGGTGGAATGATGAAGTACAAAAGACTATCAATGAAAAGAAAGAATGTTATAAACGTTTACAACACAACAAGAGTGATGAAAACATACAAAAATACAAAAAGCTAGAAGAAACACAAATAAAGCTGTGAGCGAAGCAAATGGTCAGGCATATACGGAGTTGTATTAAAAATTAGATACGAAAGAGGGAGAATATGATGTCTACAAGATGGCTAAACTTCGAGAAAAGAAGATAAGAGACTTCCACCAAGTTAAATATATTAAGGATGAGACTAGTAGACTTTTGGTGAAAGATGAGGAAATTAAGAACAGATGGAGAGCATACTTCGACAAGCTATTCAACGATGACAGTGAAAAAATCGTGATCGAGTTGGACGACTCAATTGACACCAATATGAGATTTGTTCGGAGAATTCAAGAGTCAGAGGTGAAAGAAGCTTTAAAAAGGATAAAAACAGGTAAGCCGTTAGGACCGGATGACATCCCGATTAAGGTATGGAGATGTCTTGGAGATATAGCAATAGCGTGGCTCACTAAACTATTTAATACCATTTTTCGGTCCAATAAGATTCCTGATGAGTGAAGAAGAAGTATATTAGTACCAATCTTCAAGAATAAAGGAGATATTCAAAGTTGTACTAATTACATAGGAATTAAATTCATGAGTCATACCATTAAGCTTTGGGAGAGAGTGATCGAGCACCGTTTAAGAAAACTGACAATTGTTTCTAAAAATCAGTTTGGTTTTATGCCTGAGAGGTCCACTATGGAGGCGATTTTCTTGATAAGACAACTTATGAAGAGACATCGAGAACAGAAGAAGGACCTACATATGATATTTATTGATTTAGAGAAAGCGTATGATAAAATTCCGAGAAATATCATGTGGTGGGTGCTCAAAAGGAAACTAGTCCCAACAAAGTACATTACCCTTATTAAGGATATGTACACAAATGCTGTGACTTGTGTCAGAGTATGTGACGGCGAGTCCGATACATTTCCTATTAAGATAGTATTACATCAAGGGTCAGGATTGAGTCCATATATTTTCACCTTAATGATGAATGAGATCACAAAGGACATACAAGAAGATATTCCTTGGTGTATGCTATTTGCTGATGATGTGGTGCTGATTGACGAGAGCAGAATTTGAGTCAATCAAAAACTAGAGTTATGTAGATAAACTTTAGAATCGAAAGGTTTTAGACTTAGTAGGACAAAAACTGAATATATGAGGTGTCAGTTCAGCGGGAAAAACTTAGATGACGAAGATGTTAGTTTTGATGGACGAGTAGTACTCATGAATGACACATTTTGGTATTTGGGATCGATGTTGCAGAGTGAATGAGAGATCGATGAAGATGTAAGTCATAGAATAAGAGCCGAATGGGTAAAATGGAGATAAACATCTGGTGTTCTTTGTGACAAGAAGGTTCCAAACAAACTAAAAGATAAGTTCTACATGACGGTGATTAGACCCGTGATGTTGTATGGCGCAGAATGTTGGACTACAAAAGGACAACACATCCAGAAGATGAGTGTAGATGAAATGCGAATGTTGCGTTGGATATGTGGCCACACAAGGAAAGATCGAATCAGAAATGATGATATTAGGGACAAACTTGGGGTAGCACCAATTCAAGAGAAGCTAGTCCAACATCGTTTGCGATGGTTTGGTCATATCCAACGAATGTCTCCTAAAGCATCAGTACGCAGCGGTATTTTAAGTCGTCCTGAAAATACAAAAAGAGGAAGAGGTCGATCGAGACTAACATGGGAGGAATCAATAAAAAGAGATTTGAGGGAGTGAAATATACCCAAAGAGATTGCTTTGGATAGGAATGTGTGGAAGATAGCGATTCATGTACTTAAACCATGATTTAGAATTTAGAGTCTAATAGTAGAGTTATAGATTTTATATTCTTAGATTTTTTAGGATTTAGAATTTAGAATTATGTTTTATGCCTGGGAGGTCCATTATAGAATTTAGACTCTATAACTCTACTATTAGACTCTAAAATCTAGAAATAGATTTCATAAATAGAGGTTTAGATAGAATTTTAGGATTTAGAATTTAGAATTAGATTTTAAAATAGAATTTTAGGATTGAGAAATAGATTTTATAATAAAGGTTTATTGTACTATTATTATTATTGTTATTATTGCTACTATTATTAGCATATTATCATTATCATCTTTATTTATATATTATTATTATTATTATTATTTTATTTATTTATTTTCTTTTTTCTTCCATCATATTTATTATTATCACTGATATTTGAGATCTTTGATCTTATGTTTTTCGATTGGGTTTTATTTCTAGCCTACCCCAATTTATTTGGGATTAAAGGCTTTGTTGTTGTTGTTGTATAATAGTTATATAGCATGTGATTAATAGAATTTGAAAATTTTAATTTATTCTTAATACACAAAAAAGCTTTAGTTTTCAAAATTCTCGAACATGCGACATCATCACTTTTCTCATTTTATTTAAATCTTTTCATTTTCTTTAATTCAATGATTCATATAAAATAGTTTCTTTTTCCTCATTTAAAATAATGTGTGTAATATATTTAAGGTGAAACTTACTCTTAAAACTATCTAACTTTTTATATAATCATTTATAGATTATTATATATATAATTATATTATTTATTATTATAATTATCATTACTATTTAAAATTTAAAAAAATTATGTCTAAATTTTCTTTAATGTGATATTTTATTAAATATATTTTATATTTTATATTATTAAATATTTTTTGAAGACTATATAAAAATTTATATTGTTAATTATTTATTTGAAGCCCAAATTATAGTCCTAATTATAAAAAATTACATTAGCAATGATGTTCGGATAACATGAGTTTTCATATTCAATCAATATATAAAGCTGAAAAAATGTCTATTCAAATAAAAAAAGAAAGAGCTTCCAACTCTTATGAAACCATGACGCTATGTTGAATGTTGATAACCAGCTTTTAACAAAAAGAAAATACAAAAACAAATTTAGTGGGAATGAATTTAAAGTGTATATGTCCGAAATCTAAAAAATCGATCTGATCTGCATAATGGATCTAAAAATAATAATTTGATAGTTTATTAAATACACATATATATTTTGAAAAATAATTCACATAAATCTTGCAAGATCAAATACAAACATGTTATAAATATGATAAAAAAATTATTTTTTTAGTTCTTTTAATAGAAAGATTCATATTGATAATATTTTTTGATCAAACAGTATAATCATAATTGTAATAGTTAAATTAGTCTCAATAATAATTAGATCACATATATTATTAAAAAAATATCATGCAAATTAGTTAAATTAATATTTTGGTACTAAGTTAACTTGATAATGTAAATTGTATATACGTTTTATTCACGTTAAAAAATATTGTTATTATTTTAAATATTTAAATGTAAAATCTCAAATATAATGATATTCCGATCTGATGAATATAAATTTGTATTTTAATACTCAATTTTAATTAAATACGAATTCGAACATATAAATTTTAGAATTTTCTACGAACCCTACATTGAATCTAGGACTATCTGAAAAACTCGTAGCTCACTGATGGCTCATAACACGCTCGGGATCGATTCAAATTTAGTTCGTTAAATTTGGTAGGTTTATTAGGAATGAAATAATTATGGAGCTACACACGTGGGTAGGCAATGCTGCGATAATGGTAAGGAAGTTGTTGTCGATGGAACCAATTAGAAGCAAAGGACAGCAACAATCAGCACAACGGAAGCACGAGGCTCAACCTTGGCATGAGCGGATGAGCCCACTCGGCTAAAAGGAAGGAAATACATACCGGATTTTAACTCAAGGCAGCACAAGGAGGTTGGGTTGGTGGTCGTGCTTGGGTCGGAGCAGCAACAAGGAAGGGTCGGGGTTGAGGGCTTCTCGTCTGTCTCGGCTCAGGGCAGCAGGCTCGGTTTAGGCCGTGAAAGAAGAGGCAGCAAGGTCGGGCGGCTCGACCAGCGTGCTGAGGTGTGACTAACTCGGTTCAGCTGTAGTGTGAAAACGAGAGAGGGGGGCTAGATCTGAACATCGATGGTGAAGGCGGTGCGGAGGCGGAGGCGACATGGTTAAGGCTGGCTTGTATTTCAAGATGGAGAGGCAAGAGAGGAGGTAAGAAAGGAGAGGAGAGGAGAGGAGAGAGAGAGAGGAGGTCGGAGAGGCGGGGGGAGGCGGTACCGCCGGCCTCCCCCGCCTAGGGTCTGGGTGTTTTTCTTTTTCTCTCGGATCGCCTTTTCTCTTTCCGCTCTAGCACAGTGCTCCATTTCCATTTCTTTTCTTTTGATTGTTTAATTTTCTTTTCTTACGAAAGAAAAGGAGGCGTTCCTGTGAAAAGAAAAAAAAACACCTCCAACGCCCAGTTCCCACAAGTGCGGAGCCAACTCTCAATTACTTAGTAATCACTAATCAATTATTGGTAATCATGAATTTCAAGTTCTTAGGATTGTTGAATCTGCCAACCATGGAATCAGTTGGTTTGGGAACCGATTTAGTAAGACTGTGCGGCAGGGTTATGTGCTCCCCTGGATTTTTTTGGGACTCCGCTTATCAGGCAAAGACTTTAGTTGCACTTGATCCCACCTTTATATGAACTAATTTGCTTATATTTTTTGTTATCGTGCTCATAACTCTCTTTCACTGCATAAGAAGCAAGCACCTGGGTGGTACAGTACTGAAATTAATTGTCATTTCTTTAAACTTTTCTCATCTTTTAACTGAAATTGGAATTATTATGGTGATTTTCAGGTGACATATGTAGTGAAAGGCAGTAGGAGAGTGAAAGTGGCGGGGATAGATGGGAAATGGGTGCTTGAGATGAAGATGTCGGGTGGGCAGTTGTTTATTTTGTCAAGGTTCTTTCTGGTCTCGAAAATTGCTGACCTGGAGGTCATGGAGTGGTTCTCTATCATCACTACTCCAAAGTAATTCTGAAATTGGAATTGTAGTGAAAGGGAGCGGGAGAGTGCAAGTGGTGCGGATAGATGGGAAACAGATGCTTGAGACAAAGGTGTCAGGATGGCAGCTAAAGCCCACGCCATGCATGCTCCTCCATTCTCTCGCCAGGTGGTGCTTTTTTTAACTGGTAATCACGAGTTCAAGTTCTTAGGATTATTGAAGCGATGGATTGTTGAATCTGCCAACCATGAAATCGGTTGGTTTGGGAGCTGATTTAGTAAGACTGTGCGGTGGGACCATGTGCTCCCCTGGATTTTCTTGAGCCTCCGCTTATCAGACAAGAATTTTAGCTGCACTTGATTCCACCTTCTTTATATGAACTAAACACTTATATTTTTTGTTATGGTGCTCATACTCTCTTTCACTGCTTAAGAAGCAAGCACCTGGGTGTACAATACTGATAAATTAATTGTCACTTCTTAAAAACATTTCTCATCTTTTAACTGAAATTGGAATTGTTGTGGTGATTTTCAGGTGTTGTATGTAGTGAAAGGAAGCGGAAGAGTGCAAGTGGTGGGGATAGATGGGAAACAGATGCTTGGGATAGGTGGGAAACAGGTGCTAAAGACGAAGGTGTCGGAAGGGAAGCTGTTTATCATGCCAAGGTTCTTTCTGGTCTCGAAAAATGCTGACCCGAAGGGGCATGGAGTGTTTCTCTATCATCACTACTCCAAAGTAATTATTATTCATTAAACTGCTATACATTTGGCCTAATATATAATATTTAACATATTAATTACAAATTTATGTATTTATAATTATTGTTTGAAATTGCATCCATGTTCAATTACCTAGCTAGAAGGACATCAATGTGGAAAGCAATCTCCTCAAGTGTTGGAGGCATCATTTGACACCACATCCAAGTTAGAGCAGTTGTTTCGCTCCTAAGTGAACAAAAAATAATATATAGATGAAGGACAAGATACATCTATATATGACATATGATGATATGAATTAATTTGATATATCTCCGCTCATAGGTTTGCATTATGAGCTATTTCTTCTGTTTTTCTGTTGTAGTCTCTGTTTATCTTTCTCAAACTAATAAACGACCTTTTGTTGTGTAATCATACTTGCGAGTTTTTGGTCTATGATCATTTATTATATGTTGTGTATTATGCCTTCGTAGTTCCTAAAAATCAACAGAAAAATATATTAAGACTGAATAGGTTCAAAGAATGTGCCATCCAAGTGCTAAACCAAAAGGTTGAACTTTTATTTATCAATACATTATACAGTTAATTGTCTTAATTTAGCAACATCAGCCACACTTGAGATCAACCGTCTAAATTAATGAGATAATGAAAAGTTAGTCGATATGTTACTGCCATTTATTTTATTAAAGCTCATCGGCTACATACATAAGAACACGTATTTATTTTTTTAATTGAGCCTTGGAGTCATAAACCGGCAGGGACTTCTTAATATGCTAACCCGTGCAATGCACGGGTTCTTTGCTAGTACTGATTGAAGTTGGCAGTAAGTATTGGTATTCCTATAGAATTGTTTTTGAATGGGGTTTAGTGGTTTTAGTTTGTTTCTTTTTAGCCGGGTGTCATACAATAGAGACGGTTAATGTTGGTAATTGTTTTTTTTTTTTTTTTTTTTTTTTTTTTGCGAATTGTGTTTGGATTTTCTTTTCATTTTAGGTAGTTTTTTTTTCTGTTAAGTTTGAATTTAGATGTTGACGATGTAATTAAAGTTTCAGTAATGAAATGGGCTCAATAGACTTTTATATATATATATATATATATAGTTAGACTATTGTGACAACGTTTGCATTTCGAGCTCAAGTGCATACGATTCAAATTTTATCGTAATATGTCCGAAATTCAAAATTATCATTATCATTAAATTCTTCATATTAAAATATTGAGAGATATAAAAATTTAAGATATTTCGAGTTTTCTAAGTATTTATTTTGCATTTTTAAAATCAACAACAACAATTCAATATTTTATCATTATTTTAGTACTGATTTTCAAAAATCCAAAACAAATACTTAAAAAACTCGAAATACCCCAAATTTTTGTATTCTCCAATATTTTGATATGAATAATTTAATGAAAATGATAATTTTGAATTTCGAACATATTACGATAAAATTTGATCAGTATACACTTGAATTCGAAATACAAATGTTTTCACAATAGTTTAAATATATATATATATATATACACACGCCTCCACAATCAGCTGATCACACCCTTGGTTTCTGCATCTGACATCCAATTTTTAGACTAGCTGCTACGTGCAACCATAATCTCCATATTTGCTTCAGCACGAAAATCGTTTGTGGCACTCTGGAGATGCGCTTCTGATTTGAAATGTTTCATTCGAATGCGCGTGAGGTATAACCCAGGAGTATTAGGACCTAGGAGTTTGCCTTTGAGAGATCTGGCTGTTGCAACCAGGTAAAATATTCTGATGGGAGCGTTGTGCTGGAGAGTATATGGCATGGTTTGAACTTTGAGAAGGGTAGCATGTCCAGGCATACTCAGTTGGATCATGCTGCTAGTGCCAGGAAAACTCAAATTTGAATTGTAGCTCTGACACACCTGATCTGGCACTGTATTTCAATATTTGGAATCTTTTACCACGCTAGCCTAACAACAACAGCACAGATCATATATATAAGAATATATTCTTATTTTTACAGACTGCAACTAAAATGCTGACAATAAACCATGTTCACAGATGGCTGTTTTTTTGTTGAAACTTCAAACCGACATGCTTCCCGTTTTATTCCCTTTCACATTTGATTTTCAGTTCCACCCAAATGTCATCCAAAAGCAGAAAAAAAAAAGATCATAACACCCCAATGATTTAATAGGAAATAACATGTCAACACCACAATGCACCACCAATAAGGTAGAACTTCAACATCTTTCTTCAAAACAGTACAGAAAAAAAGGCTCAGAAGTATGGTACCAGTCTAAATTGCTCAAAAATGGTTTAAACACTACTACAATCTTTTCCTTGACTGAAGCCGAAAATAAAAAAGGATGACAATAAATTTCCTCTAACTCTCTGTCTGTTCCCTCAGACGACGAATAGTGCTCCTAACAGTCACAGCACTAGCAGTGCTGCAATAAAGAAAAACACATTTAGACATTCATTCTACAACAAAAATAAATATATTTGACAAGAAAAATGATTGATTGATGACAATAAATTAGATTGAAAAAAGAAACAAGTAGATACACTCACACATAAGGTTGAATGCATAATAAATACAATAAATAGAATAAGAATTTGGTGACATACTTTAGTGTATAAGCACCACCAGCTTTAACTTTCCCACAGTCCTTGCACCCCCAGATTCCAACTGCCTTCCTTTTCACAGCAAACTGAAATTTCAACAAAAAAGATTAAAAGAATTTCACATGTGAATTGCAATACCAGCCAGATCACAAAAGACCTGACAATAAATACTGTGCTTTACTGCAATAACACATATATATCACAGGCATCCCCAGAAACACCACATCTATGCTACATCATATGCTTCACAGCATCAGTCTTCAGTTACCCAATTTACTTCCCGTCTTTGTCAATCATAATCAAGCACTACTTATGAGAACAATAAGTAGGGGTGAAAAATACAAAATCTATTTACAGTTTCCAAAATCAACCAGGGGTTAAAAATACATTTCACATTTTGCAGGGAGATATAGCAGCATTACAATCTTTTCACACAGAAAGGATAAGATCACACTCGTCCACATACTTCGAAACAATTAGAAAAAGTTTTCTAAAGTTCATCAAGTAAATAACAGTAATGAAGTACATATAACATCTAAAAAGTATCATCTTCAATATCAATGTACCTTTCCACAGAACTCGCAGAAGTACTTGGCATGCTGCGACACCTCCATCTTTTTTATTTGTTTTCTCAAACTAGCACCATACCTGGTACCTATGTTTCAAAAAGAAGAAAATTATTAAGGATGGACAACAGTTATAGAAAAGAGATTCAAAGTTATGTAATTTAACTGTTCTGCTATTTTATACCATATTTGCCAACAATTCCAGCCTTCTTGGTGCGCTTCGTCTGCACCAATAAGAAAGTGTGATGTTAGTGTTACATAATAATTAACATCTAGACTAAGTGGAACTAATGTTCCAGAATTTTCAGCAAGAACTTATGAACTAATAAACACAATTGAAAAAAAAAATTCAAATCAACCAGATAGGTCACTTCTATCAAACAAAACTAATCAGAAACCATTAGTCCTGTATAAATATAATACACAGGCACAATTCACATTGTTTTAGTTTGAACAGGCATCTGAGTAGATAGTAGCAAAGACCATCCTAAAGTTTGAACTTGAACATCTAGAATAAGCATTCATATGAAATGTTATGAGGGCAATTTCACATGAAAACGGGATAATGCCAATTGTTTTTTTTACTAGAGATTGGATGTTTTACCAGAAGAACGAATTATACTCTTAAATAACAAATATGAAATATACAAAATTGGAGAAACATATTAGGACTTGGAACAGCATCATATGCAAGTTAAATGCCAGAAATCAAAGCATCTTCTACACCAAGGACTAATTTCTCGAAGACGGACTTCGTTTAAACTCAATATTTAAACACGTCCTTGGAATTAAATTTTAAAAATACAAATCTTCTTCCTTGTAGAATCGATCCCCGAATATAAGCACAAATCTACCGAATGAAAAGCAAGAATAGATCACATAATTCGGGGAAAATCAGAGGAGAGCGACCAGATCGTACCATTTTGGTGGAGTCGGAGGGATCCTGGCGCCTAAACCCTTAAGCGAGACCTAGAAGCAGGAGGCAGCGAGAGCGCTCGCTAACGGCGCGATTGCAATTTATATGGCATCAGATTAGGGTTTACTTATTCATGCTATCGGAGCCGTCCGATTTATTACGCATCAATCGAACATCCGTGGTGCATTCTTATGGGCTTTTCTGGACAGGCCCTTTTAGCCTCAAAATTAGTTCTAGCTTGTAACCTCTTGAAAGTTGGCGTTTATTTATTGGGAAGGATCACTTGATTATTTTGATAATAAATTTTTAAATAAATATGAAAAAAATAAAAAATAAAAAATTTATTGATATATTATTCTATTTATAGATTGATGGTGATTCAAATTTTATGTAATTTCATTATTGTTTGATGGTTCATCAAAACTCGTCAAATTATAAACGTTACAAATTATATAAAATTTTGATGGCCCTTGATGGAGTATCAAATAATAATAAAATTATATGAAATTTGAATCACCATCCACTTATAAGTAGAAGAATATATTCATAAGATTTTTTTATATTTTTTAGTATTTATTTGAAAATTCATTGTCAAAATTATTAAAATAACTCATTGTCAAGTGATCCCCACCCTTATTTATTTATAAAAGAGTTGATAGTACTCTCAGCAAAATTGATAGCTTATGAATTGTTCGTGATTTATTTGGAATCAATTTGAATTTGACTCGCTCTATTAAACTCGTTAAGTTAATAAATTAAGTTTGAGCTACGTCTAACTTGACTCGCTATACTCATTAGATTCGTAAACTATTAATATTTATTATTTATATTATTTTATTATAACTTTTTTATGCATTTTATAAGTTATAGATCAATATATATGAAATAAGTATAAAACTTTATTGTCGTTGATTCTTATTAATTGTTTTTAATTTTAATATAAGCTATTTATATAAAATATTATTAATTATTAAACGAGTTGTTAACAAGCTCGCTCGCCTAGTTTACCAGTCTAACTGATATAAAAGATTCAGATTTTAATATAAATAATTATTAATAAATTAATATTATTAAAAATAAGATTGATAACGGTAAAATTCTAAATATACGAATCGCACCGCGCCACTGGCACTGGCGTGATTGAAACGCGCCACTGCCAGTTGCGCGTTTCCTTATTATATTGAAACGCGCCACTGTCGTGGCGCGTTTCACCCTTACATATAGCAAACGCGCAGATATCCTGCGCTTTGCTGAGAGGAGAGAGAAAACTCGTGCGTTGGAGAAGAAAGAGAGAAAGAAAGAGGAAGAGAAGAGAAGAGAAGAGAAGGAAAGAAAGAGGAAGAGAAGAGGAGGAAAAAACGTACGAGTGCATCTGTGTGTTTGGTATTGCAATTAAAGGTAAATTTTATATAAATATAATTTAATTATGTAGATTAAATTGTGTATATTTAAAAATATAATTATGTAGATTTAATTGAAAAATATATTAATTATAATGTAATTGAAGATTAATTGTACGTTTAAATGTGAAATTATGTAGATTAATTATGTAGATTAAATTGAAGATTAATTATAATTATACGTTTAAATGTGAAATTATGTAGATTAATTATAATTTAATTATGTAGATTAATTATACGTTTAATTGAAGATTAATTGTACGTTTAAATGTGAAGATTAATTGTACGTTTAAATATATTAGTTATTCATGAATTATATATTGAATTGTCTATTTAATTAAAAAAATATTTAATTATAGATTAAATTATAGAATTGTGTAATTATAATTTTAGATTATTTATTAATTATTTTTGTAGAATTAATTTATTTATTATTTAATTATAGATTAATTATTGATTTAATTCATTTATTTGTAGAATAAAAGATTTTAATTATAGAATAATATATATTTAATAATAGAAGATTAATTGTAATGTAATTGAAGATTAATTGTACATTTAAATGTGAAATTATTTAATTATAGATTTAGTTATTCATGAATTATATATTGAATTGTCTATTTAATTAAAAAAGTATTTAATTATAGATTAAATTATATAATTGTGTAATTATAATTTTAGATTATTTATTAATTATTTTTGTAGAATTAATTTATTTATTATTTAATTATAGATTAATTATTGATTTAATTCATTTATTTGTAGAATAAAAGCTTTTAATTATAGAATAATATATATTTAATAATAGAATAAAATATATTTAATTAGGCTTTTAATTGTAGAATTCATTTATTATTTAATTATATGATAGATAGATTAAAAATGAAGTACAAAATAATTATAAATTAATTATGAAATGAATTTTTGTACTAGATAATGGCAAAGCGAGCAACGAAATGATAATATCATAATTTATCTCCCGAAGACAAACATCGGACACATTATAGTCGAAGCGAGAGGTATATTATATTCTTAAAAATAATAATAAAATACATATATATGAGAAGCTAATTATGAAATGAAAATTACGGAGAGATATAACAATATCATTCGTTTCGCACTCACCGTCCGACGATACCATACATCTCGCACATTCAGAGTAGGTTGCGAGTTATGAGGTTTCTTCATCTCGCCAGACTGCGTGAGATTTATGTGCAAGAAGCGGAGCCCCGTAACTTAAAGATTGATACGGGTTTATTGAGCGCGTTAATAGAGTTTTGGAGGCTAGAAACTCGCACATTTCACTTCAATTTTGGCGAGATGACCGTGACTCTAGAGGTAAATACTAAAATATTATTAATTTAATTACAAAATTAAAAAGATGGTATAGTAATATAATTTTTTTTAGGACGTCGCATGTCTGTAGGGTTTATCCACCATTGGTGAGCCGGTGATTGGATATACTGATGGAGATTTTTCTCGCATACATCCGTCGATTATTTGCGAGGATGATATATCGACGATTCTCGCAAAGATGGGAGGTAATTTATTAGATCGTACATAAATTTTAATTTTTTTTGTTCACAAACCGTGATTAAGCTAAATGTAAAATTTGGCGTACGTTCTATTTCCCTACGAGAGTTACGGTCCCACTTTGATCACGCTCCCGAGGCGACGATCATCGTGGTCTTAATCGATATGCGATCGGTTTTGCTTTGGAGTTGGCGGGGTGTATCATGTTCCCCGACAACAGTGGAGACTCTATACCGACGTTTCTTCTGCCGATTTTGACGGTAAGTATTTTAAGGATTTTAAAATAATTTATCTTTCATAATTAAATAATTTTATTACTAATATTTAATTTGCAGGAAGATTTACAATTCGGTAGAAGAAGAAATTGGGGCGCTGCGGTACTTGGTTATTTATATCGGCGTCTTGATGTGGCATGCCAATGACTGACGAGGAGTATTGGTGGTCCGTGACTTTTGTTATTGTTGTGGAGCCGGACGCGTTTGCCCCAGCTCGTCCATTACCCGCCTCGAGATGCATTCATTTTCAAAGCGACCGGGGTACACCGACCGTGATAGTTGTGCGCCTTTTGGCGGTGTAATAATTTAATTTAAAAATAATCAATCAATCGATGAAAATATATGTGTAATCACTAATCATAATTTGAACCGATAATAGGAAATGGACGCTTGATAAGAACGATATCTCAATCCGTCACACGTCGGTGTGAAGTACGTGAGGGATCGGTGATTATGTTGCCGCACACGCATGTCAATGGAGGCCGTACGAGTCGGTTCGTCACTTATTGCCGACATGCGTAGACGACTCTATGGACTCGTATACTTGTTTCGCTTCCACTTATTTACTTTCCGATAGTGGAGTGGTACTATCCGGATCGGGTGAGGCGACAGTTTGGCTTAATTCAGTCAGTACCGCCTCCACTTCCCGAGGTATTCTACCATATATACTAAAAATATATAATTTTTATATTTATTATTTCTTATACTAACTATTTGCATAATTATACTAACTAATTTTACAGTGCATTTTACGGAGCATCGTAAATTATCCACGCTTGGATTCAAGAAAAAAAAATGAACCGGAGACAACATCATCGTGCATATGTAGACATATGGGATGAGCTTCCTCCACGAGACCGGATGAAGAAGAGTGGAATGCGGAGGACTATAGGAGATATCGATAGTGGTATGATTTTTATGAAGCCGCTAGCGCTCCACTTGATCCGAGTGATGTCGTACCTCCTATACCTTCAAGCACGGCGGAGATCCCTCGACATCGGCTACATTCCTCACGTACCTCAAAACAACGCGCACACGGTATATTATTTATAAAATTTATATATCTATATGCACTATTCGGTAATAAGTAATATATGTATGTAATCATTGTATAACAGATCGCTAGAGTTATAAAGAGTGCACTGAAGGCGATCCGATGGGCGGTCACTAGGGGATGGAGACGGTTTGGCAAGATTTCGCTCGCCGATTGCAAGGGGCATTTTGAGGATGCAGGCATGCCTCATAAGATGAACGAGCTTCTTACGGCGGCGGGATTACCCACGGATATTGATGCTATTCCGGATTCGACGGGTGATACTGAGACTGCACCGACTCCATCCACTACTCATCCCCCACATTTCCCCTATGAGAATGCTGACTTCACGTCTCTCCTCGACAACGTAAGTACTGTATACCTTGATTTAAATGATTTGAACTGTATTAACAGCGTAATTTAAATGATTTGAACTGTATTAACAGATGTCAGAGAACTACGATTGGAACGAAGTTATTACTAGATTGTCTGTTGAGATTCCCGATCCATCGGGTGCACGCTTCTCGATCCATTCGGCACTCGCATTTCTCACAAACCCAGCAGATACCGATGGATCATGTACCGCATTGTACGACCAAAGCAATGGGATCCGCAGTACGGCCAGCATTATGATCCAGCCCAGTATGGTTTTCCTTCCGGGCCTGGAGAGTCATCGCATATTCAGGATTATGCTGCAGAGCCTGCACAGACACGAGATTTCACTCCACTTGCTCATGGTCGGGAGCAGCGTGGCGTTCATCCACCTCCTCGATATACACCTAGCGTGGTTAGTTGTTTGTTCTACAACTTAGTCAATATTAATTATTAAAAAAAAATAATCAGCTCACTGATATACCGTCTTTATTTTTACAGACACGTCCGAGAGCACGTCGATATGTTAGGCGTCGTCAGGAGTAGTTTATATGTTGTTTTTTTATATGTTGTTTTTTTTTATTATGGATATTATTTTTTTTGTATTATTTTATTATGGAGTTTCTATGTTGTTTTTTTATTGTTGTATTATTTATTTTATTGTGGTTATATTTTATTATGGAGTTTCTACTTAAATACAACATATTTTCTGCTTAAATACAACATACCCTTACTTAAATACAACATACATCTAGTACGAAAAATAAAACATACATCATTTTTTTTCCTCCGTGCGAAAAAATTTAAGATTATACCTCCAAAATTATTTCTTCTAGCACTCTTAGTTGAAGCATTGACGGCTTGTCTTTCTTGATCATGACCAGTTGAGAATCTCGTTGATTGCAAGGCATCTCGAGAAGTTTGAGTTATTTTGTTGTTATCTCTTGGATCATAACTAGTTGAGTGTCTCGCTGATTGCAAGGCATCTCGAGAAGTTTGAGTTATTCTGTTGTTATCTCTTGGATCATAACTAGTTGAGTGTCTCGATGATTGCAAAGTATTTCGAGAAGTTTGGGTTCTTCTGTTTGTTGTGGGACTTGAAGCCCTACTCCTATGCCGTCCTGATTGTAATGTATCCATTGGAAGTGGGTCACGACTAATTTCATCTCTTCGAGATGACCCACCTTCAGAAGACTGTATATTTCTCGTTCTACCTCGACCCCGTATCCTGCCCTCCATCTCATCCATTACCATTCGACGTCTAACCTTCGCACGCCGACCAATTTTTATCAGTTCTTTATCTGGTATTATAGTTTCTCCAAGATATGGCGGCCAAACTTGTTGATCACCGTAACAATGAAATTGTCCGGATCAAGTATTCAGTAGGTGAGCTGTATTGTATCGCTCATCTATGAAACCGTACACATCAAAGTTTCTATGTTGGCATACAGCAATTACGTGAGAGCAGGGTATCCCAAATCGGTTGAGGTTTTTGACAATCACACGTGCAGTGCGGTTCCGGCAATTGTGGGTCATCTCGAGTGCGTCGTTCACTCGAAATTATAACAGTGTACTTGAACGGTCCATACCCTCCACTCTCGATCCTCTCACCAAGCACATGAACCTCATATTCTCCTCGAGCAGTTCCGAGTGGAATTACGTTCATACGAACTGTAATTATTGAAACAAATACAAAAGGTATCACGATATGTTCAAAATTTTGTAAAATATAGTAAAATAATATCAACACGAACCTGCTTTGTCGTCACGTTTTGCCAAGATATCATCAATTTTTTTTGCCATTGCTTGCATGCTCTATGCAGGTTCAATGCATCCATTTCCCTCTTATCGAACCATTTAGCACATTTATACCATGTTCCCTCCACAATTGCTGCAACCGGTAAAGTTCGTTCAACTCGAAGACGCTATTCGAGCTTCGAATCATTCTTTGGTCATTATACCCCATCGATGTCCTCCATCATACGTTTGTGCCCACGAAGCAAAATTAGGAGGTTCTTTATCATCATTTTCTAATCTTCTGCCGACTTTTTTTAAAAAATCATAAGCTTTTCTATTTGATTTCCTCAAAATTCGCCATCTCTCTACGAAACAACGCGGTTTCTTTTTGTTCGCTAGTCTTCTTCGGAAATCATCTCTGAGATTATCTTCTTTCTTTTCAGTTTTTCCGGCTTCCTTATATAAATTCTCTGCGATGTGTTGCATGCAATACCGGTGTACCGCCTCTTCATGTTGTACAGACCATCCCAAATGCGGTTGCTCAAAAACTCCCTTTATTCCCCTATGACGGTCGGATATAACACATATTTTCATATTACATTGGATCACTTCATTACGGACCCATCGCATGAACCAACCCCAATTGTCCACATTTTCTGCATTCACGATTCCAAATGCTAGAGGAATGACTTTATTTTCTGCATCGTATCCACACGCCATCAATAATCTACCCTTATAACGGCCTGATAAGAATCCAGCGTCAATGGTTATAACGTACCTTAAATGTTTAAACGCTACAATACACGGTCCATAAGCCCAAACTATGGATTTAAACATTTTTACATTATTATCCGAAGTATCACACGTCAATAATTTAAATTTTGTGCCTGGAGTAGTCCGAGCAATCGCTCCAATATCTCGTGGAAGCAATGTATATGATTATTCCCAAGTGCCAAATAATTATTCAATTGCTCTTTCTCGCCACGCCAAAGTTTACCGTACGTTGGTGCCACACCGGGATATTTTGTTTCTATAATCATACCGATTTGTTGAATCGTTAGAGAGAGATCATTCTTTAAATGTTGTCGAACACATCCCGCAATCAAATTAGATGTGAGTTGTAAGTGTTTGTGGTCTCCTGGTGGTCTTCTACGGTTGTGGGGGTTTTTATTTGTGATGATCCTCCATGTGGTCGAGCCCTCTTCAGGTCTAGCGTATAATCTCCAAGGACAACTACCTTCTTTGTATTTCATAATAAGTCGTGTTTTACAACTTTCTTGTACCCAACATTGAACGTTTTTCCTAACACTCCAATCACAAATTACCCAATTTAAAGCCGATTTAGAAGCAAATATTCTATTTTCAGCTAACTCATCATCGAGTCCTAAAAGAGATTCATTCGCGCCTAAACGGTCAAACATCTCAAAATTATTTAACGCTTCTACGGGATGGTGTCTCTCAGTTCGTCCGGTAACTAACAATGTGGTATCGCATCTCTGAATTTCCTCATCTTCAGATTCATCGATCGAAAAATCCGACCGCTCAGTGTAATCCTCTCCTGTTTCTTCTTCATTTGAATAATACGGATTGACATCATCTTGCTCATCTTGATCATCACTTAATTCCATTATCGTTGGATCAACACTACTTCTGTCATCAATATTATCAGCTAAATTACAGTCAGACGTAGTACTACTACTACCGCCAAAAAAATTATATAGTGGCACCGTGGGTTTGGTTGTTGATAAATTATATTGTTACTGTAAATAGCTGGATACGGATATAAATTGGTTTGATCGTAGGTAGGATAGGAATTGATTCGATCGTAGGTTTGATAGGAATTAGTTTGATCGTAGGTTTGATAGGAATTGATTTGATCGTAGGTTTGATTGATCGTGGGTTGGATAGGAATTGGTTTGATCGTGGGTTGGATAGAAATTGGTTTGATCGTGGGTTGGATAGGAATTGGTTTGATCGTAGGTTTGATAGGAATTGGTTTGATCGTAGGTTTGATAGGAATTGGTTTGATCGTAGGTTTGATAGGAATTGGTTTGATCGTGGGTTGGATAGGAATTGGTTTTATTCTAGTTTGGAAATATTCCCGTCAAAAATTTATGCGCTTTCGGTTGTTCTCGTTAAAGATAATTTTCTTCATCGGGATTATAATTTAAATCCGGTAGCATTTTGAAGAAATTGGATGTTTGTTGAAATTGGATGTTTGTTGTTTTTGTGGTTGTGAGAAATAAACCGCGGGGAGTGGTATTTATAGCAAACATAGGCGCCATTGGCAGTGGCGTGTTCTGAGGAAACGCGCCACGGCTAGTGGCGTGTTCGAGGAAACGCGCCACGGCCAGTGGCGCGTTTGAGAAAGACGCCACTGCCAGTGGCGCGTTTGTGAAAGACGCCACTGCCAGTGGCGCGTTTGTGAAAGACGCCACTGGCAGTGGCGAGTTGTAATTCGTATTTTTAAACTTACCCGATTCTCACTCTTATTATTAATAATATTATTTTATTAATAATTATTTACATTAAAATCTGTAAAAGATTATATGGGTTTGGACTTTGGACTTTGGAATCATCTCAGCAAAATCTGAGCCATGCATTTCACATCGGGACCATCGGAGGACAATCGTGAAATCACCTAATCGTACACTCTGCTCCATCTCGATGGATGGATGGATCAAACTTCCTTGTTGAGCACAATCGGGTGGTTGTTGGATGAGATTGGTTCTCGGGACTCGTTATTATAATGTCGATCCACTTCATAAAACTTTTCACTCGTCTAATCCTTATAGAAAATATCTATATTATATTATAAAGAAAATATTTATTGGAGACGTTCATTAATATTATTAAATAATATTTAATGATCGAAATAATCATACTAAATTTATGATTGAGATTGATTGATTTTATAAAAATGAAAGTTCAGTTAAATTTATTTTTCCTCTTCATTTCATTTACTATTTTTATCATGTATTTATAGAAGTTCTGAAAAAAATAATTTGTATATCAAATAAATTAAACATCAACTATTATTAAGTTTTATTATAAAAAAATTATACATTGTACAATCTTAAAAAAAAATATTATATTTTTATACATTATATTTTATTAAATAAGAAATTAATTTTATTTAAAAAATTAAGACCTTTGTAATTGATTTAGATATAAATTATATCTAAGTAATATATTATTTTTATAATAAAATTAATGTTAAATATAATTATTTAAAAAAAATTTGTATGTCAAATAATAGAATATCAATCATTATTAAATTATATTTAAAAAAGGAATATTATTATAATCTCCAGAGTGTTATCCCCAAAATAAATCCCCAAACACAACTTTTCTTTTTTGTACACCGTATTTTAAATTTTCATTTCTTTTTAGACAATGTCAATTGCGCCGTTTCGTCATACAGTCATTTAGAATTTTAAATTGCCTCTGCCTCTTTATCTATTTTCTTGTCTGACATTAAAATGAGTCCTCTCTCTTAAACTCCAAGGGCATGCAATAATTCATGGGCAATGCACAAATTGGTTATACGAAGATTGAAAACTATGATATCTATTTCATTATATTTCTCACTTGGTACGATTCTTCTGAAATCATTTTTTTTAGTGTGAGGAATCATTTTTTTCTATTTTGTGCAATTCTTATTATTTCTCAACATATGTATTGAGCAAAATGATTTTGAATGAATCGATTTAACTATGCACAGTTGTACTATATTAGAGCAAATGGTTAACACACTTCAATTCAAAAGTGTCATGTGCAATTTTAAAAATTACTTTTCATCTGTATTGTTTCTAATCTTTTCGTCAAATAGCAATGATTTTGTTTGAATTAGAAAAGTATCAATTAATGTTTAATTTTATTTCTTTTATTTATGATTGGATCGATTTTTTTTTTTAAATTTATCATAGAAAAACTTTCAAGATTGCTTTATTTATATTGGACGATCTTAGTATTTTTCTAAATTAAATTATCAATTTGATTTGACTTAATTTTAAGAAACTTTTCTATATAAATAACAAATATTTTTTTAAGAAATTGTTCTTGTCTTATAACTCAAAAATAATAATTTTGGTATCTTAATATAAATGATATTCTTAGACACATAGATGATATGATCATAGTTGTTTTATCAACTTTTTGTTCAAATTATTATTTTTGATAAAACTTATGTGTACAAAATAACAAGAGATTTTGATATATCTAAAGAGACATGATGTAATCCATCAAACCCAATGCAATTACCAACCGATAATCCGAGATGTTGCACAATATTTTATGAACCTTTTACTAGCAAGCGGATATAAATGAAATAATTGATAAATATGTAAAACTAATACAAAAAATTACCCATGTTTTTATGTTGTTTCAATTTAAAAGTTTCTTAATTAAATATATAGATAGACAATTCTGTATATATAAATAATATATCAAATTTATATAAATAACTTCGATGGACCCGATGATAGAAATGCAAGATGTGAAATAAAATAAAAAATTTGTCAAGCAACACATTTTGTAAATAGCATAACCGATTTAAATAAATTGATCAAATAACCTCTTATATTGTATATGAATCATCCAAAAATAAAATTCATATACAACTTCAAAAAATATTAAAATAATAATTAATAATTAATTTAATAAGTATAAATGAATATCCGCTCCATTATAAACAATTGTTGTGATGTAAGATCTATTAAAGTATAAGTTATAAATAATAACACTAATAAATATAAATTGAATGATAATTTAGTATAAATAGCTTAAGAAAATATAAATAGAATGATTAGTCAGGCGCTGAAGCGCTGAAATAGACAGTCAAATTTGGGGATTTAACTTGGGACAAACATATGGGGACGATTATCAGGGTCCTTAAAAAAATACACATCATACAATCTTATTTAAAAAATTTCGTAAATATATCATTTAATTATAATGAAATTAGTGTTAAATACAAATATTTTTTAAATTAAGAGAATCTGTATAACGGATACATTCCATACTAGTCATATAAAATAGTTTTATAATTGCATGAAGCAATCTGGAAACAAACGGCATCACCCTTAATATAATACAGCTCACTTCGCTGGAATCCAAGTCTAGTCATCATATAATAGTAACACATTTTTTCTTATAACAGTAAAGAATATAATATTTCGCCAACTCAAAGTAGCAAATAGGGTCCTTCTATCACTGCATTAATGGCTGATTTGTCTCCTTCGCAATCTCAACAAGCATTGTGAGAAGAGCCTCACACATCTCACTTGCATCTGCCTCAACCGGATCCTTCTTCAATGAAGAATAAACCATCCAAGCATGATCCAGTTTTCTGTCTAACCTAACCACAACTGAGCCTGGCACCTCTGCATCACATCTCGCAACCAGACCATCACTCCTTTCACCATATCTCAACCTGATTTTCAGCAAGAAAAATTCAAGTTTTCTTACACTGGCAGTAATGTATATACACAGTAGCACAAACCATGATTACATTAATGTTAAGCAGGGAAGGTCATCTTGTTAGTACCAGATTATGAGTTACTACCAGTAACTAAGTGTTTGAAAATATGGCCTTACTAAGTCCACTATTACATTAATGATATTAAGCACCACATAAACAATATGAATTGCTCTGAAACAACCTCAAATGAAGTGCACTGACAGCCATGGCAGCTGACAAAGGGATGACAACAGGAACTTTGGCAGTGGTTGAGAGGAAGTACGAGTCATCATATTGAGTGAGAAAATGTGGTAAAGGCAGCCAGGGGAGCTCAGCATGTGCAATATGAGACATGGTTGCAAGGACGCCTGGAGCTGAGCTGGCCTCTGTGTGGAAAGAGATGATAGGCAGTTTGTCAAAAGGGAACCTGTGTTTTGAAATGAAGTCCTTCCTCTTTTCATATGTCAGATCATCTAAAGCTCTCATGTCACCCTTTAATTAATCAAAATTGATGTATTAGTTGAGAAACAGGGTGTATTTTTTTTTAAATTTCTTGTGCGGTTGGTTTCATGATTGTTTGTTTTTCTTTGTACTGGATTGGGATTTACGTACATCTTTCTCCTGTTCATAATCCTCATGAAAGAACAAAAAGAAAAAGAGGAAGAGGAATGCACCTTTACATTATAGTCCAAAATCATGTCCACTTTCCTCTTACTAGATTCAGATACATGCAAGTTTTTTTTTTCAGTCTGTGATACTCAAAAATTGAAAAAGAAAAAGAGAAAGCACCTTAATTAATTTACATACAATAAACTCCATAATTCTCCTTGCCTCCTTGTCAGCAATCTGGCCCTCTCTCAGTATATCAGATGCAATCGGGCTACCACCATACGGGCTCTGTACCAGAGCCAACCCAGCAACCTTATCTCTGAGGTCAGACCAGTACAATGAAAGTGCAGCAGCTGCGTCTATACCACCTTTGCTGTGCCCCAGTAGAAGTATCCTTTTCCCAGATCCCCAGTAGAGCTCTTCTATGTAATGTTTCAGTTCCCATGCATTTTTTTCAGTGGATGCCTGAACTAACCAGATTAAAATAAATTGCCAACATAAACTTTTAGAGGCGCTTCATGGTTTTGTTAACATATTATTAAAGCGGAAGAGATGTAATCAACTCCATTCACAACCATTTAAGAATTTACTTTTTATTAAATTCATGGTCATATCTAATAGAATAGTTAAATAATTACCTCACTGTGATGGATAGTGATAGAGTAAGTAATTACCTCACTGTGTATCTTTGCAATATGGCATGTAAGACCCATCTTAGAAAAGAATCTTTTTGTATTAACGAAATACAGTGGACTGTGATTGCTAAAAAGACCTGTTAGAAAAAAAAAATAAAGAATTCAAGACAACAAGAAAAATAATGCTTATACAACAAGAAAAATAATGCTTATACAACAAGAAAAAAAATAGTAAATCAGAAAAGAAAGAAAACTGTCATGCCCACCAGGAACAAGTAAATAATTTAGAATGTTAGTTGAGTATGCGATTTCATAAGAAGAAAGAAAAGGAAGAAACTATGATCCCTGCATCCTACCAGGGATAAATAAGTAAACCAGAGTGTTTGGTAGATTGTGCATGCCATTTCTGCAAAAAGAAGAAAAGAAAACAGAAATTAAAATATGCAAGTTAAATCAACAACAGCTTACAATAAAGAACTAATAGTCAAATGCAATTTAA
Source organism: Schoenoplectus tabernaemontani (assembly GCA_037127355.1). Classification (NCBI taxonomy): domain Eukaryota; kingdom Viridiplantae; phylum Streptophyta; class Magnoliopsida; order Poales; family Cyperaceae; genus Schoenoplectus; species Schoenoplectus tabernaemontani. Next base: position 23,840,378 of record CM073742.1, on the reverse strand, counting down.
ATAATTAAACCTATAGGAGATGACATTGGTACAGATGTGTGTGGCATGGAAAAAGAGAGACAGAGAACCAACAGTAAGAAAATAGACCTGATATCATGAAGAAGTTCCTTGAATCGGATCGTGCCATCAACAACTGGAGGTAGACCTTCAGTCTTTTGTAGCCATCCAATGTCAGCAGATGATCCCTCCAATGTTCTTCTCAGACGATTTACCAGCCTGTACTTGGAAAAAATGAAAAAAAAATAATGCTTGATTAAACAAACAAAAGGAACAAGCAAATCAATGAAGCCTCTGCTAACGGAGATTGAATCGTCAGTTCCTGATGTCATACAGTTTGAGTCATATATTCATTTAATTTTGGGAAAACTGCATTACGAATTTCTTATTTTCTGAAATGAACTCAAATGAAGAGTTATGGAACTATTCTCTCATGCTGTACAGTACCGTTCTTCCAAGTTTCAAGTTGTTGACTTTTTCAAAAAGTAAGTTTCAACATACAGCCTCGCTTATGAAGGAAATGTGAAATTGTTTACTGTAATAAAAGAAACTAACACTTGTAACTTTTCTTGAGCATCTGTGACATAAAGACGGCAATAGTTAATGGAATAAGTCACAATTTTGCATCCCAGTTTGACTCCATTTGAAGAGGCGAGCAAGCTGTATATAACAGCACCAAAGAAGCATGAGAGGAAATTTGTTTCAACTTTCAGAAAAACGAAAAAAAACAACTTTTTGTAATTATAAGTTAAAACATGCCTCTTTTTAATGAATAATATGGCCTTTTGAGTACAACTTAAAGTCCAGTCTTCCACAGCAGCGTGAACAGAAGCCGAAGTGGCTCCATTAGATGAAGAGTATTCACCAAAAAATGATCCATAATCATAAGGACTGCTTTCATAATAATATCTGAATGCATCCTCTACAAACAAAATTCATTTTTGAAGTTAAATCACTTTCATGATGGTAGTAAATTTTCTGAGATCCAAGATTACTATAATTGGCTAATAGTTCCAGCTGTCATCTTATATTTACCAGCAATTTCAGAATTTGTTGCCAATTAAAATAATAAACCATACCAGAACCAATCAGTCCCATACCAAATTAAGTTTCTTTTTGCCACTTTTGCTTCTTATATAATTTAACATTCTGTGAGTTTATTGATGTCCGATTGAACCTCTAGAGTCTGTTACTTTACAGAATAAGCACTTATATCCTGATACAAGCTCAGGGCAACTGAACATCAGACCCGTACCAGACTTATTGTCAGGAAAAAAAAATGAATCATTTAACGAAAACAACTTACCAAAAAGTTGAATAAAACAGTGACCCAGTTCAGAAGCTAGATCGAAAAAACAATTAAAATAATCCTCCATAGATTGCTCCAATAGCACAAAAATGACACTTTGAACCTATAAGATTGTGCAATTTTCCACCATTAATTAAAATTACCAAATATACATGGTTTAAAAGGTCATTCTACTGGTACTAGCATCATTCCAATTGATGCAGGTCAGTTCATGCTACTTATAATTATGACTGGTACAGTAAAGGGTGTCCAGATTCCACAGAAAAATAGGTATAAATTCATGTAAAACAGTTTTCTAAGGATACTCACTACATGACAGAAGGCAGGATTTTATCACCATCAAACCATCGTTCTTCTGGCTATACAATCCTGGAACAATAATTAATACATAATAAATATAAAATCAATGAACCTGAACAGTAAAATTAAGTATTCTACGGTCTACCTGCGAAAGCAAGACAAATTTCTTCTCTTGAACTGATAAGATGAACTTTACTAGATCAATTGAACTCTCTATTTTTGAAAAACAGCCAGTACCAAATACTTCTATTTAAAAGATTTCAATACCATGATTTAGTTAATCCCATCCCGTATTTTTTTAATAAGCTTATCGTCTCACTAAATTAAACACTAATTTACATATCGTGTTATCCATTTAACTCGTGACTAGAATTGCGATTTCTGAGCAAGATCGAGATCCTTAGATAATATCCCAAGTATAGATTAATAAGGCTTAATATAAACTGGTACAAACTTAGCAAGAATGTTTTAATGTCAAATACAGAAAAATACATGGACAAAATTGGGAAGGAAGCAGGTTCTAGCTTAAAATCAAATATATAATCAGACGAAGAGAGATGCGTCTTACTTAATGACTGGAGAAACCAAATTGGAGAAAAGCGGCAGCTTGTACTGGGGTTGAGGAGGAGGCTACACTGAAGTCTGAAGTGGTCGTCTTGTTATTTATTTGTAAGGGAGGGGTAAAACCGTACTAGAAGGGAGAGAGGCCGTGGCTTTTTGTTTTTTGATGAAGAGCGCGGTCGCTTGAAGCAATGAAAAATTGAAAATATTAGTGGTAAGAATGAGGCACCGCTCTGCAATTTACTAGAGTGTATTAATATGGAATTATCGTTTTCAATTTTATTTTGAAAACAGAATTGAAAAAGGACCTAAATTTGGGGTCGGCGCGTACGCTAATTGGCGGAATTGTCATCGGATTTTAATCACGTGTACTAATCGTTTTTCAAATTCACGGAGCAGATAGCTTACATAATTATTTTACACGATGTGAATTTCTAAATTTGGATGTGTTCCGGTTGAAGACTTAGCTATTATTTATGAATAAGATCTATGTTAGTTTTGTATTCTATAAATCATCAAAATTAATATTTTTATATTTTTATTTATGAATTAGATATTTTTAATCATTTTGTTTTTTAAGTATCTTTATTAATAGATCATACAATTTAGTGCTTAGTTGGAGTCGAGTGAAACCAATTTCACAAGATGTCGTGGAAGAAGTTCAAAAAAATACTCCTTTCCTTGAGGACTCGAACATTTTTCTGAGAAGAACATGTTCAAGAAACTCAAAATGCTCAAGAATTTATTCCGCAAATTATTGTGAAAGAAATTATTGAACCCCAAGTCGTGATTCTATGAAGGTCAACAAGAGTGAGTTGTCAACCCGAAAGGTATTTAGGACTTTACGAGATTCTCATGATTGAGAATAAGGAGCCGTTGACATATAAGAAAGCGATGGATAAACCCGACTCTAAGGAATGACTGAAAGCCATGGGATCTGAAATTTATTATGTACAACAATAAGGTTTGGGGCCTTAATTGATGTTTCTTAAGGAATAAAATTCATTGAGAACAAATAGATCTTTAAAAGAAAGACTGACATAATTGTAGCTTGACTATATATAAGACACGTCTTGTCGCGAAAGGTTATCGACAATTCCAAAGTGTTGACTATGATAAAATATTTTCCTCCGTTGTCATGTTTAAGTTAATTCAGATCATGCTAGCAATTGTCATATTTTATGATTGTGAAATATGATAAATGAATGCCAAAATTATTTTTCTTAACGAAAATTTGAATGAGGATGTGCACATGACACAACCCATAGTTTTTGAAGACATAAACTGTCACACCCCAGAATAATTTGAACGGATTAGGGGTGCTTAATCCCGCCACGTACGCACGACGAGACGTGCGTACGAAAAACTAAATGAATAAAATAAGATAAACCTCAGAATAAACAAAACAATAATAAATATAAATACATGACCATACAGTCCAGAATGAACAAAGAGTATACAACGCCTACATAGGCGGGGCTAGCTCCATCGGAATGGGCAAACAAATCTCTCAAACAAAAACCCAAAAGAAAGAAATAAAACGCAAAACCCGATGGATCCTATCCAACTACCCGGCTCACATGCACATGCAGCGAAGCATCTCTGTCATCGCGCAGGACTGTCCCTAGCACTCGCTCCAAGAAAAATCTCGAACCTGTAATACCTGGATCCCACAACCACTGTGGAAATGTGAGTAATTTAAAAATTACTCAGTACGGATTTAGATCCAGCCTTAAGATTTGATCTTCTTTCCGAGACTGGACCCAAATACCGATACTGTACTTTAAATACATTATATTAAATATGTATAAATAATAGTAATGTTTTTATGCATGTTTGAAAAGAAAACTCCTATATGGATGACATGAAATGACAAATAACCCGAAATGAAAACTTTGTGGAAATACTGATATAATATATAATCAATATATATAAGGTACGAGAATTAAAGCACCCGTATACATATAATCCCAGTTGCAGATCATCAGTCCATCCACAAGCGGGCACGTGATCGGGCCCTAGACTTGTGACTTACCTAAGCGGGCACGTATTCGGGCCCAACTTACAAACTTAGGATTTTCGAGTAAGCGGGCACCAATGCCCTGAATACCCTGGGAAAATTCGGCCTCCCGGAGCGATAACGCCCTAGGAGAGTGACGGCTAAAAGCACGTACTCGGTATTCTGAAACTGATGATCACCTCACAAAATAATAATAATAATGATGATAATATGAACAAGGGGATTTAAAAATTATGCTTTCAGTTATCATATCGCCAAAGGATATATATAACTACCCGTGAATTGACAAATCGGAAACAAATGGGAGCCTACACTGTACCAACCAAGGGTCAGAGGACCGCATCCCGTAAAGTAACAAAACAGAATATATACAAATGGGAGCCTACACTGTACCCACTAGGGCCAGAGGACCGCATCCCGACTTTCTCTGTACCAACTAAGGGCCAAAGGAGAAAGCCCTTCGGACAATACCAGAATCCTAAATAAGCCGGATAAATAAAATAATATAATTTCTCGGAGTAGATTCCAATCTTGAATATGGCCGCCCACACTAAATACTAAAAGACATGGTATCCTGATCGTTCAAATTTGGATCAACATTCTTAATTATATTAAGAATAATAATAATATAATATTGATCAAAAATTAAATACTCTGACACAGCCGAATCCGCCAAATGATGGGATCGGTGGATAACCCGACAAGCGAGGATGCGATGCATATACGAGCCGGTGGGTCCCACGGGCTACTATGGGTCACCGTACGTAACCACAACGATGCAGTTATGCAAGGCAACTCCGATCGAGAATTACCCGGTCCGCCTCTCAGCACTCTCATGCATTTAATGCATGGTTAACTACCTGACTTAATTAATAATTAGTGATAGTAATAATATTTTCCTAATAATTATAATCTACAACTTGAATTATTTAATTCTATCTGATCCTATCTCGGGACTATTTTCCGGATCCTACTCCTATCCTATCTATGTGCGGTATGACATGATATGACATGTAAATGCGGGTATGTCTCAAATATTTGGTCAATTTACGGACGTAAATGATGATAGGTCGATTTTGGTCTCTAGTAAATTTGGACAAAAACACCGCAATTCGATTTATTTTAAAAATATTTTATTTTCGGTTTGGATTCCTAATTCTAAAGAGAGAAAATCAAATCCGGAAACCGTACTGCGAGAGTCTTGGCGAGGATCACGAAGTCGCTCTACTCGGAGAGTAGAACACCGGCCTCGGGGTCGGTGTCCGCGTACGTCTGGTCGGGAGTGACCTCGTACTCCGCGAGTGGATCCGAGTCGACAGTATCACCTATTTTAATTAGACGTTTATTAGTTTTACTTGATTTACTTAATAATTAATAACTAAATTAGATTGATAATTTATTAACGGTCGTTCGGGTTTTATCGTCTTTTCTTGAAAATTTCGGCAGCATTCTTGCTGCATCGTGCGATGGCGGAAATTTTAGTTTCTCGCATATCTATCTGTTTAGTTGTGTTTAACGTTCTTGATCGCGTTTATACGTTCTTGCTTTGTTTTAATTTCGAGTTTATGGATTTAATTATCAAATCATTTAATTTAAATTAGAGAAATTGATTAATATATAATATATAATATATCTAATGTTTTATTCTAATAATCTTTTATTTCTAAAAATAGAGAAATTTATTAATATATATATATATATATATATATATATATATATATATATGTATATATATACTAATATATATTCATTATATCCTAATTATTATTTTTATTAATTTTGCTTTTATTATTATGTGTATATATATATATATATATTAAACATTATATTTTCATAAATTTGAAAAATAGTTTAAAATAAATTAAAAAGGAAAACTTAAAAGAAAAACTAAAAATAAAAGAAGTAAACTAATTTAAGAAAATTATTATCGTTTTATTACTGTGTTGGTGTTTTAATGTTCGGGATCATACGCTGACTACCAAAACATTGGTGCCAATGCACCGATATCCCAAATCGGGGGCAGTCAGGGAATATAATCATTTCCCGAATATTAAGGTTTACGTATTAGTCCATGGATACCGCCAAACCTTTCGGGGCGGCTTCCAATTAATTAGTCAAATTTTAATTAATCACTTTTATTATTTGAAGACTCTTTTAATTATTGGGCCTCGCTTTGCTTACAAAACCTAATTAATTTAAAGTAAATTAAAGTAGATTCGTTGGCCTAATAAAATTTTCTTTATATAAATTTTAATCTAATTTAGGTTCTGACTTTAATAGTTCCTCACTTAGCCGAACTAACAACTTGGCCCATATTAAATAATTTAGTTCATTAATAAGCCCACCAACCAAACGACCCAACATTATTCCAACATGAATTCAAGACATGGCCGAAACAAAGCAAACAAAAGGGCCAGATGACATAAATAACAAAAATCAGCACAGGCAATAGGGTAGTACAAGTGCAGTATCAGATTTATGCCAGAAATCAAGGAGTAGCACAGAACTCAGCAAACAAAATGGCAACATGCATATATTGGCCAAGCAAGGATCACACAACCCACAAAATTAAACAACCCAGTCACAGAAGAAGGGCAAATTGAGCCAGGTCAGGTGTAGTATCAGGTTTTAAATACCAGCAAAAAGAAATTGAGAAGTCTCTAGGGCCCAGAACCAAGAAACCATTTACCAGTAACTAGGCGCACTGGTACAAACCAAAAACAGGAGCAAGCAAGAAAAAAAGGATAAGTATAGCAACCACATGACAGTAACCAACAGACCACATTCAAGAAATTTGCCCGAATCAACCAGCCAATATGGGTCAGGCAAAAATCATACACGACAGGCAAGTGACGGACAACAAGAATCTTAAATTCAACCCATACCAAAGACCAAAGAATGAGTCATAAACCATCAATTAGCAATTTACCAAACCAAGCAAGCAACAAATACCAGCACAGGCTCAAGCCTGAACCGCACCAAACAATTAGTGGATCGCAGGGATTAAGGGTGCCACACAGACAACAAATCACAATACAACAAATAACCAGCAAAGAACAGTACCAAGTTCTAGGGTTTTTACCAGTAACAAAAGAGAAGACAAAATCGGGTCAGCAAGCAAGGAAAAAGGCAAGATCGGTGACAGCAAGCACAACCCACCCCTTTAGTTCCGGCCACCACCTCCTCTCTCCCCTTGCAAACCTCTCGGGTTGAACTTGCTCTTATCAGTTTAAAACCTTTTGAATTTCTTTTCAAAACTCAACACATGAGAGCGGCAAAAGGGGAGAGAAGAGGCGCACGCATAGTTATATAGGGCGACAGGGACTGTAAGTGAGGGAGCGGGGCTGCAAGGGTCAAGGGTTGGAGGTGACAGGGAGTGGGTGACAAGGAGGGTGTGAGTGACAGGCCTCTCGCCAGAGAGTTCAAGGGGAGAGGGGGACATCGGGTGGAAGGGCGACGGGAGTCAGAGGGAGAGTGGGTGAGTGCATTAATGAGGGAAGAGAGAAGGCGCAAGTGGGTGAGGCGACAGGTGAGCTGCTCGCCGGGGGAAAGAAAATCGAAAGAACCAAGTGAGGGAGAAGCGGCGCCATAATGGCGAAGAGACCGAAGAGACGGGGAGAGAGATAGAAGGGGAGAGAAGAGAGTGGGTAGTAATGAGGGTGTCAGCGAAGAGAGAGAGAGATCGGTGAGTGCGTCACCTAGAAAATAAAGGAGACGAGACAGGCAACCGAGGGAAAAGAAAAAGAGAGGGAGAGAGGAAAAATGGTTGGGATCTATTGTGACCGAAATTATGTGGCAGTTGGTGTGGCGGTCATGTTTCATTTTAATTAAATCAAAATTTGAGCTCAAATTAGGTGTCATCGAGATCAGTATTTTGATACTTTGAATTTTAGGGCTATTTATTTTGAGATTATCAATTGTCATCAAAATTTGGAGTTAGTTTACTCAGTTAGGATTAAGTCATTTTAATTATTCACTTAGTCATTCAAAATTTGAGAGTCAAAAATTTATTTATTTGTAAATTTATTTATTTATATATACATTCCATTAATCGTTGATCTAAGTTATTTATTAATTTACGTTATATCATTATAATTATTAACTTAATTATCATTATTTCTAAATTAAATTTCACGGTTTAACACAAACGATCCTGAAAAGATATGCAACTTTAAAAGTCTATTTATGAATTGAAACAAGTATCAAGGAGCCGGAACAACTATTTTGACAAAGAAGTCAAGAAATTGAACTTCGTCAAATGCGAGCAAGAGCCTTATATTTATAAGAGTTTTAGTGGGAGCATAGTTGTGTTTCTTGTCATATATGTTAATGACATACTCTTGATAGAGAATAATATTTCCAAATTGAAAGTTGTCAATAACTCATTTTTAACGAAGGTTTTTGATGAGGTTGCCTATATCTTAGAGATCAAGATCTATCGTAATAGACTCGAGAGATTGTTAGATTTGAGCAAAAATACATACATTAATAAGGTGTTGAAATGATTTAACATTAGTGATTTCAATAAAGAAAATCTACATATGTCACATGGTACATATTTGAGTAAGACTTAGTGTCCAACAAGACAAAAAGAGTGTGACTAATGTCCAACAATGATAAAAGTACCACATGCTTCTATCACTGGCTCGATTATGTTCGTCATACTATGTACTCGCCCCGATGTGTTGTATCCACTAAGTGTGACTAGTCGCTATCAGTCGGATCTAGGACAGACACATTGGACAACGGCCAAAAATATCAACAAGTATCTTCAGAGAATGAATGATAGTTTTCTCATCTATGGTGGCAAGCGGGATCTCATTGTAAATGATTATACATATGTCAGCTTTTAAATAGACCGAGTTGACTCAAAATCACAACCGAACTACGTATTTCTCCTCAATAGCGGGGTCATAGTTTGGAAATGTTCCAAACAAGGTACAATGGCCAATTATGTCATAGAGATAGAATATATAGTCGCTAGTGAAGCAGTGAAAGAGAGTTGGGATCAATAATTTCTTGACCGAACTGGAGGTGGTTCCAAATAACTCAAGTCAAGTGGATCTCTACTGCGATAATACTGTATCCATAGGTAAGTCAAAAGGAACCAATATCACATTAAATATCTACGCGATGTGGTGATTCCACTTGATTCGAGAGATTGTTGATCGTGGTGATGTAAAGGTCAACAAAGTGGATGGTGCAACGAACACAACATATCCTCTGACAAAACCTCTACCTCAGACTTCACACAAGATACACACCGCATCCATGGGTATTAGACACATGAGTGACTGTTTTTGAGTGTATTTTTTTTTGAGTTTTTTAAGCATGAGAGAGATATATATATAGAGAGAGAGAGAGAGTAAAGATACCGTGAGCTTAAGCTCATGGGATGCAAAAATTTGGAGCGTTTTGAGCTTTTTAAGTCGTGGTTTTTAATTTTTGAAAATCAGCTCTAAAAATAATAATAATATATTCAATACTTGAACATTATTTTAAAAAATTAAAAATGGTGACTTAAAAAGCTCAAAACACTCCAAATTTTTGCATCCCACGATATATTTATATAAAGAATTTAATAAAAATGATAAATTAAAATTTTGAGATGATTTGATATATTTTTGAGTTAAGCTCACTGTATCTTTACTCTCTCTCTCTCTATATATATATAGAGAGAGAGTGTGTGAGTAAAGATACCGTGAGCTTAAGCTCACATAGGCCTTCCGCGAGCTTAACTCAAAAAGTATATCAAATCATCCCCAAATTTTAATTTACCATGCTCATTAAATTCTTTATATGAAAATCTTGTGGGATGCAAAAATTTAGAGTGTTTTGAGATTTTTAAGTCACTTATTTTAATTTTTGAAAATGTGCTCTAAAAATAATATTTATATATTCAATCTTTAAATATCATTTTCAAAAATTAAAACAAGTGACTTAAAAAGCTCAAAACACTCCAAATTTTTGCATCCCACAAGATTTTCATATAAAAAATTTAATGAGCATGATAAATTAAAATTTGGAGATGATTTGATATACTTTTTGAGTTAAACTCATGGTATCTTTACTCTCTCCCTCTCTCTCTCTCTCTCTATATATATATATATTACATTATGTTCTAATTATAAACTAGATAGAGATCATCACTTTGATTGATTTTAGTCCAAGCAAGAGATTGTTGGATTTATATTCTAGAAGCCAAACATTTTGATGATTTATTTAGTTTATGTTACTGATGATATTTTATATCATTTTTTCTTGAGTTTATTATTGATAAATCATTTGAGTCGAGGACATAACTCCTTTGAGTTTATTATTTTAAATTATAGAACTTTGTATATCATTTATTTAAATGACACTAATAACTTTAAAAATCCTTAATTTTGATAATTAAAAAGGAATATTAATTATTCATAAAAGATTAATATATAAGTTTAGTAATGATTAAGTTCTACAAATTATGGATATATATTACTAATTTAATTGCATAAGTGTATGTTAGATAGCACTGGACTTGACTCAATGAAATAATTACATAGATTGTGTTATATGTCATTAAATATTTCATTAGTGTTTGATTTTATAGTTTGAGATGATTCACCTTTTTTTACATGAGAATTATTTATTAGAATAGTTTCTAACGTTGTTTGTAACCAACTTCTATAAGGATTCTATTTTGACATTCATAAATTGTGAGGGGAAAGATATTCATTAAGAAAATTATATGTCCCATATAATATAAATATTGATGAGTGATGATATATTAGGCCCCTTGATGGAGTTAGATTATTTACATACAAATTATATACAATCAACTATATATTAAGAAATAAATAACTTGCAAGGATGACATTTTTTATCTTGAATTATTTTATGATATCATGTGACATAAGAATTAAATAATGGAAAAATTATTTTATCTTATGCAGCATTGAAATATTATATTTGTATAGTATTTATTTATGTTAATTGAGAATCAAAATATATTGTTAGATACTGCTTATGATTACTAGAATTAAACATATTAATTTATTTTTATGGCCAATATGATATAAATTCTTCAGGGTCTTACTAAATACGCTCTTATTCAATAATGCATTAGATTTTAGCTTATATATTCAAGATATAAATATGATATGTTAAATGTTTAATTATAAAAGTTATTATAATTAATTATTTAAAATAATCATACGAAACTAAAAATAATGCTATAACTAATCAAGAAATAATTTTATCTTGAAAATTATTTCATCTCAACATATTAATATAATTATAGAATTATATTAAAATATGAGTAGAAGATGATTATTTATAGCTATTACCTTAGTTTGACTCAATCCTTGATTTCTTTCTTTGTTTATCCTAATTAGACATTAGAAGTACGTATGATTTAATTGTATATTTATTTGGATTAATAATGTGATGAATAAAAAAATTTATTGGATAAATTAAGTGGGTCAAAAGTTCATTTTATGGGCTAAAAAATATGCCAATGAGAGCCTCCTTTTGAAGGAGATATTTTGAGGATATATTTATAGTTATATGCCTAGAGTTATCATATAGTCTATTGTCTATAAAAAGAGTATCATTTGAATGAGAGAGAATAAAAAAAAAAACTAGCCTCCATTATCTCACCCTCTTCTCCTCTTAGCTGAAATTTTTAGCCACCATCTCTCATTTGCTCAGCATAATATTACACCTAATTAATTTATTAATTGAAGAACGAGATAGCTTGATTAGTCTCATCTTTTTTAACCAACTAGTATTACTTGATTAAGTTTTGATTAATCTTGTATATTATCATTGAAGATGCATCATAATTTGGTTGCTTGGAGAAAAAAAAATGAGAGCCCAAAACTATTTAATCAAGAAAAACTTCACTTCTTGGTACTATATAAGAAGATATATGAAACTCTCAACCATCTAAATAGAGTAAGTAGCACAACAATCTAGGTCTTGGATTGCTAAATGGTAGCTACATTTTTTGAAATTCATGCTATTAAACTAATCTAAAATTATTACACTATATTGGACTATTTTTTATATCACGTGATATAAGAATTAACATGACAAGAAATAATATTTTTTATGCATGATTGTAATGTTATATTGTACATATTTTATCTATCAATTTAATAGTTATAATGTGTTGCTAGATACAACTTATGATTTGTAGAATTAAAATGGGTGTTATTTCTACCACCAACATAACATTGTTCCTCGAAAATTATATATATAGGCTCTTAACTAATAAAATAAAATTTGGTCAGAAAAATGATAAATCTTAATCGTAAAATTATAGCATATGATATATGTTATAAAGGAGATACAATTATTGACATATCATTTGACCATAAACAATTAATTATTTGACAAATAATAAAATAAAATATACATATATTTATCGATACTAAAGTTTCATTGATAAAAATAAATACTTTCATTTTATTTTTTATTTAATGAGATAACATACTGGTAGAAATTCATTGAAGAATGTAAAGAAACAAATAAGAGTGATCTTGATTTCAAATTATTGTGAGGGATGTAGAAACAACTCAACTTAAATACAATTAAGTATTAATCTAGGTTCAACATAACATCCGCTTAAACAATGACGGAGTTTTAGCAAGTCCTTAGAGCATCTCCAACATGTAACCGGTTTCTAAACTTTTCTTTTCGACACGTCAGTTAGTTGAGCAAAGAGTTTCTGAAATCAATTTTTTTATCTCCAACGCTGAATTGTGATTCCTAAACTCAGAATCGCCAGGTCGGATCTCATTCGTGCCAAACTCAGAATCGCGGAAGAAAATTAGCGTGTCAAACTTGTATTGTAGAATTAATATTGTTCGCTCCATCAGCGGTTTTTAGAGCATCTTCAATGTTGAAATCATTTCTAAATTTTTAATTAAACCACGTCTGAAAAACTGCTAATTATAATTAACTTTCTTCAACGCTAAAATCATGTGATGATAATTTTTGTGTCAAATTGACAATTATCATTCGTGCCAAATAACAATTGAAAGGAAAATTTTGCACCCCTACGTCTGTCCTCCCCTCCAATACTAAATTATGTGAGTTGCTAATCTGACGTGGCAATTAGAATTGAGTTTATAAATTAAAAACTGTGATTAAAGTTTCTAAATTAGAAACTGCTTCTGCAATGCTAAGATAAAAAATAAACTATAATACATAGGAATAGAAACTCAATAGAAACTCAATAGAAACTCTCATTGGAGATGCTCTTAACGTACTTCTCAATCTGACTCAGATTAGAATTGAGTTTCTAAATTAGAAACCGTGATTTTAGTTTCTAAATTAGAAACCTCTTCTTCAGCGCTAAAATTAAGATTATGAAGTGACACATCAAATTAGAAACTAAATTAAAATCTCTATTAGAGATGCTCTTAGATTTAGATGCAAATAAATTATCGAAATGAAATCTCAATTTTAAAAATTAATCTTATACGTCGAACATAAAATATTGTTGAAAAAAAATCAGTTGTATTGTGCTTTGAACATGTAAGCATTTGGGCTCATTTACTTAGTTAATTCAATAATAGAGTGAATTCATGTGATGTTCCTTGAACGTTTTTTTTTAAAAAAAATAGTCCCTAAAGTTTCATTAAATTATTTCTGAATTTGTCAAAAAACAACAAATTAGTCCGTGAACTTCTTCGAAACAAATCAAGTTAGTATTGAACTTTTTTTGAATGAAAATTTATTTTGAATAAATATTTAACAAAACTAAATTGGCCCTTAAAATTTCATTTACACGAGATATAACTTATTGATTCAACTCGAATGGTCGATCTTATCTAATTTGACTTGATCAAATATATACCATCAGTGAAAAATGGAACAGGAATAAGTCCAATTCTTTTTATCTTTCGGATGAATTGGCTCAGGTTGGATGTTATCGTTCAAGATATAACAAAATAACACTGACGTGGTTTGAAAGATCAAGAACCAATTTAGTTGTTTTGAAAAAATAAATCATAGATCAAATTATTTTGTATTTCAAGAGTTCAAAAATTTGATTGATCTGATTTAAAAATTTAAAAATTAGACTTCAACGATCAACTTGATTTCATTTAAAAATTCAAAGATCACACAAATGAAAGTTTAAAAACCGACTTCATTATTTTTCTACAGAAAGTTAGGAATCAAATAATGAGTTATCTTTTAAAAATATAAAAAATATAATAATATAATAACGTAAAAATATTACGAGCAATACTAGTATGAGTTTAAGCTTTACCAAACTCTTTGGTGAACTTGACTTAAAAAAAAAAATGTTTTTTCAAAATTTCAAATATCGATTTATATTGTTCAACAACTATTTTATATTATGATCTACATAATATTTTCATTTAAAAAAGTATTTATTTCAAATTTTTTTATAATGAACTCTAAAATAATAATAATAATAATAAAAATAATGAAAGATTAGATATAAAATATGTCATTTTAAAAATAAAAATAAGAACTTAAAATATTTAAAAATATAAATTTTTTGTATCCGAATAGAATTGGAGTTGAGCTCACCAAAGAGTTTTATGAGCTTAAGCTGATATTAGCTTTTTTACTCGAACATTATATTATATAATATAGTGATAAGTCTGTAAATAGTTACTTTGGTGAAGCTTTGAAATATAAAAAAGGAGAGGATAAGTAATGGCACTGAATAAAATTTCAGAAATGGCAGGCTAGTTAGAGAAAGAGAAACAGAGAGAAATGGGTTGAGCCGGGAATGGGATTGCCATCCTGTTATGCCTATCCGGACCGGATGGAGATACCCAGATTGTCAACGGGACCGGATGGTTGCTAACTGCCTCCAAAAATTGCTCCTGCAATTCTCTCCCGGAATCCGCCTCTCATGCCATTCGCGCGCAAGTTGACACTTGACTTGACATGACAGCGGGGGATTTGGGGTTTATCTAAATTTCAGTCCAATATCCAATACTAATAAATGGATGGATCATTCCGTTGCTGGGATAAAAGCCGCCTATAAAGGCATTCGAAATAAAGAATTAAAACCGCACAATCTACCATCTGGCAAAAACATAGACAGCCTCATTATATAGATTTAAATTGATTTTCATGCTTCAAACAATATTAAGTTAACAGAAATAAACCATAACACAAAAATAAAGAACATCAAAATTTAGTGCCTAACATATGGCGAAAACATGATAAATACTCTCACCTTACAGTCTTAAAAAAAATACAAAATACATCTATTTTTACTCTCACCTTAGGGCTTAGAGTAGTCTTACACCCTCATTTTAGTTCTTTCGCCCTTCTTCGTCTCCTTGGCACCCTCCGATCTCTTCCCCTTTCTTTGCATCCCTTCCGTCTTTTCAACATTCTCAATCGACACAATTGGTATTTTATCAATATTTCCTCTCTTCTCCTTTTTCTTCGTCTTTGCAGAGTCAACCTGATCAACCTCACCTTCATCTTGCCAATTTTTCTTCTTCTTGGTCTTCACCTCTGCCACAAGTTTGTCACACTTGCCTCCTACATTATCCTTCTTCTTCAGCTTTGCCTCCATTACACCTCCACAATTCCTTTCCTTCTTCGTCTTTTTGACTTTCACCTCTGCATAATTGAGGTTAGTCTTGCCTCCAGTGCCTTCCTTTGACCTCTTCTTCCTCTTTTTATTCTTCTCCTCTCCTTCCTCTTCACCATCTTCTTCAACTAACTCCTCACCAGCCAAAGCAGCACCATCCATGTACCTAATCCCTCCCTTCTTCTTCTTCTTTTTTCTTCTTCTCACTCTTCTCTTCAACAACTTCATCATCCCCATTTATAACTGTCTCGGCACCTGAATCTTCTTGCTCACCAATTTCAATTTTCAATCCAATTTCTGGTACAGCTTGATAAATTGGCAAAGCCACTGAGTCGACTGCTTTCAAATGCAAAGACCTCACATTTCCCCACTTCTTTGGTATTTTCTCTACTGCCTCATCAATCACTGCCAATACATTGTCTAACACCTGTTCTACCTCCATTGAAAGCCTCCCAACCTTAATCCCACAACACGTGCCAGACCTGATGTAGAAGAAGGTTGAACTGAGAATCCTCTTGATCTGGTCCTTCCAACCGACTCTTGAGAAATCGACCGGCAGAGGATTCTTCTTTTTCTGAAAAAAAGATTTACCTAGAAGCCGCGGCAGCAAAGGAAGGATCTTTTTGTCGGCCAAGAACAGGTCATGGGACCCGCACAGCTTGCGGCGTGACTCGAAGGGGCGGTAGTCGGTGCGGAGAGTGGAGAGTCCAATAACCGCAGAAACCGGCAGATTGCACTCCTTCGCTTCTTCTAGAAACTTTGAAGCAGGAGGGGAATCAGGGGCGCGATCGTCTATGATGAGAAATAGGGAAGGTGCTAGAGTGGGGTCGGAGAGGGGGAAGATTGGATGGGGGAGGGGAAGGAAGAAGGGGCTGGTGCGAGAGTTGGCGGGGATCCGGCGGAGAGCGAGGAGGAGAACAAAGAAATCATCGCGGTCGTCGAGGAGGAGCTGCGGTTTGGAGGAGGCGCTCCGGCCGTGCATCCACTTCCCCAGCGCCGCCACGGCGGAGAACACCGCGTCGCGAGACACCGGAGAGGTTGACATTGAAGGCGGAGGGGAAGGGGGTGGGGGAGGCGGCGGGGGTAGGTTTGGAGAGGGATGGGGATGGGCCGATTGGGGACGCGAGAAGCCAGGAAGGATTCCTGAGAGAGACTAGCCCTCTAAAACTAAAACCCTAGAGAGAGAAGAGGAGAGTTTACTGTTTGTTTGCCTCGGAGACGACGAAACGTAACAGATGTTTAAATTTGGGCCTAAAAGCACCAACTCTAAGTATCGGGCTTAATTGGGTCCATAATACTGAGGATCTGTTTTAACCTCATCAAATATTCTATTTCAGCCCAAATGACATCAAAATTCAAGACCACTAAAACAATACAAAACTCCTCTCATCCTCTCCACGCGAACTCTACCCCCGAGTCGAAATGTATGTGTATTAGAAACATAAACATGCACTCATCATAGCTCAAATCACAATTAACTTACCTAGTCTTTTCCTAATGAAGCTCAATTGCATGTGCACATTTCATAATTCAAATCACAATATAAAACACAAGTAGGACTTCAGGTCTAACTTAAATATATCAGGTGAAAACTGCTAAATAAGCCTAAAATATATATATGGGTATACGTTCACCATGATTCAGTAAAACTGGAAAGGAAAAAAAGAAACAAACAAATTTGCCAGAAAGATCCAGGGATCGGAAGCAATAGCATACAGATACCAAAATCTTAAAAAATCACCATGTTCAAGGAAATATGTTTTTCCTCCTTTAATCACAAAATCAACTGCAAAGTGATAATAACAATATTAAAAAGAGCACTGGATATCTTAAAAAGGAGCACCTTCCTCTAACAACATAATTACCACAGTTAGTTCCAAACTACAACTAGCACCACATCCTTAAATTACAGCAGTCCCAGAGACAGGATTAACAACTTGGTATTAGGGGTAAGGATGTTGAAGCTTTGCTGTTCATTGTTGGAATAGGTATCTTTGATTTTGCTCCTTCCTAATACAAGTTAAATGGTCAGTTGCTCAACATGAAAAATTAGTACTAGCATTGCAAATTGTTCTTTAAGCTCAAAAAAACTAATGCTGTTTTAAATAATCCAGAAGCATTCTTTTAGTACTAATGCAGTTTTAGAGTTGAAACAAATGGCAGAGGAAATCAAGGCAGGAGCCAAAAGATATTTGAAAAAAATATGAGCAGCAGAAGTATCTCCTATAATAGAAAAGGAGAAAGGTAGTGAACTGTACCTAATCTAAGAACCACGACGAGATTCGAGCTGCTTTGTATTTTGTAATAGAATCTGTTAGAAAGAAAAAACATCAAATATGTACATTGAAAAACAACAAAGCCAAAACAACAACACTACCTTTAATTCCAAATAAATCGGGTAGGCTAGAAATGAAACCCAATCTGAAAACATAGAGATCAGAGATACCTATGCTTCCCCAAAGCATAGGGGTTTTGATAATATACAACAACAATAACAACAACAACAATTTATTTGAGATCTCTGATCTTATGCTTTCAGATTGGGATTTCATTTCTAGCCTACCCCAATTTATTTGAAATTAAAGGCTTTGTTGTTGTTGGCTTTTCATAATATATACCTGAAAAATTTAACCATCCCCTTACATTCCCAAAGCATCTGGGTATTTATTTAATTATTATTATTTCTTTTTCTAAGCAAGTGGTGTAAATGAATTAGTGATGGCTAAGGTCACAGTCCAAACCCTTGTGGTCATGTGCAAATAACTAGCTAAGGTCAGGCAAGGGTACACAGAAAAAGATGTTAAATGACTACAGTTAGTAAGTACAAAAGAAGAAAAAGAAAATAGCTAGGTATTTTTTCTAAAAAAAACTGTGTACATAAATGGCCTATAGTGCTTCCAAAATTCAAGAATCGACAAGATTTTTCTTTTTGTTTTTTTTTTTCCAAAGAAAAGGAAAGCACTTTCTCATGTAATTGGTGACAGCTGCTACGGACATCGGCAAGGCAAGTTACCATAAAAGGTTTGAATCAGTGTCAAAAAAATTTCCTTTAGAAAGATACAACAAACACATGAAAAAGAAGACAAAATTACCTCTCGGATGTACTGTGCAATTGCTTTGCATCCTTCAATTGCTAGCTGCATCACATTTTCAAATGTGTCCAATGGCAACTTTGCATCCATCTAAAATTAAAAACAAGTATAAGAATAAAACTCATCACCATAAGGACAACAAAAGCAAATCATAAAGTGTCAGTTTTTTCTCCATGGCTCAAGGACCCAGAGGGTATGTCAATCTGCAGTGATGCCAGTAATAGTACCAACTGCATAGCTAAAAAGCTAGAGATAAAAAATTCAGTCGAGACTACTAGTTTCTTAATGAAGTTGAGAATACCTGAAGTAAAGTAACTTTATCAATCTTCGCAAGTATGCCCACAGTCACATCAGGCCCACCAGCACTATCTTCAGCATAATTTAAATCTGCCTTTCACAAGAGAGTCGAGTCAATGTAACATTTTACTAAAGTTATCAGGGATATGAAAATCAATATAAACGGTCCAGTACATCTCAATAAACAAAAAGAGGCTGTACATACTGGTACTGGTAGGAACCAATAAAGTACTAAAATGCAGTATTGAAGAAAACAAAATAAGAGAATCCAACATAAATAATGAATAAACAAAAAACCACCAGGGTGATCAGAATATCCTACCAAGTAAAGGTGTCGTACAAAGATATCCTGCACTACAAGAGGTGACGATGTCACGCATTGGTATGCCAGCATCAGCAAGTGCCAGTGTAGCAGCATTGATACATGCTGACCTTGTTCCTGTTTAAAAGTACCAAAAACTACTTATGTTCTCATACAGGTGATAATTCTAAAGACAACCTGGTGGAAACACAAGGGTCATCCAGGATCTCCAACTAAGGGTGTATACCAGTCTCATTGGACCTGAATGGGTGTAGCTACAGAGAAATGATTTGACATAATTCCCCCACAAGCTTGAATTTGCATCAAAGACAAACAAACATGACTAATTTGTACTGTCTAAAAAATATGTACCCAAGTTTACAACCCACAAGATTCAGAAATTCATAGTGGTTATCATTGTATTATGCATCAACCTATTCTTGAATAACTAATTTACACACATTCTATAATATAGGGTTTCCAACTACTACAGTATAAGTATTCCTCAAGGACATGAGTTCTTCATAAACAACAATACAACATATTCCCTACAAAGGATCAGAGTAGCATTTACCACCATCAGCTTGAAGTACTTGGACAAATATGTCAATCTGCAACAGAAACACAGCAAGATGTTTTAAAAAAAATCTTTGTAATAAGAGATTCTATTCATAAAAAGGGAAAATATATTATAACTTATCGTATGGAAAACACTCACTTGTGAACGTGGCATTAATTTTGTTAATATGCTGGCCTCCATAGTTTGGCGAATAACTAGAGATATTTCAGTAGATCTCCTGCAAGGAACACATCAAAATCAAAACGAAAAGGGCATAACATTCGACATACAAAAGATAACCTGTAAGATTACTGCTGATTCAACACAATACTTAAAAGAAAGTGGACATTGCCCCCAATTATGTAGAGCATGGCAAAAAGGTCAGCATACCAAGGCGAAAAAAATAGAAATAAATAAAAAGGCATAACATTCTCTCCTTATTTTCAACAAACACTCTGTTGTAGATGTTAGAGAAAATAAGGTGATGATTTCTGACATTTTCCCTCAAGGGTGGGGATCCCTTGATAATTTTTTCCAAATAAATCCAAAAATATATTAAAAATAGAAAAAGATCTATAGACATTTTTAATTCACCAGTTGATTGTGTTTAAAATTTCATGCAATTTTAATCATTCAATACTCTGCCAAAGACCATTAAATTGTATGAAATTTGCAGTACTCCATATTTAATGGTCTTTGATGGAGTACTAAATGACACTCAAATCACATTAAGCCTGAAGTATTAGTAATCCATAACATAAAGTATATGTCCAATAATACAACAACAACGCGTTTAATCCCAAATAAATATGTCCAATAATAAATTTTCTGTTTTTAATTTTCTTTGAATTTATTTGAAAAATCATTGTCAAGATTATCAAAGGACCCCCCCCCCAAATAAAAAAAAACATCCTTCAAACAATGAAGAGAGCAGAGTCATTATAGATCAATTCCAACATCCAATAGATTGGCAAATAAATTATATTTGTGTTTTTACAGCACACAAATATGTTTGTCACTTACAAGGTACATGCAACTGATTCTAACTAAGTACACCAGTTGCCCAGTACAGTTGTACTGATCTATACTGGTATTGGTACGGAACAACAGCTTCTCACCACAAATACCCTAAACAAGGTAAGTAATACATTCTGCTTTGCACTGTATGTAGGAATTTGACAAGTACAGAATAAGGCACTGAAATTTAACACAATACTCAGAAGGCAGTAGAGAAAGTTGAAAAACATAAAATGACCTGAAAGAACAAACCTGTCACCCTTAGGCCTTCTAGCCCGATCACCTGTACTAAAATTTGCCATGCTATACTCACACCGCACCTGCATGCACATACTTAGCAAAATAAAAATATATAGAGAGGAAGAAGATATAAAACAGTAAAAGAAAAATCAAAGTGTATTTGCATCCATACCAGAGCTTCATTGTTATTTATCTGTTGTCCTTTATTTTGTATCTGAAAGGAAAAATATTTTACACAGTGAGGTTAATCTTTCTAATATTAGTATAAACTTTTTCATCTTTTTTCCACCTTATTTTACAAATACATGGTCAAATCCTATACACTGCCAGTCTAAACATTTAATAAACCATATAACAATGATACCTTATGGTACCACAAGAAACAGAAGCAAGATTGTAGATAAATGTTGAAAATCAAAATATTCCAAGAAATGCATTAGAGCTTTGGTGCAAGAAAGCACTGTGCATAAGAGCCGGACATCTGATTATCTCAGTGAATTCCCATCCCTCTGTCAAGCATTTCAGCAAACATGTACTGTGCTAGGAAAGAAATGGAAATATTAAGAAGATGTGATTCTAACCTCTCTTGGACCATAGACGGCGGCTATAACTCGTGTATTTCCCATCTCAAAGAGAGCGGACCTGCCATTGTGAGTTCAATCATCATAAACAATACAAAATATAAAATTATGCTGCTGATTCCGACCTCATTACATGACATACCCGTCAGCCTTAGATACTACTCCGATTTCTCCATTTAGATGCCTCATCTGTATTCAAATGAAAAGTCTCTTCAGTAAACAGCAGTGCAGTTACTTAGTTGATATCATGATAAGAGAGGGAGGGTGGAGGGTGGAGGGGGGCGTACTTCGGTGGGACGGCGACCGTCGATGCGGAGACCGGTGAGGGGATTAACGTACTCCATGATTTGAGAATTTAGAGAGACACCGAGACCGAGGAGAGGAAAGGAAAGGAGAGGAAAGGAGAGCGAGGTGAAAGGAAGGGTTTTAGATTTTAGTAATTAGGAAAATGGCTGCCGCTAATTGAAGACCGGCCCAATTATTAATGGCCGATCATTATCTCATTATCTCAATACTCAAAAGCTCTTCTACCCCCAACCCCCTTCTCTAATTCATTTTTATTAAATCGATTTAATTGACCGATTTAGATAATTACATTTCATTTTCATATTTGAATAATCTAATATTTTTTCTTAACGGGAAAAGTAGAAAATAATCTGATATTGTTGACTGATAATCGTTTAATTAAAAAAAAAAGTGAAAGGTGGCGAGTTTGACATTTTTATATGTAACAATTAATCATACGTAACTAGAAGCAAATTAATTACAGACTAGGTAGTAATGTAAGACGGAGAAAATTAATGAAGCTAGAACAAAAATGTGAGAAGATGCGACATGTTATAACCAGAGTTCAGAGACGAAACATGGTATAACTACACTTTTCTGTTTTCTTATTGAAACATCTTCATATTGGTATATATCAAACAAAACACCAAAAAACCATTTGAGAGTGCCAAATGATATGTTATTTTCTCTAGAGAACCTGCACCCAGGCTGCCTTGCTGGGCACACCGCCTGCCACTACAAATAGATAGTAATAGCCTTGTGGAGCGATGTTTGCATTCGGAGGTGCTGTCACAGTTATCTGAGTTGGTGATCCTTTGCGGTACTGTGCGATATTCAGAATCAGCAGTCGCTGACTCATCGAGAACCCATGAGTTGTGTAAGGCGGTGCGTACAAGGTCACAAACACATGCGGCTGATCTACGGGCACCCTCGTAGAGAACTGGAAGGTGAATGGTTGTCCATACCTCATGCCTGCGGTGATGGACCCTTCAGAGATGGTCGGTCTGTTGGCCAATAGCTTCGGCGCAAGGTAAGGAGGCGTGAGCCGCTCGACTCTCATCTCTGTGGGGAACATGGTGGTGTCTCTGAAGTCATACCTTTGGTTTGTGTTGCCACCCGCAACCAGGATGGTGGCATCGGGGAGCACAGCGCTGGTTGAGTGGTACATCCTCGCAATGTTTGTCGCTTTAAGAGCTCGCCACCTTCTGCCTATGGGTTCGTTAGGTTTGTATATGAAGGGTGTCAGAACCGGTTCCCTGGCAAATGTCCTGTAATATAACAAAAATCAGATATTTGAATTTCGAACTTGCACTGATTCAACATTTTCTGCAATTTCATTTCCTAAGGAGGTGTTTCTAGCTGTAATTGAAAATTTGTATACCAGCCAGAACAACCCTTGCCAGCTCCATTAATCATGAGCAGTTCACTGTTGGGAAGAATGAGGAAATCACCCATGGTACGTGGTGCTGGCATATCCTCCTTCACCCACCTGGCAGCGGGATTTGTGACACTGATGCGGTGGCAGTCCTTTAACGCATCCGGAAACCTGCCATTAGGGGCTTCGTCTTTGAAGCATTTCTTATATCCACCACCGCAGACGATAACCTGATTCAATTTCAAATATATATTTTTTTTAAAAAATGACTTAAATTACTAATTAAATACCAGTACTATATGCATGACAAACTATATATGAACAATGTTAATTTAGATAACAATATATCAATAACTAAACATACAGACCTCGGCTTGAATGGGCTGGCCTGGCGCAGTTTTGCGTAGGTCGATGGGCAAGAGAGCAGACATGCCGGAGGGAGGATAGGTGCGTGAAGTGAGCCCATCCTTCAAATTGGGTAATTCACGAATGATTTTGCCAGTGTTCGGATTCAAGATGACGGCACGATCGTTAGCAAAGACAAACAAGTTGCCATCAGGGATGAGGTGGACGAACGGGTAGAGGTTGTTCTCACTGTCTTCCGTTGTTTCTTTGAGGAACCAAAATGCACCGACACCGGCATTTGACTTTCCTGGTTGAGGGATAAGTTCGAAACTGAAAGCACGGCGTGCACCGACTACCATAGCCTTGCCATTTGGCAAGGTTACTTGAGTACCGTACCTGCCGTGAATAGATTATATAAGATTGATTAAGACAATTAATTACCTGCAAAATAGCTATGGCACACAACAATCTATCATATATATGAACAAAACTGCTTAATTTATAACGACTCACATTCAATTTGTTTGTTTCACACTTACCATCTTCCCTTAAAGAGAGCATTAGCATTATCACTCCAATCACAAGTTGGGCAGGGCTTAAGCCATCGCACGGAGCGTTCACCCAAGGCAAATCCTCCTGAGTTTATCAGCGTACCGTCTGGCGCGAACCCACCTGACGAGCACCAAGGATCTGTTTCAATCTACAACAAACCCAGATGTATCTAAATACATGTCATATCTGGAATTTGAAATTTCCAATAAAAAGAAAAAGAAAGCACTATGCGTGTAGTTGCATGCATGCAGTGGGAAATTAATGAAATGAAGACTTAAGCAAGAGTACCTTAAGTTCACGGATCTTTCCGGTGTTATAATCAAACTCGGCCGAATGAGCAAAGCAGTCTAATTTAGCATTCGGGGCATTTGAGGTCTTCCGGCAGTTGCCATTTGGCAGCTTCAACAGGGAGTTCCCGAGTGCCACAGTATCAATAAAAATGGCCTTCCCATGCTTGGCAATCGCCAAATGCATGCAATTCACTCCCGTGTTGTTGCTGATTATCTCCCATGACCCAGCAAAGCCATCAGCCGGGTTCGGGGCGACGACAACTGATGTCCACTTGACCTTCTGGAACCTTTTGGGGACCGGCAACAAGAGAGGGTTTCCTGCTGCCCTCTGTTGAAGCTCGGTCTGCTTGGGGTCAAATGTGTATTTAGGTTCCTTTTCAGGATTCGGCATATAACCGGGTAAGTCGGGGAAGTCCGCACCGGGTGTTGGGTTAAAATACTCCCATGGGAACGGGAAAGTGAAATCTCCCTTTGCGAGCGGGGCTGGTATGAGGAGAAGCACTGCAAGCGCCAGAATGGCGGTTTGTAGTGGAGAAGGCATTGGAGGAATTTTGTTTTGCATGGACTAAGTCGATTTGATTTTGATACAAGGTTGTTTTTTATGGCACTGAAGCATCAACGCTGATAACTATTCCCAATTAATGTTGTCAATTGGGGTTAGCTACCTTTTTCTATTTCAATCCCGTCTCCCCCCCCCTGTTTCTTGTCTGTCAGTCGGAGCCGTGCGCCATGCGCCATCTTATAATAGGTATAAGCAACGAGAGTTGATTGGTGTGGTTGAGCCCCAACGGTATTTGGCTAAATTTAGAAGGTGCTTAGTGTTCCCGCTACAAAGAAAATCAATGCCTCTTTCAACGGTATTTGTCAGTTAGAATTAGACCGTTTGCCTTTCTATTGACACCAACGTTGCCGTTTTCAATAGCTGGAGTCTGCTGCGGTTACTGGTTCAGTGGTTCCTCCTACTTCCTACAAAAGAAGTAGAAACCTTTCCAGCAGTCACTTAAATAGTATCTGTCAGTGTATATATATCCTATTGTGAATAGATTTCTTACAGCCACTTTATAATTATTATATCTTGCATCTATGTTTCAAGAGCAAAAATAACAATGGTAATAATAATAATAATAATAATAATAATAATAATTAATCATCTGCTTTACGCAGGAGAATGATGTCTTCACAATATAATTTATTAAACTCTATATGACGATCAACGAAATAAATTATTAAAATGATAAATTAAAATCATAATATGTTATCATACTTGAATAGCGGGTGCACTTACGCGTTTACGAAATTTATGCAAGGGGCCACTTGGCACGTAAATATTACTTTTGTTAAATGGAATTTAGTAGGTATTCCGCTTGCTAAAAAAAAAAAAAAAAAAAAAAAAAAAAAAAAAAAAAAAAAAAGAAGAAGAAAGATTGTTTGATCGCTAATCAAAACACAAAAGTGCCAAGGAAGCTAGAAGTTATGTCGTCAATGAATGGCCAATTGGGCTTTTGGAAAATCATTCTATCAGCCCGGTCCTCATGGTGTCATGGTTATTTAATATTTATGTAGATGGCATATCGATTTCTTAAACAACAATAACAAAAAAACCTTTAATCCCAAATAAATTGGAGTAGACAAGAAATGAAACCCAATCCATTAGAATTGCTTGTAGTATATTTTTCTGAAAAAAAACATTTCTGACGGATATACACTCGTTCGTTCAATGATATCTATACATAACACAATGAATTAAGACATGATGTCCTTCGTATATGATCAGAGATAATTTGATGACACTAACCCCGTTCCATGCAAAAAGAAAAAAAAATGTAAAATGTTATAGTATGTCGGTATGTCACTTTCAAAAATTATATGTCAAAGTAAAACACTAAAATGAAGTGTTCTGTTGATGTGGCTAGCCTGGTAAAATAAGGAAGCGAAACTCTGCATGAAGCCTGGTCCATCATAATTATACTTCAGTTATGGAGTGTTATATTTTCTAGCCTCTCAAATATGTCACATTAATATTTTTCTCTACTTTATTTAAATTTTTTCATCTACTTTAATCTAATTGTACATATGTAGTTATTCTCTCTCCTCATATAAAATAGATGGGTATAATATACTTGAGGTGAAATTTAACTTTTAACATGATCCATTTTTTAGCATTATATTTTAAAGATTTTCATTATTAATTATATTATTATGTACTTCTTTAATATTAAAAAAATATGTTCAATTTTTTTAATGCAAAAATTTTGTTGAATATACTTATTTTATATTATTAATTATTTAAACGATAACTATTTTGTCGAAGCAAAATCCGAATTACAGCTCTAGTTAATACATAAAGAAAGTTAAGTTTTCAAACTTTTCAAGTATACCAATCATCACTCTTCTCAACTATTGATTTTGTTTAAATTTTTTTCATATACTTAAATTCAATGGTTTATATATAGTTTTTCACTCTCCTCATTTAAAATAGACGGGTATGATATACTTGAGGTAAAATTTAACTCTTAATATGATCTATTTTTAGTATTATTCTTTAAAGATTATCATATTTAATTATATTATATTATTATATACACTTTTAATATTAAAAAAATATGTTCAAAATTTTCTTAATGTGAATTTTTTGTTGAATATATTAAATTTTTATATTTTAATTATATATTTCAAAACTATTTTATTGCGGGGAAGTTCGAGTTAAAGTTCTAGTTTAAATATAATTTGATAGTTCATTAAGAACCTATTAAATTCCAGCCATTATAAATTTCATAAAACTTAAATGGCTACCGAATTTTTTTCGTATTGCATGAAATTAAAAAAATGTCAATCTATATGCCCAAGAATATATTTATAATCTCTTTTTCTATTTTTATTTTTAAAAAATTATTTAGAATCTCATTGTTAAGATTGTCAAAATAATCATTGTCAACTGATCCCTCTCTTTTGATGAGACATATCACTTGATAATGAATTATTTTGACAATATTAACAATGAAACTTTAAATAAATTAAAAATAGAAAGAAGTTAATAAATATATATTCTTCAAATTATATATCAATTGTGTTTCAATTTTTTTGTAATTTAGTTATCTTTGATAGTCCATCAAAATTATATACAAATGTAATGTTTCATATAATTATCTTCTTTTTTATTTTTTTATTTTTTTTGGGTGTGGGGGGGGGGGGGGGGTAGCGAGTAACCTGTAACATTGAAACAGAATAGTCCTTGCACCATACAATTTTCGTTGGTAGATAAATATTTACTTTAACTATACCTCAATGACTAGATTACACTTGAACATTTAGTATCCGTAAGAATTATATATACCAGTAATTGTAGCCCTAATCAATTAGTTTTGTTCATTGGATTTAATTCTGGGGTCTGATATATATGTTAATTATGTCGATCGGGTTGCTTTTCATCTTAAACGGTTGAACCAAATGTCTTGGACTTCGATCAAGAGAAAATTTTGCCACCTATATATCATAATTTCATAACAAGCATGTGCGCATCAGCATTAAAATTTCTAGATTTATATAAAATGGAAGTTTCTAAGTTGACATTGCATCTGGATGGAAAAAAAATGTAAGTCGTAACAGATTAACAATTTAGTTTAGTTTGAAAAGGGAAAAGTCAATGTTAATTTTTCAAACAACAAAAACATTATCTATATGCACGTTGTACCAATTGGATTTATTAGAATAAAAAGCATCTTCAAAAAAATATTTGCATGCAGTTTATATATACTGTACCAGGTAGGATCTAGAGGAAGGCCAGATGTACTGGTTGGTGTCATGCATAACACAGTATCGATTGGTGTTATAAACTTATAATCCATAGCCCAACTAAATATTTAATTACAAAATTTTCCATCTTCTTGGTGTCATAATTTGACCAGTTCGAATAATCTCAGCTGGAATACTTGGGAATGCTGCCACGTTGTGTACAATAAATGTTGGCCTTTATATAGCCAATTCGGTACATAAATTAATTAAATATCAAGCAGCTGAAGAATGAAATACTTTACCGATATATAAAAATCAACATTTTGTCAAGACTAGATTGTGAGATAGCTGATCATCTCTTCTTTCGAAATCATATAATCCCGTTCATACTAATTTTTGTGATCGTATATATACACAGCATATATTATATTTTGAAAATCGTCGATGCCTACAAATTGAATAGCAAATGGTGCATACACACAATGGGCAATCTAACAAGAAATGAGAAATTTGATATCACTGATGCAACAGGTCGTAATTAATTGCTTAATCAACAGGGCACTGATATGGCACATTTTCATCCAACTCAGCGTGCAGCTCCTCACATAAGAAGTTATCAGCTGAAAAGAAACATTGTTGCTATCCAGGTTGGGCACGAGGCAAAATGGGCTTTTGGATACGTACATATATGGAACAACTGGACTTACATGCAAGTGGCTCCTTGTGCATTAACTGGACTAACAACCCCACTTGCTCAAGTGCATATTTTGTTTGCATGCATGGCCAGGCATACTCATACGTGGCTTCAAGTTTTAGAATCTTTCCCTTAATTTCTCTTATATATATAATTGAATTAATTAATCGAAGAGTGGAAAGTGCAAACTAACTAGCAAGTGGTGAAAGTTGGTTAAATGGAAATGATGCTACTGCTGGCTTTAATTCTGCATTGCACTTTTCATTAACTTTGTGTCTTAAACAGTATGAAACTTGATAATGTACCAAAACATAGTGAAATTAAGACGACTAATTTGGTATCCTATATGTATGTTGTACTAAATGTTATTTAATTGTTTATCATCAATTACAACAAGCTAACTAGTTTTTATTTGCTTATTAATATTGCTACAAAATTAAGCTATGTTATTAAATGCTGTAATTTGATTCTATTTCTTTTTAATTCTGAACAGGGAAAAATTAAACTTTAGTAGTTGCAATCTAGTACAATATATATATATATATATTGAAGCTCATAGCGAATAGTACATTAATATTTTAGTGCAAGTAGAGGGACCAAAGCTAGGAGTTTTAATGATTAAATTAGTACCCCACGCATATTTTGATGCAACTAGTTTAACAAATTGGCAATCCTTATTCATTATTTACAGCTCCTAAAAGAGACCAACACCATCTTTTTTCAAATTTAAAAGTGATTTAGATATTCCAACAATTATAACAGATCAAGGCTGAAGTACTACCACGTCGATGAATTTGTTGTGAACCGAAATATCTGAAATGCGATTCAGTTGAATGTTCTACACGTACCAGTTAGCCGAGGTTATTACATTGTTACCAGTTTCATGTTTCTAGATTATTGAGATTTTTTTTATTTTTCGTGTTTCTCCAGCTATATCTTGACTTAATTTGTGGTCAACATTGTAATTTTGTATGTTAATTACATGTTTAATGGGGATCGCTGGTTTCTCATGGTTTGCATAGAAAAGGGGAACTTTTGCCAAAAAATAAATAAATGAAAAATGTATATCGGACTGAAAAGATCTAGCTGGAGAATGAGGAAAATTATAATGAAGAATATGCAGTAACTGAAATTTATCTGATGGGAAACACTGATCAGAGAGCATATATATTTTTTAAAGTGCCATAATGCATCACACAGCTTTAATTCAATACTAATTACAGTGTTTTTCTAAGCAGGTATTGGGCAATTATCTGGTGTATGCAACTACACTAATCCTGAACATGATAACAATTAAAAAATGAGAGGGTTCCATGTTTAATTAATTTCCTGTTTCTCTTCTAAAAATACAAATTGCCTGGCCGATATTTGCATATATGGTTGCTGCACTTTCAAATTAATGAGCCATGTATCTGACCGTATTTTGTCACTTGCCAAGTCTATGTTTATGGGCATTAATGCATATAAATACTTATGTATTATTAATCGGGCTTAATATATGTAATAAGAAGTGAGACTTTTAATGTGTAGAATGTGTACTAATAATTTTATGATTTAGTGATGATTTAAATTATATAAAGTTTGATAATAATATAATTATACTATTAGTCCCTGGAAAACATAACTATAAATAATTTTCTGATTAAGCAGCGAATCCGCTAAGAGAGGATTTAGATCTGATATGGACATGCTAAGAAATAACTGCTGGTTTAGATATGGGCGCCCATTATATATAGGGAGACTGTTGGTTTTCGAAATAATTCCTCATTCTCCATTTTCTGGCACTTTTTCATTTCTCAAGATAGAATTTCAGAAGAGATGAAAAACTGTCTGCGCCGGTCCTCTCAATCGCTCCATCGGATTAGAGGAAGATCGCTAAAAATCTTAAAGGAATCTGGTGATCAACGAGGTTGTGTCTCTCTAGAAGATCGACAATATGGATCAAGATAATCTAATTTATGATTAGAGGTTCACTAGAAGATCACGGCCTACAGATTACCTAACAAAATCTGTTTTATCCAACAATTACTTTAAATTTCCGAAGATGTTCATATTGGAAAATACATGTACTTGTTATCTTAATTAATATAATTAACAATTCTGATCTTTTTTTTAATATAATTACAGAGATCTTTTAATTTAATAAGCTAAAGGGAGCTTAGTGTGATCCTTAGTGAAGAAAGAATGTATCCCATCCCTCCAACAAAATAATCTTAGCGCGCCAGTTTCATGTGTATATATACATGAATATATATAGATACTCTTCTATTAATTAAATAGTAAATTAAATATGTAGCTCTCATTTTTCCAGCAGTTTTTTTAATTATATAACTTTTCTTGCACTAGCTTTTTTTTAACTACTTACTACTTTCAAAGAATTCGAGCATATAATTAAAAAGCAATTCTTGGCATGAAATATTGGCTTCATTTTGTGATTATAATTCATCGTGAATTTTTTTTTTTTTTTTTTGCAACCAAACTGGTTTCATGTAGGCAGCTCAAATTTCAAGAAGTACTAGTTTTTGCAAAACTTATAATACAAAATTAAAGACACTTTGATGACATCTAAATTGCATGTAAATTTCACAATTTGAGTTCTAGATCCAAATCTTGGGTGTCACTTGAATTTGGGTTCGGGCTTCTTGAGTCCGTCGACCATCTTCCGTCATAGTGTCGCATATAATCCTATTCAACATTAAATTAAAATTTCCATTAAGTCATCCTTAATTTTCGAATTCTTCTGTTATTATGTTAATATATGTATAGTACTTTTCAAATATTAATTAGAAACAGCTGTGGATGCAACTAAAATCTTGCTTCCCCACATGATATATATATATATCTCTCGACAAAATTCAGAAAATTAATTTACTTTTTGTAAACGTACGTGTACTTCAACAAATTAAAAAAATGACATAGGGCATACAAAGAAAGATGGTTAAGGAGATATAGAGCAGAAATATAAGCTCGAGTAAATATATTGGGGTTTTGACATACCTCTCGATCTCCCTCGAATAGTGGAAGCGTGACAGAAGGATGGCCATGAACATTGGTTTGATAAATATTACATGGTGCAGGCATGAGTGTAGGCCTGAAACAGGCACATTAAGTTAGTTTTGTTGTATTGCATTGCAATTCTACACAACATGGAAGCATATATTGAAGTCAATTTGTATTTGATGAAATTGGCACCTGACTGTAGAGGTAGATTGGGCCTCACTATAGAATGCTCCTCCAAATGACATCTAAAATACGGAAAATAGAGAATTCCATATGAGATATGCATTAAAATAATTGATAGAACATATTTTTGAAGTTTACACTACATAATTATTGAAATGAGTCCCTCTTATATGACATATATATATATTAGTCAACACTTGAACTGCGCGCAGTTTGATTGAAAACAAGGTTATATATTTTCTTGTGAACTAAATTAGAAATTCGGTGTTTATGTTAAAATTAAGTCTTTCAGTATATGAAGCTGCTACAGTAAACATGTGTGTGTGTGTATATATCAAGATACTATATATGAAAATCATGATATATATAATATTGAAACAAAAGTAAAATTATGGCGATCCTATTTCATGAAAGAGGAAAAAATTGAGGAAAATTTCCAGTCTAGTTGGATCCTAATCGCGTAAACATTAGCTGGTATTATCACGTGCATGAAGAAAAATCAACTAGCAAATTAGTGAAAAGAATTGACAGAAATTAAGAACAACATAACGATTTTATATAAGATCTATAAACTTTTAACATTCTAATATATTTCTCGAGTAAGACACGTCTCTATGCTAATTAGATGAACTTACAGCAGTGGTTCGTGCAGTGTAAGTTTGAGAAGGCGATAAAGATACTGGTACTGAAACTCTTGCATCAGACTGTTCAATTCAATTAAAGCGACAAATTAAATATAGAAACTGGAAAGTGTTGCTTAAAACAAATTTAAGAGAGTCAATTTGGCTATATAATTAATTAGCCAAACAACAATTACAGTTTAATTGATTATAAGTACTTGAAAATAAATTGGGTAAACATATGCACATACCATATTGAGGTTACTGAAGGGAGATTGAATTGAAGGGAGCTGGTACTCAGCCATCTCACTTTGAAGTCTGATCTTTTCCAGTTGAGCTACCCCCAGGCCCCTCTGCGGTTGCCTCTGCTTGTCTTTCTTCCCTTTCCTAGAAGATTTACCACTGCTACTGCTACTGCCACTGCCCCATCCATAGTTGCTCCTATCCATTTTTTTTTTTATTTTTTTATTTCTTCTCTTTATATCTTTGCTTCTGATTGTAGGTGGGTGAACTCTTAATTAGACCTAACCCTCAATTTCTGAGGTCAAGAAGTGATGAGAGAGAGAGAGAGAGAGAGAGAGAGCGATATCTTCGCTTTGAGAGCCCAATATCTACCCTTTAAAGTGAAAGTGATGGATCTCCAATTAACATGGCTTCAGAGAGGAGATTTTGCCACTTCATCATGATCGAAGGATAGATAATAAATAATGGTTTTATCGAAAGTAAGGCTTTGCAACGCTGGAAAAATATTGCACAGCTATAATTTATTAGATTTACTCCCTGCTCTTAAATATTGCCTTGTACGTTTGTTTTGTGTGGTTTGCATGTTGGCATTTTTATGATTTATTTAGTATAATACTATTATGAGCTCCCATGTGACGCAAACAGGATCCTGTAACTAAAAGACCCTTTGTTTATATGTCAAACATGATTAAGGATCTTCTTAATTAATAAAATAATTCAAAATACTAGCTACCCGCAATGCAATTATATAATATAGCTGATCACCGCATTATATATGGTTTGAAATTTATGCAATGCAATATATAAATTAAATATATACGAGTATGGCGCTAATTAATTAAGGAACATTAACTATAAGCAAATGTAATAATTAGAAACATACTATATCATATAGCGTAATATATATTATACGTTTATTTCAAGATTATATATATATGTGCGTTGTGTGCTTTATGCTCTATTATTAATTTTAATCAAAAATGATTGATCCAAACCGCTCAATCTAATCTTCATATCAAAATCTATTAGTAAACCAAAATTTATATTTTTTGGAATTCATTTGATATTTTTTTTGGATAGGGGAGAAAACCATCATTTTTGGATGAACCAGAATTCTCAAATCAAGTCATTTTCTCCTCAGCAGAAAAGCATTGTGTGTTTTGCGCTCTATTTTTAATTTTAAGTCAGAAATGATCGATCCAAATCGCTCAATCTAATATCCATATCAAAATTTATTATTAAACCAAAATTTATATTTTTTTAGAATTTATTTGCTATTTTTTTGGATAGGGGGAAAACCGTCATTTTTGGATGAACCAGAATTATCATATCAAGTTATTTTCTCCTCATCAGAAAAAATAGCAAAAAAATTAAAAAAAAATATAAAATTTGGTTTACTAATAATTTTTATATGAAGATTAGATTGAATGGTTCGGATCGATTATTTCTAATTTGAAATTAAAAATAGAGCGCAAAGCACACAACACACCTCTGTGCTTTGTAAAGCACCATAGTCCAAACTACTCAATCTAATCTCCATATTAAAATCTATTAGTAAACAAAATTTTATATTTTTTGGAATCCATTTGTTTTTTTTAATAGGGGGAAAACGTCATTTTTGGATGAACCAAAATTCTCAGATCAAGTCATTTTCTCCTCAGCAGAAAAAATAGCAAAAATTCTAAAAAAATATATAAAATTTGGTTTATTAATAGATTTTGATATGAAGATTAGATTGAACGGTTTGGATCGATCAATTTTGACTTAAAATTAATAATAGAGCGCAAAACACACAACGCACTTGTACTTTGTAAAGCACCATAACCTATATATATATATCAAGGCCAGATAACATCTTTTAATGTTAAGTTCAGTTGGTAATTGTCTTAATTATAATATTAATTCCTAAATCAAGTGATTGGCAATCGATATTTAATTGCTCATGCTAATATTTATTCATTTTCTCTTACCTACATCGGACATGAATCACTACAAAAGAAAGGATATTAGATAACATCTATTTAACAACAATTATATATTAAATCCGTTGTTAAAATGACTCGATGGAAACATTATAATATTGAGAATTTCTTTAACAATGATTTATAATAAAAAAAACGTTGTTAAAATAAACTCACATAACATCAAAAAGTAGCAGATTCATTTAGCAACGGTTCCTTGAAGGAACCCTTGTTAAACATAGTCTTTAACAACGATTCCATGTCCAGAATTGTTGTTAAATATTACGTTTAGCAATGATTCCTTGGTTATGCTATTTTTTGGGTTTGACATTTACTTTGACATTTATTTTTTTACTCCCACCAATAACATTTGCTCCCACGGATTGCCCATCTCACCGTTCGTTAATCCCAATCCAACGTTCCAAAAATAAAATTTAAAAACTGAAATCCCATGGATTATCCATCCCTTTTCATCTATTTTCATATATAAAAAGAGAGATGAGAGAGAAGAGAGAAAGAAGAGAGAAAATAGAGAAGAAATAAAAACCGAAATCCGACCATCTCAACTTCAAACGGCCATAACTTTTGATAGAAACCCGATTGAGACGTTCTACACAGCCACAAAAAGCTAACAATGAGATCTAAAAGGCTAATAGCTTACGCCATTACCGTCATTTTCGGGGCAAAAAAACCTCATCTTCAAGCTCAAAAACCCATTTGAAGTTTTTTTTCCGTTTTTTTCTATTTTTTTTCTGTTTTTTCTTAGAAATTGTATAGGTTTTCATATTATTGCATGAGCAAGATGTATGTATTTTTTCAGTAAATATTTTTTCATTTGATGAATAATTATATTTCTTTCATATTAATTATTGAATGAATAATATATAATAAAATTTATTCTTATCTAATCAATATGACTCTATATTCATTGTTTACTGTTAATCAATACGACTCAATATCAATCTGACTTGTACCTTTTAAAGAAAGTTAAATTTAAAAACAAAAAATATTTTTTTAAAGAAATATTTTAGCAATGATTTTAACTAAAAACCGTTGCTAAAGGTTTTTTTTAAAAATAATTTTTATTTTTAAGATACATTTTAACAACGATTTTTAAATAAAAATCATTGTTAAATGTCTTTCTAACATCCCCTTTAAAACGTGTTTTTAACAACGATTTTCAATACTTTTCTTAACACCTCTTTACTAATGGTTCTATAATCGTTGTTAAACTTAATCAACAATCGTTCGTGAAAGATCTTCTCTTGTAGTGAATTAATTAATTAGCTTATACTTTTATTTCATGGCTTTATATTTTCTTAATTAGTATTATATATGCGTTTACATCTATATAGCTAGTTAATATAAACTTACGTGAAAGTATAAATCTAATTGAAGGCTTTTGTGTCGATTTCGTCAAAAGATGATCTGAAATATATATATTTTCTTTTCATTATTGAAGGCGCGAACTCGATGTATGCAGGTAGCCTGATAATTAACGTACGGTATGTCAACATCAAAAGAAATAGAGAATTGTGGCATCACACATAATATGTCGGAACAATTTAATTTATAACCACGACTAAAACTGAATATTATATTTTGTGAAATATATATACACTTCAGCTTGCATATCTATACTATTATATAAAGCATTTAAGATTTGAATGGTCTATTTTTTTATCATGGTATTTTTTATTATACCCATTTTATCCCTCAATTAGACGGATAATATTTATTTTTGGTTGATTGAACGTATGTGATTGTGTCAATTGATCACCTCTTTCTCTCCATTTCTTTCTCATATATACTATTTTTTTCATAATTTTTTTTTATTTAACAACCTTGTGCATATTTGGTAAGAAATTATGGTGATAATATATGTTAGAATAATTTACTTTTCTTGCCATAAAAATCATGAATCATTAAGTCATATTGTGCAAAAATCTCATCCAAAATTAAATATAGTTTTTTATTATAGGTTTTCTCTATAATTTGGTGAATTTATAATTTAATATTAGATAAATTTAAATATTTTTATCTTATAATATTTTAATATTTAAATAAAAGAGTCTGCTGCAACGCGCGGGTATATAGCTAGTATATAAAGTTTGGCTATGATCATATATGTAGCATGGATAGTCCGTGAGCTATTGATCATTTCTCCGTATTCAAAATTCAAACGACCTATCTGACTATTCAAAATATTTTTTATATAAAAATCTACTTGTAGACTAAATTTTATATTTTTAAATTTTTTATTATTTTCAGTTAGAAAACACTTGATTTAATTATTTTGAGTCATTAAAAAAACGTTTTTCTAACTATCCAAAAAGAAATTGATAGAAGATGAGAGTCTAACTCTCAAATTTTAATTGATATCCATAAAAGGTTAAACTTATGATCTCTTGAATGTCATTCTAATTAGTTAGACAATTTGCTACTAATTAACATGCAATTTTACAGTCACTACTACAGAAAAAGATTTTTGTAGCCCTATTTAATAGCGGTTATATAATAGAACAACTATAAAATACATTAATAGTGGTTATTTTATAGCAACCACTATTAAAACTGAGTTTTTATAGAGGTTGCTATTAAACAACCGCTATTAAAGTCTTTTATAGTGGTTCTACTAAAGAGCCGCTATTAAAGGTACCTTTAATAGTGGTTCCTCCAAAAAACCGCTATTAAAGATCAACCTTTAATAGCAACCGCTATAAAAGGGCCCTACAAATATGCACCACTGTTCATGGATCGCCAATATATTTTTTAATCAACAACGTCCATTTTAATCGATCCAATGCTCAGAAATCACTTAGAAAATTTCCACGGATTCATCTCTTTCTTACCTATATATATACCACTCTTCACCCCTCATTCATCTCTCATTTTCTCTTCATCTTCCCAATTTCTCAAAATTCAAACACAAAATATCAAACAAAAGTTCAAGATTTAAAAAAAAAATTAGGACAGATTTTTTTTGTTATTCTTTTTAAATTTATTTGTTTATTCTTTTTTTTTAATTTTCTATTTAAATTTTCTGTTCAAATTTCGAACTCAAATTATTATTTTTTTCAAATTTTGAATTCAAATTAATTTTCTGTTTTAAATTTTATATTCAAATTATGATCAAATTTAAAACTTAAATTTTTTTTTGTTCTATTTTTTTTTTCAATTTTTTTTTATTTTAAATTTCTTGTTCAAATTAGTTTTAAAATTTTGAATTTAAAATTTGTGTTTTAGAATGAAAAAATAAAAAAATTAAAAGCTGACGGATGTGACAGCTGTACAGCTTCACATATGTCAACATTTTTTTTAAATTCGACAAAACCCTTTAATAGCGGTTGTTATATAACAATCGCTATTAAAGCATACCCTTTAATAGTGGTTGTTGCATAAGAACTACTATTAAAGGGTGAGTTTAATAGCGGTTGTTATATAACAACCGCTATTAAAAGAATATTCTTTAATACCGTTTCTCAAGACTTTTTATAGCACCCCTCATTAACAGTCCTCTTAGACCGCTATAAAATATGATTTTTGACCTCTATTAAAGACAAATTGTGTAGTAGTGAGTAGTGACTTGATATTAGGAAGATGTTTTTTTTTATATATATTATGAATTACCTTTTCACTTTTTCAGCATTCCACGTATTTGTTAAACATAGACATAACAATTTTATATGCCACAAATTATGAGTCTGCTCGCAGTACATGTTCATTGCAATAGTTACGGATTTGATCAAAATCAAGATTACACTTTAATTCTTTATGAAATGATTTATTTTCTAATCGGATGTGTCTGAATATTTTGATAGTCCCCATGCAAAGTTTGGCACATCAGTCATCGTATTAGAGAGAATCTTCATTGCACATATTTCGCAATTAATATGTCTATAGAAAATATTTCTGTAATGCATATAAATTTACTATTGTATACTGGTGTTTTTACCTGATCCACATAAGGATGTTCATGTCTGTACTCCTCACTGATCACATAATCACATAAACGTCAAATCGAAGTAGGCCGCAGGATTAGCTGGAAGACATGGATTGAATATAATATATTTTGTTTGGCGGGCCCAGTAAAGTTAAAACAAAGTAAAAATTAAACTATTATAAAATAATGATGTTTGATAATAATAAAGTAAATAAATGAAGTAATTTTATATAAAAAGTGTTAAAAATATTTTAATTTTAAAACATCCATGAAGATGATTTAATTTTACTCCATCTTAAAATATTTTTATTTTATACTTTAAAGCATTTTAAAGTGTTTATTATACTTTTATTATACTTATGAAATAAGAGATGCATATCCAATCGAACTATAAGCTAGAAGTCTTTTGACTTTCGTTCGGGCCATGGCGGCCAGTGCTCCTAATTAGATCATAAAAGAAATTGACAAGATTAGACGAAAACCTATCTGTACTTTGGAGTTATTCAATTAATCAAAATTAAGGGCATGACCCTTATTCCTTTTAAAAAAAATAGATTTGTTGCAATGTACCTCCGTATAGAAAGCAACCATAAAAACACGTAACATATTTGCAAAAATAGAGAAATCAGCCTCAGTTACGTGTACACTCTGGATATCATTTGTTTACTTATTTGAATGAATGTATCATTGTATGTGAATTGTTTCGTCGCTCCAGTTTTTTTTTTCACCCAGGGGTACAGAATACAGATGGATGATCAGCTTGGTGTTGTCTTTGCTGTTTCAACTAAATTATCTATAAACTTTTTCCTCAAAATAAATTCAATTTTGCATAACCTCATATATATGTAGTTCATATTGTTTGAGACTGATAATAATTAGACTGAATATTTATAATTTTAAATTATCAATTACAAGAAATTGGCTTGTCCTAGTTGCTTGTTTATAGACTAATTCAATATGTTATATATGCTGTTATTCAATTAATCGGAAGATAATTCATTATTTGCGATGTAATGTACTGTTTTTGGTATAACAGTAAGTTATATACTGCAATTCTAATAAAAGATTAGTATATATATATAAGTCTATGTATTGAATCTTAATTATCTTATTTATTTCTGTAATGCATATATATTGTATATTAATTTTCACCTTGCAAAGAGGATTGATATTATTGAGACCATCACAAAAGCTTCTCAAAATCTTAAATTTAAGATATGCCGATAGTTCAATCAGAGGTATGGTTAGGGGTGCAAATTATACGGATAATATTCGATTCGTATCCAGAAATTTTCATACGGTTATCCGTATTCAAATATTTAGATGGAAAATAGTACGGAAATAATTGTCAATCTTAAATATCCGCATCCAAATCTAAATATATAATATATATTTTAATATATATTATGAAAATTAATATTATGCTTTGTTATAATTGGATAGATATTATGAATTCTAATATTTTTAAAATTAATAATATCTATTTTAAATAAATAATAGTATTGGAAAACTTATTTATTGTATGTTTCAATAGATTTTATAAATTTAAATGAATTTTATATTTTTATTTGACAAAATATATATTATCTGTATTCGTATTCAAAATTATATGTATTTATATTCATATTCCGGAATATTTGTATTTATATTTATATTTATATTTGTATTTAAAAACTAAAGAGAATAAGATTTTGACCACTATCCGACCGTATCCAATCCGTTTGCACTCCTAGGTATGGCACAAATAAGGCTTGCTTCTTTATAAAAAAATATTATAAGTAAATTGTTAAGAAATTCGAATATAATACTAGGAAATCAATTATTATAATTAAATGTCTTGAATCTATATGAATATCTTTATCTTTAAAATTAAATTATACGTTCAACATAAAGTAATGTAGTAATGTGTTTGGTTGTACGTACAAAGAACAAATTCATAATTATCGCGCTAATTAATTATGCTTTCTTTCCTGTTACTTTGAGAACCCACACATCATACGAATATTTAAATGAGAGAAAATATAACCCCTCTTCTAATAACTTAGATAAAATGCATAACACTAAAAATATGAGATACATATATAGTTTCTTGGGTTGATCGAGACGACGTGCTTAACAATAAACAGAATCCAAAACAATCTTAGAATTGCTTGAATAATACTATATGAGTGTACACAATTAAAGATACAATAAGACAATTAGGTAGAATTTTATCAAAGCTCAAAAAGGATTAACGTAATTCTTTTGTGATTAAGTATCAAGAGAACCCAGAGAAGCTTCCTTGGAAGCCTCACTGCACGTGGGATTCTTTTCGGCCGCGGATTTCAAGAGAACTGGTTTTAACAAATTAATCAGCAGCTATATAGCAGAATGCGTAATTACTAAATATTATTTATTGGCACCTAACAGCTTCTAATGGTTGGGGTTAAACGAGAATGAAATAAGCAACTCTCCACGTGCCACTACATATTGCAAATCAACTAAAAAATAATAAACATATATATAGTTTGCTAATTTGGAATCTTTTCATTCAAATTAGTCGAGAGAAAATTTTACAACTGAGTTCTTGGATCAAGCAGCAGCGACAGAATAAGGATCATTCAGGCAATATTTGAAAGAGACCAACTAGCTATATCTAAGATAAGATCTGTACTTCAAATTCTCAACTGAAAAAATTGTTGATCACGTTGATCACATTCTCGAACATCAATAGACTATATGTCTACGAACGATTATCGAAGTTTTAAAATCGAAAGCCCTAAGTTTTAATACTGAAGAAATAAAATCTTAATATCTAATATATCAAGTCATATTTTAAACTTAAAATTTATATTTTGACGGTAATCAAGATATGAGTAAATATTTATATGAACCTCAATGTCTTAAAACTGAATATCTCAAGTCTTAACAAGAGAAATATAATATTTAATGTTATAAATTATATTTTAAACTTATAATTTACATTTGGACGGTAATCAGGATATTTATAAGTATTTATATATACTTGAACCTTATTATCTTAAAACTGAATGTATCAAGTCTTAACACGAGAAATATAACGTCTTAATATTTAATATCACAATTCATATTTTGAACTTAAAATTTATATTTGAGCATCCATTGGCATATAGATAAGTCTATATACCTAAAATTTAATGTACTAAAATTAAATGTTTCAAGTCTTAATACACAAAAAATGACATCTTAATATCCAATATTATAAGTCATAAATTTCAACTTAAAATTTATATTTGATCGGTCATCAAAATATGAACAAGTATATATACCTAAACTATAATGTCTTAAAATATAGTTAACAATAATTATTTACTCTATTTTTTGAATATCGAAGAGAATTATACAATTGAATTTCTATCTTGGATAAGTCGACAACAATAAGGATCTAATGTCCATTTTTACATAAAGTCAGAAATAACCACCTGACAGAATCAACTGCTCATAAATAATAGCGGCTCTTCTAAAACTCTCTAGACCCTTATACAAACGATATTTGAAGTCTTAATATCTAATATTTAAAGTCTTAAAAACTATCATATTATGTCTTAATATATAATGTTATAAGCCATTTTCATCTTTAAAGGATATAAAAATCTCAAATATTTACTGAATATTTTTTAAAATAAATATTTATATCTAATATAACAACTAAGAAATGAAGTCTTATTAAAATTTATTTATAATAATATTTTCATGTAATTTATATTCGATATAAAATTTCATAAATAAAATCTTAAAATTTAGCATTAGAAGACTTAAGATCATTCATCTGATGTGTTAATATATATATTAACATAAGTCTTATTTTTAATTTTGAATAATATATAGTTTAAAAAATATTTACCGAACACTTCTAGAATCAAATCTCTATATCTAATTATTCTCGTCTTAAGACTTAACAATAAAATTCTTAATACTGATTAATAAGTCATATTTAATTTTAAAGAATATAAAATTTTACAATACTTTTTAAATATAAATATTCTTATTATATTAACTAAGACCTTATAATTGATATATTTATATTTAGTACTTTTTTTAATATCTTAAAACTTTATAATTTATATTTGCAAAAAATAATCTCAATAAAAATTATTTTTATATCTTATATCATTAAGTCATAATATTATCAACAATATATAATAGATTTGTAATATAAAATAATATTTTTAAATAATTATGATAAAAAATTTTAATATTTAATATAAATAAGTGATAATATCTACCATAAAATATCTTAATGTATCATTCAAAAATATAATTTTTAGTTTAGTCTTAATTTTCACTATTATAAATAAATATAAATATATACTACATATATGCTTCAATATATACTATAAATAACTGTTCATATTTACTGATTAAAATTTATATTAGTATGTCATTCAAAATATAATTCATAGTTTAATCTTAATTTTTATTAGTACAAATAATATAGTCTTTGTTAGTTTTATGTTGAAATTCTTTCAATCTCAATTCTCAATTTTATGATCCAAGTCTATATATTTTGTATAATAAAACTTTACATCTAGTACAATTAAATTTTCATATCTATTATACTAAATCTGACGTACATTTATTTAGTGTAATAAAATACCCTTCTTATGTTATCTTCTATCTCTCAACCAATTATTTCGAATGAATACTAAAATTTTATCTTCTTACTCTCAAAAATTGATCTAGCTCCACTTTTTTATCAGCCGAGCTTCAAAATGTGAGTTTCAATACATTCTCTTTATGCATGAGAAGTGAAATGGTGATCTGAACACTTAGAACATTAGAACACTTAAAATTTTACTTATCATCTCCTTGGTCTAGAGAAAATATTTAATCAATCGATTGAGACTCACCCGCACTAGATCGTTCCAATCGAATTTATAACTAAAATACTTTCTCTTGACTTCTCCTAAACCGTTGATTCATTTAATGTGTAGTTTAATTCATTATAGTTTCTTCATCGCTAGCTTTCTAATGATATATAGCATGAAGAGTAACTCTCAAAGATGAGAAAGATATCATTGAAGTTTCGGTTCAAACTGGTTAAATACGTGACCCGAGTTTTTTCATTTTTTTAAAATCTAAATTGAATAATAGTTAGAAAGTAGTTAGATTAATTAAGATAGTTGAGATATAGAATGAGATATAAAAGTTGAGGTATAAAAAACTTTTCTCCATTTGAAGACATAATAGAGGATCATTTAAACCGCACCACTCCGTAGAGATATGAGATTTATTATCATCGATATATATTAGATCTATTACATTTGTATTAATTTTGCATGTGTTATATTTAGCTTCAAAATATCAAGTAGTTATGTATAACGATAGATATAAACACTTAGATGTAAATGTATAAGTAATTAGATATTTAGAAGTTAGATACAAAAAAATAGTAATGCAAATAAAAATAAATACGACAACTGAACATAGTTTGAGGAACTGCACGAGATGAGGCTTGAAAGTGCTAAATTAAACCATTCTGTTTATTGATAATTTGTT
The DNA here is from genome assembly GCA_037127355.1 of Schoenoplectus tabernaemontani. NCBI lineage: Eukaryota > Viridiplantae > Streptophyta > Magnoliopsida > Poales > Cyperaceae > Schoenoplectus > Schoenoplectus tabernaemontani. Next base: position 23,795,789 of record CM073742.1, on the reverse strand, counting down.
AAAAACAATGATTCATGAGATGTATTCCAATTTCCAAATAGATCCTTAATTTTGTAGGACAAGGAGCAGGACTAGAAAAGCAATATTGGCTTGCAACAAAAATATCTCAATTCTGACACGCCTAAGATGACGCTAGTTAAGCAAAGCCTAGTTTTCTGTATAATCAGTTCACGTGTCAAGATAACCACTAGATATTGCTATTTGGGTTAGTTATGCCAAATTAATAGCTTTCTGTCAAATAAATAATTTTCAAATATATTCAAATATATTCCTACCCAAATAGCTTTCTGTCAAATAAATGATACGGAGACAATAAATTAATTTAATGGAAAGGTCATATATTTAAAATTCATCAAAAAATCCCTCATAAAATATTTAAATTAAGCTGAGTAATTTAACCCACCTTACAAGAAATTAAGCCGCAGGTCTAGTGCCGATGTAATGAGTCTAGTCTTTCAATGGAGTGACACATGTTCAAATTTAAAAAAAAACATAGAAAAAATAATATATGTTGGAGTTTATGCAAGCCTATTTAAAATAAATAAATTAAAAGTCTTCTTTTTTGAAAAAGAAAAGAAGAACCTTATTAATTTAGCATTCTATAAATAACTTATAACTAATTTGATTTAACTTTCCTAGTTTCAATAAAAAAAATATCAAAAAGAGTGATGATACAACGACGTTAATAATAACGATACATCTCATCATTGTCAAATAAAATTTACAATTATATTATGCTTACACCTCTTTTAACATAAAAATGTTATAATTTTAAATGTCCACAAAAAATTCAATTAAATATTGTGCGTGTAAACCTCTCATCTTAAAAAACATAATGTTAGCCACATGACTAAGAATTGGTTGTTGTATTCACAAACTTAATATTTATTTAAAGAAATACAATGTTTGAAATGTGACGCTTTCAAAAGTTCAACTACACAAAATTAAATTTGTACTCCTTTAAATTTTGAAACAAATTTTGATTGCTTTAATTTTTCAGTTAAGGTGTAAAATAGTGTTACTTTAAAAAAGTTTAGTTTATGAAAATTGATATTCAGAAGTGCAGAATTTTTAAATATACGAAAATTACCTTTTCAATCTTCGTGTAATATTAGTCTTAAAATTCAGTGAATATTTAGAATTTAATGCAAATAATCTGAATCTTTAAATTTGTAAAAACTATCAATTCATATTTTATTCATGAATTATATAATATATATGAAGTATTAAGAATTAAATTTATGTTTAGTTAAATATCATAATTGTGTGATATTTTGAAATTTAAATTTTTTTAATATTATTTTTAAGTTTTAAATTTTAGTACAATTCAAATTCAAATTTGAATTTGAAATAGTTTATATTAATGAAACTAATTTTATAAGGGTAATTTATTTTCTATATTTTAAAACAACAAATTTAACAACTTAAATTGAAAATTAAGCAATTACAATGTATTTAAAATTTAAAATTTTATAAATTCAATCTTCTGTGCTTGAGCTTTTGAACTGCCATATTTTAGATATTTTTAGTTCCAACAAATACATTTGTACATATTGTTTTAAGTTATAAAGTCAAAATTTTAAATTATGAAATCTCAAATATTATATATTTTTTAATTACAAAATTCAAAACTTTAAAAATATGAAATGAAATTCAAAAGTGAGTGAGGGAAGGGAAAAGAGAAGGGGATGAATGGTAATAAACATGTCAATGGGACCCACATTAACTTTCTATTGAAATTTTAGATTTAAGATCAGTAGTTTGTTTAATCTTATGTGGAAGAAGGGCAATTTGTAAAATCTCCCGATTGAAAAATAGGTCCCTGGTTGGATGTGAGGATTTGGCCTTCCGACCATTGAAAAAGTTTTTTTATTTAAAAAAAAAAGGACAACAAGCTCAACACACAAACTAAGGAATTCGGGACCCGTACATGAGCCTCAGATTAATGTTGTAGTTTTGGAGATGCCAATCATTTTCGCATGAGATAGGGAAAACAAATAACATGGGTTTAGGTTGGGATTTTAAGTACAATGAAAATTAAAAGGTGCGTGATCCACGAAGTAATATTATTTTTTCGCTATGATTTGCTTGTCGGAGAGGAGATAAGGCGGGGTAGGTTTAGTTCCCTTTTGATTTGATTTGATTTGATTTGATTTTTTTCTGAAAAAAGGGTAGAATTTAACATGGGGATTGGATTAGTTGATTGGAAGAATAAGATAAGTCTTTGGTAAACTAATTCTGTGGGTGCTTAATTCGGATTATTATATATATATGCTAGTCAACTCACTGAGTAGCTAGAGTCAATATGCATGAAAACCTTGAATGGAATGTTGCAGCATGCATGAGTTAACAGCATTTGACATTTTCTAATGCATTGTTCACGAAAAATAAGAAGCTGATCATAATTATGACTTACAAAATAAAAAGAAACTTAGTCAAGATTTCTCTGTGACTATTTGATACATCACTATTTGTTATTTCTGGTTAGCTAGTTTGCTTCTCTGTGTATATGCAACTAAGGTTTGTGTGGCATGATATTTAATATTTCTCAACAAAAAAAAATCTGAATACGATATAGATACATGCATGCACATACACAGCGCGCCTTAAAATGCCAGATACTTCAATTATTTTCTAATTCAACGTAAAGGCAGAACACTCGATTCTTTCACATGTTATGGATTCAAAACTGTTAAAAGTGTTAAGTGAATGAATCAAGAAAACAAAAGGAAATAAGCTAATATAATATATTGTCTGGGAGAAAGAGAGAAACTATTGTGAAACATTTACATTTTGGCTTAAAGGAAATAAGCTAATATAATGTATTGTCTAGGATAAAGAGATGAACTATTAATGTGAAACATTTACATTTTGGCTTAAAGAAAATAAGCTAATATAATGTATTGTCTAGGATAAAGAGATGAACTATTAATGTGAAACATTTACATTTTGGCTTAAAGAAAATAAGCTAATATCATATATTGTCTAGGATAAAGAGATAAACTATTGTGAAAATATTTACATTTTGGCTTGAAGTGCACTGGCTCAAATTAAATTGTATCATGTCCCAAATTTTGATTTATGATGCTCAACGAATTCTTCATATAAAAATTAGGGGTACAAGAATTTTCCATTTTTAGGATTTCTAAATATTTATTTTATGTTTTTTTAAAATGATATATAAATATTTAATACTTTATTATTATTTCAGAACTGATTTTTAAAAAAAAAATCAAAACAAATAATTAGAAAGACTCCAAAAATAAAAAATATTGTATCCCCAATAATTTTGTATGAAGAATTTATTGTTCATATAAAATGGATCAGCAGATTGTTAGCACACCACCTTTTTAATTTATTTTTTAGGAACGCCACCTTTTTATTTTTTTCTAGGAACATGCAGTTTAGACTTTAGATACATTATACCACTTTTTCACGGACTGTACTTTTATTAACTAAGGTTCGAAAAGAATACATCATATTGCCTAGCAGGGCCTACAATTAATTAATTAATTAATTAGAAAGTAAAGGAAGGTTACATAAAGTGACTAAATTAGTGTCTCCCCTTTTAAAATTGAGATCCATTAAGACATTAAAATAATTAATAGAGCAGAGAAGAAGGAAGCTTCGCATTATGCTTTTTTCTATCATTCCACGACAAGCACTACTAAATGAGTTGTTGGGATCTCTTGGTGCAGGTCTCAGACCAGAAGGCACGGTGATGTATTTCTCTCAGCTTTCTAATTTTATAATTCTTTGCATTATTGTTTGCTTTGTATATAGTCATCATCTTCAATTCTATCATAATATGCAAACAACTATATATAATTTTATGTTAATTACACCCTAATATTTAAAAGTTGTGGGGTTTTTGTGTGCCTTCATCAATGAGGCACATGCAAATAAAGCTACAAAGAGATAATTAGATTCGTGGATTTAATCTAAAAAAAATATTTGGTTGGTTTCAGATAAAGAACTCGATTCGTTGATCATAACACATATATCAAGGGATCAATTGAAAATGTTACGGAAATATCTTTATTTGATACTTTCATCTATACCGTCTTTATATTATTCATATTAAATGAGTTATTAACTTATTATTTGTATCAGTGACTTTATTATACAATTATCTTATATAATACTTAAATTATTCAAATTAATTATTGATAATCTGAATAATTACTCAATTTACATAAATAATAAAGTAAGTATCAAGGATGGCATCAATGACCATATCTAAATATCAACTCACATTATTTTGTTTAAAATTGATCATTTTTGGAATAGATTGTCAAGACTATATGTTTATTACGATATTGTTAGAAAATTATTTTGCAAATACAAATATTTGAAGTTCTGATCTTTTTCGTCACGCCACATTCTCATCCCATTCATTGTGTAGGACTAATATTCTATGTGTAGGATGTGTAGGACTAAATTAAACTTAAATTAATATAATTCTTTTGGTGTTCCTATACATGTAGGAATTCTAGCAAGAGTACTTATCATATTATTGGCAATTATACATCGAAAAATAAAAAAAATATTTAATTATTTATATCCAGAATTTTCCTAATGCAGCGTCTTTTATATATATATATATATATATATATATATATATATATATATATATATAAAAGAGTATCTTCTTTTATATTATTTTTTCATTTTTGTCCACTTAGACTAATTTCTCGCATAGTTTCAAATTCCTAAACCACTGACTCTATCAATATCATCTATGTACCTTGTATAAACTACTTTAGACGTTAAAAATTAAAGAAAAGAAAATCCCATTAAATTAGTGAAAATTAATATAATTGAAATAATCTAATAGATTCCAAAAGAGACAACGCAGATGTATCCAATGAATTAATTACTACCATTAAAAAAACAGCAATGCTCAATGTCACATAAAGGGTTGTCAAGTTCTTGACCCAAGTTTTAGTTCAATGTATCGCGGGGAGACAAACCACTAATGATCACTAATTCTTTATGAAGAAAACAAAATGTTTTACCTTATTATTTGTGTTGGTTACTTGGTTCAATGTATCGAGTTGGATGAGGCAAAGATGAGAGGGTGTCGGGGGCCGGTATATATTTTCTTTAAGGATGCAGATTGTTTGATAATTATTTAGTTTGATAATATTGACAGCTAATTTACAAATTTATAAAACAAATTAAATTATAATCTGTCGATTATTTTTATTTTAAGTTTCATATTTCATTAATTATTATCAAAATTATATGATAATTTTAACAGTTTAATTTAATGGTATTTGTTGAAATATCAAATAATACACGAATTATATTAAATTTAAAACACATCAATCCATAAATTTAAAATATGATATGAACTTTTTTTATTTTTAATATTTATTTATAAATTTATATTAAGTTGTCTGTCAACATTGTCAAATTAAATAATTATTTAATTGTCAAAGAATTCCCACCCTTTTCTTAATTCCCCATATTACATTAGACAAAAGATAATCATTATCTATATCTATACTATTATATAAAGCATCTAAGAATTGGAGGGTCCATTTTTTATCATGGTAAATTTTTATTATACCAATTTTATCCCTCAATTAGACGGATAATATTTATTGTTGGTTGATTGAACATATGTGATCGCGTCCATTGATCCCCTCTTTCTCTCCATTTCTTTCCCCTTATTTCCATAATTTTTATTTTTTTTATTTAGCAACCTTGTGCATATTTGGTAAGAAATTAATGGTGATAATATATATTAGAATAATTTACTTTTCTTGCCATAAAAATCATGAACCATTAACTCATATTGTGCAAAAATCTCATCCAATCTATACTATTATATAAAGCATCTAAGAATTGGAGGGTCCATTTTTTGTCATGGTAAATTTTTATTATACCAATTTTATCTCTCAATTAGATGGATAATATTTATTGTTGGTTGATCGAACGTATGTGATCGCGTCCATTGATCCCCTTTTTCTTTCCATTTCTTTCCCCTATATACTATTATTTCCATAATTTTTATTTTTTTTATTTAGCAACCTTGTGCATATTTGGTAAGAAATTAATGGTGATAATATATGTTAGAATAATTTACTTTTCTTGCCATAAAAATCATGAACCATTAACTCATATTGTGCAAAAATCTCATCCAAGATTAATTATAGTCTTTATTATATGTTTTCTCTATAATTTGGTGAATTTATATTTTAATATTAGATAAATGTGAATTTTTTTATCTTATAATATTTTAATGTTTAAATAAAAAATTCCGCTGCAACGCGCGGGTATATAGCTAGTTTTAATAAAAGCGGGGTTTTGTAGTAACTTTTGAGGGATTAAAATTTTGTGGGGCGCTAGGTCAACTTTTGTGGGGGTATACTAAAATTTCATGCTTAATTTCAAGGTACTATATATATATATATATATTATTGTCACGTCATTTAAAGCTCGAGATTTTAATTGTTGTTTTGTGTTTTGTATATACCCTGATAGTTAGGTGTAGAAAAGTGTTTTAAATATTTTAAAGCGCTTTAAAGTATCAAATAAAAATAATTTAAGGTTTTCTAAAGTTAAAGCAGTTTTATAAGTGCAAGTTACTTCATTACTATCAAGCATCATTGTTTTAAGATGATTTATTTTTTATTCCGCTTTAACCTATTGCTCTTGTCAAACGAGGAGATTTAAAAAAAAAAAAATAAAGATGGGAGTCTAACTTATTAAATTTAAAATACTTATTAAGAACTCTACTTTGATTCTCAATTTTTTTTAAGCTCGCTTTCAAATTTCGATAACACGAGGAAATTAGTTGTTTTGTTAGTTTTCACCAGTATACTAAATAATGGTTTTCCATATATTTGATACTTGCAAGTTGCAACATCAAAAATGTCAAATTAGTTATTAGTGTAAGTAAACATACATGGAAAATTTGTCATGTAAATTGGAACGTTGGTGTAAATGTATTTAATTGAGAAACTGCCAATCCTTAATTTTTTTTTAAAAGTTCCTACAATGGAAAACGAGGAGTAATTGGAAAACACTGAGGGACACTTGACGAAGAAGTAAAGATTGCAACGCTACAACATGAAAAGTAGCGTTGTCGTTAATTAAGTGATACATAGTGAGGTAAAGTAGGACTTTACAAGTATTTTAATATGCTAATTATTAGCAAATCTAATCGCATCAAGTTTAATCATCATATCCGTCAACATGCTAATCATCTATATTTACTAAGCTACATTATCATCACTTTAACTCTCGTATAATAAGATAGAACGACGTCGATCAAGTACATATCGACCGTAATAACTCGGTGCTAACTGCTAACCTTCTGCTCTGCATCATAAGAAGGGTGATTTTTATTAGAAAAAGTTCTTAACTATAAAATGAGAAAAAAAAACACATCCTACGGATGTGGCTTTCAGTAGGTAGGCCGCACTAGGGATAGTTTATAAGAATTTGACTTTTAAATTCAGTTTGATCGGCTCTTTAAAAAATTTAATTAATTCTTATCCAATCCTTAGAAATTCGATCCGATCTTTTCTAATAGTAAGGGTTGGACTTCTTAATGACTGAATTTAATTTTTAAAAAGTAGACCCTTCTAATCCAGCTATTTTCAGCCCTTATTTAGTCTTTCTCATACACTTTCTTTAATATTCTATATTCTATATTAATTACACTTAAAAAATCTAAAAAAATAAAATTTAAAATAAAATATCAAAATAAAAAAATATAATTTAATATTATTATATAAATATAAATTAACACTAAAAATATATAATCAGTAATATATATATATATAATGGATATACCGTGAGCTTAACTCAAAAAATATATCAAATCATCTCAAAATTTTAATTTATCATCTTCATTAAATTCTTTATATGAAAATATCATGGGATGCAAAAATTTGGAGTGTTTTGAACTTTTTAAGTCATCGTTTTTAATTTTTAAAAATGATGTTCAAATATTAAATATATTATTTTTTAGAGCTGATTTTCAAAAATTAAAAACCATGACTTAAAAAACTCAAAACACTCCAAATTTTTGCATCCCAATAGATTTTCATATAAAGAATTTAATGAGAATGATAAATTAAAATTTCGAGATGATTTGATATATTTTTTGAGTTAAGCTCACGGAAAGTCTCCGTGAGCTTAACCTCACGGAAGGTCTCCGTGAGCCCTCACGGAGATCTTCCATGAGCTTAACTCAAAAAGCATATCAAATCATCTTCAAATTTTAATTTATAATGCTCATTAAATTATTTATATGAAAATCTCGTGGGATGCAAAAATTTGGAGTGTTTTGAGTTTTTTAAGTCATGTTTTTTTTTATTTTTAAAAATCAACTCTAAAAATAATAATAATATATTCAATACTTGAACATCATTTTAAAAATTAAAAACGATAACTTAAAAAACTCAAAATACTCTAAATTTTTGCATCCCATAAGATTTTCATATAACAAATTTAATGAGGATGATAAATTAAAATTTGGAGATGATTTGATATACTTTTTTAGTTAAGCTCATAGAAGGCCTCCGTGAGTTTAAGCTCATGATATTTTTACTATATATATATATAATTATGCTACGGTTAGTCGTGAAGTATAAAAATATTTTTACTTCGCTTCATATCTTTCATTTTCAAATTTAAAATACCAATCTGACCGTTAAAAGTGTTCTCCATATTGAAATATGTTTGGAGATCAAAATTTAAACAGCCGATCCAAACCATAAAAGCGTTCATATCTCGAATTTGAAAGTTCAAACGGCCGATCTAAATCGTTAAACATGATCTCCATATTGAACTATCTTTGAAGATCAAAATTTATATTTTTTCAAAATTGTTTGCTATTTTTTAGATGGGTACAAAATTGCTAGTTTTGGATGGTGCAGAAATCGTTAGATCAGCAAACTTTGTACCCATTTAAAAAATAGCAAAAAAATTTAAAATAATATAAAATTTGATCTTCAAGGATATTTCAATATGAAGATGATGTTCAATGGTTTGGATCGGTCGTTTGAACTTTCAAATTTGAGATACGGATGCGAAACACCATAGCCTCACTATATATATTAGGCTCTTACCCGGCCCTTAGAGTCTGAAACACTTAGTAAGGACCGGGCTTGCCCCTTAAAAATTAAGTCCTTTTAAATTTAATCCTCTCAAAACCCTTATCAAACCCGATGCTCTCGTAGACCCATTGGGTCCGACCCTTGAGAAACCCAATCCAATCCTTAAGGATGATACCTTGACCACACAAATATGATCTATTTAATATATATATATATATATATATATATATATATATATAATCGGCTACTATACTTTGCATAGCACGGTGGTAGGTGTGCTATGCCATCTCTGACCGTTCAAATTTCATCCAGATCCGCGCTTAACATATGAGGCGGTCGATAGAAATTAAAACCGAGTCGCTCTGTTTAATTGTAAACGCCTCTCCATTTTCATAATTTCTCTCCTGATCCAATCGATGAAAGAGAAAAAACCCTAGCTGCTATGATTTTTCCTCTCTCGCAGGCACAGTGCCCCAACAAGAAGCGTTCCATTTCCATTTCACTGCGCCAGGTACTTCTCCATTTAGCTTCTTTCTACGATTATTTTCAGTGAGAACTCGTTGATTTTCTCTTTTCTATTGGTTGCGATCTTTCGTCAGGGACCATAAATCAAAGATCTGCTACTAGACTCTCTAAGTTTGTATGAACCAAGTCTCTTATCGTTAATTAAGGTTCTTTATTTTTTGTTATCTATTTACATATATTAGTCCTTTTTTATTTCCTAGTAATCGGTTAAGCTGGTTACCTGTCTTGAATAATTTTTTGCTATTAACCGTATAGTTTTGAATGAAATGACATTTAATAGATTACTTTGTCCTTTTTAGTTCCTTTTAATTTTAATAATTCCATGCTTTACTTGTGGTGTGGTCTGCGATGACTGATAGGATAAGAAAAATAAATAAATTACTATTTAATAGATTAGTAATTGTAAACTCTACAAGAAAAAAAAATTGAAAACATATAGTTCTGGAAGTTACAATTCAGCCATAATGCCGTAATATATTTGTAAGAAATGTGATTCTCCGTGTTTTGTGACTGTCTCATACCAATAATAATCTAGACCATGAATTCTATGCATGTGAGTATGCCCAGGATGGTAGCATCTTCCGTGCTTGGTGTGATGTTGTGTATTTGAAATCCATCCGTAAAAAACATGATGAAGTGAATATGAATCCCATATATAAAAGAGACAAACAATGCCGATGCGAAGATGCAATTCAAGAAATAAGGAGGTTAATTAAATTTACTTATCTATGCATGATTGTTTTATATTTTCTATTTTATATGTTTGTTGTAACTTATGTTAGAAATTATAATTGGTATTAATATAAAATTTCTGTTTTGAAACGGTTGTTTTGTATGAACAGTAATGTCCGCTGATTTTTATGCTTTTAAGAGTAATAATATGAGAATCTAACATAAATTTGGAAAAGTTGTTTTGTATGCTGGAACAATTTGGAACAACAATATGTGCTTTTGTATGCTTTGTATGAACAATTGTTGTTTTGCATGACATATTTTTTTAATATTTGGTTGAACAATAATAAGTAATTATGCACTTACTGCATAGCCTTATAATATCATTTGGTTTCTCATGTTTAGACATCTAATTGAATTTCACGCATACCCCCTTGAAATTGAATTACTAGACAAATTTTGTTCCTTCTCCTATTGTCCTGGGATGAACTAAATTTTTCCTCATGCATATCAATTTTTAGAACCAAAGTTCTCGTCATGCATATCTATTTATTCCTGAAATGAACCAACATTATGAACAATAAAAATCAAAGTTAAACAATAAATTACAAGCAATTGAGTGTCATAAAGCCAAAGCTTAATAATATATCCTCAAATAAGTCCAACCAACAATATCTAAACAGATAAATAGTACAACAATCTAAACCTAAAACAACAAATAAGTCCAACTAGACAAGGCTAAAACTAAACTTAAATAGATAAACAATCAAGGCTAAATAACAAATAAGTCCAACAAGCAATAAATAAATAGTACAACGATCTAAAGCTTAATCTGTACATTATCTTCACTAGATTCATCCTCAGAACTAATATTATCTTCTGATTTTTTTCCATTAGCAATATCTCTTCGTAGCTGTAATTAATCAAAACTTCAAATAAATGACATATTTCTATCATATTAAATACAAATTGATTAGGAGAAATAATGTGAAACTCATGTACCTTAGGGCATGTTCTTATATTATAAGCTTATTTTGTATGGCAATAACTACAAGTTCTTCCTTTTTTTCACATTGGTCTCAACAACATGTATGAAACGTACCAGCCTGTTCTTTCTTCCTTTGCAACATGACAAAAGAGGATCGATGAACTTTTGCACTTCATCTTTCTCTCGCTGGTTTTCTCTCTCTTGTATTGTCTCAATTAATAAAGGAGGTGCTTCCATATTAACCATAGGCATAACATCATTCTTGGCATTGCTAATTATAGACCTAATAAAATTAAAAGCAGCAATAGATATTACCGCTAAGTTTTTAAGTTCTCTAAATTGAGGTCTAATAGTAGCCCTCCTAAATGCTCGTAGTGCCTCTGATTCTCCTAATTCTGTGATCCTATCCACAACAGGCTTCTTTACACTCATATTAGCATCCTTACACCACCTATTCAATATGTATTGTTTAGGAAGATGATCAAAACCTAATTGTTGCATCACCTTCTTGCTTCTTGCGAAAATATGCTAATGTGGTTTCAATATCCACTCCAATAAGCTTTCTATTTTGTATTGCAATCTGTTTACTCATATCTTTTTTCTTAAAATAAAGTCTTATTCCCCTCCCCCCCCCCCCACATGCTTCTTAGCAATGATCTCCATTATTTGTGATGTACCTACATTTTGAGCACTTAGGTCAAGAATTGCTTCTATATCTTCAGCGTGCAATTGCTTATGTGAGCGAAGGTTTTGATTTTTGGATGGGAAAAGAGCAAACACATGGTTATGTTCTTCTTGAAAAATAGATACTTGCCAAACTCTCGTCTTTAAAAGTCATACTCTTAGATATGTCTTACAACCAGTTCTTGTACTTCCGTGTTCTCTCTCGGGTGTTTTCTCATCTATTAAACTTCCCATTGACTTTTGTTTAGCTATACGACATACGGCTCTTTGAAAATCCTTCCTTCGAGCAAACGAATCTATAAGAAGACACACCATTTGTTGAATTTGTGCAGCTATCCTTACGAACACTGAACCCAATGATACCAGCATAAGCATTGTAAAAATTATATGCCTCATCTATTGTCGCAAATTCCATACCAACACAAGGTTGTATTTTGCCTACATCTTGTTTTGATCCTCCTACATTGCCACTTTCACTTTCTCCCCCATCTTCTAATACTTCATTTAGCTCTTCACTTTCATCTATCAAATAGTCTACGGCTAGATCATCTTCAAATCCAATATAAGGATCATCGCCATCAATCTATTTGACATCAAATAAAAAAATATTGTTAATTGATCTACATCTTAAAGTGTTAAAGAAAATAAAAATAAATAATAAAACATTACCCGCAACTTGATAGGACCATTACTATTTGTGTTAGGTGAATCCAGGATGGAAAGTTGATTGACAGATGCCGCAATGCTGGTGAAAGTACCTTCATAGAACATCTCAAAAATATCAGGTCTGTGTCTGTAATATAGTGTCGATAAATATCAGGGCCTCTCATACAGTGTCGATAAATCAAGTTTGTTAATCGCAAATACATAAATAAATGACAAATATAAGAGAAATCACAAATACATAAACAAATATATAAATTAAGTGATAAATCAAAGAAATCACGAATAAATGAACAATATCGGGCCTTAATTTTAATCACAAATGTCTAATTCATGTACATTAAAATGCCTTAATTTTAATCGCAAATTTCAATATGAACATGACAATTAAGCATATGAGACAATCATACTGTAAGACAATTAATCATGAAGTGAATCCAAAAATTACATAAATCACAAATATATTATAAATTGAGGAGAGAGGCAATAATTTAAGATGAAAAATAATTGAAGAGAATCACATCTGATAAGTAAGAGAATTCTCCATTTAATTAGAAATCACACATGGCGCGGTGAAGTGGAAATGGAGCACTTCTTACTGGGTCCGCTACTCCTACGAGAGAGGAAAATCAGAGCAGTTTAGGGTTTTTCTCTTTCATCGATTGGGTCAGGAGAGAAATTATGAAAACGGAGAGGCGCTTACAATTAAACAGAGCGATTCCGTTTTAATTTCTATCGACCGCTCCATCTGTTAAGTGCGGATCTGGATGAAATTTGAATGGTCAGAGATGGCATAGCACACCTAACACTGTGCTATGCAAAGTAAAGTAGTCTAATTATATATATATATATATATATATATATATATATATATATATATATATATATATATATATATATACCATTCGGTTTGTGACGGCATTTTGCATCTTTTTATGAACTTTTGTGAAAAGGTTATATGTGCAGATCGGAATTTTATTGTTCTGCTCATGACGTATAAAAAATATGTTTTAGTTAATTAATTAATTTTTAACACTATTTAATACATATTTTTTCCTATTATTATTATTGAACAATTAAAATATAATTTTAGTGACTTGTATACATCCATAATTAGTAATCCGTTGAATAATTTTTGGGCCAAACGAACAAAAAAAATGAGACATAACAATACCGAGAAATGCTGAAAATTAGATTTTTTTTTTTTTTATAAGACGTGAATAACTTTTGATGAAAACTATGATCGGAATATAACTTCTCCATGAAAAGATGTATGGTGTATTGGTGTGTTAAAAGACCAAACGATAAAGAAAAAAAATTGAATATGCTGCACTCTAGGTGTGCTTTTTCATTTGTTTTCAAAATTTTTAAAATATTTTCTTATTTTATAATTAGAAAGTTTTTATTTTTTAATAAAAAACACCCACATACGAACCGGTGGAATTTCTGGGGGATTTTTTGAGATTTGCTTTGAAAGAATCTTAATGCAACTAGTGTATTAGTATTACACTGCATGATGCAACAAGAGTATTATTCGATTAAGATTTTGATCGAATAATAAGTGCTTCTTCCAGCGTATTTAGTTTGTCATTTCAATAAGTACTTGTCGAAATGTTTACGATCCAAATTTTAATTTTTCATATTCAAAATTTTAATTTAATTAGCTCAATAAAATTTTTATATCATAATCTAGTAGAATAGTATGTTTTATCATATTTGAATTATTTTACTATACTTAATAATTTTTCAAAACATAGCCCTAAAATAATGGGTTTGTTTGACATTTGGTGGAATAGCAAAAACTTAGAATAGAATAGCTATTCCAATGAATTAATTTGCCAAACTAATTTTAGACTAAGTAGAAGAGTGCGGAAGAGTGTTAATCCGGTATACCAAGTTATAGGTGATATACCGAATTATCTCTCGTCAGAATAGCTATTATTGTTTGATTATCTTGTATTATATTATTATATTATGATTATGATTTATTACTATATTATTATTATGATTTATTATAATATTAATATTATGATGATTTATATATTATTATTATTATTATTATTATATTATTATTATAATTATTATTATTATTACATTAACATCGTTGTTAGTATTATTATTACTATATGATTAATTTTATTATTATTTATTATTATTATATTATTATAATTATGACAATGATTATTATTACTTATAATAATAGTAATAATTATTTTATTTTATTATATTATTATATTATGATTATAGCTATGATTATATTATTATGATTATATTATTATTATCATGATTATGATTATTATTTGATTATGTTGTATTGTATTATTATATTATTATCATATTATTACAATTTTATTTATTTATTATTATGATTATTATTATAATTATATATTTTTTATTATATTATTATATTATGATTATGTTTATATTTCTATTATATTATTATGATTACAACTATGAATATTATTATTTACTATGATTATGATTATGGATTATGATTATTATTTTTTTATTATTATTATATGATCATTATTATTATTACTATTATTATTATTTTACTATTATTATTATCATCATCATCATTGTTAGTATCATAATATTTTAACTATTCTGATTAACAAGTGTCAAACGATATTTTCGTTTTTCCGAATAGTCAATAATATCACTCTTTTACCATTCTACCAAAATACACTATTCTATCACTCTTCTAAAATTACCACTCTTTCAAAGCTATTCTTTGATTTGCCAAATGAACCCATAGAAAAAGTACTAAAATTTGTATGTCAAAAAGAGTCATTTTATAAAAAAAAATATTAAGCATAGTAAAATAACTCCGATCATGATAAAAATTAATATTTTTATATATATAATTATGATGTAAAAATTTATTAAACTACTTAAATTAAAATTTTGAACATAAAAAATTATAATTTGGACCATAAGTATTTCTGTCGAAGTGTTTTAAAAGCACAATAGACAAACTCCTAGCATATTCGCATGATTTTTCAGTGCACATCTCCTTTAAAGTTCTCTTACATTAATTTAATTCTCTTTGGAAGACAGGATTGCAAGTTTTAGTTTGTAAATTAAAAAATGAGTGGAATTTGGTTTCAAATTGTCAGTCCTCTCAAGCTCTTCTATTAGAGAAGGGTCACTTTTGACATTTTTAAATTGCAGCAATCTTTTCTTTTTTAAAGAATACCATCAATTTAGTGAAATGTAAAATTTTGACCTGAAGTCTGGGGCGAATTCGTTTGTCATATGAAATTGGTTTAGTTTAAAAACTCCAGCATGTTTGAGTTCTATATTAATTGCTTGGGTTTAGTTCAAACATCAAAATTAACTGGTTTTGGTAGCCATTATTAAACAATCAAAATGTAATAATTAGGTTCTACTTCTATCCATCTTTCAATTAATTAGCTTCTAACGTTATTTGATGGGTTAAAAAATTTACCAGCATAGTTTTGAGTCGAAGGACCCTAAAATTTTACACCATCAATGAATGCTCAAAATTTGAGATTCTAGAAAGTGTCGAAGTTAAACCTTTGATGGACTAGATATTATATTTTTAGAAATTGAGGAACTTGCGTTGTATTATGTAATAGAAGATGTTGAAAGTACGTATCACAAATAGATTTGTAATTCCATTAATTGTCGGTGTTCAGACAAGATTCTGGAAGGATGAGCTGAACTGAAAGTGACACGCAATTAGTGACATGCATGCATAGTCCTCATGTTAAACAAGTAGTTTGACTAGTTTTAACTGTGCATATATATATTTTTTTTGTTTCCTACAAAGGCCTTAAATACAAATTATAATATACAATTCCAGTTTTCAAAATTTGATTCAGCAGAGAAAGAAACGGAATAAATTCCCTGAGACGCCACTTTATCCCATTTCTTTCTGTCATGTGAAAGGTTTATATATCATTATACTATAGATATGACAACTAATATTTATTCTTCTAGGTTTATAAGCCTAGAAGAATAATATGGTGATGAGTCAGCCACACCTTTCTAACTCCTTAAAGGGGACATACATCTCTCTCATGCTTCACCCTCCCTCTACCCCTTTGTCTTCCATATTATTAAATCCACTATCATTCATAATTTAAAAATAACTCGTCGCGCCATTAGCATTGTTATTTCTAAATTTGCACTTGCTCTCCATGTTCATTCACCATCTTTTGCGGCACTCGCAATGTGGCAAACCATGTGGCTCACTCGCCCTTACAGCTCTGCCTGTGCCCTGTATCGAGTCCATGGGTTGAGTCCAAAAGCTCAAATAGCAGTGCTCATAACGAACTAATAGTGAGTATACATTATACTTCAAATAAATAAATAAATACATAATGGGTATACATTATACATTACCATAAAACTAAGAACTAAAAATCATTCAGACAACAATGAAACCCTTAAAAGATGAACGCTTGATCGAAAACTGATAGCTTAGATTCACGGGCTACGGCTAAAAAGTAATCGAATGTATCCCGATTTCTAATAAGATGTGGTATGCATTCTGGATTGTATATTATATCTGCTCCCAAACTGTTTATACAGACAAAAAATAGATTAGTGTCACAATGATTTTCTTAATTTTGCAAACGAAATGTGTTTTTTAATTAACAAAAGTTGTCCCTTCTCCTAATCACAATTAATAGATTTACCCATTTAGAGGTTTATGAACAAGTTACTAAATGCGAAATTAGATCTTATGCTATTTTAACCCCACCCGCTTTTTACCCTTGACCTTGTCTTGTGTGGTTTCATTTCACTACAGAGATATCAAAGTATTCTATGTTTATTTGAAAAAAAGTACATAAATGCATTACTTGCGTCAAAGGAAAATTTTTTTACCATTCCCAGGTTTCGACTCCCCATGCTGACAGCACTGAATGAAAATAAAAGGCCCAAATAGAAGCATTCGTCTGTATGGTGGGTACCAAGTCCAGAACTGTAGTTATGTATTTTTTTCATACTATTTTTTGTTGCCTAATATTATTTCAAAGAACATTCATTTGTTTGTTTGACTATACTTCAGGCCCAAAAGCAAACAAGAAAAGGAAAGGCCCAAATAGAAGCATTCTACAATGAGAATGTCAGGCACAAGCTCACTGAGGATCATATCAAAACAATGTGTCATAGTTACACTACATCAGGTAGATCCTGGAGCTCAGCTTTTGTAGAAAGTTCCCATGCCTGATGCCTACACTCAACCTAGAAAGACACAGAAATATTTTCCGAAAGTTGACTCATAATGCTACAATTTTTCTGTAGAATTGAAGTACAGGCATAAGATTTCCTCAAAAAAAAAAAGTAGAGGCATAAAACAAATTCCTATACAGAAGGTAAATCTGATCTGACAGGAACAACCTTTCTGAACCAACTGGACTAGACCTGAACCCTAGACATGAAGCATGTCATTGAGATGAATTAGAAAAACAATACTGGCTAATAAGGATATTTTACAAAGTACTGGTACCTAGCTGATGGTGTTCGGAAGAAAACAGAAGTAATTTCTCACTTTTCTACCCGAATTCAGCTTATTTTAAGGTATTTGCAGACAATACCAACTTCCTTCTAATAAAAAAAAAAAGAGGAATTTTCTTAACCTTTGTGTTTCTTCGCAGATAACAAAAAAGATACTAATTTCCAATATGATGAAATGAGCATTTGAGAGAGAGGGAAATACTAATTAAATATTGGGTCCAATTTGCAAAAACATCAAACCAAGACATCAACTTCAGAAAATTACTTGCCTTTTGAGTGCATGTGTACCCGGTGTCAGAAATGACATTGAAACACAAATTTTTCAATTCCAAATTAGCCTTCATGTTTGCTAAAGAGGACATGTCACCGTATGTCAGTGTCACCTGCTTTATTTATTTGGGGGGGGGGGGGGGAATAACTGAACCAGTTTCAAAGTATCCTAATAGAAAATATAATAAAAGAAGAGCTTGGCTACGATATTACGGTATATCACAGATGGTCTGTGTGTTACGGACCGTTTCTCCATCTAGTTGGGATCAGTCATAATGTTTTGCATATAAAAATCTAGTTGGGATCAAATTTTATATTTTTTAAAATGTTTTTACTATTTTTTAAAATGGCTAGAAAATCACTCCTTTTGAATACTCATAATAATTAAATCAAGTAATTTTTCCTTGTCGAATTCATCATGCTCAATCAAATTGATTGTATCAAAACAATAAAGGAAAGCCCAAAATATAGTTATGTTGTAATGTTGAATATAAAGTATAGGGCGAAAGGCGAGCACGGAGGAGAAAAAGAAACCCGAAAAAATTCCTAAGCGGGGAGGTGACGTCGCCCACCTCCCTGGCCCTTTCCCCTTCTATCCTCCTCTCTCCATCTCACATCTTTCTCCTCTGCTTCTCCCTTATTTTTTTCTTTTTGGGTCTCTGGAATACAAGCAGCAGCAGCCTTAGTTTCGGTACGAGCAGCCACACCGCAACATAGGGCCACCGTGCAATGGTGGTCACCCCACCACTGGGTTCAAGATCGGATTCAGATCTAGGGTTTAGATTTGCCCAACGACCATGACAGATCTAGAGTTTTGCGGCTGTCATCGTCTCCACCACGTCACCGACTACACCGGATCTACCACTACCACTACATCACCTCCATCACACTAGGTCTCCCTCTCCCTCCCTCCCCTCTCGGGTTAATAGTTGAATTTTTTTGCTATTTTTTTAGGTAAGAAGAAAGTTGCTTGATTTAAGGAATTTGAATCAATAGTGATGATTTTCTTCTTACTCAAAAAATAGCAAAAAAAATTTCAAAAAATATATAATTTGATTTTCTACAAGAATTTTATATGAAGAATAAATTGAACGGTTTGGATTGGTCATTTTTAACTTAAATTTTGAGATTTTAACGCATTGCACGGGTGCATCCGTACAACGCGTTGTATTTTAGTCAACCCCTCTCTCTCTCTATATATATATATAGAGAGAGAGAGAGAGTAAATCTACGGTGAGTTTAAGCTCACGGATGACCTCCGTGAGATTAAGCTCAAAAAATATATCAAATGATTTACAAATTTTAATTTTTCAATCTCATTAAATTCTTCATATTGAAATCTTATGGGGTATAAAAATTTGGTATGTTTTGAGTTTTTTAAGTCACTCTTTTTATTTTTTGAAAATAATGTACAAACATTGAATATTTTATTATTATTTTTGGAGCTGATTTTCAAAAATTGAAAAGAGTGACTTAGAAAACTCGAAACATCCCAAATTTTTGTACCCCACAAGATTTCAATATGAAAAATTTAATGAGAGTGAAAAATCAAAATTTAAAAATCATTTGATATATTTTTTTAGCTAAACTCACGGAAGTCTTCCGCGTAGATTTACTCTATATATATATGAATTAGGTTATGGTGCTTTACAAAGTAAAAGTGTGTTGTGTGTTTTGCGCTCTATTATTAATTTTAAGTCAGAAATGATCGATCCAAACCGCTAAATCTAATCTCCATATCAAAATCTATTAGTAAACCAAATTTTATATTTTTTTAAATCCATTTGCTATTTTTTGGATAGAGGGGAAACCGTCATTTTTGGATGAACCGGAATTCTCAGATCAAATCATTTTCTCCTCAGCAGAAAAAATAGCAAAAAATTCTAAAAAATATAAAATTTGGTTTACTAATAGATTTTGATATGAAGATTAGATTGAACGGTTTGGATCGATTATTTCTAACTTGAAATTAAAAATAGAGCGCAAAGCAAACAACGTCTTTGTATTTTGCAAAGTACCATAGTTGGACTATATATATATATATATGAGACGTTACATACTTAATTGAACAATAAAGAGAGTTATAAAGAAATATATTTTACCAGTCTATAGAATAAGGACGAGATACAAAATATATTTCTACATAGTATAGTTAACTTGAATAATAAATTATTAAATATGAATAATTTTTTATATAAAAAATAAATGATCTAAGAACTTAGGTACAAATTATTAGTGAAATATGAGATTTCTATGAGGCTTTTTAAATGTATATCTTTCAGTTGTTTAAATAGTTAAAATATAAAATAGTACTTTCAAACGTCGAGTGTATTAAATATTCTTAATATTTAAGGTTTATATAGATCATAGAATTAGTTTGTTGATAATTTATAATGCATTAAGTAATAAACATTGAGAAAGAAAAAACAAACATGTATTATTAAATTTGAATGATGAAATCGATAAAATGAATAATAATGCTAAGAAAGTGAGGGAGGTTCAAAGCACTTTGAACCAAAAAATTGGTTCAAAGCCTTCTAGAACCGTTGATTTTGCATTAAAATTCATACTTTTAATAAAATCTAATTTCAAAATTTATATTTTTAATAATCATTACGAATCTCAATGCAAAATTAACGGTTTTAGAAGACTTTGAACCGCTTTTTTTGGTTCAAAGTGTTTTGAACCTCCCACTTTCTAATGCTAATGAGTTGAATAAAAGAAAAAATTTGTTAATATAAATAATAAAAAACTTAATATAAATAATAAAATTATATCAGAACTTAATACTAAGTTATATTTTGTACGCGAAATAGATTACGTTGAATAATAAAATAGTCAATAAATTGGCGCACCATAAAGAGCTTATAGTATCACCGAAACATTTTTCATACTTATTGGCGCACCCAAAAATCCATCATGGTTTCCTTATTAAACAAATAGAAAATCAGGAATCATCGGGTGATATTACATATTAGAACATAACAAGGAAAAAAAAAGGTTGAAACTAAGATGGAAAGAAATCAACGAAATATTACCGGAGGAAAGATTTTAAAAATAAATGAATGAATAGAGAGGAAAAAGAAAGAAAAATAAAAAGAAAAAGAAAAAGAAAAGGTTTAAACAATTTTTTTATTGAGAAAAGGAGAAAAGCAAAGCACATAGGGCTGAGTGGTCTGGTGTGGTGATCTCTCTCCCCCTCTCCAGCCGAAGCCTCTCTTTCGTCCTGTCTCCTTCCGTCCTTCAACCCTTCTCTCTCTGTCTCTTTTTTCTCTCGTTCGTCGATCCTCGATTCGACAATCGCGACTCGCAGCTCTGCTCGTTGCCATTCAGCAATTCAGGTACGCGCGATCTTTCCTCTCCAATCTCCATCCTCCTTTACTCCTCCGCTTCTAAAATTGATGCAATAAGGATCTGCTCCCTTTTATTTCTTTTGGAACTGTTATTCTATCCGATCGATTCCGACCTCGTCGATTTTGTTTCTTGATCAGTGCTCGTTCCTGGTCCATTCCTTTTCGACCTTGTTCTTTCCCCCTAAAGTTTTCATCTTGACTGATGATTGATACTCAGCGGATTAGTTCTGCGTTTCAGTGATTAATTGATGTTTCTATTTCTTTATTTTGTTCTCAATTTTTTTTATCGTTGTAGGAAGATTCAAGTCTCACCGGATTTCATTAGTTTAATATTTGTCAGGTTCGGTCTCCTACCCCCCTTCTCAATTTTTATAAATTTCAGTGGGATTTTGTTCAGCTGTTCTTGAATTAACGCAAAACAAACCTGAACCTGATTTTGGGTTTTTGTCAGCTTCTGATTGAAGCGGAGAAGAAAGAGATTGAATGGCCAGTGCTGTGGCAAGAGCAACTAATCCTGTGCCTTCTTCCCTATCAATTCAAGACAAAATGACACGGAACAAGAGAAAGTTTCGCACCGACCAATCAAGTCCTGATCCAGTTGTGCCAGTTTACCCGCTCCGGCTGACGGATTGCCCCAACTATGGGGCCCCTGCTAACGAAAAGGGTACAGAGAGTTTCAACCTGGAGCACCTGGCGAGCATGTGCGACATGTGTAAACACCTGATGTGTGGCCCTGATGAGGGTTTGGAGTGGGAAGATGGGTTCAATGATGCCGATTGGAGTGAGCTCACTGAGAACCGTTTAGAGGAGATCTTGATTAGCAACATTGATATGATTTTCAAGAATGCTGTCAATGTTGTCTCCTCTTATGGGTACCCTGATGAGGCTGCAAGAAATGCTGTTCTGACTGCCGGGATCTGTGACAGCAGCAAAGAGCCCCTATCTGCTTTAGTGGATGGTGCCCTGGAAGTGCTTCGAGGTGACAAAGATTTGAATACATCTTCCAACTTTGATGAGGATTTGGAGAAGACGGAGAAGAGTGTTCTTGCAAGAATGGTTGCTCTTGTTGTCGAATCACAGCCTTTCTTTAGCAGAGGTGATGCCATGTGGTGTTTGCTCATCTGTGACATGAGTGTGCCTCGTGCCTGTACTGTAGACTATGACCCCTCAAACCCAATTGAATCTAGTACCGGTTCCATTACTCTTCCAGTTAATGAAACCAGTGGTGGTAGTTCTCAGAGTAATGTGCAGTGTGAGATGCCTAAAGTGTTAGGTTTGCCTACTGTACCGAATGGGAGACCACCTTCTATTCCAAGCAATGTGTGGAGTGTGATTTCAAATCTAAAACCTGATGATAACCCTAACTCTTCTGAGCACAATAAATCCCTAAAGGAAGGAGGAAGGAAAGGCGGTGGTAATTCAAAGAAGGATTCCATGCTTAGGAACAAGTCAATTACTCTTGAGAAGAGCTTGCGAGCCCTAGGATCAAAAGCGGCCTCAAAAGGATGCAAGCATGGTATGCCAGGTAACTTGGTCTTGGACCGGAAGTGCAAGTATACAGCATCTGAGTCTTCTTCTGGTATAACACTAAAGAGCACATTCAAACTAAGCAAGATCATGGGAGGGGGTGTTTTACGTAAAGATGCAGTCCTCGACCTTTCTTTCCATGCAACAAAAGCCAGCAGCAGCACCAACAACAGTGTGAATAACACCGGTACTAGTGCTATCACAAATAGCATATCTAACCCAGCTCCTGCTCCTACCACAGACACAGATCTCTCTTTATCACTTCAGTCAACTGGTCCTGCAACTGCAAATGTGAAGGGTACTGCAAGTGGGACTGTGAATACTGATACAAAAGCAAGCCCGGATCCAAAAACCAACGGGAAAGCTGCCGATCAGGACAATATAGGCAGCGAGGTGAGCAAGTCATGGAAGGATTGGGTCCCGCAAAACAGAAGGGATGAGGTGGCAGGGAAGCTGTTGCCACACATGAGAGAACTGCAGGCACAGATACAGGACTGGACAGACTGGGCACAGCAAAAAGTGATGCAAGCGACGCGGCGACTAGTTAAGGACAAGGAGGAGCTTCAGGCACTGCGGCAGGAGAGGGAGGAGGAGGGACGGCTACATGAGGAGAGGAAGAGCCTCGAGGAGAGCACCAAGAAGAAGTTAGCTGAGATGGAGGCGGCAATCGCCAAGGCTGCTGGCCAGGTCGAGAAGGCAAATGCAGCCGCTCGCCGCCTTGAGACGGATAATGCACAGCTGCGCCTTGAGATGGAGGCTGCCAAGATGCAGGCCACAGTGTCAGCTGCTACCTGCAGAGAGCTGTCAAAAAACGAAATGAACAGCCTGAAAAAATTTGAGAACTGGGAATCAGAGCGAGCCGTGATGAAGGAACAGCTGGTTGTTGAGAAGGATAAGACATCCCATCTGCAGCACCTGCTCCATCAGCTCAAACAGCATCTTCATCAATTGCAGGTCCTTTTTCTTTCTTCTTCTCCTTTTTAAGACTTGAACTCAGGCCTGGAAATTACTGTATCGATCTATTAGATTGAGTGCAAGTGATTTTCCTTTTTGGTGTTTTTTGAGGAGTTTTCTGATACAAACTGTACAGGGTTGTGTAAAGCAAGAAGAGAAAGAAAAAACTGAGAAACTGGCTCAATTCAACTCCCATAAAAAGGAAAAGGAGTATATAGAGACAGCAGCAAGAGCTGAAGAGAATGCGCTGATGGTGAAATCAGAGAATGACACTCAGCGATTCAAAAGCGAGATCCGGGAGCTGGAGAAGCTGATCCAGCAATTGCGCTTAGCTGATGCCTCCTCTAAGATGACTGCTCCCAGATGGGGGCCGCCAGACAGCAGGAGCTATGCTGCTCGCCTAGCCCAGGGAAAGAATGGTGTCAGTAATGGCGCGAGGGCTGCTGCAGCGGTTAAGGGAAGGATGGAGAGAGGGGGTCTGATGGGGCCAGGGGAGGATGAGGTGCAGAGGGAGAGGGAGTGTGTGATGTGCCTGAGCGAGGAGATGGCGGTGGTTTTCCTGCCGTGCGCGCATCAGGTCGTGTGTGTCAGCTGCAACGAGATGCATGAAAAACAAGGCATGAAAGACTGCCCATCCTGCCGCTCTGTCATTCTCCGCAGGATCCTTGTTCGTTCTTCACATTCATAGTTTTGTTCTGCCTCTTCTTTTTTGGGTTTTGCATGTGGAGTTTGGTTGAGTTTAAAAGATGAAGCATGATGAGTTTCTGA
Source organism: Schoenoplectus tabernaemontani (assembly GCA_037127355.1). Taxonomy (NCBI): domain Eukaryota; kingdom Viridiplantae; phylum Streptophyta; class Magnoliopsida; order Poales; family Cyperaceae; genus Schoenoplectus; species Schoenoplectus tabernaemontani. Next base: position 23,770,818 of record CM073742.1, on the reverse strand, counting down.
CTGTCAAAGAATAATACAATAAAAAAAAAATGTGCCCAGGCTCGAAACCTAGTTCTTTGCTGGTACATTGTTTGCCTTAATGGTGAAAACTGCAGTTTTCTCATGTTGAGACTTTTTGCTCTTTTTCAGCATGATTGTTGTTGGCGTAGATTGCTTATCTTTGATCAGAGGCTCACATTTCAGAATATCATTGCTATAATATTCTTGATTGTTCAATCCTGATATGCGGTGAACATTTCAAACATCTCTACGTGTTTCATGTTGAGTATCTGTATGGCTGTTAATGCTGCTGGACAATTTGCGCAGAACCCAGATGGAATGAGAGCATTTTTCATGTTATTTTTGTTTTGCAAGTGTTGAGTATTATGTTGGTAAAAGGATGGGGAATTTATAGGGCTTGAAAGCAGTTGGGCTATTTGTGGTTGGTCCTGTGGGCTATTTGACCTGTCAATTCCATCCAATCAAATCACGTTCCATTTTGTCATGGGCTGTCTGATTTGGGCACATCGCTTTCAGAAGCCTCCCAAGAGTCTCAATTTCTTCTCTTCACAGACGCGCATCAGTTATCAGTTGATCAACAACAGCAACTGATGTGTGCAAAAATCCACTGATAAGTATTGATCTTCCACGCCACGCTCAATTTTCCATCCAAATAACAAAATAATATAGCGTTGTTAGTCTACACAATAAATAAAGGGACAATAGTTATCTTAACAATTTTGACAAACCTAGTAGAAAAAAAAAACCTAGTAGATTTGTTCTTCTACTTTAGATTAATGGTGCTAATTTCATTTATCATTAGATAGTCCATCAAAGATCGTTAAATTGAAATCGTTGCAAAATGCATAACATTTTGATGAAATTGTATGAAATTGAAATCACCATCAATCTATAAGTAGAAGAACATATTTATAAAGTTTTATTTTATTTTTAAGATTTGTTTTTTTTTCATATTTATTTGGAGATTCATTGATAAAATTATCAAGATAACCCATTGTCAAGGGATCCCTAATTCTAAGTTTTTGATAATGGTTATTATAATCAAGGACTGCTTCATGACATTAAAAAAACACAGAGAGAAATTGATTTTTTTTAACATATTAAAAGATCACAGATACAAGTAACATACTATATACAAGCAAGGATGTTAAGATCATTTTTTATTTAATAATTGAAAAATAATATAATAAATCTACTTTCGGATGAGTTTCGTAAAATTTAAAAATTGAAAATCAATCAGTCGCAACATAAAAGTTTGAGGAGTCTTCGTATAACATTATCCCTTAATTAGTTTTTGGTTGCAAGCAAAAGGAGCCATTGGCAAGTAATGGATTTCGTTATGAACCCAACGAGTATATCACTTTCAAGAAGACATTAAATTTTAAAAATAAATAAATATCTTCAGAACATGTCGCTCTCAAGGAGAACATCAGTTTCTAATATATCTCAGAAAATGTCAAAATAAACAAATTTACAGGTTACCTAATCATTTGGACTGAAACAAAAAAAAAAGTGGCAGTATATACGAACTTAGAAACGAAAAGACAAATTAGTTAATTTTATTCATTATGGAGATTGATTATGACATGAACAAGGTGGGTTGACTCCATATAGACGGGTTAATGGATTTGGACTCAGATTTTGTATACTCAGTTAGATGCAGATCATTTACTTAAAAGTTCACCAAATTGGGTTAGGATGTTGGGTTTGAAACGGATTTTTTGAACCTCCGTTGGATCCATAACTGCTTAAAAACTAAATATCCTAAACGAACTTCCTGTCCGATTTAAACAAAGTAAAAGGAGATGGGTTCTCCATTTAATTTCCAATCAAAATTTGTATTCATATGGACACAAGAACGGTAACTTTTGGAGAAACCAAACATACAAAATAATGATGGTAGTGATATAGGGAGATTTATGGTCGAATTTCAATAAGAAATTAATAGACCGTTACTTCGTTCTGTTAAAGGGAAGGATGGTAGCGATAGAGTGTCAAATATTTAATACAGGCTGATGTTGCATGATGGATAAATATTCATTAATTACTCATGAGTTTACTTGCCATATGAAATAAATTCAACGTAATAATAAGAAAAATAATATTCTACCTGCATGAAGAGATGAATTTGGAAGCTGCGTCTTTTGACTGTAGCAAGACAAATAGCATCTCAAACTCTTAGGTTATGTTTGTTTTCGAGATTCAAGAGAGAAATTTATTCTCACTATCTCTTCATTTTATTTCACTTCCAAACGGAGTCTTAATGTAAAATAAGAGAGATTATGATGCGGATGAAAATAATTTTAAATTATTCAATTTCAACTAAGATTGGTTGATGTCATTCTAAAGCATAAATTTTCTCGTAGGATTGAGAATCTAAATGCAAGTTACTATATTGTTAATGTGAACAATTATAGCGTTATTATTTATTTGCTGGGAGTGGGAGGGATGGAGATGAGTGGATTGGAAGAAATTTTATATAAGAGCTTATCTGGTTCTGATATTTATTTCTTTTTAAATATTTTCGCAGGTTTAATTTTTTTATCAATTATCTTTTGTACAAAATAAAAAAATAAACAAACTATCCTTATGGGTTCCATTAACTTAGTTATTAGCTTTCCTTTCCCTTGTATTTTTCTTCACTCATTTACTTCACAGTTCCATTTTTCATGATTTAATACTTTTTTTAATTTCATAATTAAATATATAACATTATATTTTTCTTAACGGAAGTGATAATGTGGAATAAAAAAAATCTTGGGCTAGTTTTATAGTTTAATATCAATACTTAAAATAACACCGCTTTGTTTTAACCTAGAAGTCTAGTATTAAATTCCAACTACAGAAAATAAAGAATAAAGAGAAGAGAACACAGTATTTGACTGAGTTGGACTATGAAGAGCTTACATTTTCAGAACCCATAATAACAATAGTCGACGCGCTGAGTCACTATAACACAATTGTTCTTGAACTTTAATTTGGAAGAGAGAAAAAGTTGATATATAGGTATGAAAGCATTGTAATAATTAGGTATTCTTAGCGAGATTAACCGTTACAACGGATGAAAGATTTGTTGCAACAGACGAAAGATCTGTTAAAATGGATGGAAAATCCATTACAACGGATGTGAGAGGGATTTGTTCTTAAGCATTTTGGACAAAGTTTGTACAAAAATGTTTTATTCCATTACAACAGATATTGGGATCCATTATAACGATGGTGGCCTGAATTTCAAGAATGGGTTCATAGGTTCTGATTATAGGTTCTAACGGTTAGGGTAAAACTATTTTATTGTTTTAATCTCAGAACTATTTTGGTTAATTTTGTTTATTATAAATCTAATTTAACATATTTTCATTCATGAGATCTATATGCACTCTGATCCGAATTCATTATTCTTTTCTTAAAACTTAATATCCTGCATTAAATATGCTCAAAGAAAAGATTAATTCATTTATAATTATTTTACAAATCGACAAATACAACAATAAGAATTATTTATAATAACATATTCATAGGTTATAATTTAATAAATACGACTATGTATTTATAATATTATAGAGGATTTATATTTATTTAAATAAATAATATCTTTTGAAAACTTCAGGCATGGAAGATTAAATTTGTATCATCTTAAAATTTTTAAAACCTACTAATTTCTTCAATTCCTAAATTAATTTAAATTGTCAACTGTATTACGTTGAAATATGAAATGAGTAATTTTTAAATTTGGTTTTATTAGAATAGATAATTAGAAAAGCCCAATCTTTAAATATAAGTACATTATTTCTTTAAATATCATGTTATATTAATTGAACTATTAAAATATAACTATTAGTTTCAATTTGATGAATACTTAAAACTTGAAGACAAATGAGTTTGAACTTTTAATTTAACAATAATGAGTTATATTTGAAAAGAAATAAAATTATGGTTATATAAAGATGCGATATTTAGATAATTTAAAAGTCATTAATATTTACTTTTTTATTTGTAAGTTTGGAATTTTCAAAACAATTAAATTTCAATTTTAGAATTTGTTTATTATCACAATGATAATTTAAAGAGAAATATAATTTTATTCACAGCAACCATATTTGACAACTTATCAAATAATTACAAGATCTACAAAGTTTTGAGTGGTAGATATTTAATCCTTTACACGTGTAAGTTTTTGAAGAGTCGTCTTTTAGATATTTAATCCTTCACTTCCGTTTTATTCCGTGATGATAACTTCGGCGGGAGTCTGTCCAGTGGGCCCCCGGCATCAGAACTGGCAGTGGATTTGCTTCAATTGACTTCCTAACGACACGACACGACACGACCACTCCACCAACCCCTCGATCCCTCGATGGAAACTGAGCTGCGCTGATAGAAATAGCATGTGAAGCATCTTGTTGCCAGCCCCAGGTCATTACATCTTCACGGCCCCATCACCATAAATGATAAATGATAAATGATACTTCGACCGTTCGACGTTGCTTTATTTAGTTACCATGTCACTAGAAATCCCAGTCGCCATGTCATCACAAATTTTATTTTAAGATTTCCGTGGTTACTACACTCTAGTACTCTACACTCTACACAGCATATTTTTAATGCTAAGTCACGATTTAAATATTATTTTTCATGCCATGATATTATGTAGGGTTAGGGTGTGATATGACATACTCCATCCAGTTTAACATTTAAAAAAAAATAAACGAGATTTTTGCAACTTCCTATAAATGCAGTGTACTAGTGTTCATTTTAACATGCATGAAAATATTGGGTTTAGGTATAAACAACATCAGTGTTTTCCCAAGTTTTGTGAGTTGTGAGAAACTTATTATTTCAGTTGAATATATAACAAAACATGATTCAGTGTTACTAAAATCGCATCACATCTTATTTTATTTTGAATTGACGCGATATATAAAACAAGGGAAGGGATATGTTTTTTACTTAATTGATTGATAGTGAATTAAATTTATGCAATTTCATTATCATTTGATAGTCCATAAAAGATCATTAAAATATTATGTAATTTACAACGATTTCAACTTAATAATTTTTGATAAACTAACAAACAACGATAAAATTACATAAAATTTGAATCACAATCAAATCAGATCAATTAAATTAAATAAAATAAATTACTGACAACGTAAGTACATGAACCCATTAATTATATTAATTTGAAAATGAACAGTTTGAATTAAAGTACAAACTGCATGCACACACCTTGACAAAAATGGTGAAACAATAAAAGGCTAAATCACACCCCAAAAAAAAAACATGAAAGTAAGAAACAACCCCTCTACTGCTGGACTACACGGGTCTGAACATGTGCAACAAGGTAGAATTTGAATGTTGGTTGGATGATAAAAGCTTAGGAGTTGATCACAATTCACAAAGCACTGCAAGCATTTAATTGCTCTGCAACTTCACACGCATTTTATAACGTTTATGAATTACAAGTTATGGTTAATTAATTAGGCTGGAGCAACAAGTAAAAACATTTAATGCCTGGTATCTCGTGTAGGCTGAAAATGGGTAACATTAATTAATAACCAACACATTGAAAATATAAATATGCATCTCCTCCTCTGTATGACTTTATCTGAGGGATTATATAATCTATTTGGTATCCCTCACGGATCGTTGCAAACTAATTATTTGCACATTTGGTAAGCTTCTTTTTGTAATATATTAATTTAAAAAATAAGACAATGATAGACGTTAAGATTGATTATGTATCAATTTTCATACAATCTAAATATCATATGGTGTTCCATCATACACTATTAAATATGAACTATTATTAAAAAAATTCTCATTGATAAATTTGCATGAGATTTTATCAATATTCATATATATGATACATATGAACCGTAAATTACATTTCGCTTATATATAGACCTCGTAATAATTATTGTTGTAAATATTTCTCATTTTTACTTTATTGATTTGCAAAATAATACATATGAATTTAATCTTTTTTTAGTATGTTAAATGCAAGATATTAAAATTTAAGAGAAGAATAATTAATTTGGATCAAATTGTATGAACATCTCAAAAATAAAGTTAGGTTAAGTTATATTTGTAATAAACAAAAATAACCAAATTAATCTTGAAATCAAAATAAAAAAATAAAAATATTATACCCTAACCATTGCAACGGGATTCATAACTGTTACAACAGATGACCTCAGAATCTTTTTAGTGTATTTCAAACAACAACCATTACAACTATTACTATAAGTATTGTAACAAAATAAATCAAAACTTATCCAAAGTCACCAGAGTGTAACTAGTCAATATCCATTGTAACTGTTATCACAACTGTTGTAACTGATAACTTTCCATTGTAGCTGTTATAGTTCTGTTGTAACTGATAGTTTAAATTTTTCAACTTTTCATAACTGTTGTAACGGTTATACGACCTTGTAACGCTTATACAACTGTTATAACGATTATACAAACCGTTGCAATGGATATGATTGATTTGTTGCATGTTTTGCTGCCCCACTATAAAAGAGAATATTTTCTTCTCTCCCAATTCTTAATTTTTGATAGACATACTTTTAAGAAACCTAACCGTCACCGCTAAACTTTTGAAACCTTAAAAAAATTTTATTTAATCTCAAAATTATTTCACTAAACCTTTAATATGTTAGATTAAAGTGATTGTTGAGTGTTTTATCCTTCATGAGACTTGTTCTTTTTACAGGTGTTGTCCTCGTTGTTTTTTTGCTCGATGGCTATCCATTTACTTGGTGTAAGAGACTGGAGGTTCATAGTTGTAAGAATAATTATGATTTTTAGTGACTTGGTGCAATCAATATTGGTGATTTGCGGGTCTTGGGTCACGTGTTCTTTCTCTTTCTCTCTTTATTATTCTCGCTCTTTGTATCAAACTACAAAACCAGTCTAAGGTTTTTTTATTGTGCATTATTAGTGTCATTTGGGACAATAAAGTGGTATCATAGCATATTATTCAAATTAAGACATACTTAATTTGATTACTTTATATCCATAATGACATAAATCAATTATATCAAAGAATCTAATAATTTGCCAAACTACACAAAGCTTTATTTACTGAAAAAAATGTATGTTCAATTATCTGAACATTTTTTGTGTTTGGGATATTGTTGAAAAAAGATATATACCAAGATTTGATGATAACACCAAAAAAATAACTATAGAGTCCAAAATAGACAACAAAATTTAAAGATTATGCAGCAAATGTCATCCTCAACTCAGTTAATGAGTCAAATAGATTTTTATTTGATGATATGACTAGTGTCAATGATATGTGGTGTGCACTAATCAATGCATATGAAAGCAATAACCAGGTTGAGATTGAAGTGAATGATTCCCACTCGGAGTTAGAAGATGAGCAAGAATAAAATCTAGCTCTCATTATGAATGTCAATGAGGGTTCCTCTCTAAATATTATTGACGAGATCACTATAGTGTCCAAGAACAAGGAGATGGATTCAAAACAACAAGCGAACAGATTAATCTAATCAAGACAAATAAATGAGGTATTCTTAAACTTTTTTAATGATAGTGATGAAAGTATTCATATAGATGATTCAAGTATATTCTTGAGTAATAAAGTGATACATGATAATAATGAAATGTTACAAACTATACTTGATGATAGAAATAAGATCTTACTCGTAAAAAAAAGATTCATTGAAGAATTAAATGTAAACATTATTGAGTTTGAGTTTAAGGTAAAAGAAGGTGAGACAACAATTAAGGGACTTGAAAGTACAAATATTTATGAGTCACATCTAAATGAGATAGGTTAGGTAAAAGATAGTATAAAATTTAGAAACTAAACATAAGACTTTAAAATCCACGAGTGTACTAAGATGTGATACTAGATTGGATATCTCAAAATTATATGTGGGACAAAATTCTCATGATAAAACGAGACTTCGGTATGTGAAGATAAAATCTCCATCCATATCTAAGGATGCTAAAGTCCAAAGGAGAAAGGGGAGCATACTAAAAAATTAAAAAATAGAAGTGACAACATATAAAATGCAAAAGATAATAGAAGCAAGCACAATCATGCATATAAATATAAAATTTTGAATATAAGAAATGAGAAAAAATAAATACCATCCTGAAAATAGGAAATATTTGATCCTCAATGATCGAATAAAATTAATTTTAATGGTCCAGATGATTGATTTTATGAATTAAAAGAACAAAATATGTCATAAAATTGGACTCAAAATAATGAGTCAAAAAGATATGTTCCCCGGAACTAATATAAGTGTTAAAATTAATAACAAAGTCTCAAATAGTTCAAAGATACGAGCTTAAAAATTAAAAGATCACTATCACTTCCATTTTATACAAAGTAGTGATGAAAGACTCTCAAATGTATTGTGTAATTATTGTTGTAAATTATGTCATATCTCAATTGAATGTAAATTTAAAAAGAGAGGCAATAAGATAAATGTTGTTTGAGTTTCTAAATCAAAAGATCAACGATTTATTTGTATACCCTCATATTTCTATTAGTCACATATTAAGAAGGGTTTAATTAATACTGATGCATGTTTATGTTGAGTATGATGCCTATATGTGATATTTATTTATAATTCTTTATGTTAAATTATGTGTTGTTATTTGAATTTATATTTTTTATTTATAATATTATTTAATTGTGGGGAGTACATATTTTGAAGGGGAGCTTTGCTAAAATTTTCTTTCCTTTTCTTTGATTTTCAAACTAAGGGGAGAAATTATTTAGCATAATATCATTTTAAAATTCATAAGGGATCATGCATTCTCAAATTATAATTATATATTTGTGTGGTTGTTTTATAATTTATCAAAAAGGCGAGATTAATGTTATAAATAATTTTTATGTTTGAATTTATCAATTTACAAAATAATTACATATGAATTTAATCTTTTAGTTGAGTATGTTAAATGCTAGGTATTAAGATTTAAGAAAAGAATAATGAATTTGGACCAGATTGCATGAAGATCTTAAGAATAAAATTAAGTTAAATTAGATTTGTAATAAACAGAGATAGCAAAAATAATCTTGACATTAAAATAAAGAAAATAAAGTATTATACTATAATCATTGTAACTGAATCCATAACTGTTATAATGGATGACCTCAAGAATATTTTTTAGTATATTTCAGACAACAACCATTATAACTATTATTATAATCGTTTATAACAGAATAAATCAAAACTTATCCAAAAATCACCATAGTGTAACTAGTCAACATCTGTTGTGACTGTTATCATAACCATTGTAACTAATAGTTTTTCCGTTGTAACTGTTATAATTTCATTGTAACTGATAGTTTATTTTTTTTTCATTTTTTTATAATCGTCCTAATGGTTATATAACCGTTGCAATGGATATGAGCGATTTATTGTATGTTTTGTTGTCCGGTTATAGAAGACAATATTTTTCTCTTCTAATTCGTGATTTTTGATAATCATACCTTTGAGAAGTCCTAGTCGTCACTGCTAAATCTTTGAAATCTTAAAATACTTTATTCTAATCTCAATATTACTTCGCTAAAACTTTAATAGGTTAGATTAGAGTGATTGTTGAGTGTTTTCGTGAAACTTTTTCTTTTTAGAGGTGTTGTGTCACACCTCAGAAATAATAAATCAGATTAGGGGTGATTAATCCCGCCACGCACGTACGACGAGACGTGCGTACGGAAGGCTAAATGAATAAAATAAATCAAATATGGAATAAACAAAATAATAACATTCCGAATATACAGTAAAGTACAACGCCCGACACCGGTGGGCTAACTCTATGGAATGGGTAGCAAAAATCTCTCAAATAAAACCCAAAGAAAGAAACAAAAATCTGATACCCGATAAGCCCTAATCATCTACCGGTCTCATTGTGCTGATGCAGCGAAACACCTCTAATATCACGCAAGACTGCACCTAGCACTCTCATAAAAAAAATAATCCCACACTTGTAAACCTGGATCCCACAACCATCGTGGAAACGTGAGTAATTTTAAAAATTACTCAGTACGGATTTATATCCAGTCTTAAGATTTGATCTCCTTTCCTAGACTGGACCGAAATACCGATACTGGTGTTCAAAAGGTAATATTATATTCATGTGGAAATAAAATAATATTTTATGCACATTTTGAGAAGCTTGTCTAAATACTATGACATGAAATGCTAAAGAACCCAAAATAGAAAATATGTGAGAATAATAATATAATATAAAATATAAGGTACGAAAATTAAACACCCGGAATAAATACACAGATTTGTAAATATGCCAGATCCATCCCGAGCGGGCACAACCAGGGCCCAACTTACTAACTCGGACCTTGCCTAAGCGGGCACAACCAGGGCCCAACTTACTAACTCGGACCTTGCCTAAGCGGGCACAACCAGGGCCCAACTTACTAACTTAGGACTTTATGTTTGTACGGCGACAACGCTGCACAAACGACAATTCGGGCTCCCAAGGCGATAACGCCCTAGGAGAGTGAACGGCTATAAAGCACGTACTCTGGTATGCTGAATCTGGTAATTTACCTTACAAAATAGAAACAAACGGATATAGTATGTCTTCAGTTGCCATATCGTCAAAAGGAGATAACTACCCATGAATTAACAAATTGAAAACAAATGAGAGTCTACACTGTACCAACCAAGGGTCAGAGGACCGCATCCCGTAAAAGTATCGAAATGAAATATAAACAAATGGGAGCCTACACTGTACCCACTAAGGCCAGCGGACCGCATCCCGATTTTCTCTGTACCAACTAGGGGCCAAAGGAGAAAATCCTTCGGACAATATCAGGATCCTAAATAAGCCGGATAAATAAAATAATATAATATCATGAAGTAGATTTCAGTCTCGAATATGGCCGCCCACACTAAACACTGAAGAACATGATATCCTAATAGCTCTAATTTGGATTTAAAATTAAATCATATTAAGAATAATAAAGATATAGTATTGATCAAAGAAAAACACTTTGACACAGCCGATCCCGCCAAATGACGGGGTCGGTGGAAAATTCGACAGGCAAAGATGCACAATACATATACAGACCGATGGGTTCCACGGGCCTATGGGTCACCGTACGTAACCACAATGGTCTGGTTATGCAAGACAACCTCAGACTGAGAATTACCTGGTCCGCCTCTCAGCACTCCTATGCATTTAATGCATGATTAACTACCTAACTTAATTAATAATTAGTGATAGTAATAATATTTTCCTAATAATTTTAATCTACAACTTGAATTATTTAATTCTATCTAATCCTATTTCACGACTATTTCCCGAATCCTACTCCTATCATGTCTACATGCAATATGACATGCGAATGCGGGTAGGCCCCAAAAATGCTGGTCAAGTACCGAATGCATATGACAGTTCAAATTTGATCCCTAATCATTCTTGGCCAGAAAACAACGCAGTTCAGATTTATTTTAAAATAATTTTATTTTCGGTTTGGGTTCCTAATTCTGAAGAAAGAAAATCAAATCCCAGAAAACCGTACCTGAGAATAATTTAGTTAGTCGGTAACGTCAAATTGCTAAGTCTCCGATGACGCTCACGATCTCATCAACCGTCTCATCTTGAGTGTACTCGTTTGTCGGCTCGTCAAGATAAATTTTTGAAAACTTATAGAGTCAAAATAAATTAAATTGGCGAGTATCCTATTCACGTTTGGTCTGGTTAGGTCAGAGTATACCAGACCCTGAATCATTATTATTATTATTTAGTGTTCGTGTTTTGAGATTATATTTATTTTGATTAATGTAACTAACTTAATTTATTTAGATTAATTATGTTAGCTTAATGTTAGCACTTAATTAATTTAATTATAATTAGGATAATTAATTATTTAGAAATGAAGAAATTGATTAATATTATTCTTATTAAAAATAGAGAAATTGATAAAAATATATATTTATATATTGATAAGTATTATTCCATTATTAAATAGAGAAATTGATTAATAGGTATTTATATATATTAATTAATGTTATTCAATTATTAAAATAGAGAAATTAATTAATATATATTTTATATTATAAATTATTATTATACTTTAGTTATTATTTTATAACCCCTAATTATTTATATCATATTCTTTAATTATATCTCATTTCATATTTAATATTATTTTCATTAATTAGAAAATATATTATATAGAACTAGAATTAAAAATAAAAATCAAAATGAAAGAAAATAAATTCAATTAAACTTAAATTTAATTAATGTTTTTATTTAATTAAAAATGTGTTTGTGTTTTAATGTATTTGGGATCATAAGCTGCCTCCGAAACCACTGTATCTGTTCGAATTTTCATTATTGAGGCAGATCATGTAATCATCTCTCATGTTTCTGTTTAAGTATTAATCAATCATCAGCAATACCCATCTTTTTACTAATGATTTTTAACTAATGATTTAATCAACTTTTAGCCCACAATACCTTTCGGCCCATATGGTTAATTATCATTTTTATCCTCAACCCGACTTTTAATTACTCTTGACCCAAATGGTATGCGTGTTCTTATTAAATTCAAAGACCTAGTCAATAAGGTCCAGCAGTAACTTCATTATGAACCATTCCATAAGATATTTTAATTCAAGTGAAATGATCAATTTCCGTCAAAGCCGATCCGTCCAAGGGAGGGTATGTATGCGCATATAATCCCCTTTTGAAGGGTTATTATCATTTTTTTCACTTAGGCATTCATATTTATTTAATCTTACATTTCAGTCCCTGGCCCAGAGTACTTATGTTAGAATCGAAACCAAGTACAACCACAACACCAAATGGGTGCTGGTAAAGTATAGAGGGGGTGAGGAGAGGGGCTTTACTGGTACAACAAGTCAGAGGGCCAACGAAAAAGGGCATCACAACAAACATAACACGTTAACCAGTAAACATACCACTCAAAGAGCCTAGCAGGCTAGTACCAAATGAGTGAAATGAGCAAGGCGCAACCAAGCTAGAACAAAGCGTGACAACTAATAGCAAGCAAAACCAAAGCATAACCACACACCAAACCAGCTAAACAACAAGGCAAAATCAGTAAGGAAATAAAGGATGGCACAACTCACTTCATGTCAAACAACCCCTAGCAAGGACAGTACCGACTGGTACAGCAACATGACAAGGTACTGGTACGCACCAGAACCAAGCCAGACCAAGAAATAAGAATCCAGCACAATAAGGTGCAAGTCCAAAGTACGAATAACCAACACAGCATGCAACAGAGGGTGAGCACGACTTAGCCGGCCACGGACCACGCGACCAAGAAACAAGAAAGAGGTTACCAGAAATGACTCAAGGTAGCAAGAGGGGAGGGCGTGGCTCGGCCAACACAGCACAGGGGGGGGGGGGGCTCGGCCAAGGGTTGTGCTCGGCTTGATCTGGTTCAACAGTGGCGGAGTGGTCGACAATCATGAGTGGCGTAAGTGGCAAGGGACTCGGGGTAGAGGGTTTGGTTGAGCGGAGTAACAATAGGATATCGCAGAAACATCTAAGGCGAGGATGCTGACCAGGGGTTGTTGCGACGACGATCTGTCATCGCCAAGATTTGGGTTGATGTAAGAATCGGGAAAGGGAGTGAGCACCGGTGAGGGAGGGGAAACGGAGAAGGGTTCCACTGTGCCGAGAGAGAGAGGGGGGTATGCTCATGGGGGAAATGAGGCGATCGGAAGTGAGGTGAAGGATAATTGATGCTGAGGAAGGAAAGAAGTGAGATGAGGGTGAAGGGAAAAGCACGGCTCTGTTTGAGACCGAGCGAGAGAAAAGGAGAGAGATGCGAAGATTAAGAGGAGAAAGAGGTCGATCTCGTCAAATGAAGTGAGAGAAGGGTATGGGTCGTCACAGGAATTAATTGAGCTGAGAGAGAAACGATTGATGGGACTGAGCGGTGAGGGAAAGAAGAGGGGAAACCGGGGGAGAGAGGGAGTAGGGATAGTGATTTAGGATTAAATGTGACATGAGTTTGTGATCCTCGGTGAGACAAGATAGCAAATATGTTTCGGTGTAGCCGGCTAAATGTTTATGTTATTAATTACATAGCTTAACATTAATCATGAAATTATCAGGGTTTAGATCAAATTTTGTTTCAATTAAAATTTTAAATCGATTATATCATGATAAATAATTTGGCAATTAAATTTATTTGTCTGTTATGTTTATTTTATGTCATTCGTTAATTTGATTTTTGGCAGTATGACATTGTCAGTGTTCGTACTATCCATTAAATTTTAATTCCAATTCGATTGGATTTATTATTTATTTTTAAATTTAAATTATATATATATATATATATATATATATATATATATATTAGTTGGTTATCTATTTATATCACTATTTATAAGTTTATCTCTCACGATTAATTTGTGTTATTTATTTATTAATTTACGTTAAATCCTTTTAATTATCCTTTTATTTTTATTATTGCTTAATTAAAATTCACGATTTAACATGTTGTCTTCGTTGTTTTCTTGGTCGATGACTGTCTGTTTACGAGTGTAAGGGACCGGATGTTCACAGGAATAATTGTGATTTTTAGTGACTCGGCACAATCAACATTAATGATTATGGGTCTCGAAGACATAAGTTCTTCATAATCGAACTTCATTACGTCGTGTGTTTTTTTTCTTTTTCTCTCTATATTATTTTAATTTTTAATATTGAACTGCAAAATTAACTTAAAATTCTTTTATTGTACATTATTAGTGTCATCTTGGGACAACAATAATGATGATGATAGGGCGGTTGTCATAACGACAGTCATATAGGAGCTTAATAAAGACCGGAGCAATTGCAATCCTTGAAATTTTAAAATCAAACATATTTATTAAGAGTTTAGGACATTTATGATAATTATATAGGAGGCTGATAATAATCCCCAAGTGTTTATCCCCATAAATATTCCCAATTGTTTGACTTCAGTGACTTCAACGTCAAGAGTCGCAAACAAATCAAAATTAGTTTTTTCGCGTGTTGACCATAACCGTCGATCAAATAGTGTCAGTGATGCAAATTTAATGCCACTTAGTTATTTTTTTCGTTTCTAGTTACAATTGTTATTTTGTGTTGTTTACATTAATTGACCATAACTGTTGAGACTATTATCAGCCAATAACGCCAATTGGAAAAAAATAAGTGAAGCGCCACTTGATTATAGTACCGACTTATTTATATCTTTTAATTGATCGTTATTTATATGTACTAATATTGGTACTTGATCTCCATATTGTTTATATATTTTTTGGATAACCGCTACAACACTTGGTACAAAACTGCCAATTATACTTGCATCTACTATTTGTGCTATTTACATCTATTTATTTAGTTGTTAATATTAATCCCAATAATTCTTGTTATTTATATTAAACTACTTATACAAAGATTTACACAAACATTTAGTGTTATTTATATTAAACTATATGATTATTTAGATACGACTCAAAAAAAAAATCTATGCTCCAAAACTATTTATATCAATTATTTGGGATTAATTACATGTAACATAATAATTATTTATATTAATAATATATTATACTTTATTTATTAGATGGTGCATGAAACTTTTGACTAAGATACTATTTATAGAAATATTTATGATAATTAACAAAAAAATAAAAAAATGAAGCAACTACCACTTCGTTGATTTTAAAAGAAAATTAATATTAACTAAAAGTGTATGTAATAAATCCTAAACAATCATTTTTGTATGTGTTATGATCAATCAAATCGTGACTAAGTGTTATGTGATAAATTCTTATCAATAATTTTTTTTTATAAACTAGGTTTCAATACTGAAATTTAATATTTTGTGAGAGGAAAAAAATGATGATCAGATTATAAAAATTAGATAAATTATGAATTACGAATCAAACGTCTAATGAAAAGATAAGGACAAGAAATAAAAAAAATAGATGGTAAAAAAGAATTTCATGAACATAAGGGTGAGAGAGAAGAGGATTATAACTTTGTAAGATGACGTTATTTCATAATGGAAATGAATACATAATTTTCAATTTTCTCTCATGTTTCTTATTAGCTTAGGAGAAGTTTAAAAAGTGTGGAACCGTTCATGATATGGTATTTGAAAGAAATTTTAAATTTCAAATGGGTTGGTTAATTACATTTGAAGAGGTGTATGTGCCTAACTGTCCATTATCCACTAATAGAAAATAACTGCGGATGTCACCATATCGGTCAAATAATGATTTGGGGACAATGGTTGGGGACAACTGACTGGGAATTGTAATATTATTCCAATTATATAATAGTTTTAGTATTGCATCTACTTCCTCTAATTTTTGGCATAATATTTTAGGTCTGCATAAAAACATTTTAACCTCTTAGAAAATTTCGGTCAAACTCTGCCATTTATGTTAAAGAATAATCTAAAATTGTTTATTTAATAAAAAAGTTCAAAGTAAAATCTATAAAAATAAGCTTTTAAAAAAATATATATTTTTAAACATTTTGACAGACCCCGATGTTAAGTTTTTGAGAAAAAAGATTTAATGGGTTTTTTATGATTTACTTGTTTTATCTCACGTTAAAATCGTGAAATTTGTTAATAGAAAACGTATCTAATTGCTGAAATTTATTTTGTTTCAAATTTTAATAGTTAATGACTCTTTATTTTTTTTGGATATAAATTAATGCCCTAATAATTTATTAGGAAGCAAATACATCATTAAATATTATTATAATTTAAGATTTTTAATTTTTAAGTACTTAATTAATATTATAATTATTATTTTTATATAATTTAGTTAATTATTAAGTAGTAATCATATGAGAATGCATTTCTTAGTCTTTTTAATTTTTTATTAATATGTAAAAAATGATTGGCCGTTTTTTAATTTAACGGCTTGTAAAATCGTTTACCATGAAATGGTCATCTCATCGTTAGGAACCATTAAATTTTTTTTCAAAAGTTCGATAAAAAATAATAAATTAATTTCGTGAAAAAAGTGTGCTTCTGCCTGATCGATCAATGGATGTTGTTTTTTTTTCTAAAGCAAACAACCACCAACAACAAAATAAAGAATACATGATACATTGAGATGCTGCCAAGTCCCCAAACGGTGACGCATAACAATCTGCACACAAGCTACGTCCTTCGAACTCTCTTCAAGCTTCAAAATCAAAACTCGTAAAGTTTTTTTTTAAACAAGTGATTGGAAAAATGAATATTATCCGTCCTCAGATTTGAAATGGGTGACGTTATTTTAAGACTACTAATTATAATATTAAAAGTAAATTTCTTAATACTGTAATTATTACACTTAAAATAGTGTTTTCATTTTGAAATACTCTTAAATATCCTAATGTTGACTTCGACATAGAAATAATAATATCTTTGATACAGAACTACGGATAGCGCCTCTCTTTTTTATTAGCGGTGCATTATACGGAATTTTTAGCTTGTCCTCCTGGAAAAAAATATTTCATTTACATACTAATTTTCAGAATATTTAATTTCATATTTTAATTTTTACTAAACGTTCGTCTTCTTTGTTTTTTACTCCAACTCAGGATAGACAAAAAAAATAAATAAATAGATTGTAACCAAACAAAATGTAAAGCACTAGAGACCCGTCTTTTGTACAACATATTTTATTTCATTTAGTATTTTTTTGAATATTTAATTTAAGAATTTAATTCTTGTTAATTAAGAAAAAAAAGATGCCGTTGTTTTCATTTTATGACAAATGCGGACAACTGGAGACTGGAGACTGGAGTCTGGAGGCATGGAGACCAGAGTGTCGTTTGTGTATGACGAGTTTAAATCGGACGGCTGGATCTGGCGCTGACGCCGTTAAGACACCGTCCGTTCGTGTGCGCGAAGAAAGAAAGAAAGAAAGAAAGAAAGGACACAGAGACAGAGACAGAGACACTCTCACCGTCTTACGGTCTTACGTTACCGGACACCTCACCAGCTCACCTCACCTCCCCTTTTGTTTGTCTACTTGTAGTCGAAATCGTACCACTTAACTTAACCTGAGGCCGCCATTTCTATAATTATTCTATATTTCTATATTTCCACTTCCCCTCTTTCTCCCCTCCCCTCTCTCCAAAGTCCAACCCCGTCTCTCTCGTAATCTGGAATTTATTTATTTGTAAATGTGCCTATCGTTTGGTTTTTATTCCCTTGATTGGAGAAAATATAAGTAGAGACTAGAGAGCTGATCCGACAAGCCAACACTAGTACATAACTCCTGAGTCCTCACCCAACCGCCTTTGACTCCGATACCGTGCCAGCGACGATCTCCGTTCAAAGTACGTTTTTCTCTTCTCCTCTCTTCTCTCTCTTAACAGTTAACACGCTTTTAGACGCCTCCTCTTTTCTGACTTTGGGATTTTCAAGCTCGGATCGGTTTACCTTGCTTTTTTTTAAATAAAAAACATTTTTTTTTTCTGTTTTCGTCGAATGGGGAAGAAGTTGTTTTTTGTTTGTGCTCCTTTTAAATGTGGAGAATCATTGAATTACTTTGTGGGATTTGGATATTGGATGGTTCGGTGCTATTTCCTCTTGTTGAATATCCATTATCCAACGCTGGGAGCTCTAACTTGGATTATGGACATTGAATTTATTCAATGGGGAAAACCTCGTCTTCTATTATATTGTTCGGATCCTGGCCTAGTGCTATTCATTGAATGAATAAAAGCGCTGGGTCCTGATTTTGCTTAAGATTCAAATGTTTTTCTCGCTTGATGCTTCTAACAATAAATCTAAATTTCGTGCACTGTTTTATTGTACTTCTCAGGCTTCTGCAATTTGGTATTCTGTGCTAAAGCTGAATTTATATGCAAAGGTTCTGATCTGTCCTTTTGTATTTCGTGAAGCATCCTCTGGAATTATGAAAAGGCACCACCATTGGTCAATGACAAACTGAAGGAAAAAAATAACCAACTTTATTTTTGACATTTTGGGGTAATTAGAGGTTAAGCTCTGATCCACAACTACTTTTTTAAATTTGTCGTCTGATTTGAAATTCTGATGGGAGACCCTCAGTTGAACTAGGCACCTTGGTGTTAATTCCAAACTTTCAAAGAGAATGAGGTCTTCTCGAAGAAGCTCTGGCCTAATACAAAGAGAAGGGTCGGCAAAACAATTCCAAGAATTCGTGGATAACTCGCCTTCTCCCAAGTTGTCTCCTTCAAAGACCATTTTAGCTCTGAGAGGCCTCCTAAGTTCCTTTCCTGCCCTTATGGATTACTTACCTGGTACCAAATCAAGATCAGGATCAAATGGTAATTTGGCGCAGAGATACCAGAGATCAAAAGGTTGTAAATGGAAAAGAGCCTTGTTCAATTTTGTGCTGTGTTTTATCCTTGGGATTCTTATAGGATTCACCCCTTTCTTCTCCATTAATGTTCCTGAAAATATCACCTTGCATCCAAGTACTTCAAACTTTGAGAGGCACATAGAGGATAAAAACATAAAGCAAAGTTCCCACTCAATTAAGGAAGAGGTTGTTGTGCATGAAAACCCACAAATTATACAAAATTCAAGTTCAGAGGAGCTCGATGTGGTGAAAGAGGATGAACCAAAAATGGAGTTACCGAAAGAGGAGTTTCCAAAAGAGGTTTTACCAAAAGAGAATTTACCAAAAGCAGAGTTGCCAAGAGATGAGTTCCTGAGAGAAGAGTTGGTGAATGTTGAATTACTAAAAATAGAGAAAAAAGATCTGCTAAAGCTTCTTATCATTGTGACTACAACACATGTCAGACCACTTCAGGCATATTATTTAAACCGTTTGGCACATACATTGAGTGCGGTGCCAAAACCACTTTTGTGGATTGTGGTGGACCGGTACTACCAGTCGATGGATACAGCACGGATTTTGATGTCAACAGGACTGATGTATCGGCATTTTGCATGCATGATGAATGTAACTAACATGAGAAAGATGCTAAATTGCCAGAGAAATATTGCCATTTATCATATCAAGAAGCACCATATTAATGGTATAGTTTATTTTGCGGATGATTATGGGGTCTATTCACTTGAGCTTTTCGAGGAGATGCGAAAAATTAGGTACTGAACCTTTTTTTTTGTTATTCTTGGAAGGATTTAATATCTTTTTTTTTAGGTAGGGAAGGATTTAATATCAATAGGAACAAATTTGCTGAGCACTTTCTGGAGATTGTATGATATGTTGGATTTGCTGTCATGATAACTTATTTGCTCTTGTTTGGTATTGTCTGGATCTGAACTTTTGGTTCAGAAAATTCTTCATATATTGTTTTATCAATTCAAAAACTTAATATTGTAAATTATGTTTCCTTTGGAGTAGTTTAAATATATATCAATACACTTTTGAATTCTCCCCTAATCATTATTGTAGGCGGTTTGGTGCATGGCCGGTTGCAACTTTGCAGGATGCAAATAGGAGGTTATTGATAGAAGGGCCGTTATGCAATGGAAAACGTGTTATTGGGTGGCAGTCAAATCAAGATAGCCGGATAGTACGAAGGTTTCGTACTAGCATATCTGGTATTGCTTTCAATAGCACCATGATCTGGGACTCAAAAAAGTTCCGCCGCCATCCCAAATCGATTATATTTCATAGCAGTGGCAAGGAAAGTACGCAAGTAAGTCCTCAACCTTTTTATTTTGGAATTTCTTATAATGCATGAGAACTGAGAAGTGCTGACAATCATTTGCTATCAAATGAACAGAGTAAAGCACAAATAATGGGTAAAAAGAAGAAAAAAAAAGGCAAGGAAATAACTGTGTTAGAATAACCCTAGATTTTTACATGCATGCTCTTGCAGTTCTTTTGTATATGAACCTTTGTAGAAGCTTGTAACAAACTAACAACAATTATGTTATTTCAAAAACAACAGTCGACTTTCATAACTTTAATGTTGTAATTTTACAGATAGAAATTAGGGTAAGAATGTGAAAGTTAAGATCCCTTCAGCCTTTACAGGCAAAGTATAGATGCATTTTAAAATATTTTACCAGTAAGTCCTTGATTCAAGAATATGAATAGGTTAACGACAAGGATGTTGATTAATTGTGATGGTCAAACTCCCTTCATCCTTTGCAGGAATAAAAATGATGCACTTGAATCTTTTACTGGTAAGTCCTTGACACATGAACATCAAATAGGTTAACCACAACGATGTTAATTAATTGTGCCTAAGTGGACTTGCATTTACACATTTGGAGCATGATTATAAAGCTTAATTTCACGACATGCTGAACTTTATTCTGTGAAAATTTTGGTGTATCATCCAGGATTCAAAATTTGTGGAGCTTCTAGTAGAAGATGAGAGACAGATGGAAGGTCTTGGGGGGCAAAACTGTACCAAAATTATGGTGTGGCGAAATGGGTTGGAAGCCCCACAGCTGGACTACCCATCTGGCTGGTCTCTTGAGAAAAACCTGGAAGCTGTCATACCACTCAGATAGTACATATACCTGGCTTTAAATTGTAAGTATCTTGCTTACTGAAAACTTTGTTGGTTCAGTTCATAATGGTGTATTGGTGTGCAACATATACATGTATATTTGCATTATCTTTTTTTGCATATGGTGCATGCACATGCACACTCTATCTGGTTTTAACTATTTTGATGGCTCTGTAACTGAGGTGCATATAATGCCCTTGTTCAAGTCAATTGGCTAGAACATATTGAACTACGTTATTATATCTATGAGTATGCAGTAAATAAGAAAATAAATTGTTCCCATAATCTTTCATTTTCAGGTTTTCTTGAATACAAGTCTGTTACCACTAATGGACCTATACTTGAAGAGCTGTATTTTTTTTAACTAAACCAATTTCTGGTACAAAGTAAGAGTTCATGGCGGTTTATATTCTTTAATCTGTCCTTATTTCATTTTTTCCATCCCCTTTCTTGGCAGACACACCATGTTGTAAAATGTTTTTTTCTCTAGCATACTGGCAGGAAATTTTAAAAAATGTGTTTCTTATTTTTTTGGTCTTTTATCCCATTAGTTTTGTAAATTTTTTTTTTCATTTAAACAATATGAAGAAATTGTTACAGTTTCTTTTGTAGTGATGATGACAATCATCCTTATTATAGATAATAGATTTGTTTTTTTTATTCACAATCTGTTGGCAGTTCTCCATGATTCAATTACTGGTTAGGTCCAAGAGGGCAGGTAAAGCTTCATTATTGGTGCTTTTGGGGACTACTTAGTTTTCAGCATTTCTGGAGTTGGTAGCTCATTAAATATTAAATATATAACTTTATCTGCACCTAACAGGCTAACACTTGGTTCTTGTTAAGTGATGGTACGTTTTCTTAATTTGATAACTGCTGGTGCAGAAGTAGGTGGATCCGTGGATGTGCCTGATTCTGTTACTTTAGAACGAATTGATTTTGCATGGTGCCATGCCTTGTAGATTGTGACAGTAAATCTGAGTATTCTACTAAATTCAATTTGTGCAGTCTTATCCTCAGCCAATAACATTATCAAAACTGAGTCCGCATCTGCTGCCATAATATGAATGATAGGGTTCCGTCATAGATCATCTGAACGGCCTAAATTGATTTAAACGGTCTAGATTTAGACAATAGAGGGTGTACTTTATTTTTTATGTAATGGGCCCCACCTGCCATACACTCAATGACAGGTCCTATCATAATAAACTATGGCAGCACATAAAAATTCATCAAAACCTTTCTATTTAGCACCATGTTTCTATCATAGAAGTTAATGATTCTTTTTTTAATTACTAAATCTCAGATGATAGTAGATAGTTATTTTGTCTTTTCCATTTTGAAGCTTAGAGATCTACAGAAATTTGGACAAGTAGTAAGCAAAGAGCATAAGTCACAAAACAAACACTAAGAAGTATGTTTGGATCATGTAAAAGTAGTGTAAGAATGGAGAAATTGAGAATAGTTAATGAGAATAGTGAAAAATAGTGATTTTTAGATAAGCGTGAGGATAGTGAAAAAGTGATGTTATTTTAAATGATAGAAAAAATATTTAAATTGTATGTTCGGAATAATAGCCATTCAAAATGATTAAAATATGATAATAACAACTATTCTAATCCTCACTTGAAATAATATAATAGCAGTTATTTTCATTATTTTAAAATAGTGAATTTGTGTTTAGATGATAAATTATTATTCTAATTCTCAGAAGAAAGTGTTATTCTCTATTCTCTGTTCTTTGCGTTTAGAATTTATAAAATATAAATATGAACTAATTATAAAAAAATATAAGAAACTAATTTAAAGAATGTACAAAAAAAATTAAAAGAAACTAATGATAAAAAATAAAGAATATAAATAAACTAATTATTAAAAAATAATATAAACTAATTAGAAGATACTAATTATAAAAAAATAATGTGACATAAACTATTTAATGAAACTAATAATAATAAAATAAAGAATATAACAAAATATAACTAATTTTTTTTCGTCGGAATCGGAAGATTGCTGAAATTTTTAACACCGTTACGGAATAATAAATTGACAATAATAAAAAAATATCAATAATATAAATATTTTTGATTTTTTTTTTCTGAATAATGCAACTAGATTACTAGAATAATAAAATTAGAGAATTTGCTAATATTTAACGAATCAACGAGAGAGAGAGTTTGGTTTGGAGAATTGAGAAGAGAGAGAGTTTGGTTTTGTGTGAGGATATGAGATGAAATGGTGTGGTATTTATAGAAAAAAGTTTGAAGGGTGAATTTTGATTTTTTTTTTTTTTTTTAATTTACCCGGGTTCGGGTATTGGGTTGGGTATAACAGGTAAAGGGGGACGGGTCAGGCGAGTAAAGGGGACGGGTCAGGCGAGTAAAGGGGACGGATCAGGCGGGTTTTATTATCAGATTTTTCGGGTCGGGTAGGGTAGGGTTTTCACAGGTCCAACGGATCGAGGCGGGTCTAAAACGGGTCGAGTCCAAGATGAGTTTTTTCAAAAAAACTTTTGCCCACACCCGTCGGTTCTAATGGGTCACGGGTCCAACGGGTGGGACCACGTGACGGGTCGGGTCGCGACCTCGGGTCCAACGGGTCGGATCTGACCCACGCGGATTATTTTATAACACTATTTGTGCATCAAACATGTGCATGTGAATTTAATTTGAAAGAAGAAGTTGCACGGAAATGTACTGATATTCTGTTTACATTGACACCAATCAGGCTTTAAAGAACAACAGTTAGGTGCAATGTAGAACTCTGTGATGGTATGCAGAGTTTCTTAGGACTCCCACCATGTTATAAATAAATATATTTTCTCACAATTTGGGATTTTTTTTTTTCAAAATGGGCCTAATAGTAATGCCATTATATCATCTCTAAGGAGAGAAAAATGCCTTCTGCAAGCCCATCAGTCGATATGTATTTAGTAGAAGACTAGATCCATTGAGAAAAATATAAAGTCCACAATCTGGGCAAAATCCAAATGATGCATTTTTTTAACACTGTGGAAAAACAAAGACATCAGTGCATGTATCATTCATAGAACGATTCGAAAATTTTAACCTCATCATTTTCATGGCTTCTCATGCATTGCGAAATAAGGTTGAATTACATTAAGTTAAGCATGTTAGCCGTATGTCAACAGTCACAAAAAATAAATTCACTCTTCAAACGTTTTTTGTGATTAAATTAAATTACCACCTCGCTAAATTCTGTTGCCATAAAAGTATTTATCTGATACTAATCACGACTTGCTACTCAATTAGGTGTGGTATTTTGATCTTTGAAAGGGATTGAAGTAATACTGGAAACAAAACACATCGTGATCTTAATTACTTGTTGACGCTATCAGCATTCCTTTCCTGAGTGGCAAGTCTTCAGTTCAGTCTCACGGCTCTTTCGTGCACTAAAGATGGACATAAAATTAGGTTTTGTGGTTCTTCTTTGTTTGTTAATTAGTCAGAGTTATTGTTGTTTCTCTAAAATTCAAGCAGACAAATGTTACAGTGATGCAAGAATCGATTGATTTGGGCGTAAAGAATATTGCAAAGAACATTGATTTGGATATATATTTTCATTTGATAGAAATAATGACTTGGAGATATATATGTGCACTGGATAGAGTAGAGAATGGATGGTATATAGCCGGTAAGCTTATATAATTACTGAATACAGAGATATGCTACATAGTATGTTTTTCCTCCAACAATCCTTGAATATATGCCCTTATTTTGAGTGCAATCCTTACGGAGCCCTTGCTGCTCTCTAGCCTTTCTCAACAGTGGAGAAGCTTCATGTTTTCAGTTTTGAAGCGAGTTCTTCTACCTGCCAACAAGAAGATACTAGTAAAAATAATGGTAATAATAACATAGGAGGAAGTTTAAGTACAAGTATAGGAGGTGGTCCCACAGCAACCAGGCGAACTTTTCAGCCAAAGGTAGTATCTTTCGTCAGCCGACACCTGAAATTGATTTTGCAAAGTTCTGAAAAAAGCAGGGATGAATCTTCTAGCGAAGAAGGTTTAGAGGTTGTTGCTGCAGCAATAAATCAAGAAAACACCAATGGCTTATCAGAAGATTTGTTAGCCAATCATAAAGAACATGTTCTTGCTAAAAAATATTTTACTAATTTAGTTGTTGTCACAAAAGGAAAATCTGTCTAATGGTCATGGAGAAGCCCCTTCAAAGTTGAACCTGGAGAAATCTAGCTTGCTTGATGAGAATTTTTTTTTTATTTATTCAATTTTAATTTCACATCTCAAAATGATCTTTAGTATTCATCAATCAGACAAATTTGTTGCAATTCAAATTTGTGTTAAACCAAAATTTGAGGACAATACAGTAGCTTCAAACTGTGAGTTCAATAAAATGGGGATGAAGATGTTTAGTTGTAGATATGAGTTTAAGAAAATCCTAAATAGTATAAATATGGAATATGAATTTAGCTTTCCCTCTTATTTTTTTTTTCAATTCATTCACAAGATCTTTCTGAGGAGCACTTTTGGAATTAACAAGAAGATGACTCAGTAGCTTATGTGTAGCTTATGTGCGAAGGTTATCATGGTGTCTCCTTTCAAGAGATTGAAGATTGCTCTATAGTTAGAGAATATATATCATGATTATACACTAAATTTGGCATGGAAGCCATGGAGCTATCACTTGGGGAGATGTATGTTGTCATACTATGGAGTGCTGAATGGCGAACTTTGAAAAGTTAAAATGGCTCTATGAAAAATGCGCTAATTCAATGTATATGTTTTAATACTTGATTGAATAGCTATATAGAATTGAAATTATATATCAAAATTTATTTGTAAGTCTAATTCTCTTTTTCATTTGCTTTCATCAGAAAAATCTGAAGGTGGAGAAGAGCCCTTGAATGATGATGGAAGTCAACAGCAAGAACAAGATGATAAATTATTATTTTATATACTATTTTTGTTTTATTATGCATATAGAGTTCAATGTATATGTTCTTAGACATAAATGATTAGCTATATAGACTTGAAATTATATTTATAAATGTGTTTCTTTTTATCAATAAATAAATGAATAAGTACTTGATAAAGAAGACCAAATTTATTTCTACTGTATGTCGGTATAAAGACTTAAAGTGATTGATATTAAGATTTAGAGATATAATAATTAAGACTTTGAGTGATTAATATTAAAATTTTATTCCACTATTTTTCAAGTCTTAATATTTACTTTGTTATAATGCAAATAAAGACTCATAATACATGTTTTTCTAACTTTCAAAATGAGGAGCCGGATTTATTTAGTGATCAATTATATTTTGCCACGTGGTTGGTTGTACTTTTGTTAAAAATGAGCATTGGAAACTTGTTGCTGACTTATCAAAAGTAGAAATTCATTTGTACAACTCTTTGGGATATTTAAATAACCGCTATTATAGATTGCATGCTATTACTATTGAGTAACTGAAATATTTCCTATCATGAAAATTTGATGAGTACATTTATATTTATTTTTAAGATATTATTTATTCATAATTATGTTGCATATTGAGATTTACATGGATGGATATAAAGACTTGGATTGATTAATATTAAGACTTAAGACTTAAAAAATATATTTTTTAAGATATTATTTGTTCAAAATTAGTACAATAGTCGATTATATTGTATATTGAGACTTACATGAATGAATATAAAGACTTGGGTAGATTAATATTAAGACTTAGAAAATCAAATTTTCTGTTAGTACAAGTACTGATAATCTTTTGTTTATTAGGAAATGAGAAATGAAATAAGGTTCCAACCGGTTGGATGAATTGTCCAACACAAAATGATTCTTGTGACTGCGTAATTTTTTTGTTGTGTTATGTATTTGAACATCATCATTGGACTCCTAATGGATTTCTCACTGATTTTTCATTTTTTTAATGACTCATCATATATTTGTGATGATTTTTATTTTCTTATTGATTAAACTTAATGTAAAAATATTTTTTATTATTTTTCTACAAGAATATAACAAAGGATGTTTCATTCTTGGCTATATGATTCTTAAACACAAGACAAATGATCAAGCGTGAGTATTATAATATGTTATATTCAGAGTATCAATCTAGGTTTTAGATACTTATTATTTTTGTTATTAAGACTCATTGTTTTTGGTATTAAAACTCATTATTTTGTGATGAAATTCATACTTCTAATTTGAATTATTTGGCTCTGGTAGTGAAACTTATAGTAGTTGATATTAAGACTTGTTAATTTTGGTATTAATACTTATTTTTTGTATTGAAATTCAGACTTATTATGTGTCAGATTTTAGATTTGTAATTTGTATTATTTGGCTGTCTGGTGGAAATTATAATAGTTGGTATTAAAGATTTTCATTTGAGGTATTGCACTCATTATTTCGATATTAAGATTCATTAATTTATGATGAAGTTCAAACTTATTATGTGTGAGATTTGAGACTTGCAATTTATATTATTTGCTGACTTGTAATAATTGAATATTAAGACTTCTCATTTGTGGTATTAAGACTTCATATTTCGGTCTTAATACATTGATATAGGTATATAGTCTTTCCATATCCTGATTGCCCCTGGGCTGAAAAAAATGACTTCATATTTTAAGTTTTAAGATGTCATTTTTTCTAGTTTTACAACTTAAAAACAGTTAGTTTTAAGATATTGAGGATTATGTATATGGACTTGTAGAAATTCTGATGTACGCCTTAATATAAATTTAAAATTTAAAATATCACTTTTTATATTAGATATTAAGATGTCGAACTTTTAATTTAAGACTTAAAATATTCGGTTTTAAGAGATTGAGAATTATGTATATAGACTTGCTCAAAACATCACTTCTTATATTAGTTATTAAGATATCATATTTTTTGTTATCTTAAAACCTAGGACATTCAATTTTAAGACATTATTAATTTGATATATAAACTTGTTCATATCCTGATTGATGCCCTAATATAAATTTGAAGTTCAAAATATCACTTCATAAATTACATATTAAGATGTTGGTTTAGAAGTATTAAGACTTATCACCTTAGCTGTTAAAACTTAGGGTACCGCTCATTGAGCGGTCATCAGTTCATCTTCATGAATGTTATCAATGCGGTCAACGACGTTTTCAATTGAAGTGCAGATCGGAATACAAATTTAAGATACAGTTAGTCGATTTCTTTATTTATTTATCCTATGTACTACCCAAACCCAATTGATTCATTTTGTACCGAAATAAATAAATAAATCAAAGATGTATAGTTACCTAATATTCTTTTCTGCCATCAAGAATTATTGTATGGAAGGTTACTTCGGTAGCAAAAAAGGCAGCAAGCAAAAATTAGGAATTGGTCAAGTGGATATGCTCACAACTCGCTAGCAACAATTATTTGTACATGTTCTCCACTCCCTAAACAGAATGCCTAGTGGATATGAAATTTAAGAGCTTGGCATTTTATACATATGAATTAGAGTTTTGATTTGATTTTAGCTGTACATACAAACAAATGAAAACTAAAAAAAGGAGGAGAAAAAAGATCTTATTGTAATTAGTGTTGAATGCGATTGCTGTAAATTTAGATACAGAATGATCCACATGTTTGAGCAGACTAATCGTAGATAAAAGGATCGGATTAAGATTAACAAATGAACTTTCCTCGTTAGATCCCGTCCCTGCGTCAGATGTCACTTTCAAAATCTTAGCCGTCCAATATGAAACGGACGAATCAGATCCAAAGCACCCAAGTTTGGTTCTGAGTCCGAAGAAAACCTAATCTGGATCGCAAAACCAGCATCCGACGGTAGAAAAAAGTCTCGGAACAAATCTTCCAATTCTGTTGTTGGCTTGTTGCCCATTATTTAGGCCTTAGGCACCTCACCTACCACCTCGGATTCAATCAACTCTTAAGATTCTTCACTTCGCCTCCGATTCTCCGAAGAAAAAAGAAAAAAGAAAAGACGTCAAAGATGGCGCAGATCGTTGTTGGAGCGACGCTTCCCGATGGAACCCTCGATTGGTACGACGAGTCCGATCAGCATCAGAGCCTCACCATCCATGGCCTCGCCAAGGGCAAAAAGCTCGTTCTTGTCGGTGTTCCCGGCGCCTTCACCCCCACCTGCAGGTGTCTCTTTTTCTTCATTTTTCTTTTTTATTTACGCCCTTGTGATGTTACAACATTGCTGTGGAATATCGGTGTTATGCATTTCGACATACTCTATAGTAAGAGAAATTATCCAGCAGGTCATTTCAATTCGACCTACACATCTACTGCAAGCAAGAGGATAGACTACAATTAAGGCATCTCTTTTGTTGTCCTCCATACTATTCCGATTTGCTCAAAAATCAATTTTACAAATGACATAATCATTTATGACAAGTATTTGACATGTTCTGGCATCATTTCTTAGGAAATTGACATAATTTATCCATTTATAACTAATTAAAAGGGTGAAACACAAAATTGGGGGAAAATCCTGGTGTTATTGGACTTCATCTAACTTCTAGGAAATATTAGATTTGGATATATGTGCTCCCAGCAAAATAGGAACTTGGCAATACAAAATTCAAACTTTGACTGGTGGATATAGAATAATTGCTGTCAATTCTGAGGGCAAACCAGACTACGGTGGTCCATCTGATATAATTAACTTCAGGAGAATCTGTTGTGGTGCACATTCACTGTAGAAGACAATTTTCAAAAGGAGAAATTATCAAATGATTATCTCTTATTTGGAATACATCATGACATATTTTTTTTTTCAAGAGGGCTGATTACAGTCCCCAACATATCATCCCCCAAAAAATAACCCCAAGTCTTGACTTCAGAAGGTCAAAAGACCCTCCAGCGAAAAAGAGTCCAGTGCTTGGTGCCAACATATTGAGCTATTTATAGTTTTTTTATGGGAGCTATTTATATATCAAGTATTTGTTAATAGTGATTGTCAATACATTTTTGTAAGGATTTTGACATAGAGCTAATTGTAGTTTTGAAAACTTTTTGCACTTATTAAATAGATATTATAGTTAACTTTAAAAGCTGTAACACTTAGTTTTTGAGTTTTTTATACTTGCAGATTATTTTGTTTGTATTAATTGAAGAATAATTACTATATATTACAACAAGTTTTTTATAGATCATATTTGTACTGATTTTGAATTATCTGTACTTGTGGAAAGACTTATACTAATTCAATTGATTATTAATAACAACATGAAAGATGGTGCTAAGAGGCTAGTTCAACAACTAGTTTAGAGCTATTTATAATTTGTCAACTATCTTATTTTGTATTGATTAAATTAGTTATTAATAATTACTGAAATGATGTTTTTCACTGCAAAATTAAATGTAAAAAATATGATAGTAACAACTTATAGGTCTCAATAACATATATCAAGAATATTTGAGATAAGTAATTCGTGACAGATTCTTTAATTTGTTTGAGACAAATTAAATTCGTCATTTTTTTAAGCAATAGTTTTATTAAAAATAAAGAAGGAAACATGAATAAAAAAAATCAAGGGTAGCAATTTGCTAATTTCCAAATCAATGTTCTCAAAAGCAAAGATTTGTCCTCTTCAATTCAAAAGCATAGATTCATCATCTTCCATCTGCACAATTAAAACAAAATATAAAATTAACTTTACATTATCAATTCTTGCAAAATCAGTTGTGTTTCTCATAATGAAACTAATTTTTTTCTATTATTTTGGTTGACACACAAGAAAGTTCACTAGTTTGTTTGATATTTACATAGGATAAAGATTTATAGATACAAGATTTCATACTAATCAATTAAAAAGATAAAGATAACCACTACAAAAAAAAAACATGCTTGAAACGAAAAATTAAAATTTCAGATAAGCATCATGAACATAGGCATAACCATGTTGAACAGAAGTTACAAAAAGAAACTAATCAAGATACCAAATTAAAGAAACGAATCTCAGCAAAAGTTTACTAAACAAATCGAAGGGGAAAATACAAGAGACCATAGACCATAGCGATTAGGAAAAAGCACAAAAAGAAAACAACAACAACAACAAAGCCTTTAATCCCAAATAAATTAGGGTAGGCTAGCAATGAAACCCAATCGGAAAATATAAGATCAAAGATCTCAAATATCAGTGATAATAATGAATATGATCGAAGAAAAAGAAAATAAATAAATAAAATAATAATAATAATAATATATAAATAAAGATGATAATGATAGATTGGTATTTGGTGCTCTTTTTGTGATGGAGATCTTGATAGTAATGGCCTCAAGAAGCATGATGGTTAGAAGAAATAATCCACTTATTTCTCATTCTTTTTATTTCGTCTTTATTTTAATGGGAAAGATTAAGAGAGAGAGGTGGTAGATTTTAAAATGGGACAAGTTGTTTGAATTTTTGAAAAGATAAACTGTGCTTTAGTAAAAAGACGTGGAAGAAGCGATTGATATAAATGGAATGAAAAGTATTGAGGTTCGGTAGTCAAAAATAGTAATTTTGGGTTTGGGGATGATGCTATATTGTAATATCTATTCTTTTAATAATTCAACTTAAGCAGAAAACATAAATTGTTGATTTTGCTCTTGTCAGAAGGAATATTCACCAAAAAGAATAGTCAACTTAAACCATTGATTTTTAGAGGTCATTTGCTGCTACATCAAGAGGTGAACAGAATCTGCTTGCATAACTAATTAGTAATTACAACATACTGTTGGTCCTGTCTTAAAAAACTTTAATTTTTATAATTTGTATGTATAAATATTGCTTGGCGACTTGGCGTATAACATGATCAGCATTTCAGATTTTTGTCATATTACTTTCAACATCAAATTACTAATGAATAAATACTTTGTTGATGATGTATACAACAACAACAAAGCCTTTAATCCCAAATAAATTGGGGTAGGCTAGAAATGAAACCCAATCGGAAAACATAAGATCAAATATCTCAAATATCAGTGATAATAATGAATATGATGGAAGAAAAAATAAATAAATAAATAAAATAATAATAATAATAATATATAAATAAAGATGATAATGATAATATGCTAATAATAGTAGCAATAATAACAATAATAATAATAGTACAATAAACCTCTATTATAAAATTTATTTCTAAATCCTAAAATCCTATTTTAAAACCTAATTCTAAATTCTAAATTCTAAAATCCTATCTAAACTTCTATTTCGAAATCTATTTCTAAATTCTAAATCCTAAAATCCTAAAAAAATCTAAGAATATGAAGTCTATAACTCTACTATTAGACTTTAACTCCTAAATCATGGTTCAGGTACATGAATCGCTATCTTCCACGCACTCATATCCAAAGCAAACTCTTTGGGTATATTTCATTCCTTCAAATCTCTTTTTATTGCTTCCTCCCATGTCAGTCTCGGTCGATCTCTTCCTCTTCTTGTATTTTCAGGACGACTTAAAATACCGTTGCGTACTGATGCTTCAGGAGGCCTTCGTTGGATATGACCAAACCATTGCAAACGATGTTGAACTAGCTTCTCTTGAATTGGTGCTACCCCAAGTTTGTCCATAATATCATCATTTCTGATTCGATCTTTCCTTGTGTGGCCACATATCCAACGCAATATCCGCATTTCAGCTACACTCATCTTCTAGATGTGTTGTCTTTTTGTAACCCAACATTCTACGCCATACAATATCGCGGGTCTAATCACTGTTCTGTAGAATTTGTCTTTTAGTTTGTTTGGGACCTTTTTGTCACAAAGAACACCAGATGTTTGTCTCCATTTTACTCATCCAGCTCTTATTCTATGACTAACATTTTCATCGATCTCTCCTTCACTCTGCAACATCGATCCCAAATACTGAAATGTGTCATTCATGGGTACTACTCGTCCATCCAAACTAACATCTCCGTCATTTAAGTTTTCCCATTGAACCGACACCTCATATATTCGTTTTTGTCCTACTAAGTCTAAAATCTTTCGATTCTAAAGTTTGTCTCCACAACTCTAGTTTCTGAATGACTCCAATTCTGCTATCGTCAACGGCACCACATCATCAAGCAAAAGAGCACATCATCAAATAAAGAGCATACACCAAGGAATATCTTTTTGTATGTCCTTTGTGATCTCATTCATCACTAAGGTGAAAATATATGGACTCAATGTTGACCCTTGATGTAATCCCATCTTAATAGGAAATGTATCGGATTCGTCGTCACATGCTCTGACACAAGTCACAGCATTTGTGTACATATCCTTAATAATGGTAACGTACTTTGTTGGGACTAGTTTCCTTTTTTGAGCGCTCCACCACATGATATTTCTCGGAATTTTATCATACGCTTTCTCTAAATCAATAAATATCATATGTAGGTCCATTCAATCGGGATTCTCGATGTCTCTCCATAAGTTGTCTTATCAAGAAAATCGTCTCCATAGTGGACCTCCTCGGCATAAAACCAAACCGAGTGGAATATTTCACCAAAAGTCTATCAGCCTCATTCTTAATATATTTAACTTGGTGGAAGTCTCTTGTCTTCCTTTCTCGAAGTTTAGCCATCTTGTAGACATCATTTTCGCCCTCTTTCGTATCTAATTTTCGATACAACTCTGTGTATGCCCGACCCTTTGCTTCGCTCACAACTTTCTTTGTGTTTCTTCTAGCTTCTTTGTACTTCTGTATGTTTTCATCACTCTTGTTGTGATGTAAACGTTTGTAACATTCTTTCTTCTCATTGATAGTCTTTTGTACTTCATCATTCCACCACCAAGTGTCTTTAGGTTCACGTTTATTTCCTCTAGTTACTCCAAACACCTCTATAGCCACCTTCCGAATGTGAGTCGTCATCTTCTTCCACATATTATCCGCATCCTCACCTTCGTTCCACGATCCTTCTGCAATAACTATATTCTTAAACACCTAAGAAACGTCCCCTTTGAGCTTCCACCACCTCGTTCTCGTTATTTTCATGCCTCTATCTCGCCGAACGCATACCTGAAAACAAAAATCAGCCACCAAAAGTTTGTGTTGTGTGACAACACACTCGTTAGGTATAACCTTACAATCCATGCAGTTTGTTGATGATGTATCTTCCAAAAAAATTGTCATTAAATTGCTCCTCAAGAAAAATAACTTTCCAGAATATATTGGACTTTTGTCCACTGTATTCAGTTTCTATAATATTTGGCTTCTATGTGGATGCTTCAGGAAAAATGCTTGTTAGGACAGTCTTTCTTTTTTAGTTTTGACACTCGGATAGACAAAAATATAGTGCCAGAAATTCATGGAATTCTGAAACACATGTTGCTCTTGTACCACCTTTCATTACAATATAATTGAATGAAATAGTTTGGATCAGTGAGCATGACAAATTTTATTGTTTGATGTGCTAATCTCAGCATGCAGCATGTCCCTGGCTTTATTCAAAGTGCAGACGAGCTCAAGGCCAAGGGTGTTGACGAAATCCTTGTCATTAGTGGTATATTTTCAACTAATTCTTCTCTAAATTATACTGATTATTCTCTTGGATGTTGTTTTGCTTTAAAATATTTGATAGTTCTTTTCATCAAAGGTTGGTCCATTGACAAAGGTAGTGTGCTGACCAAATGTTGAGTGTATATATTGGTATCTAGGGCAAAGGTAGTGTGCTGACCAAATTTTTCTTTCTCCTGCCAATTTTTTGGCGGTTTTTTGGTATCATGGTATTGGTATCAAACAGGACGTAAAGGTTTTTCTTTACTGTGGGGCAAAAAATGATGCTTGACTTTGGGCAAAGAGAGATGCGATCACAAACATTGATTGATGAAATAAAATAAAATGTGCAGTGAATGATAAGTTCGTGATGAAGGCATGGGCAAAGACCTACACTGATAACAAGCACGTGAAGTTCCTGGCAGACGGTTCGGGCACATACACCAAGGCGCTCGGCCTCGAGCTGGACCTCTCTGACAAGGGGCTTGGGATGCGCTCTAGACGCTATGCCATCTTTGCTGATGATCTCGGCATCAAGGTTGCCAACATTGAGGAAGGTGGTGCCTTCACCGTCTCTGGTGCTGAGGAGATTCTCAAGGCCCTCTAGAGAGATGCTATGGTTGGAGCAGCTGACCACTTTGGTTCTTATAATTTAGTTTCGTTACAATAAAAGTTGTTATGCCATATCACGAGGCAGCTTGAACTGTTGCGTTGGTCGTGCTTGTTTTGTGGTAGCTGGCTGCTGCTTTCTTGTTGATAATTTCTGTGTTATGCGCCAGATATTTCATTTTGATAATGCTCGGCTAAGTGAAAATTATCATATTTATGAATTTAGGATTTAGAATTTTAGTATTTAGTAGTTCGATTTATAATATAGATTTACTATGATTATTGTTATTATTAGTATTATTATTATTATTATTATTATCGATATCTTTATTATTATTATCATATTATTGTTATTACTATATTATTATCACATCATCATCATTATTACTATCGCTATCATTAATTTTTTTTTCTATTTGAGATCTCTGGTTTCTATGATTTCGGATTGATTTCATTTCTAATTTACTCAATTTACTCATACCATTCCGTCCGATCATTAGTAATAACTATAACTATTCTTATTGTTATAGCCACTGTTATTCTCTATTTGAATCACTAATTACTATTTCTATTTGAATCACTAATTACTATTTCTATTTTTATAGCCACTTTTGGTCTCTATTTTTAGGTGCATCCAAACCCACAATGAATATTATTTTAAAAAGGAAATTTGGCTATGACATTGATTATATTTAATTCATCATCCCATTTGATTAAGTCAAAACTGTGTAAACAAAAATATACAGAGGAGAAAACAAACTACCTAGCAAACAACATAATAAATTAAACATTAACTAAAAGAAAATTGTCATATGCACATCTTTGTTGTATCACACTTGTCATGTACATCACCAACAACCGGATGATTAACTCGATATCTTAATTTGGATAATTTATATGATCTAATACAAACTTTTGTAAGCTTTCGCCTTTCATAGATTTTGGCACGCAATTAAGGTTCCAAACGTTAGTACTTGTGGAGCTTGATTTTGTTTCCTTCAATATTTATAAATTATAATTGCAAACTACGTTCTTTTATATGAATACAAGTACAACATGATGTTTGAATTAGAAAAAATATCGCTTTGTAAATAAAAACATCTGCAAACACCTTGAATATATATGCACGTAAATTATTTCCAATTAATCAGTCAATTGACACGTGAGATGGTTGTTTTGGCATGAGAATTTTGCTTCTCTACAAGAATCATGCAAACTACCTTTCTAAATGTTATTATATCAAATAAGAAAAGCTCCGTCTGAAGTTATGAAATGTTATTCTAAGCCGAGCGCAACAAAGTTATTTGATCCAATGCTTATATCAATCAAATGTTATTCTAAGCCGAGTGCAGCTTGTACGATAATTACAAGGAGTTCCAGCAACAAAGAGGATGCAAGCAGAAGAACACAGGTAGACACTACTAAAGAAAAATGAGCTGTTACTTTTTTGAACTTATAAATAAATTTCTTAGGTACCGTAACATAAGCAGTACAAATATCCTGGCGGACTAAAACAGAATTACTTTATATATTAATCCAGCCTAGGGAGCATCCAAAATAACCTACCTTGTTTATATTTACAGAAGAAACTGACATGAATAGGAAAAAAAAAAGCAAGAAAGCACAACATCAATCAAATAAAGAGGAAAAAAAAACTCAAATTTCTCCCCGATAACCACCAGACCCAAAATAATCCCTCCTCGAGCCAGCAATTGCCATCGATTTCTGGTGTTCCAATTTTGGGCAATCCTTGATCCTGTGCCCCAAACCGCCACAATAGGCACAACCCTTGACCCCACTTGCATTTGTAATGGCCTCCTCTTCTTCTTCCATCGGGTCGTTCAGCTCTGCCAGCACAGGCGGTATTCTCTGCTTCGCCTCTTGTAACAGGTGCTTCAAATCCAACAGGGTTGTCTCTGTCTGGTTCTTGTTTATGAAAGTAGTTGCTATACCGGTTTTTCCACAACGACCTGTACGCCCAATTCTGTGCACATAGTTTTCAATCTCAGCTGGCATGTCATAGTTTATGACATGTTGGATATCGGGAAAATCCAAACCCTTGGATGCCACATCAGTAGCCACTAAGACGTCCTTCTTGCCGGATTTGAAAGATGCAATGGCATATTCTCTCTCCTCTTGATCCTTCCCTCCATGGATAGCAACTGCCTCGACTCCTTTCAGGAGCAAGTATTCATGTATATCATCCACATCAGCTTTGTTTTCACAAAAGATAAGGACGGGTGGCGGGGTCTTCTGGAGGCACTCTAGAAGGTACACAATTTTGGCCTCTTGTTTTACATACTCTACTTCTTGGATCACATCAAGATTCGCAGCACCAGCTCGCCCCACATTAACTGTCACAGGCTTAACAAGGGCTGATTTGGCAAAAATTTGTATCTTTTTGGGCATAGTAGCAGAAAAGAGTAGGGTCTGCCTCTGAGCTTTGAAATGGTCAAATACTTCACGGATGTCATCTTCAAATCCTAAGTCAACTAACCTGTCAGCTTCATCTAGAGTCAAGTACCTGATGATAAAGAAGAAACAAGCTGTAGACATTTCTTTTACAACAACAACTGAGCCTTTAATCCCAAATAAATTGGGAGTAGACATTTATTTTACCTGTGTTATTTATAATACCATTGAAATCCTATGTACAATAAGTCTTACCTGGACAGCTCATACATGCTTGGTATTATTATTTTATTAGTGTTAAATGAGCATAAATCAAATAAAATGTCAGTGTTGCATGTAGCTTACATTCGATTTGAAATCAAGAGGGTGATATTAAACTACAGTTTGTTATCACAAGGTCATCAATATGAAGTTTTCAAATTTCAAGTAACAGGGACTCCACAGCAGAATTAATAGTGAAAAGAACAATTGACAATTGCATTTAGAATCTCTTAACATTTTCTACTGCCACATTCCATATTCAAATTTCTACCGCAACATTCCATATTTTTACCCCCAAAAGGAAGTTTCATTAATGCAATCTTTTACAGCAAAGTTCAACTAATAGCAGGTGACTTAATAAATAAATTTATTCCCCAACAAACCAATCAGACAGCTATTTATTCCAACTGGCAGGTACATCTATTCATTGATTTTTGATATTTGTTATCTCTGATCTCTGACTGGGTTTCATTTCTAGCCTACCCCAATTTATTTGGGATTAAAGGCTTTGTTGTTGTTGATTTATTCCAACTGGCAGGTATCATCTGTTTAAAATGGATTCAAGAGATAGAATCAGTGGATAGAAAGAAAATATATCCTTGGGAATACCAGAATCTATCCCCACTTTGAACCAAGTCTCAAATTCAGATAATGATAGTAAGAGAGCCAGACAATTGATTTTGGAGTGTAAATTACACCCAAGGTAATGCCATCTAAAATTACAGCAAACCAACAAATGTCAAGAGTAATTGAAATAGAAACAGAAAGTACCTGCAATTATCGAGATTCATCCTTTTCTTAGCTAGCATGTCCTTTAGCCGGCCCGGTGTAGCCACCACTATATGCACTCCCTTCTTCACAATATCAAGCTGTGTTTTCATATCAACTCCACCAATACACAACAACGGCCTTATTTCTGGATATCCATATTCCCTTAAAGGGTTCAAAAACTGCTCTATCACATCATAAGTCTGCCTCGCCAACTCCCTGGAGGGGCAAACAATCAGCCCAAAGGGGCCCTCGCCAGGTACAATCGGCATCATTATCTCCTCTTGCAAAGCAACCATAATAAGAGGCAATACAAAAACCAAGGTCTTACCTGAGCCGGTAAATGCAATGCCAATCATATCCCTACCGGATAGAATAACCGGTAGCCCTTGAACCTGAATTGGGGTTGGTTGCACTATACCCTTCTCTTTAAGATTTTTGAGTATGGGTTCAGGAAATCTCATGTCTTTGAAGTTTTTAATAGGTGGTGGCACATCATCTCCTTCAACCAGTATATGCCACTGGCGCCTGAGGGAATCGGCATGAGATCTGGGCATTTGGCGAATGTGAAGCGGTGGCTTCCACCCGGTTTGAATGGGGTCGGTGTAGGTTATCCCCTTTGCTAGCTCCCGAACGGACATGAGGGTTTTGCGGTCTGATAAATGCTCGATCATCTCCTTCTCCTGCTGTAGGAGCTGCTCAGTGGCGCTGATCTCAGGCGCGGCGAGCTTGAGCTGGGATGCCTGGACAAGGAGAGAGGGTTTGGCGGAGGGAGGAGGGGGGAGGTTGATCGGATCGGGAGGGGCAGCCGGACTAGGGTCAACATTAGGGTTTTGGGCGGGAGCGGAGGCGGAAGGAGGAGGCTTGGAGCGGTGGAGGAGCTTCTGTGCCTCGATGGCGCGGCGTTTGGCGACTGGTACGTACTCTTCATAGTCGTCGTCGGCAGAGGCGGGAACGAGGGAGAGGGGATTTAAAGAAAGAGAGGAGGATGTCATGGGGTTGGCTTAGCTTTGGCTAGCAGATGAAGAGAAGAGAGCCAGACAGAGAGGGAGAATAATTTGGAAGATGTGCCTCAACTCTTAAGCTGGCTGATGTCATGTGATGCCCAAGTTTCCTTCAATGCATAATTCCAATATAGATAATAATATAAGATTGACTTTACTGGTTTAGTAATTAGTACTCACTGCTCATAACATATAAAGCGTGCATACTCTCTTTTCACATATCTTGTTTTGAAGGATAAGATATTTATTTATTTATGACTTGGCTAATCGGCGGATAAGCTAGTCTGCTTATGATTATGACTTGCATTATTCCTTTCTTTCCACTATTATTATTTTTTTTCTTTTCATCGTTCACCAGTATTGTCACTGTAAACTAGTCTCTTTCCTGCATTTCCATTTTTGTGTTTCTGCACATAGTTGCTATTTTCCCCCTTCTGGTGCAAAGATAGAAGCAGATGTATACAACAACTCAATTCTTTGTTGGTGCATTTAATCATCACGCCGTTGGTTTAATTGGTTTTAATAATTATTAGTTGATTGTTGTTGGTCGTTGTAAATCCTTTCACAAAGTCTATGATCCCATTACTGCCGTACAATTTATCGTGCCAATGGGACAGCTCTTGAGATTTCAGAAACATCAAGACCTCACTGCGAATCAAACATTACAGACACTAGTAACTAGTGACCAAGCTTGAAAATCAAATGACTTAAGGAAGATGAATTTTTGGCCCATATGTATTAGTTTTGAATCATTATTCTCGTATATATCCTTTCTAAAATAATAAAAAGAAAAGAATGGAATGGAATGGAGAGAGGATGCGCCCCTCACTACAGTGCTCTCGAAAGATAATATCAACAGAACTCACAAAATTAATTTAAAAATTAAAAAATGTTCTACTGATTTAGACATTTAAAATGTAACATGTACACAACCTACAACACATGCACTCGTATGATAAAAGTGGAAACGCACAAAATTCAACACACTGTCAATTTCCAGCAAAACTATATAATCATGACTGACCATTGTCGAGTCAGGAATTCGACTTGATGTCTTCAGTGTTTAGAAGATTTGTCCTCTGCAGGTGCAAAGATAGGTGTACTTATGCTGAAGCACCGAGCATCTGAATCTGCTAGGGGAAGAATCATGTCAAACAAAGATTATTTAATTAGGAAAACCTCGAGTATTTACTGTGTTTATGCCATTTGAACTATAAATCCAATAAAGGTGAGAAAGAGAAGAAAATTTTGCAAGTAGAAATGCCAGTACCTTGTTCACAAGCAAATCTACTTGTTCCCGGTACATTTCCTTTAGGTCAACAATGTCAGCTCGTAGTTCCTCCAACTACAGTGAAAAAAGTTCATTAAAATTCAAATAAGGTAAAGCAAATATCAGTAAAGGCCATTAAACGTTTAAGATTTTTAACTCTTTTAACAAAAGATAATTACTAGGTATTTGCACTATGATGTTCAAGAACCAGTATATGTCAATGGGTTTGTGGCTTTGTGCAACTAGAAGCACTGTTCAGCCCTTGCCATTGCTTGATCTATTTCTCATTAAACACGACCATCCACTAAACAAATTAAACAAAAGAAACCATCACCCTCATTGCACAACTTTGTTTGGTGTTGTTGACAGCAGATGAAGCAATTAGTTTATTGGACTTCAAATAAGAAATCCATTCACAAAAGAAGTTTATTCCAATCATAGTAGGATAAGAAAAAAAAATTGTACCTCTTCATCACGCTCACCCATGAGCTCAAGAGCAGCGGTGTGTCTCTGCCTCAGTGCCTCCAGCTCAGCTTTTACTCCAGGCAAGGCAGATGCTTCCACCTTCAGTTTTTCACACTGACAAGACAGTTTTTTCAGAACTTATGTCTGGAGTCATAAGATGAGAAATCAAATGAGATAAAATGTTGCATTGTAACCTGCTCGGTCAACTTCACTAACTCTTCAGCAAGAGAATCACGGATCGACTCCAATGAAGCCTGTACATATTCAAAAAGTTAAGCAATGAATTATCTTATTGCATTAACTTGGAAGTAGACATTAGCAAAACTAAGGCGTAATTACAAGTGGAATATTACCATAAAACAAATCAAATACTCACCCCCCAACCCACCACACACACACACACACACACACAAAAGGAAAGATAAAAGTGGAGGGTGACATAACAGAACAACAAACATTGAAAAAAAGAAAAGAAAAGTAAAATAAAGGAAACTGAGCCCAAACCAATGAATATCACCCAGATTTAATGAAAACCTGAGCCTTACAATATAATTCGAGACTGGACTACGAGTCCTCAAATAACAGCAACAAGATGAAGGAAGATGATACTTACTAGGCGAGACATGTATGAAGCCAGTTCACCATCCTTCTGTCGAAGCGCAGCTTCAAAGGCACTTGGGGTCATGCTCTTCAAAAAATAAGATGACATGTTACCTTCAGTGGACATTCTCCTTTCTAAGAGGGCATTACTATCACTCTCCAATGATGCCTGCAAGAAATGGCTCTCTTCGATGCTATTGAGACTCCCAGCACTTGATAACTTCCTCATCGGCATATTTCCTATTAACATATAAAGCAATAATATGTCAGAGTTGTGATTAAGAACAAAGGAGTGCAGTACCAACTATGGACCACTGGACCACCGTAGCCAATAATACCATACGTGTGCCGACATGATACAACCAATACGTACATCTTAAAAGCCATATTTGCACTGTTAATCAGACAATTAGCTTTACAACTAAGCTCTATGTCCATGAAACATGACTGATTTTAGTTATGCAATTAGCAGCAAGAAACAAACAGTTGGCCACAATGGTATCAGTCAACACTATGAAAGAAGGTCCAAATGATGGAAGATCTTATCACAAAGGAGTTTAAATAAGATCAAAAATTCATTACTTGTTGAATCATGATTAGGTTTGTGTGTCTCCATCGAAGCAGCCTTCTCAAGTTCTAACCTGGTAGCTTTCTCTTTTTGTAGCTCCTGTAATTAATAAAGACGAAAAATAAAAATAAAATCAGGTTTACTGGCATAATAAGGTCGCGACGCGTTTTCTTTTTCAAATTATGATGGAAGCACATAACAATGATTATATCAAGTTGCTTGAGATGACACTATATTCGAGAACAGTTTAATAAACAATGATTCAATAGCACTGCTCTACAGAAGTAAAAGTCCCGGTAAATTATGTTTGAAATCCTTCTCTGTTTCTCCAAAATCACATGGGACAAAGTCTCGGGATAAAACAAAATAATTCCTATAGTAGATAACTTAGCTGGCTCCATCTAGTATCTCATACAGGGTTGCATATAAATGATGAAATTAACTGCAAATTGTACCAGTCTCTGTTTTTGATTATGCATAGTAATTGATTGATAGCTTTCCATTTCTCTTTTAAGTACTTGTTTAGAGTAATTGTCATAGACTAGAGAATAAATATGATTAGGTTTGTCTTCTTAATCCAAAACCTCATGAAAGAGTCAAACACCAAAATATTGAGATACTGTGAGGGGTACCATATATATGATGGAAAGAAAAAAAAAATCATTTGCCTCCTGAGATACTTGAATGGTACAGTACAGTACAGTACTTGGAATGTAATACATGATACAGCCATATAGAAGAAGAAATTAAATATAAAAACCTTCTCTAGGAGTTCTCTATGTGTAGCTACTTCCTGCAGCTCTTTTTTGTGCTTAGCTCTGAGTTCTCTCATCTCATCTTCAAGTTGCTTTGCACGGCCTTCTTGAGTGGCTGTCTCCTCCTTTATAGCAAGGTATTCTTGCCTACTCTCAGATGCTCTCTGCCTTTCCTTCTCCAAAGACCGACTCAGCTGTGTTTGCTCTGTTCTGAGGCAAGTAATCTGTCACAAAATAAGATAAATATCATGAACAAAAACTTAACATCCAAAATATAATTCAAATATTTAAACAAAGAAGTTTTTCCCTCGGATGATTGCAGAATGAAAAATTGTAAAATAGGAATCTTCAAAACAGAAAAGCTGAAGATATTACAGCATCTGCCAACTTGTAGTGGCACCCTTCCCAACTGATATGGGACAAACTAAATAGATACTGAAATATAAACAGTGCAATTTGGAAGTAGTAGAATGGAAGAAGGCAAAACCTGAGTTTCTAAAATTGTGATCCTAGAAAGACTTTGAGAAAGACGCTCATTCAAAGATCTTTCTTTCTCCTCTGCTGCAGCAGCCTTTGCTTCTGCATCCTGTCAACACAGAAACA
Source organism: Schoenoplectus tabernaemontani (assembly GCA_037127355.1). Classification (NCBI taxonomy): domain Eukaryota; kingdom Viridiplantae; phylum Streptophyta; class Magnoliopsida; order Poales; family Cyperaceae; genus Schoenoplectus; species Schoenoplectus tabernaemontani. Next base: position 23,726,596 of record CM073742.1, on the reverse strand, counting down.
CTCATGTAAATGACCATAACTTACAAAGTTCATTCTTCACAATTCATAATAGGTGATTCACTGATTAACAAAACGCAAGATTCAACTTTAGAATTTTTGGTGGATTGATAATAGTTTAATAACATAAATATTTTCAATAATTATAGGTTCTTCATGAACCTCCTTGGCAAATAAACAAATTATTTGTTAAAAGACAAGTCAAGCAATTGCTTCAAAGCTGCACTTGACTTTTTACCAACATGTATAAGAAATGCAGTTGAAAAAGAAATAAGAGTAACACATTCATTTTTTTAATTTTTAAACAAAGACCTGAAGGCGGGAATCTAAGGCTCTCTCTACACCTGCCCAGGCTTCAGCTCTACGTGCAGCTGTCTCCTGTTAAAGATAACAGATTAACATTCAATAGCACAATATTACACAATAATAGCAACCTAGCACATGGCATCATAAACATTCAGTCGTTATATACTCAAATAGACAAGATATTTGGATGGACATTGAAAAAATGAACAATTAAACATGGACAATAATAAAGAAATTATCAGTAAATATATTATTGCTAGTATTGCATAAAACTGTGTGTATAGCTACTATTAATTGATACAGAATTTTAACAAAAAAAAGGAAAACCTGCATTGCTTCAATCTGTCGCAAGAGTGGCCTTGTGGATTCAGGGACCTGTGTCACTAATTCATTGTAGCGTAATTCACTAGCCTGTGATTGTGAATATAGTAATTGCTTTTAGTAAACCCGAAATCAATGATAAAAACATAATGAGGTAAGAAAAAGAAAGAAGCTTACCTGGTATCTCTTTTGAAGGTCATCAAGATCCCTCTTGACCATTTCTTCCTTAAAGGCAGCCTGTACAACAAATTTGGAGCTTGACAAGATTAGAGAGAAGATCAAAGAAAAGAGTAAAATTTCTGAGCTAAATTAAAGCGAGACTGCATAAGCACCATATTAATTTAGCTAGAAAGTGTCAAGTCCTCAAACCTATCAGTTTCCCTAAAATCTAACGGAACTCTCACAAACCAAAGGAGACGAGAGTCTCAATCCAATACCTCTTGCTCTTTTCTAGTAAGAGTATGCCTCAGCTCCTCAATTGTCTGAACCAGCATTGCCTCCTTCTCACTGGCTTCTCTTAAACGAGTCTCCAGCTCAACCTTGGCCTCGCTATTAGCACGAGCCTCTGCTACTGCCTCAGCTTCTTTAGCTGCATTTAATGCATTGGCATAGAAGTCTTTTTGAGCAGCCAGCTCGGCTTGGTTCTTCTCTATTGTTTCTTGCAATAACTTCTCAGTCACTGCCTTGTCTCTCTTTATACTCTCAACTTTCGCTTCCTCAACCTATTAAGAATGAGAGAACAATCAACATAGACAATAGCTTGTATTACCTGGTACTGAATTAGCTTGGTAAAATTGGATACCTGAAGCTTTGAGTTAAGCCTCTGTTTCTCCTCTTCAAATTCACGAATCTGTACAGTCCAACAAAAAGGCCAACAAAAATGAGTCATTTAATCTTTAGACATTGAATTACAAGTTGTCTAGTCAGTTTAAACACACAATACCCAAAAAAAGGAGAAAAAATAAAAGCCAGTTCATGAGTTGTCCCATGAGTCATGCCTGTGCTCGGAGTTTTCGTATAGTAGCCTCCTGAGCAGCTTGCTTTTTAGATAGCTCCTCACCTATGCAGCATAAGTAAAACCTCAGTGAAGCTAAATAATGTAACAGCTGTTGCTTTCAAAGAAATTCATATAATAAAAATTTATATGTATAAGTTTAATATTAGCAAAGTGACTACTCTTCAGTGGACAGATGCCATGAATGGCAAGTCAATACTGGCTATTTTCTATGCAGTCCTTGTTAATTGTAAAAGTATTACATCGGTGTGCAAAACTTGAGCATCATCCTGCATGCTCCTAAAACACAGGAACACCTCATGCACAATAAAAATACCTTTAAATTCTCTTAGATTATTCAAAAGCCTATGGTACCTTTTTTCACCATTTATCAGTAAGAAAGAACGTCAACTAAAGCATTTTAAAAAAGATACGTTAAAGAAAATGTTCAAGGAGGTGATCATAGTCATAGATAGGTCCCATACATCGTAGATATCTCATTTTGACAGGCATATCAGGAGCATGCTAGAACTAAATGGAATAGAAAAGTTTTGAATATGATTTGCTGATTTTCAAAATCTTATTTGTACGTGAAAGTAGTTATATAGAGAAACTTAATGTACAAAGTTAGAAGCTAATCATCAAAGTGCCAATAGAATTGAAACCAAAATTATAATTAGATTTTTTATTCTAGTTTCCTATTTTAACAAAAAAAAATTCAATTTGGTAGTTAATATACAAAACAATCATAAATAGTTTAAGGTCTGGGAAAGCTTGCTTTCTGCTTACCTTCAGCCATGACTTGATTGATAATCTCATCCTTTTCTTTCAAAAGAGCAGCTGCATCACTCTTCTTACTTTGTTCCCTCCTTAATGTATCTCTTTCTTTGGTTAGTGCATAGACCTAGAGAAGAAAAGGAATTGATCATCATTATAATGCCGACATATATTTTGGTATAATTTTGTGATCTGCATACAGCTGAACTAACAAGATCTCGAATTCAGTAGAAACATGTTGAAGATACACTTTATATATCCATTAACACTAAAGACCAGTATGAGGGTCACAAAATAATTAACACGGAATAAGCCCCTAAACAAAATAGCAAGGATTGTATAAATTCCCTCTCCTAGTTCTGAATGGTTTTTTTTTTCTTTCTTTTTTTTTTTGCAAAACATATTGTAGGGTTGGATATAGTGGACCTTTCTTTCAAGAGAAGCAACTCTTTGGTGATATTCTTCCTTCAGGGAATCAACCTCTGATTCCGTGGATTTCTTCTGTAATGCACAAAACAAATATTTTGACAAGTTTAAAACAACATAAAACGAAATAAACATTGATTGGCGCACAAAATAGACTAGGCCAAAATACCAATATTCATAAATATTCATGTTCTCCATCTTAATTTGTTCCAAGGACCATTAATTGGCATGACATTTTCGACCCTACAATGCAGAACTGGCATATTTAAGTCAGATTGGTTCGTGTTGAATGATACTAAATAGGACCTTAATGTGCTATCAAGCCACAAAAAGCAACAAGGTGCATACCTACCTTCAAGTCTTCAATAGTAGACTTCAGCAGCTCATTTTCATTCATTAGCCTCGTCATTTCATCAGCTTTGGCCTGCAAGAGAAGTCAAATATGTTTCCTCACAGACATCTCATATGTTAACACATTTTGTTCAGAACCAATGAAAAGGATAAGCTTTGTTTTTTTTTTCTGTCAAAAATCCAGTACCTGTGCCTGCCTGGCTGCTCCTTGCAACGCAGCCTCCATCATCTTCATTTCCTTCCGTAACTTCTCCAATTCAATATTCGATTCGGAAAAATCATGAGATATTATGGCTGTTTCACCCTCCTCTTTCTTCTCCTCTTTTTCAGTATCATCTCTCTTATGTTCTTCCTGTATTGACTCTATATCAGATGCATCAATCAATGTTTTAGGTGGTTCATGATTAATCACCTCTTCACTAGCAATATCTGTTATAACTGCAGAAAGTTTTTCCTTCGATTCATGTCTTAATTCACCACTTGGTGCATTGTCAGACACATCAGGGGCAATTTCTGCAGCAACCACTTCAGTTTCTCTATCTACATTGTCATCACTTGTCTCCTTTGACCCTGATTCAGTAGTAGCTTCTCCTCCCTCACCACTGATCTTGGTCTCCTCTACAGTCTCCTGACTAGGCACAGAATTCCCTATAACCTCTGAAACTTCTTTCTCAGAATCAACCTCTGGTTGGTCAACTTCATCACCATCTTTTTCCTTGTCAGTCTCTACTGATTCGACTGGAGGGATATTCTCAGGAGGAACTGTTTCTTCGGCTGACTCTTGATTTTTTATTAGCTCAGGCTCCTCTATTTTTAGAGGAGATATTGTCTTTTCTTCAGTGGAGGATACTATTGTTTCTTCAGTAGACGCCCTATTATCTTCCTTGGAAGTGGCTGTTGAATGTTCTAGAGTTTGTGGTTTAGTCGACATTTCAGCATCTTCATTGCCTTTCTGTTGCGACTGCTGTCCCATGAAACCCATGAAATCTGGCATTCCTCCCCATGCTCCTGATCCTGTTAACCACATGAGAAAACTAATTAATCCTTTTTAAAAGAAAATGTCTTCAGTGTGTTATGCTTGACCTCTGTTTATTCAGTTTGTATTGCTTCTTATTCCCAGTGACTACTACTAAAGTGCACTAATTATTGTAACAAGTCACTACAATAGAGTCTTCAGTGTGTAATTAATCCTTTTTAAAAGGAAATGTCTTCAGTGTGTAATGGTTGACCTCTGTTTATTCAATTTGCATTGCTTCATATTCCCAGTGACTACTACTTGAGTGCACTAATTATTGTAACAAGTCACTACAATAGAGTATTAGAGGCAGTAGCGGAGCTTCACGTGAAATTAAGAAAGGGCTAATCAGACGTAATTATTTGTATCAAGTGATTAGAGGGGGTCAATTATATACCTCAAATATATTTTACTTAGAAAATAGATACTACTTGTATCATTTTAGAATTTATAGAGGGGGGCATGGCCCAATTTCCTTGAAGGAAGCTCCGCTACTGATTAGAGGATCTTCTCAGAACAATGCTCCGCACCGTCTACAGCTCACACTAAGTTACAGGATACACAGAAGCACCTCAAAGCAGGATTCAACTCCAGAACCCATTTATTTTCAATGCAAAAGGATTATATACAAAAGATCACATGTATGGAGTATCCACACTGTATACAATATACGAATCCAGTTATAGAATGATATTGAAAATATAAAATTCATCTCAAAAACGAACTTTAAAAGGAGGAATAGAGCAGGTGCCAATGTGCCATTGCAAACAACAAACAACAGTACCTTCTTCAGACTCAGGTTTATCTTCCAATCCAAGAGCAGTGTCGAAGTTCTTCTCTATGTTCTTGACGCTCTCACTGATTTTGTTGACGGCGCCAGCGAGATCCTGGAGCCCACCCAGCGACACCTTTCCAAACCACGCCATATCCGACCCGACAGTGAATCGCGTGGCAACTGCTTCCTATATCCCCTCTCGCATAGATCTGTGATTCTCTTTCTCCACTTCGGCGCAACCCCGACCAACGGAGACTACGAACGGAGCTGCGCGCGAAATGCAAATGCTACAAGACAAGTCACCAGATCAAGAGCAGAAGTACATCGAAACCACCAGAAACAGGGGGTATGATATGGTATTTTGGTCTGTGCAGTGGAGGAGAAATCGATTTGGATCTAGCAAGTCGTTTGATCTTCTTTTAAGTAATTAGGTTATGTTATGGCGGGTTAAGCTGTGTATAGGGTCTTCCTTGGGTCGTCGGTGGATCCGATCATCTGACATGCTAAACTTTTTTACTTTTTAACCAGAAAAAAAGGATTGGGACCTGGGAGGAAAAGGAGAGAAAAAGAAAATGAACTCAAAGGTAGAGGTTTCGTTCACAGTTAGTTTATGGGCCAGTTCATTTCTTAACTGGAGTCTGAAAGCCCGTGCAATTAATGCAAAACAGGTCCAGGCCTGTAATTGAGCCCAATTTCCTACGGATACATTTCTCTGTGAATTGTTGATTGGTGTGCATATTTCCACTCAAGTGAACTGTATGGTTCTCTAACAATACAATATACTAATATAATATAATAAAATAAATAGTATATTAGTATCTCATCTCGTTTGCTGAAATGTAGGAAATTCTACTTTTCGCTTTCCAGTTAACAGTTAAAGTTAATTCCATGAATAATTTGATGTAATCCATATCACAAAATCCAGACAACAAAAAACCCCCCCCCCCCCCCCAAAATGTTACACATAGATAATAACACAAAATAATACCACGAACAGAATCTAAGTTCAAAACAAAAGCAAGATAAGCCTATCCAAATGACAACCCACGTGGCACCCTCTCTGTGGGTTGGATCACTGAGACTTCCCAGTAGGATCTCATGCACCAGACATTTCAAATCCTTGTCATTTCTCAACTCAGATAGAGATCCTCTCTCAAGGACAAAAGCATAGACACTCAAAAGAGAGGCCAGTTCTCTCTACCTTCTCCAAGCCATGGCATCTCTCTCCACTGTTGCAGTTGCACAGCCGGCGGCTGTCAGAGGCCTCGGAGGAAGCTCCATCTATGGCAACCGCCTCACTGTCAGCCGCACTAATTTCCGCAAGGCCAGCTTAAGGTCGCGCAAGTGTTCGGTCGTGGCGAAGTACGGTGACAAGAGTGTTTACTTTGATCTCGAGGACCTCGGCAACACCACCGGTCAGTGGGACTTGTATGGATCCGATGCTCCTTCACCTTACAACCCGCTCCAGGTATGTACGTACTAGAATTAATCATCTACCTTAAAATTGAGAAATATCATTTTACAAATTATATACACTAGATGCACATGCTTTGTACAATAACAGTTGCATATATAGTACAATGATTAACTAAAACAAAATACAGAGCAAATTCTTCGAGACATTCGCGGGCCCATTCACCAAGAGAGGTCTCCTGCTCAAGTTCTTGATGCTCGGTGGTACCTTCACCATTGCGTACCTAGGAGCCAACGTGACAGGAGATGTGCTACCAATCAAGAAGGGCCCACAACTCCCCCCTCAGAAGGGCCCCCGCGACAAGCTATAAAATGCTTAATTAAATTCATGTTAGAGCCATTTTCTTTGCATGTGCCTGTTGTCAATATCGTACCAGTATCAGTGGTTTTAATTTGTAATTAAACCGATGAGTATCAGTATGAAGCTTGACCTCGTTTTTCTCTCAACTGCCGTTTCTTAAAACTTTTGTTCCATCATTCTTGGGAATATTTTTTGTTAATTTGCTTACTATTAATTAACAAATATATTTCTTTGAGCGAATATTAATTCAGAAAATTAGAAGTGAGACTGCAACTATGCAGAAAGATAGTGTTTCATCTAGAAATGACATAGGAAAGAAATAAGGGAAACGTAGAAAAGTTAGGAGGAGGATCCGATTAGGGGATGAGAGAGACATGGACTTAGTTCCTTGGATCGAAATAAGAAAGCGAGATATATCAAATTAAAGAACAGCATCTCCTTGCGCTCTCGTCCCCTCTTTATCAAAACCAGAGAAGGCGATTCCGCACACTGACTGTGACTGGGCTAAGTTTGATTCATTTGGGTTAGAAGCTCTCATGAACAAAATTCTCACAATCGAAAACAAAGATTACATAAATGATTCATTTGTCTTGTATGAAAGTCTTTTAAAAAGGAACGCCTCCATTTACCGATGTCAAATGTAGGCAAAGGAAATCCGAAATCCCAAGCACAAAAAGGAGATCCCTATTTAAAAGCGTTTGCAACATGACTTGTGTTATTATATTATGCTCCTGACTCGACCTCATTGAGTAGAAGAATCTAACAATCGATCAAGGAAAAAGAAATTTGGTATAATTAACCTCATCACATTAGCACTCAGGAGCCAGCGCAATCGTTCCTGTGGATCTCTTCCATCACCGACTCATGTCTCCACCGAAACAGTGACAACCGACAAGTACATTATTTCTGTTTCCACCAGAATTTATGAGAGTTTCAAAGTCACTCTGACAGGGCTGGGCAGCCACACATCTTATTTTAGATACCGGATCTTTCTTCTACTCAAGCTGGAAGAGATTCCTTCCTTAGAAATGTTGATACAGCACCTGTACAACAACACAGGTTACTATGGATTCAATTCAACAATCATTTACCCCATTCTTTAACAATCAAACAATAGAGCCCCTACATTCCACAACATATATAATCAACAAAAGCAGATATGTTATTCATGCAAATCCTCTACAAATATTATCATTACAATATCTAACCTACACTTAGAGCTGATTCCAACTAATTCCTAATACTAGAATGTTCCAATTTGCAGGACACTTTGATAGTCCGATTGGAGATAAATACGATACAGCTTCCTGCACTCACTATGAATAACCTGAAATTTTAGGAAATAAAATTATGAGTTAGACAACAAGGCACTTACGAGATATTACTAGTACTGCCACAAATTGAATCAAAGTCTGTGGACCTTATCCACAATAATTGGAAATTATAGCCTAAAAAATACGTCTGATTTTCTCACAAGCAAGAGGCAGCAATGTACAACTGATTGTGCAAGAAAGCAGCGCATGACAATGACATTCAGAATACAAAATCACTGAAAAGCACCTGACAATAACATCTGATGCTGTTCACAAAATTCCCTAAATGATGAACTCAAACCATTTTATAAAGATTATATGCAAAAAGATAACATAACTACCAAAAACAGGAAAAACAAAGTTTAACGTCTCTAGCTTCCATAGAAACTCATGATCACTCGAACAAATTCAAAAGAACCACAGCCAGCATATAACAAAATTAAATAAGTAACTGGAAGAAAAATTCAGAGATTAATATTTTTGGTAAGCAGTATGATTACTCAATTATGGATATGAGAGTTACCACTGGTCTTACATTGGTCAACCCATACTATTACTTCTGAAGTCAGAACTCTAAAACTTAAAAAAATCAAGGAATCGGCAGCCAATAAAAAGAAAATAAACGAGACCAGATGGTACAGTCAGAAGCAGAATGCATGATACCAGGAACAGTAATTGGTACTCAAGACCCAAGCCCTGTGATGCTATTGCTCTAACTCCTCTCTTCAATTCTCCCAAAATCACAGTCCCACCCCAGCAACTATTTCAAAGGCTTAACAATATACAACAGCTTTTTACAGCTTTACCTAAGATGAGCACCAGAAATGAGTGACCGGTCAGAGGAAGCTAGAGTTTGAAAGAAAAGATACGGAAGCAACAGATCTGATGAGCTCACCGGCATCAGACGACCTCCTGGCACGCTTAAGCTTCTCCATCTGCACTTTCAAATCAGCAAACATCTCCATGCGCTGCAGCTCCAGCCCCTTGAGAAACTCCATTCTCTGCTTTTCCATCTCCATCATCTGCCTCTGCCTCGCCCCCTCCACCCTTTCGTACATCTCCCCCATTTTCTCTATTGCCTTTGCTAGTTCCAGTACCCCTTCTCTGCTTCCTCTTTTCTTCCCCCTTTTTCTTTCACCCATAGAAACAAACCTCGGCTCTGAGTTCCCCTCCCCTTCCTCCTCTTCCTCCTCAGCCACCTCTCCTTTCGCAGCTGCAGCCGCTGCTGCTGCCTTTCTGATGAAGGAATTGTCTATGGGTAGAGATTGGGGGGCAGGGTTTTTTCTTATAAAAGAGTTGTCACCTGAAATCACTGGTGGAAGGGCCACTGGAGGAGTCTTTCTGATAAAGTTGTTCGCCATGGGGAGCGAGGAAGCTGCTGCAGCAGCTGCCGCGGCGGCTTTTCGGATAAATGAATCATCAACAGGAAGAGCCGTGGGCAGAGTGGGCAGGAGAGGCAACTTACCATGCAAAGGCGAAGCTGTTGGGAGCATCCCAACTCCCTTTTTATGAAAGGGCAAGGGAATTGCAAGGGGCGGAGACTGTGAGTGGGAGAGTGAGTGAGAGTAGGAAGCAGAGGGAGGGGGGCGCTTGATGCCTCCGCCTCCGCTGCTCGATCCAGAGCCGGCGGCAGGCGTGGTGGCCCCAATCAAGGCATCGAGACGGCCATAAAAAGGCCAGGAACTGGTAACAGCGGTTCCTTCAACAAGCCGGGCCTTCTCCAGTTTGTACTTCTTCTTGAGAGTATCGATCCGGTTCTTGCACTGGACATCAGTGCGCATCTTGCGCCGAGTGGTGCCGATGCGAGAGTTGACGGCGTCGGCCACCTCCTGCCACTGTTTCTGACGGAGGTTGCCCCGATTAAGCTCCAAGTAGCGCTCTCCCCAGGCATCCACCAGCGCTGAGGTCTCCCCTTCGCTCCAGCAGTCCTCCCGGTAAGGCATGCCCGGGGTAACCGGCCGCGACGCCGGGGCGTGCTCCCTCAACTCCATTGGTCGGAGATTCAAAATCAAATCGACGACGGTAACGCAGTAAGGCTCCTCGAAATTTAGTATAGGGAGGAGGAGCGGTAGATCTGGTTTTTCTCAGGGAGCAGCGTTTTTGGTATAGGGGACGTGGTTGGGTTTGGTCATTGGTGGGGATTGGAAAAGGTAAAAGAGGAAAGGGGGGAGAATAGGTGGAAGACTGGAGAGGGATCGGCCAAGCGCCGGTGGGGAAGCGCGTGCATAACACGTGATGGGAGGGGGTAGGAGCTGGGAAGGCAAACCGGTAATCGCCAGGAGGTGCATTGCGCGTGCGCCGACGATCGCGCGAGTGATGGGCCGATGGCGTGAGCGTGGGCCAGTGAGCCATACGAGATCGGAGGCTCACAGCCGTTGGATTGGTAGGGTTTGACCGGGAAACCGGTCGGGGAGGGATAAATGAAATAAATTATTTTTCTCCGGGTGGATAAAGACGAGGGTAGAATACCGGGTCCGGTGTCGGACGGGATTCACTTGGTCTGGTATTTGACCAAATTACCCCTCGCATTCCGACATTCACGAACCGACACGGAAGCGCTCTCATTCCTCTGCAATCGCTTTTTTTATATTGAATACTATCAAATCAGATCAATCAAATAAGCTAATTCCACCCAAAAAGAGCTTCACCTTTTTCACTTTCTTATAAATTATTTCTTGTCCACATTCCATCGATCTCTATCAAAACGATATGTCAAAAATGACAAATCATAATAAAAAATTAATTTTATGCAGCGATTCTTTTGTCTAATGAAACATATTGAGAATTTTGATAATAACTTAATCATCATATAAATTGCTAATTTGCTAACACACTAAAATACAATAGCAAATTACAGATTAATTCAACTTAGCTTTAATGAGGCATATTATTTGCAAATAGCGTCTTTTTATTTTTTATGCAAATATTAAAAATATCAACACAAATTCAAAACTTAAAATTCTAATATTTCAAATTCGGAAATATCAATATATCTAAAAAAATGAGAAGAAATCGGTTGACAATGGGTTATTTTGACAACCTTGACAATAGACAACAACAACAACAACAACAACAACAACAAAGCCTTTAATCCCAAATAAATTTGAGTAGGCCTTTAAATAAATACAAAAAAATCTTACAAATGGAAAAAAAAATTATAGATGTGGTTTTCTACTTTTAGATTGATGGTCATTCAAATTTCATTATCGTTTGATAGCAAAGACCATCAAATTTAAATATAATTTGCAACGATTCCAATTTAACGGTCTTTGATGGACTATCAAATGATAATGAAATTACATAAAATTTGAATGACCATCAATCTAAAGGTAGAATAACACATCTATAAACTTTTTTTTTATTTTTATTTTTTTTTATATTTATTTAGTGATCCATTATCTAGGTCATCGAAATAACTCATTGTCAATATATCCCTGCTCCTAAAAAATTGACTACATAAATTAAAATAGATAAAACATCATTTTGTTTTGCTATATAATAAGTTGAGGCGCACTTTTAAAAAATATCAGTTGGAGAAGAAAAAGTCAAGAAGACTGAGGAAAATTTGATATGAGTCGGTATAGGTGTCAATGGTTTGGGTCGGATTATATTTTTTTTTTTATATTTTTTAAGTTATGCTCATAGAAGATCTCTGTGAGTTTAACCTCACGGTATCTTTACTATATATATATATATTGAGAAAGAGTTATGCTACGATTAGTCGCGAAATACAAAACGTTTTGTACTTCGCGTCGTATCTCCTATTTCGAATTCAAGGCATCGATCCGATTGTTAATAGTGTTCTTCATATTGAAATATATTTGGAGACCAAATTTTATATTTTTTAGAAAAAAATTCTATTTTTTTAGGGGATAAAAATGTATTGAGTTTATAATTTTTAATAAGAACGATTTTCTAATCCTCAAAAAAATAGAAAAAAATAAAATTTGTTTTGAAACATATTTCAATATGAAGAACACGTTTAACGGTCGGATCGATGTTTTAAATTCGGAGATGAGAGAACGACGTGAAGTATAAAAACGTTTTGTACTTCGTGACTAACCGTAACATAACTCATATATATATATATATATATATAATCCAATTAATTATCAATACTGATTACTGACAGACAGACAGTGCTCTCCACTACGGTCCCAGAAGATAAGACACTCCTCCCCCTGTATAATTCTTTTCCGAGTTTACTCGCACCAAAATTTTCTTTTACAAGAACTAGCGTTATGTCAGGACCCATCTATCTAGTGATAGATGATTCGTGAATCGTGACAGTGGGATATTATGAGGTCTAAGAGCATTCGTATCGTTATGTCAAATTAAGTATTAAATTTTATTTGATAGCCATTATTCTAATTAGATAACTTTCATAATTTAATAATTATTTTGATAAACCGCGTCATCAGTGAAAAGGAAAAGAATGATTTGATTTGATAATTTATTTTGTAATTTCAGTGACGTTTTCATTCTCTATTTGAAAATCATTATCTATTCAAAGCGACATGTCAAATTATAATTTTATTAACAATTACAAAACTATAGTTGCTCGTCATTACGTCAATGCATCACTTGTGACTCGTCATTCAAGCTAGCATTGCAATACTTCAATTTCAAAAATACCTGAGACATATCTAGTAGTGTATCGTTGTCTGTATCGTCGTAACTTTATTATTCATATTAAATGAATTATTATTTATAATAATGACTTTGTTAACAATCCATTATGTATAGTAGTTTTTTATTTAATTTGAATAATAAATCATTTAAATTTAATAACAAAATTATTATGAAATAACTCATTAATATAAATAACGAAGTTGGTATGGTAGCTCTCTTTCAATTTTAGTCTTCCTTATGGGTTTTTGGCAAATCAAGGAATAACTTTGGAAGAGTGGTAATTTTGGAAGAGTGATAGAATAATGTCTTTTTGGAAGAGTGGTAGAAGAGTGATATTTTTAACTATTTGGAAGAGCAAAAATATTATTTGACAGTTGTTAATCAAAATAGTTAAAATATGAATAATTATGATACTTACAATGACGATGATAATAAAAATAATAGTATAATAATAATATTAATAATGTAATAATAATCATAATCATAATAAATAATAATATTCATAGTTGAAATCATAATAATATAATAAAAATATAAACATAATCATAATATGGTAATATAATAATAATTATTATAATCATAATAATTTAATCATAATAATAATAATAATAATCATAATATAATCATAATACAACATAATCAAATAATAATCATAATCATAATAATAATAATCATAGTCATAATCATAATAACATAATAATATAATCATAATCATAATAAAATAATATAATTATTATATACAACATAATCAAATAATAATCATAATATAATCATAATACAACATAATCAAATAATAATCATAATCATAATAATAATAATCATAGTCATAATCATAATAACATAATAATATAATCATAATCATAATATAATAATATAATTATTATATACAAAAAAAACTGCTTCAAATCTTTCCATTTGTGAAATATTCGTCTTCATGACCTCATCGATAAGGCCAATTAGCTTGCTCTCCGCCACCTTAAAAATCCTCACAAAAATCTTAGCATCTCGACTACAGTCTTTTCTTCATAACCTGATCGACAAGAACCAAATTATTTTTTATTAAAGATCGTCAGTTATTGCAAACATTCTTTTTTATACGGGAACTCCTTATTCACGAGGCCGAAAACAAGATATCATTCGTCTTTATAAAAATTGACTTTCGAAAAACGTTGAACTTTGTCATGAGTATACTTGCTCGAAGTCCTTATAACTAGAGGTTTCCTGCATTTTGGGTAACATAGAATGCCTCCGTGGATATTAGAATGCTGAATTCAGAGAATGAAACAAACGAGTTTTTAAAGATCGAAATTGGGAAATGAATTCAATATGATAAATTTGACGGTTCAAATCTGCTCAAATTACATATATCTTCAAATTTTATAGAGTAAATCTATCGTGAGCTTAAGCTCACGAAAGACCTCCGTGAGATTAGCTTGAAAAATATATCAAATGATCTCCAAATTTTAATTTTTCAATCTCATTAAACTCTTCATATTAAAATCTTATGGGGTACAAAAATTTAGAATGTTTCGAATTTTCTAAGTCGCTCTTTTCAATTTTTGAAAATCAGCTCCAAAAATAATAATAATAATAAATTATTCAATGTTTGTAAATTATTTTAAAAATTTGAAAAGAGCGATTTAGAAAACTCAAAACATTCTAAATTTTTGTATCCCATAAGATTTCAATATGAAGAATTTAATGAGATTGAAAAATCAAAATTTGAAGATCATTTGATATATTTTTTGAGCTAAACTCACGATAGATTTACTCAATTTTATAATGATTGTTTTTTGCGAATAAAAGAGAAAATGTTGATAACCAATTTATAAAATAACTGGAAACAAAAAGAAAAGGAATATAAAATAACTTCGTAATACGTAGGTAAACCAAGTCAGAATATGTATCCTTGAAAACCAATATATCCGGTTTGCACACAAAAATACGCTATTCATTTTGTATACAGTGCCCAAGATAAAATACTACTATATTACTTCGTAGAAGAGCTCATATAATACAGAAACTCACAGGAAAATTTACAAATTTAGCTAAAAGCCCCAATGTTGCTGTACGTGTGTTTTGACTCTAGTAATTCAAGAGAGGGTATACTCATACTCACAGTCCATCAAACGGGTCAGGATCTCCTGACAGCTCGGCCTTTCATGAGGCTCCACCCAACAATCTAAATGTACAAAAATCACATTACCAGGAAAGAAAAATAATCTCTTTGTTTAAAAAAAAAAAAAAAAAAAAGGGGCAAATGGAAAGTAAATGGGAAAGATATGGTTGACTAGGATATTTCATGCACTTGAGGGATCGACAGGTCTCAAATCCTTGGCAAGAAGAATTTTGACAAATTACAGGAGATACAAGACATTTCACTTCTTTTTGACAGTTATGAGCTGTAACCACCATTTAGGGAAGCCTTAGGTAAATTCTGCATTTTATTTCTTTCCCTTTTTCCTTTTTTCCTTCAGCTCTTTCATAGGATGGATGAAATGATATACTTTCAGTTTCCTTTTTTCTCTTCTTTGTTTAAAATTACCTGCAATCAACTTGCCGAGCGGACCTTCTGGAATTTCAAGCCTCGTCCCTTCATTAGCTACTGCATAAACTACCTAATGAATAATTGAAAGATTGATCTCAGTCACATTTGCTCACGAGCTAGACTGATAATTGAGAAAATATTCCAACTTACAGAAGTTTTTTTCTTTTTCTTTTCCTTATACAATTGTTTGGAAAAAACAGCAATGATCTAGGGCTATCCACAAATAGCACCCCATCCAGCAAAAAGTGATTAAAATACTATATTCTTTTAACTGCTGATTTTTCCCCCCTTACCACAAGCATCAGTTTTGTATTTCCACTTTCTTCACCATTAAAAAATAATAAAATTAAATAAAGTAAACTGCAACACTGGCCTTCCAAGCATGCCCGAATCAGTTATGAAAAACCAGTGCCAACATTGTTAGTAATTTGCTATGTTTAGACCTTGGAGTAACAAATTCAGTGCTAGTCACAACAATGATAAATATTACGAGAATGCAAATAAACCAATAATATGAGTGCAGATACAAATACACCCTGTTAAATCCAGTTTATGTTCTCTTACTTGAACAGGAGGGACACCATCCCAGGGCCTCTTCAAAGTGCAGAGTTCCCACATGATGACACCGAGGCTGAAAATATCGCACTTCTCAGTGAAGGGCTCATTGCGTATTAGCTCTGGAGCCATCCACTCTGGGGTACCTGCGGATGAGCTGTCGCTCATGGGCCCATCCATCATGACCCTTGAGAGCCCAAAATCACATATCTTTGCAGTCCAGTGCTTGTTCACCAAACAGTTTGCACTCTTAAGATCCCGGTGTATTATCTTCATTCGGTGAATGCACATCAGCCCCCTTTAAATAAGCAATTCAAGAGACGATAATTCAATATGCATTTAAGCGATGATTTCTATTCAATGGTATTGGAATCAAATTGTATCCGTTGTTTACAATCCCAAAATTACTATCATCTAGGAAAAAAAGTATATATATAGAGAGAGGTTGACTAAAATACAACGCGTTGTACGAGATGCATTTAAGCGATGATTTCTATTCAATGGTATTGGAATCAAATTGTATCCGTTGTTTACAATCCCAAAATTATCATCATCTAGGAAAGAAAAAATATATATATATATATATTACCATCATCTAGGAAAGAAAAAAAATATATATATACATAGAGGTTGACTAAAATACAACGCGTTGCACGGATGCACCCGTGCAACGCGTTCAAATTTCAAAATTTAAGTTAAAAATAACCGATCCAAACCGTTTAATTTATTCTTCATATCAAATTCTTGTAGAAAATCAAATTTTATATTTTTTGAAATTTTTTTGCTATTTTTTTGAGTAAGAAGAAAATCATCACTATTGGACAATCTAAATTCCTTAAATCAAGCAACTTTCATCTTACAAAAAAAATAGCAAAAAAATTTCAAAAAATATAAAATTTAATTTTCTACAAAAATTTGATATGAAGAATAAATTGAAAGGTTTGGATCGGTCATTTTTAACTTAAATTTTGATATTTTAACGCGTTGCACGGGTGCATCCGTGCAACGCGTTGTATTTTAGTCAACCTCTATATATATATATAGTGAGGCTATGGTGCTTCGCGAAGCACAAAACCTCCCGTGCTTCGCGTCCGTATCTCGAATTTGAAAGTTCAAACGGACCGATTCAAACCGTTGAACATGATCTTCATATTGAACTATCTTTGGAGATCAAAATTTATATTTTTTTGAATTTTTTTGCTATTTTTTTAGATGGGTACAAAATCGCTAGTTTTGGATGGTGCAGAAATCGTTAGATCGGCAAACTTTGTACCCATTTAAAAAATAGCAAAAAAATTTAAAAAATATATAAAATTTGATCTCAAGGATATTTCAATATGAAGATCATGTTCAACGGTTTGGATCGACCGTTTGAACTTTCAAATTCGAGATACGGACACGAAGCACGAGAGGTTTTGTGCTTCGCGAAGCACCATAGCCTCTCTCTCTCTCTCTCTATATATATATATAATTAGGCTATGGTGCTTTGCAAAGCACAAGAACGTTGTGTGTTTTGCGCTCTATTATTAATTTTAAGTCAGAAGTGATCGATCCAAACCGCTCAATCTAATCTCCATATCAAAATCTATTAGTAAACTAAATTTTATATTTTTTGGAATTCATTTGCTATTTTTTTGGATAGAGGGAAAACCGTTATTTTTGGATGAATCAGAATTCTCAGATCAAGTCATTTTCTTCTCATCAGAAAAAATAGCAAAAAAATTCTAAAAAATATAAATTTTGGTTTACTAATAGATTTTGATATGTAGATTAGATTGAACGGTTCATATCGATTATTTCTGACTTGAAATTAAAACTAGAGCGTAAAGCATACAACGCCTATGTGCTTTGCAAAGCACCATAGTCGGACTATATATATATAGTTAGACTATTGTGAAAACGTTTGCATTTCGCGCCCAAGTGCATACGGCTCAAATTTTATCGTAACACGTCCGAAATTTAAAATTATCATTCTCATTAAATTCTTCATATCAAAACATTAGGGGATACAAAAATTTGGGGTATTTCGAGTTTTCTAAGTATTTATTTTGAATTTTTCAAAATCAACACTAAAATAATAATAAAATATTGAATTGTTGTTGCTAATTTTCAAAAATCCAAAACAAATACTTAGAAAACTCAAAATATCTCAAATTTTGTATCCCTCAATGTTTTGATATGAAGAATTTAATGAGAACGATAATTTTGAATTTCGGACGTGTTACGATAAAATTTGAGCTGTATGCACTTGAGGCACGAAATGCAAACGTTTTCACAATAGTCTAACTCTATATATATAGCGATGTTATGGTGCTTCACGTTCGTATCTCAAATTTAAAAGTTCAAACAACCGATTCAAACTGTTGACCATCATCTTCATATTGAAATATCCTTGGAGATCAAATTTTATATTTTTTTTGAATTTTTTTGCTATTTTTTAAATGGATACAAAGTTTGCTGATCTAATGATTTCTATATCATCCAAAACTAGCGATTTTGTACCCATCTAAGAAATAGCAAAAAAATTTAAAAAAATATAAAATTTGATCTCCAAGGATATTTCAATATGAAGATGATGTTCAACAGTTTGGATAGGCCGTTTAAACTTTTAAATTCAAGATACGGACGCGAAACACAAAAGATTTTGTGTTTCGCGAAGCACCATAGCCTAACTCTCTCTATATATATGTGAGTAAATATACCGTAAGCTTAACTCAAAAAGTATATCAAATTATCTCTAAATTTTAATTTATCATGCTCATTAAATTCTTTATATGAAAATCTTATGAGATGCAAAAATTTGGAGTGTTTTGAGTTTTTTAAGTCACCGTTTTTAATTTTTAAAAATGATGTTCAAATATTGAATATTTTATTATTATTTTTAGATCTGATTTTCAAAAATTAAAAACCCTGACTTTTAAATCTCAAAACACTCTAAATTTTTGCATCCCATAAGATTTTCATATAAAGAATTTAATGAGTATGGTAAATTAAAATTTGAAAATGATTTGATATACTTTTTGATAGAATGAGAGAGTGAGAGAAAGGAATATTTGATAGAATGAGCATGGTTTGATCGTTGGAAATTTAATTGGGAATAAGGGTTAGGTTGAAAATTGTAGGAAAGATTTGGAGAATTGGAGATGAAATTAGGGTTTGGAGAATTGTATATTGATGTTATAGATTGTGGATGTAGTTATATGCTTTCTTAACCAAAGCTATGCCAGGATCCTCTCAGGGCAGCTTCTATGTCAGGATCACCATAGTGGTTGCAGGTCCAATCCCTGAGTCGACCAACAAAAATCTAGATGACAAATGCACCGCCTGAGCTGCCACTGCTGCTAGTGCAAAACTATAAACAAAGGTCAGGTGTGTCTGGATGCCTTCAGACTCCAGCAATCTAGAAGCCGCAATACCTCTTATGTATGAGTCCATTTCATGTGGTTGGAAGAATCTATCAGAATCCTCATCAATTACAGTGATTGTAGCTAATGCGTCAGCATAAGAAGAAAGACTCAAACCTTGAACAGATAATCTGTCACGGCTGCGTTTTGAGTAGAGGTGGCAATCGGGCGGGTCGGGTCGGGTTCGGGTTCGGGTCGGGTCAGTTTGACTTTCTGGAAGAAATCAGGCCGGGTCGGGTCAGGTCAATTTATATGTTGTGTTTTTTCGGATCGTTGATAGATTTCGATTGGATTAAAGGCCATTTGATCTCGGGTCGGGTCGGGTCGGGTCGGGTTCGGGTCGGGTCGGGTCGAGTCGGCTTGACTTTCTTAAAAATCGGGTCGGGTTCGGTCCCGGCGGTTTGTTTGCCTCGGGTCCTGGGTTCGCCACCTCTAGTTTTGAGATCCGATTTTTGAAGGTTTCCACAATCTCCCATTGGTGCTTCAATAGAGGAACTTATTTAGATCGCGGCGATTGCGAAGCAAAGAATGCACTTGCTCGGCACGAAGGTACCCTCCGAAGCTTCCGTAAACATCGACGCATCGTGTCACCCAAGCAACCCCGATATGCTCCGGCGTGTCCACTACATACTTCACGCGAGCGAAACCGAATACAAGCGGGATCTACGAGGGTTTTTGGGAATACGCCTGGGGAATTGGATCTCCCACTCGCCTTCTTGCGAGGTAAATGATGTAATCTTCTTCGCGTGGCCGTTCCGAATATCGCATCCATCGCGCGATGCAGAGATCAAGACTGCGACGAGAGAGAAAGAGCACTTCAATTTTGCGTGAGAGAGCTAGAATCGGAAAAGTCGTCGCCGTCGCCGAGCGACGCCGGCTTCTTCCTTCTAGTTTCCTTGTGAGTGTCGCTTCTTCGGATGGAGGGTTTTGGTTCTTGCGGATCGATTCTTGATCGCCGAGTGACGCCATTACGAAGGCACATGCATGATAGCGGATGTGATCGATTGATGATCGTAAGAAGAGGTGATCTGTTTGCGTGATCGAGATCGAGATTGTTGATTGACCTATTCTTGATTGAATCTTTGATCGGATCTTTGATCTGAGGAGAAGAAAGAATCGCTGATCTGGAGAGGAGAGAATCAATCACGAGATGGATCTTGATCTGTTCTTGAGTGCGGATCGGGCAGGAAGAGAAGCGAGAATTAATTCTTGAATAGAAAAGACAGGGAATAGAAAGGAGAATAGAGTAGTAATAGAGGCTATTTACCGAGAATAGGCGGGAAAAGGGAATAAAATCGGGAATAAAGCAGAATAAGGGTTGGGATAAGGTGCATAATTTCTGGAATAGGCGTGAGCCTAATTCCAGCAGTTAATCTGCTCTGATACCATGATAGAATGAGAGAGTGAGAGAAAAGAATATTTGATTATCTTGAATTGAAAAGATTACAATATCTAAGCCCCTATTTATAGGCTAATGATCTAACAAACTAACCACTTAGTCTAACTAACTAATTCCAATCACTAAACATCTCTCATATCATACATCACACAATATCTCCAACTAACCTATACAATTCTATTCCTATACTCTAACACTTTTTGAGTTAAGCTCACAGTATCTTTACTCTATTTGAACTTTGAAAACGAAGAACCGATCCATAACACGGGGGCGATCCATGCTATGCATAGCACTATAGTCCAACTCTCTCTATATATAAATCCTTTTTAAAAATCACAAAGCAATAGGGCTAGCATGGTTTCGAAAGAAAGGAAAAGGGCGCCAGCCACATTGGTGATCCCAAAAGGCATTATAAAATATTTTCTCACATACTATTTCGATTATAAAAAATAGTAGATATAGTGTTTTTTTTTACTTAATGAGATATATATCCAATATTTGAATCAGATTGGATCTCATTCATAACTGTTTGTAAGGTAGCCGACGCAAACGTGAGTCCAAAAGGCATGAGAGTGTACTAATAATGGCCAGCATGGGTGTGTGCTTCGTATCAATCTTCCCTTCTCTGATTTCTGAGGGCTTTCTTTCTCCATCAATTCATTAGGCAAATTTTTTTAAGCAAGTTAGTCTAGCATATATTTTCTACGTTGTTCTAGCAGGCGGTTAGATCTGCTCTCTAGTACTACTCGAGTGACTTCTTTCTTCTTTTCTCTATTTCTTTGCAATGTTGATCAAGCTCGTCACTGCCTGCCTCTTAATTAAAGCTTTAAGGCTATCGCTATTTAGCCTTTCGATTAGGCAATAGAGTGCCGGTCGGCTACCTTAATTCATCTTCTGCAGGACCACCTCCCATCTGTTATGGGTCGGAGGGTGGTCATGTGTTGCATTGTAGCCTCAAAGGTCTCACCATAAAATTTCACGTGAGCCTGTAGAGTTTTGGTATCCAAAGGTACTTGAAACACATTGCCAAGTAATAATTGCTCGGGACCTAGATATTGCTCCTCTGGCCAGCCTGTTTGGACCGATAAAAAGGATGCACAGCGAAAGTGCTTTGCAAACATGTCATTCAGGACTTTACTATTGGTCCTCTAGGTAGCTGGATTTGTCGGCATAGGAAAGTAGTAAGCAACTAAGCATGCACATGACAGGAATCAGAAGAGTAGTCGAAATCCATAAGTAGAATGGTACAAGCGAAAAAGCAAGAGGCAAGGAAATAGACAAGCCCATATCACTTTATGGCAGCAAGCTAGGCAAGGCAGTCTATATTTGAGATTAAAGTAGAAGAATAGGAAAACGTTGAATCAGGCGCGTAGTTTCACTGAACCAAAATCAACCTTTTCTGTCGCTACGCGCCTTTGTTTTTTGATGTTTAGGTAGGGAGAGTACATGGGTAAAAGCAACTATGGCACTCGATTTATCATATATAGCATAACATTTCAATCACAATGATTTTTTATTGCAAGCTACTTTATTTGGTTGTTGTGCCGCTAGCCCGGAAATTGAGGGCTTGGGAAGCAAAAGCAATTGCCCGAGCTGTCGTCGGATGCCTAATAGAGAAAAGGTCCCAAATTTAAAGGACCCAAATGAGACAGCTGGAAACTTGAGTGACAGCCAATGCAATTTATACTAAGTTAGAAATTGACACAAACCTGCATATATCACGAAGCATTTTAAGTCTCTTACGCCAAGTAAGCCTCGTTTTCTGACCAGTCATATGAATGAGGTATGCATTTATACTAAGTTAGAAATTGACACAAACCTGCATATATCACGAAGCATTTTAAGTCTCTTACGCCAAGTAAGCCTCTTTTTCTGACCAGTCATATGAATGATGTAATACAACGAGCCCATTTCCATGTATTCAGTCACCATGGACAAGTTTGGAGGCTCCATGCAAGCACCAAGGAATAAAATAACTGTAAAAAACATAACAAAAAGTATACATCTCATAGATTATATAATCTGTTATGGTTTCAGTAACCTATTTAATGAAAGGTTTTTGCAAGCTATGTTTAAAATTATTATTATAAGAAATAAACACCCAACATCTATATTCATGCATTTAACAGCCATCATTCCTGGGGCTATTTACAAAATTAATTTCAACACCAAGCTAAAGTTGTGAAAAAAATGACAATACTCCCCTCATATTTCAGAACAAATACTACCGAAGCTTCATATTAAGTTTCATTTAGGGTTTAATACAGGTAAGGTTTTTTAAACATATACAAGTATAAAAGCACTTCCATCCAACATGTACATTATCCGTTGATACCCCTAATCCAAGAAACAATTAAGTTGGTTTAGATCAGATCAGTCTAGAGATGTAGGCTCACCTACTTATACTATGCTTTTGGTACTACCAGTTGTGTGGTACCTTCTCTAGACTCTGGGTTGTAAGAATCCCATTGGTTTAAAGGAAACCGGTGAAGTCACACAACTTTTGTCAAAAAAATAAATAAAATATCAATATATAAATAAATAATCTGCACCCATCATCAAGGCAAGGTTTGTTGTTCTCATAAAATCTCAAAGAGATCAGGTTATAGATTGCAAATGTAAGAATAGTTGAGCAATGTTTTGGTTTGTTTAATGTATTGGACAAATTTGCCAAAAGAAGTGCTTGTTAGGTAGTTGAAGTTGGACTTCTTTTTCAGTTATTTTGAATACATAAATTTTTGATACATCACATTCTTATGGTAAGATGCTAGATAAACTTGTACATGGTTAAAGATGGTAGATAAACTTGTCCATGAGCTTCACTATTTTATAAAAAATTGTAAAAAGAAAAAGATCATTTAAGGTGTGTTTGGATGGTGAAAGGATTAGTAAAAAAATAGCACTGTTTAGATTAGTAGTTGAGAATAGTATGAGGTTAGTGATATCTCGGAGAATGTGAGAACAATGCTAATTTTTACTATTCGGATTAGTAAAATGTTGTTTGGATAGTAATTTGAAAACAATGGAGAGAATAGTTAAAATAATTAATTATTTTTTAGTATTTTATTTATTATTATTATTATTATTTAATACTACTTCATACTAATATAAAAGAAAAAATTATTTTTTTATTATTTTCACTACCCTCAGGACGCTAATCCGCTAACCCAATGTTTTTTATGAGTTAGCGGATTAGCACCGTTCTGCTACTATTCTCGATTTCAATTTTATATTTGGATGATTACTAACCCAAAAACAGTACTGTTATTCCTAGAACAATGCTATTCTACATCATCCAAACACGCCCTTAAAGAATTAACATACCCTTAAAGAATTAACATAATGTAAAATTAGCAGATAAAAAAAATTATGTTATTCATGAAGGAGAGAAAATCAAATACCATTAGGATGTCGCAGCCGGCTGCAAAAAAGTTACAAAATTAATGCAATCAGCAAACGAGAAGACAGAAGAACAATAAAAAAATGTTGAATTTCTGGGTTTGCAATTGAACTTCATATAAAAATTTGAAATTGTCTTTGAAGCTCTTACACCAAAACCAAATAGTCCATATATTATATTGTTGGTTTCAAAGGATTGATTAACTTGATATTTTATTAATTGATAAATTGAGTAATATACACTAACTTATTATAATTTAGTCTCTACAATTATTCTAATCATATTTTTACCTAATTACCCTTACAAGAATAATACAATATTCAACACTCCGCCTCCGCCTCAAGATGATGTATATATATTTATCATACTCATCTTGTCTATTACATTGAAGAAGTCAGTGATACTCAACCCCTTTGTGAAAACATCCGCAATTTGTTCTTTGATCCCAACAAAAGGCATACACACAGTGCCCTCGTCGAGTTTATCCTTAATGAAATGTCGATCGATCTCCACATATTTAGTTTTGTCATGTTATATTAGATTGTTTGCTATGTTTATAACCGCCTTGTTGTCACAATATAACATGATGGGTTTATCTTCAAATAACTCTAACTCCAGTAGCAATCTTCGTAGCCATAACCCTTCACTCACACCATGGACCTTGGCTCTATACTCAGCCTCGGCCGTAGACCTTACTACCACATTTTGTTTTTTGCTTCTCCAAAAACCAGATTACCTCCTACAAACGCACAATAGCCAGAAGTGGACTTTCTATCATCGAGACACCCAGCTCAATTGGCATCGATATAGACTTCGATCCTCTTATGCCCTTTTTTACTGAAGAGCACACATTTTCCGGGACAACCCTTAAGATATCTCAGGATTTGATACACAACCTTCTGATGTGATACTCTAGAATCATGCATATACCTACTCACCACACTCACGGCATAGGAGATATCGGGTCTAGTGTGAGTCAGATAAATTAAGTTACCTATCAAGCATGATATTGCCCTTTCTCTACTTGATCGCCAATTTCTCCACTCAACTTGTGGTTGGGATCTATGAGTGTGTTGACGGGTTTACACCCCAACATCCCCGTATCATGTAGTAGATCTAGAACATACTTATGTTGTGATAGAACTACTCCCTTCTTTGACCGAACCACCTCGATACCAAAGAAAGTAGCACAATTCACCTAGATCTTTCATTTCAAACTCTTTAGCTAGATTAGTTTTGAGTCTTTTCATCTCAACATGATCATTACCTGTCACTATAATATCATCCACGTATACCACCAAAATATAAATTTTATCTCCTTTTCTTTGGATGAACATGATGTGATCGGCATTACTTTGCTGATAGCCAAGTTTTTTCATTGCCGTGGAGAACCTATCAAACCACGTTCGTGGTGACTGCTTCAATCCATACAAAAAACGCTTCATACGACACACTTTGCCCTTCACCTGTTTATTTTCAAAACCAGGTGGATCTCCATAAACACCTCTTCTTTTAGGGCACCATAGAGAAATGTATTTTTTACATCTAATTGGAATAAATCCCACCCGAGATTCACCGCACACGAGATGAGTGTTCTAACAGTATTCATCTTGGCTTACTGGAGCAAATATCTCATCGTAATCACACCATATGTATGTGTGTATCCCTTAGCCACCAATCAGACTTTGAATCTGTCTATTTTCCCTTCGGGGATATGCTTTATTGAGTATATCCACTTACATCCCACCGTGTTCTTATCAGATGACCTAAGAACCATATCTCAGGTATCATTCTTAACTAGTGCCATCATCTCCTCAAACATCGTCTTCTTCCACTTTGGATCCTGCATTGCACTTCTCCAATCACATGGAACAAAATTAAAATGTAAAGAGGTTGCAAATGCTTTGTACGCATGTGGTAGCGTCTCAAATGAGATATAGTGAGAGATAGAGTGAGATGTTGAGGTACTTTCCTTTTGTTCCAACACAGTTAATCGAACCATTTTGCGCACAACAATAGGAAGATCGAGATCAGAGGGAAAATGAGTACTTGAAGGTAACTCTAAGTTACCTAGAGTCTGTTTCGTGGGAGAGTCGTCAACGGGTACGAGCAATTGGTGTTGATCTGGACAAAAAGTTGCTCAACATTTTTACAATGAGGTTTTCGAGTGTAAACTTTATGG
Source organism: Schoenoplectus tabernaemontani (assembly GCA_037127355.1). NCBI lineage: Eukaryota > Viridiplantae > Streptophyta > Magnoliopsida > Poales > Cyperaceae > Schoenoplectus > Schoenoplectus tabernaemontani. The sequence goes on along the minus strand of CM073742.1, from coordinate 23,700,427 downwards.
ATCTGTCTGGTTTGAGACGGGAGGTTCTGATTCATGCTTGAATTCAACCGAAAATTTAAACTTGTACTTGTAATCACGTCCATAGTATCACTTAACTCCATAGTATCTTCTATACCATCCTCCGATGCCACCACCACATTCTTTTGTACCTTGTCTCTATCAGACATAGGTTTATAAGTTTTAAACATTATGGAGTGAGGAGTCATATGCTTGAATGCCTCAGAATCTACAATCCAGGACATCAACACTCGGCTCGGCTACTAGAGTTTTCATAATCGTGCCAACCGGCTTAACTACAATAGTGAGAAGGGAAGAAAGATTGTGACCATCAGAAACAATTGGTGTTGTGGCACTAGTCGGAATGGTGGATGTCTAGCCGCAACTGAATCATCATCTGGGTCATCTTGTCATCGAGACCTGAACCCGACTGACTAGCAGTGTCAACCATATGTGTTTGTTGACATCCTGATCCACCGCACTCCATTCCACGATCTCTACCATGACCCTGACTTCTATTACGACAACCACCATCATGACCAGTCTGATCTCGGACGCTACTAGAGCACCCATGAAGGTCCCAACAAGTTTTTCTAGTGTGATTCTTCTTATGACAGTAATCACACATTTTATTACTCAATCAGAAATTTTCACTCTTTGTGAAGAACACTTCTGCGGTCCAGTCTCAATTTTCCTAACATATCGTCTTTTTCGGTCCGACGAGAAGAAACGATAAACACCACCTTTGTCTCGTGATTCACACGAGAGAGCGGGGACAGAGATTGGGAGCACTCGACCTGATTGTCAAGAGCGAGCAACACGGTGAAGCACTCAAACAGAAGCGCTTCAGTCAGCAAGAGGAGGTCGCACAAACCACCGGACTTGAGGACGCTATGGAGGAACGGAGGCACGCGGCACAGGGCGACTCCACAGAGACTGCGCGACACACGCGCTTCAGGAGAGAGGTCGCACACACGACTGAGGTGGAATGCGCGGCACAGATGCTTGGCAGAGACGCGACACACTCGAGCTGCTATTTCACTCGTGACTCAAACAGGGAGGCACGCGATCTTCGCGACACACGCGACGCCAGGCACGCGCTGGACAGAGCTCGCAACGGACGGAGGCAGAGAAACCCTCGACTGGACGGAGCCTACGCCGCGACACGCGCTACACACGCGATCTCACGCGCCACACGGAGAGCACTAGGCGCGACTCGCGCCAGAGCTGGAAGCAACGACGGTGACTTCAGCGACAGCTAACAGCGGTGAATTTCGTCATCTAGCTCTGATACCATGTTGGTTTCAAAGGATTGATTAACTTGATATTTCATTAATTAATTGATAAATTGAGTACATATACACTCTCTTGTTATTATAATTTAGTCCCTATAACTATTCTAATCATACTTTTATCTAATTACCCTTACAAAATAATACAATATTCAACATATATTAAAGATAAATAACCCACATATTACATAAAAGATTAAACAAACCTAGATTTGGTCACCACATAAGCTTTTATAAACTTGCAACAACAAATTAAAGAACAATTCTTTCATTAATGGCTTTAAGGAAGTATTTTTTGAAATGAATTGTACTTTTCATAGACTTAACGCTTATTTTTCTGAATTCACCAAATTAGTAATGAATCACCAGCAACAGGTAATCTCTCAATTTGCCATCAGCTGACATAGTATATAGACTATTTGGTTCAAGTACAAAATTAAAATTTCAAGAACCATATTTAAATCTCTTGCCTTGTCACAGGTGCTGGATCAAAAATATGAATATTCATTGAGAGGAGAAAATTGGTTACAGAATAGACTACCTCAGAATGAATACTTCATTGCAGAAATCTTCCATGTTCTCAATTGTCAGGTCTTGTTCTAGAAATACTTTAATGGCAACATCAGTGCCATTCCATATGCCACGGAAAACCTCTCCAAAGAACCCTGATATATGGCATTCATTCAGTTAGTTCAATAATGTCAGAATGTTTGATTAAGAGAGAATAGTTTCGACTCAGCACTAATATGAATGATTTGTCATTAGTACAGCAAAACGATAATAAAGCCCAGTCAACCTCAGTATGGCCCAAACAAATTCAGAAATGTTTAATTAAGCCTAAATGAACCCAACGCACCACAACTAAACTATAATTGTAAAAATTGATCACTCAACTTAACTATTATCTCATCACGCAATAAGAACCAAATGGAAAACATAAATAAGAAAAGTAAACATAAAGACGGCCAGAAAAGTCATTGGCCAATTTTATAAGCATATCATGAAATGAGCAAAATGTGCGTGTTGGTTTGGGTGGTTCACCTATCCCGACACGTGTGCCAATGGTTAGCTCTGAGAAATCAATATTCCATTCTTCAGAGAGCAGAAGAGGTTTTTTGATAAAAGGAGAGCCCCGCAACACCTTATTCCAAGTAGTTACCATCATTTGATTTGCGATAAAATCATCAGAGGCTGATGCTTGGCTACGAATCTCATGAGGAGATGAAGGCAATGATACTGCCTTTTGAGTTGTTTCCTAACCACAGCATAAGTTCAACTTATGTTAGATTTGGAATATACAGTTGTTCAGTAAAGGAAATATGGCAGATAAAGAGAAATGTACATTATTTGGAAAGTTATTTGAACTACTCTCTGTAGAATATGATCCTTCAACCACATGATCCCTCTGGAGACGGTTTTGTTTCAGGGTCTCATTCATTGCACGAACAGCCCTACATATGATTTAGAAACCAACTAAATTCAGTACATAGTTGATTTACCACAAATCAACCATTACACAATTACACCCTGGTTACATCAGATTAAAGAAACAATACCTAAGTGTGTAGGTCAATGGTTGCAAATAAGCAAACCATGTAATAAGCAGTAGTTCAAAGTGCCTCACTGAATTGTTTAGTTAGTGTGATTATAGTTGAAAATAACCATTCTAAAACATACTGAACACATAAAAAGTTTCAACTAAGTTCATTCTTTAAAGCATTGATTACTAATATTTTTGTCATCCTAGTGTGGCCTATACTCATAAGATCTATCAGGTCACAAGGTAGGCGCTGATAATAGTTCTAAGATCTCATATCTAAAGTGAAGGTCATTAATACTGGAGAAATCACATGTCTAGTGATGCTGGAGATCCTTAACATTACTGTCCTTGTCTATGATATCTAAAAGATCAGAATCAACCAAAACAATTTAAAATACGCCTTAAGCTACTCTCTTTTTTTTTTTAGTTTGTTTGAGTTTCTTGTTTATTTTAGTTAATGGTGGGGTTTGGTGAATGAAAATACTTAATCTACTACAAAACAAACTTGAAATGAAATGAAGAAAAAACAGAGAGACCAATAAATATTGATCATGTGAAACTAGTGTTGACCTCACTATATCATCACCAATCTCAGGAGTGATACTGATGCTTCTTCTTCTTATCCTATGAACGCTAGGTTTTGCTGGACCATTGGAGCCATCGGATCTGCATGCCGACATCAAAAAATATAATATATCTTTTTGAACATTCTTTTCACTTTTATAATATGAACTAACACTCATTTCAATAGAATGCCATTTAAACACAGTGTAAACAGAAGGGATGTATCATCAGATTCTATTTGACAGAAAACTACATGTTTTAGCTCTCACTTATGATCTTATTCAGAACGATTGTTAATACTTTACTAATTGAAGAGAACATACTTTTCATGGGAATAAATATCAAGAATTAAATTCTCACCATAATGTTTGATTTCATATTAAAAAACATTGACAGTAAAGGGTAAAATCTAACCAGAAAAAAGACCCAGTTAGTATAAGAAACGACATAAGAAAAAAACAATCCTGGTTTTTCTCAACCATACTTCAAAAGTTCAAATTTTCCTCTTAAAAAGATGCAGAGTATCAAGTATGATCCAAAATGTTGATTCTATCACAAATGCCTAACTAGTTTGTGTTGGTAGACATGGTAGGAGATCACAAAGCCGCCTATTATATTCTAAATGCTTAAGATTAAAGTAATCATAATACTCTTAATACTCTTGAATAAGAAATAAAGTTAACAATTTTTTTATTTGAAAGGAAAAAGTAACTCAGCTCTCTACCAAATGGTGATCTTTTTTGGGAGGGAGGCATTGCTGAAGCTTGAATTTAATTACATGAAATGGTTCATAAGGAAGATAACATGATATAACAGCAAAAATATGGAGTGCAATAGGCATCCTCCATATTCATTTTTGAAAGATCTTTGGAGTGAATTTATACTTTGTCTACACAAATAAAACTTAGCCTGATTAATAAGGTCAACAATGTTGGTTACTACAAACCTTGGGGTTGCAACTCCAGAATCAGAACCAAGTGTCGACCTCCCTTTTGCTTTTAGTAAATGGTGCTCAGGGCTGTACTTCGCCAATTAAACAGAAATGTGTTAAGCCAACAAATAAATAGATATTCTACCAGACAAAAGGAATGTCGATTGACAAATAAGACAATCATCAATATTAAATAATTATCCTCCTATTAGTAAACCGAAAGATAAAGATGAGTAGCTTTCAAAACCATATCGGTGGATATTAAAATTCACTTTACTCTTAATTTAACCTCAATTGCAAAATTAAACCAAACTATTTATAAACAGTGCCAGTGGTAAGTTCAAATCCAAAATAGTAGTTGATACCATAAAAAATACTGAGGTTGATGATGCATTTCGAGCTCCAATAGGACCTCTTTTTGAAACTTTTGAGATAAAACTCAGTAATATGGAATGCACAAATTATTAAATGAAGTTTGTTGCTTGCTTTCATACAGCACTGGATGTGTACAAGTCTTCTATTTATAGTTGGCTGTAGTAGGTTAGCTCATCAAATATAATTTTCTTTTTCAATGGACTAGATGAAGATTTGCTAAAAAAAAAATCATCTCTCAGCAAGTTTTAAGGCAAACATCAACTCGGCCGGACACCCTCCCCTCCCCCCCCCCCCCCAAGGGTGTAGGTGGAGAGATCTGCTCGCGCCGCTAAATACTATGTTTTGTAACTGTAAGCTGTCAGGAAGAATGAAAAGCAGGCTACCAATTTTGGGGTGCTATTTTCAAAAAAGAAAAAACAAATCAAATATGCAGAAGTGTTGGAGGATTCAAGGTTCAGGTATTTGAGTGAAAACCTACACGTTGAACATGGTAGTACCTGGAACAAGCGGCGACTTCTTCAGCAAGAGCTGTCCTCTGGTTGTGCCTCCACAAGACATTTGCAATGTTGGGTTCACTATGTGATGAGCTAATACAGTGAATAAAAAGAAAGGATTACTATTTACGCAATTCAAGCTGGATCTGTGCATATATTTTGCTCCATTTAGTTCTAACTGCAACCTTCACTAAGTACCAAGTACAGCGAGCTGGTATAGTTTGTGCCAGTGTGAGCGCAATTGGTGATCCAAGGAAAATGTTTCACAAATCATTCACAATTCACACTCAGCAAATCATATAGGACAAATTGGGCAAATAGTCACATTGAATCTACAATTAAAGATAGAACTGAAAGAAATTAAATATGTGATTCGGTTACCTTAGTTTTCCTTCAGTAAATGTTCTTGACCTCAACATAGTATTACGCAAGGATCGTCCCGATAGGTTTGATGATACTTCCATCCTCCTCTGGTGAAGATTTTCGTCTTGTTCTGAACTGCCATTACAAGCAAACATATTAATACAGTAAATGCACAAAGCACCAAAAGAGCTAGGTAAGGAGTTACCCACCAATATCACATTCATATAAGGGTACCATTGAATACCATTGAATGTATATAATATCTGATAATATTACATAAAAGATACTTTTAGAGACGATAAGTAAAATTAGGCATACACATCAGCTTCAACTTTGTCCGACAGCCCACACAGTGGACTATTTGGCTCAAGAGGGGAATCACAAGAGTCATTTTCAGCAGAATCACTCTCCCCTGCCACAGAGATATGAGATGCAAAAATCGACTTGGCTGAAAACGGGATCAGCTGCCCTGGAAAGCGCATCAAATCAACCAGTAGTTCCACTGAGTTGAGCACAACCACCACTGACATATGCTTGTATGAATCAGAGAACTCAACTGCCCCCTCGTTTGGTAGTCCCTGTAGAAGTAAACCATTCTCAACTTGAGCCAATAGATAGTCTATTTGCACATTGGTGAGGTCAGGATATTTTATGTTGGAATTAAGCACAACAGTTAGGCGGTGATCTATTTCAACCCTATGTGACCCAAGCCTTGCAAATAAACTGAAAAAAACATTTAAAAAAAAAAAACTGTTTTAATCTATCAGCTAGTTTGTCTGGAGCTCTTCAACTTTCTTTTCTGTTCTTGTTTGCTTTCTAATTGAAACTTCATAAATAGATTGAAACTAAAGGCTAGCTCGACCATGGCAATATAGGCAGTACAGACCTACAGTGTTCAAGACAATGCAATTAAGAATATAAAAACTACCACAACAATTTTGCTCTCTAAACCAATAGCATCAGCAAGAAATTTGAATAGAATTGCTCTTGGCCGGCAGGATCCATGCCTTATCTGCCCTAAAAGTTGCACCCTTTGCACTCTATGAATAGAGAAGCATCTTCTGATGCAGCTTTTGGCTGGCTGGGCTCTGGATTTGGGCGCTTGTAAAAATCAAACACCTGATCATGCATATTGATTAGTCACTCCTATTAGAGAACAAGTCAAATTTCAAAAAATGTATATTTTTACTCAATTTTACTATAATAACAGGATTCAAATCTCCAATTTTATTTCGCATCTCTAACACTTCACAATTTGATTCTCTGTAATTTAGAAAAACAGGAAGGGCCTTGTACTGTTAAAGTATCTATTCCTTGATTATTAAAAGAATCAAGCATACCCTATTAAGAGAATACACCATATAAGTCTTCCTGAAATCAATGCGCTAGGAAGGAGAAATTTATATTCCTGTTTTGGGAAATGTATAAAATTATCCAATGACTATGGATATTTTTAAACATTTTCATTTTGCAATTTTCTTTCAGATTGGGTTTCATTACTAGTCTACCCCAATTTATTTGGGATTAAAGGTTTTGTTGTTGTTGTTTCATTTTGCAATTTTGTGCCAGACACACAAATCCCTCTACTTTTTCAGGTGCTATGTTAAATTCTTCTTCTGGCCAGTAAAACCTTACCAAATTGGCGATCTTTTTTATTACAAGTGCTGGGTTTGAGCTCAGTCCTTTAAAAGCAGCACTCAGCTGCTTCAGCATACATAGTTTCTTATCCTTCTCAGTATCTACAAGTATGATGTCAGCCTTGAGACCATCCATGCCGAGAGATTGCAGATCATGTAATGATGGTATGGTGGGGAAAAGCTCCTTCAGCTTTTTATCCTGCATTTGTTAAGCATGTTGACTCATGTTCATAAGAATTTGAAGGGGGTAAAAAAAAGAAAAGAAAGATTGTCACTATTTTTTAACTTTCAAACATATCCGTGGCTTGCTTAGTTAAAATGACCCTATTCTAAGACAAAAACAGACTCATTTTAATAAAATACTTCCTGTTTTTCCTCAACTAAACACATCAAATAGCATATCTATATCAGACAATTGCATAACTATGAACATTGTTGACCATCCAAGTTCGTAAAATTTCTCTAGTTCTATTTTCCCTTTTGTTTAGCCTACCCCAATTTATTTGGGATTAAAGGCTTTTTGTTGTTGTTGTTGTATTTTCCCTTTTGTTCTTTGCTAAGTTCTTTATGACAATAACTACAATGCTTTGTAGGAAACCAGAAAATTTAAAATAAAAGGATGTTGAGCACAAATATGTCCATCTAACAGAGAGAAGTTCAGAAGTACAAAATCAATGATATAACCAGGTTAATTATATTTCAAAAAAAGAAAAGTATGAGAAAACCCTGGACTTGGTTGCTTGCAGATCAACTGGTAGATGCAAAACATGTTGCTATAATTTTAAAACAAAAGAAACCACTTACTGGAATAAGCGAGTAAAACCCATTAGGTATGTTTCCAGAAAAGGATCCAGTTGACCAGAGCACCTGAGAAGAGTTGCGAGATATAGACTCCTTTGCTGTAAGGACCTCATCACGCACTGACAATGAAACTGATTCCATCTTATCCAAGAAGTCTGGGGTCCACCAACCAGTTTCATTTGACCCTGGTTCATTCTCCTCCATTGCATAAACAGAACTCTTATGGCATATTTTATTTTTATTCTCTACACATCAGAAGTGACTCTGGTGCTTCAGCTGCTCACATTTGCATCTAAGAAATCATCATTCATTGTGAATTAGAAGTTTTGGACTTCCAATTTATGGTGAGCGAAAAGTTATTTTCATTTTCCACTTTTCAAACTTGGAAATCATTTGTCTTTTTTACGAAATAGAGAGTCAAGCCAGGAAAAAGGAGGAGGGCTGTGATAGGCATAGCAGAAGAATAGTTACATTCATCATATGGACTACTTGGGAACTTCCAAATTATGACAAAAGAAGAGTTGCATTTATGTATCAATAATAAGGCAATAACCCCAAAAAGCTCTTGTTTAGGGATATTAAAATCTAATTATAATTTTGAGATGTTGATATGACAAAAGAAAAGTAGATAATAGCAATAATTTTGATGGCACAGATCATTGCAAAGTGCTCATTTCTGCAATCTGAAGTGCTCTTTCCAAAATGAGCACCGTCTTAATTAAGAAAGTTTTGCCAAATAAACCAGCATGCATTAGAAATTATACAAAAAGAGAATGAAAGGACCTCAATTCCCATGAACTACATTTATTTCAACCTGATTCAATAAATAGATAGCTACCTACGTGAACTCTCTTCTAGCATGTCGTTATACGCAATCACCAATGCTAGGCAACCCAGTTTTCACTTTCCATCACTTAAATTGAAGAGCAAAACCTATTTTTTACTCTTTTGTCAATCTTCTCTTCTCAGATTGAAGAGAAAACTGAAAAGCTTCATACATTGACCTGAATTGAACATGTTTCTATAATGATATTCATTTTTTTTTATTTTTTTTTTTGCATCTGACTGACCAGTTGCATATATTAGATAGCAGCATTGATGGTTGAAATATCACCGGGAGCCCTGACTTGCCGAGATTAAGCGATAACTGAGCAATTCACGCAATTGAGAACTGAAAACAAGTATATCGCGCAAGATTTGTTTATTATGATACAATTTAGTCCAAAGTTCAAGAGACTAAACCTGAAAATTGATCTGAAACAGCCACTGCATCTTCAAGTGCAGATCACGTTACTGTAGGATCCGAATTCAACCGAAGTACATTAAACCGACAATTTGAGGGTCTGGATTGAAAATGCTTGAGAGAGAGGGAGGGAGAAGCTGCAGGTAGTGAGCAGGAAAGGAAGCGTTTTTTTTTTTGGCAATTTTGTATAGTAACCCAAACAAATATATATTTTTTGTTTGGTCAGGATATTTAACATGAATGTCCCCGACAATCGGATAAATGTTCTATGGAGCCCTCGACAAATGCGGTAGTACCTTTTCTCACGAGCAACTTGTAAGATTGATTCGCAAGATGTTAGCTGGCGATATATATTTATTTTCTTATATTATATATAATATATGTCCATTCTTTCAATTAGTGATCTCATGTTACGGGTTAATCTGATTCTATGAATTAACTCAATCCGACAGATTAATTCGATTTGATTCGATTCGATTCGAACTTTATCTGTTCCAATATAATCTGAAAATAAATAAATATATGAGTTTAATTTTTTTATCTGAATTGAATTGGATCGGATTTGGATCAACTCGACCCGATCTAATTAATTATATTTTTTAAGTAATTTTTTGATTTAGTATTAATTAAAATTTTAAAATATACTAATTATATACTAGTTAAGATTAATTCTAAATTAATTAATATTTAATTATTTAAAATTATATAAAATAATTAATAAATATTTAACTATTTTATATGAATTGAGTTGGGTCAATCCGATCGGATTAGGTATAAATAAAAAAAATTGATTCGAATTTAAACAAATCGGATTCGAATCAGATCAAAAAAATAATAAAATAATATAATCCGACCGGGCCATTTAGGCTCCCAGTCCATCCCGTTTTGGATCTGTCTTCGTTGTAAAACAAATAATAAAATAAATGATTTCACTTTATCAAAGTTCAGGTAAGAATTTCAGTGTTTATTTCAAAAGCCACTTGGATAACTGGATAGCTAATCTATTGATGCAATGCAAGTAAATCATTGCATATTTATTATTTAGAGATTCGTTTTTCTTTTTTTTCTTTTTTTATCATCGACTTTTGTGCCAAAGTGGCAGCACATGAACGCAAAGGCGTTCATGTAGTTACGTGCAAACCAAACAAAAGTTTTTTATTCATTTTAAATAATTGTTAGCTAAACCTTCCCAAGTTTGTAATCAACGGACCCCGAGTATTTTTCTATTTGCTGACATAATTAAACTAGTATGAATTAAGGACTTATAACCAGTAATATAAGTATTAAATTCATAATGCATGTACGATTACGAATGTACATAATATTAGATTATAGTACTGATATAATAATCACTAACATTTTAGCTCATTTGTTTGCCAGTTTATTTAATTTCGCGTTGAAACCGAACCATAAAATGACAAATCGAGAAATCGTCATTTAAACCAAATAACTCAACCATTTTATCATAAATAAATTTTCTTCGATTTGAACTAAATTAATTAAACTATTTAATATTTATGGATCTCTAACGAGCACATTAATTTAAGTTTTTGTCTTAATATTTTCATAAATTATAGGTTTCTTCCTTCTATTTTCCTAATGCCAGTCTTTAAATTTCAGGGGAAATTTTACAAAATCACTTCATTTAATGCCAACACTGGTCAATCTTATTTTATAAAAAATATAATAAATTAATGTAAAACTGCTATTTATGCTATCCAAATTAACGCATGCACCGAAGACTGAACCGACGGATGAATAAGCTTCACCACCAACCGTGACCATGACTCTATGAGCACTTAATTAAACTTAAACACCGGTTCTATTCCGTGCTTTTACTAATTACAAGAGCATTTATTCTGACAGGACAAACCCATCAACCCTGGAATTCTTTCATTCTTTGTGTCTGGGGTGTGCAAACGGATCGGTTTAATTGATTTTGAACCGAATCATTAAATTTTAAACTATTTGGTACGGTTTTTCGGTTTGGTTGAAATTTTAGTTAATTCGATTTTTGTTCTTTGGGTCGGTTTTGATTTTTTCTAAATCGGATAAACCGAATAGTCCAAAATTTATCAAATAATTTCATTTTACTTAATATAAATAAGAATTATATAAAAAATAATTTAAATATATTTATTTTCTATAAGTTTTATTTAGTTATTTCTTTTATATTGTAAACTATTTATTTCTTCTATTAATTTTAATAATTTTTTATATTTTTATTCCTCTTTAAATAATATAATTTCGGTTTAACCGAACAAGCAGAAAAAAAATTTGGTTTATTCGGTTGATATTTTTAAAAAATTAGTTCGGTTCATAATTTAATAAACCGAAAAAAATTTGAATGCATATAATTATTTCGGTTTTGAACCGAACCGACCGTTTGCACACCCCTATTTGTGCCAGTAATTGCTTGAAATCTCTCTTATTTTATTTTTTGGCAGTCAAGTCTATGAAACTGAAGCGTATTGCTTTGTACTTTATAAGGATGTTCAAATTTTACAATTGAAAAGTTGGGGCCTTCCGACTAATAGTACAACATGCACAAAATCCCATTTTATAAAATACGTCAAAATTGCCCAAATAATACAATTATCAGGTGATTTTTGTGTTTACATATATTTACTATCATGACAAAATTGATTTTCTAATTCTAACTTTTCTAAGTGAAAGTTAATATGTAATTAAGAAATTAAATGTCGAGTAAATCTATGATAGTAATACGACGCCTTTTAATTTACTAATAAAGTTTCACTTTAGCGGTTTATCCGAAAACAGAAAATAATACTTGATCAGAATTCAGAAATAGCATCTCTGATCCAACTTATTCATACCCCTCAGATGGAAAAATCTGAGGAAAAGGAGAGATATCAAGGAGAAAGAATGACAAAGAAATATGAGAAGAGATCAAATTATCATTATTGTTGGTGTCATATCGGTGCCTCTAAAATTAAATATTAAATAGCTATTATTTAAATTCTTATATAATAAAATTAAATGAAAAAATATTTTATAAATATCATTTTATATATATATAAGTTGTATATAAAAATTTATATCATTTCAATATTATTTATATATGCATCAAGCATTAATAAAATCAACGGATCAAATGAAAATTTTATGATTTTTTTTATATATATATAATTGAGATGATATAAAATACATTCAACGGTTTATATTTTTTAAATTTATATATAAATAAATAAACATCATGAACATCAATAAATAATTGAATCCCTTCTAAAAAATGCAAAGAACAGTAGGATTACAGGAATATATTGTATCACTGTCTGTCATACATAGACCATACCATCATCTATTCATCTTCATCTCGGAGCAAAGCTGGGACCTGCATGTGAGCTTTGACTCGAGTCTTTATCTGATCTCTTATTAGTTATTAACGAATGTACTATCAGTTTATTTATTCATTCATTTATGAAGACAATATAGAGAGTGTTGCTGTTGCAGCGCGCAAAAGAAAGCAGCGCCACGTGCCGCATCAGATTCCATCAGCAAGAAATTAGCGGCTGTCGGCTGAGATAGCAGGATCGCCTGCCTGATCGGGAGAGAGCGCGACAGCGAAGCACAATAAAGTAAAGCAAAGCCAAAGCGTTAACAAAAAAAATAATAATTATTTTCACAGATTATAAATAGATCAGATATAAGTTTAATTTTTTTGATCCAAATCGGATCGGATCGGATTCGGATATGAATTTAATTTTTATAATTTAGTACTAATTTAAGTTTAAATATACATTAATCAAGATTAATTATAAATTAATTAATATTTTATTACTTAAAATTATATAAAAATATTTAATAAATATTTAATTATTTTATACATGTCGGTCAGGTCGATCCGTGACCCATCGGGTCAAGTATGAGCCAAGATTTTTTTATCCAAATTTAATCGGATCGGATTCGAATCGAATCAAGAAAATAATAAAATAATATAACCCGACCCATTGACACCCCCTAATCCTATGTAATTCCGTCCCTGAACACCTGTCCCGATGCATCAGATTGTAGTTTATTTTGTTCAAATAATTATTTATAATAAAAATATACTTTTTATTTACCGAAAAAACAATAGAATACATCTAACAAAAAAAATTATACAAAATTTGCAAGAAAGCCTTTAACATTGTAATCAAATTTGCAGTTTTAAACACAATAGAGCAACTAATTGTTGTTTGTGCATAAAACATTTTTTTTTGACTCAAAAATGCATTGAATATTAAACTGACGAATTATTCGTAAAATATCCGACTATAAATGAAAAACGAATTATTCGCGAATTTTATTACTGTGCCTGCAGCAACAAAGTCTGGTCTAATACTATGACTGCCTTTCTCTAATACTAATATAGGTTTGTCGTTTGTGTGTTCCGATAACTACTACTTGAGCATTGAAAAACAACAGAGCAACCTTAGAGCATCTTCAATACATATGCGGTTTCTAAATATATCATTTTGGACACGTCAGTTGTTTGAGAAATAATTTCTAAAACTCAATTCCACGCTCCAACGCTGAATTGCAATTTTTAATTCTGAAGCGCCAGATAGATTACTCGCGCCAAAGGAATTCTGCTCGGTGGGTAAATTTGACGTGCCAAATTTAATTGCGCTAAAAAATAAAAGTGTCCATTGTATTATAATAAAATGGTACGCTGATAAGCTTTATGAAATAGGACTTCACAAGAGAGGTATGTTTAATTTTTTTAGAGCATGCCAACAAAACCTCTGAATCTGATGAGATATATTTTGGTAGCAAATTAGATAAAAATCTCAATCCTACCAGCAAAAGAACAACATTACTAGTTGAAAACATCTTAAATAGGCTCCAAATTGCCAGTAAAAAAACAAAGAAAACTCTATCAATAGTGAAGGAAAGAGGAATGTACATCATACAGTTTAAGTCAAAAAAAAAAAAAAAGCCCACAAACCATATGACTGTTTATTGGACAAATGTCCTAGAAAGATAAATTCAGATTTAATCATTAAATATACAGAGACTCATTTGTCTTACACCCAGGGCAGCTTGCAGCGTTGTCATGGTATCATATAGATCTGCATGCATAAAAATGATACTTATCACTTATGGAGGGGGATTAGTTTGGCTGCTAAGCTTTTTTAGAGAGGAATCAATATACCTGAAAGGGCTTCTTCTACCACCTTAGCTTATTTTGCTATGCGTAGATCCTTTATTTTTAACTCGACGACAGGTTGACAATTGTTCATTTAAGTCTTGTTCTGATTTCTTCCATCTCCAATGCCCTTTATCACGGTAATTTGAGTGACCAAAATCTTTAATTTTTTTTATTTTAAGTCTTGTTCTGATTTGATTTCAACGCTGCTTTGATTTTTGAGTTACTATTCTGGCCACGTCAATTAAAAATATTCAATTGAAAAAAGCACTCCATCGCTAAATCCATTTTAAAAATTTTAATTAGCGTTGTTATTCGCTCCACTCAACGAGAAGAAGTTAATTAATTGAATTTTTTGTTCTCCAACGCTAAATCAAGTGAGTTTCTAAATGACGTGACATTTAGAACTGAATTTCTAATTTAGCAACTCTCCTCTACGGTTTCTAAATTAAAAATCCTTCTTATATTTAAAAATTAAAATAATAACTGCCATATAAAATTTAGTAACTCATTAAAAACTCTCATCGTTCCTAGATTCGGCCCACTATTTACCTATTTATTTATATTTTGTGCGGATATGCAATTTTCCGGTACAGAAATTCAGAAAGAGACGTACTTGTGACTTGTGAGTGAGTAATATTGAGTAACAGTGATACGGTGCTCCGGCACTGCCCCTTATTTCACCTATTAACACTGAACCTCAAACGCTGTAATTCTTCCTCCGAGTTAAGCTTGAGCAGTTTACACTACGAAACACTAATTACATAAGTCTCTTACCTTATTATGTAATATATCTCGAATGACTTATTCCCATATATATATGTAATATCTACAAAAAAAATATATATAACAGGTACTCTAAGTGGGCCAAATTCATTACATAAAATTCACTGTCATTTTGTAAGTTGGTAATGTCATTTAAGTTAATCGTGCATGGCCGGAATTATTTGACGCTAATTTAACTGGCGTACTGGCCCAGTGGCCTGAATGCTTTAAATTACGACCGACCAGTACTAGGTGTTCATTCAATCCTTCATTATCATGCATTCATGCTGTATAATTACACATAAGAGATCCATTTCACAAACCATCGATTGCAGGGACTGCTTTAAGATATATATTTTCATAATCCGGGAATCAATATCCAATTTCATGCGAATATGAACTCACTTGTGAATTTGAAAAGAATGTGTCCAATAATTTATTAAATCTATCGATCTTGAGAAATAATTCACCTTACATATATATTCACATTCCATATTGCACAATCTTAATTCCAAAATCCGTTAAAGAATAAAGATCGGATAAGTAATTTTATTCCAGTACACTAAATAGTTTTTACTTATTTCAAAGCTATATAAGCATCACCAAGTAGTTAAATCATAATTACTCACATAAACTACTTAAATTGTTAAAAACACTATTCTCCTTCCGCATATTTATATTGTAAAATATTCAGTCATTATAATTATATATTGTTATTAATTTAAACTATAATATAAAGAATCTTAGATAACACTCTTTTAACAATGATTATAGGTCAAATCTGTTGTTAAAAGGGGTCAGTAACATTACTGAAATATTGAGAATTTTTTTGTAATGATTTTTTTATAAAAAGATATTTTTAAAATAGAGTCCAAACACACTAAAAAGTTAAATGCCCTTTAGCAACGGTTCCTTGAAAAAATGTTATTAAATGCCCTTTAACAATGATTCCTTATAAAAAATTCATTGATAAAAGTCTCTTTAACAATAGTTTTTAGTTACCCCTTTAACCGCGCATTGTTAAAGATCTCACAAGAATGATTTTAATAACACGATTTAACAATGATTGTTTATATTTTTTTCTAACATCATGATTGTTTATATTTTTTTCTAACATCTCTTCAATGATAGTTAGAGAATCGTTATTAAAGATGCTTTAAAACTGTTGTTGAATCTCTTTTATGTGGCACTGTTAGATCAATGTGGTTTTAGACGCGAAATGTTGAAATTTTTATAGTAAAAATTCATTTATTGTAAAATTTATAATAACAATAAAAATAAATGAAAAATAAATGATACAGTGTAAGAAATCAATAATTAAATGCCACTGTTATGAAAAATCAATGTCCTTAATTACCCATAAAAAGTAACTTACGATAGTGAAAAAGTAAATATATGATTGATTTAAATTAGGACATAAATTTCAAATGATAATTTTGAATCATGATAAAAAAATTATGATTCAAATTTATATAGACATTTAAATTATTACAATATTGAATACGTAATTTATGTCTGAATTTTAAATCAACAAGCAACATTAACTTTTGTAGTATATATTGTCTATAAATTAAATTGTGAAAATTTTTGAATATATTAGAACTTATAAGAAAACTTATTTAGGAGGACACGAATGGATTAGCTGGGGCTTGGTACTGTGCGGTTGTGCGGTTGGAGAATTTTATCAAATACTTTGAAGGTGTTCAATTATACAACAAGGGGAAGTCATAAATACTAGCCTTTTAAGTTACTATGCACTACTTGCATAACTTAGATATGCTACTTAGATATATGGTAGTTAATTATATTACTAGTAACCAGATAAGCTTAAATTTAATCAGCCTATACATCCTTGTAATTCTGTTCAGACTTCAGCCTTGTCATGGGGTGTTGAGTCGGGGAAGCGTTCTTGTTCAAATGAGATCATAAGAGTAAGAGTAAAGAGGAGGAGAGATTGTATGCACCACTATGCATGTTATTCTCTCCACTTGTAAATTTTGGTTGAAATCCATCTTTGAGTGAAAAGAAGAAAATATCGCCGAGAGACATATCATTACTAGAATTGTTGTTATTACTATGGAAGGAAAAACATTTATTCCGTGGACTCAAGCACGAAAAAAACGTTATTTCCGTTAATTACCCACGGAAAAACTTCCATAGTACTTTCATCATCAAAACAAATACTATTTCCGTATAATACCACGGAGATAATCATTTTCCGAAGAATTAAGCACGAAAATGATTTTACGAAAATAATTTCACATCTCATGGTTCTTACTTACACGGAAATAACTTTAACAAATCACGTAATAATTATATTCATCCACATTATTATTTTCTATTATTAATTAATTTACGTAGAATTTTAAAAAAAAATTATAATAGATGAACTCATTATTTCTATCAATAAAACACATTATTTCTGACAGTAACACCACATTATTTATTGAGTAACACCACATTATTTCTGTCTGTAACGCAAATTATTTTGTTAATAACTTTTGATTATTACTATCAATAACGCGAATTGTTTTGTTTTCCAATTGTCAACTGATGACAAATTAAAATAATCAAGCATTAAAAATAACTTTAGAAAAATAATATAACATATAAAAACATCAATTGAAAGTACATCAAATCAGAAAATACATATATTGAACTGCCAAAATATAAACTCTCATATCAACTGTTATATTGCTATAATTGAAAAGCATATAATGTCCTTGAGTTGGCTGAGAAAACGAGACTATGACCCTACAAACACAACATACAGTGAACAAAAAAAATTAGTATTGTGAAACATCAAAACCTTATTTGTTTGCACTCAATTATCATTATAGAAAGCTGAAAATTCATCTAAGGTAAAACTACATGCATCCTCATAGATCTTTGAAATGACTGAGGAATGAGACCATGATGATCCTATGAATGAAATTAGTAATATAAATTAGTATGTTATCAACAAAGTAGTACCTCCCAATAATTGTCTTAAATTGAGTCTTTATTATCTAAAAAGTAGGATGTTGAACCTCCAACAAAGTAGTACCTTCTAATATCAAATTTAAAAAAAAAAAAACCAAAATATGTTTTCTGGATGTTTGATTTGGACAAAGGAGAAAAATTAGATTTGTAACAAAATAGAGATAGAAGAGCCAATAAATATTAATTACCTGATTTATTTCTTCTGTTAGAAGAGCAAATATGACACCAACTGTAAAAATAAAATTTAGAGTCATTATTTCTATGAGTAATGTCAATATTCCTGTAAGTAATGTCAATATTTCTGTAAGAAATATTGAAGTTCTGTAGTAATGCCAATATAGATAGGATTAAGACTTTGATGACTTTAACAAGATAAAATTAATGAATAAATAATTATCATAAAAAATGATTTGCAATTAAGAAATTGACATCTCCAGTAGCAGTACCCAAAGTAACCAGACAACATTTTTTCTTCTTACCCTGAAAAGAAGTTAACCTTTGAATCATAATTGAGATCCATCAAAATTTTACTGAGAGAAGAAAATATCATCATAAGTACCTTCTTTCTTCCATTAAACACGCAATGCAAGAGTAGCAAGACGAATTTGAGTCGAGATCCTTCCAATCAGCCATGATTTCTCCAGAGCTCGTATCCCATATCTAAAAAATAAAGAATATTAAACAAATTTCAGAAAATTACAATCAAATTAAGCACAAATTTGAAATGAATTGTGGAAAAAAATATCGACCGTCCGACGAGAAAGAGTTAGATTGTTTCGTGTTCTTGAGAAAGAGAGAGGAAGAGGACGAGGAAGTGAAGGGTTTGATTTTAGTTAGAGAACGGAGGAGATGAGGAGAGAACGATGAAAGAGGCGGTATCTCCAAATTTTGGGTTAACTAAAAAAAAATAGGATCCAATCGATCCTTAAAAACGATTAGAGTAAAACATGCGGCATCTCCAAATTTTTTGGCGGATTGTCGATTCATTTTGCGGAGATTGAAATTTCATTTAGGTTAAAAAATGAATTGTTATGGCTGAAAATTAAAGATGCGGGAAAATGAATTGAAAAAGAATGGGTGTGACATAGTAGAGTATTTTCGTGAAAGGCCCGAACTTATTTCCGTGAAATAGAGTGTTGGAATATTTCCGTGAAAAAGTAGACTATATTCTGTGAATTTTATTTCCGTGTAAATTACTTTCGTGGACTTGTCTACAGAAATGATGAGCGCCACGCGTCAATCTCCTTATTTCCGTAGAACCCAAATTTATCACGGAAAAAACATCAACTAACCACGGTAATAACTCAAATTCTAGTAGTGTACGGTGATAATAAACCAGCTTAAAACTGGTCTTTTTATTTGCTGGACGATTCACTAGTTATCTACAATTATATTCCATAAAAAAATATTAAGTCTTCTAACCTCTATAACATATAATATTATCATTTTTCTCTATCATTAATTTTATTTAATTTTTTCATCCACTTGAATTCAATAATTCATATATATTTTTTCTCTCCTCATTTAAAATAAAGCGAATATGATATACTTGATATGAAATTTAACTGTTAACATGATCAATTTTTTTAATATTAAACTTTAAATATTTTCATAATTAATTATATTATTATGTACATCTTTAGTATTTAAAAAATATATATTTAAATTTTTCTTAATGTGAAATTTTTATTAAGTATATTTATTTTTTATATTATTAATTATTTAAACGAGAACTATTTTGTCGAGGCAAATCTTGACTCACAGCTCTAGTACAATACAAAGGTTGGTAAATAATCCAATTTTTAGTGGTCCGACTGACGGCTATGTTGCACGGGTTTTGGTTTTCATAGCAGATCAAAGTGCCTTCTATCTGGAATGAATCCGCAACCGGTTGTATATAAGTTGTAAAATCTGATCTGACTTAAGAAATTTGTTTGATCCGTTTGAATTCGAATCTAAGCTGATATGATCAGATTCGAATTTGATTGAACTGACATTTTTTAAAAATCAAACTTATTCAATCCAATTTGAACCTGACTGATTCGATCCGATCTAAGATCGAATGACATGCAATCCAATCAAAATTAATTAGATTTGAAAAAAAAAAGAACATATAAATTGACACAAACCTAACTTAACCCGACACAATCTGATTTCTTTCAGAAAATCAAACAGACCTAACTTGTCCCGTTTGAACCCAAATCAGACCTAATATGTTCCGTCCGAATCCAAACCCGACCCAACCCGACCCGATCCACTCCATCCGATTGTCACCTCTCTTACTTGTATGTAAGCGCACATATCTGCAGTACTCAACTCATACAAGAAGGCACGATACATCCCTATGTCGCTCACATGTAGCAACACTTATTCATGAGAAAACAACAAAAAATTTCTAAACTCATTGGTGCCTACATTATTCTCTAGCCTAATATCTATATCTAACTAAATTAATGACGAAGCTCACAACATCGATCGGATATGGCCTCGTCACACTAGTCGGGCTACCAGCAGGGGGCTCGATCTATCCCACAATATATATCACTGACAAGAGCCTCGACATGAGCAGCAACGTGCTATAACTGGAGCAAGGTTCTGGTTGATTCACTAGTTTTGGCAAATCCTTTGCTCCTTGCACCACCATTTCCAACCAAAAATATTTCTTACGGTATTTCTTACAGTATTAAATTATCACACGTCCGTAATAAATAGTTCATTTTTCTTATGGTATTAAATGAACTGAATCGAACCCTCAACACAATATGAGAGGTAACGTGGACGCAGACGATCAACAAGGGGATCTTCTATAGCGGAGTCAACTAATAAATCGCAAAAAAAAATGCTCGCTGGGCGCAGAAGATCACAGAACTCGCGGAAAAAGTGCTTTAATAGGCGTGTAAAATTGGAGAAAAATCGGAAAATTATGTGTAAAATCAGAGAAAAAAGAAGAAGAAAAGTTCGGATGGGAATTGTGGAATAGTGTACTGTCTTAATTATATATATATAGGATAGGTCTCCAATTAGATCTCAAGTTTCCTGCTTTCTTGACTAAGTCTTAGTCAACCGATTATGCTCCATTTTGTGCTCAATACTCATTCAACTCCATCTTCCCTGCTCATTCAACTCATTGCTCATCTCAAATTTGATAACATCAATACGAATAAGTGTTAATCTCAAACTAATTAAGTATCACTCTTACCGTTAATATTAATATTCCATAGAAAATCAACTCTAGATTTAAAAGAGTATTCCAACTGCGTACTTTCAAATAATAACTGATTGCGTTAGAAATACATAATTATTTTCAACTACACAATATATATCAACTATCACTTTCTTCTATCGATCATTCATATATTTCGTGGAGTTTTGGTTGGAGAGTGAACAATAAAGTCCTTAACCCTTATTTATGGAGCAAAATATGAATATTTAAAGAAGGAATAAAGATGAACAAGTTGATATAATGGCTCCTTAAATTAAAAGCATCTCAAGACTCCTTGAGTTATGTCTCAAATTATTTCTTGACGGGCCCACAATTTTATATAAAAGATGATGAAATTATTATTATTATTTAGTATTAATATTATTATTGTTAGTATTAATAATATAATAATAATTTGTATTATTAATAATATAATAATTAGTAGTATTATTAATAATAATATAATTACTAGTATTAATTATAATAATAATTTTTAATACATAAAGAGAGTTGAGCTTTCAAATTTTTCATGCATACCACATCATCACTTTTCTCTTTCATTGATTTTGTTTAAATATTTTCATCTATTTAAATCCAAAGGTTCATATATAGTTTCTTTTCTCTCTT
The DNA here is from genome assembly GCA_037127355.1 of Schoenoplectus tabernaemontani. Taxonomy (NCBI): domain Eukaryota; kingdom Viridiplantae; phylum Streptophyta; class Magnoliopsida; order Poales; family Cyperaceae; genus Schoenoplectus; species Schoenoplectus tabernaemontani. The sequence goes on along the minus strand of CM073742.1, from coordinate 23,678,462 downwards.
CATTTAAAGTCATATGCATTATATATTTAATATTTAAGGTGAAACATAACTTTTAAAATAATCTAATTTTTTTATGATTCTTTATAGATTATAATGCATTTAATTATATTATTTATTATAATAATTATTATTCATATAATTATCATTATTATAATTATTATTATTCATATAATTATCATTATTATAATAATTATTATTCATATAATTATCATTATTATTTAGCATTTAAAAATATTATGTCTAAATATTCTTTAATGTGAAATTTTATTAAATATATTTAAAAATTATCTTCCAAATTATTTATTTGATATGGAATTTCCGAATACATAAACAAAACCAATTATTTGTATAATATAAAATAATTATAGTGTATTAAAGAACAAAGTCGATAATTATAATAACATATTGACAAATAAAATAGGTAACATTTTTCAAGTTTAGAAATAATATTTTAAGGATAGATAAGTGCTGAATATTTACCGTTTTGAGCAGATTAGTAGATTGTTGTGGTCCGATATCTCAATCATATGAGCACATTGTTTTGGAAGAAGATGAAATTAAAAGAGCAAAATAGTGCATGGAATGATGGAAGTATGGAACCTTACTTTGCAGAGCTATTTTTATTCGGTTATCAATAGCAGGAACCTTACTTTTGTTTGGGCCGAGCGACTTGGGTCTGGTGTATCTGATCAGCATATATGATATAGGTCTCGGAGTAAACCAAGTTGGATTCTGTTATGACTTGACCGAGTCAACCAATTCATATATTCATGCAACATGACCTCGTCGTCGTCGCCGTCGTCGCCAAGAATATGTTGGAAGACGACAGAGTGCGAACATAAATCAACCTATTTCCAGATAAGAAGAGAGAGGATTTTCAAAAGCCCTACATAAAAACATCCAATTTCATTCCAGTGTGCAACTAACCACCAAAATCCTTTTAAATAAGTTTCATTAAAATATAACTCTTAAAGCAATATAATAACTCGAGAAAAAGGAATATTTGTCCCTCAATTTCCCATTAATCAACAACAGCTCAAGTTCTGTTGTCTTGACTTCAGTTCAGTTTGGTGACTATAAATAAATATATAGCTAAACCAATGAGCGGTGTCATTTCCAAATAATGAAAAACAGTATAACAAGAGATCGGTTGCAAAAATAGAAATCCATTGGTGCTTTTCTCAAATATAATAGCATGTGCAATTTTCCATGAAACTCATTATTTACAGAGAAGTGCTCAAGCTCTCAATTTACACCTTTAGTAAAACTTCTTACTGAGTAATGCTTACATGGTGATCAAAAACTTCATTCAAGTGGTGATATAATGGTAATACACCAAAAGGACCAAAATATTCCAAATGAAAAAAAAAAATAATGGCCAGGTAAAATGCTCACTGAAGAAAAATTTTAACAGAAAATACTGCAGGCATGATATAGTAAGAGTGTAAGACATTTAAACAAGGAAGAAGCATTGCCAAACTGAAACTGGCACTAAAGCTTCTGGATATTCTATTAGTCTTGGCAGCAGGGAAGACCCACTCGATTAAATTGAAACCAGCCTCAATGTTCTGTTTAGTTAAAATTCAATGTTATAGGCCAGGTGCATAAGGGAAGTCAGAATCCAAGATGTCTAATAATTCTTTCTTATAACCAAGGAAGAAAAGCAAGGAGAAATAGTGTATAAGTGGATTGAAGTGAAATTCAGAAAGTAGAATATAGTCACAAGCATGTGAAAATCCTGGATGTTACTTGCAGCTACGGTAAAATGTAAGATCCACTTTTGAAAAAAGAAATAATTTGTTTACCTTTGTTGGCATAAAATTTCCCAGAATGTCGGTTTTTTCACAAGCCCGAATGATGGCTTTCTCAATCCAGTCCACAATTACATCAAAAGATTGAAGAACAATGCCGAGAGGGGTCACAGTGTACACTACACATAGGAGGTAATCACCAGGCCCTGCATGAATGTGGATCCACTTATGCATTGTTCTCGGTGTCTAAATTTTCATACCTGCCATTAATCTATTACGTTTCAGGTACCTTGATGCATCTTTACTGTAATTTATATCAAATTTGCATGCTTTTCAATTCTGAATTTTAATTTCAACAGATTTGAAGATATATGTCCGAAGTACAAATAGCACTAATTCAGCTCATTAGCGTTTCCCATCAAAACCAGATTTAGGTGTACAAGCAGGTAAAATGCAACTAAAGAAAGATTTAAATAAGAAACAGAACCACTGATCAGGTATCAACACTAGATCTAACTAGTTCAATTGTCAGAAAGCAATTGCTGGTATGATGTAATACAATTAAATACTGATTTTGATCTAGAGACTCACAAAAAGGTACCTTGATTTCAGTCTTTCAATGACCTTGATTGTCATGATCTGAGTGGCCATGCATGCATCAAGATTCACAAATGGCACACAGCTTCCCCCATCAGGTTCACCTATGATAAATGCCTGGGCCTTCAGCTTTTAGTGGATCCCAGAAGAAATCTGCTCAGCATTGCATAACCCATCATGCTGACACCAGCAGTGTGCCCTGTTATGTAATGGCTGCCCATGCCGGTTAATTAAGAACTTGAAAGAACGCATCTTCAATTGCTGAGGACAACAGTGTAGCACATGGCATTCCTTTTTGGTTTGACTTCCAAAAAGCATTATTGGTTAAGGTTTGGGGATTTTCGAAGAAGAGCAGAAGTCCTGATAAGGCTTATACTTGTTCAACCAATCTGAAAATTGTCCCTTCAATTTTTCCAACTCCTCATTCTCCATTTTTCCAACTGCCATGTTTGAAAGATCAAAATCCATTCTCACTGGGCCAACATCAAATGATTCTGGTCCAGCCACATCTGGGTCAGGTTTTACCTGATCACGTGATGACCTGGTATTGAGCCCACAAACAAAACTTTCATAGTTCCCATCTCTATAATCCCTATTACCATCACTTTTCAAATTTTTTGACCTAATAATATCACACTGAGGTTCATAAACAAAGAATGATTTGTTCTCATTAGTTTCCTCAGTGTCAGAACTCAAATTAGCAGGAAAAATACTGTCATGAACCTCCATACATTTCTGGTTTATTACCGTACCATCTCCTTGAAACAAGAAGCATTTCCCATTTTTTTCTCTCTCTTCTAGTGTGAGAAGAACAGGCACAGGTAGAACAGGCCCCACAAGTTTATCTCTAGGTGGTTTTGTTTTCTTAGACCATCTTCGGCCTCTTCGGTATGGCTTTGTGACAATTAAAGGCTGTTGTTCACCGGAAGTTGAACTTCTAGAGATATCTAGAAGCTGAAAGCTGCCACTGTTTTTTCCTGCAAATATATCCGAGTATTTTGCAAAGGCTAGAGGAATGAGGTCTGGTTTAAGACCATTTAATGCACTTCTATATGCTATTTCAACTATACTGGACGGGATTGTGGCATTGTCTATGAAGGGAGATAATGAAGGTGTGTAGTTCATGGAGTCACGCACCAAAGCCAACATATCTTCACTGAGAGTAGCATCACATGATTGCCTCTTATCCATAGGAAGGATTTCTGACAGATCACCGTGAACATATGCATTGAGATATCTCAAATCAAGAAAATAACGCCTTTTTGGTACTTCCTCGCTCTTGCAATCAGGGCAAACGGTTAGAATATCACATAATACCGATGTGCTTTCTTCTTTTCCGCACATTTTTTCATCTGGTAAATCATCTGGCAGGCCATAATTTTGCAGCTCTAACCTTCCAAAAGACATTAACCGGATCAAGGTAAATCCACTTGAATCGTTTTTTATCCGAGTGTGCTCTGATGGAATCATAAAAAACCCCACAATCTTTTCATGTTTTCTGAGCCAAGAATTGTCTTTTATGAAGGCACTCTTCCCGGAAAAGAGCTTATCCATAAGCTGTTTGCTGGTCCCACTACAATTGCCAGATAGGAAAATACCTGAAGGGACCCCCCATGCAGAAAGGGAAGAATCACTGGATGACTCCTGCTTATATATTGATCCATAATGAAATACTTTAAACTCGCCAGTGGATAATGAGCCAGCCAAGATGGAAAAACATGTTCCTGGTACTGCTTTGTGCCCATTAGAGGGTTTCCATTCCTCTAATTTAAGCATGGTAATGTAATTAGGATCATCAAGTCCATGGTCCCAAATCAGGGTTGGGTGTAATGGTCGTCGCACATCAAGTAGCATCAGCCGAGACTTTGTTAATACTGTGAAATGGTAGTTACTGTAATTCGACTTACAAAAAGCCAGAAACTTTTCTTTTGTGCCCTCCAAATGATTCACATCATAAGAACCTAATTTCTTGGGTTGAAACAAAACCCTTGTCTGTCCTTCCCCTTGATCTCTTATATCAACCAAAATAATAGCTTTTGCACATGCAACAATAATTATCCATGGTTCAGCACCATACTCACAGCTTATAAACCGACCAGGTTTATGACCATTCTTCAACGTGACCCTAATTCTGCCAGACTGCTTTGTAAAAAGGTTAAACAAATAAAGATCGCCATTTTTTAGCAGAACTGCAGTCTCTTCCTTGATATGTGGGCTGAAGCACGCATGGATTACCGGGTTTTCAAATCCATGATTTGCTAACGGCACAAGAAAGGGTCTTTGTTGCCCTTCACAATCCAAGTCAACGTGTCCAGTCTCGACCCGAAACCAATTTACTGTATATAGTGTAGTAGCCAACAGAAACCCTTCAAAACCCCGATTACCCGATAATGACGAACCTGAACCAAGTTCAATGCCAGAACACGGCGACACAGAGAGAGAAGAAATTCGATTGAAAGGTTGCTTAAAGCCTTCGGTCTGCTTGAAAACATCTCCAGTGTCATCGAGCGTGGGTTGGAACGGCGTCGGTGAATCCAATGAAGATGTAACAGAGAGAAAGGCGATGGCATGGGAGTTCTCTCCAGTTGGGAAGAAGAGATGTAAGGTGCGGGGGAGGTGAGAAGGGAGGGAAACAAGGAGGTTAGAGGGAGGAGAGGGGCGGGAAGGGCGAAGGGCGGCGGGGCTAAAGGTGGGGCAGGGTATTTCGGGGCGGAGGAAAGAATAGAGAGTGTAGAAATGGAGAGAGGAGGGAGTAGAGGGGAGGAAGTGAGGGAGGAGCGAAGGGGAGGAAAGGAGGGTGAGTGGAGGGGAGATAGGGATAAACGGAGGTAGAGAAGGGGAAGAAGGTAGGTTTGGAGGGTAGAAAAGAGAGGCAAGAGGGAAGACTGAATGGAACTCGCCGGAGATGTCCATGAGAGGAGCTGAGGAGGTGATGGTGGAGGCGGTAATTACTAATAAGCGGCGTTTATTAAACCTCGCTACGAGAGGGAGCTCAAAATTTGGGATTTTGTAAGATGGCGCTGCTAGGGTTTATCTTTTTCGTTTGGCAATTGGATCCACCGTCAGCTGTGAGCAGGGAGCTCAAATTTTATAAGAAATAAGTACAAGATGCCTTATGTTTTGTTCTCTGTATTGATATGTCATAAATATTTTGACTAAATTTTTAATAAGTGACTGATTATTTATATTTTTATCAATGATTTGATTGTATAAATTTTATAAATAATAATATTTTCTAACTGAATTGTCTGTATATAATTTTTATCAGTAAATTAATTGTACAAATTTTTATCATTAATAATATTTCCTGATCAAACTGTCCGTATGTAAATTTTTAGTAATAAATTAATTATGTATATTTTTATCAATAATAATATTCTCTGACCGAACTATCCATAATAAATTTTTATCATCTCCATTTTTTTAATATAATAATTATATATAACATAATTTAATTCTTTACCAAAATCCAATTCATACATAACTCTAGGGGCAAAATCTGAGGTACAGTATCACTGTCCTTCTGTGAGATGTCGCTGCTAGCGTTCATCTTTTTAAATAAACATCAGTGCTCATTGCTCTTGCCTCTCTTTTAGAATGATCAAATTTTTACAAATATAAATCATAAATTTTAGATTTTTATAGAAATAACAGGTATATTTATATACTTTTTATTATTATCCTATTTATTATCGTATATATTTACTTATGTAAACTTTTAATTTAGATATCCACCCACTAGTTCTTCATTTCCTTATATATTTATGAGTCTCTAATACATTTTATTCGAGAAAAGAATATTAAGCGGACAATTTAGACAGACACAAAAATGGGATTTTTTCAACTTTTTACCTGTTTAACCATTTTCTTTTATGTCATTTTGGAAATACTTTTATTTTTGGGATAATTCTTTATTTGGTTGTTAAAAGTTCAAGTTGATCTCTTAACTTTTAATTGTATTAAGTTAGTCCTTGAGTTTTTTAAAATATCAAATTGATCCTTAAACTATTTTATAAAAATTAAATTGGTCCTTAAACTTTTTATAAAAATTAACTTGGTCCACAGGCTTCTCGGGGTGCGGTAACGGCTGGCTCAAATGCTCGTCAGTGTTCATGTTGTACCATATTGTAGTTATCCCTCTATTATAGTACCACCTAATGTATGTGTAGTGCTGGGTATAGTCGTACGGTCGCGACTTCGTGAGAGGCAGCTCGGGCTCGTCTTGTGCCCACCAGTAATACTGCGCCCAATAGACATTTTGCCCTCCACTGTCTCCTCACGTGTGCTTGTTCTTACTGTAAGTCACCACCTGCTGATAATCGATCGGCGCCGGCAGAGGAACCTGCTGAAAAAGATCGAACTGCCACATGACTCTATCTAGATAGTGATTCTCAACCATCCAAAAATGAATCATTTACACACGACACTTCTACTTGCATAAATTACAGTTAGCAATGAAATTTAAGTACAAATTGAACAACATAAATTTTATTGATTTTAGAAACTTACAGATTGAAATGCACGTAGTACACCTAAGGCAAGTCATCGTGGTAGACATTCTACGACGTCCAATTGACGCTCTCATCTTGTAAATTTTCAAACTGATCCCGAAAGTCTCTGGGTCCTCCATGTCGCGGCATGTACTTGAATAAGTGTCGGGTCGCCCATTTGACACCGTATGGAGGCCGCAATTGAGGCTCAGGACCGCTAAGTGGAGGTTCCTCAGTTTTGCACCTGCACCGCCAATAAAATATGAATAAAATATGATTTTTTTCAATTGAGGTGAGTAAGAATGATTTACCTCGATCTCCCGATCGAGAATCGCGTCCACGACCACATCTGCGCGTTGTATAGTATCTTCGGACGACGTGCGTTCAAACGGAGAGCGCTATGAGGCTACAAAAATTATTTTGTTACATACGATATGCTAAAATTAATTATAAAGTATTTTTTTCATATTATAAAATAAATAATACTTACATCGGTTTTGGCCCTCTATGATCTATGTACATTTTGGGGCACGACAAGCAGTTGCGGATACTCATTTTTTAACTATAATTATTTAAAAAAATTACAAATTTGATACCATATGTGGTAGAATTAAATTAATTATAATTTTGGTACAATTTGATACAATCTGGTAAATTTTGGTATCATTTTATGCATTTCGGTACAATTCGGTACAATTCAGTACAATTTAATATAATTGAAAAGTTTCACATAATTAACCAATGTACATATAATTAATAGTATTTGGCCTAATTTAATCTAACAAATTTAAAATAATTAGTCTCGTTAGTGCTAATACACAGTTAAGCTAATTATAACAATATATTTCAATATTAACGCTAAAAATCAACACAATCGAACTATATTTCAATTATCACTATAATTATACTACCTAAATCTAATAAAATTACTAATTTTCATAAATTCGGATTTAAATGTAAAATCAAAAATTACCTTCAAAATGATAATGAAATTGATGGATCGACTAGTTTTTCCGACTGTCCTTCTAACAATAAGAAGTTTCACGCAAACGGTTTAAAAATTAGAGTAAAAATGACTTAGATCTAAAAAATTAAGGAAATAAATTTCGGTTGTGTTAAAGAAGAGGTAGAGGGGAGAGTAGGAGTGGGAGAGAGAGGTGCGGGGGGTTGCGCACTCTCGGCCGGATCTGAGTTTTGAACTCGGTCCAAGGGGCCGGATCCGAGTTCAAAACTCGAGCCAGGCTAGGGGCCGCAATTGTTTCATTTTTTGGCAGTTTCTTCATTTTATTTTTTTTTATTTACCAAAAAAATATCTGTTAATTTAGCCACAAATTAATCAAAGCTGCATATCTGTACTTCAGATGATATAACAAGCAAAAGACTGGACCGGGTGCATCAGAGACTCATTCAACTAGAACTGAAAATGGAGGCTATTGAGGCTGAGATGACTTAAATAAGCCAGTCAAGAATGAGTTAAAATATCAGAAGAGCTTCTCAAATCCAGCGATTTTTTATAATAATTATCCAAATAATTCTAATTTGAATAACAAGAGTGATAAAATCAAAATTTTAAAAATATGAATGGCAATGCGTTACTGTCAACGACGTTGTGTAAACGCGTCAGTTTGATTGACGTGTTTGTAAAAAGAAATCACTCTTCATTTTTTTAATTTAGCACCCTCATTGCGCACCATATGAAGTTGGCAGTACTAGTGGGAAAACACCATTTTCACTAGCGTTGATAGTTTTTTTGAGGAAAAATAACATAAAATTAAAAAAAAAGGAAGACGCCACTAACAGTGACGTGCTGTCATTCATATTATTAAAATTTCAATTTTATCACTCTTATTATTAAAAATAATATTATTTAAATAATTATAATAAAAAAATCATTGTCTCAAATTAGGAACAAATTATTGAAGATTAATTGGATGGTCTCATCCACTTATGCCAAATAATTAGCAAATAGTTAGGAATGTACTAGTTTGTTTCTCATATCTTGTTCTAGTCTATAATTATGTGCCTTGGAGGAATATAATTAGGATTAGTGATAGTGGGTTCCAAGCAGCCGTTCGTAAAGAGCAGACAACAGTCAGAGTTGAACGCTTCGTGGAACAAACTATGCTATCAAATAATTCAGTTGAGCAAAAGATCAAACACTTTGCATGCACATCAATCAAGTTCCGAAATAAGCCAACGGGGAGATCGATCATAATTCATAACGCTGCTAAATGTTGCGCAATCCTGACACATTCCAAGTGATGCAATGTCACTGTGTTGGGATCCCTCTCTACCAGCAAATCCTTCATAGTGATCTGGAGCAGAGCTGCCCTCTGTACAAAGTGATCATGCCCGCCTCTGACTCTCAGCCGCTTCCCCATCCTCACCATCCGAGCATGATGTTGCACGATCTCGATCGTCGGATCCTCATCGGAGGGCGCTTGGAAAGGGTTGAGCCAAAGGATGCATGGGACGCATTCAGTGCCATCATCCAAAAGGAATTTGAGAAATTTAGGGTGCAGAGTCGAGGGAGACGGCGATGCCCAGCATCTCTGTGCGAGAGATTGAGGAGCGAGAGAGGCGGCGATAGATGGAAGGAGGGGCAGAGGGGTATATTGTCAGAGATTGGAGCTCCGCTGCTAGGAGCTTGGCGTGCGCGGTGCACCATGTCCTTGAAAGAGCTGGATCACATTTGGAGGGGCGGATCTAGGATTTTGATTAGGGGGACAATTATCGGATTGTAATAGTTTATTGGGTTTAAATTCATTAACTAATCGGGTATTAAATAAAAAAGTATTAATTTAATATATATTCTTACCTAATAAAAAATTATTAAAATAATAACATTATATATATTAAAAATAATAACAAAATAGAGCTTAAAGTAATATATAATCAAGTTGATGAAGAAAGTTTTCGTATATGTAACTTTATATTTTGATATTTTTGTATAATTATTTTATTATGCAAGATATTAAATATTTTTCTCAATAAAATTAATCAGACAATTCATGGGGGCAAAAAAAAATTTCAGGGGGGGCAAATTACCGAAAACATTATCGAAAAATACTAATTTTCAAAATCTAGAGGGGCACGTGCCCCCGAACACCTTTAGATCCGCCCTTGTGCATTTGCATCCCATAGCACAAATACTTGCTTAGCCATGTTATAAAATAATGTTATAAATAAATACTTAGAACATGCTAAATCTAATATTGTATTTTTTTTTTGTACATCAACAACTTACAAAGACTCTATTTATAAGCTAAAGAAAGTAAAAGAAAATTTTCATAATAAATTTGAAAGTTAATATATAATTAAAGTTAGGAGAAACAATATGAGGTGGAAAAAAAATGAAATATCTATTTACTATTTTATAAAACTTTTCTTAGATATTTTATCTTATATTATACATTGTTAATATTGTGTTATAAGATAAATACTAATTTTTGATACTTCAGGATCTTTTTGAATTAACTGATACTTCTAAATCAGTTATGTTGTCTCCTTAAAAATCTTACTAATAAAATTCAATGAGATAAAACTTAGTGAAAGGAAAAATAGTGCAATGTGTATAATATTTTCACTCATTTTAATATATATCTTGTAAATGACGGATGTTGATCTTATGTAAAAGTTGCTCAAAAAAATTTCTTGACAATAATTTTATGAATAAATATGCCAAATTATCGCTTGATTTAATTTAACAAACATCTATTAAAGTCATTCTTTTAAAAATCATGTGTTGAGAAGAATTTTGATGAGATGTGTTTAGTTTTATCACCTTTAATATAACCTTCTTTGATTTGAGTAATACATGTTGCATTATCATCATATAGAGCAATTAATTCAGCATGATTTAATGATATTATCTTCAATGTTTATTTTGTCGATCGCTATGAAATTGCAGTATATCATATGCAAACACATATCAAGATTGTGATTGGGTTTATGGGGATCTGATAAATATCCTGCATCTATATATCCAACTAATTTTGATTTTATATGTTTATGATAAAAATAGTCTTATATCACGTATTCCACGAAGGTAATGAAATACATGTTTAATTCTATTCCAATATATGTGTGTTGGATCAGAATTATATCTTATTAGTATATTTATAGAAAAAATAATATCAAGCCTCATATTATTAGCAAGATATATCAATGCTCCAATTACACTTAAATATGGTGCTTTTGGACCAAGATATTTTTCATCTTTTTTTTCACAAACGGTAAGGATCATTTTTATATCAAGTAATCAGACAACCATTGATGTGCTTAAATGATGAGGTTTATCTATATTCAAGCGTTTTAATATCTTTTGGATGTAGTTTAATTGATGAACAAAAATATCATTATGTAAATGCTCAATCTACAAGTTAAGACATAATTTTGTTGTACCAAGATCTTTCATTTTTAAATTCTTTCTTTAATAATTTTGTAGTTTTTTCAATATTTTTAGGAGATCCAATGATATTTAAATCATCAATATATACTGCAATAATTATAAAATCTAAGATTAATCTTTTAATAAAAATACATAGACTAATTACATCAGATTTATATCATTCTTTTAAAAGGTATTCACTGAGTCGATTATACCAAATTCAACCCGACTATTTTAGTTTATACAAAGATCTTTTTAACTTTATAGAATATATTTCTCGAAGTCTCAATTTAAATGTTTCAGAAAAATTTAATCATTTAGTGACTCTCATATCGATATCATTATCAGGTGATCTATACAAATAGGTTGTGACTATATCCATGAGATGCATTTGAAGGTTTTCAGTAATTGTGTGACTGATTATAAATCTTAGGGTTATTGCATTCACTATAGATGAATATGTTTCTTCATAACTAATCCCTAATATTCGTGTACAACTTTGTGCCAGAGTCCTTGCTTTATATCTCATAATCTATTTTTTTTTCATTTTTTTTATTTGTAAATACCTACTTATATCCTAAAGGATTAACATCATTGAAGGTTAGAACTATAAGTTTAAAAATATTTTATTTTTCAAACGAATCTAATTCAGCCTTCAGGGCATCTTTCCATTTTAGCCAATTATTTTTGTGCATACACTCTTCAGAAGATTTGACACATAATCTTTCACATTTAGCACATGAATTGCTATAGTATTTTATATTTTATCATTATGTACATAGTTTTTTGAGATCTCATAATCACTGGGTGCTTGAGTTTTTTTCTGGAATTTCATAAACATCTTCAGGGACATTAATTTCAATCTCTTCAGGGATTCTACTTTCAATCTTTTCTGAGATTTTATTAGTAACCTCTTATGGATTTATATCAATTGCTTTATTCTATTTTTTTGTGGATGTTTATCTTTGGAACCGATTGGTCTTCCATATTTTCTTCGTATAGCAATCTCTGCTGGAATTACGTTAATTTGAGGGTGCATTTAAAACTAGTACATGTGACTCACTCATATTTTTTGTATCTATAAATGTATTTGATAACTCATTTCATATTCTTTGTAGATGTATAATTTTTTGAACTTTCAGTTCACATTGATCACTTCGGGAATTAAGATAAGATATTGATGATGTATTTCAAGTTATTTTAGGTTTTTTCAGCTTTTTCTTTCTCTTTCTAAGATTGAAAATATTGTCTCATCAAATTGACAGTCCGCAAAACATAATATAAAAATATCTCCAATTAATGGTTATAAATATTTAATAATTGATTGAGATTTAAAACTAATATAAATTCTCAATCTTTTTTGTTGTCTCATTTTGTACGTTGTGTTGGAGAAATTAGAATATACATAGCAGAATAAAAAAATTTAAGATGGGATAAATTAGGTGTTCTTTCAGGATTTGTTTGGCACTCTATGGAATAGCAAAAAGTAGGAATATAATTGTTATTCCGATGAATTAATTTGCCAAACGAATTTTAGACTAAGTAGAAAAGTGAAGATGAGTGCTAATCCGGTATTCCAACTTATATGTGGAATACCGGATTAGCTCTCGTCGGAATAGCGATTATTGTTTAATTATATTGTGATATATTATTATATTACGATTATTCCTTTCATAAGTTTTTATAATAGAACTTGTTCTTCCATTCTATGCTTACACCATTGTATTACTACTGGATTTTGTGAATGACAAACAATTTTGTTTGCCCAGAAAGACAACAAATATAATAGACGTCCCGTCCAAAACTTTTTGTTCTATGACAATTTCTGATCGTTGGGAGTATAATAATCACCAAAGCTGCACTAATGTAAGGCATAACCCGAGTTCAATCTGATAATATATATATAGAAGAAGGTATTAAAGTTCCTCCTATTCATTGCTTCTCATTTCCCCTAGTTTCTTCAATTCGAAAAATTGTACAAATATGAAAAGAATGCAACTCCGATAACAAATGGCCCAATTATAAACCTAATCAGCCCAATTGAACAAATCAGGAAGGAAGTCAACTGTTTGCTCTTATGCTCATCCCGTCAATTAAAAACAATGAAAACATTCCAAGAAATATACAACAGCTTGCCCCAGCATTTGTTTCAGATCCTGTCCCCCATCCAAAAAATGAAAAAGGAAAATGATCACCCCTCAAATATACACCCGTACATCACACAAAAGAGCTGCCCGTTATCCAAGAGAAACAAAAATCACAGCAATTAATATTCTACTCAATGCTACCAACAATACCCCATCATCAAAACCATTGATTAGTTTAGCATCCAATTAACATTTTTTTATTCACAAGCAAGCTTGGTGCCGAAGCTGGTGAGGCAGATTGCAAAGGCATGGAAAGCTGAGAGTGGTTCCTTGTAATCCATTGTGAAAATGTCGTCGCCTACTTTCCCAAACTGCAGTAAAACTGTTTCCTCCTGATCAGTTTCTGAAACAAGCTGGAAATTCTTGACCGATGCAACAGTGACTCGACCGTGAAAATTCAGGCACCAGCATTGCAGATTTTCATGCCACCGTGGCGCCTTGTTCTTCAGCACCAATTTTGGACTCCCTATACTATCTGATTTCAATTTTGCAGATTCAGGTTTGAACTCATGTATATTGTCTTCTTTGCTGGTTTGAGAGGTATGTAGACACGAGTGAATTCGCCTGGGGCCGCGAGACTTGAGGAGGTTGAATTTGTATGAAATCTGACCGATCTCAAAGTTGCCAACAGATGGGTTAGGGCTGACTCGCTTGGAACCAAAGCGCCTGCTGGAGAAATGCGATCCAGTTCGGGCTGAAAGTGACTTGAAGCCGTCATCTGGTGGCTGGCTGTCGTAAATTTTGAAGTTAATACCAAGGAAGTCGGATCTGCAAGCGGCACCAAAAAGACAATTTCTTCAGCATTAAATTGCTTTTTACTTTTTGTTTTTTCTTTTCTTTTTTTGTTTTGTCAAGTTAAACATTGCACATTACATGAGCTTCACTTTGTTTGTTTTTTATTTTTATTTTTCTTCTTATTTTCTCAATTTAGGCACTGGACCATGTGTTTATTTATCAGCTATCTAGTTAGCATGAAAAAATGCAGACAATGCTGGGAATTTAATGCATCCCCCTCTAAAATTGTTGTTTAATGGAAAATAATTCAAGGCTTGTTCTTGATTGGAAAATACAGGACTAACATTTGCCCAACTACAAATTGGTCACGCTCCAAAAGACTAATTAAATGCAAAAAAGTTCATCGATGGACACTGAGTAACAAAGAAACAAAAAGAAAAAAGGAAGAATAAAAAAAGCCCACAACACCAGCATAAATGCAAGCACTTAAAACAACAAATTAAGATTTACATTTAGAAGCCAGAAGTAACTTTCATGAAAAATTAAAAAAAATGGTAAATTACCTAAGTTTTCCAAGATAGGAATAGCCACCTTGACTCATGTCTTCTGTGTCAAGGGAAATGATGTATTCTTTACGTGCACCACACCTATACCTCTTAGCCACCATAAGAAACTTTCCAAAATCCATTAAAGCTGTCATTTGACAAAGAGATAGGAAGTTACAAAAAGTTTAGAAGTTGCTATGATATGTACCAATTATACCAATATACTTTGATTGCCAACTTATTTTGTCATATCTTTTAATTTAGTTTTCAAGTTTTATAGAACATTTAAAAAGTTGTGTACTTCCAAGAGGTTTGCATAAACAAAGCAAAAAGGCTTGAGAAAGTAAGAGTGATAAAGAAATGGGTGGGGATCCCTTGACAACGGCTTATCTTGACAATCTTAATAATGGATCTTCAAATAAATATGAAAAAAATCTTAAAAATAGAAAAAAATCTCAGAAATTTCATGCCATTTCATTATCGTTTGATACTCCATCAAGACTATCAAAATTTTATACAATTTGTAATGGTTTCAATTTAACGGTTTTTGATGAAGTATCAAATGATAATGAAATCGCATGAAATTTAAATCACCGTCAATCTATAAGCTTTTTTTCATATTTCATTTTTTTTATATTTATTTAAAGTCCATTGTCAAGATTGTCATTGTCAAGTGATCCCCACCCTAAAGAAATTGTACTTACAATGTGTAAAGCCCATATACAGATAAAAGAAATTGTACTTACAATGTGTTAAGCCAAGATACAGATAATACATCGATTCCTTCTTGTCCCTTTTAATAAAGCATTGTGTCATTATATCCTTTGATCCTGGCTGTTTAACCATAATATCAATATACATATTAAGCAAAATATTCCTTTTAAACATACACCAAAAATTCTAATCCAACGGAAATGGAACTATTGTAGAGAACAAATAAAGTTGGGGTTCACAAATTTTGAAAATATCTTGTCAGCAAAAACAACTACTTTGGGATAATTTCCGGACATGGAGTTAAAACTCAATAGTCATATCATTTTTTTTTATATCAATTACATCGATTAGAAGACAAAAAAAAATTATCCAAATTTCATGCACCAAACACACGGAATACATCTTTGAAACATCAGACCGCAAAATCAGAACACCTATAAGGATTCTGCATTTTAATCAAAATTATGCAATCAGATCCCCTTCTTGAATCACAGTCTCTTTCTTCAGAAAACAAAAATGATCTAGCGACATTCCATCAAGATCAAACATTTAGCCTCCTTACAGAAAAGTTTAGATATCCTTTTCGAATCTTTGTTTACCCAAAAGATAAAAGTCAAATTCTCAGTTGGGGTGATTTGCAAAAAAAAAAAAATTACAGAAAGAAACAAAATATTTTGTTTTCTTTGGAAAAAAAGTGGCCGAAACCACCGGTTTTATTGAAACCAGAATGGAGAAAGAAAGAAACAAAATATAAACAAACAATTACCTGTTTGAGGGAAGAAGGGAAGGTGAATTTCCCGCACTCGATCGGATTTCGGATAACGCTCTTGGTGACGTGGCGCCATCGCTTACAGACGCCAGCGCAGGAGACTATATCTCTCCGCTGGGGCCATCGATCGCAGCCCAACTCGACCCGCCTCACGATCTCCCCCAGCAGCTCAGGAAACAGATTGGACCACCGATCCGACTGCTCGTCCTCCGTCGCGGGCTCGGATTCGATCTCTCTGTCTAGGTGCTCGACGGCGAGAGTGCTCATCATCCCCGAGAGAGAAGGCCACCTCCGCCCGGCGCGGATCCCTCTCCGATCAGACATGGCCGGAATCATAGCATGGGTGGATCGATGTAATCGCGGATGGAGATGGGAGATGGGAGATTTCAGCTGCTGCTGCTTAGTTGGTTTTTCTTTATTATTATATTTAATTTAATTTCGGTGCGTCACTTTCGTTTGTTCTCTGCTCTCTCTCTCTCTCTCTCCCCGCGTTCCATTCCATCCCTGGACAAGTGGACATCAGGACTCTCTCTCTCTCTCTCTCTCCCCCCCCCGCGTTCCATTCCATCCCTGGACAAGTGGACATCAGGACGTCTGGTCCGGAGATGAGATGAGAAAAGCTTTGATGGGAAAAGCGTTTCTCAATTTCTATTTTCTAGACAGAGAGAAGCAAAACTGCATCTGAGTGTCTGTACTTTCTAATTTTGAGAATCGAGTCCTGTAGAACTAGAGTCTAGAAGGAGCGGATGATAATTGATAAGCCAGTTTTGAAGTTTTCATGTTAGGACATAAGAAATACGTGCAATGCTTTCTGTCTAAGAATTCTTTGGTGTAATAGTTGATGATCTTTTTGCCCAAGTAATATATTATGTAATTTTGAAAATTTTCATTGATGATTTTTATTTTATATTTATATATGTATATATTTTAAAATATTGTAAGTTGAAATTATGTGGTGGAGCATTATTTCTAACAAAGAAAACAATTCTTTTTTTTAAACTAATTAATCAATTTAAATAAAGTTGCCATACGAGAAAAGACGCTGTATTCTTAAGCGGGGACCTCTATTAAATGGGCTGATACTAGGGGTCTCAATTATTGACCCGATTCGAACCTGATCCGACCCTCCGATCCGATCCGACATGATTTTAAAAATAAATGAGTCGGATATGAATTTGATTTTTTTGACCCGAATCGATCGGGTCGGATTTGTAATCATTTTGCATAATCATTTCTGCCAAATATTGCTGATGACACAAACACAATCCATACAGCAAATCTAAGTGGGTTGGGTCCAGTATGATACACCATGTACATATATATCTATATTATTAAATAGATATCCTATCAGTGATCTATGAATGGCAGAAATGATTATGCAAAATGATTATTTGGACTCAGAGTGAGCCCAAGCCTATGAGATTTGGCAGGAATGATTATGCAAAATAACTTACGCAAATTAATTAGCGTGATAATCTCTTTTAAATGAGTCGCGCAAATGATTATGCATAATAACCCCTTTCAATTACTTGTGCAATTTAGTTTCAGTTTTGGGAGAGATCAAATTTTTGGCTTTATGCGCAAATAAGAAAAGATGGTTATCCCCTGGTGATTAGGCATATGTTAATGGGAGGTTGTAACTTCCAGTTAATTGCGCAGATTAATAAAGAAAGGGTGATCAGTTTCTGCATACATAGTTTTTGATATGCATCTCTCATCCGAATAGACAGAGAACAGGATTTCTTTGTTTTTCCAAAAATCCAATTGAATATCTATCTATCTCATAGATGTTTCATGCTTGGAAAGCTCTTGGAAAATGAGAAAAACGCCAACGTCTTTGTGATAATTGGTGGAGACGCACATAATCATCATTTAAAAAAGTCGTCGCGTTTGATTATGATATCAAGTAAAGTATAATATTCACAAAATTATAATTAGATTCTAATTTTATATACATGATTCTTGATTTTCAAATTAGTTGTATGAAAAGTTTTAAAATTTTCTATCTCATACATGTTGCAAACCCATCAGAGTTTACCAACAATTAGGGTAATGAACAGAAGGATCAGATCCATTAGTCCAACATGTGAGAGGTGCATGCAAGATAATGAATTTTTGAGCCACCTTCTCTTCTTCTATCCATCATCAAGGGCGATCTGGTTCTCTTCTAGGCTAGAAATTTGAGTGGATGAACTTGTCATCGACTTCCAACAAGCGTTCATGGCAGTGATGGATACAATTCCTAAGGATATGGTAAGATACTTCTGCAATGTGATATAGTGCATATGGAAAGGACGTAATGGGGAGATAATAGAAGGGAAAGTGATGAACCCCCAGAAGGATGCTGATGGAAGCTGATAACATGGTGCTAGCACAACCACAGCTGATCAGAGCAAACCCATGGATGAACCAACACTATGGGACTGTGTTATAAAGATACTTCACATACCTCATTGTACGCACATCCGATACAAATTTCATACGGATTCATATTCGATACGGTGCGAGTGCGTATCGGATATGTCACGTGGAGTATCCGATTATTTTAATCGATCAAACTGATGTATACGGTTATGACACGATGGGATTCGGCTCCGATACAGCGGGATTCATTCAGGATATGCTAGATTCTTCCCTAATCTTTTGAGATGCCATGTACTGCCGCATGAGAGAAGCCACACATAATTCGTGGGGCCTTGTGATTGTAAAATTGAGCAAAACTCATGTTGTTGGCATGATTCGAACACAGGAACCCAATAATATTAAATAACAACGCTACCACTATACTAACCATCATTTGTGATAATTATTACTTTTCATTTTATATATTCATCTATCCAACCTCCGTTGAGCCTAGTATCATCCATCCCATCACCTCTTGGCTAAAAATATATATTTGAGCCTAGTCCTTCAAACTGGTTGACTAGTCTAGGACATTGCAACTTGCAAGTCAATGTAGGTGGCATTAGATACTTTACACTTCCAAATAAATTTTTAATCAATTTGATGCTCAATTTTTATATAATATTTTAATATTATATATAAATAATAATATAGTATATAGTCACATTTGTATCCTGTATTTTTCAAAATTATCATATCGTTGCATTCTTATCGTATCAGATACGATATCCGCACCCGTACAACATAGCTATGAGATATCGTTAGGAATACATACATGTGGTACTAATTGATGTGTTATGGGACCAAAGGGGCAGAGCAGGCCTTGCGATGATTGTATATGATTCAGAAAACACAGTGAAGGAGATACGGTACAAAGGAAAAATAATGGGGGATGCATTTACTGCGGAGGCAATGACGGTTTTTGGAAGAAATTGAATATTATAGCCAAGGGGACTCACTGAAAGATTCAAGGAGCATAATTTTTAATGACTGTAGAATGTTGACCCATCTAACTCAGCAAGGAAGCCGTGACAATTGTCCATCCTAAAGAGTAGTCGAGATAGTATGCAAGATATTAAGGAAGTTGGAGCAGCGAAATGGAGGCATTGAACTACGATATGGTAGAAGAGAGACAGTGGAGGGACCACATAGATGGAAACCATTTCAGGAGGGACACCACGGGTAAGAGGGCAATCAAGGCCGATATAAACCCTAACTGACATTAGAATTATAAGTGGAGTAGTCAAATAGAGCATGTAGTTACTATGGATGTTGCATTTTAAGTAGGTTATGCATGTTTAGTTTAGCACTGCACTTTAATTTTTAGCATACATAATAAAAGGTCGGTACCGAACTATGTACCACGGTCATTTCTTGTTTACAGAATAGGAGTAGAAGGTTATCCTAGAAAGAATGTAGGGGATTAGAAAAGACATTAGAAATCTGTAATTTGATTTTGAGGAAATTAGTTTCATGTCACTTAAAATCTCAAAAATTAGCAAAATATTATCTTAAGGTGTGTTTGGATGGTGTAGAATAACATTATTTTGGGAATAACAGTATTATTTTCGGGTTAGTAACCATTCAAATACAAAATTGAAATAAAAAATAGCAGCAGAACAGTGCTAATCCACTAACCTAAAGAAAACGTTAGGTTAGCAGATTATCGTCCATGAGGGTAGTGAAAATAATAAGAAATTATTTTTTTTCTTTTATATTAGTATGAAATAGTATTAAATAATAGGAATAATATATCTATCCCCACTCTTCCATCCCCACACGCTGTCCCCAAACAAGTTTTATTTTCCGTAAATTTTGACTTTCTTTTTTTAGCGACTGCAAACCTGCAATTCAAAATAATTTAAAAATTAAAAGAGCAGTTTGCGTCTCTTCTAATGAAACTATCGTCTCCTGTTGTGGTTTCTCCTCCTCGGATTTGCCTGTGACTCTAAGCTCTATCTCTCGCTCTCTCCCTTCTCTTCGTGTCCTGGTCAATAATGGAGTCCCTCCGCTTTTCTCGTCCCCCTAACCTCACGCATCTTCCATTTCTCTCTCTCTCCTCCTTCCCGTCTCAACCCTCCCCCATCTCCTTCCAACCTCCCCTCACATATCCAACGCCTCTTTACTTGACTCGACGTGTTCACTTCTCTCTCCTCTAGCACCACCACCACTTCATCAAACTCAGCCCCTCATGGGAAACCTTCGTTTGGTTCTCCCATTGGTGCCCCTAGCTCCAATGTGTGACCTTGACAAGTGTGTCTCCACGGTTAAGACAGTGCTAGAACTAGACCTGGTGATCTGGTGGGATCGGGTCGAAGTGCGTGGAAGGTGTTTGATGATTTGTGCCTCCACCGTCTCACACCTCTATCTGAAGACCGTGTGTACCCACAAGGTAGGATTCACTGTGTGTACCATGGTTGGTGCTTTCATGGTGCCAGCAGTTGCAACTTGCAAGTACATCCCACAAGCCCCATCACTTGGACCTCCAGTGAGTTCAGTTTTTCGAGTTACATGTTTTAAGGTTGTAATGAGAAATTATTGGGAATTATGATTTATGTTATTAATTATAATGTTCATATTTTGATACTTCATATCCTGAGCTGAAAATTTAATTTGTGTATAGTGTACTAACTAACAAGTGGCTAGAGTAGCTGCTATGTAGAGTAATTTTGATTTGTTAATATATATCATTGACAACTGACACTGCTTCACCATTGTGTGCTCACTTATGCAGAACACACAAATTTAAATATTATAGCTAGCAATTATTAAGGTATATTAGGATTAAAATCATTGAATTGAGGGACACCGACGCCATGCTAGGCACGTTTTTATTTAAGCAGCACAATTAGTAGAGATGTTAATTTTCCTTTGAACTTTCTCAAATAAAATAACTAATTAATTCTAACCCTGAGGAATCTCCTTCAAAAAAAGTCTTTTCAATTTGCTAGTAATGGATGTTTTAAATTATCAGTAGCAATTAATGCACAAATATTTTTTTCATGTAAATTGTCAAAAAAGTTATATTTTGGGCTTTTTGTTAACAAAGGTACAACTATGTGTAAATTATTAGAAATATTAGTATAAATAATATCTTAGTATAAAAAATATTTTTTTGTCCGTGTCGTGTATAAATAATTATATAATTCAAAATAAATAGCTTAGATGACAACTATAAATATTATCATGTATAAATTCTATAGGAGTCAAACTAGTTTTATTTTTTATCTTTTTGTTAATTAAAGTATAACAATGTGAAAATTGTCAGAACTCTTAGTATAAATAGTATGTTTGTAAAAAAAAATGTTACCTCAGTCGTGAATATATATATAATTATACAGGCCAATATAAATAGCTCTATATGACAGCTATAAGTATTAGCATGTGTAAGTTGCATTGGAGCCAAAATAGTTTTACTTTTTGCCTTTTTATTAATAAATGTATAACAATGTGTAAATTGTCACAAATCTTAGGATAAATAGTACATTAGTAAAAAAAAATTTGCATGAGTCGTGTCTAAATAATTATACAGTCCAAAAAAGATTGAAGTTTTTGGAGCCAAAAAAGATTCTCTTTGCATTTTTGTTAATAAAGATACAACTATGTAAATTATCAAAACAATTAGTATAAATAGTATTTTTAGTCAAAAGGTCATTTGTTATCCAATATTCAAAATATTGTTTATTCACATGTTTGTATGTATTTGTATGTATGTGTGTGTTATAATCATCCTATTACATGATTAGTATAAATAGAATTTGCGGTTAAAAATGACATGCTTCAGCGGTTGTCGACTACGTTGTTCTTTTTTTTACAGGCATATTACAGTTATAGTGACTTGCGTTAACAATATATGTAAATTGTTACTATAATGCATATAAATAATCCATATTTTAGATATAAATACTAAATAATAATAATTATTAAATAAAATATTAAAAAATAATTAATTATTTTAACTATTCTCTCCACTGTTCTCAAATTACCATCCAAATAATATTTTACTAACCCAGAATAATAAAAATTAGCATTGTTCTCACATTTTCCGAGATATCACTAATCTCACACTATTCTCAACTACTAACCCAAACAATGTTATTCTTTCACTAATCCTTTCACCATCCAAACACACCCTTAAAGTTTAAATTTCTCTAAGATGACACTCTAAAAAAAAATTAATTAGTTATTTACCACATATATTGTATAAATATTAAATTATTAAATAAAATATAAGTATTATCTATTTTACCCAAAAAATCTTTATTCCTCTCTTTAATATTTCTCCCATAATACAGATAAGAAGTAATACTAGAGAGTGGAGATAGAGATAGAGATAGAGAAGAAACTACGAAGTAAAAATTGAAAAACAGTGTAAACTATGCTCAATAGCAAAGTGTGCACAATCACAACACTTCGATCTTGTCTCTGCCTCACCTTACATCTCCGCTAATCGTTCTCTGCCATCGCCATCAGCGCCACGTCTAGAGAGATGATGAAGGTCGAAGTTGTGTAAATGACATCGACTAACGATCTCAAAGTAATTTTTCAGAAGTTGTATAGATGACATCAACTAACGATCTCGCCTATGCCTCAGGTTTTGTCCCTCAGTGTTATGGATGAGTTAGATTTTGATAAAGAAATAAGTTATATTTTATATAATTGCTATATTAGAAAATTTTGAGAAGGTAAAAATTTGTTGCGCACAGTTAAGTCATAAAATATTATTACTGTATAAAAACTTTATTCCATACCATAATAGAAAACTTTATTACTAAATAAAAAGTGACGGATAGTTGTAGTTTAATTATTTCTGTTTGTTTTGTAATTCCTTACTGGCAAATAAGAACCACTTGTAGAGTTCTTTACTTTGAAAAAAAAAATATTCTTCTGAGTCCTAGAATACTGCACACTAATTTTCTATTTGTATCGAATTAATGGCAATGAATTTCCCCAATCCATGACAAGCCCGGATTTAGATGAGTCGGTCGAGCCTTTGAATCTGTTAAAGTTTTCCCACTGTATCTCTATCTTGGGTGGAGGAATGAGAAAGTCGATCAGACTTTGTGCCCCACTCTAAAATTTTGATAGAAACACGGAGCTAACAGCTACCATTAATAAATACCCAATGCAAAGAAGTTAGAAAAAGAAAGGAAAAATTAATTGAAGGGCATAAATAGAAATATAAAAAATTATATGTAAATACATGACTTTTTTTTAATTAAAATACTATAATAATTATATAATTGTGATAAATAACTAATTAAATTGATATTACAATAGCATTTAGAGAAGTTAATTTTAAAATGATATTTTATTAATTTTAAGATTTTGAGGTCGTAAGAAACTAATTTTTCCTTTGATTTTCGTTAAATAGGGCTTTCACTGGAGGAAAAAAAAAGCAAATTGGTTGAGGCTTCCCGCTTCCCGGAGATAAATTCAGATAATATCGGTATAAAAGCGCGGTGGCAGGTAAATAACAGCCACGCGTTGTAGCAAGACCTTGTTTACACAGGGAAGATATAAAACGTAATGCCACGGAAAATCTTGACCAAGGAGGAGTTGTGTTGAGCCGCTTAGGCGGAGGCACGTCGTATAAGAATAATCCTATTCATCATTTTGTGGGGCCCATGTGCTGGGTCAATTGCGCGTCAGGTCCTCGAATCAAAACAAAACCAAACAAATATAATGAAAGATGGGCCCAGGAGGGTCCATACCAGATTCTCCTGCACCTGTTCTATTGTGCTCGGAATCATCTATTCTCACCGTCTCTGGACCCCACTTAGCTGGTCTACCCTGTCAGTGTAGTATTCCGATTTCCTCATCCCTCTTTGAGCGAATAAAACTATACGATACGATAGAAGATAGAAGCGACGAACACACTTTACTTTGTCTTTTACTGAGCTTAGGTAGGTAAAGTGGGGATTGATTCTAGGAACAATGGTTGGAATAATCAATAAATCTGATAAATATAATAAAATAATGATCAATATTATATAGCATGACGTGCATTGGAAATCCACGCCGGCGGGTAGTGAAATGCAATTAAATAATGGCGCGAGAGATCAGATGCCCCTTCTTTTTCGGGATTAAGTTATTTACACTAAGTATTGTATTGTCTCTCTGGAATGGAATGAATATTTCTGTTTGATTCGTTTATTTTGTTTTTCTGATATTACCTCCTTCCCTCTTCTCTCGCCTTTTCTGGGTCCCCACTCCGGCCTCCTGTAGGAATACGACCCTTCTCCAAATAGCTTCAACTCCCCCAAAAAACGAAATAGAAATGAATCCAAAAATGGGTTTTCAATCTGTAGCTCTCTGCTTGCAAATGAGCTGAGAGATTTTGTCAGAACTCATGAAAAGGAAATGTTTCCTTGTGTTAAACTAGACCCCTAATGATTATCAAGTGAAAATGTGTCTTATTAGATGGAATTTCTTCCAATTTCGCTTGCACCTGCTTTTGTGTACTGTTCTTGTGCTTTATTTGCTCAGCAATCAATGCTTGTCGCTAAATCCAGAAGGTACCATTTCTATCCTCTTTATCTTTTTTTTTTTTCCTTTTGAAAGTTTCCTTCCTTTGCATTTTTGGGTTTATGATAATTTGTTGAACTTGGGGAAGGCTTGGCTTTGTTGGAATTTCGATCGAGAGTGGAGGCCGATCCATACGGAGCGATGGAGAATTGGGATCCAAGAGATGACAATCCGTGTAATTGGAGCGGCATTCGGTGCAATAATGGCAAAGTTATTTTGTTGTAAGTCGCCAAAATCAATCTTCGTTTGTGTTCATTCTTTGAAATTCCTAAATTGGTAATGAAGCATTAATTGGGTATTTTCTTAAACGAGCAATGATTTAGGCTGCCATCATAACACAATAACTTAATAAGACATTTTTTTGATGAAATTAATAAGACATTAAAAAAGCACTGACATTTTCATTTGACCTGTTTAGAATTCGATGCTCACAAACTTTTCTTTGGTCAAATATATAATACAAAGTGGCTAATTTTTTGCCATCTATAGTATCCTGGACATTTCTTTTGGCTACGGAGGTGTATTTGACTATCTTAATCCATTGTTTTGATAATTTATGATTTCTTCAGTTGTACCCAACCATTGCTTCGGAAAATATGAACATCTGTTCCCATCTTAAGTTTTGCATTTCCTGTATACTTGGGTCCTATCTCCAGTCTCCTCCGCTGTGGCCTGTGTGTATTGGTTTTACTCACGTCCTCTCTTTTTTTTCCCTTGAATTCATAGATGTAAAAAGTTAATCTTCTTTTGATATTTATTTCCCATTGCAAAGTTTTCTTTGTTTTTTTTTGGCTCCGCTTATAGCTTGCGAGACACTTCATTAAATTAGTCATCTGTATTTGTAATGTCTTTTTTTGTGGAGTATATTTAAAATATTTTGTCGCACTATCTGCAAAATGTTGAGTATTCATTATCAGCAAAATGTTCACTTATAATTATAAATCTATTGATTATGTCAAGCATTTTGAGAAACTTCATATGCTTAATGAATAATGGCCAAACATGCTAGCCAACCCCTTTTTAAGTCATGCGTGTTGCACTCATGATATCTGAAAGTTCCTTATGTAGGAATTTAGAGAACCTTTCTCTGAAAGGAACTTTGGCTCCTGAGCTTGCACTACTCCGACAATTGAAAGCTATGTAAGTTTGTCCTACTTTTCACTTTAGAACTGACAGTGAGATAGAACCCACCAGTGTTAATATTGATATTCCAGTACTGAACATTTGTGCACTTTTCTTATATATATATAAAGATCAGTTATCTTGTCATTTAACATGTTTCACAATTTTTGTTTGACAGCCTGCTTCAAAATAACAATTTTTTTGGAGGAGTACCAAACAACATTTCCAGCCTCATTATGTTGGAGGTCTTGGACTTGAGAAATAACTGTTTGACGGGTGAAATTCCAGCAGAGATAGGAGATATGCAATCAATTAAGCTTCTGTCAGTAGAATTTACACTATTATGCACATTTCTGATACATTTTTATTATTTACCCCCAGAAAGTACTAAACTGTATTTTGAATCTCATGCTGCAGGTTACTTTGCAACAACAAATTTCATGGAAAAAGACCTAGCATTCAAAGAGCGAGACTCATATTTGATTTGGACTATCCATGCGATTCAGATACCAAACAAGAAAATTTCAATCATGAAACCAGAGCCATGTAAGATAGTTTCTTCCTGGAAGGATATGCTTTTCTATTATTTTCCTTTGTGATAATTTATTCTCAGAGCTGTTCCTTTGTTAATTGTAACATTGTTGTGTACTGCCTTAGGTTAAGAGCAGATGTTTCCTTCAGAGATCATCATGGACATGGAGCAAATCTGCAAGGTGAAATATTTAATAATGTTTCACATTATGTATACAATAATTCAAAACTAATGTTCATTCAGTTTTCTTGGAGACCGACTGGGACAGTACATGTAGGTATAGTGATTTTTTTATTGTGGTATCAGTTTCCTGTAAATATATTGATGGTATTTGACAAGTTGAGGCTTATATTTAACTATAAATTTTAGCATTTGAGTAGAACACTTATGAAATCAAATGGCAAAACATCACAATTTGTAGTATGTCCAGTAAATGCCAGTAACCTATTAGCTCCATAAGCCAGCATCAAAGTTCCTCATGTTTCTATATCTCACTGTTTTCTTATTAACAGCTGGTTTTAAAGAGCTATATCTACTTAACAAAGGCAATGCACAGGCAACAAGGCGCCAACTACTGGATAACTTAGCTGCTCTCCCTTCAACCTCTACTAACTCTCTCGGCTCCTCTCCAGTATTACTGGCTGCATCCGGTACCTTGTCTGCCTTCACAATCCCTAGAAACATTCAGTCTCCTGCACCTGCACCTGCACCTGCACTGCATGGAACAAAACCACAGTCTCCTGATGTAAACCCCTCAACACCTGCTAAAACGAAGCAGGATTTCAAATGGATATATGTTGTGGCTCTTCCTGTGTTAGCTCTTCTTTTGACAGTTGTGGCATTTGTGCTTTTGGTGACACAAGAGAAGACCAGGTCAGCTATTAAACCTTGGAAAAGTGGGATAAGTGGTCAGCTTCAGAAGGCTTTTGTAACAGGTATGCGTGCTAATTGTTTGTTCCTTCATCTTGTTTCTCAATATTAATAGTTCACAACATTGAGCATTTGTATGCTTAATTCCAATTGATACAAGTTAATCAATCTTTGTTATTTTGGGTTGCAAGGTGTCCCAAAATTAAGCCGTGCAGAGTTGGTAGGGGCTTGTGAGGATTTCAGCAATATAGTGACATCGTATCAACACTTCAGTGTGTACAAAGGAACACTTTCAGATGGTGTAGAGATTGCAGTTTGTTCCAGTACAGTTACATCTGCCAAAGACTGGTCAAAGCGTGCGGAAATCCAATTCAGGAAAAAGGTACTCTCACATTCTTACCAATTTATCCATAGATTCTGCAAATGTGACTTGAATTGTGCCAAATAGGATTGATCTGGCCCAATTTATTCTCAATTATGCCTGAAGCAAGCTGTGTTTTGATTTCACCTATGCTACCTAAAATTGCATGCAATTTGTATCTTAGTCCAGCACAGCAATCCTTTATTAAGCATCACATTTGCCCTGGCTTTATACTTATATGTACTGCACTCCTAAAACATTGAATCTCTAGATAGATTCACTATCCCGCATAAACCACAAGAATTATGTGAGTCTGCTCGGATACTTAGAGGAGGAGGAACCTTTCATGCGAATGATGGTCTTGGAGTACGCTCCAAATGGCACACTCTATGAGCATCTTCATGGTAATAATTGTCTCGTTTATTAACCATGGCACACAAAGAACTGGTTTTTATTAAAGCATATTGTTTGGATAAATATTGCAGTGGAAGAATTTGAGCACATAGATTGGAAGGTCAGAATGAGGATTATAATGGGGGTGGCGTACTGCTTGCAACATATGCATGATCTCAATCCTCCAATAACTCACCCTGAATTGCTCTCAACTTCCATCTTGCTGTCAGAAGATTATGCTGCCAAGGTATGACCAAAAACTAAAAACTGACAACTAATATAATCAGATCTGAGTGATAAGCTCATTGGACCTATATTTACAATTTATAATATATAGTTTTCAAATTTTCTTGCACCATTTGCCAGGTTGTGGATGTGAGCATATGGAAATCAGTAATTTCATCTAAACCAAAGGCTTCTTTTGACGAGGGAGATGACCTATTGGAGAGGCCATCAGATGTAGATCCAGCTGGCAATGTGTATAGTTTTGGAATTTTGCTACTTGAAATCATATCTGGAAAGCTCCCATACTCGCCAGAGGAAGGTTCCCTTGTAAACTTGGTAAGATTGGCCTTGCGTGAAAGAAAAAAGATAGAGCTTTATCTTCTTTCTTGTTATTTTTATTGAGAAAAAAATATTTAATACCATGCATAATGAAATAATTATGCAAAGATATCAAAATATAAAGTTCCTTAGTCGAAACTTTCTTCATCAACTTGATTATCTATTACTTTGAGTTTTATTTTATTGTTATTTTAATATATAAAATATTATTATTTAATAAAAAAATTATTAGTTAAATATATATATTAAATTATTAATTTTTTTATTTAGTACCCGATTAGTTAATGGGTTTGAACCCGATAAGCCATTACAATCCGATAATTTCCCCCCCTAATCAAAATCCTAGATCCGCCACTGCTTTCGCTTTCTTTCCTTTCTTCTTCAATTTTCTGTTTCAAATGTGATGCTTTTAAAATTTTCACAGGCTTTGGAATGCATGAATGAGGGCCAAAGCATCAAATCGCTACTTGACCCCACACTTAAGTCCCACAAGGATCAGGAGCTCCAAGCCATATGTGAAATAATTCCACAATGCATCCATCAAGAACCGAAAAAGCGACCTAAAATGCAAGACATCACCTGCAGCTTACAAGAAATCCTTAAAATATCTCCTGAAGCAGCTACACCAAGACTTTCTCCTCTTTGGTGGGCCGAGCTTGAGATCCTCTCTTGCGAAGCAAGCTAAAACCTACCTCTCTTCTGTAGATACCACAATGGGAAAGACATACCCTGTCAACGCCTTCTCCAGTTGTGTGGTCACATTTTTTTTCTTTGTTTTTTTTTTTTGGATGTGTGCTTATTATTCTTTTATTTATTTCTCCCAATTTACTATCGAGTTATTCTCCTTACCTTGAGCCGGCAACTACCTTTTGTATTTTAAGTTTGTATATGGTGCAAGCAAGCGCAAAGGAACTAGAAGTAGAATTTGAGGTTCCAGATGTATTTAATTAAATTTGTGAAACAGAGCTGTCTTTTTATTTAATTTAAATAATCATCGTTCAGTTTTTGTGTGTGAAAAGTGTGGCAGCTCTGCTATCTTCTTGCATGTTAAGCTGCAATTGCTCTTCACATGATCCTATATATGTAGGTGAAGCTCAGATTTTCAAGCCATAATTCAGTTTTACATTTTTGTCGAATAAGCTGTGTAAAAGTTGAGGTACGTCGATGTAGAAAACTAGAAGTTGGCGAAAGAATAGAGAATTGAATAAGAATTGGTGATTCAAATAAACATATCATTCTAGATTCTAGTGAGAATAATTGTTATATTGCTGTTATGAGTAAATGATGGAATAGTTGTTGTTGTCACATTATTATTTTTTGATATAGTTACTATTTTAAATATATAATTTAAATAATATTTTTATAGTTTAAAATAATATTATTTTTTATTATTTTCGCGCTAACTTAAAATTCACTATATTTTGCTATTTTATTTAATATTTTTAATTTCTCTATCTTTGCACGATCCAAATGCACCCAAGTGATATGTTCATTTCAAGCCAGCAGCTGTCCCTCAAACCATGCATTCTTTGGCACCTTTAAAAAACCTTGCTCCTATCCAGACTCATGCATACAATCACAAGCTTTTAAATTGATTTATCTATATATGATTTATCTTTTAAAAAATATCTATATATCACAATGAATTCCACATAATATTAATTTGTTTACTTAGACCCATCTGCTTTGCACGTGCTCAAGCGTGCATGATGTTAGTAAGGAGATACTTTCTTGCTTTTAAGTTTACCTTATCCAAAACTGAGAACATTACAAGAAGATAAAAAGAGCAAACGAAACTGTAAAATTTAGATTTATTGTCAGACAAACAGCAACTCTGCTTTAGAGCTATGATAACACCCTATCTATTCTAATTGAACTAGACAACTATACTTCAATGTTAGATGCTTGGAGCTGAAATCGAGGTGAAATTCACAAAATCATAAATAATTGACATAACTGTAAAATTGGGGCGATGATGAATTTTCGCATATCATCAAATAAATGTAAATCACTCAAGGCTGCAATGAAAGCCGTTATACCTATAGAGGACTTATTCATTGCTTCAAAATTGTGGTAGTTAAGTTCGATTTTGCTCTCGTGCATGTTGGAGCTTAATTTCTTGCAGCTACTGCTAGAAATTATTCGTTACATTACACAAATCTGCAAATATTTTTGTTTTCTTTTTTCCTTTTGCCTGTAGGTGTTCTGATTCTGACACTACACCATAAATAGGCTTTTACAGCGGTTATTTCCCCAGATTAAGCGGTTGTACAACCGTCGTTATTGGGAGCGCATTCGCAAAGTTTAACAAACGGTTTTGTTGAAAACCGCGCAATTGTTTACTGACGGTTCTTATATAACAACCGCATTTGCAAAATACCATTTACAATGCGGTTTTTAACTAAAAAC
Organism: Schoenoplectus tabernaemontani; assembly: GCA_037127355.1. Lineage (NCBI taxonomy): Eukaryota > Viridiplantae > Streptophyta > Magnoliopsida > Poales > Cyperaceae > Schoenoplectus > Schoenoplectus tabernaemontani. Next base: position 23,647,142 of record CM073742.1, on the reverse strand, counting down.
CGCTGTAAACATCACCTTTTACAGCGGTTTTTATCTTAAAAACCGCTGTAAAATTATTTTTGCAGCGGTTTTTTCATAAAAACCGCTGGAATTTTTTTTTAAATTCGTTTGCAGCGGTTTCTTCGTAAAAACCGCTGTAAAACTATATTTTTTTAATTGTTTCTTTTTATTTTTATGACTAGCCCATATATGCTAGCCATATATAATATTTTCATCACATGCATTTTCACAAAAACAATAATAACTACATTTAATTACTAATTAACTACATCTAATTAACTAATTTATCTAACATACATACATAATACAACAAAATATAACATATATTTACAAAATATTAAAACTTGATAAAAAAATGTCAAAACAAGGCGAGGCGGGGCAGCGGCGAGCGCGGGCGCATGGCATGCAAGCACGGCATGGCAAGCGGCGGGCGCGAGCGAGGCGGGCAGCGGCGAGGCGCGGCGCGGCGGCGGCGAAAGCGAGCGGGCGAGGCGAGCGAAAGCGCGCGAGGCGAGGCGGGCGAGGCGAGGCGAGCGCGAGGCGGGGCGAGGCGGGGCGAGCGGCGAGCAAAGCGCGAGGGCGGGCGAGGTGAGGCGAGCGCAGCGCGCGCGGCGAGGCGAGCGAGGCGGGCGAGGCGAGGCGGGGCGGGGCGAGGCGAGACGAGGTGATGCAGTGACTAGGTTTTCCACATTAATGGAGCTGTGGGAAAGGGGGGAAAGGTTTTGATCCCGTGAGAAAAGAACTTTTCTAAAATAAAAATTAATTTACAGCGGTTTTCAGTTAAAAACCGCTGTAAATGGGTTTACAGCGGTTGTTAAAAGAAAACCGCTGCTAAGTTTACAGCGGTTGTTAGCTAAAAACCGCTGTAAACCCATTTACAGCGGTTTTTAGCTAACAACCGTTGTAAACTTAGCAGCGATTTTCTTTTAAAAACCGCTGTAAATGGTGCGCCGCAAAAGGGATTTTCTGGCGTAGTGTGATGCAACAACCCTGAGAGAGTAAAATGCGCTTTCAAGAAAACACTCAAGAATTTACAGCTGGAGTACCTTGATCTGTATCTGGTAACAAAATTAAAATATTCTACACTGTGAAAACAAGTTTGAAAATGTCATAATTGATGATAATGTCATCGGCCTTAGTTATGCCAAATATTATATACTATTAGATTTAGCGGAGAACGATAAAAAGAATACTCTTCAAAATAATTTTCTATATTATTTGCTTAATCATTACATATTGCATATTGAAGACATATCAGTATATAAGAGTTCTATGATTTATGTAACATAGAATTTTCTCAAATTAACTCTATTATATTCTTAAAAATATTTCATTATTTTTTTTATAAATTACCCCATCAATTCACTACTTCCTATATATAATTGTCTACCAAATTTAACTGTTGTCTTTTCTAAAATATGAATGCTTACATACAACTTCTTTGCTCAGGCGAGTTGCCTTCAGTTGGCTTTTCTGATTTTATTATTGCCTGTTATGGCTAAGATGGTTCTCATTTTATGTATGCTATTATTAATTTCATTTTCATCTATCTAGCAATCAAATTATCACTGATTTATACTCCTTTTCTTATAATTTGAATGATTATGCAATACGACAAAAATATCTTTAATCCATTAATTACCTAAAAATAATAATTAATATGATGGATCACGCAATAAATGTCACCGGCATAATTACATAAATATGTGTTGCACTTACTATTTGACTTGATCCACAATGAAATACTATAAAAAAATATGTTTATGTCATTAATATTTTATTTAGTTGTTTATTATTAAATATAAGATAAATATGATAAATATTTTTCTTATATAAATGATTTGCATTTATAGATATTATCTAGCATTATTCGTAAGTGACAACTATATAGATTCTATCTCAGTGCACGTATTTTGTATGAAGACGAAATATAAATCAAGAATATCGATGTCTTTTTTGTTCGTTGACTTGAGTGATAATATCTAAATTGGACACCTCAAGATAAATAATATATTACAAAGAATGATATGTTCCTATCTTACTTCATTCTGGATATCATGTGTTATGACCTCAAGTCAATAATTATTGTTGTCCAGGACTATGGTATTATAATGTACTTATATTTGTATCATTTAGAGGTCACAATGCACATTGTTAATATCACTTAGGGGTCACAATGCATATTGTTAAGTGCCGTTTATAATTAAAAAATTAAAAAAAAAATAATCTCATTGCTAAGTAATATAGGTCTCACAGATTCAGCATAAAAGAACATAGTTCATAAATATTTCTTGATCATCTAGATAAGTTGGATATGTCCAGAATTGTAGTTCTTGATCAATATGAGAGCCGTGCAAGTATTTATCAAATCAGATGAAGAAATCGTCAAATAATCTTGAACCATTGCAACGACTTGAGTTAATGTAACGGCTTCAAAAAAAAATATTTAATTATTTTTGTCCAAATTCGGATAAGATTTCTGCGTCTTGAGATGTTGTAACAATTGGAGAGCCATTATAATGCTTTGGAGTCATTGTGTAACAGAGCTCTCGGGTTGTTGAAATTTCTATGAAAAAGACTAAAATGTTATAACGACTTATGAGCCGTTGCAGTGGCTCAGAGCAGTTTCTGACATAATTATTGTTCCTTCTTGTTTTTTTATTGGATTTTCTATAGTTTTCACTAGAAACTTATCAGTTTCATTGGAAAACTGCTAGGGAAGTGGTATGTACTAACTCTAAAGGTTAGAAGTTAAGTGCATCCCATCTGTTAAGAAATCTATCCCATCTTTGTTTTTTTCCAACAAAATTTTCCAAATTTTTATTGTGATCGTGCATTTATTTAATGTGTTGAGAACCACCACCACTTCTAGAAATATCGAGAAATAGTAAATGGGGTCCAGTAGATCAAGGATAGTCTTCTTAAATGCCATAGTAAGCGAGAAAGAGAATGTTTATGAGTTGTTCTTAGTGAGTACCATGTAGGAGATCTTACTTAATCTCTCAGTGTTGTGTGCACCTCAATTAAAGATATATTTTATTTATATTTTGAATTATTTTAGTTCAGATTTTAATCATACACAATCTTTTAGTATTTTAGTTCAGATTTTAATTATACACGATCTTTTAGTATTTTAGTTCAGATTTTGGTTTGTTGGATGGCGACCCAACACTTTGGTCCACCAACTTTACACCGAATCAAGCCGATGGTCCGAGTTGCAACTAGAGGTGTAAGATTGGCTTATATATATAAGTGAATTTTGCACCTCTAGTTGCATATATATATATATATGAATTAGGTTATGGTGCTTTGCAAAATACAAGAGTATTTGTGTTTTACATTTCTATTATTAATTTTAAATCGAAATCGATCGATCTAAACCATTCAATTTAATTTCATATCAAAATTTATTACTAAATCAAATTTTATATTTTTTGAAATTTTTTTGCTATTTTTTTGTAGAGAAAAATAACTTTTTGGATGAATTAGAATTCATCCAAAAAGTCATTTTCTCCTCCAAAAAAAATAGCAAATAAATTCCTAAAAAAAATATAAAATTTGATTTACTAATAAATTTTGATATGAAAATTAGATTGAGCGATTGGATCGATCATTTCTAACTTAAAATTAATAATAAAACACAAAACACACAACGCTCTTGTGCTTTGCAAAGCACCATAGTCTAATTCTATATATATATATATACACACTTGTTTGATTAATTAATCATGATATATATAGGTTTTGTGCAAATTTGTAAATAGGACTTGTTAGGCGGAGCCGGAACGGGTGACCTCAGTGGCTTGGCTCGACTCAGCTGACACTATCAGAAAAAAAGTATTAAAATCGATTATTAAAGAGCTTTTACATCAGTTATACAAATCGGTTATAATGATAGAGGTTGCTAAAAGTTTTAACAACCAGTTCTCAAGCCCTCTCTTGAAATCAGATTTCTCAAACTCTTTAGAGCCGATTTTAATTAAAACCCGTTATTAACTAAAAATAGATTCTTAAGATGTTCTTCGACAATTATAACAAAAGCACTTTCGGTTGTTCTGATTTGTTATTTTATTTCTTTAAATTGATTGTTTTTTTATGGTTAAATAAATCTCAGCAAACATCATGTCATAAAGAGTTTCAATCATCAGTTTACCATTAATTAATATTTCAGAATGATTATATATTCTTTCAAATAATATAAAAATTTATACATATAATTTCTAAGAAAAATCTAAAAAATAAAATAAAATTAAAAACTTTAAATATAGTTTTGAGCATCATATGAGTTTTTTTATCCCAAAAATTACCGTAACAGCAATAGTGATTACCATAATGATAAGTTCGTGATTCGGAAAACATTCGGAATTTGACGTTTGGGATAATACGAGTATAATTCAGGAATAGTTCATTTTATATAATATTAATAAAATATTCAAAATATATTAAAAAATATAATATTTCATTTAAAATCTATACTATTATATAAAGCATCTAAGAATTGGAGAGTCCATTTTTTGTCATGGTAAATTTTTATTATACCCATTTTATCCCTCAATTAGACGGATAATATTTATTGTTGGTTGATCGAACATATATGATCGCGTCCATTGATCCCCTCTTTCTCTCCATTTCTTTCCCTTATATACTATTATTTCCATAATTTTTTTTTTTTATTTAGCAACCTTGTGCATATTTTTGGTAAGAAATTAATGGTGATAATATATGTTAGAATAATTTACTTTTCTTGCCATAAAAATCATAAATCATTAACTCATATTGTGCAAAAATCTCATCCAAGATTAAATATAGTCTTTATTATATGTTTTCTCTATAATTTGGTGAATTTATAATTTAATATTAGATAAATGTGAATTTTTTTTATCTTATAATATTTTAATGTTTAAATAAAAAATTCTGCTGCAACGCGTGGGTATATAGCTAGTAATATATAATATATTTTTTTGGCGAATAATTCACGAATAAAATATATTTTATCCAAAAAAATGCACTATGTATTAAACTGACGAATTATTCGTGAAACATTCGGCTATGGGTGAAAAATGAATTATTCATGAATCTTATCACTATGGTGATTACCTTGTAGATCTTCTCGCAAGGTTTTCACGGTTGCGTATAACGTCTCAATCAGAGTTTCTTATAAAAAAATATGATCGTTTAAAATTAAAATAATCAGATTTTAATTTTTGGTTTCAGATCTGATCTTCATTTTTATTAGAGCTTTAAAATAGGATGAAAGAGGAAAGATGAAGTACAAGAGGAGGGGTGATAAATAGATATGTCATAATTCATAGGTGTTCATTCATAAACGTTGAATTAAGTAGAGATTGGACGATGGATATGATAAGAATTCATAATATGTAGGACATGTCATTTTTTTTAATTTCTAACCCCTTAATAAAACTTCTAAAATCAGTTTTTAACTAATAATCAGTTTTAAAGATACCTTTAGAGTCAGTTTTTAACTAATAACCGGTTCTAAAGGTACCTTTAGAGTCGATTATTAACTAAATACAAGTTCTAAAGGCAGCTTTAGATCATGTTATTAATTAAAAACTGATTCTAAAGGATTCTTTAGAGCTGATTATTAGCTAAAAACTAACTCTAAATGTGTTATTAAGTCAAAAGAAGAACATGAGAACCCACCCACTATCCTATTACATTTCTATACCTTTAGAGTCATTTTTATATATAAAAATGGCTCTCAATAACCCCGGCATATATTATTTTTCATATGTCTCTCTCAGGATCTGAACCTGCGCCACTCTGTAGAGAGACGAGACCAAATAAAATCTGTACTAGGTATGCGGTTCACTTTTATTTAGCTAAAAACTGACTCTAAAGGTGTTATTAGTCAAAAGAAAAACGTTTAGGTTCTCAAGACCCACCCACTATCATTTTACATTCCTATACTTTTAGAAATGGTTCTCTGTAAAAATAATTTGACAATACAAGCTAAGGATTCGGGGATGTGCCGAACCAGATCAATGAGATATATAATTGCACGAGCGGATGATCTTATAATGAGAACTCTATGTGAGGCACTTGACGTGTTATTCTGCCCCCTACAGCGGCGAATTTGTTGCTCGTGGCGGCCGACTTCAAAATCAGGATCAAGAACTTGGGCTGAAACATGAGATGGGCTGGGCCTTAACGTGTTCGGCCCAACTCGGTCCACATGGTTGTTGCTGGATTTGATGGGGTTATATATTGAAGTTAGTTGTTTTCCATATATATATATATATATATATATATGTGTGTGTGTGTGTGTGTGTGTGTCGTGTGAGAGAGAGAGTTGGGCTATGATATTATGCATAACACGGATCGCTCTCATGCTATGGATCGATTTTTTTGCTTTGAAAATCAAAATTATTGATCCAAACCGCTCAAAATAATTTTCATATAAATATTTAGTTATACAGTAAATTTTATATTTTTCAAAAAAATTTAACTATTTATTTAGATAGTTAGAAAATCACCTATTTTGGATGACTCATAATAATTAAATCAAGTGATTTTGTAACTATCTAAAAAAATATTAGAAAATTTTAAAAAATATATAATTTGGTCCCCAACTAGATTTTCATATGAAAATTATTTTGAGTGATTTGGATCGACCATTTAGACTTTCAAAATGAAGAACCGATCCAATATACGAGAACGATCCGTGTTATGCATAGCACCATAGTCTCTCTCTCTCTCTCTCCCCCTATATAGAGTGTATGTACTGGATTTGTCTATTATTTCAGTTTTTTTTAATGACCAAAATATCCCTAATCGAACAATGCGAATCAATATTTTAAAAACTATGGTTCAGAATTTGACCAATATCATTTTTCTCTCTATTTCGTTTTAATTTTTTACCATATATTAATAGGAGATCTAAAAAAAGAACTTATCTAATAAATAAATTATTAATTAATTATTTTTTTAAAAAAAATAAATAAAACTATTTAACTATAGTTTTTTATACAAGAAATTTTTATGTTTTATAAATAATATTTATTAAATATTGAATTAATTATATTTATAAATTTAAGAGCTTTTATAATCGATTTAGACATAAATTTAAAAAGTTACGCACAAGAGACAAATTTTTTTGTATCAAATATTAATCAAGTTAGAAAATGAAAAATATAATATCCGATCCAAAATATATTACCCAATGTTGCGGTCTCCCATGAAACAACTCTTTTATTTTGAATAATTATATATATGGTATCAACAGCAAAATCTTAATAAAGAAATACACAACATAGATTGATACATCTGCAAAAACTAACTAACAATTATTTGATATTTATTAAATTAAAAGATGTTATTAAAGTATAAGAAAATACAATCATATTTAAAATAAAAAACACAATTTTGATGCGAGTCCTGAGACGGAGAGTCAAGAGTGCGTGCGTGGACTGCCGACTGGGATTTTGAATTTTGATGTGTGATTGCCAGCTGGGCTTTTTTAATTGCCCGCGCATGGGAGAAGGGAGAAGGGAGAAGGGAGATGGCCAGCCAGATCAGATGGGTTCGGTGTGGAAGATTGAAGGTGAAATTAATGTGAAAGGCGCTGAGAACAATCATCAACCTAATTATTTATTGCATTTGTAATGGGCAGTGGCCATTGGCCAAGCGGCCCAAGCGGCCCAAGCGGCCCAAGCCAATTTATTTATTGCATTTGCAGTTTTGCACGAGAAGAGAAAGGGGGTAGGCCATGTGCCCCGCCGCCCCCCTACATCCGCTCCAACTGTTAACTTTTGTTGCCCTTTTACCTTTTTCTCCTTTAATTTTTCGGTTTGCCCTTTTAACCCTTTTTCCCTTTTGGGAGCTGAGGCCTGAGGGCAGAGAGGTCCTTTTAATAAGCGTTCTTTCTTTCATAATTCCATATTTTCATATCCGACGCACTCACTGCTCTCCTCTCAAAAGAGAGAGCGAAAAGGCCTCGTAAAAAGGAAGAAAGAGAGAAGGAACCGAACAACACAAGCTACACCATTCATTGATCGATCGATCGATCGATTGAAGGCATCGCCGCGCTCTCTTTTCTCTCCATCTCTCCATCTCTCCATCTCTCCACAAGAGAAGAGAAGAGAAGAGAAGAGAAGAGAAGAGAAGAGAAGAGAAGAGAAGGGGAGAACGAGAGAAAGAGCAATGTCCACCGTCGACCTAGACGACCCTGACGAATCCTCCGAAACGCCGCCTGAAATCAAGCTCTTCGGCCGAGTCATCCAGTCCACCCCCTTCGAACCCGAACCCAACCCCGAGCCGGATCAACGAACCAGATCCACACCTGATCCCCCGCCCCAATCTCCGGCGCCCGATTCGGCGGCGGCGTCGGCGTCAGGAGGAGGAGGAGGAGGAGGAGATGAAGCTAGGGTTCCGGCGAAAATTCCCTGCCCAAGGTGTAGCAGCAAGGAGACCAAGTTCTGCTACTTCAACAACTACAACGTCAACCAGCCGCGCCACTTCTGTCGCTCCTGTCGCCGCTACTGGACAGCTGGCGGTGCTCTCCGCAATGTCCCGGTCGGGTCCGGTTCGCGCGGCCGTGGCCATGCCCATGCCCGAGCTGGTCCGTACCCCGATCCCTTTCGGTCTGAGAGGTGGCGGCTTGACGCAACCGACAAACCATCCGACCTTGGCTGAACCAGGCGAGCTGAGGCTGGTTCGCTAGAGCAAGGAGTTCCTAGAGAGACATAGACGACCTGACCCGATTAGATTAGCTCTGTCTGACTGGAATCCGGTTCGGGCGCGACGAACTGGGGTTGACCTTTTATTCACATGGAAATTAGGGAATTGCGTAATGGCGTGTGAGGGAGGGGGGGGAGGCAGAGGCCCACTGGAATACTGGATCAAGAAAATAGAAATAGAAAGATTTTTAGATCTGGCTTTGGGGTCTACTCTGTTGGGTACTTTCTACTTTGTATGTAGATCAACTTCTGATGTAGCTTTTAAGTGGTTGACTAGAAGAATTCAACTATTCATTAATAGCTGTAAGTGTAAGGTCTCCTTTCAATCCAGATCAGTTTGAAACTAAATTAATTTAGTCTATGTGGAACAGCCAACAGGGGCAGGGGGCTACTTTCGAGAGAGATTTAGTTTAGCAACAGCAAGGGAATTGGGGGAATTGACCAAAAGAAGCAGCGATTACATTACACTTTAGTCACTTTACACAACAACGGGATATGCTTTTTCCTTATTATTTTGGTTCAAGTTGCTCATTCAAATTTACCAAAACCAAAATTTATATGTACCCTAATGCTATTCTAAATTCGTTCAGCTTTCCATTTGACTTTCTTTTCTTGTCATCAATTCATCTCGTTTCTCACAAAATGAAAATTATAAATTTCAATTTTGTTGTTCTGCCGATCGTCAAATAACTGAGAAATTGCTTAGTACAACAACATTTTATTTTTTACATTAGATTTCCATCTCGGAAACTAAATCCTGGATGGTCAATCCAAATCCCTCAGCACAATATACTTACATGCACATATATCTCACAGAAGTCACGTTTATAATATTTAATTTAGAATGGACTCTACTTTTTGGAAATGTCGATGTAAAAAAAAAAAAAATGGTTGACACTATACGGACATGTTTCTATGCTATCTGGCATAATTTCTACGAATTTTATGAAATTCAAGAGCATTTTTCGAATAACGACCAGTATTTTAATGGAAGGGTTGTTTTTGGATTTCTCCTATTCGTTTCTGAAATCCATTTTTTTTGTCCTTCTAAAATTTAAACAAATTTTGAAAAGAGGTATTTCAGTAATTTACGTTTTCAAGTGAGAGGGAGAACTGAAGTATGTCAAGCTACTTCATTTACTTCTTTGTTTCTTTCCAATAAAATGGATTAGACATTTTAATTTAAAATATTCATAAGTGACTTCTAGCTGTATTGTAAAGCTATATTCTGCACAATGGTGAGAATCCCTGACAGACATAATCTTGGACTTATAGTATTTAAAATTTCATATAATTTAGATGTTATTTGAAATTCTTTCAAAACTCATTAAATTTAGATTATTGTAAATGTGATGCAATTTTTTTATGGTATTTAACAGAATACAGAATGATATACAAATTATATCGAATATAAATATGATTAATCTATAAGTTCAAGAATAACATTTAATTACCTTAATTTTGGTTCCGATTCCATTAGGAAGCTTTAAATGCATTATGATTGCGTAGTTAAAAATGGTTATTTGATAATTAAAACCATTACATACGGTCTGGAAAAAATATCAAATATGCATAAGAATTGGTCAGGTCATGAATATGAAAAATGAAAGAAGTGTGCACTGTATGATAACTGTGAAGTGTGAATGTATCTTAAGTGCTTGAGAAATGAGTTTGAAAAATTATGATATTGTTGATAATTATGGTAATTGTCAATAATTATTTATTTCATATTAAAATAAATATGAAAACGTATGTAATGGTTTTAATTATCAAATAAGTTTGAAGCAGCGATTACACAACAACGGGTTATGTTTTTTCCTTATTATTTTGGCTCAATTTGCTCATTCAAATTTACTAAACCAAAATTTATATATACCTATTCTATTCTAAAATCTTTAAGCTTTCCATTTGACTTGTTTTTTTTGTCTCATCAGTTCATCTTGCAAATCAATCAACCTACATTTGTTTCTTAAAAAATGAAAATTATAAATTTCTATTTTATTGTTTTATAAATCGTCAAATAACCGAGAAATTGCTTAGTACAATAAAATCTTATTTTTTACATTAGATTTGTATCTCGAAAACTAAATCCTGAATGGTCGATCCAAATCCCTTGGCACAGTCTACGTATTGAAATGGTATGAAGTAGATTTTTTTTTCACTATTTTCTTTAGATTTTTTAATGATGATCTCATATATAATTTTATGTTTCAAAAAAATGAAAAAATAGTAAGAAAAATTCAAAAACAATGAAATTGGTTGTTTCATATGATTTAATTTTTTTCAACCCTTCGAGACTTTGATTTTCAAAATGAAGGTCCAAAACATATACTTACATTCATATATATATATCTCACATAAATCACGTTTATAATATTTGATTTAGACATGGACTTTACTTTTTGGAATTGTCGACGTCCAGAGAAAAAAAATGATTGGCACTCTACGGACATGTTTCTATGCCATATGGCGTAATTCTTACGAATTTTATGAAATTCATGAGCATTTTTTCTGGATTTCTCGTATTCGTTTCTGAAATCCAATTTTTTGTACTTTTAAAATTTTAAACAAATTTTAAAACCTGGTATTTGTGTAATTTACGGTCTTAATGAAAGGAGAACTGAAGTATGTCTAGCTACTCCATTTATTTCTTTATTTATTTCAATAAAATGGATTAGACATTTTAATTTTAAATATTCACAAGTGACTTCTAGCTGTACTGTAAAAATATGTTCTGCACAATGGTGAGAATTCCTGACAGATATAATCTTGGACTTATAGATTAATTGTGTTTCAAATTTCATAATTTAAGTGTTACTTGAAATTCTTTCAAAACTCATTAAATTTGGAGTATTGTAAATGTGATCCATTTTCATGGTCTTTAATGGAATACGGAATTATACTTAAATTATATGAAATTTAAAACATGATTAATCTATGAGTTCAAGAATTAATATGTTGGTTAAAGTTTTTCTATTTTTCAGATTTTCCTTCATCTATTTGAAAAACCCTTTATCAAAGTTGTCAAAATAATAATTGTCAAGAAATCATTCCCTTTACAGTTTATCCAAGAGGCATCAGCTTATTGAAAATTGGAGACAAATAATTGTTCTTTTCTAACCCCCATTTGTTTTACGACTAGAACTAACAAATTGCAACAAGAGTACAAGACAAGTCGTTCAGTTGTGATCACATTTTATTACTTTTATTATGGTTCCGATTCCATTAGGACGCTTTAAATGCATTAAGATTGCATAGTTAAAAATGGTTATATGATAACTAAAACCATTACATAGGATCTGGAAAAATATATATATCAAATCTGCTTAAGAATTGGTCAGATCATGAATATAAAAAATTAAAGAAGTGTGCACTGTAAGATAACTGTGAAGTGTGAATGTATCTTAAGGCCTTGAGAAATGAGTTTGAAAAACTTAAGATATTATTGATAATTAAGGTAATTTTCAATAATTATTTATTTCATAATAAAATAATAAAATGCATTTGTCCTGAATAGACAAGTATACATTTTAAAATAGGGACGATGCTAAATTTTAATAATTTTTATATTTAAATGAATCGCGTAAATTAATCGAAGAATAGATGTTAATCTCACAATGATATCTAAATCCATAATATAAATTTTGATGGACGACAGAATTAATCATTTAAATGATATCAAAAATTAAGTGATAGACGATTTTGGGTGTGACTTCAATTCATGGTGTGGATATGACACCCGTAGGAGTCCGATATAAATAGATTTCTCCTGCAGAGCGATTTTTGTCGAAATATGTTGGGATTTTTTATTTTTGAAACACGTGTTTCAAGCAACGTGTCAATATAATGGCAGTTCAAAGCTCAAATTGTTTGTTGTCATTATTAGGCTGCCGAATTGTACATATATATTATATCGCCATAGAGCTTTCTTTTTTTCTCAATAAAGACGAAACTTGCTTGTTTCTGGACGCAATCTATTATTTTTTTTATTTCAAACTTTCTGATGAAATTGCAGCAGCCCCGAAGAATGCTTCAACTTTTTAACTATTTAAAGTTAGATCCTTGTTCTCCTGCAACAGGTAAACTCCAATGCATGATGGGAAACATAGTCAAGATAGAAATATATGTGCTGAACATGCAAAATATGTTATTTGTTGATTTGACCAAAAATCTAGTTGATTCAACTAGACCCTATTAGCATCTGCCTATTGCTTGGTACAATGGACAAAGCCTCTGTTCAAGAATCAGTCTAGGAACATATAATGAAGACTCTATGTTTTGTTTCTGATAATTTGGTAATTGGTACATAAAGAGGGCCTCTCTGGCTCTCTGCTATGATATGACCAGAGATATGATGCAATAGCTGGTATAAGTATGAAACAGAGAGGTCTGATCAAGAAGCTTATCAATCTAAACACCAAGCTGTACTATCAGAATACCTATATGCAAGGATGTACCATCAGTATTCTACACATTTTTTTTTATTTAAAAAAAGACGGTTTGTTGTTTCGCCACACAATAAAATAAGAAGAGACTAGATACCGAATTCCCTGCACACAACAAACTTGTTGCTTCGGCATATAATATTACCTTTTAAAATGGTACGGTCCTGCACCGTTTACAATTGCTATTTCCATAGGCAATATTCGCATACAAAGGGTAGCAGGTGAATTACGAACATGAAATAAAAATAATACATTAAGAGGTTAGGATGGACCATATAATGGGAGCAATATAAAAGGAATTTCAATATCCTGTATCAATAAATGACAAATGTTTCGAAACGAATCCATATTTCACATGCAGCTCTCACCAAAAAATTCCGAGCATGCATGCAAGACGGATTATATATACAAGAACCATCCGATAAATCTGCTTATTCAGTAAAGACGAACTTAACAACCACAGTAAACAAACAAGAGCACTTCTCCCTGCATTAACTTCGAATGCCACGTCAACCCGACCATGCACGTGATGGATTGGAGACACCATTCAGCCTATCGAGCAAAGCGTTAAAATCCATAGGCTGTCCGCTCTCAGCCATTTTCACAGCAAAACTTGTAACTTGCTCCCTTGGGTACCCCATACCAACTGCCTTCTCTACAAAATCCCCATAGGGGTGGTTTCGTGGCAATTGTTGTGACCCCACATGAACCCCTGAAACATTGCTTGGGGGATAGTTATAAGGTCCAGAGCTGTAACCTGATAAATTACCTTGCATATATGGTGGGACATTAGTGTACCCACCCTTGCTCATTTGGGATGCAGTCATAAACAATCCCTGGTTTTGAATAGGTGGTCTAGCGTTACCTTGGCTCCCATAGCCAACTGGAACCATATCGGAGCGGTTCATCCCAGGTTGAGGTGCAGTGGAATAAGGAGTTGGAATTGGCATGCTAACAGGATATGTCTCAGGGATAGAGTTAGAAGGCTGGTGAGGTGGAAAAGGAGAATATCCTGGAGGTGTATGAGGCCTTTGAGGTGCACCTGATGGTGGTACAGGTCGCGACAGGGGTGCAGCTTGTGAAGGTTGCATACCTTGCGATGTGAACTGTTGTGGGCTAGGTTGTTGCTGTGGGGCCCACTGGTGAGAGAACTGAGGAATAGGAGCTGGTTGCTGGGTCATCGGATTCACAACCTGTGCTTGCTGAGGAGGTGGTGCTTGTTGTTGCTGTGGTGATGGCGGTTGAACAGGAGGAACCTGAGGCTGTGCTGGTGCCACCTGAACATAATGGTAACCAGGAGGCAGTTGTTGGACTGGAGCCTGATTGACTGGGTAGTATGTGGTTTGTTGGTTCACAGTGTACTGATCCTGTTGCACAGGTTGCTGTGATAACTGTGGCTGCGGCAAAGCAAGATGCTGTTGCTGCTGCGGCTGCACAGCTTCTGGACGAGATGGGACTAGGGCAAGTTGATTGTTTGAGAGTTGTGGGGGGTCCTCGTGCCTTGCTGGCTTCGGCAGTGGAGACGGAGCATGTTCATCAGGCTTTGGAGAAGATTCTTTTTGAATGGTTTGAAGTTTGGCAAGTTCCTTCTGGGCCTCTGCAAGTTCCTGTTTGTCACGCAATATCTGTATCGCCCTATGGACCTGAAATTCAAATGGTAGAATAAGTGTTCTAACAGAATGGAAGTAGGAAAAGAAGATCAATTTCATCCCTTCTCATAGAAGAACTCAGTTCTCACAAGGATAGAGATATTAGATGCAATAAGAGTTCAAAAAAATATACAATTTCAGCTTTTTTTCCGAAAAAATACATGCTATCAACACTTGTCAAAAGTCCAAAATTGGCTTTACAACAGTGTATGAAAACTTCTTCCAAGCTGAAATGGTCTTATTCTTTCTCAAATTAAATTCAATTGAGGCTATATGGGAACTCATGTGAAGCTTTATAGTGTATATTAAACAGTTTGGGCAGGATGTTCCTAGGAATGCCTAACAGAGAAACCAGGAATCTATATGAATTTTCAAGCTAAAGATGAATGTCGAGCCATTGATAACTGGATGACACAGAAACTACATACCCAGCACTCAGCAGCATGCATGTGCACAAACAATGAACCACCACTACCTAATAGAGATCATAAATACATGCAAGGTGTTAAAATGACCCACCCAAACAAACACCCTATTGGATAGATGTGGAATTACACCCTCAAATCACACAATAATGCTGGTAAAGACAAGCTACCTGTAATATTCCTTGACTTTTAAGAATACCAAATCGTAAGTTTAAAATTTTAGCAGATTATAGCATAGCATATCTGATACGCCCAATAAGACCCTGAAATTTTAATTTTTCCCTCTGTAAGGCAAACAATCCTGCTCCCCGGAAAATGAATACTCCTAGTTTGAACTTTACAGACCTAAGTTTCAAACTTCAATTTGTCCCTAAAATAAACTAAATTCGGTCTATTTTGCTCTTGAAATTTTGACATTTCCAAAACTTGATCCTTCTTTACATATAAGAAAATGAGAGAATTATTAGTTACTTTGTCTAGTTGGAATTTTTCTCATATATAAGTTTGCCCCAAATTTTTTGGACTTTTCAGTGCAGAAGCTTTAAGGGAGAAACATATCAAATAGCTTTAAAGAAGCCATAACATAGCAATATAAGGTGGAAGTATGCATCAAGACAGCATCAAGAGACTTTCGACTGCTGTCTCCAGACATCAGATATTTTGTATATCCTACAGGTAGAAGTATGCTTTATAGAATTATTCCGTATATCCTAAAGGGGTACATGCAAAAATTTAAAAATATAATTGCTCAGCTTGCATTTAATAATGCAGCAGTGCCAGTGCTTACCTCCTGCATGTGCTTTTCAAGGGACTTGAACTTGAGATCTGCCTCATTATGGCCCTGTACCATGTCACCTCGAAGTTCACCGATTGACCTCTCAAGCTTGTAGCAGTGAATCTCAAGTTGGGACAGCCGGCCAGTTATTCCATCAAGGGACCTCATTAGTGTATCTGCATAATTCTTCATGCATCTCTCCACAGTTGACACCAAGTCATCCTTTGAGTGGTCCTCCTGTTCATATATGTTTACAAGAGGTCTTGCCATTCTACTGTCAGGAAATTCCTGGAGGACCAACAAAGAAGGGAGGAATCAAGATATGAGACTCTTCTCTAGGAAGAAAAGGGCATCAGGGAAGATAAAATATTAGTTAGCACTGACCAAAAAAAAAATAATAATAATAAAATAAAATAAAATATGTAATGGAAATGTGTAAGTTATAAGTAACAAAAAAGGCGAGACAAAGTGAAGTGAAAAAACTGTATTATTATGGTATTTAGTTACACCTCACACCTTACCAAAAATCACAACACACATGAATAAAATTACTTTTTGCTCATCCAAATTCAAATAACTTATATTATTTATTAGTTATTTGAATTTGAATGAGCAAAACATAACTTATTAGTTATTTATTAGGTTTTTAGATTTTAGGTTTTAGAGTTTAGGATTTAGATTTTAGGAGTACGATTTATAGTGTAGGTTTAAGACTATTCTTCTTCTTATTATTAATTAGTAGTAGTAATAGTAGTATCATCATCATCATCATCATCATTTTGATCTTTTAGAATTATTTTATATGAAAACTGTTAATTAAATGTGTAAACAAGACACTGATGCTAATTAGAAAATACACCATGATGACAAAAGCTATGCCACTGATCAGTTTTCAAAATAATAGTCATCAGGCAGAATGGAGAGGATACAAAATAGGATAGATGGGATGTCAATTTCAATGTTGACATGGTATATCTGTGGCCTTGATGGTAAGATAATGATGCCAAAAATTGTAGCTGAATCTTTCAGATAACAATATAAGATCAAGTCTATCTTGGAAAAATACATGGTAACAACCACAAAATGTGTTATCTTTATTTGGACAAAAAATCAATACCTAACCTGATATATCTGAGAACAAATATTTGCTTGAAAGAATACTAGCCAGCAGAGAGAGGATATTGCTCCCCGAAAAAATATAATTTAATAAAACTATTGCATTGTAATTCCAAATCTGATGAGCCATAATCAGGCGCCTTTTTAGATTATAGTTTTACTTGTCTCTGCCAGAAACAAGCATACACCATGTGTGAGGAACAACAAAGCATCAAAAGTCCGTTTGCAAAAAAAAAAAAAAATGCAAATTCACAAATCATCAGATATTTTGTTTTAACACAGATTTAAAAAGGAACGCTGCTACCGAAAACAGTGAAATTATAGCCGTACAATCAAGCTTAATGACTGAATACACAACCTAGCCTCTTCATAATCACTCCTACAGAAAAGGGAAAACCTACAACAATTTCAAGAATCGATAAGCCCAAAACAACATTGTCATGTTCGAACAGCCTCACAATAAAATAAACATGCAGTGTCTGAAAAAAAAGCCAATTGATTAGTTTTATTTATGCTTCGGACAAAGATGGCGCATCTTAGATAGAAGCAGCAATGCTCGATTTAATAATTTATACTCTGGAACTACAATAATCAATAAATCATCATAATGGAGAACTTTCCGCATAGATCTCAGTAAATACATTTTGCATACGTGAGAACTCCTCACCCACACAAGCACAACAAAGAGGGAACAGATAATTTTGAAACTTTTTGACGAAGCAAGCAGCATCTAATTGCTACACAAACAGCATGAACTCTAAAGAGAGAGGCAACAAACAAAACCTTTGCTGAGGGATCCGATCGCATGGTACTGGACGAATCCTGCGCGGCGAAATCGTCATACGAACAGAGCACGTCGTCTGATCCGAAATTGAAGGAGCGGGACCCTGACGCCATGGATTCGCCGATCAGGAGCTAGGGTTTCTCTGTTACAAGACTTTACTTTCTGTTTTCTCAGGCTTCTTTTTCAAGGAAGGCGAGAGGAAAGAAACGAGAAGTAAATAGAAGAAAAAAAAAGGTGGAAAAGCGCTGACGCTTCGCTCGGGAGATAAGAACAGAATTAACGAGACAGAAATATTACCGAATGCGCGCGGAACTGTATAAATTAAGGCCTGACAATGCTAACATGTCAAATGTCCTGTGCGGATAACGTGATTTATACTTGATCCAGGTGCACGCATAATACCCCGGTTCTCCTGACTCGCTATAGCGGTATAGTTACTCGCGGGTTAATTTTTCACAGGATAAAGATGAGGCCGTGAGGTGAGGGTGGGGAGGTTCAAATCCGTTTGAATTAAATTTTTTTAAAGTCTTTGAGATCCGTTGATTTTACATTGAGATTCGTACTTTTAATAAAATCTAAATTTAAAATTTATACTTTCAATAATTATTATGAATCTCGATGCAAAATCAACGTCTCTCAAAAACTTTGAACCAAATTTTCGATTCAATGGATTTTGAACCTCCCCCACCTCCGAGGAAACAGATGTAAGAATGACGCCATGAACCTATAGAATGAATTACCTGTGTGTTGTATGTATCTGAGAAGTGGATCTCATGTGAAAAGATAATAAGATATCATTAAAAGCCATGCCATGCCACAATATTTAATTGTTTTTTACGATCACAGGTAGGGGTGTCAAACGACTGAAACGGTGACGAAACAATGATGTTTCATTAACCGTTTCGTTTAATAAACGAAACAGAAAATAATTTCGTTAACCGTTTCGTTTAATAAACGAAATAAAAAATTGTTTCGTTAACCGTTTCGTTTATCACGAAATAGAACGAAACACGAAATTTCGTATATTTTACACTGAAATACTCTTAACGAAATGAAAAATACTGTTTCATTAACCGTTTTGTTCTTTGCGCGAAATAGAAAACCGTTTCGTTTAATAAAACGAAACATAAATTCATTTCGTTAACCGTTTCGTAACCACGAAACGAAACGAAATGCGGTTGAAACGGAATTCGTTGACAGCTCTAGTCACAGGATCTCAAGAGTTGCTTGTAATAACAACTCCTTTTGATCTATGCTTGGATTGGAATTGGGAGTAGAATAGTTTGAGTTGGTATAACTTTGAGAGACATCCGCTAGGAATATTATTTCGTTGCTTCTGCCCACGTCTGTCTTAAAGGTAACATTTATTATCTAGCAGACTAGTACAGTACAGCTGAGCTGCACAATAGATAAAGGTTGAGAGTTCTAAATAAAAAATATTTTCAAATACATATCAGCAATGTAATCATTCCTGTACCTATTAGTTTTGGGTTATTAGTTGACAATTTTAATTTTAACAACATTGATAATCAGATTTTAAATAAATAAAAGTTTTATAAACAGTCTTCAAACGGCCGATCCAAATAGTTGAACATGGTTTTAATATTGAAATTTTTTTGAGATCAAATTTTATATTATTTTGAAAATATTTGTTATTTTTTAGATAAGTGAAAAATCATTAATATTGAATGGTGAAGAAATCATTAAATTAACAAACTTTTTACCCATCTAAAAAATAGTAAAAAAATTTAAAATTTTAAAATTGGGTCTCCAAAGATATTTCAATTTAAAGATCATGTTTAACGGTTAAATCGGTCATTTGGACTTTTAAATTTGAGATACGGACATGAAACACGAAAAATATTATACTTGACGAAGCTCTTTAAATAATTACGGTATATGAATTTAAATTTTCAGAAAGTTATTAATTATTTCAAAAATTAGAGAAACTTAATTAGCCGTTGATAATACAAAACATGTTTGACATTTTGTTTTTATTTTGATAATAGGAAACATTTTTACGGCTCAGTAATCAATACGACTGAGTAACCTAGTAAGACAAAATCAACCAATGACAACACACGTGTCATTCATAAGTCATAACTAGAACTGCTCACGAGACGAACTACGAGCATGCTGAGATCAACTCGAACTCATCTCGAAATATTAACAAGATGAGCCAGCTCATGACTATATATACTCCCGAGCTAAAATGTATTGTTCGAGTTTGTCTCGTTACGAATCAAGCTGACTTGTGGACAACTGCCTGCCATGGGACTTTTCGAAAGTCTCACTTGTATGAGAATTTAAATGGTTGTCCTGAGTTCGAAATTTGAAAAGTGCATAATACTTCAACGAGAGTATGAGACAGGGACAATGTTTTTCATTACCACCCTTTTAAATTACTCAAAGACCTACCAACTGAAGCTATTCAGTCATATATGAGCTCATCAGATAGCTAGAGAAGGTAAAACAAAAAATAGTATATTGTCGATTACTAAGTAGTTAGAGAAGGTAAAAAAAATAATATATTGTCAATCACTCAATCACCTCGAGACACTTATTAGCCATTTGGACTGAGTAAGATGTAGTCTTGATTCTTGAACACTAATTTAAAATTTCAGTTATAAAATAGTAAAACTCAAAAGAGTCAAATGACTCGATGAGTACTACTAACTTTTAACTTTTGAGTCGAAAGAGGGGAAGTAGGATCAGCCTATGACACCAGCCCTTAATTCTAGAGCCCTGCAAGTTTATATTTTTGAGCTTTTGATTCTCGTGACTACTAACTCTTTTTTTTTTTTTTTTTTGAAGAAGAAGCCCATATGCTACTAACTTCTCACTCAAAGTCACATCATAGGCTATAAAGATTAAGGACGTGTTCGGATGACAATAATACCGTGGGAATGAAAGGGATTTTGGGCCAACTAGGAAACATTTTCCTTGGCCCGTTTGGATGGCCAATTTATTTCAATTGGGATGAGATGAATTTCTAGTTTTCTTCCCAATCAAGTGTAAAATGGTGGGGGGAAAATCAATTCAGACTCATTTTTTTTTCCTAGATGCGCTGGCTCGTTCTCTCTCCTACCTCTCTCTTGGAATTCTGAATATAATTCACTGGCACTTTGTCACTTCACGGGAGATTCGAGCGGGAAAAAAGAAAGTTTGATATATCCATATAAATAGATGGTGACACACCTAATAAGTTATGTTTGCAAAGAAGCGAAAGAAAATTAGAAAACAAAAATCTTCTTTCAGTCCCAATTACTCATTTCGGCCATGGCTAGAGCCTAGAGAAGGTATGGCATCCAACTTCATTGAACTTTTTGTCTATTTTTTTGTCATTTCATCTGATACTCTAGACTCTAATAAATGATCTGGTAGGAAAAAAAGAACCTATTATCATCCAGAAGAAAAGGGCTTTTTATTTGTGAGTATTGTCAACTTGATTTTAGTTTGATTATTTGAATATAAAGATGCATAGTAGGTGTTTGACAAAATGTCTCTAAAAACTTTCTTCAATCAATATTTAATTTGTGATGGATTACCAAAAATTGGCAATAACTCTCAAAAGGTTGCGCCATGCTCAGAAGAGAGAAGATGGATCACAACTAAACCTAGCTAATTGCATACTACAAATTGAAGTAACCAAAATAAAAATACTACTGTCATGATGAAGAAAATGATGAAGAGAATATGCAGGCAATGGTAGATGTTTGCCAACTTCATTGAACTTTTTTTTTGTTATATGTAGGCAATGAGAATGAGAATAATAACAGGGCTGCATGGATTGAGTTGCAAAAGGCATTCTTAGTTGAATTGCTTGTTGAATTTAATAGACCCGATACATGCCAACAAAATGCATGGAGTGGTGTTGCATCGAATGAAATGACACGGAGATTCAAAGCAAAGTTTGTAGATTCAAATTTCTCATTGAAGCAACTTAAAGAGCAGGAGCGCACTCTAAAGAAGCAATATAAAACTATAAAACGATTGAGGGATCAAAATGGTCTTGGATGGGACCCTGTCAGAAAAATGGTTGATGCTCCGGAAGAAGTGTGGGCCCCAATTTTGTAAACAGATAAGGAGGCCAAAAGGTGGTATAACAAAATTTTCCTCACTATGATGATTTGCATGACTTGTATTCTGGTATGATCGGTTATTTTATATATTGTTAGCATATTTTTATAAGTACTATCTTTTAGTTTTAATAATTTAGCATTTTTTGGTAATTAAGGTGTATTGTGAATGGTTCGCGTTGTCGTGGAAGTAATCAGTTTGTAAATCATGAGGATCAATTTGACATGGATTCTCGTAGTCCAACTATACTAGCTCCAGGAGGTTCTAATCATCTTGATGATGATTTTCTTAACACAAAGGCATATGATCCAATCTCTACTCAAGCACAAGTACCATCGTCCACTCAATCTCCAGCTAGTGCTCCTGCCTCAAGGAAGACAAGCAAGTCCAGAAAGAGAAAGACCATATCTGAATTCCATGAGGAGTATTTAGCATACAAAAGAGATGAGACAAAAATTTATTCTGCTGCAATGGAGAGGAATGCAAATAGGAGTTCAAAGTGTGAGGAGAAGTACTCAGTTTTCACAGCAATGGGGGCTTACCAGCAATTGCCTGATTTTGACATAGTTAATTTTGCTCATGCAATTCATTTGTTTATCAATATAGCTAATGCTCATGAGACATTCCTATCTATTGATAAAGCACATCGGTCTGAATGGATCAAGATGATGATTGAACTATACAAGTCTAAAGAGTAAAGTTAGCAGCATGTTATTTTATTGGTGTTAACGTAGTCTTGACTTTTTGTGAAAATGATAGTATAATGATATCAGTAGTGATGTTATATTTTGACATAGTTACATTTGGAATATCAGAAGATGGGTAAATTAAAATTTATCCATTGGTGAATTATAGCATGTTAAGTCTAATCATGTTATAACTAGGTTTCTCTATATTAATATGTAAGGATTATGTATTCATGTTTTGAATCTATTTTATATTTATGTAGCTTTTTTTTATGAAATTAAAATAGAAGGTAAAAAAATAAAATTTATTGTCTCATTACTGAGTGTTCGAAGACAACTCAAAATGTAATCTATACCATGTTATGCAGTGGCACTCAAGAGATATGTTATAGTGGCACTAAAGAGATATTCACCTTATCATTAAGAGCTTTTATGTGAAGTGGGTCACCGGTGTAATTTCACGTTGTTATAAAAGTAGTATTTAATTTGTGTGTATTTTAACATTTCTCAAATAATATGAAAAAAATCATCAAATAAGCAGTGACACTGAAGATATATGTAAGAGTAACACTGAAGAGATCTGCATGACTTTTTTTTTCTCCAGCAAGGCAACAACCGAAATTTCCCACAACTATTCCCACATGACAATCAAACACAATATGATATTAATTCTCATGCATACCCATTGAGGTGGGTTCCCATAAATAAATTTGTTGATTCCCGTACTCATAAAATCCTATCTCGTTAAATGGGAATATATATATATATATATTAATTAATGGTTGAGATATAACTCGTATATATATCGACATTTAGACGAGCCGAGTTGATCATAACTCGAGCTGACCAGCTCGTATCATTAGCAGCTCAAGCTGATAACGAATGAACTAATAACGAGTTACAGTCGAGTCAAACAAGAGCGAGCCACAAGTCATTAATTAATAAGGTTGATATGAGATCTCAACTCTCCAGCTCAAGAATGTTAGGTCCTGTTCGGCACAATTAATGTGCGCGTGGGGAAAAAAAATTGAGTCTAAGTGAAATTTTTTTCCCCGCGCGCACAGTAAAAATCAGTTCAATTCCCAGAGATTTTCCCACGCGTGGGGAGGAAACGAACAGGGCCTTAAGGACTTGGTCTTTGGCGGTTCAATCATTATCATTTTTTTCTACAATCTCTCTGTTGCTTTCATCTGTGTAGCGAGTTATGAGACCTATGAAGTATAGTGATAAGTTCGTGATTTGGGAAACGTTAGGCGAGGTCAAAAATTCGACGTTCGGGTATAATACGGATATAATTCGGAAATAGTTCATTTTATATAATATTAATAAAATATATATTATAATGATAAAATATTCAAAATATATTAAAAATATAAAATTTTATTTAAAATAATATATAATATATTTTTGACGAATAATTCATGAATAAAAATGCAATATATATTAAACTGACGAATTATTTATGAAACATTCGGCTATGAGTGAAAAATGTAAATCTTATCACTATGCTATGAAGTATAGTGACGCAAATTATTTGGATCCATCTTATGCACACAGTGAATTATCCGATTATTAGCGAATTATTCGGTTAATATATGAATTATTTATGAATAAAATTATTTTTACAAAATAAAACGTGAGTTATTCATGATTGTATGTTAACTAAAGCTTTGAAATTCTGCTAGGGCCTTAATTTGTGCTTGCTTGTTTTTCACGACCTGAAAGAAAAGTGCATGGTTCATGTGAAAAAAGAGAGAGAAAGAGAGAGAGCAATGCATCCATTCGCCAACTAATGTTGTATTCTTTCAATTTTGGACTATTTTCAGGTTGTAACTTTATAACTCGTTTCTCCCTCACAGTATAATTCTCAAAATAAATAATTAAAAATAGTTGTTTAAGTACAACTACAACAACATCAAAGTTTTTATTCCCAAACAAAATTAGATAGGCTAGAAATAAAATTTTAAAATAATTTTTAAATACTAAATATGTATATAATAATAATCATCATCATAAATAATATAATTAAACACATGACAGTCTATAAAGGATCATAAAAAAATAAATCATTTTAAGAGTTAAGTTTCACCTTAAATATATCATACACATTATTTTTATCTAGAATATAACCCATCTTTTGTGTGAACCCTCTTAATCTTAAAAATATTTATATGTAGCACTATTTTTATTATAATTAATTAATATATTTTACTTAAATAAAATTAATATCTAAATTAACCATAAAGACTCTATTTTTTTTTAAATAAATTTAATTCATTATTTCATAAATAATGGTTTTCAAAATATAATATTTTTTGTACAATGTGTAGTTACTTTTTTATAATAAAAATTAATTATAATTGATATATTAATTTGATATAACTTTCTATAATATAATTATATTTAACATAGTTGATTTAATTATATTTTACTCATATGTAGTTTATATCGGTATCAATTATAAATGCTCTTAATTTTTTAAATATAATTAATTTATTATTTAATAAAAATAATATATAATATATAATAACTTTTCTTTTTTGAGTAAAGTTATACAATTTGTAGTTTTTTTTAATAAAATTTAATAATAGTTAATGTTTAATTTATTTGATATATAATTTTTTTAGACCTATAAATGTACGGTAAAAAGTAGAAATGGAATGAAGAAGAAAAATATATTTGACCGAAATCTGAACCATCACTTTTATAGAATCAATCAATCTCAATTATAATTGAATATGAATATTTTGGCCAGTACACATTATCATATAACATTAATGGTTAATTCGGTTCATACACTCTTTATAATATAGTATAACTAAGGAGTGAGAGAAAAATATATATGAATCATTGAATTTTAAATAGATGAAAAAATTAATAAAATCAATGTATATTCCCAAATGAGAAAGAAAAAGAAGTAATAGAAAATTGGCGATTTGCAAAATATATAGCTAGCTTATAATTCCATATCTTCGCTTTCTTGCTTGGACCATGTCACTTTGATATCTTCATACAAGGAATTTAAATTTCATCCTTCATAATTTAATAAGAGATTTAAATTTCCTCCATTAATTTTGACCGGGTCAGGTTGCAACGTGTAGCACACGAGGGATCCGTTATTGGTGAATTTGTTAGAAATGGGGTTTGACTCCTACTCAATTAGGACACCTTTTTAGAGCATGCATGGAATGATTAAATTTCAAAAGATTAGATTAATTGCATAGATGAACTCAGGAGGAAGTTGATAAGAATGGAGTGGGAAACTATCTTCTAATTACAAATAATTTAAGTGCAAGTACGGTGCAATTATCATATTGAAATATAGTTAGTTAGTTAGTTAGTTAGTTAGTGGTTAAGTGGCGTATATAAGTGCAAGCATTTCGTCCAATGGCTTTACTTGTTAATATTATTATCATCGTGTTAGGCAGTGTCCTTACTCACTAATTACACAACTCAAACTGTCTTAATTACTATAATGCATATTTTTTTATGATTTTTTTCTTAACTTCCGTATTTATTATAGCTTTTCAAAAGAAGATGATATGGTGCCATTGTCTTTAGTGGTATCGGATGTCACCGACTTATTTTTTAATTTATATTTTAAATTTTAATATTGAAATTTTGTATCCAAATAATTAATTTTGTTCATTTTTGTGATAGATGTTTGTTCATAAAATTTTATGATTTTTGAAGGTCAATTTATCGTAGATCACATGATAATAAAAACGAATGCATAAAAATTAATTAATCACAGTTCGCTGCAGAGTCACTCATTTTGTTAACATTTGATCTCGTATAAAATGACATCCAAAAATTATGAAATTTCATAAGCATACATATACCATAAAAATAAATAAGATCAATTTTTTCTTGAATTTGAAATTTGAATATTAAATATTAAAATATAAATTAGGAAGTAAATTGGTGACATTCAACATCACTAAAGATAGTGGTATATGATCTCTTATCTTTTTCGAATTCAAATTATTGATCTTATTCATTTTTGTGTTAGATGTATGCTCATAATTTTTGAAGGTCATTTTTATACTAGATCAAATATAGCAAAATAAATATATAAAACTTAATCAATCATAGTTAACTAGATTCACTCATTTTATTATCATTTGATCTTGTATAAAATTAAATCTCCAAAAATCATAAAATTTACAAGTATATATGTATCATAAAAATGAACAAAATCAATATTGCGGATGAAATTTAAAATTAAAATTAAAAAATAAATTGATGGCATTCGATACCACTAAAGACCCTAGTACTGAATCCCTTCTCAAAAATTGAATATGCATTTATCAGCAGAGAGTCAGTACTATATGTGTTAGATTATTATTCAAAACGTGCCAAATAAGAACAATCAAAACATAACCAATTATGACATGCAAGCTTACTTCGACTAAATACAACCAGTGGTGTAAAAAAAATGACCAACAAAGTCAATTAGTCAGAGTCAATTGGAAACGCATCATGTAGTGTATGTGTATCCAAAGGATTTTTTTGGATCTGAATGATTAGTAGGAAATCAAAATTAGTAAGTGATCTATCATAAAATATATAAATAACTTTTTAATTACTAATAATATTGTATATGAATTATATGAATGTTAAGTTATCCATAAAAATCAATAGTTTATATTTAAGATGTATCATAATAATAATAATAATTTTAGATTAATTATTGGACGTACATGAGAATCACCCTACAAACAAACATTCTTGGCATTTCTCAACGGCCACTTGCTAACAGAGTCAAACAGAAAAAGAAAAAAAAAGTTGAGATTTCTATAACTACTTATTGGGGTCGTTTGATTTGTCAATTAATTTTTGTAAGGTGCATGAACGAATTAGTTAATTTTTAATTGAATTGAATTCAAAAGAGAAAAAAGTTGTAGAAAAAGCTTTACAGTTTTCAATGTTGGGAAATGGGAACAGGGCTAGCTGCACATTACGCCACATAAGATCCTGCGGAGTCCCACTCGGGTCTACTGTTCACTCGTGCAGCAATCCCATTAATTAAATGAATTTCTCCATTCTGCATTTGCGCCGCTTCCTCTTCTACCCTACCCCGTCCCTTCCCGTCCCCACTCCGTTTCTTTCTCGTTTCTTTTGCATTTGCACCATCGTTGGAGGATTGGATTGCTCGGTGACTGGGAGTCAGGCGGGTTGCTCATCGACCGAGGGCACACGCGCTGAGATCTCAACGCTCTTCTCAGTTTTGTTGGTCCAATCCCTAGACCTAGGGTTAGGGTATGGCTTCTGAGATCAGAGGTTCGTCACTGCCCTTCCACTTTTTCTTTTACCCCCTACCTAGCAGCTTACGGTTTCAGTACTTTGGATTTTGGTTTCTTCTACCATCTCTGGCCTGTTTACCGCCCATATTTTCCCTTTCCTTGGTACTGTCTGTCATTGCAGCTCTGCTAGGGTTTTTTTTTGTTTTTTCTTCTGGTATGAGTAGAGTAAGGAAATAGATTCTTTTGCTTAGTATTTTATGGTTTTTGCTGGTACAAGGACATATATTGCCCTTTACTCTGGTATGAAGGTATTGTGGATGGTACTGGTTGATTTTTTTCAGTTTGGGTGGCCTCCTGATATGCTATGTTGTTTGACGCCTATATACTTCTAATATTATTTTATATTCTTCAACAGAAACCCTAGCCAATGGTCCGACAACAGGAGGAGAAACACTGCTGCAAGAAGAAAGCTCAAACCTTGCCCCAAACCTCAATGTTGACCCCATCCCAGACCCAAACCCTAACCCTGCCCCAAACCTCAATGACGACCCCATTCCGAGCCCTAAACCTGACCCAAACCCCGACCCTCCTAAGAGAAGAGGTAGAAAAAAGAAAGAGGTTCCAATCGAAGTTCCGCCAAATTACCTGTTCAAATTTCAAGAAGAAGAGAAGTTGGTACAACCAGAAGGCCCAGAACAAGCTGAAACCGAGCTATTCAAGTACAAGGTGAATGATTTGGTGTGGGGCAAGGTGAAGAGCCATCCATGGTGGCCAGGTCAGATATACGACCAATCTCTTGCTTCAGAAGCTGCTCTCAAAATCAAGAAGGAAAGTCACTTCCTGGTTGCCTATTTTGGGGATAAGACCTTTGCATGGATCGAAGCCTCAGCTTTAAAACCTTACATGAACACTTTCCCTAAAATGGAGAAACAAAGCAGAGCTGAAACATTTGTCAGAGCTATGGATTCTTCACTGGCTGAGATTTCAAGGCGGATTGAAGCAGCTTTAACCTGCAGTTGCTCAGATAAAAAGTCCATTAATGAGCAGTTGGTAGATAATGCTGGTATTATGGAGGGAACCCATGTGCTGGATGTGGATAGTTCAGTAATTTTGAAGTCATTTAAGGTTGAGAGCATTATGGAGTATGTACAAGAGGTAGCTGTTTATGGGTCTGAAGACATGAATTGGCTGGAGTTGGTTATGGCAAGGGCTTATTTGAAAGCTTTTGATAAATTTAGGGGTTTCCCTGACCCTCCTGCGTTTGGTTATGGTGAAGAATTTGGTAATGATCCAGATAAGTTTTCAGAGCTCGAAAAGTCTGGAACTGGTAGAAAGAGAAAGACAAATGATGAACAGAAAAAGGATGAGAGCGAGGCGACTCCTAAAAAAAGAGGTAGACCTAAGAAAAAGAAGCTGGTGATCAATGCAGATGATTCTGACTATGACACACACTCTGATTCTGATGAGATACCTAAAAGGAGAGGCAGCTCTAAGAAAGGAAAACGGGTGAAGATGTCTGGTGATGAATATGACCTGTCGTCGGAATCTGATAATGTGCCCAAGAAGAGAGGCAGGCCTAAGAAAATGAAGCGGGTTGAGATTTCCAATGATGAATATGACTTCTTGTCTGAATCTGATGAGAAGCCTAAGAAGAAAGGCAGGCCTAAAAAGATGAAACATGTTAAGATCTCTGACGATGAATATGATCCGATGTCTGAATCTGATGAGATGCCTGAGATAAGAGGCAGAGGCAGGCCTAAGAAGAATCTGGTTGAGATCTCTAAAGAAAAGGTTAACCCAATATCAAAAGCTCGTTCCCCTCCCTCTAATATGAAAAGCCCTATCAAATTTGATTCTAGTACTCCTCGAAAGAGAGGCAGGCCTAAGAAAACCGATCAGCAATCGGGAACTCGCTCACCATCAGCCAACTCCAAAACGAAAGTGCCTACTAAATCTGATACAAGTAGTCTGAAGAAGAGGGGTAGGCCCAGAAAAGAAGTTGTACAAAGTCCATCAGCTACTGCTGAGTATCTATCCTCTACTGAGATGCTCACAGGACTCTGTCTAACAGCGCAGAACCCAGTGAAAAGCTCTAGCTTCACCTCTACAATGCAGAGCCTTTTTACCAAATATAAGAATTCTCTGGTACCTGAGTCCCTGAAAGAGAAGGATTTGATTGAGGAGACTACGAGTGCTACCAAGAGTGGGAGAAAGGTATCAAAACCGAAGCACATACAAGATTCGTACTGGACTGATGTGATGGTGGATACAGGTTCAGACAAGGATGAGGAACCTGCTTCCAGTAGCGGCCAGAAGAAGAAAAGAGGGCCCTACAATAAGAGAGAGAAGAGTTATAGTAAGCCCAGTGAGGTAGATGTTGTTCCCACTGAGGAAAATACTTTGGGGAGTACTGATGTTATTGCAGAGAACAGTGATGAATCTGAACCGACTGGTCTTGTTTTGCATTTCAATAACCCGGATGCAATACCTACTGTTCAGGAATTGAATGAAATATTTGGGCCATATGGGCCACTCAGAGAGGCTGATACAGAAACCGACAAGAAACTGAACCGTGCCACTGTAATCTTTAAGAGGCGTGCAGATGCGGAAGGAGCTTTTAGCAGCACTGGGAAGTATGGCAAGTTTGGGCCTGCACTTCTCAGTTATGAACTTAATTACTCGCCAGGCCCACCAAAAAAAATTGTTAGTGGTGCTGATGTGGTGAATAAAGGTGATGCTTTGACTTCTAGTGGTAAAAATCTTGTGGATAACGGTGAGGCTTCAATCAAAGATGGCGCTGATTTAAATGTCTCTCCAGGTAATTATATTATATTAAATCATTTTATTATGATAGAGATGCTTGTTCAATACAACACTTATTATTATTGACATGGATCGATAGTTGGTTTATAATTTATATATAGGGTATATAGGTTTTGCTTGATAATTGGTTTATTATTTATAGGGTATGTTTTTTGAATGCATGGATTGTTGATGGATTAGTTTGTGAATGTACACCCTTGATTTTAACTTCTAACAGTACCTAATCTGTTGATTAATTGGGAAATATGTTTCAGTCTAACCAACTGTCCTTGAGCGCCTAATTGTCCATTAGAGTGCTTGCTCAAGGAACTTTAAAGCTGTCCTTTTTTACGGCCCTTCAGTAACACATTTTGATAGTTGCAATCAGTTAAGCGATATATAAGAATTTTGCATGAGCACTTCAAATATTTTGGATCATAATCCCAAAGCTAATTCAGATCAGGTCATTACCAATTTAAAGAGACATTGGGCTTGCTGCTTACCTTGTAAATCTAGACTTCTGATTTTTTTTTAATGCCCTTTCATCTATCAGTGTTTTGATCTGGTCCAAAGCTTAATTTGTCCTTGCAGTTCATTTCATGCATTAGTTTGCAATTTTACTTTCAGTTATGGCAGTCTAGATTCTAGAGTAAAGTTTTACTCTGCAGTCAATTAAAGGATTACACAAGAATTTGCCACAATCAATTAAGTGCTATATTCATGGTCTTGCCACAATCAATTAAAATCAATATATAAGATTTCCCCTCAACATTACATAGTACTTCAAGTATTTTCAACCAATTTGAGTCAAGTCATGAAATGATTTTGTATCCAAATTCAAGACTGAAATCTCATCCAGGTGCATTATGTTCAGTAAGCATTCATTCGTATTATCTTCATCTGTTTCCTTCTTGTAAATGGAAATATATGATAAACCCTAAGTACTGTAAATGTCAAGTGTTGTGTATATTTATCACTATTCAGTTGCTATATGTTGTAATCTGTTTGTGGGCCTTGTTTTTCTTTCTTCTCTTGTTTCTCATAATATATCTTTTTTGACATATGAAGCAAGCGAGGTGGAACCTGTTCAAGCGGCGATTGTAGTTGATAAACCAGTTGAGCCGTCTAACTGAGGCGGTTTATTTTGTTGTGAAGAGGTCAGACTAGGTGAGAAGTGTCTGTAGAAACTGTTTGTCTATTATTGTTGCATGTAGTTGAATAGATTGCTGGATGTAGTGTTCATGTGCTTAACCAGATCTTTGTTCTTTTGGTTAATTGCTGTAGTTGTTGTCATCGTTTGTGTTTAGGGTGTCTTCATTGAAACTTAAATGACTGTTGTGGACTGTAGAGAAAAGAAAAAAGGATCAAGTGGTTTAGATATTTGCTTGTGTAATTTGCTTGCTTTTGGTTTTTGTTGCCAATTTGCTCAAGATGGTCAGCCAATGTTGCGTTGTATTTTGAGAGCGCTGATCTGTTTCTAATAATTTGTTTGTGGTGATAGTTCTCTCTCGAGAAGTTTGAAAAAAAAATTCTTTGTTTTCCTCTGTTAAATCCAACAAATTGTTGCTGAACTGAAGTGAGATATTTTAAGATCATCAATCTTTATCAGGATATTAGAATGGCCAAGTGGTACAAATCGTTTTACTGGTTTGCAATTGCAAATTTCTTGCTGTCTGTATGAAATAAGAATCCTTAGCACTTCTTTCTTAGCTGTTTCAGTATGTTGAAAATGTTGAAAATGAGCTTCTTTTAAGCATTTTTTAAACGTGCTTCATAATGATTACGCAGTTTGGCACCACGGTAATCAACAAAATTTCAAGCCAAGTTCCAACAAATCATCGTGCTCGACACGAAAGATGTTGAAAATGACCATCTTTCAAACCCTGTAAAAAACCTATTATTGGAAATTACGATGTGTCACTCACATGTAAATAGAGATGGTCCCTGTCAGTGTCAGTTATCAATGTCAGAATTCAGAAAATATGAAATGCACTACGAAGATAAAAGAGCTCATCATGCTTCATAATGAGTACGCAGTTTGATATGCTGATCCGTATAAGCATTTTTTTACATGCTAGTTAATACTAATTCAGTACTCGCGTAGCAGTATGAAAAACATTTATGGAAAGAAACTACATGATTTAAGTTCAAACTAAAATTAAAGTAGAAATACTAAGATATGATTTTTAACTTGCATTGGTCTTTTGAGAAAACCCACCCATCTAATAATAGTCATGGAAAACAAATAAACAGCTGTGATACGTTATATTTTGCTAGTCGGTGTCAGTTCCAATGCATGGTGTTTGATGAATTTTTTAAAAAAACTAGCAAGGAATCCGCCCATTGTGCGTAATCCATTTATTTTTGAAAACGATTACACGTGTCATTAATTTTAATATAATTAAATGGTTTACTTGAATATAATTCATATCTAAATTAATTAAATAAACATATAAATTTCTGCTCGTTGTGCAAGCCCTTGTATCTTGTTCGACTGCAGTTTAAATATCCCTACATGCTAAATTCTGTACCCTTCAAAATTGATGCAAAATTATGGTACTTCAACTAATGCCTTCCAGTAGGGATCGAGAGTGACATCAACACGTGGGTCTAGTATAGCCCAGACCAGTATTGTAGTATGAAGTTTGTGAATTTGTACAGAAAGGATACATATAAACGCAGCACCACCCTCCTTCAACACCGGCAGCGCCCATCAGATCGCCAGGCACCATCGCAAAATTAGACCCGAATGAAGAAGCATTGAAGTGCCGACACATGGACTGCTGTCAGGGAATCCAGAATTGCACATCTCCTTTACAGTAAAAACAAAAAGAAAAAAAGTGATATTGCAAAAGACCTTGTTAATAATCCCTACCTCCTCTAACCACTCGTTGGTATTCAAGCTTCTTAGCCTGAAAACTATGTTAATTAGTAATTTTCTAAAGGAACAACCTTTCATTGGAAGTCAATTTCTTACACTTGAACTCCAGTTACTGTTGGTTTCAGTGTCTCTCCTTCCGGCAGTCAGAAGCACACAGTGTATAAAAACTTTTAATCTTGAGGATACAATGCAGAAAAAAATACTGAAAAAATACAATGCAGAAACTAATTTATATACCACAGAACTTGTAGAAGTCCACATGAGTTATATTATCGTATTTGCACTCCCCCTTTGTAAGTACTGGAAAAAATATATTGAGAATTAATTCAGCAATGCATCCATCAGTTACAACCACACAGGAGACATCCTACTATGTCTTTAGACATGCTAGAACATTAGATCAGAACAACCCTCCTTGTTAATTTTATTCCTGCTGTAGATATTTATGTTCATGAATATTTTGTAGTCCCTCTCTCTTTCTATGTATCTTTCTTATAATTAAATAATGAAAGCTAGAAAGCTAGTTCATATCTCCATATTTGCAAATTATAAAAATAGAGGTGCTATTTTGCACATTTACTCTTTATTGCTGATCATAATCACATTTAGTCTTAGGAAAAATATTTATGGGATATAAAAATAAATAATTAAAGATGCCCATTGTATGTTTTCATTCACATAATAAAAGCTATTAATCATGATTATACAATTCAAAGTACATGCATGGTTCTCTTTTGTCTTTTAGCACATCTCCCCTTACACAATAAGCTGCCCCCATTGCTCCAATAGTAAAAAGAAAAGAAAATTATTTATAGGGTTATTTTTCAAACTCAGAGAATTATTCTCCAAGCAGATTAGAATTGACCGTTACAGTCAATGCAAACCAAAGTAAGTGTTTCAGAACAGCACAACATCAGTATCAGTCTGGTATATCTTTATGCTGAGAATGTATTTCATTGAGAACTGACCCATAATATGTGAATTGTTCAAGGCTTGCTCTTATTAATGAAAAAAATTACTGAAATTAGGTTAAGGTGATGCAAAATCACTGTTGAGCTAATGAGAGAGCTATATCTTAGGCCTTGAACGCCATGGCAATTTAAATGAGCCTAATTAGGCAAAACCAGCAGAACTTCATAATGTTGCTGCATTTTTAAAGAAGCTTACACAAACTGCTCCTTCTTTGGTCTCTAATTCGTATGTTCGAGTTGTTTTGTCTGGTGTACCTCTATGATCAAAGCAAGCTAGAAATATTTGTAGAAAAAAATATGTTAGCCTTAGATATATTCCTAAAACCACAAAATAACAAGTAAATTGATAACTTACCCAAAGCAAAAACCCGCCTATAACCATTGAATGCAAGTGATCCATAAGCAAAAACTCATAGCTTCATCCTTGTTTATATTCTGCACTCAAAAGCAGCAACTGTAAATTCAAAGCAAAGTTCTCTTAGTTTGTGCATCCTAATTAGTAATATAAAAATTGGGATTGCAAGTACTAACTCCAATCATTGAATGCAAAATGAATTTAAGATAATTAAAAAGAAGTTCGTACTTTACTGAATTTCTCTGATTGTAGGCGAGGTGAGGTGATGTCAACTGGAGCGTAGTGTCGTCTCTTTCCTTTCCAATCAGTATCCGTGAGAGGCAGATTCAAAAGAGGCATTGATAAGAGAAAAGGTCCAATAGAGGAGTGGTGCGTGCATGCAATAGAGCAAGGTATTGTTGGTTGGAGCGGAGCGAGAGTTTCTTTCCTTTCCCATCATTACCCAACTGGTGGTTGATTGGAGATGAGGGAGATAAAGAGGAGGATGAGAGGGCTATGATTGGGAGAGGCGAAGAAAAACGTGAAGGCGTGGAAAGGTTGGAGACGGAAGGGAGTTCTTATTGATAGTTGATGGTAATCACTGAGGACAAATATTGAAGAACATAATCTTGTAAAAAGGCAGCAGTGCCTGACAAAATTAAAATTAAATAACTGTTTACAGGTTCCCACAAAAAAATTGGATAATATCTTTTCTGATGAGGGTTGTTCAGTTTTGTTGCACATCAACCCATGTATACCAAACTCCTTACCAAAATAAGTTAAGTTCCACTTCAATGATATAAGAACGGACAAAGACAACGTTTATTAATTTTTAATCTCTTTAAGGTGTCAATTTCTTAGCTCAGACCAAAAGGTCGATCAGTTGCTGAAAAATTGGAAAATGGTGCCTTATCTGGAATTTTCCTTTCCACCTCAATGCTACAGTTTTTTTGTTTATCTTTAATATTTAGACTTCAATCAATGTTTTTGACTGAATTCCATAGTCACTACCTCGAAATCGCGAAGGCGAAGGCTCCAAGGTACTTCATGTGCTGATCTGTGACGTTCTTGATCGAAGACCAATCACCGGGGATCAGCTTCCAGGCCACGAGGTGAGAAGCGACGAGGAGAACAGAGAGGATCAAGGGCTTCATCATTGGACCGCGATAGGGGCTGTTAGGGTTCTGATCGGAGGGCCAAGATGGATGGGCTTCCACGTGGAGAAGATGGGGGATTTAGGGGTACGATCGGTGCGTGAGCGAGGCGAAGACCATATTGGCGGAGAGGAGAGGAGAGGAGAGGAGGAGAGAGGAGAGGAGAGGAGCGGTGCGGCGGTGTGGTTTTGGAGAAGGAGCGATAATGAAGCGGTTTTGGAAAGAGGATGGTGAGGGAAACTGTTTTGAAGAGGGATAAGGGGTATATTAGATATTTTACATTATCAGACACTCTTTATAGATAGTATAGAATAGATAATAAATATGCTATGACAAAAAAATATTTCATAATGGACCATGGAATCAGGATCACATGTCTTAAGATATCCTAATGGAGAGAAGGAACTTCTATAATAAGCAGCTAAAATTTTGGACAATCAAAGTGATATTGTCAAATTCAGATAACCCAACAGATAGTTTAACAATTATTCATTATAAAATGGAAGTAAAGTTTCCCAAGAAACAAAAAATATAATTATTCATTCCGCTCCAAATTCATCGTGTTATCCAAAATTGTGAAAATGCATGTATCATATTTAATCAAAACAAAACTTAAATTAAGAAAGAGAAGTGCATATTATGATTCATACCAAATAGAACTTTTTTTTTTTACAAAAAAAATGAGAGTCTAGCTCATAAATTTTATTTTATGTCTATGGAGACTTAAACTCATGACGGTCATTTTAGTTAGCTACAACTTGAACTACTAAATCATTTTCCATACCAAATAGAACCATAGTTAATCCAAAGGGAAACAAATTGGTTTAAACAATATGAAGCTAAGAGATGTGGTCTAAGGGTACCTACCCAATCCTTCACTGATTTTTAATATAATAATAATAATAATAATAATAATAATAATAAAATTAAAATTTTAATACAAAGAATGGTGATGCATTACTACGGGTGGTGTGTAAGAAACGCATCAGTCCCAGTGACGTCTTTATTTCTTTCTTTTTTCTGTTTTACACAAAAAAATAATACATGTGCGTTAGTGGGAGTGACACACTCTCACTGGGCACTACTACAATATCATGAAAATCCAAGTTTTACAATCTTCACTGTCAAGTTTTCAAATGTTAAAAAAAAGATAACTTTCAATGACGTCTTTCCTAAATGCGCCAGTGGGAGTGGTCTTTTTTTTGTGCTAAAAGAATTATTCTATATTGAATGTGCTAATTATATATTTTAATGTTACCAACAGTTCTATTAACAATCATTACTTCTTATTTTAACTATATTTTTAATAAAAAATAACATAATATATATATTCTATATTCAAATAATATAAAAATCATTTCTAAATGACCATTTAGATACGTGTTTTAGTTAATAACTATTTCTAAATGTTTTGACCATTTTTTATTATTTTATAAGGAATCTAGATCGCTTTTCATAAAACCTTTATAGTCGGTTTTTAGTTAATAACCGGATCTAACTTTTAGAATCAGTTATTAATTAAAAATCTACTCTAAAGGTTGTGGTTTAAAAATAGCTATTTCAGAAAACAATAAATGTAACTCTTTAGAAACAGTTCTTATTTGGAACCGTTTCTAAAGAGTTACTAACAATTCTGATTAACTTTTATTTGTTCTACAAATGATTTTTTTTTTAATTTAATAATAGTTGTTGAACATTTCATCAAAATTTTAATAATGGCAGTACTTTTTTTAGAACCGGTTATTAAAATAACCAATGCTAATTGAGTGTCTCTAAAGTCTTTTTTCTAGTAGTTAATCATCACAAAAAATCACCAATTTAATACTCGATAGGTTATTACTTTTTAATCTGAACAATGATAAAATTTCAGAAAACAAATATATCAGTGGGCCTGCGGTGGGTTTTTTTTATAAAAAATACTCGACTATTATATATATTTCTATTAAAAACAGAACTATTATTGAACAGCTATATGAGTATATATAATGTTGGGCAATATTAATGTATTAGGTTATCAGGAGGAGAAGATGATGACCACAGACCACTGGAAGTTGGAACTATCTTCCGTTGATTGTTAACCTGATGCATGATATCTCCTTCATTTGGTTGATGACTTTGTTGAAAATTTTAATGTATATTGATGTATCAGAACCTTGGAGTTGCTGGCCATCTATTTTGATGTATGTTATTAGTTATTTTTGGAGTTTTTATATCGATTCGTTCAACTTAGTATATATATATATATCCTGCGTGTAACAGTGGTATTTTGCATGCTGGTATAGTTTTGAAATTTGTAGGACTTGTCTGCCAAATCAGAAAGATTCATTGATTTTACGACTGACAGTGGATAATGTAATGTATGTTTATCATTATTACAAATAGGTTCGCGCGTAAAAACGGTTAATATCAATACAGAATTTATAATATGCATAATACAATTCCTACTTTTAGGCATTATGATTTATGCGCAACAAAAAAAGATAAAATTGTACATGTCCGTTGTGATTAATTAGAAATCAGGGGCCAAACTTTCTTATAAGATTGTTCTTGTGGAATTTCAAATCCAACTTTATCCAACATTTGTATATAAGAAAGAAAGTTTAATCCTCTTTGATCGTTTAATCCTCTTTGATGTGCTACTGTAAAAGATTGGGAGTAACTCATCTCCATTCTTTCTGCTATGTCATGTTGGATTTAAATCTGTTGTCATTAGTGTGAAGGCAGAATTCTATCATGGAACAATCAGAACGACTCAAGAAAATTTAAAAGATTTAACTAATAGGGTGATTTTATTATTATTCCTAGCATAACAGGAATGTGAATCCATGTCATGTCAGTGTCACCCTCTATAATCAACTCAACTGAAGAGCACAGAGCGTGGGATGTAATGTAACCAACCCGGGTGATTTGATATGACACGGGCACACGGCTACACTCCCAGAAGATCAGAGAGGGAGGGAGGGCCTCCAACTCCATTTCTTCGTGCTAGATTAGATATATTAATCTCATAAATAAAATATTAAAAAAATGCCTATACGATCTGTATGCTTTTATTTATAAAAATGCCGATACGATGGCCAAGGATACCAGGTGCAGTCAAAGAGCAGGGGACTGCCCTGTGTTTGTGTCAGGAAATAATAAGGAAGCGTCAGCAATAATGTATTCAATTGCCACTTCATTGCAACATGTACCCCATCTACACTGTTTGGTTTTTATCCAATCAAAACATGAGGCCAAAATATGGACGGTAATAATCTCACAAATCCGTATGTGCTGTCATAAAATAATGGCAGTTTGTTGCCACCATTTTTTTCGGTCATCTAATTTGTTTACACGAATAATATTTAACAATAGAGAATGTTCGTTTATTTGTGGGCCCATTGTTTTTGACACAAAAAATTATGACAATATCCATTTTTTTTTTCATAATCTTGTCTCTGTACAAAGTGTTTTAGGTTCCAATTTTAAAAATGATATATGAAAAATAATATATATTAAAATTTATAAAAATCTCATTTTAAAAAATACATAAATATAAACTGAAGGTATATGCAGTGCCTCAATTTGAGCACTGACAAAAAAAACCTTTTAAAAATTTATTTGGACTGATTCTTTAAAATTCATAACTGAGAATGATTTATCTATGACGTTCTTTATAATATGCATATGCAATATATCTATGACATATCATTTCTACAAATTTTAAGAGTTTACTTTTTATTATTACTATCAATATTTACAGTAAGAATAAAGTATATATACGTTGAATATCGTATAAAAATATAAATTACTTCGATAATTTTTTTCTGTGTGTTGTAATAATCTCTTATATAGAATAAAAGGTAATTTTTTTTATCGGAATTGCTTTGCTTCATTACTTGAGTATTAAAAAATGGAGTCCGAGCACCTTCGTTATCCTTGGATTAAGAAACAATATGACGACACAAGGCAAAAACTTGTGTATCAATATTTGTTATTAATTATTTATCTTTCTATTTCTAATAGAAACTAATTTTTTTCCTCTGAAGTAATACAAATTTAATTATATATTTGGGTTATCTCGGAATCATTATAATGTTTTAGATTAATTTAGTCATCTCTTATAAATATGGTTGTAAACAAGCTGAGCCGAGCCGAGCCGAGCTAGGCCAAGCTCGTGCTCGACTCATTAGCTTAATGAGCCGAACCGAGCCGGCTCGTTAACTACTTCCGAGCCAAAAGTTTTAGCTTGAGATTGACTCGTTAAGTTAATGATGTGTATTTTGCTAAGCTAATAAATACCCTAATTTATACTTAATTTCAGCCGCAAGCGCACGACCTAGTCAAGTAGTAGTTGGGGTGTCGAACCATAAAGACAAGGGTGAATTACCAGTTCTAACAAGTTTCACTAATCTAGACAATCGAAAGAGAGTTTTTGTATCAAAATAAAAGTGCGTAAATCTAACAACAATGACTGGAAAGTTTATTAGATTGAGAATTCTAGGGGCTTTCGGCTTCACTCTCACTTGTTTGGTTAATTCACTCAATTTGATCTTTTAATATGTTCTAGTGTTTGTTGGGGATTCAATCTCAGATTTTAGTACCAAATTTACACTTTCGTGGCTTGGTACCGTACCTAAACAATTCGGGTTTCACGATTAAGTACTTCACCTTACAAGTCTAAGCCCATTAAGATCAGTGAGTCACTTTGGCATAACCTAGATTTTGTACTTCGCCTTTCGGTACCTCACACAATTTCTAAGGTTTCCTCGGTTTTCCCTTAGGTAATAAGTTTCACGGTTAAGTACTTGACCTACAACCTAGATCACTATTTTGGGTCAGAAGATTCAGTTCCACTTTTCGGTTTCCGCTTTCACTTCTAGGGTAACATGCAGTTGATTAAAACTAAGCATTCAATTTAGACAAAACAGCAATCACAAACAACAAGAACTAAAAGATCAACAAACGAGTAAATTAAACCATTTGAGTTATCGAGTTTACACCTAGACCCCTAGAAGGGTGTCTAGCCACAAATCATGTCAAAGATTGTATCAAGATTCATGTTTAAACAGCAGTACAACATGAGAAAAGAGTAAAAAAAAGAATAAACCAAGAAGATCTACAATTTCTCGCCCGGTTCTTGAGTTCTCCTTTAAATCTCTCTCCAATGGTGTTCTTCCTTTTCTTTCTTGCTTGAGATCTCCTCTCCAGACAGTTGAGAGATGTCTGGGACGAAGGGGTATCAAAATCTATTAATTCCAATGAGAAAATCGCTTCAAAGCTCAAAATTCGCGTTTCCAGTCCAATTTTTGCGGTCCACAATTCCCATAATTGCGGTCCGCAATTTTTGTCATTTTTTCCAGAATGAACCGGAGAGCATTTGCGGTCCGCAATTGATAATTGCGGTCCGCAATTTTGGTATGGGAATGCTTTTAACTTGATTTCTTCGTGTAAATCTGACCCATCTCGTTCCAAGCATTATTTCTCATGTTGACATCTTTGTTTACGCTCAATGACCTGCAAAATAACAAGAAATGCAGCAGTATCTCGAACTCGACATAAAAACTAAATAAATTCTTAACAATTAACATAATATGCATAGTTTTTGAGATAAAACCCTAATTGAATATAGTATATAAATGAGGCTTATCAGTTAACGAGCTAACCGAGTTGGCTCGTTAAGACTTATTTAATAATTAATAATATTTTATATCAAAATTTATACAAAAAATAATAAAATAACTAATAATAATATATTTCATATAAATTTAATGTAATAATTTAAATACATGACATACTATAAATTACTTACTATACTAAAGATTCATAATAAAAATAATAAATATTAATAGTTTACTGAGCCAACGAGCCTAACGAGCCGAGCTAACCAAATCTCAAACTCGGCTCATTAACATAACGAGCTTAACGAGCCGGCTCATTAATGGCTTGGTTCACTAACGAGCGAGCCAATAGCGAATCAATCCCGAGCGAGTCACGAGCAAGCCACGAACTACGAGTTTTTTTTGCCAGCCCTACTTGTAAATAAATATATAAGTGAGCTAATAACATGTGTGTATTGAAGTCAGTGCCATAAGAGGTTAATGATTGTTCAAAATTTGATGAATGAATATTTCTTTAAAGTTACTGAATTTGAAGGAATAATAAACTAAACTTGAAAAGTATAAATGGTGCGAAAATGATTTTATTTCTTTGTAAAGAGTTTCTAAATTAGAGTCGTAATTGTAACATGAGAGTTGTGAAATACTATCAAAATGAAAATAATAGTCAAGCTCTAACCTATTTGTTTATTTTTCTTATTAAACATGTATTTTTATACTAACTATATTAACAACTTCGTTATTTACATAGACTGACTTGAATAGAGACATGTTTTGTTGATTGAGATAACAAGATAAAAAAATATATTTTTATTATAAACAAGTAAGAGAAAAAAAAAAATACCAAAGTTAGTTTGTATACTTCCATATATTTAATACAATATACTCGAATATCCATCCAAATATAAGCACCTTAAAATGAACAGTTGATGGTAGCGGTTCATATGCAACTTGGGGGCTTCAGTCAATTCAATTCTGGTTACAAGCAAAGAAACATAGCAGTCATAGTGCCCTCTCTTTATGGAAAAGAGAGAAAGAGAACTAGCTCAAATCCTCCTAGTCCAATAATATTCATATATCTGAGATGTTGGATTGTTGCACGCTCAAATCCAGTTCTAAAACATAGCACGAAGAAGACTCAGGTTCACTAGGCTTTGAACGACGCTTTGTCTGAATGTTGAACTACTTTGTACGTGCATTCTACCTTAACTAGAAAAGAAAAGGCAAACTTCAAGAAAAAGAGATTTTAAAGAAATAGGAGAAGGCGGATTAAATTATTTATTTAATGTGTTATATATACAAATCAAATAAACTAAAATTTTATAAAAATATCAACCGAATAAACTAAAAATCAAATAAACCAAAATTATATTAGTTAAAGAGGAATGAAAAATATCGATAATTATAAAAATTAATAGAAGAAATGAATAGCTAAATAAAACCTATAGAAAATAAATATTTTTAAATTATCTTTGATATGATCTTATTTATATCAAGTAAGATGAATTTATTTTATAAATTTTAAATTATTAGGTTTATTTAATTAATCTGATTTTAAAATATAAACTAAATAAAAAAAAATTAGCTAAAATTTTGAAAAAAAAAAAGTTAAGTCAAATAATTCAAAATTTAAAGATTCAATTGTAAACTAATTATAACGATCTGATCTGTTTGCAAACGTGTGGCATGCTGCAAAGTGCAACAACAGAAAGCTCTTTCTGAAGGATCCCACCATCCCACGAGAGGAGAAAGAAAAGACGTGATAAAACCCACACTACTTGCTGCACATCTACACTTCTTCGCTAATAATACCAGCGGGTCCCATCAACTTCTAAATTGACGAGGAAATTAGAAAAACAGAAACTAGTTTCCTGGCTGACGGTAACAGCTCACACATAATACACCTTAATTCTAACAAGATTTCAGATATATATTTTTCGTGATATTTAATGTATTTTTAATTAGATTTTAATAAATGGCCTATTGTTACTCTTAGTTCACAACAACAACAACAAATTATCTACGATAGTAAAACCAATGACAGAAAAAGAGAACAATTAAATAAATTATGAATAAAGTTTTGCGAATTATTAATTGAATGCACATCACATATGTATAATTAGATTGTTCAAAAAAAATTTAAATTAATATAGTAAATTGTCCAATCATATGATTAAAAATGTACAATTTTTTTGTGATTTATAATTTTTTTAAATATATAGCTATTATAAATTTAATTTATAATTGATAGAAATCCTCATACAATGAAAGTTAAAGGAGTTGGGCAAAAATACTTAACATTTAAAGTGTTAAGCAGTTATAATAAATGTTATTATCTCACGTTGGGATATAGCAACTGCTACTACCTTTAGTCTTTTACTGTGTTGTGCAAGAATCCAAATCATTTACAATTAAAGATAGAAGTGTAATTATCTATCACATTATAAACAATTATCATATTACATATATGGAGATGTAGATGATTTTAATCAAGAGTGTCAGTAAT
Organism: Schoenoplectus tabernaemontani; assembly: GCA_037127355.1. Classification (NCBI taxonomy): domain Eukaryota; kingdom Viridiplantae; phylum Streptophyta; class Magnoliopsida; order Poales; family Cyperaceae; genus Schoenoplectus; species Schoenoplectus tabernaemontani. The sequence goes on along the minus strand of CM073742.1, from coordinate 23,602,992 downwards.
TGAATTGTAATAACTTATCGAGTTCAAATCTATCAACTAATCGGGTACTAAATAAATAAAATAATAATTCAACATACATTATTACCTAATAGAAAATTATCAAAATAATATTCTTTTGCATAATAAAAATAACAAAATAAATAAAACCCGAAATAATAGATAATCAAGTCGATGATGAAAATTTTCATCTACGAGTCTTTATATTTTAAAATATTTATATAATTCTTTTATTATTCATGGTTAAATAAAATTTTCTTAATAAAAATAATTTAACAATTCAAATGGAGTCAAAAATTAAATTCAAGAGATCAAATTAGTAAAATCTTAACTAAAAATTACTATTTTTTTTTAAATTCAGGAATCAATTGAACTGGTCCTTACTATATCCGCCTTGATTACATACAAACAAATAGATAATCTCATGCGGATCCAATTATGTATCTATATGAATTGCTTAAACCTGCGTGTAGCTTTTTGTTCAGAATTAGTGTGTAGAAATCCTGATTCTTTCCAAGAGCAAATTAAAAATATTCTTCCTGGTCAAATTCCCTGGCAAGGTCGTAAATTTATAAATGAAGGGGGGGGGGGGGTACAAATATCACGTCCAATTAATTTATTAAACCCAATTTTAGACAGAGCTAGACACTTTTTTGGCGGGTAAAAGGTACTTCCTTGGCTCCATGCCTGAGCAGGGCAATTGGGAGTGATATGCATAGACCCGGATCACTGGACCAGCGGTAAACTAATTATCCAAGGACCCAGGCAAGTTGTTCTGCTCGTTAACTCACAACTATTTTCAATTGCATACATGATTAATACTACACCAATAATGCATATATTATCCTCTGTGATTAATATTTGTATATTTATTTTTATTTATTATGTATATTAAATATTAGTATGATGTATCTTAATAGAATAAGTAGTAGTTATCTGATGAAGTTTATTAAAAAAAATATGGCTTGAAAATTGAGGTAGCACAATATAAAAAATATCACTATTATTTATTTATTATATTTTTATATATTATTATTTTTTTATCTTTTAAAAATAATGAGTATAAGAGCTGTCACTTAATTTAGACTCAGAATAAATAGGTCTTGCAAATATAAGTTTGCAATAAGAAATTGCTAATTATTTAGAGAATATAAATTAATATTAAAAAATAAAAAAATAAAACTCTAGTAAGAAAAAATCGATAAATAAAAAAATGACATGCCAATATCAATTGAATAATTATAAAACAATATTATTTGAAAGAGTGAAAAAAGAGTATTATTCAAAAGAGTAAAATATTAAAATAATTATTAGATTTTTATTTAAATGTTCTTTTCTCCTGTCCCGCTATTTGAATTTTAAGGGTGCCAAACGAATTCAAAAAGAAAAAAAATGTAAAAGAAAACGGAGACTATCATCTCGTCCTCTCCGACATGAATCCGACATGAACCGGATGCAACCAGAAGTATTTGAAAAAGATCCAACAATGAAAACAAATACAAAAATAATAAAAGCTCTCCGTTTCCCAATGCCAAATTCGCGATGCACTCGAAAGAAAGAGTTCACTCAAGTCTCAGTCCTCACTCCTCACCGAGCTCCGGCCACAGTACCTCTTACTAGGGTTAGGATTTCTCATTTCCGTTTCCACATTTAACATTTTTAACCCAGTAAATCTCTCCGCCCTTTTCCATTTTTCGCCTGTTCTTCTCATTCCTTCTTCTTTTGGTTGAACCTCCTGTCCTTGTTTTTCTTCGTGGAGCCCGGCTTTATTCAAGTCTTTTCGCAAGCGGTGAGGTTGGTGAGTTGCTTCTTGGTTTATTAATTTGAAAGCGACCTGTTTTGGGTTTTTGTTGCTAAAAGCCTAAAATCCAAAGCCTCATAAACCATTAAACCTAATACTTTACTATTCTCCCTCCACTCCACACTCCCAGCTCGTCCCTCCCCATTTCCATTTCCTAACTCCGATGATGGCAACTTCAACGACGGCCTGACCTCACCTCCCTGGTCCACCTCTCAAGCCTCGCCGCACCTGCCACAGTCTCTACATTTGCTTTCTTGAGCCATTTTGGTAGTTTTAGAGAGAGAACAAAAAGGAAAAGCAAATGCAGCTTATTGGAAGGATCTGTCTCTTACTTCTTCTCACATTGCCTTCCTTAGCCCAGCTCCCCTCACAAGGTATTCTTGCTCTCCTTGCATTCAAGAAGGGTATAACCCAGGACCCATCCGGGTTTATAACCGATTCATGGAATGAAGAATCAATTGATTTCAATGGTTGCCCGGCCTCATGGAACGGTATTGTCTGTAATGGAGCTGATGTGGCGGGTGTGGTCTTGGACAGACATGGCCTATCTGGCCACGTTGACCTCTCAGTTTTTTCCAACCTTACTCTTTTAGTCAAGCTCTCCATGGCTGATAATAATCTCTCTGGGATTCTACCATCCAACATAGGGGATTTCAAAAGCCTGAAATTTCTGGACATTTCGGACAACTTGTTTTACGGGGACCTGCCAGGAGAAATTGGGAAGCTTTCAAACTTGCAAAATATTTCTTTAGCCGGGAATAATTTCACAGGTTCAGTACCTGATTCAATTGATGGCCTCAAATCTATCCAGTCTTTGGATTTTAGCCGAAATTCCTTATCAGGTCCAATACCGGCATCACTAAAAGGTCTCAAAAGCCTTGTTTCCTTAAACCTCTCTTATAATGGGTTCACAAAAGGGTTTCCTGCTGGGCTGAGTGTTATTTCAACTTTACAGTTTCTAGATTTGAGTTGGAATCAGCTAGAAAGTGGAATCGATTGGAAATTCCTGATTGAATCAAGTGTGGCCCATATAGATTTGAGTGGTAACTCATTTGTCAGTTCCAACCCAAAAGAACTCAAATTTTTAGCCGACATGTCTGAAACTGTTAAGTACTTAAACCTCAGCCACAATAAATTAACGGGATCATTAATTGATGGGGCTGAGATTCCCACATTTGGGAGCTTGAAGGTGTTGGATTTGAGCTATAATGGTTTGTCAGGAGACCTACCTGGGTTCAATTATGTGTATGATTTGGAGGTTTTGCGGCTTAGGAACAATGGTTTTACTGGGTTTTTACCCAGTGGGCTCTTGAAGGGGGATTCTCTTGTGTTGAGTGAACTTGATTTGAGTGCAAATAATCTGTCAGGTAATGATTTCTCTCTTTTGCTTAAGATTTTTTTTTATTGGCTTGATTAGTGCATGTTGAATTGAGGTGTGAGGCTAAATTCAGATAAACTTGGGGCAAATGAGACTTTGTTTCTATTCTAGTTCAACTGAGGCTAAATTGAGTTAATATGAAGCATTCTTTATTTTTCTCTTTAATAAATATTTTGGGTCTTATTCTAGCAATCAAGTTAGTGAAATTGGGGCCTGAAACAATTGAGGGCTTTTGTTAGTTCAGATCTCCTGGCAAAATTGGTAGAATATCAAGTCGTTGTGGTACTAACGGAAATCAAATCTTCACTGTAAATCACACCCCTTCAATTTTAATACCGAACTTAGTTAGACTTTACCTTCAATATCTTTACACAATCGTCACAATATTGCAGGGCATATTAACATGATTACTTCTCCTACTCTAAGAGTGCTTAATCTTTCGAGCAACTCAATTTCTGGTGAATTACCACTACTTGCTGGCAGTTGCACTGTGCTCGACTTGTCTAATAACCAATTTAAGGGAAACCTGTCTCGAAGTACTAAATGGACCAATGACCTAGAGTTCATCGATCTTAGCCAAAACCAGCTTACTGGTTCAATTCCTGATACCACATCTCAATTCTTACGGCTGAACCACCTAAACCTCTCTCACAACACTTTGACTGGTGCCATTCCAGAGTTGGCAGCTCAATATCCAAAACTTACAGTGCTTGACCTAAGCTCAAACAGATTTGACGGTGTTGTCCCGACTGCCATCTTCACTTCCTCAATTTTGCAAGAAATCTATTTGCAAGACAATTTGCTTACTGGGCAGATCTCCTTCACTCCACCTGCCATGATAAAAACTAACCTGCGTGCAGTTGATATTTCAGGAAATCACTTTACCGGTAGTTTTCCTGATGGTTTCGATTCCTTGACCGGTCTTTCACTCTTAGACATCTCATCAAACAACTTCTCTGGCCCAATACCGCCTTCCATTTCCAACCTAAGTTCTCTGGTGTCACTTGACATATCCCGAAACAGGCTTAATGGGTCTCTACCAAGCTCACTACCAGACAGTCTCCTATCCTTTAATGCATCTTACAATGGCCTATCTGGGATTGTGCCTGCGAATTTGAGGAAGTTTCCTGAATCTTCTTTCCATCCAGGGAACCCCAACCTTGAGCTACCACCTGGTTCACCAGGATACACCAATGCCTCTAATGCTTCAGGTCAAAAGCATCTAACAGCAGGTGCAATAATTGGCATCATAGCTGCTTGTATAGGCTTTGCGCTAATCATGCTCTTAGCAGTTGTATTTTGCTTTAAAAGTTCATCTGGTGAAACTGATCCAGAAATGGTATCCGATAAATATCTACAAAAAAGAGATGTTCATGACATGAAGAAAGGGGATAATGTGGTCATTTCCGCAGATGATCTTAGGAAGGGTTCCACCTCAGAAGCAGTGCTTTCCCAAGAGGAAAAATTGGCTGGGATGGGTCCACCAATGGCCTCTGGTCTGTCACCAGCTAAACACAGTCGGATGTCTTGGTCGCCTGAATCAGGCGACAGTCTGGCACAGCTTGAGGCCAAGTCACCTGACAGGTTGGCAGGAGAGCTGCACTTTTTGGATGAAACAATCACTCTCACACCTGAGGAGTTATCACGGGCTCCGGCTGAGGTTTTGGGCAGGAGTAGCCATGGCACCTCTTACCGAGCCACACTAGACAATGGGGTTTTCCTAACTGTGAAGTGGCTTAGGGAAGGTGTCGCGAAGCCCAAAAAGGAGTTTGTGAAGGAGGCCAGGAAATTTGCAAACATCAGACATCCAAACGTGGTGGGCCTGAGGGGTTACTATTGGGGGCCCACACAACATGAGAAGTTGATCTTGTCCGATTATGTCTCGCCAGGAAGCCTTGCCAGCTTCTTATATGGTATGTTTATAACAAATTGTGCTGCTCATTCTGTGTTTTCCCCTGATGCTTGTATAAATTGTCACCAACATTATGTGCGCTAAATGCTGCTACTTAGGAAGATAGAGACAAAGGGAAAACTACGTGATGATTACAATTTTTGAAGTTGTCATGTGATATATTTCCAAGTAAAAAATAAAATCAAGATGACCAAAGTGGAAAAGAAAAGTAACCATCTGCAATAAGATCCAATATATCTTCTTTCACAAAACAACAACTTTAGCTTATACTTTATTTGTTTAAATGTATTGCCTTCCAAAAACTATTGGCGGTGGTGTTTATTCGAAAACAAAAAAGAAAAAAAATCATATAGAGGTTTTACATTTTATCTGCAGTATAGGATCATTAGTTCTCATCTTCTCATAACGAAGAAATCAAATTTGCATTTTTTTTTCAGATCGGCCTGGAAGGAGGGGCCCACCTCTCATCTGGGCCCAGCGCCAGAAGATAGCAGTTGATGTGGCTCGTGGCCTCAATTACCTCCACTTTGATCGTGCTATGCCACATGGCAACATTAAGGCCACCAATATACTTCTTGATGGCCTTGACCTGAATGCACGGGTGGCTGACTATTGTCTGCACCGCCTCATGACCCAATCAGGCACCATCGAACAAATTCTTGACTCAGGAGTCCTTGGTTACCGTGCACCTGAGCTTGCTGCCTCCAAAAAACCAACTCCCTCTTTCAAATCCGATGTGTATGCCTTTGGGGTGGTTTTGCTAGAGCTGTTAACCGGTCGATGTGCTGGGGATTTGGTGTCTGGTGAGGAGGGAGGAGTGGACTTGACAGATTGGGTAAGGCTACGGGTTGCTGAGGGTCATGGATCTGATTGTTTTGACCCAGTAATGGCAGAGGAGGTGGGGAACAATAACAAGGGGATGAAAGAGATGCTGGGGATTGCTTTGAGGTGTATCCGGCCCGTTTCTGAGCGGCCTGGCATTAAATCCGTGTATGAGGATCTTTCGTCCATATGATAGGTGATTTGTGTAGATTAGGTTAGGGATTAGGTGGGGTTGGATGGAATGCTGGATTTGGGTTTCAATTATTTGTGTTTCTTGTAAAACTTAGGGTCGAATCTCGGGAAACCAGTGGCTGGCCCCATCTTGATGCCAGCACTGATTTAAAATGTAATTCTTATTTTCTTCTTATTGTTTTTACTTGACTAAATTGGTGTCAGTGTCAAGCTGACATTTTTTGTTTATATAATTGGTATTGTACTATTTGTGTCCTGGAAGAATGCTGGACAGTAGCATGTAGTTCCAGTGGCTGACTCAAAGATCGTGGCGCAGAGCCTGATATACAATTTTTGGCTCGGTAATTAATTAGAGCTCTCCATGGAGAGAGCAATCTGTATTGTTATAAAAAGATAACAGAAATATTTCAGATAATAAAGACAGACTTCAAATGGCTTAATAGGACGAGTCTTATTATAAAACTATGCTCGTAACGATACAAAGTAAATTTTGTTCAGTTGCTGCAATAATGCTCCAAAAGAATATGAATAAGTTTATATACAAGTTTATATATCTAATATTACAAGTTATAATTTTAAATTTTAAATTTATATTTGAATGGTCAACGGAATATGAATAAGTTTATATATCTAAACTATGATATCTTAAAATAGGAGTCGACATTAATATTTACTCTTTTATTTGAATATACAAGAGAGTTATACAATTGAATTTCAATCTTAAATAGATCGATAATAATGAGGATTAAATATTCGCTTTTATATAAAGATAGAAATAACCACCTGACAAATCAAAGTGCTCACTAAATAATAGTGACTATTTTAAAATTCTCTAAATCATTCTACGGGCGATATTTAAAGTCTTAATAACTGTCATATAATGTCTTAATAAATAATATTATAAGTCATTTTTAGTTCTAAAAGATATAAAAATCTCAAATATTTGCTAAATATTATTTAAACTAAATTTTTATATCTAATATTTTAAGTTTTGACAACTAAAAAATTAAGTCTTAATAAGATTTATCTAAAATTATATTTTCATGTAATTTATATTTTTTATATCTTAAGATCTCACAAATAAAATCTTAAATATATTTTTTAATATAAGATATACAACTATTAAATTTTATCATATATTATTTAGAACTTACATTAGAGATAAAAAAATAGGTAGTCATCTTGTGTCTTAAAATTTAGCATTATATTTTTTAAGATTACCTCATCTGATATCTTATATATATTAACACAAATTTTATTTTTAGTTTTGAATAATATATAATTCAAAAATATTTACCAAATATTTCTAGAGCCAAATCTCTATACCTATTTTTTCATCTTAAAACCTAACAATTAAATTATTAATGCTGATTAATATAAGTTATATATAACTTTAAATGATATAAAATTTCATAATATAAGTCATAATACTATCAACAATATGTAATAAGTATGTAACAGAAAATAATATTTTTAAAATAATTATGAAAAAATAGATTTAATATCTAATACAAATAAGTTTTAATATATATCATAACACATCTTAATATATCATTCAAAATATATTTTTTATTTTAATCTTAATTTTTACTACTATAATAAATCTAAATATATATTACATACATGACTCAATATGTACTATAAACAAACTCTTCATATTTACTGACTAAAATTTATATTAATATATCATTCAAAATATAATTTTTAGTTTAGTCTTAATTTTCGTTAGTACAAACAATATAATCTCTATTAGTTTTGTGTTAAAATTTCTTCGATTTCATTATTACAATTCAAGTCTTTATGTTTTGTATCATAAAACTTTATACCTAGAACAATAAGTCTTCATATCTCTGATGCATATTTATTAGTGCAATAAAATATCTTTTTGTGTTATATTCTATCTCTCAACCTATTCATTTGAATGAATACTTAAATTTTATCTTCTTACCCTCAGAAATTGGTCTAGCTCCACTTCTTGATCAATCGAGTTTCTAAACATGAGTTTTAACACATTCTCATTATGCATGAAAAGTGAAATGATGATCTGAATACTTAGAATATTAGATCACTTGTTAAAGCTTCATGTATCATCTCTCTAGCCTAAAGAAAATATTTAATCAATCGATTGAGATTTACACGCATTAGATTGCTCTAATTAAATTTCTAACTGAGATAATTTTCTCTTAATTTCTCCCAAATATTGATCCATTTCTTGTATAATTTAACTCATTGTGTTTTCTCGTCACTATCTTTCTAAAGATATATAGCATACAAAATAACTCTCAAAGATAAGAGAGATATCATTGAAGTTTTGATTTAAACGGGTCAAATACATGATCCACGTGTTTTTTTATTTTTCTTACAAATCTGAATTGGATAATAATTAGAAAGTAGTTAGATTAATTGAAATAGTTCGAATATAGAATGAGATATAGAAGTTAAAATCGGAGGAGGTTCACTAAATTTTGGTTCAAAGTCTCTTCTACTCATTGATTTTGCATCGAGATTCGTAACGGCCATTATATAAAATAAGAAAAAATTAGAAAAAAATACAAATCTCAATGAAAAATCAATGAGTGGAAGATTCTTTGAACCAAATTTTGAGTTCAAAAAGACTTTGAAACTCCGTCGTTTCTATAAAGTTGTGTATAAAAAACTTTCTCATTAAAAAAAAAAATCCCTACTTCCACCCATCCCCTCAAAGATTGGAACATTGATAGAGAAAGACACATCCAACTTGAAAGAAATTGTATTGAAAGGTACCTCACCGGTACCATATACAATTACCATCCAGCAAAATATTGAGTCCACCTGGTCTCATCTCACAAGCTATATATATCTACATCCATGACTAACGCCCAACAAAGAACACAAAAACGCAATCACCTACTCTTCTCTTCTAATACATCCGTGTATATATATATTCTTTGCTACACAAGCTAGCTAGCTAGCTTATACCATGGTAGTAGCAACAAATCAATCCATTGACCATATTCCCCTTCTCAGATCTACCTATTGGCTTCAATTAAATTTATGAATATCGTCAACGTTCAACTCCATAACTATATATCTACTTGTTCATCTCTTACACATTGTCACTTAGGTAAATATCTGACTGAGTAAATCTACGTAACAATTAATGAGTGAGTTATTTTAGTTAACAATTAAGTACATATATTTAATGAATATAAATATTCATCACATAACATATATCAAAATTGTTCACCAGAGTTTTACTTGAGTGCATCCTAAATATTACTTCATTATTTATTTATTAATTTTATATTATTTATTTGTTATTGTATCAATTTTAAACATTAATCATTAACTATTATCTACGTTGACATAAGCGTTACCTCGATGTAAGTCCTCTCTTTGGGAGGGAAATCATTTTCAAATATAGATTTAAATGTGTGATTAAGGTGTATTATAAGCACAAAATCATATGTGTCCAGTAAATTCTGCAGATTAACTTTATTTATATGTTTTATATGTTATAGTCGTTTTATTGAGAGCGTTAATATGGGTCCGAATTGACCTCAAACTAGAATCTCCTCATTTTTCTGGTCACACTAAAACCACATTTTATATAAAAAAGATTACAATTTAACGATCTTTGATGGACTACCAAACGGTAATGAAATTAACATATGGATTGTGGCTTCCACATGGTAGTTGGTAAGTTGTTACTTCTTGCTAAGAAGAACCACAATATTAATACAGCATGGATGTATATATTGGTTAATTTAAAATAATTTTCTCCAGCTACAGATGCTTAATTTCTTTATTTAATATTTATCATTTTTTGGTACAGTGGACTCATCAATGCTCTGTTTCAGTTCTACATTGAATGAATATACACGGACAATGAGAAATCTAGCATCTCAAATACTGCAGCAAATTGCAGAGGGGTTGGGAATTCAATCTGAAGATGCATTTAGCAATCTCATAACAAATGAAACAAGTGATCAGATATTGAGGCTGAACCACTACCCGCCATGTCCCCGATAGAAATCCGGGCTTACAGGATTCGGAGAGCACTGCGACCCTCAGTTGATATCTATTCTGAGACCCAACAGCGTTGGTGGTTTACAATTCGCACTGAGGACGGGAGATGGGTCTCAGCCCCGTCAGATCCCACCTCCATTTTTTTTTACAGGTCTGTATTACAACTCTGTACCAATGTGTAGTTAGTTATTGTTGTAAAGTAAGAATACAGTCAATAATGTAATCTTATTTGATGTGTATCAAATGTCAATGAAAACACTCATCGCTCACAATTCTTAAAAAAAATAAAAAATAAAAACTTGTTTTTTTTTATGTGTAATCAATCTGAACTTAATAAATTATAGCACCAGCAAAATTAACTGAACTTGTCAACCATCCTTTCAGGACAATATGGTGTCTGAAATATAGATTTATAACACATGGTACCAAATCTTGCGCAGAATTATGTGCAGAGGAATCAAAGACAAAGTCACACTTTTTTTTTTCTTTCTGATAAAAGGCACATAAGTTGGTGTAGATTATATTCTGTCAGCGCCGTAGTCAATACAATTTGCCGCATTTATGCACGCCGCCTGAGCGGCTGAGCCACATGTTAAAATGCTGGTAAATGCATGGTTTCATATACTTCTGAAAAATGAAAACAAATAGTTCCGATCATGTCATCTTTAATCTATCTATCCCCTATGATATCCAGGGTGGATTGAAAACCTCAGTCAGATCTTTGTATTATATATATTTTAACAACATCTTCAATTAAATAATGTTTAATGTTTTTTTTTCTGGTCGCTGTAGTCGTTGCTTTGTCAAATCTAACTGGAGCATAAGCTATAAAATACAGGATCACCTCGTTATATGATATATGGCTCTGATAGAAGCACCTCGTTATATCGAGTGCAATCAAGCCCAACAAGAAAAGGCCTACCGGCTACTGCTTGTGCCCAGCTGCCTCTCACACACCATGCACAGTAGCTTCGCTATTTCATACCTAGCTATAGAATATTACAAGATCATTTACGGTATAAATTGGGGACCTTCTCATATTTGGTAATAACTTAGGTACAATATTTTAACTGTGTTGTCAAGTGCTGCCTACTTTGCAAGTCCCAATATAATAATACCAATTCTAATGATGACGAACCATTTTTGGATTGAAAAAACATCCATAGCTAGAGAAAACAGGTATATTACTGGTGGAAAATTCACGACAAATATCTTACTTTCATGAGCCCCGAAGAAGACACTTGAGCAACGGAAATCCGTTATTGTTTCTAACATAGTTTCAAGACCAACTTATTCTACAGTTTACATTACAAAAAAATAAAATAAAAATATAAGCTAGCAAGGAGTTCAGTTTGTATGATAGACGACCATAGCACTGCAGATCTAGTCTCTGGCGGCTTATTGTTTTTGCCACAAACAAATTAATGATGTACAAGTATGTGAAACATGTTCAGACTTCTTGACTTGAAACTTTTGATCTGAGTTGTGTTGTCTAGGAATCCTCTTAGTTTAAAACATGGCTTCCATAGTCCTGATTGAACTGTTTGTAGCGGTGTGCATGCAGGTGAGCTGATGGCCTTGTGTTTCTAAGAGCAAGTTCAACATCATCTGGAGTTACAGCATCTACTTCTGGTAATTCTGTTCAGAGTATCAAGTTAGTGAGTTGAATAGCAAATTCTAATTATACACCTCACAATTATTAGATCAAAGGTACATGCTTTAAGAAACCTCAAACCTACTTGAACCATACCAGACCATACTTCACTACATTCCTGAAACAAAACATCTTCCAGTTTCCCACCCTAGGCTTCTTGACTAGTGCAAATCAAGAGCAGAGTGAACCCAACATATATTTCCTCCATGGATTATAGCATACAGTTTCGTCCATTATTCAACTGGTTAAACTGAAGTTTGCTATGAGTAATGGCATGACCACACTAACCATCCTCACTAATGTGTTCTCTGCTTTCCAGGGTCTGCATCAATCGTCTCAAGGGCTGCATACCGGCCTCTTTGCAAACTAGGCGGATGTCAGAACCAGAGTAGCCTTCTGATCTCTCAACTAAAAGGTCATATGGGATCTCGGATTTGCCAGGATTAGATGGGAGAAGCTCCTCAAACATTGCTCGTCTTGCTTCTGGTTCTGGCAATGGCACAAGAATCTTACCAAAACAAAACATGAATTAAGGAGACCGTTTCATAAACAAGGTTTTCCAAAAAAATAAATAAATAAAGGTATAAAGTGCCATGTGAAAGAGTAGTGAAACTATCTAAAAGATATTATATATTAATTCGAGTAGTATCGGGACGCAGTCCATAAATAAAGATTAAAATGACCAAGATGTGGCAACCTTCAGCATACTCACAAGTTTCCACATGCAACAGTTCATGCAAACATACCTCTTGCATATATGTAACAAAACAAAAGATTTTTTATGCTTGAACATTTTTGTAGAAGGATTTGAAATACACAACAAGGATACACGCTTCTCAAGGCGGCGAAGCATTGCAGCATCCAGCTCCCAAGGCAGGTTGGTTGCAGCTAGAACAAACACAAGCTCATCTGTCTTAGTCAAACCATCCATCTGCACCAGTGATCAAGTTTATAGCTGAGATAGAAATAGTACACTATAAGAAAATTCTTAGAGAGGAAACAAATTCATTATGACATATAACAAGGTCAATACTGTCTATAGTCAATCTCAGATTAAAACCTTGATTCAACCAAACTACATCTACACTACATAATTACAAATTTTCAATGGTGAAGTTTGTGCTACCTGGATGAGCAACTCAGTTTTCAAACGACGACTCGCCTCATGCTCGCTGCGAGCCTCACCACGCTGGCTAATTATAGCATCAATCTCATCAAGAAATATTGTTGCTGGTGCATGATGCCTAGCTAACTCAAATAGCACCTTCACTAGTTTCTCCGAGTCACCTGCATGTATACTCAAGTATGTCAGCAAGTTTTTGTCCTATATAGAAATTGAATGCACTTTTCCTTCCTTCAAATACAATGTAGTAGATCAACTATGCTGGCACAGACATCTTACTGGCCACGATTATGAACCATTTCTGCTAAATGTTCAATGCAGCAGTAGAAGTTTCATTTTAATTGTAAGATATGCACGAATACAATTAAGCCAATCTAATGATGGTTGACCTGTTTCATCAATTGACCCCATTTAGTACCAACTAAATTTCACCTGTTCAATTGAATACTAAATGGATCGTCTAGATCCCTGAACCACTTTTTTTTCCTTGTAGAATACAAAGAGGTTACTGGTATCGAAGATGAACAGTAAGATGTTAATCCTCATACAGGGACTTCCAGTTCATAAGTGCAGGTTTGAGCATTAGTTAGTGTTGCCGACAGAAGTTACATGAATAGACCAACAAAATGGAACTTTCACATTTGCTTTACAATATGTAAATAAATCCCCAGACCTAGGTATGCACATAGAAACTTTCATAAATAAAAATGTGAGAAATGAAAGCAAATAGAATACCCCGCCACTTGCTGACAATAGAAGAAGCTGAAATGTTGAAAAAGGTTGTTTTGCATTCGGTTGCTACAGCTTTAGCAAGCATAGTCTGAAACAATGTATATTAATGAGTTAAAAAGTATCTTTACCAATGAAGTATATACAATACAGCCAGTTCTACCAATTTGACCTAACCAATAACTTCAGCCAGATCAACTGGTGCAGTCAGATTAAGCCAGCTAAGTCTGTTTTTGAATGTTATCTGGTCACAACACATGCATTCAGCCTCAGTTTTAAGTTTTTTACTACAAGCATGCAGAATTGAGCCCTCAACCTTGCCAGACTCATGGTATGAAATAATGTAATATAACAAAAAACATGAAGCACATAAATCTAAATACACTTTCTTCTCTATATTTTAAGTTTTTCTCTGCATATTTGTATGTATATTAAATATTTCCAACTATTTTTCTCTTGGCAATGGGCTCCATAAAAAATCAGATAAACAAGTACAAACCTTTCCTGTCCCAGGTGGCCCGAAAAGTAAAATACCTTTCCAAGGGGATAGGAGACCGGTGAAATACCTGTGATCGACATTAGATAACTGAAGAATATCAACATATATACATAAATAAAAATGATTATTACAAATAAAAAAGCAGCACTTGTTGTTCTCATTAAGAAACCATAGTTTGCAATGGTTGTAGTTTTGCAACCCTACCAGCAAATAACACAACAACAAGAAAGCCTTTAATCCCAAATAAATTGGGGTAGGCTGGAAATGAAACCCAATCCTAAATCACAGAGATCATAGATCTCAAAGATAAAAAAATCAATGATCGTAATAGTGATAATGATAATACTAGTAATGATGATGATAATAATGACAATGATGATGATGGCAATAATGACACCCTTCTGAATTGAAACAATGAACCAAATGCAAGATTCATAGGCCAACTACTGATTTTCCTCATTCATTTCTGCATCAATTGACGATCAACTGTTGAAGAATTATTGACTTAAAGCCAAACAAGCGTTGATTTTGGCCAACTTAGCCTGGGTTACACCAAGTAGTTAAGCTGGTGTTTGTAATACTAAAACATACATCCAAGATTGTCACATCCACCATACAGCATGCAGCATCGATTCAAGAACCCAATTTCTTACTCAACATAGGTTCTACCTATTTTTTCAATTTTTATTGTGATTTGATTTTAAACAGTACCAAAAACTATCACTCCATCAATCAAAACCACTGAGGTTATAATGCCAATACCAGTATAATTTGCAATGATCCAAAAAGGTGCTTATAAATGTAAAAAGAACATTATAATCAGTCAAAAAAAATCAAGGTATTCTCAAACATTTTTGAGGGGTAAGAATGATGACTTACTTGGGATACTTGATAGGCATGACAACTGCCTCTTTGAGAAGTCGCTTCGCATTCTCTAGGCCCTTTATGCTTTCCCAGTTTACATCTGGGCTCCCCCGTACGATATCCCTGTTTTTTATTTATAAGAAAGCAGACTGAATGAGGATAATCTCCGTCTATATTCCTGAGAAATGCAAATGTTTCAGTAACTATGTAAACCCTGAAGGCACTAATAGTAAGAGCCACAAAACCTTTCTGTTCTCCCATAGTATTTGAAATTGCCCAAAGCCCCAAACTAACCTTTCATTTGGATCTGAAAATAAACATGATAGGAGGAATGAAAAAAAAAATGTTCAGTGTTCTTCAGGAATGCACGGCATATGTTTCATTTAGCCAAGGGTACCTTGATAACGCCTCAGCTAGGTTGCGCATTTCAGCAGATTCAAATGGAGGAATCAGAGACTTCTTACTGCAGAGAGAATGCTTAAAAATATTCATTTTAAGTGAATAAAAGCTAAAGCAAAATTCCACAAATCCTCTCCATGGTAAGTCTTGTATTATGGTACAGCAATGTAATAGGATAACTAGGCTATAGCTCCATGCTTGTACACTGTACTGGTATATACCAAAAACATTAGTACAGTTGCCATTGTGAAGGGTTTGGGTTAATAATTTAAAATTGGGCTCAAATAACACACTAAAGAGAGTTCTCCTATGGGTATTGGTATTGTAAGTAACAGTCAATTAATTAATATCAGAATACCGCTATGAATGTAAAAGGGAAAGAGAAATCTAGAGATTTTTACGGCACATCATCAGCCCTTTCAGAAATTGACTTAGATTGCATCTCTATCTTCTTATCCTGGAATTAGAATAAGAAAAATTATTGCATAATGGAATTATTGTACAACAACGATAGAGAAGGAAAAAAAACAGTCTTATTAGTGTAGCCATTGTCAATATAATTTTGGTCCAAAGCTATTACTCAGCCATTTAGAATCATGTTTTGAGAACATTTCCCAGTGTCAGTTTCAACTCCAGTTTAGTCCATGAAGCTGGAGAAAGCTATACACAATGCAACTTTTGGATGTAAATAAAAATTCGGAAAGCGACCTCATTATAATTTTGTTCCAGTGTTTTGATAATAAATAAAATACAAGCTCTCTGCAATCCCGCTGACTGAAATTCCAAATCTATACTAAGACTTGAACAGGAATTATGATTTGGAAGAGCAGTCGCACCAGAATACAAAGCGCATATAGTTCGTGAACAAACCTTTTGGTCGAACTGCTCGTAGATGGCCAAATCAGCAGTGGTCCTGTTGTGATTGAGAGTTCCAATAGAGCTCAGTCCGCCATTGCTATAGCTCTCTCGATCAGTCGCTATCCCCTGATCCACTTTCTCTGCCGCTCTCTTAATCCCAAATTTGACATCATAATTGAACTCGAAATCCTTAGAATAGAGAAGAGGAAGGGCGCATCAGGCAAAGAGCAAATAGGGAATGAAGATGCGAGTAGAGAGAGGGGTCAAGAGATGAGATGAGATGAGAATAGATTAGCTGACCTCGAAGCTCCAGCGAGTTAGCAATGGCTCGTCCCCCATGCTTCCTCGCTCCTTTGATTGGGGCGATCCAGCTCAGCTACTGAGAAGAGTCGCAAGTCCGTTTCAGCTGGTTTCTCTTCTGCTTGCGAAATGACGATCTCAACTCTTTAATGACGATCTGAACACTTCATTATTTATTTATTTATTTATTTTTTAGCTCATAAAATTAAGTCCGGTTGCCGTTGCGTACTCAATAAGATTCTAAATAGTCAGACGCACTTCTAAAAAAATTATCATAATGTAAATAAATAATATTAATATTATTATCTAAAGATTATAAAATAAATAAATAAATAATATAAAATTAATTAAAGGAGAATATTGACATTAAACAAGTATAATTTTTAAATTACTAAAAGATTTCGGTCAAAGCAGGCATATGCCAAACATGGATACCCCCAGAAGCCATATAATAATTTAATAAATACTCAAAATGCGCTTTTGTCTTTCTTCCTCTTTCTTTCTCTGCAAGAAGAAATCCATGTTTCTGTTCTGATAATGAGCACTTAGTCAGTATAAATTAATTACCTATTTGTATCAGTTAACAAAAATGTAAGATGATAATTCATTAATTTGGGAACAACGAAAGGTAATAATTTCACAATAGGAAGGAACGTGAATATGAAATTCAAATATAGGAAAGTCTCCAAAAAAAACAGACTAATTGAACTAAGGAGAGTAAAAAGACGAAAATTGCGAAGAAAACCTACAGATTGCTACAAGTTGAAAGCTTAAGATTACACAGAAATCATAATAATGAGGGGAAAAACTTGATGAAAAGTTCAATCAAACGAGCTGGAAATTAAACATTGTTCCCTCCTCCATATTAGATAAGAGGCAGAAACTAGGGTCCAAAAAGCATGTCCATAAATATTTGCATATGAACTAGTAGGTGACTGAGTATAACGAAATTTATGCGAGATCATGAGCAACGCATATAATGAGTAGGGTTGGGCAAATAAGTCTTTTTGAGTCGTTCGTGATTCGCTAGAATTTTAGTTAATTATAACTTAAGCTAAGCTAAATTTGATTCGAGTTAAATTTGACTCGAGTTAATTGATTTATATATTTTCTGGCTCGAGTACGAGTCAGGGCTAACTCCCTCAGCAACTCATCAACTCGTTTATATTGTTGAACATATCATTTTTCATATTTTTATTTAAATATAATTTCTATTATTTAACCCAGAAATTAAAATCAACAATATTTAAATGTCATATCGTTTGTAGTCCACTTCATCACATAAAATTACCAAAATACACAAAGATATTTGGAAAGATGTCCCTTTTTTATTTATATTTTAATCATTGCGTTACTGAACTTTTATGATACGAATAACGTTAAAAATTAACACAAATGCATGAAAATAATATTCAGTTTATTTGAGTTTTATATCATTTGAAGTCTAATTTCTACACGTAAAATCAAAAAATATACACCAAGATATCTTGAATGATGTCCCTTATTCTTTTATATTTTAATTATTGTGTTATCGATCTTTTATGACATAAATAATATAGAATGAGCACAAATACATTAAAAAGGTTTTTAATTTATTTGAGTTTTGAATCGTTTGTAGTCTCATTTCGACTCGTAAAATCATCAAAATATACAAAGTTATTTAATGATGTCCTCTATTCTCTTTTTTTTTTATCATTGCGCTCTTGAACCTTTATGACTCGAATAGCATTACAAATTTATCACAAGTGCCATAAAATGATGTTCATTTTATTTGAATTTTGTATCATTTGCAGTCTCATTTTCAAAAGGTAAATTCACCAAAATACATAAAGATGTCTTGATTAATGTCACCCATTCGTTTACTTTTTAATCATTGTGTTCTTAAACTTTTATGACACAAATATCACTAAAAAATTAACACAAATACATTGAAATAATATTTAGTTTATTTGATTTTTGTATCAAAGTCTCATTTTAGCACGTAAAATCTCCAAAATTCACAAAAATGATTTTAATGATGTCCCAATTCTTTTTATTTTAATCGTTGCGTTCTCGATTTTTTATAACACAAATAGCATAGAATGATTAACACAAATATATTAAAATTATATTTAGTCTACTCGAGTTTTGAATCTTTTTAGTCTCATTTCAACTTATAAAATCATCAAAATACACAAATATATTTTGAATGATATCCCCTATTCTTTTATATTTTAATCATCACGTTCTTAAATCTTTATGAAATGAATAGCATTAGAAAATTGTAACAAGTGCAATAAAATAATATTCAGTTTATTCGAGATTTGTATCATTTTAAAAGATAAAATTACATAAATACACAAAGATATTTTGAATGATGTTCTCTATTCGTTTATATTTTAATCATTGTATTTTTGAACCTTTATGGCACAAATATAAATTGAAAGAATAACACTAATGTATTAAAATTGTATTAAATTTATTTGAGTTTTATACCATTTGAAGACTCATTGTAATACGAAAAATCACTGAAACACACAAAAGATGTTTTGGATGATGTCCCCTATTCATTTATATTTTAATTACTGTGTTCTCGAACCTTCATATGTTTGAAGTCTCCTTTCAACACGTAAAATCACCAAAATTCACAAAGTTGATATGAATTAAGTCCCCTATTTATTTATATTTTAATCATTATGTTCTTAAACTTTTGTGATACAAATAACATACAAAAATTATCATAAATGCAATAAATGATATTCAGTTCATTTGAGTTCTGTATTATTTATATTATCATTTCAAAATGTAAAATCACCAAAATACACACAAAAAAATTTGAATGATATTCCCTTTTCATTTATATTTTAATCATTATGTTCTCAAACCTTTATGACACCAATAGCATTGAAAGATTAATACAAATGTATGAAAACGGTACTCAGTTTATTCGAGCTTTGTATCATTTATAGTCTCATTTCAAGCCGTAAATTCACCAAAATATAAAATGATGTTTTGAATGAAGTCCCCTATTCGTTTATTTTCTAATTATTATGTTCTCGAACCTTTATGATACGAAGAGTTAAACAAATGCATGGAAATGGTATCTGAATTATTAAATTTTGTGTCGTTTGAAGTCTTATTTCAACATGAAAAATCACCAAAATACACAAATCGATCTTAAATGATGTCTTCTATTCATTTAGGGAGTGTTTGACACTCAATGGAATAACAAAAAGTTAGAACAGAATAGCTATTCCGATGAATTAATTTGCCAAACGAATTTTAGACTAAGTAGAAGAGCGCGGAATAGTGCTAATCCGGTATACCAATTTATAGGTGGAATACCGGATTAGCTCTCGTCGGAATAGCGATTATTATTTGATTATGATGTATTATATTATTATATTATGATTATGATTAAAATTTAGTATTATTATATTATTATATTATATTTATGATTATAATTTATTATTATATTAATATTATGATTATTAATTATTATTATTATCATTATATTATTATTATTAAATTATTATTATCATTATTGTTATTATATTATCGTTACCATTAGTATTATTATATTATTTATTATTATTATAAATATAATTTTAATATTATATTATGAATATAAATATAATTATTTTATTATTATATTATTATGATCAAGATTATTTATTATTATATTATTATATTATGATGATTATGATTATGATTATTATTACTTATTATTATATTATTATGTTGTATTATATTATTATATGTTGATTATAGTGATAATTAATTTATTATTATAATTATAATTATTTATAATTATTTTTATGATTATGATTATATTATTAAAATTATGATTACTTATTATTATATTATTATTATAATTATGATTGTAATTATAATTTTTTATTATTATATTATTATATTATGATTATGTTTATATTTTTATTATATTACTATTATAATATTATTATTTATTATGATTATTTTTATTACTTTACTTTTGTTATTTTATTATGTTGTATTATATTATTATATGTTGATTATATTTATGATTAATTTATTATTATATTATTATAATTATAATTATTTATAATTATTTTTATGATTATGATTATATTTTTATTATTATTATTATATTATTATTATGATTATGGTTATATTATTATGATTATGACTATAATTATTATCATGATTATGATTATGATTATTATATTATGATTACTTATTATTATTATATTATTATAATTATGATTGTAATTATAATTTTTTATTATTATATTACTATATTATGATTATGTTTATATTTTTATTATATTACTATTATAATATTATTATTTATTATGATTATTATTTTACTATTATTATTATTATCATCATCATTATTAGTATCATAATTTTTCATATTTTAACTATTCTGAGTAACAACTGCCAAACGATATTTTCGCTCTTCCGAATAGTCAAGAATACCACTATTCTACCACTCTTCCAAAAAAAATACTATTCTATCACTCTTCTAAAATTACCACTCTTCCAAACCTATTCCTTAATTTTCCAAACGGACCCTTATATTTTAAACATTGTGTTCTTGAGCCTTTACGACACAAATATAGATTGAAAGATTAACACAAATTCATTAAAACAAAATATTCAGTTTATACGAATTTTGTGTCATTTGAAGTCTCATTTCACCACGTTAAATCACCAAAATATACAAATATATTTTAAATGATGTCCCCTATTATTTTAAATTTTAATCATTATATTCTCAATCCTTTATGACACCAATAGTATTGAAAGATTAATGTATATACATTAAAACAATATTCAGTTTATTTGAGTTTTGTATCGTTTGTAGTCACATTTCAACATGTAAAATCATCAAAGCACTCAAAGATGCTTTGATTATATCACCTATTCATTTATATTTTAATTATTATGTTATTGAACCTTTATGACACGAATAACTCTAAATAATTAACACAAATGCATTAAAATGATATTTAGTTTATTTGAGTTTTGTATCATCTGAAATCTCATTTCAACATAAAAAATCATTAAAATACAAAAAAACAAAATTGAATGATGTTCCCTATTCATTTATATTTCAATCATTTTGTTCTCAAATATTTTTATAGAAATAGAAATTGAGAAATTAACACAAATACATTAAAATGGCATTCATTATATTTGAGTTTTGTATCGTTTGAAGTCTCATTTCAACATGTAAAATCATCAAAATATACAAAGATATTTTAAATGATGTCCATTATTCATTTATATTTTAATTTTTATGTTCTTGAACATTTCTGACACAAATAACATTGAAAGATTAACACAAATATATTAAAACGATATTCAGTTTATTCGAGTTTTTTTTACTATTTGTAGTCTTATTTCAACATTTAAAATCATCAAAATATACAAAGTTATTTTGATTCATGTCCCTTATTGGTTTATATTTTAAGTATAGTGTTCTTGAATCTTTATGACATAAATAATATTTAAAAATTATCAAAAGTGCAATAGAACGATATTCAATTTATTCGAGTTTTGTATCATCATTTCAACATGACACCATACACAGAAAATTTTGAATTATGTCCCCCATTTGTTATTATTTTAATAATTATTTTCTCAAACCTTTATGACATGACACCAATCACATTGAAAGATTAACATAAATTTATTAATTTTATTCGAGCGTTGAATCGTTTGTATTGTAGCCCATTTCATCACAAAAAATACCAAAATATACAAAGATGTTTGGAAAGATGTACCCTATTTATTTTTATTTTAATCAATGCGATATTGAACCATTATAAAGTGGATAGCGTTAAAAAAATTAACATACATGCATGAAAATAATCTTCCCTTTAATTTAGTTTTGTATCATTTGAAGTCTAATTTCAACACGTAAAATCACCAAAATACACCAATATATTTTGAATGATGTCTCTTATTCATTTATATTTTATTCATTGTGTTCTTGAACTTTTATGACACAAATAGTGTTAAAAATTAATACAAATGCATGAAAATGATATTCAATATATTCGAGTTTTGTATAATTTGAAGTCTCACTTCAACATAAAAATCATCAAAATACACAAAGGTATTTTGAATGATATCCCTTATTCATTTATATTTTAATTATTGCGTTCTTCAACCTTTATGTCATGAATAACATTAAAAAAATATCACAAATGCAATAAAATGGTATCTAGTTTATTTGAGTTTTTTATAATTTGCAGTCTCATTTCAAAACTTAAAATCTCCAAAATACACAAAGATGCTTTGATGATGTCCCCTATTCGTTTATATTTTAATCATTATGTTATTAATATTTATGACACAAATAACATTAAATAATTAACATTGATGCGTGGAAATGATATTTGGTTTATTCGAGTTTTATCATTTGAAGTCTCATCTCAATACAAAAAAACATTAAAATACACAAAGAAATTTTGAATCATGTCCCCTATTCATTTATATTCATCACGTTCTCAAACTTTTATGACAGAAATAGAAATGAAAAGATTAACACCAATGTATTAAAATGATATTTAGTTTATTGGAGTTTTGTATCGTTTGAAGTCTCGCTTCAACATTAAAATAACCAAAATACACTAAGATGTTTTGAATGATGTCCTTTATTCATTTATATTTTAATCATTGCATTCTTGAACCTTTGTGACTCAAATAGCATTGAAAGATTGATACAAATACATTAAAATAATATTCAGTTTATTCAAGTTTTGTACTGTTTGTAGTCCCATTTAAACACGTAAAATCACTAAAATATACAAAGTTATTTTAATTCATGTCTGTTATCCATTTATATTTTAATTATTGCAAAAAAATAAACAAAGAATGATGTCCCTATTTGTTTATATTTTAATCATTATGTTCTTGACCCTTGATGATATAAATAGAAATTGAAAGATTAATACAAATGCATTAAAATGATATTCAGTTTATTCGAGGTTTGTGTCATTTGAATTCTCATTCCAACACGTAAAATTATCCCAAAATACATTAAAAAGTTATATAGTTCATTCAAGTTTATTACCATTCAAAGTCTCATTTCATCACGTAAAATCACCAAAATATGAAAAAAAAAATTTTGAATGAAGTCCCCTATTTATCAATCATTGTGTTCTTGGATCTTTGTGACACAAATAAAGGTTGAAATATTAACATAAATGTATTAAAATAGTATTCAGTTTATTCGAGTTTTGAATCATTTGAAGTCATATTTCAACTGATAAATTCTCCAAAATATACAAAGATAATTTTGAATAATGTCCCCTACTTGTTTATATTTTAATCATTGTGTTCTCGAACCTTTATGACACAAATAACATAGATAGATTAACACAAATACATTTAAATGATATTCAGTTTATTCAAATTTTATATTGTTTGAAGTCTCATTAACTCGCCCAATCACCAAAATATACAAAGATATTTTGAATGATGTCCTCTATTCATATATATTTTAATCATTGTGTTCTTGAATCTATATGACACAATAGAAATCAAAAGATTATCACAAATGCATTAAAATAGTATTTTATTTATTCAATTTTTACATCGTTTGAAGTCTCATTTCAACACATAAAATCACTAATATATATCAAGATGTCTTCAATGGTGTCCCTTATTCATTTATATTTTAATCGTTGTATTCTTGAACCTTTATGACACAAATAACATAGAAAGATTAACACAAATATATTAAAACGATATTCAATTTATTTGAGTTTTATATCGTTTGAAGTCTCATTTCAACTCATAACATCATCAAAATACGCAATAACATTTTGAAGGATATACCTTATTCATTTATATTTTACTCATTATGTTCTTGAACATATATATAGTACAAATAGAAATTGAAAGATTAACACAAATGAATTAAAATAATATTCAATTTATTCGAGTTTTGTATCGTTTGAAATCTCATTTCAACACGTAAAATTAGCAAAATATATCAAGATATTTTTGAATGATATCCCCTATTTATTTATATTTTAATCGTTGTGTACTTGAACCTTTGTGACACAAAGAGTACATAAAGATTAATACAAATACATTAAAAATATATTCAGTTTATTTGAGTTTTGTATTGTTTGTAATCTCATTTCAACACTCAAAATCAAAAAAATACACAAAGATGTTTTGATTGATGTCCCTTATTTGTTTATATTTTAAGTATTGTATTATTGAACCTGAATGACATGGATAACACTAAAAATTATCAGAAATATAATAAAAATAATTTTCAGTTTATTCTAGTTTTACATCGTTAATAACCTCATTTCAACACAAAAAACCTAAAAAATATACAAAAAATTCTTAATGATGTCCTCTATTCATTTATTTTTTTAATCATCGTGTTCTTGAACCCTTATGACACGAATAATATTGAAAAATAATACAAAAATATTAAAAATATATTCAATTTATTCTAGTTTTGTTTTAATTTGTGGCCCCATTTTAATACATAAAATCATCAAAAATATACAAAGTTATTTTAAATAATGTCCCATATTTATTTTTATTATAACCGTTGAGTTCTCGAACATTTAAAAATAATTTTATATATTTTGATGATTTTATTTGCTGAATTGAAGCAACTAATGATATCAAAATAGAATAGACTAATAATAAAAGTATTGTTTTAATGCATATTCATTATTGTGCCAAACTTTTCATAAAGGTTGAAGAACGCAAAAATTATAATATTGAGAAATGATTTTTTTTTTAAAAAACTCAATCAATAGATCTAGTGTCAAGAGCGTTTCCGAACGAGTTTACTTAAGCGCCTAACAAAAAGGAAAGATGATTAACCTTAGAGTTGATAGCTAAATCAACTTTGAAAACAAATAATATCAAACTCAAACGGATTAATAAAAGATGTATTGTTTTAGTTCATTTGTTTAATCATTGCGCATAATTTATTTTATAAAGTCTTAAAAATGTAAAGATAATAATATAAATTATTAGAGGGCATTTTCAAAAACAATTTTGTATACAAAATTGCGTTCTTGATCCTTGATACATTTTAGCAGCAGTGCAACGCACCACTAAGTCCCATGCCCTAACTCACGGTTCAAAACAATTGAAATGACAAAATTGTCCCTTCTCTCATACACACTCCTCTATGACAGCTAGCTGCTTCATTCAACATTTTCAAAATGTCAATAGCTGTGTTCGATGAGAGAAGATATGGACTATGTAATTTTGAGCGAGTACCGAGGGAGGGTATGTGATGAGAGAAGAAATATTTGAATAATCAAGTATGATTTGTACCACCCATTAATTATATAGAATTTTAAAAATATTTGCATCCAAACTTGCGAAAATTACCAACTAAAAAAAAAAAAAAAATCCGGAGTGAGAACTTACATAAAATAAAATAATGATTCAGATTTGCAAAAATCACAGACAAACTATAACGCGGATTTAGTGAATAAAGTCAGCGGAGTTGGTATATATTTAATATTATTTTGTAGAAATTATACTATAAAATTCAATTCATTTGAAATATATGTACTTTCTTTGTTTTCGGAGCGAAATTGAGAGAGCGTTCCTAATTTGACTAAAAGCAATTGAAAACCATAATTTATCTAGATTTTTAAATCAAACTCTTGATAATATAACTAGATTTTTAAATAATTTATCTTGATATCATCAGAGTGAAATATTTGTTATCATGTTCACTAAACAGGCATGTCTTTTCTTTATTGATTGTGAAATGCTATTATAGATGGAGAGTTGAAAATCATTAGTGAAGTTAAAATCTGGTGCAAAATCATAATATAACGGAGATCTCGATTATGAATTTACTGGAGAGTTGGAAAATAAATTGTGAACTAAATTTTTAAGAATTGGAATTTAAGAATTTTTTGTTTTTTTTTGATGAAATTTAAGATATAAGCCAGCAATATATGTGTGCAAATCTGAAAAATCTAAAACATTTCTTCATGTAGCAGTGATTCTGAATTAGATGTCAGCTTGAGATTCAGATAGTTCAGCATTTTTATCCCAGTCATGGCTATTCGAAGTGAGTTTAAACGGTTAATTCAGCGAAGAATTTAAAGGGAGCAACCAGCGGCGGATGCACTAGTGCCGGGGGCCCTGAATTTTGAAAAACAATGCTTTTCGGTAATACTTTCGGTAGTTTATCCTCCCCTGAATTGTCTGATTAATTTTATTGAGAAAAAAATATTTAATATCATGTATAATAAAATAATTATGCAAAGATATCAAAATATAAAGTTTTATAGACGAAAATTTTCTTCATCAACTTGATTATCTATTACTTTGAGCTATATTTTATTGTTATTTTTAATATATAAAATATTATTATTCTAATAAATTTTTTATTAGATAAGAATATATATTAAATTATTATTATTTTATTTAGTACCCGATTAGTTAATGAATTTAAACCCGATAAACTATTACAATCCGATATTTACCCCCTGACTAAAATCCTGCATCCGTCCATGAAAACAACACTAGACTATAAAGTACAAAATGCACTACCTAATTCAAGATCCAAACACAGCACCTTCTAATTGCAATAAAATATAAATTTTGACAATTTGACTTTCTGACAATGATCGCAAGTGATTTGAACCGGCCGACACAAATGGTTGACCCATATCGGATATCGACTCGGTAAAATTCTGGTTCACTAGCTGAATCGGAGGTCAACCGGTTCATTTTTTTAATAATAAATACTTACATATTTATGACATTAAAGATTGTAATAACTAATAAAAACAATTATACTTTTTATATATAAAAACTTATTCGTATGTATTGAATAGTACTATGCTATAGACCTGTGAGTCCATTTACCGATAAATTTAGAAGATGTTTTTTTTTACATTATAATATTAAAAATTAGTACATCATCAATATTAAAAATTACTCGGACTTCACTAGAAAAGAGTTGATTAGTACCCCGACTAGCAAACAGGAAGACTACGAACACTTGTCAAGGATCCAAGGCACCAAACACATCCTTCAAGTCCGAGTAAAACTGGGAATTACATATACATTTAAACATTAATTCCAGACTTCAAGCCTATCCAACAAGAAATTAACTCAGGAAAGGTCCTTTAGAGAACCGGTAGTTTTGCCAGACCGAGCATCAGTCCAAGCTTTGGCAATGGTGCGCTTCATATCTTCATCCCCTTCCTCGTACATGTTCTGCAAATTTATTCAATACTCAATAGGTACTAAGCAGAGCAAGTATGCAGTTTGAATTTCAATACTATTTCCACACAGGTCATTACTGATATTCCAGATGGTAACTGACCCTTCAAATTTTGTCTTTTCTTTTTTCTATGTTGTTAGGCTTATACATGCATTAAATTTTGTCATTACTGACATTCTGGTTGAATACCCACCTGATGTACAATTTCAATACAACTTTAGCACCCATTTTAGAAAACTACATCTCAGTTAGAATTTTCAGCATCAACAAAGTCAAATTAACATGCCACTTTGGGTGCATCGCAGGCTAATAACAGAAAGTTAATATTATCCAAACAATGTACCAGTAAAATATCAACGCTTATATTTATGTTACCTTCATTAGATTCATTATTCCAGCCATTGGATCTTTCTCCTTGTCCAAGTTCGGTTTAAACTGCACGAAAAAATGACAATCAGTACTTGGTACATCTTCTACTTATACTTGGGAGAGCAAGTTAGAACTACCCGATATTACAATCAAACAAAGAGTTTACAAGGGTAGAGTAACCCAAAAGTACCTTATCTTCTTTGGAATGCAGATCCAGCCAGTTCCCCTTGGAACTTTTTGCAAGTGTAATCAAAATCCTTGTTGGCTTCACAACAACCTTGCTCATCTCTGGAACTATTTCCTTGTTTAATTTGGGAATCACATATCTGTAATTCTTCCCCTGCACATCATGCATTTTAATATCCACAGAACTCGGCTTTATACTGCTCTCCATTTTCTTTGGGTTCACTCCTTCAAGAAATAGATAAATCTGGAGTGGCAAAAGCAGACGGAACATGTCAATACCTTTGTTTTATAACAACAACCACACCAAATTAACAACTGACTTGTATGGTGACTGAAATAAAGTTGTAGAGTTGGAACAGAAGATTAGTTGGTGAAAACAAGATACACCTTCCATTGTTTTGTTTTCCACAAATCATGCACCAAAATTTGATCCATAGTAACTGATTCTATTTGTAACAGTCATGTCAAATTAATTGAATAACTTATTATTCTGGCCAATGGCATAAAAATATTTCCAAAACAGGAAGTCGTTGTACAGAATATTTAATGCTTGTATAACATTGGATGGCTAGGATTGCTTTGTTTGGAATCCAGAATGCAGAAATTGAGCCCCTAGTAAAATAGCATAACCATAATAATTTTTATTTCCTCAAAGAGAAAAAATAGTAAATAAGGTGGGAATACCATTGTACATTTGGCAGGATGCAGAGAAATTTGATTTTAGCACAAATTAGATTCTCAATTTTATCAGATTTCATGATTTTACTGTTTTCAGCTATCTTGTTCTTTTAGTTTAATTGAGGCTGTAAAATAATCAAGATCATTTTACCCATTGAACTTCATTAAAGCAAACCTATTGAACTTCATTAAAGCACCCTCATCTCACGTATATTTCTTGTCATTTTGCATGTCAGCTACATAAAAATTAAAAGGCACAGATGCCTATTTGAGCCAGCCACAGAAATACCAAAAGTCCCAAGTACAAATTAATCAGCCGCAAAGGCTAGAATGAAATAGAAGTGAATGTAATGGTAACAACAATATTGCAATTTGGAGGTGAACAAGCCTTGTTTTTTTTTAAGAACATACATAAAAAAATGCACGTACTTAATCTTCTCATTATGATCCCAGCTGAAAGATCCCAGAGTGTTATGCTTCAAAGCATTCGGTGTTTCTGAAGAAGGCTTCTCGATTGGAATGGAAGGTCGCACAGCAATCTTTGATAGCTGCGGACGACCATAAAGTGGACTTAATTATAGAATCTAGCATCCATGAAGTTGTCGAAAGAAGGCACGAAGAACACTAGAGAGTAGCTACCTTGGAGTCGACGCTGTAAATCTCGGATGAGAGAAGAGAGAGGATGCGTGGCCGCTTGGCGATGGATTGGAGGTGCTTGAGCTCCTCTAGGTCGAGCTGGAGCTGCGCTTTCTGTTCATTGTAATCCGCCATGGCGATTTGGACCTAGGTGAAGATGCAAAGTGAGAAATGCCTCTGTGTCTCTGATTGTAGTCCTGTGCTGTTGGAGACGAGACGACGGAAGAATTGCAAGAGACCCTGCGCTTTGTTGGCTTGGCGTGTTGCAGTTGCAGTTGCAGTTGCAATCTACGGGCGTAAAAATATAAATATGTGTCGGTTATAATTTTTCGAATATGAAATTCGGATATGAATCGAATAATTAATAAATATTTAGATACATATTATATATCAAAATTAATATAATATATCATTAAAAATAATTATATTCTATTTTTATATAATCACTAATTATTAAAAATAAATATTATTTATTATTATATTAATAATTAAAATTTGATAGTGAGTTAAAAAATATGATACATTAACATAAATTATATATAAAATTAATTAAAATTATAATATAAGCTAAAATCTTATAATAAATATATAATGAGAATTTTTGAATATGTATTCGGGAAATAGGTTCGTATCAGATTGGATATTTTCGGATAATATCGAATATTGATGATAATAACTAAATGATCGGATACTAATAGATAATAATCAAACTGTATCATTATCTGTCAAAAATTTTAGATATAAATATGAATACATATCAGATAACTTTTAATATTTTTCAAATTAAATCACGAATAAAATCAAATTATTTACCAGTCGTTTATATCCTTACCTGTATCTTAATTTTCCAGTGAAATTCAACTGACCAGTGGCCCACGTTTAAAAAGAAATTCTTAATGTTTCATGTTTCATGTCTGGATCATGGCCCCTTTTAGATCTAGAAAATTTCGAAGAATCACCTAGATTTGTAAGCTAATATCAATTTGAGTGATGAAATGCCCCCTATTCACTTCGTGTTTTTATTTTTTTTCATTCTATTACACTTTGAGTATTATCGAGTACTTCTCTTCTCACTCGAAAATGGGATGATTGGATTGAATAACTGAGAGCATCGAACGTTGTATTTTCATTAATTAACTAACGAAAGGAAAAATAAAGGTCTGAAGGGTGGACCGGTTAGTTCAACATAAAAGTTGCCGCTTGCAAAGTAATTTTCTTTGAGCAAGATCTTACTCCTTGTATCTTGTGCACAAGTTAGGAGGCGTACACAAAATAATGTGTTGTTTAGTTTTAATGTTACAGTTTTTTTTTTTACTTTTTTTTTGAAGAAATATGGATCAGAACATTTGTTTTCAAAATAAGAAAGTTCAATGCAATTTACAATTTGCAATATATATAACTCAATGGGAGCACTTAATTAAAACGTGTTACTAATTTACAAAATAAAAAAGAAATCATTACTGTTTTTGAGCGAACACAGGAATGGTCATTGAGACAATTAATTAAAATTTGTGTTAATTCTTCAATAGAGAACACAAAAATTTAGACATCTAATAAGTAATAACAATCTGATACAAACTTAGGCTAAGTTGTTCGGCGGCCCCCCTATATTTTGTTGAAGCTCCGCACTTGCTATATATGCGAATTATAAAACAAATCTGATTTATCTCATCCGATGCTGTGGGACAGGGTTGGTACGTTCGCACTGAAACAACCCAACATTTGTAACATTACGTGTAATTTCTAACCCCGACTGGATCTCTGGATAGCTTGCATATTGTAATTACTTCTTCAGAGATTTGGTACAAGTAAATTTCATATTGCATCAGTGCAAACCTTTTTTGAAGACCAGATAAAATTTGGAAGGGTAAACTTTTATCATTAGAATTAGAAGGTAGAATCACTTTAATCAAGTCAGTTTTTATGTGCAATATTCTTATATTGGATGACTTTGTTTAGAATCTCTATCTTAAATAGAAAAAAAATAATAGAGAAATTTATAGACACTTTCTATGATTTGGAGGAAGTAGTGTAAGGAAAAGAATCTATTGTCTAGTAAGTTGGAAAATAATTTGTCAAAGCAAAGAATAAGAGGGTTTAAATACAATGAATCTTAAAATCATGAACAAATTACTTTTATGTAACTGGTTATGGAGATATCATAATTCTAAAGAGAAATGGTTGTGAAAAGAGATAATCAAATTAAATCACAAAAATAGAAAACAAATATCTCTTATTTTTAAAAGAGGTATCAAAAGAGAATGACATTTTCACCATTAGCATTAATAAGAAATTAGGATCTGGCACAAATATAAATTTTGGCATGATAGATTATTGTTAGAATGCTCTTTAAAAACACACTATTCATTATTATTTGAAATAGCTCTAGATCCTTACATTAAACAGAGTTTTAGATTACAATAGATTTTACTTATTTTTTAGAAGATCAATTACTGGTATTCTAAGGAGTTAACTAAATGAATTATATCTTAAACTTAGTCAAGTAACTTTAACTACTAATGCGGATGAAATTATTTGGAGATGAAAATCCGATGGCTGCTTTAGCACCCTCTCTTCTCTTTATACACTTGGCTAGAATATGGTAGAATATCTAGATCACAATATTCATCCCACATGGATTGCTCCAATTCACTTGAATTTTTTTTTATGGTTAGTTCAACTAAATAGAATTTTAACTAAGGATAATTTATTCAAAATGAAATGACAAGATGACTCTAGATACATTTTTTTGTTGTTTGGAGGGGGGAGGGTTGAAATTATAAATTAGGTAGCATGTCTCTTCTTAATTACCGATATTTTGATATTTTCTAAGTAATATTTTGGTTTAATGTCAAATCTTTCTAGTGCAAAGGAGTATCTCAGAAGAAACATTAACAAGTTGTGTCAACTTGGGCAAGAGAGAAGACTAAAGTGCTGGAAGAAAAATTTATGATAATATTGATTTGATACGTCATATGACATATCAAATATGCACCCAAACTGTATCAGACCTCTATATCTGATACGTCATATGACATATCAAATACACACCCAAATTGTATCAGACCTCTATATCTGATACGTCACATGATATATCGAATACACACCCACACTGTATCGGATGCATATCTGATACACGTGCAACAGTGTATATGAAATACATATATGCTTTTGCAGTAGAAATTCCACTACTAACAGTATATGATGATGTGTAGGGTACTTATAATCACTTTATTACATATCAGCATCAATGTATGATGCTTGGTTTTAGTTTAAGTGGTAGTATTGTAGGTAAATTCCACGGTACCGAAAACTTTTGTTTCAATAAAAACAGGTGGTATATACCACTTTTTGTCCCAAAAAAAAAAAAAACTAGTAGGCATTCATGCGGCACCTGGACTAACAAAGGGTAAGGGAATCCAACTAAAAAGGAACGAAACACAACCAAATTCATACTAAAGAAATAGGTTCTGGGAACCGACCAAAATTAAGAACCAGTGCAGTAACGTCGGGCATTCAAGATGGTTGCTTCAAGAGTCGTATTAACCTTTCAAGCAATTGCTATTATTCTTCTGTTTGACCAGCAAGCAACTATGATTGACAAGAGCCACATCTTGAAGCCAAAATGACACAGAAATGGACACTTATCTAGTGCATTAGAGAAATGAACATTTTAAAATGATTCACGTTGAAAAGACCTAATGAAATAGATCAGATAGACAGAATCACTGATCCTAAATTGTTAAGCCTCTCAAGTGATTTCCTTTCACTCATATCAATTAATTGTTCAACACCAACCTAACCATGATAAAATTATTCAATGAAACCCCATGGAGAATTTATTACGCACCACTTGCATACAGGCGCGTCCACTCTTTTGCTGCATCATTCAAAAAGAAAAAAGAAGAAACAAAATCCTTGATCAGCAGAAACATAGAAGGGAACCTATTTAATTTTCAATTATGTGGTTGAACAAATTTCTGGCTTTCATGTAGGCAGTAAAACAACTAATATTTAGTTTCCAATAATAAAACAGCTGGTACAGTTCTTGTCAATTTTAGGTCCTTACCAGTTTCTACAGCTTCTGCTTCATCTGATTTCCAATGCTTGGCAACATTGTCAGATAACGGATCATCGGGATTTGGAGCACTCAGGAGTGCCTGGATGCTAAAATCATCAAAGAATCCAATTCAAAGTGTCATAATATGAAAGACGAGCAACACATATTTAGTCCTTTTATTGTTACGTTTTTAAATTTTAGTATAAGTGTCTTAGTTCTAATATTTGTGTTATCAGACCATATATCTTCTTGAACTTAAGCCTCATTTAAGCAATGAACACATCAAGTAGTGACAAACAAGGAAATCAATCTTGGGATGTTCTTTCCTTTTCCTTTTTTGGCAATTAAAGGTCAATTTTTCATTGCACAATGAACACACATAAACAAACAATCAGGAAAATGTTTTTTTCTCCCCAACAAATGGAGCAAAATCGAGAAAAGTTGTGGATCCTCTTCAGTCAAAAGCACAATTAACAGCATCCTGATAAACAAAAGACAGTTGAATAAAATATCAAGAAATTATGTAGTTGAACAAGTGACACGTCTTACCTCAAAAGAACAGTGCGAATCTGAAGTGCAGGGCTCCATTTATCCTTCAAGATATCAAGGCAAATTCTGCCCAGCTAAAATTCAATGCAAAAGCTGAAAATCAGATTTACAGTCCAACTACCAATCAAAACCTCCTATCAGTAAATAGCAACAGGTCTGACCCATCCAGTACCTCCCATTACCAGACCAACTGGTAATGATCAGGCAGTACCATTTCTGGTCTCCGCCAATATGTATAGTTCTAATTAAATAATGCCTTATAATAATATTGAAAATAACCATAAATAATCACTCACCTTGTCAATGTTGGGATGGTAAATCTTTGTCAGAAACCTAACCTGTTGCCGCAAAGAAAAGGAAGAAAGCAAATTAGAGAAAAATGTAAAATCAAGCAACTAATTAACAATTATCCTCCACTATGGCAAGAAGTGTAGAATTCCCTCAAGTGCATGTCATACCATCATCTTAACTTTTAGCTAATCATCACATTGCTTAAGGGACTCAAAAGTTCACCAGTGAAGAAGACTGCTGTAATACTTCCAGCGCGTCAGTGGCTCGGATAACACAGGCATGCACACAAACATTTTTTTCTTTTACAAGACAACTCAGTTTTCTTCAGTTGAATTAACAAAAAGCTATCATTTGCTTACCTTAGGGGCAGCCATTGGATATTCTTCAGGCAAGAATAACTCTAGCTTGAAAACCCCTCCTAAATGACATACAAGGAACATTGTATGGAGAGAAATATCAAAATTAGGTGCTGCTCAATTTTTTTCATGATGTGCTTTTTTGAAAACCTGCTGCTAAATAAAGCTATCTTACAGTCTAAATTGGTGGGAACAAAATTTAACAACAATCTAGTGTAAAGCCCAACTTAGGAGTAGCTTAAAGACAACAATCCAGCAAGAAGCTGAATGAAAACAGCCACTCAACTAATGTACCAGCTACCTAATTCGTATACAACCAACAATGAGAGAGCTTAACAGTACCTAACAGGTATAATGATTACAACTAGTGTTGAAATTTGACCAATTCAACATGCAAGGAGAAGACATTCCATATAAGAAATATAACCAAACAATGTAGTTAACAAAGAGTCAAGCTAGACCAGGGTACAGGACCTGCTCAATGATCTAAGCAAAAATCAACTAGTAAGCTATTCTTATTCTTAGGTATTAAAATAGCAAAATAAAGCTCCTAAATGTTGAACAATAGGCTCTCTCTATATAACCATACATAATTAAAGTATCAGAGTGAATACATGACAATATTTTGAAAAGAGTGGTGCATAATTAAACCTATGAAGATGCCTTGTTAAGGGTGATTAATGTAAAAGTCAAAACAGTAAAAGGAAAATAATAGTTTCCTCTTTACCCCTCAAGAACCTTATATGTATCATATAATATAACTTTTGCAATGGTAAACACAGTGCATGACATAGTAATTTAGAAAATATTAGCAATACTTCTACAATAACAAATTCTGTACATAAATCTTCTATAGATTCTTTTGCAATTTAGTTCCAAAATGAATTATTTTCATAAATGACAGGGAATATATAAAAACAAATGGAACTATTTACGCTTTGTACATAATATGCAGGGAATTCACATGCTATGAGGGCTGCATAGAATGTTATGAGATCCCTCAGGTGCAAAAGGAAATATTTACCAAAGTAATGCTAAAAATATTAGAAGCAACAACAATTATTTACCTTCATAAGGCGACTGGGCAGGCCCCAATATCATCACATTAAAATAGCGCATGTTATCTTCAGAAGGGGATGCACTTATACCAGGAGCTACAAAATTAAAAGTAAGCATCTAACCATCATTCAATAGAAAAACAAGTATCACCAAAAAACCATTCAAACCCAGATAATTAGTTATAGGTGGTTAATCAGTGACAACTCCCCCCAACCCTAAATTAGAGATAAATACCTTTATTATACCCCAGTTAAGAACACAAAGCAATGAACTGAATAAAATACGACTTGATAAGGTTAAACCCACATCATCATAGGATCTACAATCCAACAATTGCAATTTTTTCATTTCAATAATTTCTAACTCATCACAGGACCAGGTTCAATTTAACTACTACTGGGAGAAAAAAAAAAAAAATTCAAAACTCTAGATACTATTTTCTCCTCTCATAGACAAAAAAATGCATAATACATTAACCATCTTATATAAATAAACAAAACTGATTACAATCAACCCCACGTCTTTTGACTAGACCAGCTAAATCCAGACATAATCTAACAAAAAGTTGGCTAACTTAGAGTTAATCTCACACAATAAAACCGGTCCTGTTCAAGAATTAGCTTATTGCACTGAGATTTGCTTTAGAGAGAAAAATATAAGTACCAGGTTCGCTGAGCAAACGCTGAGTCTCCTGCAAGAATTACAAAGAATCAAAATCTAAGAGTCCATTGGGAAGGGGAAAAGAACTCAAAAAGTACAATAGATCGAAAGAGGTCACATTGGATCCTATAGACGGGCGATCTAGAAACTCGTAATAAAGTACCTTGATGATCCTTCTGGGGAGGTTGCCGTTCGCCATCCGATCAAGCAGCTGAATGATTTATTTTTGAACGAGAAAGGAGGCGAGATGAGTCGTCGATCGGTGGAGCAGAGGGCTCTTTATAAAGATTCTATTTCTCCCCAGAGACATTTCAATAATTATATCTTTGCAATGACATTTCAATATTTCATTGATGTCCCTACAAAACATAAGAATATACAATTACTCTCTCAATGAGATATCGTCCTTATACTCTTTTTGTAAAATGTGAAAAAGATTTTTTTATATACTAGCGATTTAATATATTTTCTACACAATATGAATTAATGATTCATGGTGTTTATGATAAGAAAAATAAATTATTCTAGGACTTTTTTATTTAAACATGAAAATATTATAAAATAAAATAAAATTCACATTGAGGGATAAAATAAACAGAATTACATACGTTTGATCAATCAAAAATAGACATTATCCGTTTAATTGAGGGATAAAATGGGTATAATAAAAAAATACCATGATAAAAAATGGACCCTCCAATTCTTAGGTACTTTATATAATAGTATAGATAATTATCTTGGAAATAAATTATGTATAGTTCTTTGTATCATGTTTTTTTTTCATAACCCCGCATATTCCTTTTTCTATGCATTTTTATGATGAAAAAGTAATCAAAGAAATGCACCATCGTTTTTGTCCATTTGTATGATAAAAAATAATGAAGAAAAAATAGACGTTTCTTCTTCTTTTTTTTTTTTTGTAAGCTAGCACATCGTAGTTAAACGTCATGTAAATCTAGATGTTGTTTGCACAGTCCTTTACGAATTGTAAATTTATGTTCATATCTAATTACATAAATACCACTTTATTTGATTATTTAAGTCCAACGTAATGTTTCTAACATAATTTATATTATGTTCATAGATAATTTCATATTGTTTCTAAAATTTTGTAAGTTTTGGGCAATAAAGTTTCATTTATACTGATAATTCTAATTATTAGTTATCTTAAACGTTACAAAAAGGAAAAGTACAGTAAGAAGTATGAATTAGTCCACTCTCACGGAACTTGTGTACAAATATTATTTCCCTTAAGGTCTTCTAAGCAAATAAGAATCGCCCTTTTATTTTATTTCCATTTCCAGAAAGTGCTTTTCCCAAGTTGCTTCGTCCAAACGCGGAGGAGGAAGTTGCAAATAATATGGCCCACGACTTGGTAAATTGAGCAAGGATGCATAGATTAGAGTTAGTACAAAAGAATGAATACAGGTTTCCTCTATTTGCTCAGTTCAGTTGCAATATTTGATGATGCTTGTGATGTACATGTGAATCTTTGTATATTAATTTAAACGCCTACGGATTTTTAACACAAAAAGAAAGGAACATGCAAAATAAGGACGCTCGTAGAGTGCTTTCTTTTTCTTTTCTTTTTTTGAAAATTTGACAGTGGCTTTGGAAAACAAGGATCGATCATAGAGTGCATTGTTTCTCCGCTATCATTATAAGTGGGTCTCTATGTTGAGGTAAATACAAATTAACTTGTTTAACAGAAACAAGCTTTGGACAACCAATTAAAATTGTTTAATCATATTACATATGGTCCGCTTGCGTGTTGGTAGGTGAAAATAACTTTAAGAAATGTTCATAAGGGTGTTATTAAATATTAACTGGAGGAGTAAAGGAGTTCAACCAATCACATCGCGTTTTTCAACCTTTGCTTTTACTTTTACGCTTCTTTCATGATCACCCTACCCCTTAGCCCTTAGGATTATTAAAATTGGGGGCTCCAGTATTATTTTATTTTGCCTGATGGTGCTTTACACTAATCCAAAAAAAAAAGACAGAGGATAGAGTAAAATTTTAAAATTTCGATTCGAGAGACAAAAATTGGTGAAGTTCGTATAGAAAAAATTCTCACTCTCCATTAATTAATTTTATAGAAGTTGATAAAAATCCCCAAAAAATCCTCAAATTTGAGCGCAACACGTTAAATATGTATTCAACGACGTGCATCTACTGCTGAAGCGCTCCTTAGGCTGTGCTCCAGAAGGTTTCTGAATGAGTGGGAAGGAAAGGGAAGGTTGCTAGATTCATTTGTTTTAGAGTTTTTAAAGAGATGGATGGATGGATGAGAATAAATGTTCCCTTAATTTTATTTTTGGTTCAATTTGTTTACCTCCCATTTTAGAGTGTAAAAGAGGTGAATGAGCTCTCCTTCCTTTCCATATCATTCATTCACCTCCCCTTTCTTCCCTTTCCATTATAAAAAAGTCAGGAACACAACCTTACTTTTCTCTGTTACTTTTTATATCAATCGAACGTGTTATTTACATTATTCGAACAAACTATATATATTCAATATAAAAGTAAATTATTATAACAGCAACTTGCGCACACAAATATTCTGCCACTCATTTCACAACTTATTGAAGCTTTTTTCTCTCTAATATTATATATGTCAATCTTTCTATTATTAATATTTTATGGAACAACTATTCATATTTATTATGAAAGCACTTTACTATAACTGCAATTTATGTGCATAAATTGTCAACGGCATGTCTCTGTTAGTTCTTTTCAACTTGTGTGCATAAATTGCTATGAAAGCATATCGCTGAAGGGCCTTGAAGCAGCTATGATGCTATTTATATCGATCATTCAAATTATTTGTTGCAACTGAATAATTAACTATAGGGAGTTGATAATATAAAATAAGCTATTTATATTTATCAATTGTATTATTATTGTTAACATATATTAGAGGTAGCAATTTTGGCAAAATTATAATTTATTACCATGATATTTATTGATCTTGACATTTATTTACAAAAACTGAAGGACACAATTAATGTTACTTGCTTAACCCGAAAACCAAAATAATAATTTGAGTCTTCATAACATGCACTTGAGTTTATTAGAATCCAAAAAAGTCATGAAAATAATTTATATGAAATTTAATAAAAAAGAGAGAACAAAATTAATTAGTGATTTAATATGAATTCCGGTAGTTAGAGTGTTAGAGATGCTCTATATGGATTTTAAATATGAAGTTGTGAGTCGTCTTTGATTAGTGCATAAAAAGTTATTAACACAAATTATCAAACTGCAATTAAACAGAAAGGCTTATTTAGTAACTGTCTACACTTATTTCTCTCTTTTAGTGAAAAATCTAATATCCACTATTCATTCTTCAACAGCTAATAGTATTTTCTTCCTACTTGCTTGAATTTGAAATATATATTTATTTTCTCAATCAAAACTCAAAAGCATGCAGCTAGCGCTGCCATCCTTTTTCTGGACCTTTGTCGTATTTTCCCGGATGGTTTCTCCTCTGCATAGAACAACGATTATATTAGCATTTTACAAATTAATTAAGCCAGAATTAATTGATCTATTAATGAAAAATGATCGTTGACAAAATAATAAACTCTTTAATTAATACTCTTACGGTTTTACCCAGGTTTCGTATCTGTGACGACCTCCATTTGACATTAGACTAACAAAATGATTCTGGCTAATGTTTTTTATTATTTTGAAAATTCGTTAAACCGCAAAAAGTGAAGGAAAGCTGAGAAAAGTAAGAGCAAATTCAGCTACCAGGAGAAACATAGTGGACAAAAGCAGCAGCAACCAAAACCACGCCAACAAAGAGAAATGCGTAGAGATGCCTCCCCACTTGAAAACACCACCTCTCCTCAAACCACACCATAGCTGATAATATATAGGTGATATATAATATACCTCTCTCTCTCTCTCTCTCTCTCTCTCTCTCTCTCTCTCTCTCGGATCATGGATATGCATATCATATATCATATATATATGTAGCCGGAGCCCGGAGAAAGGAAAATACAATGGGTGGGTTGCCCTTTGGAAGCACCTGGTATCTCTCTCCCATCCACTGGAAACAGGAATCAGTTGCGGATTGAGTCTGGACCGGACAAACTCGTTGATCAAAATCAATGTGGAAAAGTCGGAACGTTGCACGGTCCCTTTTGCTTTTTCAACGCTGCATTATCTGATGCTGATATAGATATCACCAGCCGTACGAGCCATTTTTCAAAAACAAAAAGGATATACATGTTACAAATTTATTTTAAAAAAAAACTCAAATTTTATTATGTACAAATATCATATTATTGTTAAGTCTGCTGACATAACTCCAAGTTTATTCTAACTAGAGTTGTAATTCAGGTTTCGACAATATAATTTTCAAATAAATAATTAATAATATAAAAATTTTAAATATATTTTTAAACATAATATTTTTAAATGCTAAGCTATAATAATAATTATAATAATAAATGATATAAATAAATACATAGTAATCTATAAATGATCATATGAAAAAATTGGATCATTTTAGAGTTAAGTTTCATACATTATTTTAAATGAGGAGAAATAAACTATTTTATATGAACTTTTGGATTCAAGAATATGAAAAGATTAAACCAAAATTAATCGTGGAGAAAAGTGATGATGTGGTATGCTTGAAAATCTTGAAATTTAATTTTCTTTTATGTATTAAGAATGAGGAGAGAGAGACTATTTTTTATAAATCCTTGGTTTCAAGAAGATTAAAAAATTTAAATAAAATCAATGGTGGAGAAAATTGATAATGTAGTATGTTTGAAAAACTTAAAAATTTAACTCTCTTTATATTTTAATCTCTTTATATATATATAAAAAAATTACTCTTATTTTACTAATTTATTTTATTTGATCAAATTTTAATTTTGAAAACTAACTTTTTCCTACAGTATGCGTGAGCGCACATACATAAACAGAGAAAAAGACAGACTGTATTTTTGTCGGTACGTAAACACTTCAAGAAGATAATTTTTATTATCTCCGAAATTTTGCTTGATAGTAATCAAAAATTATTTCTATTAAAATTTTATGAGATATAGAAAATTTTATGTTCATTTTTTAGAACTATGTTTTTTTTCAGATTTTCTAAGATTGTTCTGTAATATTAATAAAATATGTATATGAAAAAATGTGAATAAATAATTAAGAAATTTTAAGATACATTTTTTGTATTACATAAAATCTCGATATAAAAAATATATTGAGCATCATAAATTAAAAATTTAAAAACAATAAGT
The DNA here is from genome assembly GCA_037127355.1 of Schoenoplectus tabernaemontani. NCBI lineage: Eukaryota > Viridiplantae > Streptophyta > Magnoliopsida > Poales > Cyperaceae > Schoenoplectus > Schoenoplectus tabernaemontani. The sequence goes on along the minus strand of CM073742.1, from coordinate 23,561,139 downwards.
ATTTTTTAAGCATCTGTATATTGCCGAAATGTAATCATTTTCATAATAGTGTATATCTATATATCAACCTTTACGGTACTAGATCTAACTTCAAATAAATGTAATAAAATTTGTTATTTGAGTTGCAGCGAGTATTTATTCTGATTTATAATTGTGTGTGCATTTAGACGAACGTCCTTTGATCAAATTAATGACGTAACAACAACTTTAATTATTTTTTTAAAAGAATTTTGAAATTAAGTGTTTTTAGTTAAAAAAAATTGCATTTAATTTATGTACATATGCAAAACCTTGTAGAAGGTATATACATATAAGGACGGAATTCTTGACAATGGGTTGTTTTGACAATCTTGATAATGAACTTTTAAATATCGAATAAATCTTAAAAATAGAAAAAAGTTTATAGATATGTTCTTTTATTTATAGTGTTTTAAATTTTATATAATTTTATTATTATTTGATAGTCCATCTAAGACCATTAAATTTTTTATATAATTTACAACGTTTCAATTTAATAATTTTTTATAGACTATCAAACAATAATAAAATTGTATGAAAATTAAAACACTATCAGTAAAATAATATATATCTATAATTTTTTTATTCTTAAAATATTTATTTAAAAATCTATTATTAAGATCGTCAAAATAACCCATTTTCGAGGGTCCTCCCCATGCATATATAGGAGATATATGACTTGAGAATAAGGCTACATAAATTTGTTATAGTAAATTCCAATACATCTTTTGTACGAATCCATATAATAAATTAATTTATTTTTATATTAAATTCATTATTAAATCTCATTATCATGCTTATAGGTAGACATATAGAAGATATTAAATCCTAGCTAGCATCTCCTCTTTCCCTCTCAATTACCCAATTAATTCCCACTTATTTTGATTGATTGAAGAGTCTTATCATACAACACATCTCTCAGCTTCAGAAACTCCAGCCATGTCATCGGTTTGTATATTGGCCCCTGCTTTGGTCCGGTTAATTCACTAAGAGGTCCCACCTGTACATCAAGTGGAGGCGCAAAAAAGGTTGCCACCGATAGCCTTCGATATGTCCTGCCCACGGTGGCCCGATGCAGCACATTATGAAACCTTGCATTAGACACAATATGCATGAGATCACCGAGGTTAACCACAAATGTGTCTGGTACCACTGGTACCGGAACCCATCTTGCCGGGCCAAAACCATCTTTGCGCCTGAAAACTTGAAGCCCACTTACTCCATTATGGTGCACAATGGTAATAAAGCCGGTGTCGGTGTGCGGCACCAGACCAAGCGCACGGTCTGGATCAGGACAAGCGGGGTATGAATTTAGATGCACCAGATTTGATATTTTGCTTGAATCTCCTATCATGCTATGGCTTATTTGTTCTTCACTCAGTCCCAGCGCAAGAAGCATCACATGCATCAATTTACAACCGAGTGGTTTTGTGACCTTCTTGTATTCATCTATCACCTCACTGCAAACAAAATATGATGAACTTTTATTTTTTTAAAATGATCACATAAATTGCTAATTTATAACATTAATTAATTGGAATTTTTTTGTAAAGTAAATTAAAATTGAAGTTTAATTACCAAAAAGAAGAATAGTCATCGGGCCAGAGTATCTGCGCATGGTCGAGAGGAGAACCGGCAATGGAGAACCCTTCAGACCACGGGAACTTGGAGAAGAAACGGGAACTCGAAATCCCGCCGTAGCCCGACATGTGACCTTCAGTCTTCGCTACTTTGAACTTGACATCAGCGGGCAGTGCAAATAATCGGTCGATTTGGAATTCTAGCTTCTTCAATAAACTCGGTTCAATACCGTGGTTGCTGATCAGGAAAACTCCCCATTCTTTGCAGGCCTTACCTATTTTCTCGATTAGTTTCGGATCATTGAGATTGATCACTGGGATGGAGTCTATGCCGACGGGGTCCACAACAGGTTGATCACAGAGGTTAAGCCAGTCATGCGAGGCCGGGACAGAGTCGAATTCGAAGTTCTCAGGCTGTTGGAGCTTGAGCTCATCATTAAGAGATACCCGCGACGGCATGCTTAATTAGCTTTTTGGTTTGGAATTTGAGTTTTGAATTTTTGATGTTTGGGGTTTCAATGGAGGTGCAACTACACTGAGAGAGTTAATTTATATAGTAGTGGAAGAGGATTAGGATCAGAACGACAATTTACCAAATAAGATTAGCTAAAATTATATCTTTTTTTTTCGGATGAGCGAATCTTTTGTTTCAGATGAGTAAGTATTTAATTTGTTTGAGATGAGTAAATTTTGTGTCAGATGAGCAAATCTTTTGTTTCAGATGAGTAAACCTTTTTGTAAGAGAAAAAGATAAAAAAAAAAAGATATGGAAAGATAATTCTTACATTAATACTTATCCCACCACCAAACCAATTCAATTCCTCTGTGTTATTTCATGTGTTTGGTAGTTTGGATCATAGTAATAACTTTACGATTCGGGAAACGTTCGGCGAGGTCAAAAATTCGACGTTCGGGTATAATACGGGTATAATTCGGGAATAGTTCGTTTCACATAATATAAATAAAATATATATTATATTGACAAAATATTAAAAATATATTAAAAAATATAAAATTATATATAAAATAATATATAATGTATTTTTTTGCCGAATAATTCGCGAATAAAACGTTTTTTTGACAAAAAAACGCACGTATATCAAACCGACGAATTACAAACATCCGGCATGGGTGAAAAACGAATTATTCGCGAATAATTCGCGAATGGTGTTACTATGGTTTGGATGAGACGAGACCCACAATTACACAAACACACGAGTTTATGTGCATACACACACACATATATATATATGTGTGTATGCACTTCTACAGGGGATCTGAATCCTCACCAAACCATGACGAATTTAGTAAGAGATAATGCGGTGCCCGTACTATTTTAAAAAAAATACATAATTTTTTTTGAGGGATTTGTTTTCTCTTATAATCTGAGAAAGTATTACTATATATTTTTGGACCCCCATTTTTTATTTAATTTCTTGATTTTGACCTCATTCTTATAAAATAATGAATAGTAAACATCAAATTAATTATCAATTAATATATAGTTGACTCCCATTAATAGGCTTTCTGCATTTGGCCCGGCCACCAAAACTTATCAGTTTACACTTTACAATGAATGAATGCCACTTGATGACTTGAATACAGACGGAAACAATAAATTGAACTGCGGACTGTAATGCAGATTTTAATAGCTTTCTTTTCATTTTCCATCCCTACAACAAAACATAACAGAAGATTATCAGCAATTATCAATCAAAATTCGAAATCAAAATAAAAAAGACACTTTGAACAATCAAAATCATTTTTATGTTAATTGTTCGTAATAAATAATTTATTTTGACCTACAATATTAATGTACAACTATGATAAGTTTATTGCTACTTCATGTTCTAGCCCTATTATATAATATTTATTTTTAAATGTTTAGAATTAATGGTTTCGAAATTTGTAACAATTTCAATATCGAACCAATTTATTTTCTAGTCCAGTTGTGGATTTGGTCAAATTTCTCTTCATATTCTAATAGTTTTGAAATTTGTAATATTAAAACTTATAAGTATTATTGAAAATATCTAAAGTTGAGCAGCTAGTTTGCACTTTTATTTTTGTCTTAAAAAAAGTCTGTAATGCAAATTTTTAATAACCTTTATTTTCTTTTCCATCCTTACAATAACACATAAAACAAAATTATGAGCAATTCCAAAATCAATAACTAATGAAATTTTGCGCGTTAATAATAACTAATGAATCTCATATTTAGTGAAGATAATAATAAATTTTGTCGCTTTACGGAGTGACACATATTTAAATCCCGAAAAAACATATAAAAGATAATATATATTGAGATTTAAATTTTATAAGATCTATATTTAATTAAAAAAATGTTCATAACTAATGAAATTTTGTTTTAACCTATATACTAACAATGGCGGATGTAGGATTTTGGTCAGGGGACAATTATCGGTTTGTAATAGCTTATCGAGTTCAAACCCATTAACTAATCGGATACTAAATAAAAAATTAATAATTTAATATATATTCTTACCTAATAAAAAAATATTAAAATAATAATATTTTATATATTAAAAATAACAACAAAATAAATCTCAAAGTAATAGATAAACAAGAAAGTTTTCATTTATGTAACTTTATATTTTGATATCTTTACATAATTATTTCATTATACCCGATATTAAATATTTTTTCTCAATAAAAATAATCAGACAATTCAGGAGGGACAAAAAAAAATTTCAGGGGAGACAAATTACCGAAAGTATTACCGAAAAATACGATTTTTCAAAATTCAGTGGGGCACGTACCCCTAGACAATACTGAATGCCCGTGTATACTAATATATAACTATTCATTGCCCGCTATTTCATGTTCTAGCCGCATAAGGATATTTACTTGTATACTACGTACTTTGGAAGTACAGTTTCGAAAGTTGTAATAGTTTGGATTATTATTGAGTGGATTTATATATCTTCATGTCCAGCGGTGGATAGATCGATCACTCGATAGTACTATAATTGTATGGTCATCAAGAAAATTGATAATTTTAACTTTTGTCATTCTCACTTTTCAACAAAAATGGGAAAATAGGAAAAAAAAATGGTTAAACATCGGAAAGTCGAAGAAAAATTGATAATTTTTTTTTAAAATAAACATATTTAAGCGTGCCTTGTATGTGCCGAGGTATATTGGGGCGTGTCCCCACCCCATGGACGTGCTACCACTACCACACAAAAATGATTTAATAACAATTTTGAAACATTTTTAATAAGGATCCTCCATTATTAAAGAGGACGTTAGAAAAATATAAACAATGGTTGTTAAATTATATTATTAAAATTATTTTTAAAAGACATTTAGTAACGGTTTTCAACTAAGAATTATCATTAAAATGGTCATTACAAATAGTTTTTAATTAACAATCATTGTTAAAGAATCATTTAACAATAATTCTTAATTAAAAAACCATTATTAAATGTCATTTTCTTCAAAAAAAAAATTAATTTAAACTTTCTTTAAAGAACAAACAATATACAACACAATACATCTTTAAAAATATATTCAATATACAACACAATACATCTTTAAAGAACAAATAATACATAATACAAGAACAAACATTGATATATATATATATATATATATATATATTACTCATTCAATATATTAAATATAATTATTCACTCAATAAAATCAAATTTATTTAACAATATATTTTATTCATTCAATGATATAAAAAAAATTACACAATTTATCAGAAAAAATTAGAAAAATATATCTTGAAACTTCAAACGCTTTTTTGAGGAATTGGATGAGCTTTTTTGCCTCGAAAATTATCACGATGGCAATAGCTACTAACATTGTAGATTTTTTCGCAAGCTTTTTATCACCACTTATTACACCTCAATCAAAATTTTTCTCAAAAATTATGATCGTTTGAAGTTGAGATAGTCAAATTTCAGTTTTAGTTTCTTCATTATTTTATATCTTTCTCTTCCTCTATCTCTCAGGACCTCTTTTATATCAAAATAGATGAGAAGAGAGTACTCAATCGTAGGATTTTGATTTTTAGATTGTTGGATCATTGAAAAGTCTAGAAATTTGTGAGAGCAAAAAACTGAAATGTTATTGGAGAATTTTTTTAGAGCAAAAATTCAAATCTCACTTTTTAACAATAGTTTTTTTATCAAACTCGTTGCTAAATGAGTTTTTTTAGCAATATTTTCTATAAAGAACCGCTATTAAATGAGATATTTAACAATGATTTTGTATAGTAACCGTCGCTAAAGATATATCCACTTTTTGATTTGTCCGGACTCTATTTTAATAATATTTTTTTATTAAAAATCATTAAAAAGTTTTAATATTTCAATAGTATTAATGATCTCTTTTATGACGAAATTAATCTATAATCATTATTAAATAAGTGTTGTCTAAGCCACATTCTGTTGTAGCTAGGGCTGCAAACGAATCGAACACGAACGAACTGACTTGTATTTGAGTTTGATTTGAAATCTATTTCGAACTAGTTTGATTTGAAATAGATAGGCAGTTTCGAACTCAAACCATTGTTTGAAATTTGATTCGTTAAATATTCGAACTGTTTGATTTGATTCGTAAATAGTTTGAAATAGAATTATTAGGTGAACAAATTCCACAATTCATATCAAAATAACAGAATCAAATATAAAAAATGTCAATTTAATATAAATTCATACAAAACTAAAAGTTCATTCAACAAAAATTAATAAATTTTATATAAATTCATACTACTCAAAGTCTCAAACAATCAAATAATTAATATAAATTCAAACAAAAATAGTTCGCGAACACATTTCGAACGAACTCACCATGGTTTGAGTTTGATTCGATATAATTTCGAATCGAATCAGTTTGATTTGAAATTAATTTCGAACTAGAATCGAACGAACTTTTTTCGAACTTTTTTCGAATCGAACACGAACGAACTACGAACTTCGAATATTTCTTGCAGCCCTAGTTGTAGCATATGTACATATCCTTGCGCTCCAGACATGCTTGTCGAGGCATATCACATATGCACGTATTATATACACATGTTGGACGTGTTATGTGTATTTATAAGTATATATCGAAATAATTCAGATATATATATAATACATGACACTCTTATTATATGAATATTTGCAGATGCAAATATGTCACATGTCCGAACATAGGTGTAAACACATGAATGTTCACGTGTTGGGCATGTTAGCAAATAATAGTGATGTTTTAAAACTATTGCTAATTAATTACTTTGGCTCAGTGATCAATTTCAGTTTTGAACTTTTGATATTGTATTAATTGAGATAATACACATTCATGCTCTCTCTTTGAACCGGTCAAAGAGACGTTGTTCAATTGAGTTAATGCTCTTTAAATCCATTAATGACCTAGAGTATTATATATTCACCTATCTGCTCGTCGGGAAAAAAAAAATATATGGAGAGAGAAAGCAGGATACGGAAAAACAAAGAAAACAGTGCTAATGTATTTGCTCATAAGATATAATATTTATATATGAGGATCACTAGAATGGTTTATTTTGACAATTTTGACAATAAATTTTTAAATAAATATATATAAAATATAAAAATATTTTTTATAGATATATATTTTTTATTTATAAATTGGTAGTATTTCAAATTTCATGTAATTTTATTATCATTTGATAGTCCATCAAAGATAATCAAAATTTTATATAATTTACAACCGTTACAATTTAACAGTTTTTGATGAACTATCAAATGATAATTAAATTGCATAAAATTTGAAACACTATCAACTTACAAGTAAAAGAACATAACTATATATATTTTTCTATTTTTAAGAATTTTTTATATTTATTTAATAGTCCATTATCAAGATTTTCAAAATAACGTGTTGTCAAGGGATCCTCACCCATAATATATATTCAACAATGAGATGTTAGATATTACGGTATTAGTTCGAAATTCTTTCGAACTAATTATCATCTGATCTATGACCGTGCTATAGGAAAGACATCGAAATATTTGTCCGATATCAAACTTTGGGATGAATAAGCGGTTAACTCTACACGAAAGAGTGTACAGATGCAACTTGATCACTCCACATTCCACAACTAAAATAAAATCCAGGCTTGTCTCATATTTATTATTTTATTTAATTTTAGTCAATTAATTCATAAAAATTAATCGATCGTTTATTTAATTAGAATTTATAAAGTAAATTCTGAAATATTTACTTAAGCCGTCTATAAAATAGTTATTGGGAAATATTCTAACAGGACGCTCTTTGATTTGCTAAACTTAGATAAAACTTGCTTGTTATTTTACGACTATGCATTAATCTGTTCAAAATCAACAAAATAAAGCAAATTTCCAAGAATTATAAGTTTTATGTCGAGTACTCTTATTAGGGGTGCAAACGGATTGGAATAATATTAGGATTCAAATTCGGATAATAGTGGATACGATATTTTCATATACGAATTCGGATATGAATAAATTTTTATCAGATATTTATAAATATGATATTCAATTTAGAACCGGATACAGATACAAATGTGGATAATTATCCAGATCTGGATATTCAGATAAAGATCCATTATATTTTTTTCAATTGGGTTTTTAATGTAGATTATAAATCTAATTAAATTTATAGTTTTTTGATATATTTTAACTAAAATTTTAGTTTTATAGTTTTTTGGAGACCAATTTATAATGATAATTATTGATTAAATCACTATTAATATAATAATAATTAATAATTAATTTTTATAATTAGTTACCTATCATGAAAAATATTACATAATTATTTTTTAATTATATTGGTGATATTTTAATTTAGTATTTGAAATATATCCGTATTTGTATTCGTTTTCATTTTCTTGTATTATTCGGTTCGTATTCCTATCCATTTAAGATCCAATCCGTATTCATATTTGAAAATTAAAATGAATATAAATACAGCTTTGATCATTATCAGACAGTATCTGATATGTTTGCACCACTAACTCTGATGCTCTCTCAGTCTCACTGAATTGGCAAACTTCAAAGGACGATGGAGGGAGACGAATATAACTTCCTGTTTTTTAAATCTGTTTGTATTGTTGAAAATAATAAGGATCAATAACTATTTTTTGATTAACAATACTACTTCAGAACAGGCACATTGTCACCAGATTTAATCCTGATTGAATTACATGATCAGCCCAATAAACATCAAATATGTTATCAGCGAATAAAAATAAGAGAAAAATTCTTTATATCCGAATCTCTATATCTTATTCTATATCTCATATATCCAACTGCTGCAACCGTCACAACTGATTTCAAATTCTTTCGAAAAATGATGATTCCTTCCTCTGTTCCTCAAATTCACTCAGTCTCCTTCCGATTCATCAGATTTCCTCTGTTCCTCAAATGCATGAGTAGGACCACCCTTTCTCATTGTCACTATTGATGCCCGATCCCGCATTGCCCTGACTTGCCCCACCGTCTCCAGAAGCTCCTCCCCAAATACTTTGATTATTGCCGTGTCATCTAAAATCAATGAAGCTAAACCTCTTTGTTCCCTGGCATGCCATTGTAATCTCATTTTTTTAATTTTTTAATTTAAATTTATCATCTCGTTTTTTTGTATTTTTTTAATTTAAATTTATCATTATTTTGGGAGAGGCGGATGACCTATTGTAGTCAGATTTGTGGATCTATGGACATGTTTTAGTTTAGCGGGTTTAGCCTAAAAACAATTATTAATAATAATTTTTAGAGCACTATTTTTTCTGCTGATGATTGCAATAAGTTGCTGTAGTCTATTCTGACAATAATTGCTTTTCTGATGCAGATTACAGAAATGAACTGATTGTAGAATGACTTGGTCAAGTCTGATATATATTTATTTTATCTTCTATAAAAAAACTTAACGAAAAGCTTTTTATATCACATTCTTACCTCAACAATCTTAACTAATTTAACTATTTTCTAATTATTATCTAATCTAGATTTGAAAAAAATAAAAAAACGTAGGTCATACACTTGATCCGTTTGAATCAAAACTCCAATGACATCTTCCTCATATTTGAGAGTTATCATTCATACTATATATCGTTGAAAATCTAATGACGAGGAGATGAATCAAGGATTGGGAGAAATCAAGGGAGAAAGTATTTTAGTTAGAAATTTGATTGAAGTGATCTGGTACGGATGAGTGTTAATCAATTGATTAAATATCTTCTCTGGACCAAGGATATGATAGTAAAGTTTTAAATAAATACTCTAATATTCTAAGTATTCGGATTAGCATTTAATTCTCATGCGCAAAGAAAATATGTTGAAACTCATATTTAGAAATTCGGTTGATAAAAGTTGAATTGGTCAGAGACAAGAGATGTCATGACAAGAGAGATCACAACAAGGAAATTTTGTTGATAAAGTTGAAACTCACATTTCGAGTGAGGAGATAAAAATGAGTATTCCTTCTAATGAATTGGTCAGAGAAAGAGAGATCACAATAAGAATATTTTATTACACTAAATAAATATATGTCAAACTTAGTATAGTAGATATAAAAACTTAATTGCACTAGGTATAAAATTTTATTATATAAAATATAAAGACTTGGATCGTATAATATTGAGATTGAAGAAATTTCAACACAAAACTAACAGATATATATAAAACAGCCATGTTTAACATAAATTTTTTTTTTTTTGAGTTTTCTAGCGGGATATTAAATTTTAAGATTTTTTTATTTTTCTAGCGGGATAAAAAACAGCCGTGTTTAACATAAATCTAGGGATATTAAATTTTAATTTTTTTAGTTTTCTAACTATTTTTTAAATTATTCTTAAAAAGAGCCGTGTTTAACATAAAAAATAATCTATTTCAGGGCTGTTTTTTAAAATAATTTAAAAAATAGTTAGATAGCTAAAAAATCTTAAAATTTAATATCCCGTTAGATTTTGACATAAAAGAATTATTGAGAAATTTAGATTGATTATTTAATCCGTTGAGATATAAAATCTAATTGCCAAAGTAAAAATTATTTATTTTGCAAAGCACCGTAACCTCACCCATAATTATATATCCCATTACATTCCGTTTTGTTCTTTTCTAAACTTGTGCAAATTAGAAGGTTTGGAATTTTAAATATAGTATTTGACTCCAAAAAAACAGAGAAATTTTAGTTTAAGGGTTAGTGTTCTAATTTGTCCCTTAGTAGAATTTCTGGAGGCAATTTTGTTTATTTACAACACTGTGAATCTGTCAAAAGAAAAAGAAAAAAATATATATTTTGTGAATATCCAGAAATTATATATTTTTTTATTGCCTTTGGCTCTTGCAATTTGGTTCTATTTTTTTTAATTAAATGCAACATTTCAATTCAATGATTCCAGTCTCAATGATAATTATAATAAAAGATTATGAAATTAGTGACCAATTAAGAACTGCTATCCAGAACTATCTGAATTAAAACTGGATGCATCAAATTTGATTTCATAATGACAAAATAAAGGAGAATTATTATTTAAGAACGACGCTATATATAGCTCCTCCAAATATCAGAGTAATTAGTGGGAACAAAAAAAATTGAACGCCCACCGTGGGGCTCGAACCCACGACCACAAGGTTAAGAGCCTTGCGCTCTACCGACTGAGCTAGACGGGCTTTTGAAATGACATTTAGTAGTAATAATAAAATAGATTATAAGTGGTAGAAAAAGTATCAGCCTTTTTGGAACTACTAGTTAAGTATCAGACAATAATAATTTCTAGTTGGGATGTTAGTCCCAAGACAAACAATTAGTATAGTAAAAAAATATTTGTTGCTTTCTAGACATAAAAAGACAACATGCATGATTTTGAATTATTCATTATTCACTTTAGAAAAGAATAAAGCCTTTGGGAGAAGAAATTTTCTCGGAACCAAAATGGTGGATTCATTTAGATTTTCAGATTTTAATCCAATGTCAAGTATTCATTTTCAATGAGATAACACTTTGAGATTATATCTTCCAAGCTCCTTTTATAAGGAGTAAGGATATATAATGAATATTGCAGCGGATGGTACAAACAGTAAAGATGAATGAAGAAAAAACAAAGAAAAGTCAAAGTAGAATTATTTCATCCATTTATTTTATGGTATAAATAGAATTTTCGTCTATTACCTATTAAGTAGACCTTACATCTACTTGGCTTAAATGGAAGGTACACCTCAGAGTCACAGAGAAGCTGAATTTATCCACGCATTTGGAAGTTACACATTTAGCAACCCTCGGGAAGCCGATATCACTAGATCAGGGCCCATTTGGAGATGGGCTTTTCACATTTAATTTATCCACGCATTTTTATGTATTATGTTATTCATGATATTTGGTCAGTCACATTGCAAATAACTTAAGACGTGCATAATATTTTGGACTTATTGTTTGAGCTTTCTATCGGCGAGGTGTAAGATAAGCATTAAATTTAGATGTGCTAGACTAGATTTTATTTTAGGCGTGTGAAAATACACGGTTATTAATTTTACATATCATTATATATGACGCACTTGCCTCTGGTGGATGAGGCTCCAATAGTTAAAAAATAAAAAGGGTGATTTTGTGGCGAACTGGACGATTCAATGACTATAACGAGATCACCGACAGCACAAACCGCCAAGCTACTTTCCGACAACCTCCTAAACCTCTGCAACCCACCTGAACACCCTAACAAACCCCTAAACATCCCACGCACGCCCCCTCCCCTCATCATCCTAAGTAATCGTCGCTAAGATTACTAACTTAACCGTTCCCCACCACCCTGAGCACCATCCCCCACCTAAGCCACCGTACTTGAAATTATTGCCTCAACCATCTCACCTCTCACCATTCTCCATCATCGGGTTTCCCCATCATCTCCAACAAATAACTCACCACTGCACTAATCGGCTCAACTACGTTCCGCGTCAATGTTCAAACTCTCACGCAACCCAAAGATAAACGGATGCCATGACCGGCCAACGCTTCATATTGTTGAACAATGAATGAAGGCTTGTTGTCCCACGCTGAGCACTACACCGGAACCATAATAAGCAATACATATTCACACCCTATAACACCACCAAAGCAATCTTCACACACACACACGGCCACAAACAATCCGAGCCTTATTTTTGTGCATAAATTACCATCACGTAGCCCATTCACCAACCCCTCTCACTTACACTTTCTATCAGCCCTGACAAACCCTAACGAGGCTCCTTCTAGCAGACCCAGTAAGGAAGTAACAGACGCACAACATCCAAACCACTCACGTCGCTCAATTCTAATTTATCTCGCAGTCGTATAGCCAAGTACCACCGTGATGCACCATCTCCGCAAAAAAACACACAGACACGTTATATCACAAGATGAAGTAGACAAAATACTCAAATGGCTACCGCTCCCGTCAAACCCAACAAACCTCAGCTGGCGAGGACAGTGTTTTCGTTGCTTTATCCAAGGACATGCCATGGAACAATGTTGTGGGGGTGATTGTATGCCTCACTGCCACAAACAGGGGCACCCCGCCAAGGCTTGCCCTCACCGTAGCTCTGCCAGACCTTACAATATAGAAGCCTTCCTACCACGAGGTAACTCAGGAGACTTCGATATGCCTCAAGACAAGTCAGACACCACTCTATGCTACATACATGACAACACGGTGCTAAGAGATGAACTCGGTCAGCTCTCTAAGGCATACATCATGGATGCCATGCACCTCTGAGTGCACTCTGTCAACAAGGTGCATAACGACATCAATCGGGCACTCAAATGGTCTGTTAAATTTGAGTTATCTCATCTACGAAGAAATCAGTACCTGCTACGCTTTGTGTCCGATGACACACGCTAGGTCATACCGTCGCCCGCACAGAACTACCTAGACTATGAAGATTACATGTGTCACAGGTGGTCGCCAACAGTTGGCTCCTCAATGACGACCTACCCATTTAAAGTGTGGCTGGACATAATAGATATACCTCCTCACCTATGGTCGGTTGATGAGATCCTAAAAGGAATAGCCAGCACCGGCATTCTCCTCGATCACTCATCGCTCCACCAAATAACCTCCTTCGAACGCTTCGCATCCTTATCGCCACCACCCACCTCCGTATCTTGAAAAGCATCACCTTCTTGCTGCAAGGTGTGAGAACTGGTTGTAAGATAGAGATAATTAGCTGATTGCAAGAGGAGTCAATATTCAAAATACCGGCAGACACATCCTCATCCGAGGACTATTTTGTAGCCCAAGGAATACATATGATGGAACACTATAAGTTCGAGTGTAGTGACGACCTCACCGACTCCTCCACAGACTCTTTCAGAGGGCAAGCTCAATCTCACACCATCGAGCAAACCCGCCAGCTTGAACCATAACCCGCCATGCAACCTAGTCAAAAGTTACGCTTTATGGATTTTGATTTCCTACAACAGATGTACGACAATGCACCTCTGTCAAACTACAAACAGAAACTCCGCAAACTAATGAACAATTATGTAGAAGGCGACACAGTGATTGGTACAGCGGTTCGCCGGGCTTTCAAGCCTAGCAACTCAACAAGGGAAACACTGGAGAACTCCAGTAGAGCCTCTCTACTGGAGGAAGCATAATCCTATAAATACTATAAAATCTACAGCCCTGGAACTTCAGCAACACCAATCCCATCACGCACCAGCCCAAGGATACGAGGTACTATTCCCTACCCACCCCTCCTAATCGTGCTACCTCGATAATGGCCAAATCAATCATTGTCAAGGACAAAACCCACACTATCCCTCAACTACCTCTGACAGCACCCCACTCTAGGTCGCCTCCTACCTATCGCAACCCAAATGATCCCCTATAAAATATCCCTACCTCCAACAGACCCACGCCCAGCATCACCAGCAACTCATTTGGGGCTAGGCCTAGTCCGCACAACCCACAACAGAGTAAACCCAGGCGAATATATTTTCAACAGGCACCAACACTTGTACTGTTCATTCCCCACCCGAAATTAACAACCATGTCGGGCCTTCTACGAGCCCCAGACAAACAAATCGCGTCTGAAAGCCTGCCTCACACCTCAACAGGTCGTCTCCCACCCTAACTCATAACAGGCCCAAATCAGAGGACCCCAAATCCCCCCAACAGGCCCCGACTCAACAAAGAGTCCCCCATGTAATAAAATGCCAGTAATCCACCGCCAATAACCACAACAAACCGACCATCCCAAGCAAATCGATTAGCCATCTTCAACTCAACAAACAAACAGAAAGGAGTATGGACTGTCAAGAGACCCCAAATAACCACAACAACCAGATAATGAGAGCAACAAAAGAAAATGAGAACTCACCCCAGTCCGCAGAAGCCAGAGGGAACACAAGAAAATACCACCATACCCAAGTATGATTGAAACACTATTAGAAAAAAAGACAAAACACGTCAAGTCCCGAAACTCATCAAATAAGCACTAGCAACAACAGACCTCGCCATAAAACTCGATGAAACTAAAATGGTCTCATCTCCTATGAGCATCGACGGCAACCAAGGTCGAGCGCCTATGTAAGATAGCTTAGTGGAAAGGCTCAGGCCAGCTTGAACCAGGAACCAGACCGCCGCCTACCATGAGGTACTGGACTTAATCAAACTAGGTTGCCCATTACAGTCGGGAGATATCTTTCTCGTCATAGATGATGAATTAGAAGATGAAGATTTACTCGATGATTTCACCACCGCAACAACACCGATCGAGACCACAACGGGAAATAACGATGTCGACCTAGATGAGAAGATGGTTGACTATGAAAAATCCTCATTGAATGAAACAGACCAGGTGGACTAGCCGCCAATAGCACCACAAATGTCACAGTCCTAGTACCAGTGTTTAAGTTATTTTTGTGTTATGTTAAATTCGCTCTCGTTATTATCATGGAATGTAAGGGGTATATCCGCGGATCCCAAATGTGTTGTTGTCAAGGAATTAATTTCTAATTCTAATTGATCGATTATATGCATTCAAGAAACGAAATGGCATGATAGTTTTCTATTCATACTATAAAAATTTTGTCATGGCACTTTCATTGATGCGACGTTCAATAATTCAAATGGGGCCTATGACGGAATGCTCATAACATGGAAATCAAACTTATCTTCCTCGTATAAATTAGTGCTAACGCACACAACCATAATAATTTTACGCCTCAACACATAGATTTGAATTCATGCTCACTAACATATACAACCCATTAAATGACAACCTTCGTAATGACTTTTTCGGCGAACTACGCATCATCCGCACGATAAGTGATTTGCCTTGGATAGTTTTAGGAGACTTCAACTTGCTCAGGAAGTGAGATGAAACCTCGGATATAACTAGGCTAGATCCACATATGGACAATTTTAATGATATTATCCAATAATTAAACCTCAGCGAGGTCCCCTTGTAGGGTCGTAAATTTACATACTCCAACATGCGACCACAATCGACACTCTCCAAACTAGACATGGTCTTTTCTCTCAAACAAATGAAATAATGATTATCTAGCAAACTATGTCATGATCCTATCGGACTTATCAAATACAACTTCGATCATGTGTCTCTAAAGCTTACATTCAAACATATTCAAATGGCAAAACATCATAGATTCAAATTTGAACGATATTGGCTACGGTCTCATGAGGTTCACGAAATAGTGCAAGGAGTCTAGGATAAACCTAATATGCCATAAAACAACACCAAAAGATTAAACTCACGAGATGGTCGAACGAAAAATTCAGAAATAACAAAATCACTCTACACACCAAATGGATACTCTAAACCCTCGACAATGTGGAAGAACAATGGGACCTCAACACAATCGAGTTTAATCTACGAATCTGGCTGCATATACATATACGTCAACTATCAACCCAATTAGAATAAAAATGGTAATAACGTTCATCAATACGATGGATCAAGTTAGGGGACAATAACACATCATATTTTCATTCAATAGCATCGACCATAAGGAAACAAAATTACATCGCCTAAATACAAGACCCATCCAATGATGTTATAATCACCGACCCAGCACCGATTCAACACACTATTGATCAATATTACAAGGATATCATTAGAACGACGGTGAACCGGACACCAAGCCACACTCCGGACCTCAAGTATACGAGTAATACAAATGACCTCTCACCTTTAGTGGAAAACTTCACAAAATTAGAAATAAAAGTATGATTTTTGCCATATCACAGGATAAAACATCTGGTCCGATGGATTTTCGACATAATTCTTCCAAAAATACTGGGAAATCATTAAAACATACGTCATATGAATACTCAACGACTTCCACGATAACGAAGTCAATCTTTAGCGTCTAAACAAGGTACACATCACTTAAATCCCTAAGAAAGAAGGCTTTATGCGTCTAGACGATTTTTTACCAATCAGCGTCCTCTCAGCGATACTAAAGATAATCACCAAAATACTAGTGCAACGACTAGGTACGCTCCTCCCATAACTCATCTCCAAATATCAAACAATCTTTGTGCAAGGAAGACAAATAACAAAAATATTTTTACTAGCCAGACAATCCTTCACATACTTGCACAAAAATAAAATCCCCTCAATCTTGCTAAAAATCGATTTTTGAAAAGCTTTCAATACAGTCTCTTGAAAGTACATGATCGACCTCATGAAAGCTAGAGGATTTTCGAAAAAATGGATATCTGGATACACAACCTCTTTATATTTGCATCCTCAGCGATATACGTTAACGGACAAGAGGGGGAGACGTTCTTCCATAGACGGGGATTACGACAAGGTGTCCCGCTCTCGCCAATGTCATTTATCCTCGCAGTGAAAAACCCTCCAAAACCTCATAAATGATAACCAGTAACATCTTATCCAAACTCCCGAAGGACAAACAGAGCTATTACAGTTTGCGGACGACACGATCATTTTTACGCCAGCGCACCCGAATAACCTCTCCATCATAACAAACATGTTGATTACCTTCACAGAAGCCAGTGGTCTCCACATCAACATACATAAAAGCAGGTTCGTACCCATCACCATTCGGAAGGATGCGCCATGACAATCTCATCTTTGATAGAATACCAACCATTATAACTGTCAATAAAATATCTCGGACTACCATTAACGCACCAAAAATCTACCAAGGACCTATTCACACCTATGCTCAAACTACTACAAAGTAGGATAGATAGAATGAATCGTCCAACCCTGTCGATGGCGGGACAAGCAGTGTTAGTGAATACAGTTCTCAATGCGCTGCCAACCTACTACATGCAAGTAGTTCGACTATCGTAAGGAATTATAGACAGAATTATCTCATGCACAAGAAGATTCCTATAGAGAAGCGGCAAATCATTCTCAGGAGTACACTGCTTAATCGGATGACAGTCCCTAGCCTTGCCCAAAAATAGAGGAGGTATAAGAATCATAGACCTTAAGGCACACAACGAAGCGCTACTTCTTAGATGGTTATGAGCATTACACACATAACCTGACTCACCATGGGTGTTGAAACTTCGAACACAACTACAAATCCACACAATAGACGATTTATCACTCCATCCTTCAATAACGTCATACTTTATCCAAGACCTTTAGACGTTCCTACCATTATTTCGCTCGTGTATCAAACCGACACCTACTACGCAAAGAGAGCTCTGGTTACTCACAGAAGACGACACATACTCCTCAAAATTGTCTTATAACCATATCATCCACACTGGAATGATACAACGCCACCAGAACATTCCTTAGAAGCTATGCATACCAAGTAAGGTTAAGTTTTTCCTTTGGCTGCTAGCGAGAGACAGGTTTCTCATGAATCGAAGCCTTAAAAAGAGGAACCACCGGCCATCAGAGGACAGATGCGTGCTATGCGCCACAATAATGGAAGAGGACGCAGACCACCTATTCTTCCACTGCCGCTATGCACAAAGGATCTGGTATGACATCCTACCAATAACCATTTCGCTCCCAACCACCTTCTCTCAACTACAAATTCACACAATAGATAACTTATCACTTCATCCTTCAACAACGTCATACTTCGTCCAAGACCTTTAGACGCTCCTACCATTATTCCGCTCGTGTATCAAAAGACGGCACATACTCCTCAAAATTGGCTTATAACTATATCATCCACCCTGGAATGATACAACGCCACTAAAATATTCCTTGGAAGCTATGCATACCAAGTAAGGTTATTTTCCTTTGGCTGCTAGCGAGAGTCAAGCTTCTCACGAATTGAAACCTCAGAAAGAGGAATCGACCATCAGGGGACAGATGCGTGCTATGCACCACAACAATGGAAGAGGACGCAAACCACCTATTATTCCACTACCACTATGCACAAAGGATCTGGTATGAGATCCTACCAACAATCATTCCGCTCCCAACCACCTTCTCTCAACTAACTCACGCCCGCGCACCTACTGGATACCAATCAATCGCAACTAATGGCAGTAGCATGCTGAAATATTTGGAAAGAACACAACTTACGTATGCACCAAATAACTAGCAACATTATCATTTCTCTCCTTTTTTTATTTTCCTTAAATAATCCAATAACAACACAGGATGGAAGAAATAAGATTAAAATTGAGACCAAAGATGCGTATGACAAGACAACGACACATGATAAATGAAAAATGTGTCTTCTTAAAAAGGCAAAGGAGCTTTCTGTACTCTATGATGTACCGCTATTGTTTCTCTTCTCCTCGCCAAGAGATGAGAATTCTTATAACTTCTTTCTAGGAGAACAATCATATATTTTTTGATCTCAAATTTTTTATACTAATATTAATTGTATGGATTATCCAATTATATCTTGCTGTTATATGTTATTTCTCAACATTGGCAATCACAAAGGGCAGAAAATAGAGTTATAAATTGAAAATATAAAAGCTAGAAAAAAGCTGATGTGTGAAAGATTATATTTTGAATATATCAAATGTTGATTACATCAAGGTTCTTATATAGATGATATAAGATCTAACTAACTCAACACTAGTTTAACACTAACCATGATTAATTACAATAGTTACAAATAGATTATCCTAATTGTCTGTGCATACATTCTTCTGAAATGCTCAGTTTTCTGGTAAGCTGTCTCCTACAGCACTATACATCTTCTGTTGTTTATTTGGAATGGATACATCCATTTGGTGTTGTATAACAGCCCCCCTACAAGCTGAAGGTGCCTAGGCAACGGTCAGCTTGGCCTGAAGAAGCTTAAACCTCGGTCTAGGAAGCGATTTAGTGAAAATATCAGCCAACTGATCACGAGAGCACAAAATTGCACCAGTATCTGATTAAAGAATATTTTCTCACATATAAAATGATAATCTATCTCCACGTATTTTGTTCTTATATGAAACATAAGATTCTACAAAATTGGCGGTGAACTCAATAGGACATGCAACTCCTGTAGCATAAATTATAAATACATCACCTCGGCACATGTGATTTATAAGCTGCGGTACTCCGCTTTGGTGCTAGAGCGGGACACGATGGGTTACTTCTTGGCGCTCCAGGAAATAAAGTTTGGACCAAGAAGATACAATATCTAGAGGTGGATCGTCTATCATCAGCCGAGTCGGCCCAGTCAACGTCATTATACGCGTGTAGAGTAAAGGAAGCGGTAGGCTAAAAAATGAGACCATTTTATGATTGTACCATTGAGAAATCGGAGAATCCTCTTAAATGTAGTCCAGTGAGTAGTTGTGAGTGTGTGCATAAACTGGGACATCTTGTTGACAACAAAAGATATGTTGGGACGGGTTATTATGGCGTATTGAAGGGCGCCCACAATACTTCGAAAGAGAGATGGGTTGTCAAATAGTGGACCATCATGGAGAGATGAAGATGGAGAAACAACAATTGGTGTTGATCACAATTTAAAGTTTGACATATTAGATTTTGCAAGCAAATCTTTGATATATTTGGTTTGGGACAAGTGAAAACCATCAATTGCATGCTTAATTTCAATGCCTAAGAAGTGAGTTAGATGCCCCAGATCCTTGATTCTAAATCGAGATTATAGATAGTTGATGCAAGAATTCATTAAGGAGACATCACTGGATGTAACAATTATATCATCCACATAAATGAGTAGCAAAATTGTTTGGCCATTTGAGTGAGATATAAATAAGAAGGGATCATAATTAGTGGTTGCAAACCCAAAAGAAACCAGAGACTCACTCAATTTCTGAAACCAAACGCGGGGCGATTGTTTTAAGTCATACAAGGATTTTTGATAATAAGCATGCATGATGTGGTTGAGATGGATCAATGAATATAGGAGGTTGAGACATGTACACTTGCTCGGATAAGTTCCCATGTAAAAATACATTGTGGACGTCAAGTTGTCGAAGAGGCCATTGAAGAGATACGATAATGGAAAGAACCAGCCTAATTGTAGTTGGGCGGATGAGAGGGCTACATGTTTTAAGAAAATCAATGCCTTCCCGTTGATTGAATCCTTGAGCTACGAGACGAGCTTTATATCGTTCAATTGCACCTTCACTGTTTCTTTTTATTTTGAATACCCACTTGGATCCGATTACATTCTGATCAAGTGAGGATGGGACCAAAGTCCAGGTTTGATTTTGTGCCAATACATTAATCTCTTGAGCCATTACAACACGCCATTCTTCATGAGCATTAGCCTAATTGAAGGTGGTTGGTTCTGTCTGAAGAGAAATCAAGTAGGTTAGGTGATCAGGGAAGGTTTTTATTGTGCGGGTATGATCTCTGGTTCTTGTTATCATGGGATGTGTGGCTGTAGTTGAAGGAAGTGGTGAATGTGTAAGTAGTAGTGGTGGTGGGAGAGATAAGACGGTAGGTATATGGAGGGGAAGTATGAGGTGTTGTAGCAGGAGATGGAATGGTAGAATTATATGTTGGAGATGGGGTTTAATGGTGATGGAGGATGAGTTGGAGGAGGCACAAAAGCTTGAAGATCATCAATATGATATGAGGAGTCATGTGGTAAACCTAAAACATTAAAAGGAATCTAATTCGCAAGAGGAATTGAGTTAGTTTCGGTACTGATGTGTATTGTTGAGGCAATATCTGAGATGTAGAGCCCACTCTTAAATGAAAAAAAATAGATTCATCAAAAGTGACATGACGATAAATGTAGATTTTATTGGATGGAGCATGTAGGCATTGATAGCCTTTCTAATTTTGAAAGTAACCAAGGAGAACACAAGGGAGAACACGAGGTTCCAATTTGTGTTGATTATATGGCCGAACATAAGAAAAACAGAGACAACCAATGATTCTCAAGTGAGAGTAGGCAGGATCTGTTTTGAAAAGTGTAGTGTAAGGGATGATGTTAGAAGAACAGAGAAGTCGATTAATGAGATATACAATAGTAGAAAATAACTCATCCCAAAAAGAAGTAGGAATTGATGTTTGAGACATGATGGACAATGCCAATTCAATTATATATCGATGTTTACGCTCGGCCACATCATTTTATTGTGGTGTGTAAGGACATAATAGTTGATGAGTTATTTGAGGAAAGGAGTGAAAAATTAGTTTAAATTCGGTTCCTTTTATCGGTTCTCAAAATTTTAATGTGAGAACTAAATAATGTCTCAACGTGAGACTTGAAAAGAGAAAAAACTTTGGAACTTCACTCTTATTAGATATGAAATTAATCCAAATAAATTTAAAATAATCATCCACAAATATCACATGATATCAATTTCATTACTCAAACAAATCGGGGAGGGACCCCATACATCCGAGTGAATTACATTGAGAGGTTCTAGAACTAGAACAATTAAAAGGCAACTTATGAGCCTTGGCCATGCTACAACTATGACAACTAGATAATTTTGAAGAGATGCAAGGTAAAGAGTAAGAGTTGATGATATTTAGAGTTGTGGTGGAGGAAGGATGTCCTAGTCATGCATGCCAAGTGTCAGCAGGAACTTTGGATGTAAGGAAAGCTTGAGGAGAAGGAGAACAAGTAGAACAATTGGAGAAAGTGAAGAGGTCATTATTGCTTGGTATTCGTAGAAGCGGATCCTTGGTGAGGTGGTCCTTGAATATGCAAAAAGAAGAGGAGAAAGTGATAATTAGTGATGAGTTATCCAGTAATAATTTTGAGAGACTAATCAGAATTTTTATGAACTTTGGTATATAAAGCACATCTTTGAGAAGAAAAGATGAAGAGGAGAAAGAGAGAGAAGAAGAACTAATATGAAGAATTGGTAAACATATACCATTCCTAATTTGCAATGAATCAATGCCTTAATAGTTGTAAAATGATGAAAAGTTATTTAAATCGCTGGTAACGTGATGAGAAACACCTGAGTCAAGAATCCACTTAGTGCTGGAAGCATTAGAATTGTCAGGTTAAGCCACATATGCCTGATAAGTGTTGTTATCAGCTTGGAAGCGCCATCTGCAAACTTTGGTTGTGTGATTGGGCTTAGAGCATATTTGACAATATACTTTTGGAGATAACTTAGGAAGGCGCATGCCTTGATTTGGAGTAAAGGGAGCTTTGGGGTAATTTGGGTCAGGCCGTGGGTTGTAAGAGAAATGAGGAGTGGAGAGAAGAGGTGGGTTGTTATTAGGTCAATTAGAACGAGGATAATATTATTTCAGCTGAGATGTAGAGGAGGTGTAAGACCGACTGAGGAAGGTAGCTAGAGGAGAAAATGAATTAATGGTGGGGAGCGAAGTGTATTAGGATTGGAGGAGAGCTTCATGGCTTAAGAGCAAGCCGTGTAGATAAGGAAAGGAGATGGGATCAGTCCGATTGGCAGTGGTGACAACAACATAGAAAGAGTTATAATCAGGACCAAGTCCAGCAAGAACGACGAGAGTGAGATCTTCATCGGAGACGGGGGAGCTGACGAAGGAAAGTTCATCAGCGATTTTGCGGATCTTCTGAAGATATTCAACACAAGACAAAGAACCTTTGGTTATGGTTTTTAGCTGTCGACGAAGGTCATTCAGGCGAGCTCTGGAGGAAGAGGAGAAAGCTTGTTGGAGGTTGGTCCAGAGTTCAGCTGTGGAGTTGCATGACACAACTTGAGCCTAAATTGATTCAGTGAGTGAGGAACAAATCCAACCTAAGAGCAGTTGGTCTTGACGATACCAATTGACATAGGTAGGATTAATAGAAAGAGAACCAACAGAAGTAGCAATTATTTGGGGAGGAGAGGAAGAAGAGTCAAGATAAGTGAAGAGGTTGTATCCATGAATAATAGTAAATTTTGAGATTTTCATGTGAGATAATTATTTTGATGGAGCTTGGTGGCTATGGATAGATTAAGAGGAATGATGTAATCAGGAAAATGGAGGGAAGAAGAACCAATAGTGAGGTCAGGAGAGTCAGTAGCCATGGCGTTTGCCTTAAGAGCTCTGATGCCATGAAAATATAAAAGCTAGAAAGAAGCTGACGTATGGAAGATTGTATTTTGAATATATCAAATGCTGATTACATCAAGGTTCTTATATAGAGGAGATAAGATCTAACTAACTCAACACTAGTTTAACACTAACCATGGTTAATTACAATAGTTACATAACAGATTGTCCTAACTGTTAGCGCATATATTCTTCTGAAATGCTCAGTTTTCTGGTAAGTTATCTCCTGCAGCACTATATATATTCTGTTGTTTATTTGGAATGGATACATCCATTTGGTGTTGTATAACATAAATATTGTGCTCTGAGTTGAAATATATTTTTATTTTAAGTTTTAGCACTACTAAATATGATTTAATTTAAAACAAATTTGATCTGGCCTTTATTCACTGCTGACTGTCTTACTATTATGTTAATTTGGAGGGATTGATAGACAAATATGCGGATGTTTCTCTGAAAGAAAGATTCGATAGGTGCATGCTTATTTGATTTATATCTATTTTAAATACCTTTTTGTAGAAACAATTAATTTTCTAATAATAGAACTCACTTTTTTTTTATTTACTGAACAGGAAAGTGGAGGCTTTTGAGGTGGCTTCCATGATTCCATCTATTTTGTGTCAAAATATTCAAAACTTTAAACTATGATCTGTTCCTTAATATTATAACAAATTGTTTTGTAACATCTTGTTAAAAGCCTAATTTTTCTTGATGCAGAAACTCAAGAAGTCGTTTGAAAAGCAGACCCAAACAGTTGATGTTGATTCTGAAATAATTGGTCGTCAAAGGTATTTTTTTTTACTTTGATATATTAAATAGTTATATTCAGACGAGGAGGACTCCAATAGGCAATATCACAATTTTTTGGAGTCATAAAATATCATATACTCACTTTTTATTTGTATTTCAAAAAATTGAACTCAAAATTTAGAATCAGAACCGTTGATGTTATTAGTATTCAAGGTTAGATGTGTGCAAGAAAATTTTCATGATTTTTACAATTTATGTTATATTAGATCAAATAATCACAAAAATGAATGCATTGAAAATTAATTAATCATAGTTATCTGGAATTATTCATTTTGTGACCACTTTCAATCTAGCATAAAATCAATTCCAAAACTAATGAAATATTTATGTATACGTCTATTATGACAATTAATGAGATTCGATGATTTGGATTTAGTATTTGAGAGTCAAATTTCAAAATATAATTGTGATAAAGAACTTGTGTTATTAGATACCCTCCTCATTTGGAAAAGCATACCTCGGACATAATTCCAACATTCACCTCTTAATAATATGATACAATATGTATCTAATTTGTTTCTGGTTGGATTATATATTTGTTATGACTAGCGTAGAACCCGTCTATTATACCGTCTTAATTTTAAAATATTTATATTTAGTAATAATTTTATTATAATTAATATCTAAATTAATCACAAATAATCCTAAATTTTAAATAAAAATTTATTATTTCATAAAACATAATGTTCAAAATATAATATTTTTTCTGTGTATGGTCGTACAATATATCAATTTCTTTTAGTTAAAATAAAATTTAATAATAGTTGATATTTAATTATTTATTATACAAATTCTTTTTTTTGCAAGAAAAAATTATTTTATATTAATTTTATTATTAAAATAATATATTTTATTACTTATAATTTATATATAAATCAATTATAAAAGCTCTTAAATTTATAAATAAAATAAAATTATTATTTAATAAAAGATAATGCACAAAATATAATATTTTTATCTTTGAGTAAGATTGTACAATGTGTAGTTTTTTTATAATTAAACTTAATAATAGTTGATATCTAATTTATTTGATATACAACTTCTCTTTTTAGACCTCTTAAAAATGCATTGGTAAAAAATAACAAATATAATGGAGAGGGAAAATAGATTTGACTGAAATCCAAACCGTTATTTTTATAAAATCAATGAATCTCAATCATAAATTGAATAAGGATATTTCGGTCATTACATATTATTTGATAACATTAATGAACTTCTCACATACATAAGTTTTTTATAATATAATATAGATATAGATAAAGATATAGATATATTTCATTTTTTTCCTTATCACCCTTTCTTTCCATCAACTTTCTAATTATGGCTTAGTTAATATTTAGCTCTCATTCAATATGGTATATACAGTTTTACACTATAGTATTCTTGGGTTCTAAAGATCCTACAAATTTTCACCTTTTCATTCTTTTCTTATTTAATTATTTTATTGTAAATCTATACTATTATATAAAAGTATCTAAGAATTAGAGGTTCTATTTTTTGTCATGCTATTTTTTTATTATACCCATTTTATCCCTCAATTAAACAGATAATATTTATATTTGATTGATCGAACGTATGTGATCGCGTCCATTGATCCCATCTTTCTCTCCATTTCTTTCCCATATATACTATTATTTCCATAATATTATTTTTATTTAGCAATCTTGTGCATATTTGGTAAGAAATTAATGGTGATAATATATGTTAGAATAATTTACTTTTCTTGCCATAAAAATCACGAATCATTAACTCATATTGTGCAAAAATCTCATCCAAGATTAAATATAGTCTTTTTATAGGCATTCTTTAGAATTTGGTGAATTTATAATTTAATATTAGATAAATATGATTTTTTTATCTTATAATGTTTTAATATTTAAATAAAAGAGTCTGCTGCAATGC
The DNA here is from genome assembly GCA_037127355.1 of Schoenoplectus tabernaemontani. Taxonomy (NCBI): domain Eukaryota; kingdom Viridiplantae; phylum Streptophyta; class Magnoliopsida; order Poales; family Cyperaceae; genus Schoenoplectus; species Schoenoplectus tabernaemontani. The sequence goes on along the minus strand of CM073742.1, from coordinate 23,534,429 downwards.
GCGGGTATATAGCTAGTATTTTTATAGTGCCCCAACTGATGGACTAAATTTTTTGCAAAATCATCTCTTTGCGCTGCAAGCAGAGATTGAAGAAATTGAGAAAGCTCTCGGTCCCCTTGTTAAATCATAAATTTTAATTAAATAATAATAATAATAAAGATAATAATTAGAACAATTTAACGCAAATCAACAAATAACATAAAGCGATAATTAAAGAATATATATATATATATATATAAATGAATAAATAACAAAAAAAGAGAGACAGATTTAAACTTGAACTTTAAAACAAAATCGATTATTAAATACGTATTAAATTGATGAAATCAAAATTTCACAATTTAATCAAAGAATAAGAATCTATTAAATAGGGTGACATATAATACCTAAATATAAATGAAGGAATTGACAATGATAATAATAACAATAATGATTGTATGAGTCATTAAATAAATATCAAATCAGAGAACCTAAATCACATAAGCAATTGAAGAACACAAATCAATAAATTTAAAACAATTCAAGAGATAGACTGCATATGTGGCTACATAAACAAGTTACAGAAAAATCTTGTTATTCCCCTCTTACTTTTGTCCTTATTTTCCGTACCGTGACCCATTTCCGTCTGTCCCTTCCTTTCACTTCCTTCTTTCCCTTCGTCTCTTTCTTTCTTTTCACCCGTGATCCCCCTCCTTATTTGTCTCTTTCCCCTTCGCCTCTCTCCTCTGGAGCTAGACCCCCTTACCCCTTTTCTTTTCCTTCGATAGCAGACCACCCTCTCACTCTCGCATATCTCTCCCTGTTTCCTGGCGACCTCAGCTCTCTCTCTAATTCGCACAGCCGCTCCTCAACACCATTGCCCCTCACCCGATTATATCTCCTCTCCTGCTCGCACCTCTCAGGTGCTGGTCACACCGATGAGCCAGCCCTCCCCGGCTCCTGTCACCTCCTCCTTAAACGTTGCAAGTCTCCCCCACTGACCAAATTTGTTTAGGGAGCCGAATTGAACTGTCATTGTATTTGGTAAATTGACCAGCATTTTTGGGGCCTATCCGCATTTGCATGTCATATCATGTCATCTTGCATATAGACATAATAGGAGTAGGAATCAATAAATAGTCCCAAGATAAGACTAGATAGAATTAAATAATCAAGTTGTAGATTATAATTATTAGGATAATATTATTACTATCACTAAGTATTAATTTAGTTAAATAGTTAATCATGCATTAAATGCATGTTAGTGCTGAGAGGCGGACCAAATAATTCTCAGTCTGAGGTTACCTTGCATAACCAGATCGTTGTGGTTACGTACGGTGACCCATAGGCCCGTGGGACCCACCTGGTCGTATATGCACTACGCATCTTGGTCTGTCGGATTATCCACCGACCCCGTCATTTGGCGGGTTCGTCCGTGTCAGAGTGTTTTCTTTTGATCAATATTATATTTTTATTATTCTTAATATGATTTAATTTTTAGTCCAAATTTGAGCGATTAGGATACCATGTACTTCAGTGTTTAGTGTGGGTTGTCATATTCGAGACTGAAATCTACTTCATGATATTATATTATTTTATTTTATTCGGCTTATTTAGGATCGTGGTATTGTCCGAAGGGCTTTCTCCTTTGGCCCCTGGTTGGTACAGAGAAAGTCGGGATACGGTCCGCTGGCCTTAATGGGTACAGTGTAGGCTCCCATTTGTTTATATTTCATTTTGATACTTTTACGGGATGCGGTACTCTGGCCCTTGGTTGGTACAATGTAGGCTCCCATTTGATTTCGATTTGTTAATTCACGGATAATTATCTCCTTTTGACGATATGGCAACTGAAGACATACTTATCTGCTTGCTTTTATTTTATAAGGTGGATTACCAGATTTAGCAGACCAGAGTACGTGTCTTTGCACGTTCACTCTCCCAGGGCGTCATCACCTCGGGAGCCCGAATTATCCGTTTATGTGGTATTGGCGCCGCATAAACATAAAGTCCTAAGTTTGTAAGTTGGGTCGCTAGTACCGCCCGCTTAGGCAAGCCCCAAATTCATAAGTTGGGACACTGGTGGCGTCCACTTGGGATATATCTAGTGATTTACAATCGGAATATTTATTTCGGGTGTTTGATTCCCGTACTTTATATTTTATATTATATTATTATTTCCATAGATTTTTATATTTTGGGTTATTTATCATTTTATGTCATTCATGTAGGTATTTTCTCAACGTGTATAAAATATTAGTATATTCACCCATATTTATTATATTGTATTGAAATACGGTATCCGTATTTGGGTCCAGTCTAGGAAATAAGATCAAATCTTAAGACTGGATCTAAATCCGTACTGAGTAATTTTTAAATTACTCACGTTTTTACGGTGGTTGTGGGATCCAGGTTTTACAGGTGCGGGATTGACTTTTGATGAGAGTGCTAGGTGCAATCTTGCGTGATGTCAGAGGTGCTTCGCCGCATCAGCACAGCGAGGCGGATAGTGTAACCCTTGATTATCACTAATAATACTAATTTGGTCAATTAGTAAAAAGTACAAGGGTTAAATTACAATTTTAACAAGTTCTACAACAATCAAGCACAAGCAATTTCTAAACCAAAGATATGAAATAAAGTAAAGAGAAAAAGTTTGAAAATGCTCAATCAAAAGATTGAGTTGACACGCGATGTAACGAGGTTCGGCGTTATGCGCTTACTCCTCGGTCCCCAAACTTCCCGTCTAACGGTAACAAAGCCGGTCCGATCTATTCAACCAAATACTAGTCTTGTACAAGGTCAAACTTTATCCTCTTACACACAAAGGATGAGAGACAAAGTCTAAAGTTAAATGGAGTAGCAAAAACTAGGAGTAGATTTAGCAATGGAGCAAATCGCTCAAATCTCACAAGTATTTAGAACAAGTTTAGATCAAAGATCTTGAGCTTTAGCTAGGTATAACAAAGTTTTCTCAAAGCTCTTTAATGGTGGATGTAAGAATGTATTTTGCAAGTGTATTCAATAACCGGAGGAGAAGAGAGATGGTCCCCCTTTTATAAAGAGCTGAAAACCAAGCATAACTCACTTTTTCGGCCTGAATCGTTATAACGGTTTACAAAATCGTTACAACGGTTTACAAATTATTACAACGGATTAAGATTCAGACGGTAGAATTGTCAGAGAAATTTGTCCGTTGTTCTGCCGTATAGCCGTTGGATCAACTGAGCTGAAACGTTATAACGATTTATCAAATCGTTATACGTTTCACAAATCGTTGTAACGATCACTGAATCGTTACATAATGATTCACTCTGGTTTTTTTGAGAATGTTTCTGCCTTAGAATATTTTTAGTATCGAGATGAACCGTTATAACGATTACTGAACCGTTATAACGATTCATTGGACATAAGCACTTTTCTTGTTGTTTAAGCTCAATTTCTCTTGTCCAATTCAACTCAGTTTGAGTTTTACTAAATCTAAACCTAATGCAGTCTTGATTAAGCTCTTGTATCCTAGTACTAGTCTTGGTTCTTGTGCACTAGTTCATTTGTATGTTAATCTCTGCACAAAAACTCAAACAAGGTAAATTATAAAATTCAAGATTATTTTGTAAATCGACAAATCAAAGAAGATGTTAAGTGTAACAGGTAGATGATTAAGACTTATTGGTTATCGGATTTTTGTTTCTTTCTTTGGGTTTTATTTGAGAGATTTTTGCTACCCATTCCGATGGAGTTAGCCCCGTTGGTGTCGGGCGTTATACTTTACTGTATATTCTGGACTATGTATTGTTTTGTATTATTATTATTGTTTTTTTATTCTGAGATTTATTTTATCTTATTCATTTAGTCTTCCGTACGCACGACATTCTGGGGTGTGACACACCTAAGGTAATATATGCCAATATTGGCATCGCATAAACGTTGAATTTTTCTTTTTTATACACTTTTCTTTCTCTTTGTACGTTAGCTTGCAAGGTTTTTGTATAGTTGTACAGTGGCTTCATGAAATATAACCATCGGATTGCTTCTTTCAGTTTCCTGGACAGTATCGATAGCATTAATGACGTGAGGTTGCTTGAGGAGGTGGAGAAAGCACTACAAAATGCTTTAAATTAAATTTATTTAATTATAGTATTTTTGTCGCATCAGAAACCTATTGTATTAGAACCTCCTACATCTCATTCTCATAATTCATCATTCTGCTCAAATATATGTAACAGTGACGTAATTTCTCTTACAAGGGCTCGAAACTTTGAAAGAGCAATTGATAGCTCGTATACCTTGCATTGAAATATTTAGTACATCAGAATAATCAGCATCTGCAACTGCAACTGCAAGGCTATTATCCTATTTACATAATTATATCTACGCTAAAACAAAGAACTCGGGCAACTTGGTTTATTTGCTTGAGCGGCTTCTCTAAAAAGTTCTCTCCATTTCACAGGGTCGCATCCAGGCCCCTCTCCCTGCAATTATCCATTTTTTTATAAGTTTAGAATTGACAAACACAACATATTTATAATTGATAATAAATTAATATACAGCTTCTATGCGATAAGTACATTTTTTTATTTAAACAATAAAATATTATAAAAAAAAATTCACTGGTTATCTAATATTAAATTATAAATTCACCGGAAATTACAAAAAATTCCTATAATAAAGACTATATTTAATTTGGATGAGATTTTTGCACAATATGAGTTAATGGTTCATGATTTTTATGGAAGAAAACAATTATTCTAACATATATTATCATCAATTAATTTCTTACCATATATCAACTAATTGCTAAATAAAAAAAAAATATTATCCAAATAATAGTATATAATGGAAGAATTATTAATGATATATCACCAGCTATAGGGTTGATCCAAGATGTGGAGAAAAACAACAGCTTTCTCACAGGTAGAATTAGCATGAAATGATATTATTAGGAAGCACCTTGACAGAATTAACTTCATAAATTTGGCCTTCGGTAAGTTCAATGTCCATGGCTTGTATGCAGGCTTCGGCCACTACAAGTCTGCTTTACGTCTCCCACAAGGTTGTCACCTAGAATTAAAAATAAGAATCATTTATACAAATAAAAAAGCATATCGTTAATTTATCATACTACAATCGACCTTGGTCAATGACAACTGCACGTCGCTCTCCAGCAGTTGCCTTTAACAAAGTATTTAGATCATATGAAGTGTAAGGTCCATCAGTTAATCTCCCAGCCCTGAAAATGGGGGGGGGGGATATAGACACAGTAAAAATATCAACCCTATAATTGTAAAGGCAATACCAGAATTGCAAATGAAATCCTCTGCCATCTTCTTAAATTTAAGTACACCAAATAGATTCCGTAGTCTTGCAGAGCACGTCTCAATCGGACTTTTCATCAAAAGTTATGGCCATTTGAAGTTACGATGGTCGAATTTCGGTTTTTATTTCTTCTTTCTCTCATTTCTTTCTTATTTCTCTCTTTGTCTCTCTCACCTCTCTTTTTATATATATAAAAAAACAGATGATAAGGGATTGTTCGTGAGATTTCAGTTTTTAAAATTTATTTTTAGATCGTTGTATTGGGTGTTGTCTAAAGTAATTTTTGTTGTAGTGATAATATGGATTAACGTACTCATTGTTAATATTTTTAAAATTATATTTTAATTATTATAACATTATGTCTTTTATTATTATTTCACATAACAAAATAATTAGATAAATATTTAAAAATAAACTAAACCAAAAAATAAATATTTTAAACATAACAAACTAATAAAACTTATTAAAAAATAAATTTGATCCCTTAATGGATTTAATTATATAATTACACATAATAAGATAATTAATAAATATTTTAAATAAGCTAAATAAAAAAGATAAATATTAAAACCTATTAAAAAATCTAAATTACATAAAATAAACATAATAAACAAACTAAATAAACTATTAAAACCTATTAAAAATAATAAATAAACAATCAGAAGAAGAAAAAAATGGACCCGAATTTGAAACTCGAGTATGGCTATACTGACTTAAAAACAAGCCCATCTTATCAATTTCATATATTTAATTATTTTATTTACTATAATAAAAAAAATCTGAAAAAAAAAGTGTATTCTTTATAGTAGTGTACGCATATAGTAACTGTTGGAAGTTACGGTAGTCGTTAGATTTGAATTTGGGATGGGACGATTACAACAGTGTCTTTTAGATTCATAAGCAGATAGTTTTGAGCAGTTACAATATGCGTACAATACTCTCTAAAAAAGAGGTTGCCCCATGGATCTTCTATGACGTATTCATATACAACCACATATGTGGTATGTAAAACACATTTTTATGAAGCCAATCGTATTTTTATTTGTAAAGTCACCAATTGTCATAAAAATATTTCAAGGGGCATATTTTCCAAGTTCAAGAAGTTATATGAATCAAATATAATAGTTTTTGCCCATTTTATGCATAAAATTTAACCAATATTTAAGATACATTTTGATGATGTCATTCATGTTTATAATCAATTTGTATCTCATTTACAATCTTAACATTACGAAAATATTCCATGCAACATCTCTTACATCTTGAAAAAAATTATCTAGGTTATGGAAAATCCATATATGATACATTTTCTGTAAAAAAAATCAAGTAGAATGTACTTAAACACATTTTTCATAATTTTGATATTGTTGTTGGTTAATTTACGCCTAATTGTAATCATAAAATCATTAAAAAAATAAACATCTTCCAAATGTTCTTTAGAAGTGTAAGATTTTGTTTGAGTTGAATAAAATAGATATTTTCTATTGTATGCTTAAATTTCAACGTAGAGTACATTTCAAACACGTCTTAATGATTTATATTCACTATTTTAATTATTTTTAATCTCATTTGTGATATTATAATCACAGAATTTGCAAAAATACTCCACATAATGTTTTCTATGAGTTAAGAATTCATCTAAGTAAAATAAAAAAGTCACATCCCATTTTATTAACAAAATCCAAATAAAACGCACTCAAAACATATTTTAGTGATTATGATTATTTTTTAATCAATTTACATCCATTTTTAATTATAAAATCATCAAAGGGGGCATAAAATTTTCAAAACATCATATATAAGTTCAAGAAATTATTGGAGGGAAATAAAATAGATGCAATTCATTATATATCTAGAATTAAACTAAAATGTAGTTAAAATGTATTTTGAATAATTTTATAGATTTCAAAGTGAATTTTAAAATAATTATAATCTTCTTTAAAATAATTATAATTTATCTTTTTAAAATAACTAGAATTTTATCTTTTTAAAATAATCCAACTAGCATAGAATATATTTAAAACAAACTCTTATAATGATTCTTAATGTTACATGGTTGTTTCTAAGACCTACACTGCTTCATCAAGGCATCAACATCCGGAGTTCTGGAGGAGATGAGATCGTGTGGAGTTATTAACCCATCATTATCGATCCTTGGTATCAATCATTGTATATAGAAAGAAGTACATCATATTTGACGTGGAAGGACCGACTGATATTCAAGCCACTTAACATTGGGGTATATACAGCTAAAGCCGGCTACAAACTACTCAGCCAACAACCATCACTGCAGAGTGCAGAACCATACCGAAATGAGTGAGTGGAAGCTAATATGGGGCTTAAAAGGTTTAATACCGAGGGTACATGCAATTGTTTCTATGGAAATTAAGCATGCCACAATGGTTTACCTATGACCACTGTTATATATGCATAGGCGTATATCAATGATAAGCTCTATTTGTGTTCGGTGTCACGAAGAAAATGAGTATTTGACCCATATGCTTTTTTGTACCAAAGTTCAAGGCGGTATAGTTTTGATCCCGATTGAGCCTTAGAGTGGATGGCATCCCGATCGATTTCACACAAGCACTACGAGCTTTGATGACTGGGAGACAAATCAAGGATCAACATTTACATAGCCAACACTATGTGGTGCCTGTGGAAAGCAAGAAACAAAGAGGTCATTGAGGGTATTAAGGTAAATCCGCTCCAGGTGTGCTCACAGGCTGAAACAATGGAGAATGAATTGGCACAGAATATGGTGGCACTACACCACAAATAGGCTTTTACAGCGGTTATTTCCCCAGTTAGCAGCGGTTGTAAAACCGCTGTTATTGGGAGCGCCGCAAAGTTTAACAAATGGTTTTGTTGAAAACCGCGTAAATCGTTTACGCGGTTCTTATATACAACCGTGCAAATAAAATTTACAATGTTTTTAAGGTAAAAACCGCTGTAAATTTGTTTTACTGTAATTTTTTTTTAAATTCGTTTGCAGCGGTTTCTTCGTAAAAACCGCTGTAAAATGTTTTTTTTAATTGTTCTTTTTATTTATGTAAATGTTTGCAGCGGTTTTTTCATAAAAACCGCTGTAAATGTTTTTTATTTTATTTTTTTTTAATTCTTTTGCAGCGGTTTCTTCGTAAAAACCGCTGTAAAATTTTTTTTTTTTTAAATTGTTCTTTTTATTTTTGTGACTAGCCCATATATGCTAGCCATATATAATATTTTCATCATTTTCACAAAAACAATAATAACTACATTTAATTACTAATTAACTACATCTAATTAACTAATTTATCTAACATACACATAATACAACAAAATATAACAAATATTTACAAAATATTAAAACTTGATAAAAAAAATGTCAAAACAAGGAAATCACAAACTCAACCCAAAGTTTTTTTACTTCCTCGTACTCGGTCGATGTTAAAGGATTGTAGGTTTTGATGCTCGAAAAAAAAAAAATGATTAGTATGTAAATATATATTGAAAAAACTAATAAATTTAATTATGTATATTTTATTTCTACTCACCTTAGGAAAACCATTTAATGGATAATTTCGATGATTTCAATCATGTTCCGCATGACATAATATCCGCACTCGTTCGCTAGGTTGTGTAGGGCACTAATAATAATTATAAATATAACAATAATAGGTTAATACACATAATTATGCATGAATGTACAAGGAAATTATTAATTATAATTAATCGTAACGTTAATTATATAATATGTAACCATACCGAATCGTCGAAAAACCAATGGATCATTTACTCCCACAAGTTTACTTGAGTTGCGCGATTGCCAATAACGCTTGCACCCCCGCAAGTGAATTTTTAAGATTTGTACAAATGTTTGAAAATTGAACAAGTATAAGAATACTTACGCATTCGAGCAAACTTGAGTGTCAACTCCGAAGGATTGACTATGAGGTTCATTGAATTCGCATAATACAATATGCAGCTATGATAATGCACAACAAGAAGAATCCAATGTTTGCTACAATTAAAGGCTTGTTAATTAGATGCAAAATATATATAAAGGATAATTAACTAGGGTTTTAGAATAAGATCGAGTAATTCTTACTCCTATATATACGACAAAAAGATGTATTCATCATCCTTCGTAAACTCTGCAACTCGTAACACGTATTTCGTCGTTGTTTTACCATGATCCAGCCTTCATTAGTATAGGTGAGCACAAGATAGGATCCATAATCTTAAATCTCGTGTGTAATGGAATCCATCAAATTCTTGCAATACCTACATACATATACATATATCTATTGTTACCACATATATAATAAATTATTATTAACAATCGAGATAGTTGTTTTGAAATTACTCACCAACACCAAATCTCGCATGGTTTGTGTGGAGACCCAATCATCCGTGAAGACTTCCATGATTTCATTCATGGTTAGCAACATTTGGTAAGGTTCTCGTGCCCTTGTCATACACACTAACAAATCAACTGGGAAAGTTAGCATGAATCGAGTTTCACCGGGAAACGATAATCAATTGTTAAATAAATTGTAGAGAATAGAAACGATTATCAATGACCCAATTAGCTTGACAAATCACCCGACTACTGGAACATCGTAACAGAGTGTAGACTATGATAATAACTCGCCTTTCCGGCCATGATTTCATCAGAATCGCGATGTGGCCCAATCTCGGACCCCGCGCTTGGCGCCGTCTTATCCTTGGGCTTTTTATTTTTTTTGGCCATCTTTCGGGTCTTTTCGGGTGTCCCCTCGCACATAATTAATAATATATATATATATAAATAAAAAAGTGCATGCTTGGAAATTTACGAGTTTAGTGAAAAAATTGATTACCGACCTGGGACAGAAGCACCAAATGTCTCGCCATGCAAGAATGTACCCATGATTCCTCTCCACTTCCTCCTCCTCCTCCTCACTGGGATAGGCACCTTGTACTTGCCGCATCCCTCTAGGACCGTGGTGAGTCGTATCCTATAGCAATCATCGGGAGAGGAGAGCCGTGAATGACATCTCCCCGAACGGCTCTGGGAACACCTTACCATGTGCCACCGGTACGCTTTCATTCTCTACCTCGACAAGAAGGGTGCATAGTGTGGTAACCTATAATAATTAAGTTAATCCTACAATCAAAAACACGATATATATACATATATATATATATATATATATATATATATATATATATATATATATATTTACATGTATATTCCATTTTAATATCTATGCGATTACCCGAATGTCCAACATCCGTCCATGAGTGGGTTTGAGCTAACCCGAGTGGTGGACGGGAAGGCCGAGTAGACGGGGATGCAACATTAGTGTCTTTAGTACCGTTATGCCGCAATGCCGCCGTCAATTGTTCGATCGCCTTTTGTTGTTGTAGTAGTGTGGCCTCGAGCCGCAAGGACAAGGAAGATGCGGTGAGATTTTATAGCAAAAATGATTTGATATGAATTACTTACATTTTCAAATCTTTTTGTTGCAGCCTATCGTGATTGGTGTCACTCCGTCGTTTGCCCTTTCCGTACACATCTTTAATGGTGACGTACCCCCGCAAATGCCCCCTCGGCCTCCCGGATGCTCAAAGCTTCCCAATAGATACGGAAAGAGCATCATTGTAACGGTCCTCGATAAAAGACCCCGACTTCATCTCACCAAGCTTCTCCACCTATAAAAAAAAATAAAAATTATATGTTGTACACACATTTCTTGCAAGCTTTTATTAAATTTTAATTAGTACAATATGTAACTAATAACGTACCAGCCGCCTATGAAGCTCCTCCGCTTCGGGACCTTGAACATGGAGCTTCCCATCTTGCTTCTTTCTATTTGCTCTTCCCCTCAAAAACCTCCAAGCTCTTGGGTGCTCAGAATAACTGATTCCCGTCGAGGACGAAACCGAATAAATCAGTTCGTCCTTATCCCAACTCGGCCACGGATTTGTAGCCACCCGACCCAAGCTTATGAGGGTTTTTGTTCGTGCGGCCGCCTTTTTCCCTCGCTCACTTGAAGCCTTCAATTAATTGAATCAAACAAATGATTCATATAGATATATATATATATATATATATATATATATATATATATATATATATATATAGATATGTTGTTAGATATAACATAAATTAGGAAACAAGGTTTTTTATTTATACCAAAAATTCCGAGGTTTGCTTCGCGAGTTTGAACTCTTCCCAATCCGAATCAAGTATGCCCCACTCGTCACATGGGCTTCGATCTTTCAATATGAATTGTCCGTATAAATGTCCCCTCCGGTTTCGATACGATTGCCCATGCTTATCAAACACCGATGTTTATGTGTGTCATCCTTTATGTTCCAAACATTCTCGCAAAAAAACAATTGAATCGTGACTTATAAATTCAAAACCGAGTTGAAAGTTAAACATAAATTGTAGATGTTTAATGTTATACCTTCACATCATTCCACATCGTGTCCTTCAATTTGGGGTCGACTTGCTTCCATTTGTGACCCGTGCATGACAGATGCGACCTCGGCACATACGAGAGGTGTGCCTCGAAAGTTCGCCCTACTTGGCCCGTAGGCACACCTTCCTCGCTAAACTCGATGTATCTTGTGTGGCCGGGGCGTTTGCAATAGTTTCGCAGTTCGCTCTCGATCTCTTGCGTAGGAACACTCTTCCTTCGAGTGTCGAGTCTCGTCATGCCTGGCCGTTTTCATCCGACGACATGTCTCCATTCAAAAAATCCAATTACCAAAAAAATTAGTGAATTTCACAATTAAAAACTAACTCAACAATTTCAATTCCAAAACCAAAATCGAATCTCACAATTTCAACCCCGCACTTCAATCATATTTCGGTTTTTACAGCGGTTTTTAGCTAACAACCGTCGTAGAACGTAGCAGCGGTTTTCGTTAACAATCGTTGTAAAACCATTTACAGCGGTTTTTAACTGAAAACCGCTGTAAATGGTGCGCTGCAAAAGGTGTTTTCTGGCGTAGTGTGGTATAAAGTAGACAAATATTCTCACCATGTCAGATCCCAATCGGTACTCAATAATGTTGATATACGCATCATGGGAGGTATTTGGTAAGGCGGGGAGATGGAGTCATTAGCTATATATGACCCAACAAGGAAGGTTGGTGAAGTGGGATATTTCTCATATGCCACGGGGGATGCAATGCACCGAAGGCAATGACACTATCACAGACAGTACAATATTTCCTGGCAAGAAGAACAATGCAAAATGTGTTTTTGTTACATATTGTCAGAATCCGATACAGAAAGTATACCGGTGGGGAGATGCTTATAGTGGTTCATGGAGGGCAGAATAATGCGTTCTACATTTAGGACATTGCCACGACAAAATACTGGTATAATTCACATAAAGCATGTCAAAAGATACCACTTGGCGGCATCATATAATTTAGCAAACCTGACAAGAATAATGGGTTGCGAATATATAAGCGTACAGTTACCAACTTTTCTAAGGGAGCATCACATCCTAGAAGAGATAAATCAGGATGTATTCAAATCGTATGTGTTGATGGAGGGTGAAGGACACAACAACATGCAAAAGACCTCAATGAGAGATGATTTGATTATGCAAATGCATAGAGTTTTAAAACAAAACCAAATTTCAGAGCTTCTAATTAAGTAGTAGTTTGTTATTTTAATTTCAATAGAGAGCAGTTGTTTTACAAATTCGTGTGATGACAAGAACCTGAAGGTTCTAGGTAGGTAGGGTTGCTTTACAACCATCTTAGCAAGATTTAAATTTTAATACTGTAAGTTAGTGATGTTAGATTTAGGTATCCTCCAAGGATTTGTTTGACAATGTATCAAATAGCAAAAAGTAAGAATATAATTGCTATTCCGACGAATTAATTTGTCAAACGAATTTTAGACTAAGTAGAAGAGTGTGAAAGAGTACTAATCCGGTATACCAAGTTATAGGTGGTATATCGGATTAGCTTTCGTTGGAATAACGATTATTATTTGATTATGTTGTATTATTTGATTATATTTGTATTATATTATTATATTATTATATTATGATTATTAATATTATATATTATATTAATTTATTATTATGATTATTATTTATTATTATTATTATTAAATTATAATTATCATCATTATTATTATATTATTATCACTATTAGTATTATTATATTATTATATTAATTTATTATAATGATTGTTATTATTATATATTATCATCACTTTGTTAGTATTATAATATTATTTATTTTATTATTATTTATTATTGTTATATTATAATAAATATGATTTTAGTATTATATTATTATATTATGAATATAAATATGATTATTTTATTATTATATTATTAGATTATGATTATTTATGATTATTTATGATTATTATATTATTATGATTATGATTATAATTTTATTATATTATATTATATAATATTATGATTATGACTATGATTATTATTATTTATTATTTTATTATATTGTATTATATTATTATATTATGATTATAGTTATGATTATATTATTATTATATTATTATGATTACAATTATTATTTATTATTATTATTATTATTATAATTTTTATTATTATATAATTATATTATGATTATGGTTATATTATTATGATTACAACTATGATGATTTATTATCATTATTATGATTATGATTATTATTTGATTATATTATGATTATGTTATTAAAATTATGATTATTTATTATTATTATTATTATTATATTATGATTAGGATTATAATTATAATTTTTATTATTATATTACTATATATGATTATGTTTATATTTTTATTATATTATTATGATTATAACTATGAATATTATTATTTATTATGATTATGATTATCATTTTATTATTATTATTACTATTATTATTATTTTTATTATGGTACTATTAGTTTTATTATCATCATCATTGTTAGTATCATAATTATTCATATTTTAACTATTCTGATTAACAACTACCAAACGATATTTTCGCTCTTCCGAATAGTCAAGAATATCACTCTTCTAAAAAGACATTATTCTATCACTCTTTCAAAATTACCACTCTTCCAAAGTTACTCCTTGATTTGCCAAACGAACTCCAAGTCTATAATATTACTGTTTATTTAAATCAAGTTATTTAAGATTGTGCTTCAAAATGAGATAGAAACAAAAGAGAAGGGGAAGGGAAGAGGTGGCCAGCTTTTTGTTATTTGCTGTAAAAAAAAAATTTAACGGAAAAAAATGAGAGAGGAGAAAATAAAAAAGAAATAAAAAACGAAATTATATAACCTTCTCATTTAATTCTTACATTCCGATTTAAAAAATAGCTCCCCTCTCACTCTTTTCTTCCTTCCTCTTTTCGTTTCTTTCTAGGGAAATTTTTTTATATGCCACTCTAAAACTTAAAAATTAGGAATTTGCCATCCTAAACATTGAATTTGGCTAATTGCCACTCTAAACTCATGAAGTTTAGTTAATTGCCACTATTATACACTTAATTCATTTATTTAATTAAAAATCTTGCAAAAAAATTGTATACTGAAATGTATTTTAGTATTTCCAGGATTACCCTTCCGGGAACCGATATATGTTTTGTTATGAGTTCATATTCGTCTCTGTCACATAACGAGCCCTTTGCCATTTCTCGTTCTTGTTCCTGCTGACTATATTATTCCCGATAGGCATCTTCCCATTTTTATGACTCAAACTTGACTTTATCAATAAAGGGTGTTTGAGCAAGAACCCACTTCGGGGTTCTGATTGCTAATGGATAGAACTTCTCCTGTTCTCTGTTCTTTGTTTCTCAACGTTGGTGTGTTAGTTTACTTGTGGATCCATCTCTTGGGGCTCACCTGTATACCAAATGCATCCCATTTTTTTTTCTTGTTTTCCTCCCGATCCGTGCTAGTTACTAGTATCGCTTTTTATTGTTTTCTTTCTTTCTTTCTTTCCAATCTTGATATCTTATGGGTTCTGTTTGATTGTATTTCTGGTTGTTTTCAAAAAGTTCTGTTCATTGTTCATTTCCATTATTAATATGGTTATTTAAAATTAGAAAATTAGATGATTTGTAAAAAGAAAACATATATAGTAAAAGCTTGTAGAAACTGATAAAGTTAGAAAAGCCATTCAGATAATAGATTGAAAGGTTTGCCCGAATTTGTCATTTTCAATCAAACGCTATAATTTGAGCCGACGGCTAGTATAATTCGAGATGGAGCCTAATAAACTTTTTTTTTCTTTTTAAAGACAACAAGGATAGCAGGTATTCTAGCGAACTGAGAGTCTGAGACCATTCTTCAAATTAACTTTTACTACCCACGAGCTAGTGCCATTATCATATATAATGCAGGCGTAAAAACTATCTCAAGTTAATTTTGATTGCGAGGTTAACAGGTTAATAGAAATAGTAATAGAGTTTTTTACAGGTGAAAAACAATAATATTCTCAAAAAATATATATATAAACGAGGGCAGTCTTGGAAATTCCAAAAAATGATACAATAAGCAGTATTTTATAGAGACCTTTTAATTAAATATATGAATTAATTGTATAATAGTGGCAAATCCCTAAATTTTGAGAGTTTAAAGTGGCAATTAACCAAATTCAAAATTTAGGGTGGCAAATTCCTAATTTTTAAGTTTTAGAGTGGCATATAGAAAATTTTCCCTTCTTTCTAAGGTTGATTTATAAGCTCACGCCTTTCCAGGAAAAAAAAGTACATCGTATTTGACTATCTATCTGTGAATGAGGACCCACAAAAACTCATCCAGAGAACAAAAACAGGAATGAATTGAGCTGGCGTAGTGAACCCGGAGCAAACAGAATTCCACTGAGGTTTAACCTTTCTTTTTTCTCTCTCATATTTGTCTCGTCTCGGTCAGCTGCTCCAAAAAGGGTAGGGTTGCCGCCACCGATTCTTAGCCTTACTCCAAACCCTTCCTCCCCCCCCTTCTCTCCGTCGCTCCCGTTCGGTCGTTCTAGGGGACCACCACTTCGCAATAATGGGGTCGTCTCTTCCAACAAAGGAAGCGAATCAATTCAAAGTCATCGTTGTAAGTTCGCTCTCTCTTTCTCGGTTCTTCCATTGCGAGTTTGATTTTCTTTTGATTTCAATTAGATTCTCGTTGTTCTCTGTAAACACAGTAGCGGAGTAATAGTAGCGTACTTAATCAGTAATTTAGGGCTTTTCTGGAGTCCAGTGGCTGACTCAATCTGTAGGGTTTTGTAGTTGAGGTGATTGTTAAATGAGTTTTCGTGTTTGTTTGATCGGGAGATTCTTTTGGAGGTCGATTGAGGTCAATTCAGTTCAGACTGTGAAGAGAACGATCTTTTTCCTTCAGCTAAACAAATTTTCTTTGTCTAATCGATGTCTTTTAAAAAAAAAATAATAATTATGATCAGAACAATGGTTGGCTTCGAAGCTGCATTTTGCTGTAAAGCAAAGTTTATACATCATATTAGAAATTCCATCAAAAAGTAGCTTAAATATCAAACACATTTAATTTGTGGGATAGAATGGTTAGACTTGATGCAATCTTTATGCATATTTTTTCTTAGATTGTCTAGTTAAGGTTTCAGTTTAAAAGAAATTCATGCATGACCATATACACTATATTGTGATGTTGCATATCCTAGAAGGATATTTGGTAATGTATTTTCTATTTTTCACATGGACCTACTCAGAAATCATATGAAACGAAGCAGTACAAGAAGGGACTGAAAGCTGCAGATGCCATTTTAAAAAAGTTCCCCGAGCACGGAGGTAAAATTAACTATTTCCTATCATGTGCCAACTATCTTTCTGAATTTGTAGATTTAAAGCAGGTTCAATGAAAGTAGGTCTGGTAGTTGTTCCATGAGTAATTCAAGAGAAACTGCCTTGGAACTATGACTTCCAGATTCACTGGCACTAAAACAGTCAGGTTTTTGGTAATGCTCCATGACAGTTGTTGCAATATTTGGGGTTCTTGATTGTTATATATATTTTTTTAAGTTTTTATGGTCTATCCTGTCTTCCAACCGTTGATTCAAATTTCAGGCATACTTAAGGTGTACAATTTTATACATATTTACTGGCAAGCATGTTTGTGCTTGTAAACTGCCAGCATCAGCGGTTTTTATGGGTATCTATGTCCCATAGCAATGAGAACTTCAATTCACTTAACACAAACATTTTTTGCCTTTCCTAGAAACTTTATCCATGAAAGGCTTGACACTTAATTGCATGGATCGAAAAACAGAAGCCTACGAGCTTGTTCGCCGCGGGCTCAAGGTAAGAAATTACAATAAGAACATAGTAACCTAAAATATGAGTCCTAATCCAACTACCCTGACCAACAAACTAACTTCATATTCTCCATCAGGTATGATTAACCCTAAAACATACCATTAGAATTACTCAGTCCAGTAATATAACAGAGTTCAGAAGCTGTCTAAACATCCAAGCCTAACCATGTGTCCTTTACATGTGGCTATTATTATTCTGTTACGCTGCATGAATGTATGAGTGTCATACTCATATCTAATATGATGCAGGTATAATACAACTATTTCAAAATCTAGGATGTTACATGTCTTTATTTATTACAAGCTTTATAGTTTTGTGCACGAGAAATTATGCATCTTTAAGTTGTAAATTGTTATTTTGATATTAAGAATGTACAAAACCTACGATCCTCTAAATTTGTAT
Organism: Schoenoplectus tabernaemontani; assembly: GCA_037127355.1. Lineage (NCBI taxonomy): Eukaryota > Viridiplantae > Streptophyta > Magnoliopsida > Poales > Cyperaceae > Schoenoplectus > Schoenoplectus tabernaemontani. The sequence continues at coordinate 23,516,454 of CM073742.1, read as the reverse complement.
TCTTTATAAATGTGCTATTGTGCAATATGTAAAAGTCATTATTTACATAAAATAATTGGACATGAATATGCAGAAGAACAATTTTAGTATAAATTTAGTGTGATCATTGTTATTCGGACTATCATTATTATTATTATGGATGTCTGTAATATTATTATAGATATTTGTATTATTATTAGTACTATCATCATTATTATTATCATCATCAATATTTTAATTATCGTTGTCATTATTTTCATCATCATCACCATCATCATCATTATTTTCTTCTTTCATTTGAGATCTATGATCTCTATACTTTCGGATTGGGTTTCGTTTCTAGCCTACCCCAATTTATTTGGGATTAAAGGCTTTGTTGTTGTTGTTATTGTAATTTCTTTTTTCCTAATCTACGTGCTTTTAGTACTTTTTAAACATTTAATCAATATTTTTTTTGCAGAATGATCTGAAAAGTCACGTCTGCTGGCACGTCTACGGGTTGCTCTATAGATCAGATAGGGAATATAGAGAGGCAATCAAATGCTACCGAAATGCTTTAAGGATAGATCCAGATAACATTGAAATTCTTCGAGATCTATCGCTCTTACAGGTGGGTCCCTAGTAGTGAGTTGTATTATTCAAGGCCTGCAGTGGTGCATCACAGCCTTGTATTGGTAAATATAGACCTGAATTGGAGCAATATCTGCAATAAGTAGGGAAAAAACATTTCTAGTGGAGATTTGAATTTTTTTTATGATTGTAATTCTTGTTCATATTTTATGATATGTTGCCTCCATTATTAAATTTTCTTGTGAAAATAGTTGTGTTGCTATATTCTTCAGGCACAAATGCGGGACTTTTCAGGCTTTGTTGATACCAGACAGCAGCTTTTGACACTGAAACCAAATCATCGCATGAACTGGATTGGTTTTGCTGTTGCTCATCACTTGAATTCAAAGTATGGTTTATTGTATCTTTAATATCAACCAATTCTTTAATACTTGATTTGAAGTTAATTGTGAAAGTACATTCAGCCTGAAATGGCTGAAAGTACAACCTCAGGGAGTGTAAGACTATGATTTCCTTTACATGGATTCACTGATCATCAATTAACTGGCTTAACCAAACTTAGCTTGTTATGAATAAAAGGAGAATCTTTTTCTTAAGCAACACTTTGATTTTGTTTTCCCTTGCGTGCAAATTTCAGTGTCTCAAAGGCTATGGACATACTTGAAGCCTATGAGGGAACATTAGAAGATGATTATCCTCCTGATAATGAGAGATATGAACATGGAGAAATGCTTTTGTACAAGGTACTTGAGATTGTATTGTATAAGGATGGCACATTCTCTGCTGTTTATTTATTTAAAACATAAATGAAAGAAAAAATAGTTTACCTGATCTAACCTGCTCCAGACTGATCAGATCGATCAGGTTAAAATGAATTGGCTAGCCTGGTCAATTGATCAGAGTATTTCTTTCTTTTAGAGTAAAGTCTGCTTTTAGCCCCTAAACTATTGTAGTTGGTTAATCAAGCTCCTAAACTTTTTTCTAGTTCAATCAACCCCCTCAACTATTCATTTTGATTCATCTGACACCTTCTGTTAATTCCATTCGTTAAATTCTCCTCTTCTGTCACTTGCACCATTCGCCTCATTTCAGACCTTTTACTAAACAGGAACTTCTCTGCTCTCTTCTTATCGTTTTTTTAATGATTGATCTCCCTCTGCCTCTCTCTCGTGCATGTGCATTCACTTGTAATCTTGTATCAATTTCGTCTGCACTTTGGGCTTTGTGTGCATGAGCTTTGCCGTTCAATTATACGATTTATTACTCCATCCTCTAAATTTTACTGAACTTGAGAGTTTCCTTGTCGACCTAATTTAAGGACTGTTGCAAACTGATTTATATCAATGTTTGATGCACTGAAGCTAACCCTAGTACATGAGCAAGCTTACTTTTGTTCTTTTAGACTTTAAAATGATTAAATTAGATGTGGACATCACATTGATCTATCCAGATAGGATATGAGCGGTGATTCAAGAGTTCAAATTCATTTAATAACTGATATTGCAATCATTGAACAATTAACACGAGCATCTAACTCTAATTTGTGCGGATTTTCAGCATGCTACAGGTAAAAGTATAATTGAGTATTTCACGTGAAGGTCCAAAGAAACAAAGGTTATATGTGAAGGAAATGACAAATTTAAGTTATTTAACAGATGTAAATTTCATGGAAGGTGGAACATGAATCAAAATGAATGGTTGAGGGGTTGGTTGAACCAGAAAAAAAGTTTACGGGCTAAAAACATACCCTTTTTCTTTTTTATTTGAAGTTAAAAGAGTTAAAGAGTCGAAGAGATGACTAATGCTGTTCGCAAAACAATACAATTTGTTAATTAATTTCTCTTTGGAAGAGTACTCATGACACCATTAGTTTCTATTAACTCCGAATGATAGTTGGATAAGAAGTGAAATTTTGATATATGCAATATCAGTAATGTTTCTTGCCAATCCTTTGTCTGTATGTATCATGTAACATGCGTTGGTGTTACCTTTATGCAGATTTCATTGTTAGAGGAAGGTGGCTTGCTTGAAAGAGCACTTGAGGAAATGCAGAATAAAGAAGCCAAAATTGTTAGTAATTTCTGTTATTGCATAGTAATCATATCTGAATGTAGGAAAAAAAACATGTTACTTGTTTTATGTGGTCTCGAAAACGGGGCAAGTTATTTTCAAGAAAGATGATAAGACATCTGATAAATAATTACTCTTAGAATATTAAGCAGCCTATTCTTGTTTGTCATGACTGGATCTTTGTTGGATATATTTAAGTGTCTTGCCATGGTATGTAGAGTGTACTATGTACCAACTTGATGTCATATAGTACTAACAATAGCATGTAGAGCGTACTATGTACCAACCTGATGTCATATAGTACTAACAAAGTTTTCTTTGCCAGGAACTATTTAAATTACATCGCTTGTTTCATTTGGCAGGTAGACAAACTAACATATAAAGAACAGATGGCCTCTATTCTATTGAAGCTGGGTCGCTTTGAGGAGGCTGAGAAGATGTACCGAGTCCTTCTCTTCATGAATCCTGATAACTATAGGTATAAAGCTAGGATTGCAATTATGTAAGCTTACACTTTGTCAAAATACATTAAGGCTTAATAGTGCAAGGCAGGTTAACATGCAGCATTGGATTAAAGAGAAATTTATTGAGCCAATTAATGATTAGTAGAACCAGTATGATTGAATCCAATATTTTTTAATTTCTTTTCCATTTAGGTACCTAAAAGACTTGCAAAGATGCCTCAGCTTGTACTCTGAGAAAGGAGAATACAACGCTGATGAAACTGAGCATCTGGCTGCCTTGTACAAATCCCTCAGGGAGCAATACCCTATGTCATCAGCTGTTAAGGTATGATTTTATCCTGATAGCAATCTTAGGTAACTATCAAGGACTGCACTTTTGTGAGTTTGCTGATGCCTGATGGTGAATTAATACAAGTACTATGCCCTTTGGAACAGTTATCTGCCATTTCTTCACAGTTGCTCTCAGGACTGCTATATCAATCAATATCTTTTTTGAACAGCTTGGGAGTATGTTAGCCTTAATTAACTGAATACACAGACTCATTTGGTTCTTTAGCAGAAGAGCTTTATTTAGCGCTTATTTGGGCTTAGGGTTTTTGTTCAAGCAACAAAGAGAGAGCACTGCAATCAGAATAAACACAATTGGTTGGCGCTGAGATGAACCCAAACAGGACTGAAATCTATAAGCCATCTTCTTTTGGTATTTAAGAGCGGATGTAAAAAACAAAAGGACACGAGCAATATTCTTGTATTGGGAGGAAACTTCTAATTATGATAGATATGTGGTATCTTCACATATGGTGCACAACTTTATTGTTTTTTTTTCCTTCTTCTGTTGCTGTTACAAAACTGCCGTCTCTGATCATTCTAGGTTCACTCATTTTAGTTTATATGTTATATGTTATATTTTCCCCTTTCCAGAGGATACCGCTGGACTTTTTACAAGGCGACCAATTTAGGGGAGCTGCAGATGAGTATGTTAGACCTAAGTTAACTAAGGTAACTACCAATTATAGATCTTCTATTTTTCTGCGAGATCTGTAGGAAATTGCTTTTGTTTGATAGATAAGGGTGTAAATGGAGTGGATTCTGAACAGATAATTTCAATACCAAATTCATATCCACCTTCGAATGACCGTATACGAATATAAATACGCATACCAAGTGGATGCCAAAATTTAAAACCAAATCCGCGTTAAACGGATACGGATGCAAAGCAAGTAATTCACCAATATGGATCCGGGCATGGATATGAAACAAATAATTATCAGATAATCAAGTCATATGGAATCTAAAATACAAATAGTAATTAAAAAAATCCAAATTTCAGCAAATAACAGTTTAGGTTTACGAAACTATACAAAAATAAAGACTAATAGTGCAGTTAACAAATATACAAGCAATTAAAATGAAGTTCTACAAATAAACTTAAAAAGTTACGGTATGTTCACGCAACAAGCAAATTAGTCTTTGTTAATCTGAGGGACGGAACTAGGGGTGCAAGAAATATTCGTAATTCATTCGGTGTTCGATTTAGTTTTAGCTTGAGTTCGGTTCGTTTGATTAGTCTTTTTTGTTAGTTCAATTCGAGTTTAGTTTGATAATTTTTTTAATGAACTAGTTCGAGTTCGATTTGTAATAGTTCGTTATGTAGTTTTTGCATATATTTTAACTATTTCGTCAATAATATATGTAATAATATAATTATTTTGTTATAAAATTAATAAGAAATTGTTAATTTATTATTAAATTAATAAATAATAATTTTTTTTTAATTTTAGTATGAAATTAATAAAATATTAATTATTTATGATAATATGAAAATAAATGTAAAAATTAAGATAGTTGAGTTTGTCTAGAGTTTGATTTCAGTTCAAGTTCGATTTAGCTCGAGTTCAATTTAGTTTGAGTTTGATTTAGTTCGAATTGATTTCAAATCAAACTCAAACACTAGCTAGTTTGATCGAATTCGATTCGTTTGCAGCCCTTGACAGAACGTAGAGAGCGGATATGATTTCAGAAATGCCTGCATCACAGGAATTTTTTCAAAAATGCATTTTTTAAGAGACAGCAGAGAGAGAGAGAGAGAGAGAGAGAGAGAGAAGGGAGAGAGATGGGAGGGAGGGAGAGAGGTCGGGTGGAAGAAGAGCCCAATAATATGTGCGCTGCTACGATTGAAAGTGAAACCATAGAGATTGAGGTGCGTTGCCAAGATTGGAAGCAAGACCAAAAAGATTGAAGTCCATCGCTATGATCAGAAACGAGAGCGACGAGGGAGATGAAGAGTTTTGCTTTGGGCCGTTGGGCGCGATTGGGATAGAGGGAGACAAATGGATTCATGGTTTGGGCAGGGTTAAAGAAATATTTGGGTTCGGGTCTAGCTGGATGGGCAATAGATTTGGATAAGAGCAGATATTTGCTCTGTTTCTGTCTAATAAAATTTATCAATTTCCGTATTCCAATCTTTCCATCCTAATTAATGAATATCTGAATCCTTATCAGTGAAAATATCTGAATTCACTTCAGATGTGGATTTGAGTGGATTCAAACAGAAAATATCTGCTCCATTTACTGGCCTATTGATAGAACTTTGCGCTTTTTTTATTTGAATTCTTGTTGTACATACGTTCTCCCTCTATACTCTTAGTTCGCAAGTCTGGTTGGGGGGGCCAAAATCATGAAGTATATGTGGTGTCAATTTCGTTTTTGTTTTAAACAGAAAAGGCACGTCTTAAAACTTTTCATTACCTTTTGATGTTTGTCATATTCATCGATTATTAGGTATGAATCTGACATTGTTATTCCTCCACAGGGAGTTCCTTCATTATTCTCAGATCTAAGTCCATTGTATGAACACCCAGGCAAGGTAATGTTTAATTCATTATTATAACAGCTTTTAATTATCGTTTCTTCTTTTGTTTGTGGAATAGCTTGGATCCACTAATGAACTGTTCTTTAGGTTATGCTCATTAAATGATTTTGCACTGCACATCCTATAACAAGAAAGAAATGTCAAATCGATTTGTCCAATACCTTTTAATTTACCTTATCTTCTCAGGCATCGGTAACTACTTCTTGATACCAAGATCAGCTGGTCATGATAACCTTCTTTTTGTACCTAACTCGATTCAAGTTACCTTATCTTATAGTTGCCTGGTGGACCTCTTAATTGTTTTACTACTTTATTTACTGAATGTATTAATAAGACGAGATACAAGGAAGCAAAACCATGGTAGAGATACACAAAGGAAGGAGATCCTGTACTGTCAGCCATTAAACCTTTTACCCAGACTCACCTGACCTACTTACTCTACTGAGCTAATTACTGAAATTGGGAAGTTTCATATTTGTTTTGATGACCGATTTTTTTAGGCCAACATACTAGAAGGGTTATTTCTTCAGCTTGAAGAGTCTGTTAGAAATACTGGCTCCTTTCCTGGGAGGTAATTTTTTATGAAATGTGTAAAGCTTTGGAATAAGAGTGTCTAGTAATTTGAAGGATGACATAGCTTTATTATGTCCAGTATGTGTCAACCTAGTGACTGTACAAACCAGTTGGCCTAGACCCTATAATTCTGCCACGTGTTTCCTTTTTTTTCTTGTCCAAGAATTATATATATATAAATATTGTCTTCAAAAAGAATGATGAGGACCTTAATTTTTGGTATAGTTCGGATGATATTAGGTAATTTTAGTGTTGAGTAGAAATTGTTTATTGGCCAAAATTTTTCATAGAGCCAAGAAATTGATTATTATAGCAAAGGTCAAATTGCTAATAGAAATAGTTGCTCCCGGATTTGTTTTATCTACCTAATAGTCCAGTTTTAGAAATACCTCTTAAGCTCAACTACTGTCAAGTGCATGAAATTTTTTATTAAGGATAAAGTGAAAATTTGACAAGTACAATCAACATTTGCACTTCTTTTTAAACTAAGTTTGGAATTAAAATTCAGCACGCAAAAGGAGCCTCCTTCGACATTGATGTGGACTTTGTTTTTGCTGTCTCAGGTTTTTCCTTCTTGCTTGTTAACTTGTTTATCTCAACCTTATCATTTTTATTCTATCTATTTCCTTGATTTCCTGGATGTGAATATGGAACTATATTTTTGTCGTTCAGCATTATGACAGAAGGGGCCAGCATGATGCTGCAATTGCTAAGATTGATGAGGCTATTGTTCACACACCCACTGTGATTGATTTATATTCTACCAAGGTATGTCTTTTACCTAGCATTGACATTCAGTTTTTTGGATAATTTATAATCAGGTATTATCAGCATGATCTCGCTGCTCTTAGATGTTTGGGTTGCTTTTATTTATTATTTCATTGTTTCGTTCTTATTAGGTCCATGATAATGTATTCCGAAGTCACAGGAGTCCACTCTTCTAGTGTCCACCCACATCCACCTCCAAATTTACATTATCAACAAATGTGCATGCATATTAACATATTACAAGTTCATGTTAATATATATAAAGTTAATCATAATAATATAACTCTGGAAAGAAATAACCACTTTTTACGAAATGTTAAACATATAACAAGCTCATGTTGATATATATTAAGGCAATGATAAAAATGAAGTTATTGGAGAAATAAGTATTATTTATGAGGTCAGCTTACTAATACATGGTCTATTTTTCAATCTTTGATTAGCTAATTTACTGTGATAAATATTTCTTTCATTTCAGCAAATAAGAATTCCATTTAATAAAAATAATTGATTTTTTTTCAGTTATATGCAAAAATTTGGTAAAGGTGTATTGTAATTATATAATTCACTATAGTAGATGATTATTTAAAATTAATATGTAAAATTTTCAGTTTAACAAATATTTTTCATAGTATAACATATAGACTCATGCACCATATCATCTGGGTGGACACTAGGTGGACTTTAATTCATTTTCATATTTCAAATTATAAAAATATCCCTGCTGGAAACCTGAACGATTCTTATAGAAGACCTTTCAGCTCTGATATGACTTTCTGTTTGTATTACCCAGACTGAGAGAGGCAAGGTGCAGTAGTTACTTCAACAATGCTTAACTATAGGAAATTTAGTTTTACCAAATACTTTTTTTATTGTTGGCATTTATCATAGGGGAGGATATTGAAACATGCGGGTAATCCGGTTGCTGCTTCTGGGCTGGCAGATGAAGCCAGGTCGTTGGATCTGGCAGATCGCTATCTGAACAGCGAGTGTGTTATGGCTATGCTTGAAGCTGATCAGGTTGGATTTACCACCCACTTATTTTGAAAGTCAAACAATATTTGCTGTTGTATGAATACTGTAAACCAACCTATGCAACGGGAAGTTGTGTCAAAGATGCGAACTTAAAAAGAAAATTTAACTTCATAAGGACAAGTAACCTCAAATCAGAAAAAAAAATAGTAAGGATTGCATTAGGAGCTTCCTGTTGTGAATTTCCTGCATTTTTGCTACATGTTGGTCGAGTCGTGGGGCTTTTTAGTTATAGTTGTATTTTTACATACAACAGTAGTTGGGATTTTTTTTTTTTTACGATTTCGCTTTACAACAGTCCTACCCCAATTTATTTGGGATTAAAGGCTTTGTTATTGTTGTTCGCTTTACAACAGTACTTCGGTATAATTTTTTTTTGTATTATACAACAGTACTTGGGTACAGTAAAGTGACATCAGAATCACTGCAGCTAAATCATCATGTTTTTTTCCTGAGCTAGATTCCTTTTTGAAGGTGGGGTGGCTGAAAAAAACAGCTGTCTTGTTGACAAAGTTTTTGAGATCTCTGACCTTTATGCTTTTGGATTGGGTTTCATTTCTAGCCTACCCCAATTTATTTGGGATTAAAGGCTTTGTCGTCGTTGTTGTAATCACTGAGGGTAAATCACCATTTTTTTGTGCATTGTTGCTTCGTGTTGTTTCTGAATGGTATCTTCCTTTGTAAGGTCGGAGTGGCTGAGAAGACAGCTGTCCTGTTCACCAAGGATGGGGACCACCATAACAATCTTCACGATATGCAGTGCATGTGGTATGCTTCCTCCCTCTGACACACAATATTTTTGTTTGGTTTTAATCCTAATCATTTGATATCTTTTTCTAAGGTACGAGCTTGCTTCAGGTGAAAGCTATTTCCGCCAAGGTGATGTGGGAAGAGCTTTAAAGAACTACTTGGCAGTTGAGAAGCACTATACGGACATGACAGAGGATCAATTTGACTTCCATTCATACTGCCTTCGTAAAATGACCCTTCGTGCATATGTTTCTATGCTTAAGTTTCAGGATCAGCTCCACTCCCATGAGTATTTCCACAATGCTGCTGCTGGAGCTATCAGGTGTGCTATGTTGAGATGTCCTGTTTAATGGCACTATGCACAGACTCCATTGAAGCAAGTAGTGGCATAATGGGTCTTTAAATAAAAAATAAATAAATAAACAAGCATAAATTAAGGTTGAAAATGGCACTATGCACAGACTTTATTGAAGCAAGTAGTAGCGCAATGGGTCTTCAGATAAAAACGATAAACAAGCAAAATGCCGGGTTGAAAATATAAAAACTGCACAATATATGATCATATTATGGATCCACCCATGATGCCTGCAACTGACACCAGGAGTTGCAACTTCCAAAACTTAATTTGTAAGATATGTCAATCAATATGTCAATCAATTCAGTTGTGCATGGTCTCTTTGCATATGTGTGTGTGTGTATGAGAAAAAGAGAGAGATGGCGCAGACTCTGCTAACTTTTCAACCCAAAAAAAGAGAGGAAAAGAGGAATGTTTGTGGGGTTGGGGGGATAGCTCAGATTGCTTGGTCATAGCCTTCATCATTGTTAAAGGCATTTTCTTTGGCTAATTAGGTGTTACATGAGATTGTATGATTCTCCACCAAAATCTGCAATTGAGGAGACTGATGACCTTTCAAAACTGCCACCTGCACAGAGGAAGAAATTGAAACAGAAACAGAAGAAGGCAGAGGCTCGTGCAAAGAAAGTAATTGTCTGAGCTTTCATATATGAATTATTGTTTAGATACTATCTAGGTAGAAACATTATTAGCTATTATCCTTGAAGTTTTAAGGATCTGAGTGGAATTTGTGCATCAATTTGTGATCGTTAAAACTTTTTTATACATTACAAGTTCACTCACATTGTCATCATGTTGTTTATTTATTGTCATTGTAATTTGTTTGTTTTCTTTTATTTTATTTCCTATACTTGTTAGGAAGCGGAGGAGAAAGTTGAACAAGAAGCAGCTGCAAATGCTGCTGCTAAATCCGGCAAGCGGCACTCTAGGCCTGTTGATACCGATCCTCATGGGGAAAAGCTGCTGCAGGTATTGCCTGTAACATAACAAATAATGAACCTGTTTTAAATGAAGCCATATCATATTCAGTCACATAACAAATAATGAGCCTTAGAGTAATAATTGTTTTCATAAAAGACAACAATTATTTTGGTTGCCAACCAAAAGGTCGCAGGTGCCATTTTGACTTCATCTTTTTCTGCATGTGATAGATTTTTTCCATATATGTACCTTTTGTGTGTCCCCCAATTTTAGTTGGGATTAAAGGCTTTGTTGTTGGTGTTGGTGTTGTAATGTACCTTTTGTGTGTACATTGTTTTATGTTATTTAGTCCTTTATACTGTACAGCAGTGTATGTAAAACTTCAAAACTACAAAGAATAAATATAAAAACCTTTTGGTTAACTACATGTCATTTTGCATATGTTTAACTACCTTTTGGCATATCTGGTTCTGTTTTAACCTTTTTCATCTAGGTATACTCCATTCCTTCAATTTTTTTTATTGCTTCATTCCATGTTAGTCTCGGTCGACCTGTCTCTTCTTGTGTTTTCGGGATGATTTAGAACACCACTGTGTACCAGTGTCTCAAGAGGCCTTCGTTGGATATGACCAAACCATCGCAAATTGTATTGGACCAACTTCTCTTGAATTGGTGGGACAGACTTGGCGTAGCACTAATTCAAGAGAAGCTGGTCCAACGTTGTTTGCGATGGTTTGGTCATATCCAATGAAGACCTCTTGAGGCACCGGTACGTAGTGGTGTTCTAAGTCGTCTCGAAAACACAAGAAGAGGCAGAGATCAACTGAGACAAACATGGGAGGAAGCAATAAAAAGAGATTTGAACGAATGGAATATACCTAAAGAGCTTGCTTTGGATAGAAGTGCCCGGAAGATGTACCAGAACCATGATCTATGAGTTAAAAAGTCTAGCAGTAGAGTATAGACTTTAGGTAGATTCTAGGGTTTTAGGATTTTTAGGATTTAGAAGTATATTTCATAGTATAGATTTAGTGTGATCATTGTTATTAGAACTATTAATATTATCATTACCATTATTACTATTATTGATGTCTTTAGTATTATTATTAGTGCTATTAGTATTACTATAGATATTTGTATTATTATTAGTATATCATCATCATCATTATCTCTTTTTTTTCCATTTGAGATCTAGGATCTCTGTACTTTCAGATTGGGTTTCATTTCTAGCTTACCCCAATTTATTTGGGATTAAAGGCTTTGTTGTTATTGTTGTTGTTGTTGTTATCATCATCTATAGTGTGTGTTCTGAAGACATTTTATGTATAACAAATAATGTGTACTTTTCATGCATGATAAATTATTGGAAAAACTTTATTCCTTGAGCTTAACTGTCTGCAAAATCCAGTTGACTATGAGAAACTGTCATGAAAGAATCATGCTTATTTTTGTTTTATTTTCCTGAAACCCTAGAATCATGTTTTGATGCTGTCCTTTTGCTTCTAAACAGGTTGAAGATCCGCTGGCTGAAGCTACAAAGTACTTGCAGCTTCTCCAGAGTAATTCATCGAAATCTTTGGAAACACATATACTCTCTTTTGAACTTAGCATGAGAAAGCAAAAAATCTTACTAGCTTTTAAGGTAATACCTTTTTGGTCAATAATCTTGCCCAAGTGTTACCTCTATAAAATTTTCTTTGTTAGTGGATATTCTGCTTTGCTGATTTGTTATCCTTTTTTCATGTTTCTCTCTCTTATATACACATATGTATTGCAGGCTGTAAAACATTTATTGTCGTTGGATGGAAATAGTCCAGATTCTCACCGTTGTTTGGTAAGATGACCGAGATTGGTGTTTTTTTTAACACCTCACTAGAATTAACAATGCTAGTACATTGAGTTTGGGTTTCTTGAAATATTCTATAAGCAAGCTAAATTAATTTATTTTATTGTGAATTTTGACATGCTAAAGAAAATTCAACTTCATTATTAATTACAAATGTACTGATTATATGTACTTGTGACTCACAGATAAAGCTCATCAGCAAAATAAGCAGTCTGCCATCTGCAGTGACAGATTCTGAGAAACTCATTTGGAATGTTCTGGAGGCAGAAAAAGCAGATATAAGGTTTATGTACAAACCACTTTTAATTGTGTTTTAGTTCACCATGTCATCACACTTAGCCAACCTCTTCTATTGCAGTAAATTGCAAGGGAAATCTCTTGTGGAAGTGAATAAAGCTTTCCTTGAGGAGAACAAAGGTTTGTAGCTTTCTTGTTCTTTTCTATTTTTGTTTCCCTTTCCTCTTTCTCCTTTTTTTCTTAAAACTTGACTGCGGCTGCCAAGGAACCTTTCCCTTTTTATCCTTCAGTCTCTCTCTCGTAGAATTGGTTTCTTCGGCTGAATGATAGAGCCATTCGAACTTGCTTTCGGCCATCTTGAAATTTAACAGGAAAAAATGGAGGGTATTTTGGTCTTTACAAGATCTAAACATTCATCAAATATAGCGGTGTTAACATAATTATCTAATGATTCGTTTCCTTTATGGATCAGTATTTTGTAAAAAGAAGCACGGGCCTCCTGCAGTGCTGCATTGTAGGCTAGGGAGCATGCGAGCTCAGTGGTTCTGCCTATGGGTTTCGTCTGAAAAAAAATTCTTGTTGAAAAAAACGGTCACTGCCGTGTCATAATTATCGTTCTGTTGTATGTCATGTTCTTAATGATGCCATGACAATTTGAGGGGAATTTCAGAAATTTTGATAATCTGTGGATGTTTTGGAATTTTGGTGTATAATTTAATACAAGAGTAGAGAAAAGAGGGACAGTAGAGAAGAGAGGAGAAGGTAGAGACAGGACAGAGAGATGAGAGTTTGAGATTCGATTCATTTCATTCTTCAATGTTTTTACAAAAACTACATGGGTATTTATAACTAATTATGTGCACTTACCACTCTTAATTATTCTAAATATAACCCATGAGCTGCTGACAATTTTTCACCCATAGTCTTGTTATCACTAAGACCCCTAAGACATTATGTTGTATTAGCAGATTCATTGATGCATAGAGCTTCAGCAGCTGAAATGATGTACCTTTTGGAGCCTGACAAGAAGTTGGAGGCGATTAAACTAATTGAAGATTCTAAAAATAACATTGCATCAGGGTAATTTGTGAAACTTGTAATTAGTAAAATGATAAGATTGTCAGCTTTTCTTTACCATACAGGGTTGTGGTTCTGTGGTTCCTCTTAGATCTGACACCTTAGACCTTTTGGAGTTCTTGGTAGCAATTTCCTAGTTGTATTTGTTGTGCTTCAGCCCGTGACCCCACAAAAGAGAAAAGTATTGTTTAAAGAACTGCAAATGGTAGGTTCATTTGGAGTCACTGTTTTGGTAGGGGGGCTAAGTTTTTTTTTTTTATGTTTAGATTTGGGCTTGGATTTTAAGGAAATATCTGAAGCATTTTCATTAGAATCTGATAAAAAAAATATTTTTTGGGGGGAGTTCCAGACTGTGTACCAAACCTGACCCATGAAATGGCAGGGCTGGTTAGGTGATTCAGTTCAGGTCATAATGGACATCTCTAGTTTCAACTGAATTCTTTCTATAAGTTATAGTAGCAGTTAAATATCTTGCAATTTTTGCATCCTGGTACTTGGTTCTAAAATGTAAAAGCACAAATATTCTTACTTTTTGTTTTATTTATTTTTATATTTTGATGACCAGGGAAGGAGTTCTTGGTCAAGTAAAAGAGTGGAATCTGCTAGATTGTATTTCAGTTCATAAGTCACTTGAAACTGATTTCAATGATCCAGATGCTGCTTCACGTAAGTTAAAATTTGACTTTCTTTTCAGTTTTAATAAACTAGTAGTGGCTTGGCTAGTCCCGAGTGGCTATTTCTTCATAAAAGCCACAGAAATTACAGATTAGCGGCTCGCCTAAAATGCTTTTTTTGTTCTTAGGATGGAAGGAGCGATGCGCTGAATATTTCTCTTACTCTTCTTACTTTGGAGGCCCAAAATGCTCTACCGTTGCTGTGAGCCAAAGTGTACAAAATGCATTTGAAAATGGAGTTAATGGACAATTACATACAGTTGTACAAGAAATAAACAAGCTTAGTGTATGATGATGCAAATGCATGTGCTCTTTACCTAGCTAGAAGATCCTTGCGGGCAACAAGGATTACGCATTCTTAACAGGAAAAAGGCTTTGTTACAAAAGCTTTCAATTTTTTGTTTGGGGAAACTAGTCCTCGATGCCGACTTTGTATTCTTTTGTTGTCAGATGTAATAGATTTTGCAAAAAGAAAAAAAAAAGATAAATTATTTGAGAATATGGCAGTACAACGTTGCTGGCATGGTGTTGTCCAGTTGAGATAATTTGTAGTTGGGGTCGAAAGATATTTCAACCTCGGTTAATTTTTTTCCCTTGTATTTCTTTGGACATCTGAAAGTCAGAAATTGTCCTAAGAGATCTGTATAATTTGTATTTTTGGCATTAAAAACTGTGCTAGTAGTTTAAATTTATTGTTAAAGAAGTGCGTCATTTTGTTTCATCCTCTTATCCCGTAATGTCTCTGAAATTTTCTTAAGCATGATCCTAAAGACATGGCATGAACCACTATTTCTCTAGGCCGTCGTAAGAATTATTCATATTCTTCACCTAGCTGATTGAATATTGTTGAAATTTGTAAGTTGATGTTAATATGCCCATTGAAGATGCGTTGTATTACGTCCATTTCATTGGCGAGTAAACTTGGTGTTTTTTCTAATAATACTACGGTTTCTTAATTACTTTTTGGGCATTAACACGTTATTATAAAATAATGCTATAAACAAATATTAGAAGAGGTTAAATTTTAGATTGTATTTTTTTTGTCTCCATCAAAAACTTACAAAACCTAAATAGACTAAAGGAAGTAAAAGAAAACTTTCATCATAAAATTTGAGAGTTAATATAAAATTAAATCTAGAAGAAACAACGAGGTGAGAAAAAAATGAAATGCTATTTATTATTCTATAACATTTCTCCTTACATGTTTTATTTTATATTATACATTGTTAATAATGTGCTATAGGATAAATATTATTTTTTAGTAATTTGGAATTTTTTTGAATTAATTGATACTTTTGAATCAATTATGTTATCTCATTAAAAATCTTACTAAAAAAATTCAATAGGATAAACTTTAGTTAGGGAAAATAGAGTGCAACATGTATAATAATTTCTTCATTTTAATGTTATCTTTCAAACGACGAATGTTGATCTTCTGTAAAAGTTGTTCAAAATTTTTTTTTGACAATAATTTTATGAATAGATCTGCCAAATTATTGTTTGATTTGATTTAACAAACATCTATTAAGCCATCCTTTTGATAGAAGAAATAAATAGTTTGAAAGTAAAATAATTCACTAAATAAAACTTATAAAAAATAAATATATTTAAATTATTTCTCATTATCCTTTTTTATACAAAGTAAAATGAATTTATTTAGTAAATTTTAGACTATTCAATTTATTTGGTTTATTTAATTTTAGAAAATATAAACCGAACTAAAGAATAAAGACCGAATTAGCTAAAAAATTTAACCGAATCAAAAAATTTGAACTAAAAAACTGTACTAAAAAAATTAAAATTTAATGATTTAATTTAAAATCAATTAAACTAATCCATTTACACAGGCCTATCTGTGAGGCGAGTCATTACCATATTTTATACACTGCTCAGGTTCTCAGTCTACTCTAATATGCTAATAGCCGATCCATTATATTCCCTTTCGGCAATACAGTAGATACATGTGCTGAGCTCGGCCCAGTACAATTATTTCACAGAAAAGCCCGATGATATCTTCATCTTTTTAAAGTAAATAGCCCAATAGGGTTTTGCAGCTACAAACCCTGCACCGACAGGTATATAAATGATCGCGACATTCTACCCTCGCTCTGTTCTCTCTCCATCGCCGCCG
This sequence comes from Schoenoplectus tabernaemontani, assembly GCA_037127355.1. NCBI lineage: Eukaryota > Viridiplantae > Streptophyta > Magnoliopsida > Poales > Cyperaceae > Schoenoplectus > Schoenoplectus tabernaemontani. Next base: position 23,500,135 of record CM073742.1, on the reverse strand, counting down.
CCGCTCGACAGCATCTTCTCTCCGCGGTTTCGAAAATGGTGGCTCTCAGGGTAAGCTAAATATCAACCAGGCTTTCCTTCCGATCTCACATCCAAGCTTGATTGCATCTCGATCGGTTTGTGTAATCCAGAAAGATCACTGACGCCTTGCGATTGATTCTTTTGTTTTACCTTTTGCGCAGTTTCATCAATATCAGGTTGTCGGAAGAGCTCTTCCCACTCCCGGCGATGAGCATCCTAGAATTTATCGAATGAAGCTCTGGGCAACAAACGAGGTTCGGGCCAAATCGAAGTTCTGGTAAGCATTTAGACCCGGAGATGTCGGATTTGTTTGATCTGGTTTCAAGTTTTTTTCTAAGTTTTGACTTTTGAGTTGAGACCATATTGTGTTGAATTTGTTGGACAGGTACTTTCTGAGGAAGCTGAAGAAAGTCAAAAAGAGCAATGGGCAGATTCTGGCACTTAATGAGGTTAGTGTTGCATGTGTGGATGTTTGTAAGTTGTCATTTCCTAAAAATGTTAGATGATTAGGTGTTGAATGTGTATTATTGATCCGATTCCTTATAGAAATATTAAGAAATTGTGTTGAATTTGCTGTCTCATAACTGCATTCAACTGTTGTGATAACGGTGAACAGTCTGCTTAGGGTATATTTTTTTCAACGACTTGGTATTTGTTTTCTTTGTAGCTATCTTGTTTGTACATGTACTTAATTGATATTAAAATTTTGAGCGAAAAGGTGAGGTTATATGCAATGCCATCCTAATCCTAATTAATGTGAGGTACAATTTTTACTGTTGCAGTTTCAGTAAATGACATTTGACCTGTTATAATGTATTGTGAAACAGCAATTCTATCTGGTTTAAGTTCTGTGAATAACAGTAACAGATATGTGTGCACAAATGCTTCTAGATTATTTACTGCAAATGTGTACTTAATGGACCCTTTGTTTGTCTCAACTAATGTTTAGTAATAATGATAAGCAACTTTTTTGTGCAGATATTTGAAAAATACCCTACTGTGGTGAAGAACTACGGTATCTGGCTGAGGTATCAGAGTCGTACTGGTTACCATAATATGTATAAGGAATTCCGTGACACCACCCTCAATGGTGCTGTCGAGCAGATGTATGATGAAATGGCCTCACGTCACCGTGTGCGGTCCCCATGCATCCAGATAATCAAGACTGCAACTGTCCCGAATGAAATGTGCAAGAGGGAAAACACCAAGCAATTTCATGATGAGAAGATCAAGTTTCCTCTCATTTTCAAGAAGGTCCGTCCCCCGTCTAGGGTGCTGAAGACCACCTTTAAGGCTTCCCGCCCAAACCTCTTCATGTGAGGTGGTAGAGTCTGCTTTTTGAATTTTAGTTAATCAGCCAGTTTTGGTGGACTTGAGATTGCTTGAAATGAGGAGAATTATTTTGATTTTTATTTTGTCAAGTTTTTATATGTATGTTTATCTGGAAGTGTAGTTTCTCTTGTTATGGTAAACTTTAGTGGTGTGTTGGTATGGGAATAGTTCAATTAGATGGTTAATCTTTGATTACTGCTCCTAGGTTATGTTTGCTTGTGTTGGATGAGAGTTTGCATTAAGTTAACAGTTGGTTGGAATCGTTCTATTATTGGCAACTTTATCGGGGTTTCCAATTTCATTATTTGGTTTCCTCTTTTTTCCTGTTGCCTATAATGAAGATATCGCAGTCGGGTCGTGTTCACAGGTTTTTTGTTTGCACTACTCACAAATTTCCACCCTTTCTTAGTTTGCAAAGACTTACTCAAACAATATATATTGTACTTGATTGATATGTTTAAAAGTGAGGAGACAGTCAAAAATAGGAGAGGGGGTAAAGGAAGGCTGGAAGCATCGGCGTGTGACAATAATGTTCCAAAGGAAGGCTGGAAGCATCGGCGTGTGACAATAATGTTCCAAAAAGGATGTCATGCAGAATGGTGCAATGTGATAGCTGAGGCAGCACGGGTTGGGTTTTATGGTGAGGAGCAGCTCCAGTGGAACTCATACGAGTTTGAAAGAGGAACTAGAATGAGAGTGGATAGCTCATATGGCGTTTTGATTGTAATGTATTCATTAGAAGTGGGTCACGATTAATTTCATCTTTTTGAGAAGGCTCATCTTGAGAAGACTGTATGTTTTCGATCTGCTATGACTCTCGTATCCTTCATTTCATCTCGTCCATTATCATTTGACGTTTATTCTTCGCACGTCGCTCAATTTTTATCAATTCTTTATTTGATATTATAGTTTCTCCAAAGTATGATGATCAAAATAATGAAATTGACCGGACCAAGTATTCAGTAGGTGGTCTATATTGTATCATTCATCTATCAAACCGTACACATCAAAGTTTTTATATTGGCATACAACAATCACATGAGAGCAATGTATCCCAGTCAGTTGAGGTTTTCGACAATCACACGTGTAGTGCGGTTTCGACAATTGTGGGTCATCTCGAGTGCGTTGTTCATTCGAAATTATAACAATATGCTTAGACGATCTATATCCTCCACTCTCGATCCTCTCACCAAGCACCTGAAAGGTCGTATTCTTCTCGAGCAGTTCTAAGTGGAATTATGTTCATCCGGGCTATAATTTTTAAGAAAATTTTATAAAGTATCACGTTATGTTCAAAAAAATTAGTAAAATATAGAAAAAAGTATCAAGACGAATCTGTTTTGTCATCACGTTTTGATAAGATGTCGTCAATTTTTTGGGGTTATTGTTTGTATGCTCTATGCATGATCAATGCTTTCATTTCTCTCTTGTCGAACCACTTAGCACATTTATACTATGCTCCCTCCACAATTACCGCAACCGATAAAGTCCGCTCAACTCTAAACAAACTATTCCAAACTTTCGAATCATTGTTGGTCATTATACCACATCGATGTCCTCCATCATAAGTTTGTTTCCACGAAGCAAAATTAGGACGCTATTTATCATTATTTTCTAATCTTCTTCCGACTTTTAAAAAAAATCATAAGTCTTTTGTTTGATCTCCTCAACATTCGTCATCTCTCTATGAAACGACGCGATTTTATTATTCGATAGTCTCCTTCTGAAATCATCCCTGAGGTTATCTTCTTCTTTTTTCCAGATTTTTCGGCTTCATTATATAAATTTTCTATAGCATGTTGCATATAATATCGGTGTACCGCCTCTCCACGTTCTACAGACCATCCCAAATGCCGCCGCTGAAAACACCCTTTATTCCCCTATGACGGTCGGATATAATATATATTTTCATGTTAGTTTGGATTACTTCATTACGGACTCATCGCATGAATCAACCCCCAATTATCCATATTTTCTTCATCCACGATCCCAAATGTTAAAGGAAGAAGTTTATTCGCTGCATCTTATCCGCATGTCATCAATAATTTACCTTTATAACGGCCTGATAAGAATCTAATGTCAATGGTTATAACATGCCTTAAATATTTAAACTCTGAAATACATGATCCATAAGCCCAAGCTATGGATTTAAATATTTTTACATTGTCATCTGAAGTATCAAATGTCAATATTTTATATTTTGTACCTAGAGTAGTCTGAGCAATCGCTTCCAATATTTATGGGAGCAACATATATGACCTTTCCCAAGTGCCAAATTAACGTCTAAAACGTTTAAGTTACAATCATCAGCCAAGTTACCGCAGCTTTCTTGAAAAAATCGATTGATCATAAGTACTGCTACTACATCCAAAAAAATTATAGGTATGACATGGTGACACTGTTGGGTTCAGTTGTTGGTAAACAGATGGATACAGATGTGAATAAATACTACTATCATAAAGATAGTTCGTATAATATCCGCCTTAATTAAAATTAGATATTGTATTTTCAACCTGATTTGGATATGAATTGTTTTGATCATAGTTTTGAAATATTTTCGCAAAAAAATTACTACCGCTCGGTTCTCCCTCGGTGTAATTTTCTTCATCAGAAGGATCAAAATTTAAATCCGGTATCATTTGGAAGAAAGAAAATTTTGGATATTTGTAAGAGAGATGTTTTGTGTTGTGTTTGTGAGATGAGGAGAGCGACGGTTGGGTGAATTTATATTGATCAAAGACACCGCTGGAACTGATGTCTTTGAGCAAAGCGCCACTACCATTGGCGCGCACTGTAGCAAAGACGCGCTGGCAGTGGCGTGTTTGCTCAAAAACACCACTGCCAGTGGCACGCTGCCATTCATGTATTTAAAATTATATTTTAATCACTCTTATTTTTATTAATATGATTATTATAATTATTATATTAAAAAAATCTGTTGAATCTACATCCTCTGTGGTATATTTGAACAGTAAATGATTTTTCTGAATTTAAAATACTGCTCTAGTACTGTTTTTCGGATTGTAGTACTATTTATGAAAGAGAGCTGTTCATTGTAAATTTTAGAGGACCATAGAGGTGAAGCCCATAATGCTTGGGGTTTTCTGGTCAAGAATGTCTACTTGTGGAGTTGAACATCATATCAGGCCCAACATATGTAATAAAGAGGTTCTAGTCCCTTGTCATAGTTGCTGCACTGAGATCTACAGTTATTTGAGTACCGCTGTGCTCATGCCCAGTCTCCAGTTATAACCCCTGTGGCTGTGGGTCACTAATATATTTTATAATAAGATGCTGTTATATTTGATTTAAGATCCCCATGCTTTGTGATGTGAACGAGTACTATTAACCTGTAGTTATTTGATATCAGACTTAATTAGATTATTAGAATGTTTGCATCTGCAATTGTCCAATTTGAGGAGTAGCCGATGCTCTTCCAGCAGATAGTGTCCATAATGCTTGTATCCCAAATAAGTGTTTCAAAAATTATTATTCGACGGGCACTTTTTCAGTATTTATTTCTCTACATTTATAATGATCAAATAACACGTTTTTTTTTACTATAAGAGACAAAAATTAAATATACAAAGTCTTAAATTATACTATAGTGACATCAAATATTATTAAATATATAGAAACAAAAAGCTAAAAGTAAATATTATTTTTTTCAATCATTCATGTTTCAGATCATTTAATCCATTATAATTTTTCAAATTCGAAGCTGTATTTTAAAAAAATTCCGGCCACTTTCGAAACTCTTGAATGTCTCAGTGCCTTCTGACTTTCTGAGTTCTGGCTTCTGCAACTCCACAAACACACTGTTAACACTGGTTATCCGGACCCACATATGACATATCCTTTAACCCAGCAAATGTTGGCAAATTATAAGATGAAGGATTTTAAGAAAATGTTGGCAAAATCCTTCATCTTGTGGTGGATCATAATTAGTAAGATGAAGGATTTTCTTAAAATTTCGTTGGGCACCAAACAGCCAAATTGCCAAGTTTACGTTTGAAGTTTAAAATATTATCAGATCCAATGTATGATTGTAGAAGAAACACTGTTGATAAAGTAGGCCAGAAGCTTTGAACTCGAGTACTTGCCTTTTCCTTTCAACTTATTCCCTTTCATTTCCACCAAAAAAATAAACAATATCCAAACCTTCTCTTATCTCAACACCACCTCAAAAGTAATTCTCTTCAGCCCACCTCTTTTTGCTTCAAACATCCCTTCATTCCCGTTTCTTTCTTCATTGTTTTTTTGTTTTTTTTGGTTAAAGTGGGTTCTTTATTGTACTTGCAATTCCTATACAATAGGCTTCAAAGCATACTCTCCAAGGCAGGGATTTCTTTGATGAGGATATTATTTTATAATCCAGAGGTAGAAAGAGTGAGGAGGTGAATTACTGAACTAAAGTCATAAGATGCTATACGTTACAGTTCTCTCTACCTCTTTTTGTCAGAGGACCAATCTAAGAAAAACAGAGATGCTTGCAATGAAAAGAGAGATGACAGTTCTTTTATCTGTTTGTTTTGTTCTTCTTACTATCATTGTACCATCTGCCGAATCGGCACGATATTTGACGGCTAATTTGAACGAAAGCCATAAAGACAGCCAAAGCCCATTGAACGTGAAATTGCACTTCCCCTTTTTTTTTTCTGGGAATGTAGGGGTACTATTCATGCTAAACACATCTCAGACAATGTCTATTAAGTTTTAGTACTGTGTTTATATGTAAATGTTGACAAAAGGGTCACATTTTCTTTACTCTTTATTCTCTCTGTTTAATTCTCCATAGTTTGCATGTCAATCTAGAAGAGAAACATTTTAAAATGAATTGTTTAAGTTTCTTCAAATTAGCAAATCAATACTTTCTGTTTGTCAAATACAATTCTAACTCTACTTTTCCTTCGTGGGAACTTGCATTGAACAAGTTCTCCATCTATTATCCTCAAAGCTTCATCATTTCAGAGTTTTGTTATTTTTAATTTTCGAAGCACAATGAAACTAATTTTTTGGTCTGCATTATTGCAGGAGATGTTTGCCTTGTTCATTGGGTTGCATGTGGCATTCTTCATTTTGCAAGGACCTTATCAGTATTTTAGGGTTTGCAGGTTACAGATCAATCGTTACTAATTATGCAAATTTACTTGCACGCAGCTGAATCCAAAACATTCATGGCAAATCAAGCTCCACACATTGCTCGTTTGGGGTTCAGTTGGATTTTTAATGCCCGTCGGAATACTAGTAATACGATTTGCAAGCAGCTGCACATGTGGGAGAAACTTCAGGATCATGTTTTGCTTGCATGCGGTTTTACATGTCACTTAGCTTTCTATTCTTGCTATTACCAATCATCTTGGACATCCTCATGTAGTTGTAATAAAGCCAATTTCAGAGGCAGCCTGTTTGGTATTGATCTTCTACTGGTAACGGGCAAATTGGATCTGGTATTAGATGATGACTCCATTCTTGTACCGGAATGACCAGCATTGCAGCAGTGGTGACTCCATACTTGTACTGGAATGAGCAGCATTGCAGCGATGAGCCGATGATGACATACTGTGTAGTTTCGCTTGATATCTTTGCAGTTAGTGCAAATAGAGATTTTTGATTTAATGATCCACTGACGGATTGCAGGCTGCAGCAGTTGCACTTGCCACGGCAGGGGCAGTTGCTCGATTTCTTAAGGCCAAATAGGTACAGAGGCTATTTTGGTTTATAAATTATGGGAGATGCTATCTACACTAAAAATTTTGCACAGCGCATCAAACAATTATCATCATGATTTATTATTATATTATCATTTTTGTATTATTATATTATTTTAGATTATAATATTATATTATTATAATATTATTTTATGATTATAATATTATAATATTATTATATTACAATTATGATTATTATTATTATATTATGATTATGATTTTTTATTATTATATTATTATATTATGATTATGATCATTAATATTTATTATGATTATGATTATTTATATTAACATGATGATTTATTATTACTATAATATTATTATAATTTTATTATTATATTATGATTATTATTATTTTATTATTGTATCATTATTATTATTATATCATTATTGTTGTTTTGTTATTATTATTTTATTTTTATTTTTATTATCATTATCATCATTATCAACATTTTAACTATTCTAATTAATAATTGTCAAACAATATTTTCGTTCTTCCGAATAGTTAAAAATATCACTCTTCTACCACTCTTCTAAAATGATACTATTATAACTATTATAACATTATTCCAAAACTATTCCTTAATTTGTCAAATGAACCCAGACTTTTCCTTTCACCTTTTCAAACTCATTAATTACTAGTGAACTACAACGATTTATCTCTAATTGTAGGCCCAATTTTGGTTGGTGCTAATTGGCATTAGGTACAAGATTCAGACTCATTTTGTCTTTGGGTTAGCGTTTAAACTTAATAACCTGAGCTACCAGCAAGATATAAAAAGCTACAAAATTTTCCCTTCTATATTATGTACAGAAATAACAATATACCAATCTTTTTTAGGTGGCATCAAGAAAAGCTAAAAACTATCATTCATGCCATGAAGAAAAGAAATTCATCTATATATCCAATTCAAGGCATGAGATCTACATAACCGGTCAGAATAGCAATAGCTAGTATGGCAAATGGAGGGACAATGACAAATGCGCCAATTGTTGCAAAGAAAACGGAATCATTTCTCTTACCAACTTCATTTAGGAGAGCCTGCCGCTTGATATTTCTCTTCTTAGAAATGGTGAGTGTGCTTTTTTTAAGCTTCTTTCCTAAAGGAAGAGTGAACTCGCCTCTAGCATCTCCAAACAGTTCTGATAGCTGTTCTCTAATTGTAGACCTCTGCAATTCAGTGCTGTTGCTACTGTAGCCTGAAAAAGAGGAGAAATCAGGACTTCAATATTCTTGGGGACACAAACATGGCTTTTGATTGTGTCTGGTACATTTGCTTCTATGTTGCAACATGAGATAAACCGCATGATTTTGACTTGAAAGAGCCAAATTCAGTACATGATGATCAAAAGGCAAGAAATTGGTCCAATCCAAACATGGTTAAGTTTTGTTCTAATTATAGATTATAGTTTAATAGAAAATTGTATAACATGATATGCCTGAGGCACCTATTCTTTTTCTTAGAAGAGAGTTTGATGTCCTGAAAAATTTTAGTAATCATTTTTTTTATGATAGTACACATCAACTCACCAAAAGATTGCATATGATCATCTTCATTTTCATAGACATGACCAGAGAAATGAAAATTGTAATGATAGGCAGTCATTAACTTCCACCTTCATACATAAATGCACGACATTAGCTGAAAGACAGCTATTGACAAGTAATGTTACCATGTTAGGATTCTCCCTTATTAAGCTGAGCTTTCCATTCTACATTTCCAATAGTTACAAGAAACTTTTACAAGTCAAATGTGTTTCATATTATTTCAAAATTTGTCTGACGCCATGATGTGATAAACAACATTAAAGCCACACAAACTCCAAGGATATTTGTACCGGAACTGGTATGGACCAGATCCTGCTGGCAACTATACTGGGTACCAATAAATTTTTTATCTGCTGGTAAGGTTTCATACCATGCAGTAAAATCTCAACTTGTAACTATTGCCATATGAAAAAATCTGGTACTGTATTGGTATTGCGATACTGGAAATGTATCAATCCTAAATGCTGGTACCAGCATCTTCTTTTGTTTTTTCACTAATATTGCATTCACAGAAAAAAAAAGGAAAAAAAAATAATAATCCTACCAGTATCAGAAGAGGTGGGAGATGATCTAAGCTGCTCCAACAGATCCAACTGAGCTTGGGCAGATGAAACTTAAACAAGTAATAATAAAAGGAGGAGTAAGAATCAAAGCAAACAAAAATGATGATGTGACCAAGTGAATAAGTGAGTAGGCATATGATAATTTCAATGCAAACCAGACATTTCATATAGACTTTCTTCAAAATTAAGAAAAAAAGAAAGTGTCTACACAATCATTGACAGAAAAGGCTAGATTTTGTAGGATAAATTATATAAGAATATAAATATTGTTAATACACCAACCCAAGCTACATGAAGGTATAATAAGGTCAAAATCCTCTTGCTTTAGAATTGTATACATGAAATCTTACAATTTACAGGATACAAATGAAAATTTCTTTGATTGTCAACTAATTTGAAGTTCTTATTTCCAATAATCAGTAAATCGCTAATAAAGGTTAAAGGCGAAGACTAAAAGAGGCACCTTCTACGCCGGGATCTTCTGCGACACCCTCGGAAGTAGCAGCTTTGCACTGGCACGTGCGCCGCTTGCCAGAGCAAGTGGGCTTGAATGGAAACCTATGAGATTTGGAGAAAGCACCTCTTGTATGCTGGAGCTTGAATGCAGCGGTTGAGAGGGACGACGAGGAAGAAGAAAGGTTCAATGCCATTTTCATTTTAATCTTTATTTTCGCCCCAATTGAAACTTCGTTCATATTCTGAAAGGGTTTTAAGTTTCTTTTTTAATTGGAAAATTAAAATTTTACAATGATTTTTTGGGAAGACTATGCGCCACGGAAGCAGAGGATGAAAGAACACCACTAATTTTCATTTTCATTTTCGGATCCTGTACAACTTCAATTGGACAGTACGCTACATTTCGATCGATCGATCGATAATGAGTGGTTTAGATTATTCATTTGATTTTGTGTCAATGGTTTAGATCTGAGATTCTAATTTTATTATGTACAGATTTCTAGAACTCTCTGATACATTGGTATATTCTGCCGTAAAAAGTAATGCAAATCAATGATATACATTCAATGGCAGACAATCCCTTTCGAGATATATACACAATAAATAATTGTGCATTTAATTTATCTCACAATTTAATACAATGGTAAAATAAATTAATCAAATTATTTTGTTTGAGATTTAATCAGATGTGTAATCTATATATAATAGCAGCGTACCGGACTACCGTGATAGAATAATATATATCATTCTTCCATTACAAAGAGAAAGTGCTTATAATCTTATTAAATATATTTTATATAATAATGATGCTAGAAAATATATGTTATAATATTTTTGCTTTATGCTAGTTATTAGTAAGTTGAACTGTTTGATTATAGCTCAATTATAAATAATAGTGTATCAAATAGGATTTAAAAAAGAATATTGCAAAGCTTAGGAAAACAGTTTTCATGTAAATGCAATGCATATTTTATTATAAATAATGAAATCCAAACACACGTCCAACAGTATAATGCAAAAATGCAAATTTTCATTTTTTTATTATTTTTTACGCGTTTAAGTTCTCCTCAGATTTTTATTATATTTAAGGTGGTAAAAAAGGTTGGTAAATAATTTTGGATAATTTTCTTTTAAAAAAATGAATCTATATAGATAAGAAACAAAAAAAAAAAACACAAAATCTAAATGCGACGTTGGCACTTTGAAACTTTGAGTAAACAACCCGTTATTTTTTCGACACGTGGCTTTGGCATCAATTGTTGATGGCGGGTTGAGAAAGAGATTAGAGGGGAAAAAGGTAAAAATGGTAGCTCTTGCCCAATCATCTCTTCCCGTATTCCAGCCAGCCCTCTCCCTCTCCCATTGAATACAAAAGTAGAGCTCTTCTGGTTCTCTTTTTTATTTTATTTTTATTATTTCACTTAGTGTTCTAGCTGCCTAATGCTTCCAAAATGAAATATATTATTTCACTTCATGATTGTCCAAGTCTCTGAGATATTAAAAAAAAAATTATGTGATGTGGTTCTAACTTCTAATCCGACACAGTGGTTCAGTAAGCTATATGTGAGTAGGGATAACAATGGGTCGGGTCGGATCGGATTTATATCAAATGTGAAGTTCAATCCGTCTTTCAAAACTTTTGATCCGACCTACTCAATTTTTACCTCCGGGTCTACAATTGATAATCCGGTCCGTTCATAATGCTTGACGGACCTACCTACTCGCAATGATGGAGCTTTACTATAAAAAAAATGGGCCATACCCCCCCTATAAATCTCAAAGTAATAAAATTAGTATTCATTTTCTAAGTCAAATTATATTTTAGATATATAATTGGCCCCCTCTATCATTTGCTATAAATAATCAAACGTCAATAGCCCTCCCTTAATACTACCTCAAGCTCCGCTACTGCCCACTCGTACCCGCCCGACCCGACTTTATCAATGATATTTTGTTGCTAGATTTTTTTTAATTAAATGATTACATAATTAATTAATAATTTATTTAATTAATGATTTCTCTCTTCTTAATATTATATCTTTCGGGAATGATTATTGTATTTAAACTAAAATATTATTAAATATTTGCACCATCAAAATATAAGTTATTTTTAAGCCTAAAAATTATTAAATATTTATACCAAGTCAAGTACTCAATTTATAAATTATGATATTTAATTAAAAGAATTAATTTAAATGAATATTCTATTGGTTAAATTATCAATTTTATCTAATTTGATAAGTTGCTTATATGCAATTATATAATTATACATAACACATATAAATACATATTACATGTTATTGATATTACGGGTCGGACGGGCGGGTCTCACCCTAAACTCGTACCCGTCCAATCCGTCCTTTGACCCGGCCCGACTCTACCCGTTTGAACTCTGGGCCGGACTAGATCGGATGGGTCCGAGTAGGCCAAACAGGCCATAAACTTTATTGCCATCTATATCTGTGAGGTAGGGACAAAGAACTATGCTATCTTTTTTGTTTGAAAATCTGCTTTAGCAAATAAAGCACAATTGAGACAAATTACAATAGCATGTTTTAGTTTTTTATATTAGTGAAGGCACAATAGGCGGCACTAATAATTAATTTAATTGAATAAAATTTGAAAGAAAGAAATTAGTGCTGGATAAAGCAAAATTTTGGCCATTCGTTTATAAGTTATTACCTCTAATTAGTAAAGTTCGATCATTTTTTTTCAATCTTTTTAATAAATTTTCTTTTTGTCAATACTTTATTTTTTTTATAATTTATTACAAAAAGAAATTAATTGTTGAGGGGTATATTGGTCTTCTGTTCAACTGAATATGGTTTATTTTAATTGGAAATGCCCCAAATTTCAACCATTGAGAAAAATAATGTAAAGAAACATTTATTAAAGTATGATCCAAATTTATTCATCTTTCCACTGGATGAGATGACCTGTAATTAATTAAGTAATCTAACAGAAGTGATGGTTAACGAGACTTTGGATGGATCGGCTGCAAATTACTATAAAAAGTTTTTTAAAAGTGAAAAAAATAAAGCATATATGCTGAACTTTGGAACTATCATTATATATTAAATTTTGACAATAGGAAATATTTTCCCCATTTTCCATCTCAAAGTGACATCTATTTTCAAAAGAAAAGATGAAGATTGATTGTACCATTCTCTTATAGATGTTGACTGTATTAAATTTATGTGTTTCTAAAGAGTTTTTCCTGAATGTAATCATCTCCAAATCAATTTCGATAATAAAAATTGATTCATTACTCTCAAATTAATCACACCCAAATCTCCCTTGGATTTTGGTTTACAAACAGTAGCTCAATTAATGAGATGAATCTTTTTAATCATTGGATCTGAATCATTTCATAAAAAGTTCCTTTTTGATAGTATCTATTTCGTCTATTACTCACAGTGGCAACTAAAATACCGACATAAAGTATATTGGAAATAATGATAGATAGCATTTAGGACTGATTTTGTGTTGAATTTTTTTCTATTAAAGAAACGTAATGTTGTTTGCATAGCGGTTTTGGTGATAATGGAAAATTCAACAATTTTTCCTTGTAAGATAGAGATCCATTGATTTGTCAGATTTGTGGCTTGGGCGTAAAAGCTTCAAATTTGTCTGATGTCAGACTAAATGATTAATGAATATCAAAATAGTTAGGATATATTTTGTGCATCTGCTCGAGATCCCCTTGAATGTTTAATAATAAAAATATCTAAATGTCAAATGCATATAAAATTTGAAACGAGTGGCTGTGCGTTGCTATGACCTTGACACCTTGTATAACTACTGTTACTGTATAAGAAATAAAGAAAAATCATTTCGCGTCGATGATTCGGATTGTGCGCTATAAATAATATGGACCACATCTACCCAAAAAATTGCTTTTTTATTTGTAGGAGAGGATCTAGATCTAGTCTACCTCCGTCGGTTTTGTTTGTCCTTTCCAGAAAAGAACCTCTTCTCTTACCTCACAACCATTTTCTCTATCCATCTTTTTGTTGCATTGCATGTAAGATGTAACCTTCTCAACATTTCAAGTTATTTTGTTACTTGTGGTAGTGAGTACTGAACGAAAACAAACTATTAGGGCTCTTTAGTATCATTAGATTTTCATAAATTTATAAATTATCTTATGTATTTTTAATTATATTCTCTTATGAATTTTTAATACATAAATACATAAATTATATAAAAAATATTAAAATTTAAAATTTTGAAATATATCACATCATCACTTCACTTCACCATTAATTCTATGTAAATATTTAATAATAATATATAGTGTTTATCTCTCATCATTTTAAGTAATATATAATATACTTGAAGACAAATCTAACTCTTAAAATGATTGATTTTTTGTATGATTCTTTCTAGATTATCACGTATTGATTATATTATTTGTAATAATAATAATAATATATATCTTTAATATTTAAAAATTATGTTTAAATTTTCTTTAATGTGAAATTTTATTCGGAGCGAAACCCAAATTATAATTCTAGTCTATATTATCTATACTATATTATAAAGAGTGTATATATTAGAAATGGGTCGGATCAGGGTCGGGTTGGGTCGGGTCGGGTCATATTATTTTATTATTTTTTTTGACCCGACTCGATTAAATTTGAGTCAATTTTTTTTGACTCATATCCAATCCAATGGGTTATGGGTTGACCCAACCTGACCCGTGTAAATTAATTAATTAATTATTAATTATTTTTATAAAATTTTAAGCAATAAAATATTAATTAATTTATAATTAATCTTAATTAGTGTATATTTAAGTTGTAATTAGTACTAAATCATAAAATTACTTCAAAAAATATAATTAATCGGGTCGGGTCGGGTTACCCGAACCCGACCTGACCTGATTCGGGTAAAAAAAAATTAAACTCATATCCGACCCATTTATCTTCGGGTCTTGTTGGGTCGGATTCAAGTCGGGTAAGATCAATAATTGACACCCCTAGTATATATTGAATTTATCAAATAATATTCAGCTTTTTAGTCTTTTGATAATGATTAAAATGCCCCTAATTGAATGTTATAGATTAATATTATCAAAATCTAATTGTCTATAATTTGAGCAACGTTATTTTTCTCTCTATTTCATTTTCTATTTTTGATCATGCATTTGACAGGTCTAGAAAAAGAAGTTGTTAAATAATTAACTATTTTTATTTTTGTAAAAAAGAAACTATAGTTTTATTTAAAAATATTTTATTTTGTAAATCATATTTTATGAAATAATAAATAATTTTATTTATAAAAAAGTATTTAGAATCAATCTAGAGATAAAAATATATTTAAGTAAAATATATAATTTATTTATAATAAAATTAGTGCTAGATATAAATATTTTTAAAATTAAATGGTTCGCACAAAGGACGAGTTCTATGCTAGTTTTGATAAAATATATATCAACACATTATGTCATCCACAATGATCCGATTGAGAAAACAAATATGCTAGATCATAGTTACAAGAATCACAATAAAATATTTTCTATATATTTATGGGATTTAAATATAAATTTCTTTAAATATTAATATATTATTAAAATAACCATATAAATACGTGCAATTAGAAAAAAAAATGAGGACATTGAACCCATTTGATAATATAGATCTGCCAACATCGTAAATTTATTACGAAGATTTTTTTAATATTATGGGTCTCAAGTTTCAAGTTATTTATGAATGAATTAATATATTGTAAGTTCATTTTTTTCTTTTTGATTGTTATCAGCTAAATTTCACCATGTAGATATTTTAATATGCATTTTTTTCTACTTCTGAAAATAGAAACACTAGCTTTAGCATTTTGTATTTATCATTGCCAATTTTTGGATATAAAACTTTATTAAGGCTAAGTAAAAAATAACTTCTAGTCCTCTTCTTCTACTATTAGAAAGCTTGATCGGTATATAAAAGCAGCTACAAGAGGAGACCTTTAAAAGTCTAGACGAGACCTACTTTTTACAGAATTGTGGTCCCAACTCCTAAACTGGATCTGCAAGAATCTCATACAGAGCGCACCTCATAAACCAAGTCTATCCAGAGAATCTTTCATCTATGAACTATTCACCGTCAAATCTTAGCTGGAATTTATCTCTATCTGTGCTGTGCTCATCTCCAATTACTCGTCGAACTACACACAACTTGCACCTCAAAATCTCTCCATGGCAACTGAAGAGCATCACCACCACCACCATGATCACCAGCATGATCTTCAGCATCACCACCACCATACCCACGAGTATGTATCTCTTTCTCGCTTGCTTATTCTGATTTTTTTCTTTTTGGTTGTTGGTTTTTTCCTTTGCAGTAGTTTTCCTGCGGGGTCGGATAATATTGTGGTGCAGGTCGATGCTGGAAAAGGGAATTTTCAATAGAGTTTGGTAATTGGAATTAATCGAGATAAGGATGCAAAATTCTATTTCTAACCTTAATATAAAATAAATATTTGTTCTGCAGAAAAAAAAAATATATACCACCTCTGGGGCCTGGGTCTCTTTTCTTATTTCTTCTATATTAATATATATATACTCTTTTTTTTTGCATTAAATAGAAATAGAAAACTTACAGCCTTACATTACTAACTGAATCAAAGGCAAAAGTACTACATACTAGTAATGTAAAACCTTTAGCTAAAACCCCCAAATCAGGACTAAGCACCAAAGTAAATAACTAAATCAAAACATATAGCCATATTAATGATACTACAAATTTCGCAACTTTATCTTTCTTTTTTGAATCAACATGGCTAGCTATGAGGTTCAGATTCAAGTCTCTGACTTACATCGGGTATTGTTAATGAGTTTAAAGGAACGATATTTATCAGGAGACAGGAAGATCATATATCAGTTTGTTACTTGTTTTCTAAACCTCATTTCCACTTGAAATATTGCTTTCCATCTCTACAGTGGGGGGGGGGGGGGGGGGGGGGGGGGGGCATGAATTTGCAATTTGACAATTTACTTGTTACCTAGCCAAAAATTTGCCATGTTTCTGCTTTCTTTTTGGGTAAATATGGTTGAAGTTTATCTGCATGGTTGTGTTTTGTTCCTGCAGTTAGATTCCCACGAATTGCCAATTTTTCTGGTTAAAAATCAAATAGGTGATTCTGAAATTAGTCTTATCAGTGTTAATGAAACTAGGTAAGGTACCATTTTCTGATTTGGGGACTAAAACGGTGATAGTATTTTTTTTATTTGAATGACCTAATATTGATATGCGTTCTTTTTTGTTTGAAAAATATTCATGACTTCATGTGTATATGGTATGAACCAGCGAACCTCAGTTTCTGATTATGTATAAGTACTTGAATGATTTAGTACAAGATTGACCCTTTGTTAATGCTCAATGCTAAGTAATCTCAGTTTTATTTTTTTCATCATTATATTTTAGAGCTGGAAAGGATCATGGAAAGGCAGACTCATGGGTCGGGCCAGATGGGCGGGTGTACCATTCGCATGATGGCCTCGCACCACATTCGCACGAACCAATTTACTCTCCTGGATTCTTCACCAAGCGGGCACCACTGATACACACTCGTGATTTCAAGGAACGTGCCTTTACTGTAGGCATTGGTGGGCCTGTTGGCACAGGGTACTTTATTTAATTTTCTATACCTCTTTTTATTTACCTTTATTTCATTTTCTATACCTCTTTTTTATTTACCTGTCTAATTACTTTACTTCCTGTAGCTAGTGGTTCCTGCCATAGATGCACTATTCCCTTAAAAAATGACCTTGCTATTTTTAAATCCTTTGATATCCTGCTGAAATAACTCGATGCAAAGCTAACCAATATTGATTTTCACTACAATAATTTTTCATCAACTAGTGTTCGGAAGATATTTTTATCGAGTCAATGCCATAACTAAGCCTAAGAGTAATGTAGTCTCTATTGGTAGACCTTGGAGAGAGTGTGCCATTTGTAAATAAAAGAAATGTTGGTACATTAATCGCATTTGGTTTATTCATTGGTCAGGAAAACTGCTCTGATGCTAGCACTGTGCCAGTTTTTGCGTGACAAGTATAGCCTTGCTGCAGTATGTATTATTTTATATTCAATTTCCCTTGACTTTGGTGATTGTTTTTTAAATTATGTGAAATTAATAAATTATTGATATTATTGAATTGGTGGAAAGTCAAGTTAGAAAGGGATTGTTCATAGTTATTTGTGCATGAACCAGAATTTGGCCTCAAGTCCAAATCAAACCATTATAACAGCTGGTACATACTGGTACATTTCTTTATCCATTTGGTACCAAAGCTGAGAATACCTATTCATCAACTAATAACAGCAAATATCATACGAAAGTGTCTCTTGCTTGTGAAGAAATATTTCAATGTAAAATAATTGTCTTTTTTAAAAAAAAAAAGTTTTAAAATAGTACATGTATGTATGGTTCTTAGGTAACAAATGACATATTCACAAAAGAGGATGGTGAATTCCTAATAAAACATGGAGCACTTCCAGAGGAGAGAATCCGTGCTGTAGAGACTGGAGGCTGTCCCCATGCTGCCATAAGAGAAGACATCAGCATAAATCTTGGCCCACTTGAAGAGCTATCGAATCTGTACAAGGCCGACATTCTACTCTGTGAATCTGGAGGAGGTCATTTTCTTCCTTTTTTGTTTCTTTCCTTTCATTCTACTGTTATCATGCAATTCATGTCTTGGTTATTCATGAACATACTGTCAAAACTTCACATAGTAGAACTACAATACAAGTACTGATTGATGATTGGTGTGCAGATAACTTGGCTGCCAACTTTAGCAGAGAATTAGCTGATTACATAATATATATTATTGATGTATCTGGTGGCGACAAGATCCCTAGAAAGGGTGGGCCTGGGATTACTCAAGCAGATCTCCTGGTGTGTAACACTGCCATTTTTTTTTGTTTGTGCAATGGATTAATCTTGGATTGGTTATGTGATTATGCATTTTTTTAAATAACATGTAATTAACTTTTCTTTTTATTTAATTGAAGGTCATAAATAAGACAGATCTTGCTCCAGCTGTTGGGGCTGATCTTAAAGTAATGGAGAGGGATGCCTTGAAGATGAGGGAAGGCGGTCCATTTGTCTTTGCACAGGTTTGAATTTTCCAATTTATGCATTGGCAATAACACCTATTGAGAACTAATATAATGACAGTGTAGTTCATTTTTGTGACATGTATGTATCAATTACAATCGTTTATTTGTTTTTAGGACCTGGAAAAGAAGTTTTTCCAGCAGTTATGTAAATGCACTCATTGCACCGTCATAAAGTGTGCTTTTTGCAGAACTAAATATATACAGACCACGCAATCGACCTAAAAGACTAAAGCAAATAACAACTAAAATTGTATAGTGGAAGTATCTGAGACTTTGGACATGGATTTTCTTTGCAGGTAAAACATGGAGTCGGAGTTGAGGAGATTGTGGGTCATATATTGCAAACTTGGGAGGTTGCAACTGGAAATAAACGTCATTAATCATGGATTTCATTTCCTTTGCAAACTTTTTTGTTCGTCTTCTAAGCAAAATAAATTAAGCTAGGTCTAGATACTATTGCATGTCTGATTATATAAAAGATTGGAGACACCAATGATATGACATGCCTCTGTTTGTTTCAAGAAAGACGTCTATTGATCCTTGAAACCCTTTAACAATATTATTCATCAGCACATCGCTTGGTAAAGTAGTCAGAACGGATGCAGTAATTTGATTAGCGGAGGATATTTATTGGATTGTAATAATTTATTAGGTTTAAATTTATTAACTAATCTGGTACTAAATAGTAATATATATTAATATTTAATAAAAAATATTAAAATAATATTTTTTACATATTAAAACTAACAATAAAATGAAAATCAAAGTAATAAATAATTAAGTTGATAAGAAAATTTTTATTATGGAAATTTTATATTTTGAAATCTTTATATAATTATTTTATTATGTACGATATTAAATATTTTTTTAATAAAATAATTTAGGGTGATAATAAATTTTCAGAGAAGATAAATTATCAAAAATATTATTTAAAAATATTATTTTTTAAAATTCATGAGCTGCTATTCTCATAGACACCAAGTCCGCTACCGCTAGTAGATGTCCATCAATGACCTGCCGACCTCCTTAAGAGGTGAAGGAGGAAGAATTAAATTTTTGCTCCAAGGCTGTGCTCCACGACGAAGGGGAAAGAGTAGAGGATGGAAGGTGAGGAAAGAGGCGACGAGGGGAGGCTATCCTCCAAATCGGGGGTAACGATTGGAGGGGAAACATATAGGATTTTTGTGTTTTATTCACCTCGTCTTCAGTTCCTTCTCGTCATCTCTCCTTCTACAGTGACGATTCTGGAGCGTGTAAATCGTCACTGGGCAGGCCGATCATCTCCCTCGTCTCCCCCCTCCCCTCCGCTATCTCGCTCTGGAGCGTAGTGTAAGGAGCAGTACCCGACATTTATATTTCTTGGTAGAGAGTTTGATATGAAAAATAAATTAAACGGATCGGTCATTTTTAATTAAATTTTAAGATATTAATATGTTATATAAACGGATCTGTATAATATATTATATTTTAGACTTCAAAGGATAATAAAAAAAAAAAAAATTAAGTAAAGTTAAACACCTCATAGAGAAAAAAGCTTTCCCTTTCAAATAGGCAATCGCCTATGCACCTTATCTATTTAATACATTACACATTTGATTTAATTATCATCAGCGTTATTTGAGGAAATTTATACGTAGGTCCGTCCGTTGCAAATATTACATAAAATTTACCATGCTAAAATCAACAATTAAAAACACAAGTAACGGCTTTATTCTCACAATCTCTCTATAAATAACAAATCAACAATGAACATACCAACTTATCAGATAAATACTTCTATTGATATTTTTTTAATAACAAAATTATATTGAGATTGAATATGCAATTTATATTTTATATTTTAATACATACACTTGTAATTTAAAAAAGGACAGTCCTCGTAGGTCTGCCAATGATTCTCATTTGCTCATTTATTCGATCTATATCGTATTTGATAAGACAAATATGAATAAAGATTTTTTTCATTAATTTATTTAATATGGGTATGAGTAATAAATTTTTTTATTAAGTAAATGAATAAAAGTGTGGATAAAGATAATTTCGTGCCCATTTATCTTATAGAGTAAATTATTAAAAAATAAAATATTATTTTTATTACACTTAACATCTTCTTTGATTTGTCGATTTGCAAAACAATCTTGAATTTTACAATTTGTCTTGTTGAGTTTTGTGCAGGGATTAATATACAAATGAACTAGTGCATAAAAACCAAGATTAATACTAGGATACAAGAGCTTAATCAAGACTGCATTAGGCTTAGGTTTAGTAAAACTCAAACTAGGTTGAATTGGTCAAGAGAAATTGAGCTTAAACAACAAGAAAAGTGCTTCTGCCCAGTGAATCATTATAACAGTTTAGTAATCGTTATAACGGTTCATCTCAATACTAAAAAATATTCTAAGACCGAAACATTCTCAAAGAAACCAGGGTGTATCGTTAAGTAACGATTCAGTAATCGTTACAACGATTTGTGAAACGTGTAACGATTCCGTAATCATTACAACGATTTGTGAAACGTATAACGATTTTGTAATCGTTACAACGATTCATGAAACGTATAACGACTTGATAAATTGTTATAACGTTTCAGCTCAGTTGATCCAACGGGCAAATTTCTCTGACAATCCTACCGATTAAATCTTAATCCGTTATAACGATTTGTAAACCGTTATAACGGTTTAGGCCGTTAAAAGTGAGTTATGCTTGATTTTCAGCTCTATATAAAAGGGAGACCATCCCCTTCTCCTCCTGTTGTTGAATACACTTGCAAAATACATTATTACAACCACCATTATAGATCTTTGAGAAAACCTTATTATACCTAGCTAAAGCTCAAGATCTTTGATCTAAACTTGTTCTAAACACTTGTGAGATTTAAGTGATTTGCTCCATTGCTAAATCTACTCCTAGCTTTTGCTACTCCATTTAACTTTAGGTTTTGTCTCTCATTCTTTGTGCGTAAGAGGGCAAAGTTCGACTTTGTACAAGACTCATATTTGGTTGAATAGATCGGACCGGCTTTGTTACCGTTAGACGGGAAGCCGGGGATCCGAGGAGTAAGCGCATAACGCTGAACCTCGTTACATCACGTGTCAACTCAATCTTTTGATTGAGCATTTCTAAACTCTGTCTCTTTACTTTATTTCATATCTTCGATTTACAAATTGCTTGTGCTTGATTGTTGTAAGATTTTATTTTAGACATTTTTTATTTAATACGCTTTGTTTTCTAGTTAAAAATTTGACAAGAGATGTTTGTATTTTTTTAATTTGTTTGTCTTGAAACAACTCAAGTAGGAATTGATTGTGTCGTTATATTTTGATTTCAACTAGTAAAATTTGTAATGTATTTGTATAAAAAGAAATGAATTAGGATGATTTTTATAAATTATGATAAATTAATTAATAGATAACTATTATTCGTTAGCATTTGTTATCGTTTCATTATTTATTTATTTTAATGAATAAAAGTGCGGTATGTGTAAACCTAATTTTAATAGATAAAATATAATATGAATATTAATGACTTCAAATAAATATAATAATAAAAATAATTATTTCGTACGATCTCTTTTAATTTATTTTTTCAATGCTCTAATAATTTATATCTATATCTGTATCTCTGTGTATACTAAAATTCGGACTCAATCCTACATAAACCCACGGACTGCGTGTGATATACCAACACAGATGAGAACACTGGATTCCTCCACAATTTTTATGACCCGAATATCAAATCAAAAATAAATAAATATATTAACTTGGAGGGTTGTAGTGAACTTTTGCCACCGAGGCCCCGGCCGGAGGAACGAAAGAGGAGCAGAGATGGCCGCTCCGTCGGCGGAGAAGGATGACAAAACGTTCGAGAAAGTCAGAGGAGGAGGAGGTCGTGCGGAGTCGCTGGGATGGCTGGCAGAGTCGACGGTGATGCCCAAAAAGCACAAGGCCATCGAAGGTGTCGGTGCGGCGTCCATCGTCGAGCTCAAGGCCCAGCTCTATCGCACCCAAGAGGAGGCGCGCAAGTCCAAGGACTCCGATCCTCCTCCCTCCTCCGCCGCCGATGCCCTCCGCGCTAGGAAGAGATCCGCTGCCCCGCCTGACTTGTTCTCTCAGAAGAACTCTGGCGTTGAATGTCGCGCTCACAAGTACTCTTCTTCCTCCCTTTCTCATCCTCTTTCTAGTTTTAGCTATAGGTTAGATTAGAGTGTTTTTGCTAGCCTTCATGGATTATTCATTTATTTATTAGGGATAGGGATCTGAATTTTCAATTAATTTGGAGAGCTTTTTTTCACCAATTTTGTGAAATCTACATTATTAATGCTATTCTGGGATTGCAATTTGCACATTACCATAGACATGCTACTCAAAGAAATTGAACAATATAGTAGGATCTATTCTAATTATTGATTTATGCAAACAGAGACAAGTTGGAGATGAAAGCCATAAGAGATGGATCTGTCAGCTACGCAGCTCTTGAGAAAAAGGCTGCCTTGTATGAGAAACTCTCCAGAGGGGAACTTCCAGATGAAGAAGAGAATGAGAAATACTGTGTGGATTTCTTCCAAAAGAGTATGGAGAACGATCGATCTCAGCCATCCGACTCAGAGCATAATGATAACACTCGCGGTGTAGATTTCCCTTTGAGGGATGGAAATGGTTATGAGGATGATGGTAATGATCCTTTCCTGAACTCAAGACCATTTGGACTTGGGCGCACTGGGATCACCATGGACAGTGATGAGCACAAGCGCTTTGTCAGGTAATTACTTTAGGTTTGAAAGTTGAAACTGCTATCCCCTTATATCTTTGAAATTCAAGTTCAGTATCGTCATTTTTGTTGCGGCCACCTTGTTTCATTCGAGTTTTCATTGTTTATATTCCGAAACTATTATTTGCTTTGATTACATTGGATCATGTAACATGTGGTTTAGCATTAATTGGATCTAGAAAACCAAATTCGAAATTTGATTATTTATTATTTTTAGTTACATGAGCTTTTTCTGACCTTCATTAACTGGAAAGTTTAAACAGATCTTTAAGCTGATGGAAGTATAGTAGTAGTATCACATCCATTGGGGCTTGAGACATTCTATTTTCCCTGTACCATTTGGTTTTAGTGTTATACATGAGGTTTTGACAAATTATTGGCTGGCCACAGGTTACTGTATCATCTGGCTTAATTCTGCTATTGTACACTGCTTTCTCTCTCTGTGTTATCATATTCCCAAGTGAACATTTTCTGAAAAGTAGAAACATCCGAAAATGAATTCAGTAATATCAATTTGAAGTCAGAAAGAGAACTATTCATACTCTTGTACAGCATACCATTTACTTAGTTTCATGCTTACTGAGCATAGCAGTACCCCCTAAATCAAGACCTACACCATGCTGCATTACCGGTATCAAAAGGTTTTTCTGTCCCACTTTTTCAGGGAAGTGCATGAGGAGGTGAACCAGGCAAGAGAGAAGACTTCAACCCTGAAACAGTGGTGGCAAGAACAGGAGGTGGCTCGGAGAGAGAAACTGAGACAGGCTTACCTCAAGAAGCAGCTTGATAAATTGCTAGCTTCGAAACAAGCTACCGCCACTGACACGGGTTCGTCAGCTGGTTGAGAGCAATGGACAGCGTTTGATCAGAATATAGATATCACTTAACATGGTGGTTGTTTCATCTCTGACAATGTAAAAATTCGTTGCTCAGTACTCATTAGCACAGTGTAGAAAATTTTCATTTTTTTGGTTTTGTTACAAGCCCATTTCCCATTAGCGTAAAGGTTGCTTTTGAAAATTAATTCAGGTTGTTGGTAATTTAGTTTTGAGCCAAAAGTAGGTGTTAAGGAGCGCATGCTGAAGTTTCAATTAAATTCCTGCCAATAATCATTTAATCACACCAGACACCTAGATATTGAAAACAAAAACCTCTGTTAGGTATAAAGCATGTACAACTTTCTCAATTTCCTCTCGGTGCACTACAGATAATGTAGATGCTCTTTATATATTAAGAAGAAATAAAGAAAATTTCACGAGAAAGCGAATGAAATATAAAAGGGAATAAACAAAGTCCTCATCAAATATGAAAGATAAAATTCATGATAATTTTTTCCATGTTCCTTCGCTTAGTAATTCTTGTTAGTTGCGAAGCCAACTGTGCATTTTCTTCGTTTAATTTTGTTAATTGTAGACGATTCCTATATTGCACCATAATTTTAGACGCTTCATTGCTTGTCACTGCAAGAAAGATTTTTTTTTCTCCGACAATAAGGAAACTCAAAACTCTGCGCACCTCACTAACACACGCACACCACACATTTAATGGTAGCTGTTAACACCGTTATAATTTACAAAAATGATGATTGCGGAATAAAAACTATGAAAGAAACAAAATAAATTATACATCATGAATCCATTGCTAACGTGAATGCAGATATTCATATCAAAGTCTAGGTTTAGAAAACTTATTATGTGTCTGTATATTTTTAGTCTTTGAGAATATATATATTGGATGCACATAAGATCGGTATTAAGATCTGCCTTTGAAAGCGGATCAATCTTTTTCTTTTTTTATAAAAAAAGATCTGTATCTTTTTCTAAACATCCGTATCCAGAATTCCAGATGATATGTACATATGCGAATACCTGATAATAATATCCGTATCTAGAATTCATAAAATTTACCATCCCTAACAGAGTAAACAAAATATATAAACAAAAAGAATACAAACTAAAAATGGCAGAGAGAAAATCAGAAAAAAAACCGAGAAGAAAGGACTCAGCTAATAAACTGATGGTGCATAGCATCACTTATTTGGCGGCTATAGCACACACTGCAGTTGATCTAAGCCATCGCTTCCAGGAGAACCGAGAGAGGCTGAGCTCTGATGATGTGCTCTACTTGATTCATGTACCGATCCAATGTTTTGTCGATTGGGAACTAAGATTGTGCTTCTTTGTTGCTCATGGGGTTCTGATTCAGATGACTTCGAGAGATGATTCAGATGACCATTGTTACATGGAGGATGCAACTTCGTCTGAATCATTCTTTTCTTCTGAGTAGTATTTGTAGCCTTTTAATGTTTGGGTTATGGAAATTAGCGGTTTTAATGCCCTTTTTACCATGACAAGTGTTCAATAGATGCAAGATTTGGGTGTTTTGCGTGTTTTGTTGTTTTATTCTCTTTTGATCCTTTCTGTCACAAGAGATATGCAAGTTTGAGATTTTGCTGATATTGATCTTTCTGCTAAATTTTGTGGGTAGTATTTTTGATGGCGTCAATATACATAGTAAACAAACCAGCAGTTTTGATGGCGAACAAATTGTATCGCAAACTCTGTATAATATACTCTCAGTTGTGGTCATATTACACAAAGTTGGACTGTTAAATTATTTTCATGAGGAAAGAGTTAACATGACCCTTCAATTAATGCATTCGGTTTAATCAAAACCATGTATAACTCTCACTTGGTTCAAACACAAGACTCGAAATGGTTTTATTTGATTCAATCAAGTCTCTCAAAATGTTTTGGTTGAATTAAGTATATAAGTTTCTTATTTTCATTCAAGTAGAGTTTAATATGAAAATTATATTGAACGGCACGATCATATTTTACGTAAATTTTAAAACTTTGAGCTCACTCAGAAAATTCAATCAGAAGGAAAAATTAAGTTTCATACGGATTCTTCTAAGTGACATCCAGCGATTTCTCAATCATTGTTCAGTGTACTTTTTCAAGATATGCCAATAGTACACAAAATAAACTTAATTAAATTACCCAGAAATCATGAAACTTAACTAAATAACGCCTTTAGGCTTTATTTAGCTTAGATTAAGCCACAATACAGACCATAATATTAAGCCAGAACTCTAAACTAATATGAACTAAAGCTTCAAACAACAATATACAAGCATATATGTTAGCTAGTCCAATTTGCTAGTAAAAAAAGTAACCTAATTTTTTGTTCACAACTCATCTTCTGATCCGTCAGTAAGCTCCCCATTTTCCTATAGAAGATGGATAACACCAAAAGAATAATTTAATATAAACAAAACATAATATAATTCAGGAATAAATTAGGTATAAGCTCGAGTATTAATGGATGCAAGAAGTTGCACTTAGATATGAACTTTCATTGCAACAGGCAATGCTTAACAAAAGAGGATTAATTGGTGTCCATAAACAGTAAGAAAACAAGAACAACATACCTTTCTCTTGATATAATCTGCCATGGCATTCTCAAACTCAGCTCTTTTCTCTGTTGCAATGTCATAATATGCAACCTTGTCCTTCGAGCATAAAGTCCCAAAAAAAAAGATAAAAATTTGAGCCTTTTTATAAGACTTGTCAAACAGAAAATAAAACAAGAATCCCTACGAGATACTTTAAAAGAGTCTTCACAGTTTCATGATTTACCAGTTAAGGGATTATGATTAAAGCAGTAATTCGTATAATTGCCAGCTCGTTTCAGGAATCTCATTTCACTAGATTAATTGACCAAGCTCTTGCAAGCTGTAGATTTCTATAGAACTCTGAATAAGGTTTAACTTCAAATGAAAAAAGATTTCTTAATTTTTCATACAATGCAGTAGCGTTCTTTCCAGTTTACTGAGGTCAGGCCTGTCAGTAGCTGATGCACTATAAGTTAGGTTTTACTAATTCATAACTCAGCCTAACACAAATGACCATACTATCAATGGGATCTGTAAACCCAACCCTGTAATCCAAACATAAATCAGAGATATTAACCTGAAAATCTGACACTGAACAACAGTTAACTGACTCAAGGAGAGGCAACTACGTTACAATCATCAACTCTAGAAATCTATCTTTAGAAAAAGACTTGATCTTCAGAATTTCAAATGGGACTTATATTCACAGATAGGATATGGAACCACTTAAAAGGTATTTCATGTGGGACAATTATGAAGGATTGAAGGGTGCTGATCTCGATAATGTAACTTAGTATCGTGCTGCTCAGCACTACTATGAGACAATGTCCTCTATCAGATCCATAAAAGTCCGAATCAGTTCAATCTCAATCTAAACATTTCACACCCACTGCCCCCTACCAGTTGCTAGTTCGTATTAAATTGACGTTTGCGATGCAACTTCAGAGTTTGAACAAAGGACTGGAGGGTAAACAGTGAGCTATAACTACACCAGTTTTGTGTTGGTACTGTAGCACACGTAATTGTATCAGTTGGGCCTCAGCGAGCATATGTGTAATTGGACATATACAAATACAAGTTATTGTTTTTTTTTAAAAAGGAAAAGGGCTGCTCAAACAATGGGCAAAGAGAATATGTAAAAACCTCAAAGGGTAGTATTTTCCATTTGTCACCGCATGCCTTTCCAATCTACAAGAAAAAACCAACATTGCTGAGTAAGAAAACCAATGATAAAACGATTCAATTTTTGGCACTGAATAAGCCAGGCATTGACCATGAGATCCGAAAGTAGGCCAAATATGACCAAGCATCTGAGAGCATTCTGGTGGATGCAGTAGAAAGAAGATAATTGAAGAGACATGAGTTGGAATATGAAATTGAGAAATGAAAGATATATACTTGTCGCATGGATTTGACAGAGGGGTTTTCCTGCTGAAATGTCTTCCGGAAATCTTCCCTGCAGAAGAAAACAAAAGGGATATGATAGTTGAAGTTGTCAAATTAGTCTGCAAACTCAGATGGGATGGAAAGGAGAAATATTGTATCTGTGTGGAGTGAGAAATAGAAAGGACAAAGGAGAGGGAGGGGAGTACAGATAGAAGAAGAAAGCGGTAGGAGGCTTCTTGGGCTTGCGGGGGTCAACCTTGACCTTGAGAGTGAGAGATGCAGATGCCTTCTTTTTGGCGTTGGCCTTTGGGAACTCGTTGGCGCTGGGCCTGGGTGCTGTCTCCTGCTGCAGCTGATGCTCCGCTGATGATCTCGACCGTGTTTTCATCGCCTACGACTACAAGCCTAGCCTACAACGCCCCGTCCCTCTTCAATTGCTTTTGCGTTCGAACCTCCCCCACCTCCGTCGACTTCCTGAGGTGAGTTCGTATCGTACCCTCCCAAATCCCAACGAACTCAAGATTGATTCACCTGCGTGTTACATCTCAATCTCATTCGTTCCTTTTCTTTTGAATCTGTCATGTTTATGTTTATTACTTTATTTATTTATTTTTAATGAAATATCGAATTATTCAAATTGCAAAACAATCAGATCAGTACATAATTTTAAGGATATGTTTGAATCTAAAATGTACTTTTGATCGAAGTACATAATTTTAAAATATGTCCTCTTGGTTGGGATGTAGTGACCCCATCTTTTTTTCTTTTTTCACATGCACCACCGCTTGTGCAGTCCACTTCCAAACTTCGATCCCTACAGTTGCTTTCTAGTCTGTCTTTCTTCTGCACCTCTCTGCTTCTAGGCTAGGTAGCCGAGATTCGGCTCAAAACTGCCGCACCCCGTATCAGATACGCTGCTTCTAGGCTAGGTAGCCGAGATTCGGCTCAAAGCTGTCGCACCCTGTATCGGATACGCTGCTTCTACGCTAGGTAGCCTAGATTCGGCTCAAAGCCACTGCACCCCGTATCGGATACGGATTCGCATGCGATTCGCACCGGATACTCAGCTGACGTATCAGAGCGTATTAACACGTTTGACTCATAGATTCGATCAAAAGTACATTTTAGATTCTGAATTTGACAAAAATTAAAATGCCACAATTATAGATTTTGTTGATGTAATCTTTTAGTACAAAGTTACCATTAGATTAAAAATATATTTAGAGGTCTGAAGTCAGCTGTGAAAAACGATATAGTTAGTCAACTTCATTTGGATACAATTCTTCATGAATATATTCCTGTCGAAAAGGACACTTGCTACGTAACGTGTATAATTTTGTGTTCTTAATGAAACAAAACTTATAATGAAACATACGAAAAATACTTTAATTGTTTTTTTTTATCAGACTAAGATTCTTATAATGTTAAAAATGTCATAATACTTACTTATTTTTAACTAATTATTCTATAGTCAATGTTTCTATTTGTGAAGTATCATTAATTATGAGCACTAGCATAGAACCCGCCCGTTATATGGATTACCTTAATTTTAGAAATATTTTATATTTTATATTAATTTTATTATAATTAAATTATATATTTTATTTAAATATATCCCTAAATGGGGAAGAACTCTCATCCCTCAGACGGTACACGTCACCCTATTTTCGTCAGCCATCGGATTTCCGTCGAGATTAGGTTATTTTTGATGTATGGATTGGATTGAGGCCCTTCGTTCTTATCCGGAGTCTCTCAACCGTTCCCTGTCTCTTCTCTCTCCTGAGTCCTGAGCACGAATCTCTTTCACATTCTCCCCAGCTCTCTCCCTTTCCCGAGCCCTAGCTGCGCTTCCTTACAAAGGAAAGAAGTCCGGGCCTTGCTTCAGCCAATGCCGCCTCGCCGTGCTCCTCCACGGTTGTGCGGATCTCTCATCGGCATCATCCCATTATACCTATTTCTGCTCCCCTTTGATTAATATAGAGAAGGGTCGAGGTCAAATCAGGCTCCAGGTGGTGGAGTCGAACCGCCATGGAGGCAGGTTCGCCATGGCTAATACTGCATTTTAGATTATTTTGATCTACCCATCTAGGTAGTGTATTTTGAGGAAAAAGTTGGAGATGCTGATCGTTTGATTCTTTGAGGGCGCTGGTGAGAACGAAAGGAAGCTCATGTGTCTAGGTATAATTTGTTTTTTTTTCTTTGTTTCGTATTAACCTGTGATTTATAAAATTGCATTCTGATCCTTCTATAGACATCTGTTGGTAGTTCGTTAACTGTGTTTTTATTCCAGACTTCCGTAATAGAAGGAAAAATCCAAGAGTTAATTAATTTTAATTTGTCAACTTTGCATAAATTCATATTATACCTTGATTTTGATTCTGAAAGATTTTAGTACAGTTCTGTAAAAGGTTCAATTGTGGGATTGTTGCAGCTACCTTCTTATGTCAGAAGCTATGTTGTCTGATATTCTAAAAGAGTTTAGATTTGATGTCTATACTGTTGTCCTGGTGCATGTCTTTTCCCGTTCCTTCCTCTTTGGTGTCAGTGTTGCAGGCTTTTCTTTAAGTGAAAATTTGACATCTTCAGATTCTTAGTTCAAAATTTGAATTGATTGTACGGATTTGAACCTTTATATCTGATTCCATGGTGCTGGATTGTTTTTTAGGATTTGAGAGGAAATGACTTGAGCCCCCTCTGATTAATATAATCTCCAAGTGGTGAATATTTTCAGGTACTTATGCATATATTATCACTCTGCTTATTTAGTGTTTTTGGTGTTGTATGCTCCTGATTTTTGTCAACTGGTGGGGCTGCATAGTATCTAAGTTCAACTCCAATCATTGCTATTTAATGGTATAGATGGGTAAAGTAAAATTTAATAATATTGACTTTATATAATAGAGTGAGTTATGGATAGATGAAATACATAAGTTTGGCAAGTTTGAGTAATAAAAGACATGTATGAAAAATGCTATGTAGTGGTTATGATTTTAGCAGTATAAAATAAGGTTGTGAGCTGATAATAATAGTATATTTGAGTATTACTATTAATAAACTCCTCTTCAGTATGAAATGCTGGTAATTAAATACATACTATTTTTCCTAGCTTATCTGTGATAAATTTCATGGGTGACAAAAGAACTGACAATTTAGATAAAAAAGAAGAAGTGCATATTGTTCTGATACGATCTACTACTTATCGGAATCCTTCATTTTTTTATGTGCATGTTGTTCTGATACGGTCTAAATTTATGCTACTTGGGTAAGGAGAGAGTGGCGCGTCTTAGAGTTTTCTCTATGTCAATGGTCCTATATGATATGTATTATTTACTTAAAATTTTCTTAACCATAGTTGGAGCACTACCTTGCATTTAAGTTATTATTTACCTGAAATATTTGTCGTCGCAGGTATTTTAATGACTTGTCTTCAGTTGATAATATTTCACATTGAGTGGACCTGTTTAGTATTTTTTTTAGTAAGCTTTTGCTACTTCTTTTGTATGTAGGAAATAGAGTCACTATTGCAGAAAAGGACATCAAGATGTATTATTCCTACGGTGTAAAAATGTGATGTCCTTTTTTTCTCCATGCTCAATCTTTTTTCTATATGTTTTCTACGAATGATTTACTATAAAAAAAAGCAATTAAGGGGGCATGTATATTCCGACAGTTTTTGTAAACCTCTATTTTGTTAATTACACTATTTTTGTTATATATATATATATAGACAGCATTGTGTACATAGTACAGGGTATGTGCTGAGATAGGCAAAGCTATACAAGTTGACACCTTTTGTTATATATTGATTATTGTTGCAGGGGCAGGGATGATGATACGGCTGGTACATTGTTGCCGAGGCAAGAAGGTATTTATTTTTTAATCTCTTCCTTTTTGTTTCTTATTTTTTTTTCTAGTGTTTGGTTTTCAAATGTTTTACTGGCAAGGAGTGTAAGAATTTTTATGTAGTGAAGTACATGATTAGGTTTGGAAAAAAAAAGGTTAATCACTTGGAGTTGGGAGGATTACTTTTCACTCCTTATGCTGCCAGTTGGGTTAGTTGGACTATTGCAATTAGTGAACTAAATGAGGTTTAGGTTGCAAACTTGCTGCTCAAAAAGAATGTAATGCAATTGAGGCTAATCTTTATTGCTTCTAAAATAAAATTGGTTATGGAAATTTTCAAAGCTATTCCTATTCCCTCAAAATATCTTGAACTACTACTTATTTCAAAATAAAAGTATGATAAAATAGAGGTACTTTTTTATTGAATGTAATTTCTATATTTAATGCCTACTTGCTTTAGTAGTCTTTATTAAATGGTATTCCTATGTATATTTCCTTATAGTAGTTTGTATTTTTTACATAAATTTAACAGAATGCATGTTGTAGATGAATATTGCCTTTGCTATGTGCATTCTGGATAGCTTTTGCAATTCGGTTGAACAGTGAAGGTGCACCGTATTCTGATGTAGAGAGTGCTTGAAACTTGTATGGGAACGAGGAGAGAGATTAACTAGGCTCAGAGTTCACAGCTTGCGTTCTCAATTTTGTAGAAATTTCAGCTCCTAACTGATTATTACTTCATTCCTCCTATATAAAACAGGTTTAATAAACATTGAGAAGCTGTGAGATTTCCTCTTATCTGATGCTTTAATTTTTTTTTTTTCTAAATCAAACAGTTCGTTATAGAATTTCATACTGATTGTGAGGCGACATGTATAAAATTTATGGGTGATCTCACGAAGACAGTTGCATACTACACCTGGTTTGAAAATGAACAATTCTACCATTAGACTATAATTTTTGAAATATACAGAATATCACCCATAAACTCTTCGTTTCATTAGACAATAATTTTTTGGTTTGATATTCAATGTTGCGGACTCTTTATATCATACATATTTTTTTCTTAGGGTGTTCAAATGACAGTTAAAATATCAGTCTATATCACAAGTGAGTTTACTGTTAATTCAAAAAATAAGAGACATCAACTCAACAAAGCATACAATCCTGCTGCGAAGCGCGTGGGCGCACCACTCTAGTATAATTAATGTCTAGATTAATTATAAAGACTCTTAAATTTTAAATAAATTTAATTTATTATTTAATAAAAAATGATGTATACAATATTATAATTTTATTTTCTATGTATGATGGTACAATGTGCAATTTTTTTATAATAAAATTTAACAATAGTTGATATTTAATTATTTGATATATGTTTTTTATAAAATAATTATATTTAACATTAATTTTATTATAAAATGATATATTTTACTTAGATATAATTTATATATGAATTAATTATAAGGTATCTTAAATTTTTTAATAAAATTAATTCACTATTTAATAAAAGATTAGAGGTATGAGAACCCGAGGCCCGCAGGCCGACAAACCGCTTGAGCCTTGGGATCCGAACCCGGCGACCCGATTTTTTAAGAAAGTCAACCGGACCGACCCAGGCCGAACCCGACCCGACCAGGCAGACCCGAGATCAAATGGCCTTCAATCCAATTGAAATCTATCAACGATACGAAAAAACGCAACATGTAAATTCTATAAAAGATAATGCACAAATATAATATTTTTTTCTTTTCTGAATAAGATTGTAAATGCGTAATTTCTTTTTTTTTATAATAAAATTTAATAATAGTTGATGTTTAATTTATTTGATATATAATTTTTTTATAACTTCTATAAATGCATGGTAAAAATAACAAATAGATTGGAGAGAAAAAAATGAGTTTGACTTTTATAAAATTAATTAATTTCAATCATAAATTGAACATAGGTATTTCGGTCATTATATATAGGGCTGCAAACGAGTCGAGTCGAGCCGAGCTGGGCTTAACTCAAGCTCGGCTCATGAAAATTCGAGTCGAGGCGAGCCGAGCTCGTGAAACGATTCGAAGTGAAAAACCTAGCTCAAACTCGGCTCGTTACTATTCGAGCTAGCTCGCGAGCGGCTCACGAGCCAATGCATGTGCGTTGACTCAATTTGATATTTAGATTTAATACATCTATAAACTATAAAGTTAGTATATCTAGAAAATTTGTATGATAATTGGTACAAAATTGTTATATCAACAAACTATTTTTTCAATGACATCTTTTTGCATTAATTTGAATGGATGGACCAACAAAAAACTATCGAGTCAGATATACGAATCTAATTATGAGCGAGTAAGAGACGTCTTTAAGCGCGATACGGTGAGATGATGAGAGAGGAGTTATCGGATTAAAGTTCGGCAAAAAAAAATTATAAAAACTATTTTTTATTCGAAAGTGAGTCGAGCCACAGAGCCGAGCCGACCCCAACTCAAACTCGGCTCATTTAACTATCGAGCCAGATTAGCTCGAGCCAAATTAGCTCGAGTCATTTTAGCTCGAGACAGTTAGCTCGAGCCGATCGAGCCCAGTGAGCCACGAGCCGAGCTTTTTTGTGCATCCCTAATTATATATTATCTAATAATATTAATGAATATCTCCAATACATATTTTTTTTTATAATATAGATAAAATGATAAAAAAATTATAAATCAATAAAACCCATAATATATTTCTATTTATGAACTGGCTGTCCATTAGAAGATTGCTTTTATTTAGTTTTAAAGAAAAAAACAACGACGACTCCATGGCCCAATGGATAAGGCGCTGGTCTACGGAACCAGAGATTCTGGGTTCGATCCCCAGTGGAGTCGAAATGATAGTTGTCTGGTAACTTACATTTTTGTAGATTACATATATAGTTCTCATCAATTTAATGTTTCATTAGACAACAATTGATTTCATTTTTATTAGACAATATGATTACATTTTTGTAGATTACATATATAGTTCTCATCAATTTCAGTTTCATTAGACAAAAATTGATTTCATTTTTATTAGACAATATGATTACATTTTTGTAGATTACATATATAGTTCTCATCAATTTCAGTTTCATTAGACAACAATTGATTTCATTTTTATTAGACAATATGATTACAATTTTCAAATTCTGAGCAAAACAGTTTTGTGTTCTTCCTCGCAGCAGTACCAAATTACTCGCTGCTTTGACACGCCTGTTTTACACCATGATTACACGCTCATCTCCGTCAAGATTTCAAAATTTTGAAATGAAAATCAACTAAACTGTATAATATATTTAAATAAAACCGTTTTATAATTACTCTAAATATTTTTGTTCTTGTAAGATCATAGCCAGTACTCGAAATTAATATATGTTGGTGCCACTTAAAAAAACAAAATTAATATAGATTTTATACGTGTAGAGTTATCACTTATCCACCTTCAAAGATAAAAAAATATGGTCTATCATCAAATATCTCCTTTTCTACTGCCAATTGTTCCTTCTGGAGGGATGTTGTTTCAATAACTCATCTATTACTGCTAAGTACTAAAGAAAATGAGGGAGGTTCAAAGTCTTTTGAATTAAAAAGTTAGTTCAAAACTTTTTTAAGTCGTTGATTTTGTATTGAAATTCATACTTTCAATAAACCTTAAGATTCAAGATTCATATCTTCAATGATTATTACAAATCTCAATACAAAATCAACGATTCAAAAAAATTTTGAGCCAACTTTTTGGTTCAAAGGGTTCTGAATCTCCCCCACTTTCAGTACTTAAATCTATTAACTTTTGACATGATATTTAGTGTTATTGTTTCCTTTAGTATTTGCTAAGGTGAAAAATGATAAAGTTATGTTAGATAAGTATGAAAGTCTGAAAACATCAAATCATCTAAGTAATGTCATGAGAGAGGAAAAAAATAAACTATTGGCTTAACAATATTCTACTCATTTTCATGCTTAGATTGATGAGTCTAAATTCTATGTAGTACTTCACGGACGTGAAATAACTGTTCGTGATTCATAATCGTTGGATCAATAGAGGTGTGCAAACGATCGATTCGGTTCAAACCAAAATAACTATATGCATCCAAAGGAATGGAATAAAGGAGGGAGAATCGCGAATGACAACCAATGGTCGAGTGGGGGTGGGGGAGATAGTACAAGTGGAAAGGAATAAATAATGAAAACATTAATCTAATTGATAGGTATTAAATGATTTTGTCACTTTATATTTGTTCATGGTTGGTTCGTTTTGTTTTATTCTATTATTGGATAGTCTCCCATTAATCTTATTGATAGGTGCTTAGTAACAATTTGTTTCTATTCACTTTTAATTTTGATAAATCAAGCCATCGTTCATTTGTAATATAGTAAGAGATTGTACGAGATCTAAAATTTAACAATATATTTTAAATATATTGATTTCAAAAATTTGGGACAGATTGTTCTGGTTGACGCTCTTTTTATAGAGCCTAGAATGTGGTCAGTAAAATTAGTGAACTTTATCCCACAAGGTCATGTATATGATATGTGAGTTTAACCCTTGTACTATTATATTATAATATTTAAGAAATATTTGTTTTTAGATTTATTTTTTTATGATTATCATGACATTCATGTAGAACATTTCTATAATTAAACCACATATATTTTTCACTTCACTTACAAAATAATTAATCAACTTATTAGTTTAAAAATAAATTATTATATATGTATCTTTTATAAATTAAATTTAATGAGTTTTAAATTTAAGTCTAGAGATATTCAATATCTCAATGTTGAATTTAAAATTGCATTGAGTGATTTATCATTTATATTTTTATGATGGTTGTGGGATCTTGATTTGAAGTTAGTTGACAAATGATGATGATCGATTTTAGAAGATGTCCATGATTCTTCTACCGTTTATTTTATTTTATTTCTTTTGAGAGTTATTAGATAGTTGTATTTGATTATTGGTTGCTCTCATAGTAACATTTCATTTTATATTATTTATTATTCTGTTTTCATAAAATTCTGGTTTTTATTTGTTATTATTTATTGTGACATATATAAATGAATTTTTATTTATTTAATTGTAATAAATAAATAATTTGTATATTTTTAAGTCTTACATATATATATAAGTTTGTCTTCACATGTACGTAATAGCTATCGAGCATTATTTTCTTGATTGGGGTGTGACAACAATCATAACCCTTGGTACTTGAATTACCAGGTTGCGTTAAACCACAACAAGCTAATTAATCGACAACTGCGGTTCCTTTATACTGCTGCCACACACCATTCCCCTCAATCAGCAAAGTCCTAGTTTTTTAATTGTCTTTTTTTTTTTCCTTTCTAAATCTCTCTCTGAGCATGCTCCGGTCAAGCATTATTTCTGCTGTATTGAGTATTGTACCATTTTGGGTCTAGTTTAAGATGGAATTAAGAGATTTAATCACTTTGCAAGCAAGGAATAATGTGTACGTATGGCTGACAGTTTTTTTTTTTTAATCTCAAGGACATTTGTTGGCTGGCTAAGACGTATTAATGCATAAATATCCTGTGGTTTACTGAATGAGGCGTGTCAGACACTCAAAAGCAAGCAATGTACAAAATCGAGCCTATCATGACTCATGATTTATCGTTTACCAGTCATTTTATTACTTTTAATATGACAAAATGGTTCAAGTAAAGAAGATGAATACCATATCAGGAAAATAACATGAAAATTTTGATGTCTTGATTATTTACTGTCAGATCAAATAGACTACATTCAGAGTATTACAAGTCCAAATATGTGAAATCTCTACTTTGTCATAGTCAGCCTGCCTACTCCTGATTCATTTCTCAGTATCACAAGTAACACAACATCAAAGCACAGAACAAACATCAATTGTCCCCAACTCTTACTGATAACTGTGCTCTAACCGGCGATCGGCATAAAGGGCAGCTTGGTTCTTGCAACAGCCATTGGCAGATGCACCTCTCATGATACACATGGCTACAAATCGGCATGCGCATAACCATTTCTCCTCCATTCAAAGCACCAAGACATACAGCGCACTCAGTGTTCTTGTCATTTTCATATTTTTGGTACATAGAAGCTGATATATGGGCACTAATATCTGAATTTCTTCTGTTCGGTCCCTCCCTGTGCTCCAGTACCATCCTCTGAAGCTGACGAGCGGCCTGAGAGTTTCTGTGGTGGGACCCATGGGGTGTATGTGCTCTAGCATTTGTTTGGGACCCATACCTCATGGGTGTCATTGTCTGTGATCGGTGAGGCCCATGAACAATATGTGCCATGACCTGTGATTGGAGAATTGTAACAGGCGCATCAGTCGTGGCATTGGTTGAGTTGGGCACATAGCGCATAGGAGTCATCGTCTGTGGTTGAGGTGTTGGAAGAGGTACGGCCAAGATGTTGCTCTGGTGGGCTCTGCAGCCACAGGGCATGGGGAGAGTGATCGATGATTGCTGGGTTGCAAGAGGTACGGTAACGTCAGCATTGCTTTGGTGGGGTCTGCTAGGCAAATGAGTTATCCTTTGTGATTGATTAGTTGCAAGAGGTGCGTTGGACATAGCATTGCTTTGGCAGGCCCCACATGGCATGCGGTGAACTGAGGATATAACCGGTGATCGCGATTGAGTCGCAAGAGATATGCTGGTTCTGCTTCTATTTCGACGGGCCAGAGGGACCAGCGAGTTGGGAGATGTATGTTTGGCATAAGATTTCTTCGGGATTCCCAGCGCCATTGATATCTGACAGAATCTATGTGCGTCTTACAACAGTCTGCAAGCCATACAATAACTGAGACTACAAGAAATAGAGAAAAGAGTACAGCAACCGTACATAAGAGATAGACAAAAAAGAAATCCATGGTTGGTAAAGGTGATCTTCTCTCAAGAGTTAAGAGATGATCAGTCGAATATATGATCTCTTTATTCAAGCAATTCAATTAAGCTTCCTTGCTTTTTGTCAGATCTTATAGGAACTTGAAGGTTTTGAATAAGGAAGTATAATTTTAAGTATATATGTCGGCAATTAAGAGGAGTTAATATTTGAGGAGGGAAAGTTCTAGATATAGATATGGATTATTGAATTGGGATATATTTGAAAGCGCATTCAAAGTTGATTATATTTAACAACAATACGAGTTTAGTCTAGGAAAACAAGACAAATTAGATATAAATAGAATGTGCAGAGATAATTTAAATGAGAAAAATAGTATATGTTACCCAATATAGAACAATTTTAATTAGTCTATTGCAATCCTGCAGTGCTAAGATTTACATCTAGTGTAATATATAAATAGTAAAAAATTAAATAGTAAATTACATAATCCCCAAAAGTATCATTCTTTTTTACCAAATTAATCCTTAAAATTTCAAAAGTACCAATTTGATTTTGCTACCAAATTGTCCTTAAAGTTTCAAAGGTATTTTTTTTGTTTGCAACAAATCAGTCCTATCTTTGCCAATGCAAAAAAAAATGTGAATATTTACATTCACATAAATATCATATAACATATCTT
Source organism: Schoenoplectus tabernaemontani (assembly GCA_037127355.1). Classification (NCBI taxonomy): domain Eukaryota; kingdom Viridiplantae; phylum Streptophyta; class Magnoliopsida; order Poales; family Cyperaceae; genus Schoenoplectus; species Schoenoplectus tabernaemontani. The sequence continues at coordinate 23,460,455 of CM073742.1, read as the reverse complement.
ATAAATTATAAAAAATATTTATAAATATCACATTAATTAATTTATAATAATATGCAATTAATGCATATAGTATTTTTATTGTTACAGTCATACTAGTTTTAATGGTAAAAATAATTTTATGAGAAATGAGAAATTTAAATATATGACCAATTTGATATAAATTAAAAACTTCAAGGACTAAAATAATATTTTTGAAACTTTAAGGGCCAATTTGGTAGCAAAATGATATTTTCAAGGATCTGCTTTTGAAACTTTATGATTCAACTTTGTAAAATGATAATACTTTAATGACCATTGTATGATTTAATCGTAATGAACATAACTTATATGTCAAAGCAAGAAAACGTATCCTTTAATTATACTTTTCTAAAAGCTGCTACGAATTAATTCCATCTAAATCATGGACAGCAATCAATTTTATGAAGAAATTAATTTTCACACGTGTTTCTCAAACGGGGGGGGGGGGGGGGGGGGATTGCATTCTATAACAAAAATCTACAGCAGTTGATACATAAATAATGTTGTTGAAACTTGAAACTATCATAATTATTAATTTTATTATTTATATTAATGACTTTATTATGTAACTTATTTTGTCTACTACTTTATTATTATACTTAAATGAATTATCAATTATGCATAGTATTAATATTTAAATCTAATAATAAAAATAGTCATATTATAAAGGATCTATAATAACTCATTTAACTTGAATTGAATAATAAAGTCTGATGGTATCTCCAAACATTTTCCAAATTGTTAACCTCTTTCATTAAAAGATGGAACAATTTTGTCACTTCACTTTATTACTAGATTAAATAAATAATTTGCATTAAAAATGTAAATGTTGAGACCAATTATTATGATACGATTTTCCTTTTTGAACAAAATTACATAAAACAGATCTACTAATATTAATGGCGATAATAGTAATTGTTCAGCCCAAATAAGTTGGGTCTGAACTCGGATTCGTACTGACAATGTCCAGTAGTTAATTAGCAGGCTCCAGAAATCCATTTTAGTTCAATTGACTTTGCAAATTGATAATGATATATCGTGTCTTAAAATTTTAGAAAAATATTATGGAGATGTTCGTGTTGATATTGATTTTATTATTCATATAATAAGTTATTATATTTAAATACTTTATTATACAATATATATACTATAAGTATGAATAATAATTCATTTAAGTTGAATAATGAAAATAAAATATATATATATATATATATATATATATATATATAATGTGTTGTATGATAAAATTGTTAAGATGTATGATAATTCATTTAACATGAAAAATGAAGTCAGTCTTGATCAATGATATTATCATTGTATATCAGCTCTCAAAATTTTAAACTTGAGAAATTAATACAATTAAGCAAAAGAAACTACTAAAACGAAGATCAAACATTCACAAATGTCGTACACTATGGCGCCTTAACCGGCGACCGACATAAGGGGCAGTTTGGTTGGTGCTTCAGCCAATTCCTGATACACTTCTCGTGAAACAAGTGCGTGCAGAGAGGCATCTGCACAACCGCTTCTCCTCCTCGGAAGTCGCCAAGACATACTGTGCACTCTGCACCATTGCTGGATTTGGGACTGGTTGGTGCTGTCATGGCACTGAGGGTAGGGTTTCTGGGAGGCTCCCGAGGCATCAGGTTCATCATGCATGATAGAGGTGCTGAAAGCTGACGCAACATGGCGACAGAGTTGCTTCTTGGTGGCCCACGGACGGAACGAATGGGCTTCTGATGGTATGTCGACCATGCCGTAGTTTCTGGGTATATGCCTCATGGACTGCGGCTGGTGAGCTGCAGGAGCTATGTCAGTCCTGGTGTTGTGAATGTTGTTACTGTGAGACCCGCTGCGCATGAAATTGGCAAACCGTGGTTGATGGGTAGGGAGAGGTATGCTGGGCGCTGGATTGGTCCGGGGAAGCTTCCACCGCTGATCGGAGCAGCAATCAAGCAGCCAGAGTATGGGAATATACAAAAAGAATAAAAGAAAGAAAATGGTGGCATCTACCATGCTTGGTGTTGTAGAGAATTGCTTTGAATTACGGCTTATGTTTTAAAGATGAGGATGATCTGATTTTTCTTTTCTTTTCCTTTGATATATCATATATGGCTATGGCAGGAATATAGGCTTTGTAATTGGTCAACTGGATCAATTTCAAAAATGGGAGGGATATTATAATTAAATATTGTAAGAAAAAATATATATTTAATTTGTTAATCATAGTAATGCTATCTCTAAATTAATGTTGGTAAATTTAGGGAGTTTCATGTATATAAATGAGATGCTCGATCGATATATATTAGCTTAAACCAAGGCAATTAATTTATATTCTCACAACCAAGTTAAAATAGTGAGGAATTGTCCAAGAATAATATATACTTGCAATCACCAATTGCGTACTACGCAATTGGTCGTCTATGATGGATGTTATGTAACTCGCAAATGGAGCGCTTATACTTGTTCTACTTCTTAATAAACATAAGTCGTAATAGAATATTATGTAACAAAAAACAATATGAAACTAATGAATTGAGCAATTTTTTCTAAATTCGGCCATCTGATTTAGGAAATTTCTTTTTCTGACAAAACCCAGGTAACTTTTCTTTGTACAATAATAATTGTTACAAATGATGTCTTAGTATCTACATTCTCTGTAAAATTTAAACTTGAAAGTGCCATACAAGGTAAAGGCATTTGTTATAGAAATCAAGAATAGAGACGTGGTTCGAAAATTTTGCTAGAATTAATTGTGTCATTACCTCTCCAACTGAGTATTTTTTTGTGATGTGACATTATTTCACGTTGTTCTAGTACTGGTTAATTGTGCTTGTAACCTAACTTTTAAACCTCTTTTTTAATAGATTTATTGGTTGGCAATTTGCCAACTAGCTTTTAAAAAATTACTTGAGAAAAATTAATAACATTTTTCATTGAAAGCTAGAGCAATTTTGTCATTTCACTTTATTAGTAATTTGGAATAAATAGTTCGTCAATGTATGTAAATGTTGAGTTCAAATATATATTATGATACGATTTTCCTTATGTAATACTTAATTTGATATTACTATTGAAAATTACTTTTATTCTTCTAAATATAAACAACTCCAGTTTAATTATTGTTTTGCATAGTAATAAGATAAACATAAAAAAAGTGCGTGCCTTCCAATTATCCACATATATAGTCATGAAATCAAGGGGCAGCTCGAATTATCAATACTGAGATGATACTTGCAGACAAAAAAAAAAGAGTAAAATACAACGACAATTTAACAGAAAACAAATCCGAAGACTAGCATCGGCCGCTAAAAGACATACATAAGGGGCAGCCCAGTTGGTACAACAGCCACTGTTGGATGCATTTCTTGTGGAACAAATGGGTGAAACAAGGCATCCACACAACCGCCTCTTCTCCTTGAAGGTTGCTGAGACAAACCGTGCAGTCTGCATATTTGTTGGTTACAATTCCCGTTGTTAGTACAAGGGCATCGGAGGCATCATCTGTGATGGACAGGTAATTCCCGAAAGCAGACGCAAGCTTCGGAATGTATGGGATTGTAATGGTATGTGAAGCAGGCCATAGTTTCTGGATATACTGCTCACAAACTGCGGCTGGTGAGCTGCAAGAGGTATGCCGGTCCTGTTGTTACTCTGCTGGACACCATAAGGCATAGAGAACGTGTGCGTCCTTTGGTGCATTGCAACAAGTGTGCCAACTTGAACATTGTTTTGGTGGGGCCAACAAACTGTGGTAGGTGGGCTGTAGGAGGTGTGCCGGCTCTGGGGTTGCTCTGAGGAAGAGCTTCCTGCTGGTCAGAATATCTCTTACTGAAACAAAATGCAGACACCCAAATTATGCAAAACCACAGGGAGAATGCCATATAACAAAGGAAGGCAGCTGTCATGGCTGATGAGCAATGGTGCTCTCAGACCACTTTATTCTTGAAAGATGAGAGAGATCTTATTTATTTTTTATTTTTTGATTTATGTATACGGCAGATATAGAGCTCGTTTGAAGAAAGTTGAATGTATAAATAGAAGGGATGGAAATAAAAAATAGAGATCATCAGCTTTAGCAATGCAATATTTGTTAGTTTCTTAATAAATTAGGCGTCGTTGCATAAATAGATAGAACGACCAATATTAAATTGGAATGCTCAAGTTTATCTGATTTACTAGAATACTACTAAGCATTACTAAATCCTAAAAAACTAGTCTTTCCAAAACTGAGATGGGTCTCAAAAATTAAAAAGGTTTTTGAAAACGAAAAGACAAAAAAAAATCTGTACAGTCCGACGTGTGTTTAATTAATCACTCACATTATAATTTTCGGAAGAACATTTCACAGCATTCAATTGAAGTATCATTACTATTATCAAAACCAGAAAATTGGACTGATAAATTGTTTCTTCAATTTTAGCTGCTCTGCAGATAGTGGTGGCCTTGCCCATTGAATTTGTATAAGATGCCTCAAGTAGCGCAATATTTTTTCTCCCAATTTTGAACCACTGTTTTTTATTGGGATGCTTCGAAAGTACAAAACCCAGTGGTACCAGTTACCAGTAAATTTCAAAATTCATGTCTGCAATCCTTGAAACCCAACAACTATATCAGACAAGCTGGTACACAGAAGATATCCAAGAAAGGAGAAACAATAGAGAAGATTACAAGATTTACAAATCTGATGTTGAAACAGGTTAAAAATCTAATAAATTAAACTATCAAGCCTGCCACACTTTGTTTACTGCAGCAGATCAATATTAACGCAAGAATATTCTGACAATTCGATCAGCAATAATTCACTTGCGAACACCTCGCAGCCAATCCAACTTCATGCATAGCCTTTTCCAAGGCAATTGAGACATTGTTGTACTCTGTAAAAAAATGTTAAACCAGTAACATGGACAAACCAATCCATAGGTATTTAACTCATTGAAAAATTGTTAAATCAGGGATGGCTTTTAAGAAACAAATGTCGTGTAATTACCAAATACCAGAGGACTAAAACCAAAGAATCCATTTTGTAGTTTTAAACCAATTTTTAGAAGAGTATCTACTTTAAAATGTATGTATGAGAATAATTGAAGACCTGTTTCCTTCGCAAGTCGGGCATATACATGGATTAATGAAAACAGGATCATAAAGTGGAGACCACTCTATGGTAAAATTCCCTTTGCGTAGAAGCTGGTTACTTTGCACACTTTGCAAGGTAGTGCTAATTTTTTCTACACCCCAAATAACAAAGGTCTTAACAGTTCATAATGAAGAATTAGTTTATTAAATTTTATGATAGCAAATTCTGCATAATTCATATTGAAGCTCATACAGAAAGCATAACCCGTGAGTATTTATCTGGTACTATAAGCCAAATTTGATGAAATTAGGTAATTGTTCATCTTTTTTTATCATTATTTTGTAGGTGTGCTTGTGTTCATTTTGGTATTTCTCTTCTTTTTTTTCATCTGTGGGTTATACACTGACTAGTATGCATCCTCAGAGTAATTCTTCTTTCTTTATTTTTTTGTCATATATTAGGGTTTTCCTGGCACTGACACCTGCCTAAGGCACTTTCACATCAAAATCAATTTGAATTACCTGCTCTAAGTATATAAGTCCAGATTAAAGCAAACTACTGAAAGACAAGTTTAGAGAAATAAATAAATTTTCCTCACCCGCTTTGCTTCAGAAAGTGCCTGCAAGGATCAGATGGTGATGGATGAGGCTACAGAGAGTGTGAATAAGTCCCAGCGTGCGTTTGTCACCTGTCCAATTTTACTAAAATCGTTATAGAATTATTTTCCTTGTATACGTCCGTTTATTGGGGGTGGGTAGGGATGTCAATGGAAATCTATAATCTGAAAATTTGATCCGAATCCGTATAAATGAATTCGTATATGAATCCTTAAAATATATTTGTTAGTTTATTGGATCCGCATATGGATTATAGAAAATGATCCATATAATATAATGGATCCGCATTTTGATCTTATAAGATTTGAATTCGAATTCACTATGAATTCGATAAATAAATAAAATTATATCATATATCAATTAATAAAATAGACATGTCCAATTTAGTTTAAATTGAAGAAAATATTTATATTTCACTATGTGTTGATTCATAAAGTTGAATAGTAATTATTGTATTAATTAGATATATTTTATTATATTATTTGATATTTATTATATGTTTTGAAAGTTAGAACAAATAGTTATGATTGTTGCTACGTTTATGATTTGAACAAATAATTTTAAGATTTCTATAATAGCAAATATGAATTATGATTGTTGTTATGTTTGAAATAATTTTAAAATAACATGATAATTTTTCTCGTCATATATTAATTATGTTATTTTTAATATTATTATAATACAAGATCCGAAATATAATCCGAATTTGATCCGAAATCCGCTATAATATCAAATATGAATTCACATTTGGATTCTCAAAATTTTATTGGATACGGATCCATATATGAATCTTATAAATTTTTAATGAATTCACATTTGGATTCTTCGGGATCTGATTCGAATCGGATCCATTGACAGCCCTAGGGGCGGGGTGTCGTCTGTGGAATGGATTATGGCTTATGGATGTCATGTGAAGTCCAGAGGGAGAGAGAGAGGGAGAGGAAGAGGAATGAGGATGGCCCGTGAATGGCATCATCAGGGGCGAAACTAGGCCCATTTCTAGCTCTAGGCCCCATTTTGTTCCAGGAAGAAGAATTGTTTATTTTGGGCTTAGTCGGCCCATTTTTCTTTCCCCATATATTATTTCCCGCCTTTCTATGAACTTCTAGTTATATGTATTGGAAACCCATTTCATAACTGTATTATATTACATCGTACTGAATTGAGACAAAAATATTATAAGAAATGATACATTGAACAAAAAAAAATACATAATTTGATCCAATTTCCGCTAGATTCAGGCGCCACTTATTTTCTATGAATAATGGAAGATAAAATCTGTGTTGTTGTCTTATGACGACATAACCGCAACAAAATCAAGTTCACTCATGTATTTTTAAATTTATGCTAGTACTAAATGTGCAAAAAAAAAAAAAACACACAAAATTAATTAATGAAGCGCAGTTCTTGCGGCTTGAGAGGAATGTCTAGCTTTAAGCCCCAATGCCTCCGATATGCTTTTCACCTCCGCAATCATCGCCACCACATCATTCAGCTTATTCACCACCGATCCGATACCCTGCATCAGTAAACCATGTGCACTCAGTGAGTTTGAGTTAATGTTAAAACAAAATAAGAACAAAAATAGAAAGAACACATACCACACCAGCAGCTCCGGCTGTGATTGCCATAGGTGCAGTGACAGAGCTCAGCCCAGATGCACACATCACTGGGATTTTAACTGCTCGGGAAATAGAGTATGCGGCTGCTAGCGTTGGTGAGGCCTATAACACATTTAATTTCATTCAAAATTAAAAAAAAAAAACTATATATAACCCCCTCAAGATGTCATTATTTGAAGAATGACCCTACACATTATGGAAATATTGTGATCAATCAAATGTCCACAACAAGAACCATTAGTGAAAATGGCACTGAGGAAGAGATGGTTTGTTGATACAATTAATCTTTTGGAGGGCATATTGTGGGAATATTAATTTATCAATGCTAGCGAAGACAATGTATTTGAGTTTTGATAATTGTATTTCATATTCTATTCTCAAGTTACATATTTATAGTGGAGGATTACAAAAGATAAAGAAAGTAATAATGTTGAAAATCAGAAGAATAATCAAGATAAAATCCTACAGATTTGCCTAAATTAGATAATTAATACTAGATATTCTAACAATCAATCAGTACAATATGTTGAATCTAGGAGCACCTTCAAAAAATTATTGATTGAATTACAATTCTAACCCTACCTTCTCAATGAGCCCAAGAACACCAGATTTTGTGGGATTGGAGCATTTACCACCTTCAGTTTGTATTATGTCAACACCTTCCTCTTGGAGCTGCTCAGCTAATCTCACCTGAGTGGAAATCAATAATTTCTTTTCTTAAGAATACCATACAAAATTCAGGATATCAATTATTTTCAATTAACCAAATTCTGCATTACAAATTGCAACAAAGATCACCTTAGCACTGGACTTCATATAATTGGATGTTATTCTCGTAACTCTTAAATTTAGGTTCATATTTCATTTGACCCCCCAACATGCATTATACTATTAGTTTTTTTTCTTTTTTACCCACTTGTCACTTTTGTGGAACCAAACCCTTTAGTGATAATAGCACTTCAAGCATCTCAGACAGCATAATAAACCGTGAGCCCATGATTTAAACAAGGAACTGGAAGGTTTTAACATATTATGACAAATTTAAAGCATAGTTAACCATATCTGACAAAAAATAATAGGAACCTGATCAGGAAGACTGAGTGTATGAGGAACCGTGACTGAAAGTGCAATGTAGGGAAGAATATCTCTGTCTCTCTGGTCAACTTCAGTATCTGGGAAATAATAATATTAAGAGTTTAAATAAAATTTAAACTCCACATGCTTAAAATCAATGGGAACAGATGTGACACTGGATATGATAATAGTATGTATTGAAATTCTTCAATGTTGTACTGTACCTGTTCAGAGGAAAACTGAACACCTAATTCATAAAATGAGTCATAATTTCCAATCTCAACCTGTAATTCCATAAATAAATTTAGATTGCACATGCATTAACATAAACAAATCATTCAAATAGTGAAGGGTGAGGACGGGGGCAAGAGAGAAAGGGAGAAATGTGACCATTTGAGCACCAGCATCAACTGCAGGAAGGAATGTGGAAGGATCCACTGATGAAACACATATCTGCAAAGGTGGTAATTACACTATATAAATCATGAAATATCTTAATCATCAGAATTTTTTATACTGATATGTTTAACTGTTACAAACTGATAGGTCCCAATTCTGAGATAGTTGTACTTGTATTTTTTTTCGAACCTAACAATTGATATTCCTCTTGAGGGATGTTGAACTGAGAACCTGAGTTCAATTAGAAAATTCATATGCACAAACTGTTTCATGAACTAGACACAGTTTGATTTATATTTTTTCTCCTTTATTTATTCAATCAGAAAGTTTACAAAGAAGAATGAATCGCCAGCTCCATTGTACTTGCATATTTGACTCAATTATTATTAGTATTTAGTACTAATTGCATCATACAATTACAGCAATATCGTAAAATTTACCGGAAGAGAAGTTAGGCTGAGAGCAAGTTTTACAAGCTCTTTGTCACATGCTATATCAACATGAGTTGCTCCACCCTGCAAGTAGTTGACAGTAAAATATAGAATTAAAATCTCAAATCCAAATTTTAGAAAGAAAAAAAAGTACCAGTTTATGATAAAAAAATACATATCAAGGAAACAGGACAATTTATTTCTATCAAGCTGCATTATTTATGAACATACACATTATTGTTTCCTTGTTGGCGCTGTCATATAAATAACTAATGATGTCCATAAATCAATGTCCTTTAACAAATTCACATAATAATTGATAATCCTTCAATTCTCTTTATTCCAATCCCAAATAAAATAAAAAGTAGATACTCTTGCATTGTAAAAGTAATAATCATGGCCAAAGGAAATAGTTGAATGCACCTTATCAGCCGCAATAACAACAGAAGAAACTTTGTCTTTGTCGAAGTTTGTTAACCCTGAGATTATCTGCAGTTCAGAAATGAACAGTCAAAATGCAAGGAAAGGAATCAAAATGGGAATTTAATTCACACCACCAGAATAAGTTGAAAATATCACACAACCCCAAAATCATGCATATGTCAATTTTGTATATAAACTAGGGAGAACAGATGGGCAGATTGTATTGTATTGTGAAAGACGTAATTAATCAGGAATTACTTGATATCTGATTTCTAAGGTTTCAGGGGCCGTCATATATATTTTCACATAATACTCGTTCTTTAGAAGGGAACAAAGCTATTTTTCAAAAGAAGAAAAAAAAAAAGAAACAAAGAAAGAGAAGAGACCTTTAAAGCTCGCCTATCAGTGAAATCCTGGAGCACTAGCTCCTTTGAACTGGAGGCGGAGGCTCTAATGGAGAGGAGGGACCTCGCTCTTGTTCTCGGTGTAGATGCAAATGGAGAGGTGGATGGCACTGGAAGAACTCCCACCATGGTTGCCATCTCGCTCTGTGACTTCTCAGTGGAGTGATACTTGCCAAGGAGATAAGATATTTTTGTGGATGCATACATGTCATGTATCATGGGGAGAGCGAAATTTATTTAAAAAACAAAGAATAAGAAAATAACTTTTGTCCTGTTTAGACTTGACAGCGATAAATTGATGTCTATGCTTGATTTTCTTTTCATATACCTTATCCTTATATATTTAATTTATTTTTTATACTGTACTTTTTGAAAAAAAAACTGATATTTTGATTTCTCAAAACTTGACAATATTATATGATCTCTACAAAAAAAAAAAAACTTGTGTAACAATGCGTAGTGTAGTGTCGGGTGTCCCTAAGAAGCCTCACTAGTCAAAAGAAACTTTGACTGGCTTTGGAAATGCTACATCATGAGTTCATGACTATTCTTAATTCTTTTTTAGAAGCTGGAATGTTCTATAACGACTCTGCACCCGTCTTATCCAGTCTCTACACACAAAAGCATCTTTTTTTTTTAGTACAAGCCAGAAGCCACACACAACACAATACTACACTCTCATCCCAGATTAAACCCCACCCCAGCCCCTGTGGGTATCAAACTTGAGTCTCCTCACTGGAGATTATGCAGTTTTTATTATAAATAATTATTATTAAATTAATATTATTAAAAATAAGAGTGAGAACCGTAAAATTTCAAATATACGAAAGCGCGCCACTGCGCCATGGCGCGTTTCATTATTTTTATGAAACGCGCACCACTAGCGTGGCACGTTTCATTATTTTTATGAAACGCGCCATGGCGCGGCGCGCGTTTCGTCCAAACCCCCGCGCGCGCCTCCATCTCACTTGCGCGTTTTGTATATATAAGAAGTAAACGCGCCACTGCCAGTGGCGCATTTCGTAAAAATAATGAAACGTGCCACTGCCAGTGGCGCGTTTCAAACGCGCCACTGCCAGTAGCGCGCTGCCATTCGTATATTTGAAATTTTACATTTCTCACTCTTATTTTTAATAATATTAATTTAATTAAACTTATTATTACTAAAAACTGGAGATTATGCCATTACCGTAGCTCCGGTGGCACAAAAGCACCCTTAATTCTTCATTTTCAAGGACTTTTAAGGTTCTTTTAATGACTATTGGACCGTTATTTCTTTAATTCTCCTCTGCACAAAAAGTTGAGTTGAGCCTAACTTACAAATAGTGTCAGAGCTCAATTTTTTTTATTTTTTTTCAGAATTAAATTTTCAATATCAAATGGGTGTTTAGTTTCGTTAATGAAACAGATGGTTTAACCACTTTTTAAAAAAAAATATCAAATGGGTGTCGTTTGGTTTTATTCATTTTAATCAGATAAGTATTAACATGAATTTTGCAAGGCTTCGAGTTTATTGTGTGTTAAGTTAAGATATCAAGAAATAAAGTACTAAAATCCACAAAACTTTAAGCATTTAGAACTTGTTGGAAGTTGAAAACTCCATGTTTCGATCCCGAATAGTCAGGATCTTGGAAACTCCATCTCAACAACCTCATTTGAAGAAGTAGCAGATAAGATGAGCTAAAAAAATAGCTTGAGATGAACCCGAGCATGGTAGCTCGGGAAGATCATAAAGGTCAAGATGTTTTATTGTGAAGGTGCGTTGAAGATTTCTGACATTAGTTGCATATGTCTGAGATGATTGAAGTAGTGAAATGACTGTGGTCGACAGAGGCGGATTTAAGATAGGCGCCAGCCGGTGTCTGAGCACCCGCTCGGTTTACTAAAAAATAAATATCGTATGATAAAAAATAATTTTTTTCACTCGAATATTCTATTTATTTGAACCGGACATTCCTTATCGATCATTTTTTGTTCCGCCCCTGGTGATCGACATTTAATCGTTGCTAAAAGTATTCATATTAACACTCATATATATAGATTTAGAGTTCAAAATAAATTTTGAGAACACTCTAGAAAATTTTAAAAAATAACAAATCTGATATAAAATGAACTTCTAAAAAATATCATAAGATTATATACACACGTCTATTATGAAAATAAATAAAATCAACTATCTGAAATTGGCATTTACATCGGAATCCTTCTCGTTCTTGCAGGCTAAAAATTAAGCGCATATATGATTTTCACAAATCGTAAGCTTTTACCATGATCAAAATAAAATAACACTGAGAATTTTCTTTGAGCAATTGTTGCAACTATTTAGTACTACACTACTACTTGGGAAATGCTAATCTACCTTGATTTCCTGATTATATTGATATTTACAATAATATAAACCAAAAACTCAAGAGAATTCGATATCAAGATGCAAGTGATAAGAATCTCATATATATCCAATGTGTTTTGAATTATTTCTCATAATTACAATTTAGTGTGTTAGCAAATAATGTAGGGAGAGGACTAAAAGGGGAAATACGGATCAGAGTAGCCGAGTAGGCTATATATACTGCTATAGCTATTAATTTAACCATATTGTATTGTATGTGAATATGTTTATGGCTCAAATTTTAAAATTTCGTGCTCAAAATTTCTATTTAAATATCTCAAAAGATTTTTCATATCATAATCTTGTAGATTATTAATTTTCATCAAATTTGAAGTTAGTTTACTATACTTAATAATTTTTAAAGATAACTCTAAAAATAATTAAAAATATTCAATTTTATAGGTCAAATGTTGCTATCTTTTAAAAATCATTAAACATAATAAACGAACTTTAAATGTGATGAAAATTAATAATCTACAAGATTATGATATGAAGAATTTTTTGAGCTATTTAAATTAAAATTCAAGCTATAAATACTTGACCGAAGTGCTTATGGAATCATCGATTTCAGGCTGCAAAAAATGTTCGTAATTCATTCAATGTTCGATTCGATTTTAGTTTGAATTTGGTTCGCTCGATTAGATTTTTTTGTTAGTTCGATCAAATTCGGTTGGATAATTTTTTTAATGACTTAGTTCGAGTTCAATATATAGTTATTTATATATATTTTTAACTATTTAGTAAATAATATAATTATTTTATTATAAAATTAATAAAAATATATTAATTTATTATTAAATTAATAAATATTAGTTAACTTTTTTAAATTTTAATTTAAAATTAATAAAATATTAATTATTTTAGCTCTAATTATTTATAATAATATAAAAAATATATAAAAATTAAAATAATTAAATTCATTTAGAGTTCTATTTTAGTTTGAGTTTGATTTAGTCTAAATTTAATTTAGTTTAAAATAATTTTAAATCAAACTCAAATATTAATGAGTTGGATCAAATTCAATTCATCTGCGGTTCTAATTACAGTCACAGCCGAAAGAAGAGACTACGAACAATTGCTGTTTTTTTAGGCATCTCAGAGTGTGTTTTCTACATGGAAATTGGTATTTTGACTCTTTGACGAATTCCAAATACACGAAATTTCGGCCTTTTGAGTTTGGATGCGGTCGTCCAACGAAATTTTGGGATACCCGACGTATTTAGATTTTTTAAGAAAAAATTTGTAGAAAAGTAAAAACAGTCCTGTCAGTGACTTGACTTGGTTTGCTGGGATTTTTGCAACTGCGATTCTATCTTTTTTTTTCATCCTTACAATCTGAAAATAGCAAGTTATTTATCAAGCTTACATCTTTCAGAATCTGTGACTGAAATCATGTAATCAAGCCGCTATTTTAATTTTAGTTAATCGAGCAAATTCATTAGCATTTGAACTAGACAGTGACAAGAACAAAAAAAAGAGCAGATCCCTTTGCAATAGCAATATCTGCAAATGGTAGTTAACCATCAATCAAATAATCAATTTGCATTGCCATTTGTGCTACGCACTACAGCCTCCATTTTGACTTGAGGGGAGAGAGAAAGAAACAGAGGTGTAGGAACACAATTTTTCTTTACTTAACAACAAAAAATTATACAAGACATAGGAGAAATAGATAGTGTTCACAAATGCCAAAATTACAAGACTTTTGTAGTATTTTTGCATGAATCAGAAATGGCAGCCACAGCAGAGAAAGAAGCAAGAGAGCGTAAGAACGAGCACCACAGCTTCAGCCGCTGACAATATGTGAAAGGAGAGATCCTCTAAGACTGAAACTTTGAAATTGAAATTGAAAATGAAGCTCATTCGCCGCGGCCGCCATGAGGATCGCAACTTCGGCTTCTGTTGCTCATTGTTCTCTTCTTTCTTTGAGCTGAGCTTCTTGAACCAGAAGAGGGCATTGTGCAATGATCAGAGAAATGTCCAAGGGCGGTTGGAAGGAAGTTTGGAGGAGGAGGGGTTGGGGTTTTGGTAAAGAGAGGTGTGAAAGAGACAGAGATAAAGTGTGAAGAAGTGATTAAATCAAGGACGAGAGAGCTAGCGGTCTACTGAGATATAAATAAAGATTTTATTGTTTCCGTAGGGTTGGTGCTTCATTTAATACCTAGACCGCGTTATTTGGAAGTATTTCTTTGTCAAACTTTCAATTATTTGTTTACAACAAATCATCAGTCACACATTTATGATTTGTCGTGGAATTAAAAAAATCATCTAATTTATTATTCGTAGGTGAGTGAAATTTATCACAATAATTCATCAATAATAAGTATTTTTTTTATTTTTCATACCTGAAATTAACAAATTGTTAGGTTTTGAATCTAATTATTAGGGATTATTTTTTATTTTTTATTAAAGCATAATTCACATCTGAATCAAAAAAGTTGTTTGATTCACTGTGCTCCCATTTAATATTATATTTAAGCCACAATTCATTTTATTAAAGAAAATTTATATAATTATTTCTAATAGAGTTCTCAAAATGTCATGTTATAACTAACCACATCATGAAATGACATGTTTTATCACGACATATATATTTTCATATAATGTGTCACTCTTCAGTTAATAACATGATGTATTTAGATATACTATTTTATATGTGTTATATATTTTTCTCTATCAATTTTTGTATATCATATCATGTCATATTAAATAAAATATTTTATTCATGAATGAGATACTCTATATTTTTTCACAACATATCTTGTTTTTAAAACACTATTTTTCAACCCTGCTTTTTAGAAGAAAAAAAATTATTTTTAGTTGTTGATTATGTTATATTTTGTTATAGTATGTCATGATTGTAATTGTTTTGAATTAGATTTAGGATATAACAGGCGGTGCACACATTAATTTCGGGAATGATGAGTAGGTAATGCGAAGTTGAAAGCTAGAAGAATAATAAAAGGCAAGCTGGTGAAGCATTTAAATACTTTCATCAAAAGAAAATGAAGAGGAGAAAAGAAGAGAAGTCTTTTCAATGACGCGCTTACGCGGATCGTGATTGGCAAGGTAAATAACCTAAACCCGGTCCTCGTGAACCTCGAAATTCGGCACCGTCGCTCCTCTGGGGCGTTAGATTAGGTGTGGAAAAGCTACGTCCAGGAAACAAATTAAAGACGATGCGATGAGTTCAGCAACAAAGCCAACAATAAAAATCTGAAGACTTGTTGCTTGGTCGTTGGAACTTGGAAGGGGAAAAAAGAATTGAAAGATCATTTATTTGATGCTTTGTGAGTAATCTAATGTCGTCCTTTCAAACTGGTCACGTGACCGTGACTGAGCATACATTTACTGTTAATATGTTACTTTACATTTCCAACAAACATGCGTGGCGTAACTTCGCATGGTTCTGACTAGTAATTTACCGGCCGGTACGGCGGTACGGACTGGGTACATCCGCGGCGGGGCGGGTAGGACAGGCACGGGTATGGCGGGCACGGGTAAACGGTTTTTTTTTTCAAAACCATACCTTATCCGTCTCATACCCGTGTCCGTCGCGGGTACACGGGTACCACGCAGTGCAGTGCGGGTACGGGGGTACTCGGGCATATGGGTCGGCGGGTCGGGAAACGGGTCGGGTCGGTGGGTCAAACGTTATAACGGCATCGAACCGTTATAACGATTTATGAAACCTTATAACGATTTGATCAACGTTATAACGATTTATGAAACGTTTCGAGAAACCGTTATAATGATTTCAAACCGTTATAATGGTTCGACGGTACGCGGTACGAGCACGGGGCGGTACAACAACGGGTTTTTCCAAAAAAAAAAATTGATCGGCCCTTCTCAAACCCGTACTGTGTGCCGTTTACCCGCCTTATACCGGGCACGGTACACGGTACGGGTTGTACCGGCGGGTTTTAGCAAACCCCTAGTTCTAAGTCTTTTTTTTTGACTGAACTGTAGTAGTTTGAAGACGGTCCGGTCCGGGTCGGTCTGGTCCAAACTCGGACGGTCCACGGTTCCGTACGGTCCACGGTTCATACAAGTCCTAGGCGGTTCAAATTCGAAAAAATCGAACCCGTCCCACCGTTGGAGGGCCGGACCCCCACGGAACGGTCCACGATCCAGTCCGAAATATATATATTTTTTATAAATTGAGAAAAATAATAATTTATCATATTTTTAATAATAATTTTTAACTAATTCGAATTATTATTTTTAATTATTTAAAAATCTAATAGTACTAAAAAATTAAAAAAATGCAAAAAATAAAATTTCAGAAAATTATAAAAAATAATAAAAATTGAAAAAAAATATTAATTTTTAAATAATAATTTTCATCAAATTAATTATGTATTTTTTAATAATTTAAAAATTAAATAATACAAAAAATAAAAAATATTAAAAATTATAAAATTTGGAAGGGTTTGAAGGGGGGGTCCGGTCGGGGGTGGTCCGGTCCATGAGTCCGCACGGGACGAATCGACACGGTCCATTTTCGGATGAAGGAGGACCGACCCACCGTTGGACTGGACCGTGGTAGGGCACGAGACGATCCACGGTCCGGCCACGATCCGGTCCGGTCCGGAACGAGTTGAACCGTCTAGTCCATTTCAAACCACTACTGAACTGCTCTCAGTATAATGATTACTCCAAAAGGAATCTTTTTGACAAATAATTGCCTTTATGTTGTTTCTAATTTTCTATTTCTTTTCTCTTTGTTTATCCAACTGGATTATAATATAAATATATTTTAAGAACAAAAGTCTTATTTCCAAGTTTTTACACAAAAATAAAGATAACGTTAAAAATGACATCAATTACAAATATGTGAGGTCATGCCTCTCCATTCCACTTAACATTCTTATTTATTCCAAAAGAAAATAAGAATAAAAAATAATATTCTGATTCCTGAGCTCTCACATACTTCAAACTCTCGCTTTAAGTCTAAATTGGCTTCAACTCAATAAACCGATATATTATAATTAGACTTGATTTGAAAAAAAGTACATTAAATTAGGATTTTGAGTTTGTTCGTTGAAGCTCGATAAATCTGAAATTGTTTATGCGACACTAAATAAATTCACTTCTGTATTTTATCTATGTAAATTAATATTTATATTTACACAAGTACAATTCAAATATTTGAGACTTTTTAACATATAAAAAATAAAAATACACGCGTAACACACACACACACACACGTGTTTCACTTTCGTCTTTCCCCGGGCTAAGCCTCCTTGTGTCCGTGAGTAAATGGCCACGACAAACACACCACGGACGACTGCAAAATATTATGTGACATGAATCATGTGAACGTTACATTATCGTCTCATCGTGACCAAGCAGAGATTGATAAAAAAACAATGATACGAAAATCAATGTTTTTGTAAAAGATTGAAATCATTTCAATTGCACAAAATAAGAAGTTGGGCATAATTCTCTCCAGACCGTTGGAAGCATTCCTATATTGAGCTGTGTAATTTGTATAGAATCAGCCTTGATAGTTTTCCTTATTTAACACTCTATTTTTAGATAGTTTGCTATGTAAATCTCTGTACAGTTGTCTATATATATAGGCGCTTGTCTTCTGTAAGAATGATGAGAAATAAAATAATTACAATCAATCAATTATTTCATGGTATCAGAGCAGAAAAAATACTCCTGAAGTACTTCCTGATTCAAGCAGACGGCAAGCAATGTCAACCGGCCAGGAAGATCTGAGGCGCAGTAATGAAGAGCTTCATTTGTCACAAAGTCAGACAGTAGTCCCACCTGTATATTATGATGCAAATCCAGCATTAAAGCTGACAACAGAAATGCTCAATGGTAATAATTATTTATCTTGGTCTGAATCAGTTTTATTGGCTCTAGGTGCTAAATCCTTGTTGAATCATATAACTGACCATCAAAACAGTCCAATCAAGACAGATCCATATTATAACCAATGGATTGCTACTGATAAACTGGTTAGGCTTTGGGTTTTAAACTCTATGGAACCACCAATCTCTAGATTATTTTTTAGTAGCAATTCTGCCTTTGATTTATGGCAAACAGTCAAGGATATGTTTGGACAGCAAAATAATTTTGATCGTATTTTCCAACTCAAACGAGAATTATATCAAACTAAACAAGGTTCTCAGACTATCACTCAGTTGTATGGTTCAATCAAGAGTAAATTAGACGAATTAAATATGTACGAGCCAATTACTGCAGACCTTAAGATACTCCAACAAAGATATGAACATGATCGTGTGTACCTTCTGTTAAATGCCCTAAACTCTGACTATGAACAAGTTCGCAGTCAAATTTTGTATTCTACCGAACTTCCCACAATCTCAAATGTTATTTCCCTACTTCAAAGAGAGGAAACCAGGAAAGCTGTTATGAATCTCATTCCAAACACTGACCTATCAGTTGAGAAATCTGTGTTAATAGCAGAAAAAAGTTACAGTAGCAGAAATTATACCAGCAACCGTGGTAGAGGCAGAGGCCGAGGCAATAGGCCAGCGGTATACTGTGACCATTGTGCCAGAGAAGGTCACAGTCGAGATAGGTGTTGGATACTCTACCCTCATTTGAAGCCGCGCCGAGAAAAGGGAAGCAACAGCGGTGGGCATCAGCTGAGCGCACACACAGCAACGAACAGCACCATTGTCGATCCACCCAAGTTCACTCTCGAGCAGCTAAGCCAGTTGTTGCAGCAACTAAGCGTCGCCGGCAACCCACCTGCGCAGGCGGCAGAGGGACAGACCACTGCTCCGAAGATAGGTAAAGGGGCAGGTAAATCTTTGAGTTTTGAAAAAATAGATTTAGTGAATTCATGGGTTGTCGATCAGAGAAATGTCTCTGATTTGGAAAATATCGGATCCATGGGGAGAGAAAGAAAATGTCCAAAAGTTTGTAATTTAACAGAAGAGAGAAATCTCTCTGGCTTGGGAAATATCGGACCCATGGGGAGAGAAAGAAATGGTCCAAAATTTGCTAATAACCCCCTGGAAATTAAAAAATGTTCTAATAATACCACGGACCATAAAAGTTTAGCAGCCCATTTCAATAAAACTACTGAAAACATCGAGTGGATAGTGGACTCAGGAGCCACTGATCATATGGTTAATTGTAACATAAATTTAAACCATTTAATTAAACTCAAAGATGCACAAAATGTGTATTTAGCTGATGGATCGACTACTCCAATATTAGAAACAGGTCAAACCAATCTGTTTGGTCAGCCCATAAAGAATGTCCTTTGCATACCCAAATTTCCGTCTAATTTGCTTTCGGTTGGAAAAATAACTAGTGAATTAAATTGCAATGTCATTTTTTCACCTTCATCTGTGATTTTTCAGGACAGGGTGACTGGGAGGACGATTGGTGAAGGCTCTCTTGAAAGGGGTCTTTATATTGTTAAAAGACAAAAGCGTGTTTTTAATTCCATAAAAGAAAATTTGAATAATTTGTGGCACTGTCGTATGGGCCATCCGTCTGATAGAGTTTTGAGTAAAATCATATATTTGTCTAATTTGAACTCTAATTGTTGTGAGGTTTGTAATTTTGCAAAACAAACAAAATTACCTTTTTCTTTGTCTAATAATAAAACCAATAAACCTTTTCAACTTATACACTCTGATGTGTGGGGCCAGCTCCTATAGACTCTTATGATAATTTTAAGTATTTTGTAACGTTTATTGATGATTTTTCCGAGCCACTTGGCTTTATCTTTTGAACTCAAAAACGAAGTATTTCCTATATTTAAAGATTTTGCTAAACTTATTTCAACTCAATATAACACTCAAATTCGTATTCTTAGAACTGATAATGGTACTGAGTACATTAACAATAATTTTCGAGATTTTCTAAGTAATATGGGTATTATTCATCAGACAACCTGTGTCGGAACACCAGAACAAAATGGTATTGCCGAACGAAAAAATCGACATATTTTAGAAGTAACCCGTTCTCTAATGTTTCAATCAAAAATTCCAAAACATTTGTGGTCGGATGCCATTCTTACTGCAACCTACTTGATAAATAGACTACCAAGTGTTGTTTTAGAATACAAATCACCCTTAGAAACCTTGAACAATCAAAAAATTAGTTTAAACCATCTTCGAATTTTTGGGTGCACTTGTTTTGTCTACAATCAAGATATTCATCGTGATAAGCTAGATTCTAGAGCTATAAAATGCGTATTTATTGGTTATTCCACTAAAAAAAAGGGTTACAAGTGTCTTGACCCAAATTCTAACAAAATATACATCTCTAGGAATGTTAAATTTATAGAAACTCAATATTTCTTTGAGAATTTTGTTCAGGGGGAGCAAGGAACTTCACATCGAAGCCAACGCTTAAATGTTGAAGACATCATTGGAGAATTTTCAATTAGCCAAAGTCAAAAGCCGCCCCTCACAAGTATAATGCCATCGGAATATGCTGAAGCCCAACCAAATATTGAAGAAGGAGAAGACAAGGGCAGAAGTCAAAGTCCCCTTAGCAATGAAGACGGCTCACCTCATACACTCATTGGAGCCGAAGATACAGATGACGCAAATCAAACTGTAAGTAATGAACCAATGCTACTACGCAGGTCAGTGAGACAATCCAAACCCTCTGTTAAATTACAAGATTTTGTTACATATTGTAGTTCTAAATATCCCATACAAAATTATTTAACTTATGATAATATTGCCCCAAAATATAAAACTTTTATTAGTATGGTATCCAAAGAGGTAGAACCGCAAACATTTTTGGAAGCCACCAAAAATCCAATATGGCAAAAGGCTATGCGGGAAGAACTAGAGGCATTAAAAAAGAATGACACTTGGAACATTGTGAAATTGCCTCAAAATAAAAAACCAGTAGGTTGTAGATGGATATATAAAATTAAATATAATAGTGATGGTTCAATAGAAAGATATAAAGCTCGGTTAGTTGCTAAAGGTTACACACAAACGTATGGAATTGATTATAAAGAGACATTTGCACCAGTTGCTAAAATGAACACAATCAGAGTCTTACTATCTATTGCTATTAACCTTGATTGGAATTTGTATCAATTGGATGTCAAAAATGCATTTCTTCAAGGGACTCTTGAGGAAGAGGTTTATATGAATTTACCACCAGGTCATCCTCATGAGCATGATAAAACTTTAGTATGCAAACTAAATAAATCAATATATGGTCTAAAACAAGCAGTCTCAAGAGCTTGGTATGCAAAACTAAGTTCACCTTGATACAATTCGGTTTCGGGTAAGTAATGCGATCACTCAATGTTTGTCAAACGCAACATGAACTGCACCATTGTTGTTTTAATTTATGTTGATGATATTATTATTACAGGGAATGATATTAATGCAACTCAAGATGTCAAACAATATCTGCAAAAAAAATTTGACATTAAAGACCTTGGGAAACTTAAGTATTTTTTAGGCATAGAGATTGCTCACTCCAAAAAGGGTTTATTTTTATCCCAAAGAAAATATGTGTTGGACCTATTACAAGAAACTGGAAAATTGGGATGCAAACCCGTAGATACCCCAATTGAATCAAATATCAAGTTAGGATCTAATGATGGTGAAGCTTTAACGGATATAAGCCAATTTCAGAGGTTGGTAGGAAAATTAATTTATTTAACTGTTACTCGGCCTGACATAACATTTGCAGTTAATGTAGTGAGTCAATTCATGCATGCACCAAGAACAACTCATATGGATGCAGTAGTACGAATTTTGAGATATCTCAAGGGAAGTCCAGGAAGAGGAATGCGGATGCAAAAGAACAAACATGTGAATATCATGGCATACTCGATGCAGATTAGGCATGTGCAAAACAACGATCGAAAATCCACTACTGGTTACTGCACATTCATTGGAGGCAATCTAGTAACTTGGAGAAGCAAAAAACAATCAGTTGTAGCACGATCTAGCGCTGAAGCCGAATATCGAGCTATGGCAGCCACTACAAGTGAAGTAATCTGGTTGAAGCAATTAGTGAAAGACCTTGGCATTGATTGCAATTATCCCATTCCCATGTTTTGTGATAATCAAGCTGCAAGACATATTGCCAATAATCTAGTTTTCCATGAAAGAACCAAACACATTGAAATAGACTGCCACTATATACGTGAGAAAATACAATCAAAGGAAATCGAAACTCCATATATTCCCAACCAAAACCAACTAGCTGATATATTTACTAAATCATTAACCAAATTTCAGTTCCAAAATATTTTGTCCAATTTGGGTTCTTTTAATATCTACGAACCCAACTTGAGGGGGAGTGTAAAAGATTGAAATCATTTCAATTGCACAAAATAAGAAGTTGGGCATAATTCTCTCCAGACCGTTGGAAGCATTCCTATATTGAGCTGTGTAATTTGTATAGAATCAGCCTTGATAGTTTTCCTTATTTAACACTCTATTTTTAGATAGTTTGCTATGTAAATCTCTGTACAGTTGTCTATATATATAGGCGCTTGTCTTCTGTAAGAATGATGAGAAATAAAATAATTACAATCAATCAATTATTTCAGTTTTCTGTTCTGAACAAAAAATACAATAATTGAGCTAATTGATTGATGAAGTATATGTTTCGTAGTGTATATGCTTCTTCGTTATTTTTGTTGGTCAATTTAATTAAGCTGAAAATTTTAATAGCATAACAATGCTCAATAAGTGGGGTTCGTTTTTCAATTATTAATTCGAATTGTGTGTAAATGATTGTTATCGAAACAAAAAAAAAATCATAATTTTCTTTCATGACTCAGTGTGTAGTGGATTTTCACATTGTGCCAAGTTTGATGCAATATTTATCTAAAGCATCGAAAAATATTTTACAATATTCCTCTAATATATTAAATTGTCTTTCTTGCCAGCTAGTCAAGCATTTACTTTGTCACTATAACCTTTTTCTTCAATTATATCGTCTGTCCTAATTTGCATATCATTCTTGCTGTGAACAACAGTTGACGTTTTAGGGTGCAACTTGGGATACTCTAAAAAATGCTTTGCCCCAACTCTAAAATATACTGAAAAATCCAGATAAAACATAGGTATGGTGTCCATGAACCATGATTGGTCTGAGGGATACATCTAAATTTTGGGTTATTTTTATATAAAAAAATAAAATTATAAAAAGAATAAAATATTTTTATAAAAAGGGGCCGCACAAAGTCAATTATCAACGCTCATAATTTTTTCATAATTTATGGAAATTTAATATTCTTATATATATATTTTTGAAAGTTAACAAAGACTTTACAAGTTACAACTAGTAAAATTTGATGAATTTTGGAGCGGCCAATTGAAAGAAAAGCGCTCTAAAAAAGTCCAAAATAACATATTAAAATGATAACTGGAGTCAAATGATATCAACTTTTTTATTTATATTAAATTTTTTTAATTTAAATATTAAATGCACTTTATATTATTTTTATTTATTACATCATCGTTAAAAAAATATTGTTTAATCTCATTCCGGTACTCGGCAAAAGAGAGGGAACTAGATCGTCAATATTTAAAGCATTGATTTGATTAGTTTTTTTTTTTGCATTCTCAAAAATAGTTGAGCTGATGTACTCTTTGTGTGTGCATAATATATGAAATATGTATATACATTAATTATTAATTTATTATTTAAGAGTTCAATAAACGGTTAAATGATTTTTCAATTCATCGGACTGATTTAGTATCAGCTAAACATTTGACATATTGGGTCTCCTCTTTTTTTTTTTGTTTATGAAAAAAATCTTAGTTCTTCTTTATTATATCATGCTCATTGAGACTTAAATATAAAAAACAATGTGGAAAATAATCTAGTAGCTTTCTACTTAAAGCTACTAGTCAGAAATCAGCAATGATATGAGCTTTGGTATAAAATATTGTACAATTATCTCAGCTTCTACGATTGACAAATGGGATAATATTTAAGGACCTCGCATGAAAAAAACATGAAAAGAAAAGAAAAGAAAAGATCACTTAAAGATATAAAAAGAGAGTAAATAATTGGACAAATTTTCTAGCTCCCCAACCTTAAATAAATCACCTGCCCATAAAAACCGTGTAAATAATTGAGCTATGACTGCTATAACGGAAATAACATACTGCTATAGCTTGCAGCAGTAAAATAATGCTTTATTTGACATTGTTCATCATTTCTATCCATAATTGATTTGTATAATTTAAGAGGCCTAAACTTACTTAGTTTATAATATTATACATTTTTTATGAAGAAAATAATATAGTTCATGGTTGTATCAATTCTTTTAATTAGAAAAAAATACTTAGTTTTACGATATCGATAATATTCTAAATTGAAATTTAAACTATGCAACATTTCAATGCCAATATAATAGCTCATTAATTAATGTTGTGTTACTTATTTGCTTTAGAAATTTTAGTGATGTGAAAATTAATAGAAATGTAAAATATAATATTCAAAGTAAAAAAAGTACAAAGTCGGATAATTTTCGCTATAACATGTATGTTATAGCTAGCTCAATAACTTTTTTTTTGTTGAAATCACCATAATGCCATAATGCTATAATCACTATTTAGAACTTTGATTATATCATATTCATACCGAAAGATTATTCTCCAATTTGGGGGTGTCATTATCCAGTGAGACCACCCGATCAGAGATTCTTCATTCCATGCAATAAATTAATTCTCTAAAAGAATCAGAAAATCATATTACTAGCCAAAAATCTGACCTTTCCAGCTGTGGGTAGAATCGTCGACATTATCCCCATCTTATGATATCTAATTGACAGCTTGTTATCGTTTCATTGCTTTCGAGAAAGAAAACAGTCTAAGCTTGCTGTGTGGGAATATTCTTTTCCTCCAAATGGCATTATTTGCCTTTAATATCTGCTCTTGAGACTGCTGTTGTGTGCATCAAATTTAAAATAAATTCTTGGATATATTTTGGTACATTTAGAGTCATGACCAGTGAAAGTGAAACCTGAGGTGATAAATTGAAGTTTGTTAAGAATTAAGATTTGTCTGTGAACTAATACTTGTCACTAGCGTACATTTTGGTTCATAAAACATTGTAGCCAATGTTCTTCAAAAAAAGAAAAAGAGAGAGAAATCTTTACAGAACAATAGCTAATAAATATCATATTTCAGTGATATCTTTTAAGTGTTATTCCTCGGAAAATAAACAGAGAGAATCGAAGTTTCAGAAACATTCCAACAAGATTTTGATATAACGCGTTGAAAAAAGTTAACGAGTGCTCGTTAATAAAAAAAAACCAGTCATTGAAGTAATTTATGAAATAATTTTGATGCTTTAATAACAATCAAAATGAGGATCTTGGCTTGCAATCTTTAAATCAGTTTGATTATCTCCTTGATAGTTTTATTCTATGTTCCATTTTCGTTATTGTTCGGGGCAGAGAGATGTGGACCAGCGAGAGCATGGACCTTATCATTTGGGTAAATGTGCATAGATATTATGAAAATAAATTATATTTGTATAGAAGTTATAGATTGGGACGAGACCTCTTATAATTTGTTTCAAATCAATAATGTAATATTTTGAATCCCACCAATTCAACACCTCATATTCAAATTATGGCTCCATATTTGTTGTTGTTATAATATATTTCTAATCTAAAATCAACAGAGAGCAGATCTTTTGAATTCCATCTCACATGACATGAACATATTATTTTATGGGCTATAAACTAAAGCAGATTATAAATCTACCCAAGAAATTTGACCGGGCTTAAAAGGTACCGTACTACATTTTTGAGGCCAGGTTTAAATTTTGTTAGGATCGTTGCGAGGCCCGTTTTCTAGGCCCGTCTTCAATTTAATATTTTCTGTTGAGCAAATTACTCAAATAGTCTTTAAAGTATCATTATTTTTATTTTTAAAATCGATTCTTAAATTTTAAAAAATACCAACTTGATAGTTCTTGAAGTTTTTAATTTATATGAATTCATTCAAAATGATATTTTTATTTATCATTGTATTATTTTTAGCATTATAACCAGTATGAATGTGAAAATAAAAATGTTACATTAATGTCGTGTTAGTATAAATTAATTAATGTGATATTTTAAAAAATTCATAAATTATAAGAAATATTATATTATATTAATATAGATGTTATTGTAAATGTTTATTTCTTTAGCATTGATAATGATATGACTAATTTGGTATAAATAAATAAAATAAAAAGAAAAAAATAGTTGCTTAAATTTTAAGGGCTAAAATAATATTTAAAATTTTTTAAAGACTAATTTGATAGTAGAGTGATATTTGAAGAATTAAATTATTATTTTCAAAATTTTAAGGATCAATCTGATGAAAGAGTGATAGCATGGTGCAATATACTATTTTCTTTTCAATTTGAAATATTGAATATCTGTTTGCAAATTGTAATGCAGCATGTAACTGACTTTTGGGACCCACAATATTATTACGAGCGAAATCAGGAATGAGCGTCCGTGACTCGGCTATGCGCTGTGTGTCTTCTTTGGTTATCTGAATCAGACATTCTGTTTCCATAGTCCGATCCTCTCCAATTTATGAATTTTGATCACGCCTAAATCTCCATCGGTACAATTTATCTGGACGGTGAAATCTAGAGAAGCATCTAACGGCCAAATAAGCACGTACACTGTTTCATTGATTTGAACCGTTCGATTGAAATGAACAGTTCAGATAAGCTGGCACTATCAGCACAACCAGTAGGCTGAACGAAGTCCCAATTCCCAGATCCACTTTTCCTCGCCGTTTCTCTTCCATTCTCCTCCCTCCGATTGACTATTGACTATTGTCACACACATTGACATTCGCACTGTACTGTATTGTATACTCTGTTTCGGATCAGAAAATGAAAGCAGCTCTGCTAAACACCCCGTTGCCCTTGCCCCTCTCTAATCCCTCTTCCTCTCCGATCGCCTTCCCCTCCCGCCACACCATTCGCCTCGCTCGATTTCCTTCCCACATCTCCTTATCCATCAACCCCGCCGCCTCCTTCTCGCCGAAACCGATTGTCATCGTCGGATCCGCCAACGCCGACATCTACGTCGAGATCGATCGTCTCCCTTTGGAAGGTGAGACCATCTCCGCTCGATCAGGCCGTACGCTTCCCGGCGGGAAAGGTGCTAACCAGGCCTTCTGCTCCGGTCGCTTGTCCCGCTCCGACAATTCCACCTACTTGATTGGTCGGGTTGGTAGTGATGCGCATGGCAGGCTGTTGGAAGATTCCTTGGGTGAAGGCGGTGCAGTGCGCCTTGATCGGCTTACTCGTGCGGACTATGTGCCTACAGGTGATGACTTTTCCCCTTATCTCAATAGGCCCGTAGGCGAAGTTTTATTAAAAGCGAGAAGAGTACATCTATTGGTTAGTTACTCATTGCTTTTCTTTTGTACTGTAAGTGGATTTATGTAGAGAGTGTACCGTTTTGCTGTTGACTGTTGTCACGATGATACCTGCTGTAAAAAGGTGAATGCACTAATGCTCTATTTTTGCTGGACTGCATTCACAAATTTGCCCGCTATATTAGCTGACTCACCAAATTGTGTAGTAGAAATCAACATTTTTCCTTGAAAAAAAAAAAAACGACCAATTTTAGCATTATTTCTAATCAATAGGCATACTGCATTTTTTAGTTGCGTAACTGCCTTGCATGACATGAACAAATGTATGTCTTCAAATTAGGAAGTGATAATCTTCCATTTGTATCCTCTTTCCTGGTCTTTCAGGTTTGGGAGTGAAAATAATATTCATAGCTTAACTAAATAATGTGATTGAGGGCAGGATAAATTATAAGTTGTTCAAATGTAAATGATCTTTCATATTTTTCATAAAATCTCCATGTCCATTCATCCCCATCTCCCAGTTATTTTTTTTTTATTTTTAATCTGCCCTAACCTGTTCTTTATTGAGATTGACTTTTACGTCAGTTTATGGGACTGACATTGTTGTTTCACTTAGTTTCAGCATCAATTTCTGTGATACTTACAAATGCTCAATCCTTCGTAACAGATATTGAGTTCTTTTGTAAAAATAGATCTCTTTATAATCCAGGTCATGCAGTCGTGATGCTGCAGCCAAATGGACAGAATTCAATCATTATTGTGGGAGGTGCAAATATGAATGGCTGGAACGAGAAGCTGAGTGAAGAAGATTTGGAGGTAGTGAGAGGGGCTGGAATGCTTCTGCTCCAACACGAGATTCCTGATTGGGTCAATCTTCAAGTTGCCCAGGTGAATTTTAATTTTCCTTGTTTAATAAAACCTCATGCTCTCTTGCGGGGATGTTTTTAGTCACATTGTTACTGTTTTCCATATATTTACAAGGTGGTGTGGTAATGCATATATTATATTATATCCTGCTGATTTCATATTATTTCTCTCTTTTTATATTGTTTTTGTGATATCAAATATAAATAATTTGACTACTATGTCTTCAGGCTGCAAAATCTGCAGGTGTACCGGTTATAATGGATGCAGGAGGGATGGATGCACCTATTCCCAGTGAACTTTTTAGTCTTATTGATATTTTTAGCCCAAATGAAACTGAGTTAGCTCGTATTACTGGAATGCCGACTGATACATTTGAGCAAATCAGCCAGGCTGCTACTAAATGTCACAAAATGGTAATGTTAAATAATATATATTTTTTATATAGAAAAATAGTATGTGAAACTTTGCACCTTATTGCTTGTGGTTAATTTTCCTTGAGGAAGGTCTGAATTTGGCCCTTTGACTATGGAAAATTGTTTAAATTAACCCCTCACCACTTTTTGTTTCCATCAATCCCTCAGCTATTACAAATGGTCCAACCAAGGACTTATTTTCTTTTTGTTGATTCAGTTAGTTCCCCAAATCATAACTGTTAGCTGAATAATCCTAAAATATAGCCCTTCATCTCTAAAAACAACAACAACAACAAAGCCTTTAATCCCAAATAAATTGGGGTAGGCTAGAAATGAAACCCAAATAAAAACATCACAGTAATTTCAGAAACAAAAAAAAAATCCTAAATTTGAGTAACTAATTAAAGTATTAACTTACTGAAAAGGGGTCAACCCGGAAAAAGTTCAGGGGCCTACCAAAATTGTATATTGGAATAGTTGAGGGGCCAAAATCAGACTTCTTGCTCCCCACCTCCCTACCAAAATGGTATATTGAAATAAAGTGTGTTGAATTAGATGGGGGTAGGGCCGGAGAGTGAGGTAGATATTTGGATGAGAACATTTGGAACACAGTGATCGTAAATATTCCACATGGATATATGTATTATTTTTATATTTAGTTCTTGCTTTTGCTTCTGACACTATTGAAACTTGGTTTTGCTAATGACAATTCAATTGGACAATTGAATTCTGAGTACTCCTAAAGAATGAGAATATCAATTATATATGCTGCATTGCTGCCATTAATGAAGTTGAGCACTAAAACAGGGTGTAAAACAAGTGCTGGCAAAACTTGGGTCTCAAGGTTCAGCTCTATCCATTGAGGAGGAGGAAACAATACCAAAATGGTATATTGAAATAAAGTGTGTTGAATTAGATGGGGGTAGGGCCGGAGAGTGAGGTAGATACTTGGTTGAGAACATTTGGAACACAGTGATCATAAATTTTCCACATGGATATATGTATTATTTTTATATTTAGTTCTTGCTTTTGCTTCTGACACTATTGAAACTTGGTTTTGCTAATGACAATTCAATTGGACAATTGAATTCTGAGTACTCCTAAAGAATGAGAATATCAATTATATATGCTGCATTGCTGCCATTAATGAAGTTGAGCACTAAAACAGGGTGTAAAACAAGTGCTGGCAAAACTTGGGTCTCAAGGTTCAGCTCTATCCATTGAGGAGGAGGAAACAATACCAAAATGGTATATTGAAATAAAGTGTGTTGAATTAGATGGGGGTAGGGCCGGAGAGTGAGGTAGATACTTGGATGAGAACATTTGGAACACAGTGATCATAAATTTTCCACATGGATATATGTATTATTTTTATATTTAGTTCTTGCTTTTGCTTCTGACACTATTGAAACTTGGTTTTGCTAATGACAATTCAATTGGACAATTGAATTCTGAGTACTCCTAAAGAATGAGAATATCAATTATATATGCTGCATTGCTGCCATTAATGAAGTTGAGCACTAAAACAGGGTGTAAAACAAGTGCTGGCAAAACTTGGGTCTCAAGGTTCAGCTCTATTCATTGAAGGGGAGGAAACAATAAGACAGCCCATCATTCCTGCGTCTGAGGTTGTTGATACAACGGGAGCTGGTGACACCTTCACTGCAGCCTTTGCTGTTGCACTGATTGAGGAGAGGCCCAAAGTGGAATGCTTGAGATTTGCTGGTACTGTACATAATTTAAGTTTTTCAAATGGTCTTTTCTTTCAAAATTACCCACTTTGTTGTCCTGCATTCTAAATTTTCGGGGTGGTCTATAAATGAAATTCAGCCGATCCTTGAAACAAATAATATGTCAATGGAAAAAATGACTTCATTATAAATTAAAATTATTTCCTGTCTTGGTTTTCTTGAGTAAATTTAACCCAAGCAATATGAACCGGATAGTCACATCAGAGTAATTGAAAATTGCTACTTCGACATTTCCTTGTATTAGCTGTAGGCGATCTTGTCTGCGCATGGATGAAGGTCAAGTGTTGTTAGTCATCTTTTGGTTGAGTTGACATGGAAGGGTTGACCTTAGTTTCAACTAATAATAATAGAAATGGGCAGCTTTAAAATGCTTACAAAAATGTAATTGCTTGCAAATTTTGGGGGGAAATATAACTTTTAGGAATATAGTTTGCATTGAATTTAGAACTACTTATGAGAGTTCTAAACTAGAGATGTTTAAACTTTCAGCCGCAGCTGCTTCACTGTGTGTACAAGTTAAAGGGGCCATGCCAAGCATGCCACACAGGAATTCTGTAATGGACCTTCTCAATTCCATCTGACAAGAGACCCTTCTGAAATTAAATGGGTTATCATTTTCACCTTTCCAAATAAAATGTTGCAACTTTTCTTCTGATTACCTTTGTTTAAACTGTAGTAGTTATGGTTACACCAAAAACCAACTAGATGGAAGATTTCTGTGGAATAAAACAAAAATAGAACTCTCTCGAGATCATTGTACATTTACTGGCTACTACCATGGTATCTTTTTCGTGAGGGATGTTTAATTTTTTTTTCTTTGATTTTTGAAATGTGTATGAAAGTTTGACCCTTGTGTGTTTAGCATGAAAAAAAATTGGAATCTCTAGTTTCACAAAATGCAACTGGAGAACTGTGTAACCTATTCACGGAGCAGTTTATATGAAAATGGTACGCAACAGAAACTTCAATGGATAAAAAAAAAACTTCATGTAACTGTGCTGTAAAAACTTGTGTTCATGTTAGTAAAAGGAACAAATTAATTGTTGGTTCTCTTTCATTGGAGACAAGTCAAATCATAGGAGTCAGAAACCTAATAAAAAATCTGACCATTATAAGATCTTTCTATTATGCCGGACGTTTAATGTTTGATGTATGATGTATTTGAAGTCAAATTATTGGTAGAAGTTTTTGCTAGTAACATATTAGCCCTTACTTTCGGTTTAACATTTATTGAAACCATAATTAGCTATCACTTTCGGATATGACTCTGGTCTAATTTTGGCAGTGTTTCTTTGAAGTTGCTTTTTGATGTCCATTAAATCTTGTAAATTGAAACCAAACAAATAGATGACTCATTTACTCTTTTCATATGTCAAACATTCAAGATACGGAAGTATATACTTCTTTTGTGCAATTGATTGAGTAACAAAAAGGAACTTATTATTTGGGGAAAAATAATAAATTAATGTTTTTAATGACTTCATTATTATGGCCCTTGTGTAGTCCTTTTTTTTCTGCTTACATTGAAGGTCAAATCAATTTTAATTGTTTCTTTTATGATATCTTTGATGAAGAAGAATCTAGGATCCAGGAGTGCTGCTTCGAAGGATTTTAAAGAACCTATATCCTTTTAAAACCATTTTGCTCTATAGAGCTCTAACAATGTTCGGTAATTGGTCTATAAATTGGGTTGTCGTGTTTGTTTAAACTTGATTTGTTGATGTATGACCTTGTATTGTTGGTTTGACCAATTGTAAGTCTAGGTTGGTGCTGCTTCCTCGGACCATTTTTTTTTTCTGTAGAAATATATAGTCAAGAGCTTGTTATCATATTGTCATTAGAATTACTTTACAAAACTTGTGTTAATTAAACTGACGACTTCATAGCCTAGACAGTCCATAATTGTCTTATGATATGCTTCTATTCGTTCCTTGAATTAACGTCGTTGGTTTAACAAATATAATAATTCAAAATTGCTGTTCATTTTATTTATTTGAAAATAGTGAAGCTGCTGTCAATGTGAACAAAATTTTCATGAAAATTATTCTCGCGTCTCATGTTAATGCATTTCTTGTTCGTGTTCAGAACTTCTACTTAACATATGACCTATTTTCTTGAATGTGTAAATGTTTATATCTAATATATGAAGTGTTTATGAATGTTTCTTACTTACTTATTATAATAAAGTTGAAATTAAAGATTTAATTATTTAAAATTACAACTTTTCAAAGTTTTCATCATCGTTAACACAAGATATGCACATTTTTATCATCAGCAATGAAGTAATATTTTTTGAGAAAAAAAAGTATAAACATTCAAGAGTGCAAGTAGGAGTTCAGATAAGATAAGATCATATAAAGATGTTCTTAACTCACATTTCTAGAGGATACAATTAGCACTAAATGTAATATAAAATTGTACAAATAGTAGCCAACCATGTAAAGATGTTCTTAACTCACATTGCAAATTAATTTGATTTAGAAAAATAAATAAATTAAGAAATTAATAACAGCAGCAATAAGGTTAGGAAGCATCCACAAGTAATAATGCATATCCACCAAATTAGATGTGTTGTCCATAGATAAATATCGACTAGGACCTAACATTCACGTCCCATATTTTCATGAACAATCAGCATGGATGGCCTGCATCCGTCGATAAGACACCTTATATTTTTAATAAACCGTGTACATGTTTGTTCGAATTTTTTTTTCCCAAATCAAACCACCAGTTAAAATATATAATTCACTGCCACAGCCAGGGCGGATCTAACAAGGGCCAGGGGCAGCTGCCCCAGAATTTTTTCTTTACTAATATTCTTATAATTACGTTTATTTTCATAAAAATATTAAAAAATATATTTATTTTGCTCCTCTATGAAAGAAAATTTTATTTTTTGCCCCTTCCTGAATCAAAGTCAGGCTCCGCCTCTGAGCATAGCTCTGTATGGTTGCACACAGTAACTCTCATCCGATATATATTACAGTGTGCAGTCATACGCAATTCTTGAGTTCCTACTTAGTATGCTAACATCTGATCTAAGAATTTGACATGTAGAACATCATTAGCACTCCATAATTTATATGTATTATATATAGATGAGTATCGTCTGCTGTGTGGCACGAGGGCGGTACGCATGATAACCTTAAATTTATAGGGGGACGGTTTAAAATTGGTGAAGCACAAAATTTCACACGGATTGGACGACCCACCAATCGTGCTACATGGTACATCGTGGCAGGTGATAAAAATTTTATATATATATATATATATATTACCAAAATAAAGGACAGGAAAGCAAAGCTTCTTTGGAAAAAGGCTGTTGATAAAGCCCAAATGTTCACAAAAAAATCCAAAAGGACCAAACTCATTTATAATGATTAATGCATGTAATAATTTACAAATACAACCAAAGAATTGAATTTGAATAAAATAAAATATAGGCTAATATAGATCCGAACTGTATTTCTAGAAAATATAAAAAAAAAATCCATGTTGAAACTCGCGCATCATATAGTCAAAGGTCACAACAGTTAGGGATTAGGTACATGATGGGTCCCAAACTTGATAACCCATGGACTATCACACAGTATGCCTTTAATTAATTTTCATATAGTCTAGTTCATCATAGGCTCCGGTCAGATATATGTAGCCAGGTATATACTATATATATAATCATGCAAATTGTTACTCCATCAATCATATTACATCAGTAGAATGGTGATTTTAATATAAAATACTTAGGATTAGTGACTTGTTCCTAATTAAGGTTGTAGATGTACATGTATTTCGCATCATAAAAGTTGATTTTGTATGGTGATTTTTCCTCTCCTACTCTCTTCTTCAATTTATGTCAATCATTCAACTTATACAAAGATTTTTTTTTTTTGCAATAAAAACTAGGTATCGCCTACCAACTCAAAACAAAAAGGAAAATAAAATAAAATAATTAACCGTCTTGGCCACAACTGATTACGAAACTATTTTCAACCATTTCCAGTCCAGCCAGCTGTCCAACGTGTATGTTAATTAGCCAAGTCTACCAAGTAATCGCTTGTTTCATCACACTTTCAATGCTGTTGCATTTGTTCATCCCCCAATTTTTTTTTTCCAAAAAACAGAAAATTTCACTTTTCTTCAAGAGAAACATGCTTAGATAATACAACATAATAAGTTATACGAAACAATTTTATTTTTAGATAAAGGCAAGCTACTAATTAATTTAATGCAGCTCTGAATTATTAAAACATAAATCTCAAAACATATTCAGTGGTATGAACGCAAATTGTAATATTGAAATACTGATTAATTAATTACTAAATAATACTTACAAAAAAAATTCAGCTAGGTAAGATTGAAGTACTGAATAGATTAATTATAATGCTTACAAAAAAAAGTACATTTCTGCCTTTTTCTTTCCTTTTCTTTTAATAAAACAAAAAGGATCAACGTATGTATATGTATCGCTAGCTAGCTTTGCTTTGTTTTCTCTACTTTTTCTAAAAGAAGACAATGATAATCAGGAGAGAGTGATGTAACAATGTGCAATGCCTGTGCTGCTGGTAACCGTCAACACACACAAATCTGAATAGCAAACCCTAGCTTCAAATTCTCCTTGCCTAATGCTTGCACATTTTTATATATAGTTTCCATATTTACTAATCTAGCTCTACCAAACTAGAACAAACAAATAATAGACAAGTCCTGACCTAGACTTCTGTCAGAACTCATCAGCCATTTAATGAACATGTCCATACAATAAATTAAATTAAACGCGTCACAATGCCCTTCTCATAACTTATATTTTTCTATATGTGTAAGCATGCATTAGAGTTTGTGAATAGCCCTCAGCTCCATTTTGCATGAAAAGTATGGAAATTGGAAACTTCTCAGTCCTTGCATATAGTAGCTATTTAATGGCTTAAAAATATATATTATGCATAAGTTTTTATCCTAAAATATTATTTTTTTAGATACGCGTATGCTAATAATGATCATCCAAAATTTATCAGCATATTTGCACAACAGGAATAGAGGTAGACACATTATCACAAAATGAAGAACTTCTCCAATAAAATAATTAAGAAACAACAGGGAAGAAAAATAGGAAAAAAAAAAAACAAAACTGTGCTCGCAGAAAACATGGAGAATATTCTCCCACAAAATGAGTTAATATAGATAAATATTTTTCATTGTACTACAACTCAATGCTAGTTAACCGCATGCATGAGATCAAAATAAGACTACCTCTAGCTAATTAATTAAGTACATGTACAAGAAACTATATGTAGCAAGAAATAAATAAAGAAATACATATTACTCATGCCTCATGGTTGGTTATATCAATGAAGGAACAATATCTTGCAAAAGCCCATGGTGATTCTCAGAACGACGCACTGTTGCTTGTGCCAGTGGGTGTAGTGGCAAGTTCATCGGCATGGTCATGCCATTGCTAGGATTTATGTCCATTGGTGCGGTTATCATGGAAGAAGAGACTAAATGTGACATCAAGAAGTCCCTATGGAAGCCCATGTTTAGGGGTAGATTAGGTGGTGGCGGTGGTGCTGCCAAGAGGTGCGTACTCCCACGTAATGTTGCCGGTGTTTGGTGTGTGTGTTTCCCCTCATATGTTGTGATAACAACCGATGGATCTTGGTATGAACGCTCCACTCTCTTCTTCACCGGGCACTTCTGTGTTGTGCACCTATAGTAGCTCCTGCATGTCAACATGAAATCCAGATGTGAGTAACAATTCTAAAATAAAAATGAGGAATGCTTTAAATTTTCAGAGCTGCAACATGTGTTATCTTAGTTAAGCGCAAGTCTTCATGTTTCAACAAGAACAATTAATATTAGTATGAAAACACCCGAGTCGAAGACAACTAAACGACCAATTTAAGAATTACTATTTTTTATTCAAAACATGCTTAGATTGTGAGGATGCTTTTGTGTTAATCGATCCTTTTCATATATCTTGACTACCATTTGCACTTGTATATATATATATATATATATATATATATATATAGGTTCAACTCTAGTACTTGAAAACGATTTTAGCCAACTCCAAGCATAATCAAAATCTTACAGACATGCTTGCACTACATACTGACTATATATGCACGGCACATCTCTGAATTTTTGATACTGTGGATATTCACTATGTTACCATACATATATAACCTATAGAAAAGGCTAAGATGTTCAGACGTATAAAACTTGTATAATTTTGTGCATACAATTAAAAAAATATGATTGGGAATTGTCTGTGAGAAACTCAACATGAACTAAATTTAATCATTTCAATTGAAACTTTTTGAAAGACAAATTATATGATTGATATCTAGATGGACAAAAGATTTATGTAAAGTGCTAATTACCTTGGATAAGGGCTATTTTTCACCGCCTTCTGCCCGTACTTGCGCCATCTATAGCCGTCCTCTAGATGATCCACCTCACTTTTTGTCATGAATGCAAATCGCGGTTGCCTTTGCCGTTTCTCTCCTTTAGCTCTCGGCTTGTTCCTGTTTAGTTAATCAGTTGCACGCATGAAATGAGCTAGTTTGTTCACGCCAAATAGATCCATATATAGAAAAAGAAGCAGAGCTAGAAGGGTGGCACCATGTCTCCGACCAACGGAAATGGACACTTCTAGTCTTATTTGTAAAAAAAAAGAAGAAGCAACATATATAAAGTTGGATCACACTAAAACCACTACAGTTCATACTAATTTTGGTCGGTCCAACAGCGAGTAAATTAAGAGATCAAGAAATCCTGCTTGTAAATGACGATTAATTTATGTGGAGGCTAAACTAGCTAGAATACATGCAAGACTAATTAGTTTTTGGAGCTTCCCCAAATGGAAATATATATGGTGCGCTTAAATCAGCGCCGCAAACAGTGAATGGATTAGGAGTAGTTACAGAAAAGAATGAAAGGATGTTGGGTTGCCTTCAATTGTGAACCCTAGCATAAGAAACCCTAGAAGTTCACACCATGTTTTTATGCAAAAAAAATAATAAAAAATCATCAAATGGACTTGAGGAGATACAAGATGGAGGGATCTAAAAAATTTCACCCATCAGAAAGCCCCTCCTTTTTTCAATCTCACAAGATCTAAACTAGATCTAATTAGACCAGACCAACCTTTGTAATCAAAATACTTACACTTTCTTCGTCTTATCAGCTTCTTCAACCTTCGTAGTTACTTCTCCTTTCACTTCCTCATCCTCTTCTTGCTTCAGTACCATACAATCCATCTTACCGTCCATAGCTGCCCCCTCACTCGATGAGTACGACATGGATGAATTGGGTGTGCCGGGGAGAGCTCCACAGTCAACCATAGAAACAGTTGAGTTATTACTGATAACACCATCAGTAACATGATCCATGCCATGAAGGGATTCCTTCTTTATATTAGAGGAGTACGGTGCATCGACAGATCTATAGAGTGTGTCAAGGTCTTCTGTGGTATTGAAATAGTCAGCGAAGTTTGGAAATGATACGTCGATCGAAGGGAGATCATGCAGCAGACCGTTGGTGCCGGGTCCCGATATCTGAGTGAAGAGCGAGGAGAGGTCGTACAATTCAGTGAAATCTCGAAAGAGATGGTGGTGAGGGGTGTCATGGTGGTAGATCTCCCCTTTCTGCCCTGACATGGTTAGAGAGGGGAAGTGATAGAGAGATGGGATTGATCAAGCAGTTGAATGAAGAGGAAAGGTAGTAGAGAGAAAGAGAGGAGGGATCAGGTTTTGGTCATAGCTTGGCCAATATCTTATATTGTTGATGGGGAGGTTCCATTTCATTTGTATAGATAGGTGGGGACTGGGGACGAGGACTTTTTGGAACGGCCTTTTCTTTATTTATTCCATTATTCCATTATTCCATTATTCCATTAAATGAAAGCGTGGTGATACTTTAGTGCCGGATTCGAATCTGCCCTCACTCATTCATTTGTGTGTGAAGGCAAGGTTCTGTTATGGAATAATTATAACGGCTGAAAAAAATTTAAACGATCTAAATTTATTTAATGAGGATGAGTTTTATTTTTTATTTTGATGAACCCATCTATTATAAATATAATATTGATATGACTCTGTCATCACATTTATGACAAGGAATGTGAATCCCTTTAGTGCCACATGTTATTTTAATCAAGATCGCTATATATTGAAAATAGTTATATATTAATTAATTAATTAACTAATTAATTAATTAATTATTCAGTGTTCAACTGGTAATTTGTTATGCAATACAGTAGGCATAGTCATCTGGTTTCTCAGTGCCAGCGCCTGAGATAATTCTGTCTACACCTGTTTCGCACTTCCCACATTACCCTAATGGAAAAGCAACCTTACGGCTCGTGAGTCGTGTCAACTCGGTCTATATAAATACTTGTGCTGTAGCATCAAGTTATTGACAGATGGGAAAAGTAAACCGGATGTAGCCGGTCAGGTGGGTGGGCTATCAATGGCTGGGGTGAGATGACGAAAATTTGTTATTAATATTTTTACTCAATAAATTAATAAAAAAAATTATTTATATTTATATCTGATAATTTAACGAAAATAAAAATTTACCCAAATTTATCTTATCTGATATGATATGGATCAGATAAATGACCAAACAATTTTCAAAATAGAAAAAAATATAATATAATTAGCAATGAAATAGATAATAGATAAAAAAAACTCTTATTCAGTGGAATAATTATAAGTTTATGTTAGTGGTGTCAATTAATACTATTAAAATAGATGAATAATTTATTTCTTATATTTAATATATAATCTTTATAATAATTCAATCAGTAGTTTTTGCCTCTAAATTATTGATCTAAAAGCTTAATAATAAAAATCTTAATTTGAAAATATGGTAAAATAAAAAATTATTATTATTTTACAATTTTGAAAAAATAATAAATTATGATTTTACAAATAGTAACAATTGATTATTATTTTACAAATAGTAACAATTGATTTTGTATACAAATTTTAATTTTAAGATACTTTTAAGCCACACGAATTACTATTTTGGATGCAAAATTTAAAAATTAACAGAAACACAAATATATCAATATTACAAGAGTTAAATTTTCTTTAATTTAATAGAAAAGAATATAAATTTCACACATTCAATTTTTTATATAAATTTTTTATTCTGCTTTTTTCTCTATGTTAATTAAACATATGAACAATTATTGTATTTCTAATATGGTAAAAAAATATTTCATTGCATAGGTACCCAAAACAGACTTTCATTTATTTATCATAAAATTTGTTTATTTCTTATTTAAAAACTTCTTTATTTTTATCTATAAAAAAAGATGAAAAGGAACATATAAAGTGTCAAAGTTAATTGTTAAATCATCATAAATATGAAAGAAAAATATAACAAGTAAATTATGATATTGAAACTCTATGTTAAGTTTAAACCATTTTTTAAAAAAATGACAAGTGATTTAACATCTTCATTTCATATTATAAGGTAACTTTTTGAAAAGAAAAAATAATTAATCATTTTTCGTCTTTCTTAAATTGTTGATATTGATTTCTTGATAAGATATTGAGGGATCAAATAAATTATTATATTGAAATCTTCTATGAAGTTAAAATCTAAATAATATTTATATGATAACTAAAATTACAAATTTTAAAAATTGATGTTATTTTTATCTCATTACAAAGTATTTTTTTTCTTTTCTTATTAGTCCAAAATATTAGTAGTGTCAATAGTGAAAATTTCAAATTATCTTTAGTGGGTTCAAATAGATAATAAAATAGTAATATTAATAAAAGTCCATCATATAATTTAAGATCATATAATGAATTTATAAATTTCAGTGTCAGTTGACACCATTTCTCATTATATGCCTTCGCCACTGCTCTTATTCATATTTTTATCATATAAGTTAATATTTTTTTTATGAGTAATAATATCTGATAATTTAAAAAAATAAAATTTTACTCAATAAAATACGGCTCTCATAATTCATAAACGATCAAAAGATGTTATTAAGAGCGCCAGGTGGGAGCTTCGGTCAAAGTTCCTCACCACCGCTATCGAACAGGCGACCGACACGTGTGCAATCCTTTGACCAACATGACAGCTCCCCTTTAGACCATGTTCGGGTGACGCGGTGTAGTACGTCACGGAGTAAGGCTCTAGAAATGAATATATTATTCTTTAATTCATATACATCCTCCTCCACCATCCACCGTCTGATTTTGGTTTGACGGCGTTTATACGACCGTACAGGTCGGCCTTTAAACCCTGTTTTGCGTGTGAATCAAATATCACATTAGCATGAGTTCAACGATATAGCTGCCACTGTACGGCTGATCATGGTCTACGGTGGACCCCAGACGGGAATCTAGGAAGACCCCATGTTTTTTGAGTTCACTTTTTTTGCAGTTGTTACAATAACAGAGTAGTATCAAAATTCATGTTGAATATTTTAAATGATTCAGATTAAATAAACTGATCACTATACAGAATACAGTACTACAGAGGATATGATTCCATGTTTTTTTAACTTAAAAATGGCCTCAAGATATTTGCGTGGTAACTACACGATGTCAATTCGAATGAAATTAATATATCTTTTGAACTGCATCCATATCATATAAATGAACAAGTAAATGCTTGGATTAGTGTTTGACATTTGCATTCATATTAGATCTCGTGATCTATAATTTTACATATAATACTGGCATTTTTTAAATGGAAATTTCTAAAAATTTAATAAATGTACGTGGTCTGCTAATATACAATTTCTACTGTTGTTTCTAATTTTGTTGACGTATTATATGAAAAAAACTTCAAATGAGGTGGAAATTATAAGATAATTTTGTATAATCAAAATTATTTGACAATTTAATAATATCATTCGGATTGATTAAATGTTTAAAAAAAAACATGAGTTTAGGGGTAGACAATAAAATTCAAATTGTTTGACAGCAATAAAGGCTTAAATAAATCCGAATCATATTTGATATAAAGAGCAAGTATAACAAATATCTACTAGTGCCCCGAGTTACCACAAAATGTTTGTTGGTAACATTTCGATTTCGAAATTCAAAATCTACATGATGAATAATACAAAATGTTTGTATCGTCGTACTCTTTTGTGATTTATCTACGAAAATTTTAATAAAAAATAGAAAATAAGGAAAATACCTTATCTCATGAAAAAGAATTAACAACTATATGTAACTTAAAGTAAAAGATTCATGATGTTTTATATACGAGAGATATTCAAATTAAGCTTCAATGCGTTAATTAGAAATTTTCAATTTATTTAATAATTAGAGTTGCAACTAATGTATTAAAAATTAAAAAATATATAGAGAGAGAAGATGGTGATATGGCGGTCGGCATGGACCAGGACCATAGAAAAGTAAAATGGGAGAAACACACACCGAAGAAAAGACTAAAAGAGCTAAGTGGGGGGTAGAATAGAGTATAGAGGCATGAAATGAAATTAAATGAAGGATGAGTGGTCGACTGGTCGGTATATGAGAGATTAGGTGTGATGTGTTATCCGTCTCAATGTCTCATTTTTCTCATTTTCTCATTGGCGTGTGCTGGGTCCCACTTTTCGGATCCGGATCCTGATCATGTGCTGCTGTTTTCCTTTCAGAGCTCAGACGCGCTTTCCTGTCGTTTTTCGCTCAGTCTTTAGTCTTTACTGCTCCTTTCCTACCATTTTATAAGTTTTTTTTATTGGAGACAAGGAGTCTAATCAAAGTCTTTAACTTCTAAACTTTTTCTAATTTCAATAATGCAAATCTTCTGTTGGAAATATCAGATCATTTACCACACCGGATTCAGGTGCGGCGCAGAAACAATTATGTGCA
Source organism: Schoenoplectus tabernaemontani (assembly GCA_037127355.1). Classification (NCBI taxonomy): domain Eukaryota; kingdom Viridiplantae; phylum Streptophyta; class Magnoliopsida; order Poales; family Cyperaceae; genus Schoenoplectus; species Schoenoplectus tabernaemontani. The sequence goes on along the minus strand of CM073742.1, from coordinate 23,417,774 downwards.
AAAAGGTTATTATATATATTTTTTTATTAATTTATATAAAGTTGCTCGTTAAAATTGTCAAAATAATTGTTATCTAAGGATCCCATCCAACTTTTTATGTCACAAAGTTCTTAAAAATTTACAATTTGATCTCCTAAGAATTTACAATTCATTCAAGACCAGAATGGATTTCTTTCAGTTGGAATGCAAAATTTGTCGTATAAAAGATGACTTTGTGCTATTTTTTGTTGTTGAGAAAATAGGACCAGTGCACATTAAGGTATTATAAGATGTGTATTTTTTTGTGAACATCAAAATCAGTAAACAACTAATTTTATTTAAAAGAAGTGATTATATTTATAAAATAAAGAAGAAAAATTTTCTATTTAACAACATAAAATATTAAATTAATTATAAATTAAGCCATCTACTAAAATAGTCTAAATGACTTTGTCTTCAATACATGTACAGAGACAAATTTTGAAGAAACTCAAAATTTTTTTCAAACAATCAATGATGATGAATATTATTGTCTTTAATTTTTACTGAATTATATGAGTTGTACACACTACAAAACTTTAAATTTTGAATTTGTTGAAGTTGAAACAAAATTCTTCTTTTTGAGTATCTTAAAACACAATATCTTAAATGAACAATTTTTTTATAATAAAAGAGTGATGAAAAGACGGAAAAAAATAAACAATTAAAATAAACTATAAAATTTAGAAGACCATAAATAAAATAAAAGTAGAGAAGAAGAAAAATAAACGAGAGAGATAAATCAATCATTTCTTCTCATCTTCCCATCGAAGATTTTTCGGTGGAGAGACGGTTAGGGCTTTTTTACCGATTTATTTCTGTGTATTTATTTATTTATTTTAACTATTTAGCTGTAAAAGGACAATGCTCGCTAAAAGTGTAACTAAGACTTTGGGATATGATGATGAGTTAATAACTTAATATATAGAAATTTTAGGAGTGTGGAAAGGACCCATTGTGTTTCCGGTTTGTACCGGCCTTTGGCTTTGGCCTGATTTCTCCCGTTGAAAAAAAGAAAAAGAAAAAGAAATAGATTAATATCCTGTGATCTAGCACACAATTTTGCATTGAAAATATTTTATATGTCCATTTTGGCAAGATTGAGCATTTAACTAACTTAGCGTTATTCCTTTCTTTACATTTTTTTTATTTTTCACATTAATGATAAATTCTCTAATATTTTAATACGAAAGTTTTAAAGATCGCTACTAAAGTTTGACCCTCCTCCCTCTCTTCTGTAATTTTTCTGATTTCATATTGTAATATAAAATCGACATTACATATTGAAAATCGGATAGACTAACTTTTTTATTTGGGAAAGGAATATTCATGACAAAAGACAAAAGACAAAACGTACTTTTTTTACCATAAAAAAATATTGTGTTCGAAAAATTGATACTCTGACACGTCTGATCAGAATCTAGTTAATAGTTCAAATGCATAGAAAACAAAACCTTCTTTAACTTACCCTTCATTAAGGAATGGCTCCCTATAGGCCTTCACACTTTCACAGTGGTTAATTTCACAAAAAGAAGTATATTTCTGCCACAGAGGATCATTATACAAATCTGGATATAAAGAGAGGCTGGGGCATAATTTATGATGGTAGGATGCATGTCACTATATTCGGTAGATTCTTTGACATTTAAAATTTAAAATATAACATAATGACAACATTCAAAGTCAAAGTGGCGTATCTGACAAATTGTATTAATTTATTTAATCTGCCATACGTCTTCTGTGGTTCAAGTTTTTTTAATTACTGAATCCTAATATCAAGCAAATAAAATTATCTGTCAACTACCATTATGTTCTAATATACTCAACTTTAGGCAAGTGTTCTGTTTGTTAGGTTGACGATTTAGCTCTGCCAAAGTTTTGACATTTTTCTTGTGATATTATATTTTTTTTTGTCGTTTTGGACATAAATAAATGTGACCTCTATGTACGAATATACTCAACTTTCATCGTTCGATCAGTAGTGTAGTTTTGTTTAAAGGCACACAACAATCTAACTTTTTCCCCTTAAAATGAGATAAAGTATTTTGCTAGCAAAAATAATATAGTATTGTAGGTACATAGTGAAAAATACAAAAATGATATAAAAATGTAATTCTTTTAAGAAATTTTCGAATATGTTTTATTTTTTTCATTTGTAATTAATTTTAAGAATAAAATATTATTTTCCCGAATTAGCAAATATTTTGTTCTAGTAATGACATTATATGCTTCTAAATATATCAGAAAAAATATGGACTAAGTTACAAAATTTATTTAGGGTCTGAATAATAATTTCAAGCCATAAAAAAATAATTAATCAAATTAAACAATGTCCAAAATATATATATCTTCAAGTTTGGTTGCCTCCTAAATCAATTATATTTATTTGTTGTCTCGTAAATAAAAACAAATAATCAATTGGTCTAGTTTTATAAATGTTATGCGACTTCACTTTAGCATACTTTGCGAGCATATATATGTGATATATCGTTCCACAGCCAGCTAATTTTCTCATGCCAGCAAATAGAAGTAGGTATATATATTACTAGAGTTGTAACTCAGGTTTTTTTGATAATATAGCACTCAAATAAATAACTATTAATATAAAATTTTAAATATATTTAATAAATTTCACATGAAATAAAATTTATATATAATATTTTTAAATACTAAATAATAATGATAATTATAATAATAAATAATATAATGAAGCACATAATAATCTATAAATGATCACATAAAAATATTGAATCATTTTTAAAGTCAAAATTTACCTTAAATATATTACATACAATATTTTAAATTATGAGAGAAAAATTATTTATATAAATTTTTAGATTCAAAAAGATAAAAAGATTTAAATAATATGACAAGCTTAAAAAAAATAGAAGTTTAATTCTTTTTATATATTAAGAATTAGTAGCCCAACAAAACTCATGTGCGCAGAATTTTGTGTACAAATGGGAAATGTTTGACGTCTCCTAAAAATTATTAATATATCACAAATTCTCTGAATTTTAATCTGGACAAATTACAATATATTCGTATAATCTGAGATAAACAACACCTAGGTAGGAACTGATCACTCGTAATTAAATGAGAAATACTACAAGTATTTTTTTTCATTCTTTATAATGCCATTATCTAAAAATTAATACTTTATATGCACCATGATGTTTTAATTTATCTTGTAAGAAAAAAAAATTATTTCAAGGTCCGCAACCAAATAGCGCAGCTAACTTTAATTTAACATAGCAATGTAAATGGAAATAATATGAAATAATTATATTTTATCTCATTTAAATTAATACTGAAGAATATTATTGGAGGCAATATAATTATTTAGATTATTTCAAAATTTTAAAATATACTTCAACATGAGTATCATAAATTCCTAAAATATAATCAAGAGAACTTAAAAGGTGCTAGCATTTTCAGGATTCTGGTGAAATCAATATTGAAACATTGACACCGGCATTTTAATTAACTGGTCAAGTCAAGAATGGTTCCTATGACATGACACGGTGCTGGTACATGCAGCCCAGAGCCCTCTGAATCTGGATCTGACATCAGCCCTTGAACTCCTCAGGTGACTAATAATCAAGGCCTTTGGTACTTTTCTCTGGTGTAACACTTTTTTATAATGGTGTACTATTTGTTTGGTGTCTAATTTTTATACAAATCGAGGAAATCTAGCACAGAAAATAGCAGGAGGAATTTGGGGAAGATTTCTCACAAAGATTGAGTGGTCTTTTACATTGAGAATTGGTATTTATAATTAGCTTTTAGTCTACTGAATGAGAAAAATCTAAATAAAAAAAATTAGTATTTAAAATTGAATAATTTAGACTCTTGCTTTTATCATTAGAAAGAAATTAGATGTCGGCTTTCATTACTTTGTAAAAGAAAACAAAAAAAAATTCAAAAAAATAATATTACGTTTATTTAATTCATGATAACACAACTAATTAGTTGCATAAAAAATATATATGAATGAAAAGAAGTTCTTCATTCTAGAAGGTTATATGTAGTTCTTAGACGTAACAAACATATTTTTAAATAAAAAAAAAAAGAGAGAAGAGAATGGAGTGTCATCTTTTGGGAGTATATATCGGTGTGATTAAAATGAATTTTGTTTTCTGGTTTCATTTTAATCAATAAAATTCAATTATAAATTAACTTTATTCTATTCTATTCCAATTCGTTGAATTCTTGCTAGAAATCTTATTCCAATCAAAGGGTAAGCCTTTTTTTAGTGTTAACCACCAGTACTGAAGTGTGATATCAATTCAACTTTCAATTTCAAATGAAACTGACGGTTTGTGACCACTTCCGTGTCTTCACAAAAAAAAATGGAAAGTTAAACGAACATAAGCAGGGGAACCAGGCAATAATTATATTTATTCATGTGATTGGCGTTGGAATAACAGCGACATTAGTTTATGAAATAGTCCACTGCCTTTAAATAATTAAGGTTCATTTTATGTAGGGCTGTTAATGACGCCCTTTTAGCCGTTTATCCAATCCATATCGTATCCGATAAGATGGATATGGATAAGATTTTATTTTCATTAGATCATCGAATATGGGTATGGATAAGAACACAATTTCATTAGCTTATCGGGTATGAATATGGATAAAGGGTTTTCGTTATCCGCTATCCATTGGATAAATTAATAAATATATATATATATATATAGTTAAATATATATAATTACAATTATTTTATATTTTTAATAAAAAAATATATAGTTAAATTATATAAATATATATATTTAGTAATTAGTATATGTTTTTTATGACAATTGACATGAAAAAATTATATGATTTTTATTATATCTAAAATGTTAATTATTATTACACTTTATTTGTATATTTATTTAATACTATTTATTTGTCTAAATCATATAATTTTTTTCATTGAATTATTTTTATTTTTAGCCATTATATACCGTTATTCGTTCGCTACCCAATTTTTTTTTAATGAATAAGAGTAGAATATGTATAAATTTTTTTTAATGGATATAGACAAATAAAATTTTAATGAATATAAATATAAAAATATCTTCATCCGTATCTTACCTTATCCATTTACGGCCCTACGGTGTGTGATTGTGGGCTTGACTTGATCTGGTCATGTTCATACATGAGTTGAGACCGGTACCACTCGCCAGTGCTGCTTGGGTGTTAGACAGCAAGACTAAGTCAATGACTTACATGTTATAAAATAAATCTGAATAAATTATACACGCTCTCTATATATGTTGATTCTAAGATGTTGATTTTTTTAAGACTCAAACGGCAAATAAATAAATAAAATATATATATATATATATATATATATATATATATAATTGGGATATGATGTTATGTATAACACGGATCGTCCTCATACTATGGATCGATTCTTCGTTATCAAAGTGTAAATGGTCAATTCAACCATACAAAATAATTTTCATATGAATTTCTCGATGTAAATCAAATTTTATATTTTTTTTTATTTTTTTTATTATTTTTTAAGATAGTTAAAAAATCGTCTATTTTGAATGACTCATAATAACTAAATTAAGTGATTTTCTAACTATCTTAAAAAATAGTAATTTTTTTTTAAAAAATATAAAATTTAGTCTATATCAAAATATTCATATGAAAATCATTTTGTATGGTTCGGATCAACCATTTAAATTTTAAAAATGAAGAACCAATCCATAGCACGTAGGCGATCTGTTCTATGCATAGCACCATAGCCCAACTCTCTCTATATATAATCTTGTAAGAAAACAAATTTCAATTTTCCTTTTATTATTTCGACTATAAAAAATAAATTCCTATTGGACGTTACAGTTAAAAAAAAGAAGCAAATAAGCTTATGTTTATTTATAATATAGCAGGAAATTTTGTAAAATATAAAATCGGTTTCTTATATGATTTTGATATGTTACAAATTTAAAACCAGAGAGCTGACCAATTGATACTACACATAGTGAGGCTAATTTACTGATTTCAAGACCACCGTCCTTAAAAAAAATCCATTAATAGTACTTTTTTGGAGTACCGGCTGATCATCCATCAATGAGTTTCAAAAATAAACCATTTCGTTTTAGGAGCTTGTGATTGTTGCCAAATAAATGTTCTTTGAATTGCATGAAATTTGATACATGCATGTAAGAGTGTACTGTATATTAATTATATTTGTAAATTTATTTTGAATTTTATTAAAATTTCGTTGATAGCATGTAGTTCTCAAATTAATACGCTTGTCAAGATATATTTCCATTAATATTTTGAATGTTTTTTTTTTTTCAAAACACATGCAGCGAGTGTGAAATGCATTGCCACCGACTATGCAATTTGATGTGCTTTTACACTCCGCATGTGACGAGTGTGGATTCATGGCACTAAAACAGAGACTTGGCATTTTGGTGTTCAGGTATTATTATTATTATTATTATTATTATTATTATTATTATTATTATTATTATTTATTTATTTATTTATTTATTTTTATTATTTTTTTATTTGTTGGAGCTCTCCGTTTCAAAGATGGCGCACTAAAAGGCGCGCCCTGACACAAACTTTCTAGGCAGAGGATAATAATATTTGCTTTGCTTTGCTTTGGGTTGGGTTGGGAAGAATTTTTCAAAAATAGATCAAAATTTTATTAGGTGAGCTTTCTCTAAAATTGAGCATTGGATATCACATACAAGCTACGATTATTTTTATTTTAAAAGTTATACTTGTCCGAATAATTTATACGTGATCTGTTACAATGAATGAACAGTAAAAATACACATTTTATTATATTGTTATGTCATTGTAGTTGGATTCTATAAAAAAAATTATTTATAAATTTATTTTCTCATAGCTATACAAGCAATTATGTGCAATTATTTTTTTTTTTTTTGTTTTGTTCTTCTAATGGGCAAATTCAGCGATTTTTTTTTAATTCATGATAAAATTAAAAATCTTTTTTCAGCATTCAATACTTCTGTGAATCATACTAGAATGCACATTTTCCGAATCAGAAAAATATTGTCAGAGTATATAAGAGCCCAATAATTTACAATTTTTCAATTAAAATATTAATTTCGATTCAAATATATATTTACCACACTGCATACCAGGACAGCAGGCAGCAGCACTCTTAAATTGAGAATGAGAAGAGAAGTCTCTTAATGTGAATATTAAGAAAATTGCAGCGATTAATTATAGAGGATGTGGACCAGGTGTATTTTCTTTGCAGAGGAAAGGGTCCCACGTGGGACCCACAGACATTAAGACCAGATCAACGGTCAGCCGATTGAGTCAAGCTTTTGACCCTTTCCAGTTGAGTTCAACTCCATCTAGAATTCTAGATTACATATTTACATCTCCATCTCCATTCTAATTTCATTTGTTTATTCTAATTAATCATAAAGGTTGAATAGTTGGAAACACACAAAGCTTCGATTCAAGTGCTGCATGGCCAATTGCCAATTGGGCATGGCGTTTATATTAACATAATCTGACTTCCATGTACTTGAGTTGAACCTTTTTGCATCTGGTTGTGAGTTGTGACCATTTGGTGCCAAGTCATGGAAAAACTGAAGGGGGGATCACAAAGGGATCGAAAGGTCAAAAAAAAAAATTGTATTCTTCAAGTTGCCTTTTTTTTCTGTTGAATATATTTAAAAAAAATCATACCAGTAAAGACTGGCAACGGTTCTAGAATTTTTACTCAATTCTTTTTTTTAGTCATACTTTATTGTTTTTTCCAAATCTTAAAATTTCCAATTGTCATCAAAATTTTCCAATTCTGAATTCTTAAATTCTGATCATACTTTATTTTTTTCCAACCATAAAAAATTTCCTTCAATTATTGCCAAAAAAAAAAATCAAATGTACCAACGAAATTTGGATTGTTTCCGCAGCCTGTTTTTTTTTCTATTTTATTTTTCATTTGTGATATTGCTATAATTGGACAATTTTATTTATGATTGAACAATTTTAACAATATAAAGTTGTTTTAGCCATGTCGTAGCTATATCGCTAGATATATATAGATTTGATCGACCCTAAGTTGGGATCGGAACCATATCACAATATATGTTTTAAAATTTTATTTTTTACATACCAAATTTTCACATAGCAGCTCTATTTATTATGTGTGTGTATATATATAATATAATGCGTTTTGGGCATCAATTAAAAGAAATAAATTTCAATTTAACATTTTAGTGAAAAAATAGATAATTGGAGTTGAATATTAATTTTAACTTCAATCATCTTGCTCATGTTGATATCAAGGCAAAGGTGTCACAATTTCATAGAGCCATTATTTTCATTAACGCTGATTAAGGTGCCCATTTAGTGATATAAGATAGAAAAATATAATTAAGACCTACATGGTACCAGAGCGACTTACACGGTATCTCAAGGGTCCTCATTTTTATTTTAATTTTAAAAAAAGTACTATAAATTGCACATAGTGTGGTTCTGAAACTTCTGATAGACTGCTGCACAATTGGTTTGACTGTTTATATAATTAATTTGCTTTGAATAGCGTCTAAATCTGTCTATCATGGAAAGAGGTCGATCAATTTTGTAATGGAGCAGGTGACACAATTCAAATTGCTTTAAATTTTAATAACATTTGTTACCTTTTGACCTGTCCCAAAACAATTCAATTGGCATTTCGAGGATCCTTTTGTAAATTAAAAAAAAAAAAAACAACAGTCTCCGAGTCAAAGAATCTTCTCAAACAAGTCTAGCAAAAGACCTTTCACACTATACAAAATTACAAATGATAGCCTCATTTGTCGGATTAAGCTTAATTAAGTAATTAACCCAGTTTCTTTCACACCAGCATCATGGAGTTTCTATCAAGCTCCCTGATCTTTTTCCAAATACGTAAGGACCAGACTTTTAATTTGCGTTGGCCAAACTGAACGACGATCACGTGAGTTCAAAATCCTATACCATCTAATCTGCTAAGAATTAATTAATTAATTAATTAATTTACAAATAATCTAATAGTTCATATAGAAACTAATTAGAATTAATGACTTTAAAGAGATCATGAATCTAATTAAATCACCATTAACATAAACGAAGCATGTTTGAGCTCTACCTTCACTCAAAGAAAAATATAATCAATTAATTTTATGGCCATCTCTATTATCTTGATTTTCAATTTTTAACTTTTTTTAAACTAATGTGTCGTTATATACCAACTTTCTCTACGACTTTGTTCAGATCACCAGTGTAATTGTAGAGGAGGGTTTTAATACCACAAGTTTTGTGTCGCGACCATAAGATTTTACAAAATTTCATATTTTATAATTAAAAGTTTGACATTCCAATTTCAAATTCAAATCGTTGATTTGATTAATTATGATGGTAGATGTATGCTTGTAAGATTTCATTAGTTTTTCAGCTCATTTTATATAATTATATCGAACAATAGCAAAATAAAATGAATTCAGTCAATTATGATTGGTTAATTTTAATATATTTATTTTATTATCATTTGATTTACTATAAAATGAGTTTTAAAAATTATGTAAATTTTATGAGTGGACATTTACAATGAAAATTAACGAGATCAACAATTTGGAATCAAGATTGAGTGGTCAATTTTGAAATATAAATTAAAATGTAAGTTTGTGATGTTGTATTATCCAAAATTAACGTCAAGTACACAAGTTTAATTAATTAATGCCAGTGTCTACTCCAACTCAAACTGTGTGTTGATTCACATGACAATAAGGGCGGAGTTTAAGGCGACCCCAAACGATATTTATTGAAAATTAAATTAATCGTATTTCTTTCTCTTAAGATCTTAGGTTTTGCTCCTCTTTATAAAATTGAAATTATTATGTATAATTTTGTTCCGGTACTCCAGTTTGCAATTTTCTTTTCTTATATCCTTGAACATAACCACAATTTAATTAGATGTCTGTTTCTGAATATTGATTCTACAATTAGTGTTTTATCTTTATAGCTGTTTTAGGCCTTAAACCCATTATATATCATGCTGAGAGTATGAAGAGAGAAAGAAAAGAATTATATGTTTACACATGAAGCGACACAACACAACACAACCAAGGCGGCCCATGAAATATACGCATGTTCCCTCAGCCCTGTTTTTCTTTGCTCTGAACTCACTTTTGTACACGTATATTATATTCCTCTGTACTGTACGTACTCTACTTCCATTGCATCTTGTCCTTTGTTTCAAAATCTTATATATATGATATAAGTTATAAAGTGTCTACTGTCTAGTATACCTTTATCCATACACTGTATATGACACGTCGCTTTCATTATACTGTTTTTACGGCCCAATTACACCTTTTCCGATTCATAACAGACATTTCATAATTCGATCCACTGGTAAATTTCCCAGACCAGCATCTCCACTTTAGCACACCCTTTTCCAGTACACGCCCATTTGCATGGCTAGCTTAGTAGCTTGCTGAGAAACTCTTTTCAAGAGAAACCAACCTAATTAAGACAACAAGCACAAAGTTACCCCAAGTATAATTAATTATGTGATTGACAAACTGCTAAATAAGTAAGAAGCAAAAGAACAAATATTTGCATGTGCGTGGCAGAGAAGCACATGGGATGGGATGAGACCATTTTGTGCCTTTCGCTTCTTGGACAAAAAAAAAAGGTCAACCCAATGTTCACTTTTTTGGAGCTAAATATATGGCACTGACTAATACTTGCATTACTCTGCTAACTGATTTAGTTAGCTCTTTTATCAACATGAAATGTAGATGAGAATTCAATCTAATCTATACTATTATATAAAGCATCTAAGAATTGAAAGGTCCATTTTTTGTCATGATAGTTTTTTATTATACTCATTTTATCCTTCAATTAGACGGATAATATTTATTTTTGATTGATCGAACGTACGTGATCGCGTCCATTGATCCACTCTTTCTCTCAATTTCTTTCCCTTATATACTATTATTTCCATACTATTATTTTTTTATTTAGCAACTTTGTGCATATTTGATAAAAAAATAATGGTGATAATATATGTTAGAATAATTTACTTTTCTTGACATAAAAATCATGAATTATTAACACATATTGTGCAAAAATCTCATCAAGATTAAATATAGTCTTTATTATAGGTTTTCTATAATTTGGTGAATTTATAATTTAATATTAGATAAATGTGAATTTTTTTATTTTATAATGTTTTAATGTTTAAATAAAAAAATCTGCTGCAACGTGCGGGTATATAGCTAGTAAAATAGAATAGACAAAGAGATGAATTCTCATTTTTCTGATCGGAATGGTTAGCATAACAGCAAGAAACGATTTGAAAATATACTGAAATACACTTCCGTTTTAGCTTATTTATGAAGTTTATCATTGAAGCTTCAGAGCTAGAGTTTTATTTACCGAAGAAGATGATGGTCCAAAAGAAATGAGAATAAAAATAAACATGAAGGATTTATCTTGTTGGAGCTTGATACTCACTTATCACTAGGGTGTAAGAAAAATTCATAATTCATAATTTATTTATTGTTTGATTCAGTTTTTTCTCAAGTTTAGTTTATTCGATTAGATTTTTTGTTGTCAATTTAATTTGAATTCAATTCGATAATTTTCCAATGAACTAGTTCAAGTTAATTTATAATAGCTCGATATACATATATTTTAACTATTTAGTCAATAATATATGTAATGATATAATTATTTTATTATAAAATTAATAAGATATTATTAATTTATGATTAAATTAATTAAATATTTTTTTTCAAAATTTAATATAAATTTAATAAAATATAAATTATTTTATCTCTAATTATTTATGATAATTTAAAAATAAATATAAAAATTAAAATAATTGAGTCTTATCCAGATTTTGATTTAGCTCAAGTTTGTTTTAGTTCGTATTTGATTTAGTTCGAATTAATTTATGGAATGAGCACAAAGCCTAATTGGGTGGAGTTTGATTCGTTTATAGTCCTACTTACCACTGTTAATTAGCTTCGTTATTTGTTCGGAACGAGAAGAAGAATAAAGAATCCTTTTACTCGTGACTTTTCTGTGCGATTTGAGACTTGTGAACTTCTGTCGAATCAATTCTTTTCTCTTCCCTCAGCGCATTCCGATCACAAAATTGTTAGGAAAGAGAATTCTCTTTCTCTTTTTTGTGGAGAGGGATTTCATTCCAATCACATAGTAAGATTTGGAGTTTGGCATTTGGTCTCTGTTAGTCCCTGATTAATTACTAAATTAATCAATATAGCACAATCAATCAATCAATCGCACGGATGTCAAGATTTGAAAATTACGGAAAAAAATGTAAATCATAATTACTATTGAAAGATGAGTGAGATTAATTGTTGTGTTTAGCAAAATACAATGGGCGGTGTTTCGGATCTACATATTTAATTTCAAATTATATAGATCGATTCAAACTGTTTAATCTAATCTTTGTATGAAAATATATTAGCAAATTAAATTTTATATTTTTTCATATTTATTTGTTATTTTTAGATGAGAAGAAAATCATTGTTTTTTGGACGAATCAGAGTTCTCATCTCAAGTCATTGTCTCACCATTTAAAAAAATGATAAATAAATTCTAAAAAGTATAAAATTTAATTTACTAATATATTTTTCATATGGAGAATAGATTGAAGAAACTAGACCGGATAAGCAATATTGAGCTATATATCTCTTAGATTATTTGCTAATTAACTAATCGAATTTCATGAAAATAATTTATTTGTCTGTTGACATATCCACAAAATATCCAATTCACATATTATATAAGTTACGGTTTGTCAATGGACTCCAATTATTATTTAACCCATCTGCCAACATGATTACAATTTCAGCTGATGTTTTTTTATAACTAATCAAATCGTGTCTTTCTTAGTTGAACACCTTCATTTCGAAATCTCAACTCAATATATTTGGGTAAAATTCCAATTACAACCGGGTTACTAACAAATGAACAGAATGAAAGTTACTCTAGTTTAATGAGACAATTATGTGCATGTGCATGGCAGTGCAGCAAATCACATGCGATGAGAAAGAGACAATTTCGTGCTTAGCCTCTTAGGCCATGAAAAAGGTCAACCAAATGTACTTTTTGTGTGTGGTGGTGGTGTGTGTGTGTGTGGGGGGGGGGGGGGGTTGTAAATGTAATATTACTATTTAAGTATTTAATATATTGGATTGTAATAGCCTCATCAGGTTTAAATTTATTAACTAATCGGATTTTAAATAAAAATAATAATAATTTAATATATATTCTTATCTATTAAAAACCATCAAAATAATATCCTTTTAAATATTAAAAATAACAATAAAATAAAACTCAAAGTGATAAATAATTAAGTTGATGATGAAAGTTTTCTCTACGGAACTTTATATTTTGAAATCTTTATATAATTATTTCATTATGCACGATATTAAATATTTTTTTTCTCAATAAACGTAATTAAACAATTCAGGGAGGTAAAAAAAATTCAAGGGGCAGATTAGTGAAAGCATTGTCTAAAATGACTATTTTTCAAAATTCATCTTTCAAATATCGAGTTTTTTTTAATAAATTTCGTATGTAAGAAGTTGTCAAAATCAGTCCATCAAATTTTAAAAAATATATTCTTATACAATGAGTTGACAGTGCCACAACTTTTGCCTTCCCTACATCAACATGTAGATGTCGGATTTCCCATGGCCGAATTGTTTGAAATGCTCATCAAATTAATTAAAACATGTTAAATTAAGTTGCTATCGAAGAGCGTATATTGACTCTACTAAAAATTTCATATATTTTATGTTTTAATCGACCAATTTAAATTAAAAAAAATTGAATACAAATCTTTAGAATTTATCTATAGGGAAGTGGAAACTTCATTAACTTCCATAAGGTTGGTAATTTCTTTCTTTAAAAAATAAATGGGTAATTTGTGAATTGTGTTCTCCTCTAAATTCAATGAACATGAATTAATTATTTTTTTCTTCGTAAAGCTTTCTAATGACACTAGCATATGAAATTGAGTTTCAAACTCGGTCCGCGTTAGAGGTGTCAATTATTGACCCGATCCGACCCGAACCCGACCCAACCCGACATGACCCGAAAATAAATGGATCAGATATGAATTTAATTTTTTTTTATCTGAATCGGGTCGGGTTGGGTTTGGGTCAACCCGACCCGACCTGATTAATTATATTTTTAGAAGTAATTTTATGATTTAGTACTAATTAAAGCTTAAATATATACTAATTAAGATTAATTATAAATTAATCAATATTTTATTGCTTAAAATGATGTAAAAATAATTATTAATTAATAAATTATTTTACATGGTTCGGGTCGGGTATGGGTCAAAATTTTTTGACCTGAATTTAATCGGGTCGGGTTCGAGTCGGGTCAAGAAAAATAATAAAATAATGTGACCCGACCCGACCCCGACCTCGACTTGATCCATTGACACCCCCTAATCCAGGTTAACATTTCTAAAATAAAAAAATCATATTAAATCCCTATTTTTTTATCATTTTAATTACCAAAAAAATTAATGAATTGGCAACATCATTTCTTTTGACTTTAAAAAAAATTGAATACAAATCTTTAGAATTTATCTATAGGGAAGTGGAAACTTCATTAACTTCCATAAGGTTGGTAATTTCTTTCTTTAAAAAATAAATGGGTAATTTGTGAATTGTTCTCCTCTAAATTCAATGAACATGAATTAATTATTTCTTTCTTCGTAAAGCTTTCTAAAGACACTAGCATCTGAAATTGAGTTTCAAACTCGGTTCAGTCTAGTATTTCTAAAATAAAAAAATATATCAAATCCCTATTTTTTATTATTTTAATTACCAAAAAAAAAAATCTGTGAATTGGCAACATCATTTCTTTTGACTTTATATGTACAAATCATAGATTAGGATATTTCGAAATATGATAAATTGTAGTGCAATGGACTATTTGAAAATCGTATCAAATTGGATTAATAATAAGTTCAAATTGCTATATATCTTAGAGCATTGCCATTATTCACAAATTTTCTGTAGTGAGTTTGTATTGTAGTGCATGTTGAGGTTAAGGAAAAAAAAGAAGATAAAATCTGACATGTCTTGGATCATTTGCTGAAATAAAAATAAAAGAATACTTGTAGACAATAGCCACTTGTACATATGTCATATGTGGGGTGCATGCCATCAGGTGCTCTAGCCTCTAGGAAGTAGAAAGAGGGTATGGGCCTGTAGCTATAGGGATGAATACATGTCGGATTCGGATGTGAAGCATAATTTGTGTAGGATGGATGTGATGTCTTGGAGCGAAGAAAAGAAAAGAGCTGAAAGGGACGCTCTGCTCTTTGGTTTGTCTTTTGGAGGTTAAAGCATGAAGTGGCAAGGCAACCATGGCCCATGAGAGAAGGAGAGGGAGAGCATGGGTGGAGAGTTGTCCATTTCCACCTGCCTACATTTCAACTACAGCACAGTGCTCTGTTTCTGATCTCATCTAAGTTCCCTGCACTTCTCTGCACCTTCTTCTTCTTTTTTCTTCGTAATGATTTTTACTTCCTTGGCCTCTTCTTCAGATCCCCACGTTTGATAGGAAAAGCTGGGCTGCTTAATCAGTGCCATTTCCGTATGAGACGCAACCAATGCCAGTACCATTCTAATGTCGGATTGTAGCATGTTTTGTATTCATCTCTAGATCTGGTACGGATGGTGATTGTTTTTGTATTTGTTACACAGAGATGCACGTTTAGTTCTCAATCTGCAACCAGAAGGACGCCTCAATACATATGTATTTCAATACTCGTACCAATAAAAAAAATGTATATATTTGAATTCTGATTTCCATCTAGGTTTTTGACATTGAGTGATATAGATCCATGCGACTTGTGCATTTTCAAAGTTGACATTTAAAACCAAAGCATCAGTTTCTGTTCTGTACTTTTTCATTATATCTAGAGAAATACAGATCTACTATACTTGGAATACATGAACAAAGAAGTGAAGGAAAACAAAACTAACTGGCAACAGTGTCTCTATCTCAGAGGAGAGATAAAACTAGAGGCAAAGACAAACAACACTTGTAGATAGATCAAGGCCCACATATGACATATGCAGTCCCCTGCACTATAGGTACCAGAAATCAGTAAATTCCCATGGAATATCCAGAGCATGTACTGCAAAATGGTACTGCTCTGTAATTTTGTTCCCCAACAGCATACAATTGAAGTAATTTGAACAGTTTGCCCCGTCAGAAACTTCAGGAACTGCAATTAAGCAAAAGATCTGCTGATTTTATTTTTTTAACGTTTTGTCTTCTGAGTAAATTTTGCATTTCTGACAGTCCCTTATCGGGCAAGCGTTGCTTGTTTATAATATTTTAACTGTCAAGAACTATTGATATGTGCAGTAATATTTTGTAGTCCGTCCAGCTTTACTGACAGATTGTAGTTAAAATGTTTAAATCAGATGTGGTTGTTTCAGTTTTGAGCTGAACTGAATTCTCTCTGTGAACACAAATTATACATTCTTATTAATTATGTTGTGGCTGACATTTATATATATATAAATATATATTTTTCAACTTTTTCAGGAAAGCCCATATCAGGGCCCATAACATAGTCCATGGAGGAGCATATATATGCACCAAAACAACTTATGGGTAGTGCTCTCTTGTTACATGTTGGGTTATACCAACCATCAGTTAACCTAAGGATGGATGGATATAAGTCCATCCTTTAGTTTCACGCCTGAAAGATGGATCTATTGTCGCAGCCAATCCTCATGGAAACTATTATGCCTCGTATCACCACACTAAAATAAAAATAAATTAAATTAAAGAAATATTCTGATCGAGTTGTAGAAGAATCATAAAAGAAAGTATGAGAAAGAGAGGATAGCGTGAAGAAAAACGGTGTCAAGAGTTTTCGTGTGCTTCAACTCAAACTTAACAAATAAACATTCAAAAATTTTGGTAGGGCTGCCAAATTATTTTATCTCAAAGAACACTTAATTCTTTCTTTTTCTCATTAAAATTGTATGTTTTTTTCATTCAAAAAATAGAGTTCACTTTCACACACACAAAAAAAAAACTCCACATATTATTTATTCTTGAAAAATCACATCTTTTGATTTATTTTTTTCAGTATTCAATTGAATCATAATCAAGAATTTTCATTTTTTTTAAACCATTGACAACTGTACAAATTATCTGATAGCAAGGGTTTTGTAATTTTTTAACAAAATTTTATTTCTGGTCAAAATTTGCATGTAGGTCATTGTGATATATGGGAGCTAAGAATGGATCGGTTTGTTGGGCTTAACTTCAGCAAGTATGAAGTACGATCACCGGCAATTTAGCATCGAAATGAAGCCAATGGTTACCATATCTGCCAGTATTCATTTGCTTAGAATTTATGCATGCAGCAACGCAAACTTAATTAGTCTCAACTCTCAAGTCTGAACTAGCTAGAAAGAATAGAATAGGGGAGAAGGAAACCCTCATAATATATAGGGGGTAACCCGGGTCGAAGCTTCTGAGAGCGAGAGCTGATTTTTTTTTTTTTTTTTTTATCAAAATGGACCTGATAATGTTAATTCTCCAGCCCAAAGGCCCTTGAAGTTCTTGGAAGACATGGCTTGCATTTGCATATATATATATATATATATATATATATAGGTGGTAACCGGGTGGTATTACCCAATTGCATAATTAAGCCGATAAATTAAATAATCAGTCATCTTTTGTGAATAATAGGTGCTCTATTATGGATACAAATTTTATCTAAAAAATATATCTAACAAGAACAAAAAGTGCTCTATTATAAATCTTGAGTCGTCATCAAGCTTTTAAAAAATTGTGTTTTAAACGTTTAAACTCCTTTTTAACTTCATCAAAATCTTTAATGTTAAGTAAAAAAATTTGTTTAAACTGTTAAAACCATTAAAACCATTAAATAACTCGTTAAAATTATTTAACTCAAAATTATTGTTTTACCTTTAAAAATCTGAAAGGTTTTTTAAAAATTTGGTCATCATTTATGAATAACTAATGCTTCATTGTGAATAACATAAAGAAAAGAGCGAAGAGGAGAGAGACAAAGTGAATGAGATCGAGATGTGAAAGGAGAGAGGGAGAGTACGGGAGCGAGGAGAGGGAAGAATGAGATCGAGACTGAAAGGAGAGAGTGACAATGAGAGAGAAGAAGAGGGAGAGAACGAGAGCAAGATAACGTATTGGAGAAAAGTAAAGCGGTATTGATCTAATTTAGTTTTTTGATATAATGCATTTACGGTATTACCAAAGTATTTTCTTTAATTCTTTATAACAAATATTAATTAATTTCTAATTTTAATAATAAATGTTAAATAATTAAAATTTAATAATAAATATGACAGAGAACTAGTCTTACTGGTACTTTGTGCAAATATATCAGTTCCATTGATATCTTTTTTTTTTCTCAAGTACTTTCAAAAAAAAAGTGATAATGCTAGTGGAAGTGATGTTTTCCACTGGTGAGTTCAATTCACCAATCCCGCTATTCTATTGCTAAACCTAAGGAAAGCCCTAGTTTAAGATAATTACTCCCCTTTGTGAGTTCTCTTCTGCAAAGTTTAGAAAAAAAAAGATATTAGTCTCACTGGTGTCTTCATACAAACCATCAATCAGATTGGCATGTTTGCATAAAGCACCATTAGGACTGACGCATTATCATATTTATTATTTAAATTTTTATTAATTAATACTTACTATTATAATTTTATTTAATTAACATTTAATATTAAGATTTTAAATAATTAATATTAATTACTAAAATTTTAATTAATTAATATCTATAATTAAAATTAGGAATAAATTAATGTCTATTATGAAAAAATCACAAAAGTTTTTCCTTATGGAAATATTTTAAATAGCGCGCTATAACATTGGTATAGTGATGCTATAGCATTTTTTAATCTCAAAAGCTATGTTATGGGTCAACATTGCTCTATATCAAGGTATGACCATTATAATAGTAATAGCGGTCGAAATAGCACATAATGTGTTATTCGACATAAATTATTTTTTTGTTCAAAATTAATTTTGTATAACTAGAGAAGCTCAAACTTATGTAGTTATAGTATTTTATCCTTTTAATGAAGAAAATAATATAATTTTTGGCTACTTAGATTATTTTGAATAAAAAATATTTAGGTTTTACTATATTAATGATATTTGAATAACAACTTTGAGTTTATGTTGATTAATTATAAGTTTTAACTCTTAAATCAATTTTTTATTACTTAGTTACTCTATGAAATTTTAATTTATATGAGAAATAATAGAATTTATAGAGAAAACATGATGTATAATAGCTTCTTCTATAGCACGCTATAGTGCGATAGCTTTTTTAGAACATTATCGATATGGCGCGATAATGCTAAGAGTCTGACAAGTTTGTTAATGTAGGTGGCAATCGATTTGAAGGCCATGTTTATATCAGTTTGTTACTGTAGTGGTTTATTAATAAGGTTGAATAAAAAAATTCTAAATCTTTTCTTCCACTTTAGCCTATAACAATGTTTTTGTTCTCATTTAAGCAATAAGCTAGGGCCTAATGTTTGATAATTTGTATGCAGTTACTCCAATCTAATTCCTTCGAATTTACTTTTGATTTTTCTTCTTTTTGTTAAAATAAGTAGAAAAATAACTGCCTACTTACATTAACGCAGAAATGAGTTTACATAAAGTCATAAAAGAAAATTACATAAATACCAGTAAACTGAACTAGCATGCATCACACATTTTTTCCATATGAAGAGATTCAAATAATAATTAAGCAAGAAAATAACCATACATCATTTAAACAAAATAAAGAGTATTATATGAATTAGTGAACTATAAATTAAGCAAGAAAATAACCATACATTTTGGAAGATTACTCTGGCAAAATAAAGAGATTTACATAAACTACAAATAAGTAAAAATTTAAGAAAACTAGAACAAGACTTAAATGAAGATCTTCCACATTTTGGAAGATTACTCCTGTACATGTGCAGCAAAACCTAGATGGTAAACAAAAATTAAAGATCTTCTGTAGCCAATCTTGCCAATGTTTTAGAAAAATTATCGATAGTTCTGAACAAACCATAATGAACAATTGCTATATTTATTTTAGCATTTCTTATTTTAGTATTAATTAGTAAAATGACTTATAAAAATAAATAAAACTCACCCTTCAAACACAAAGTTCCTTCTTGCCTTGAAGCACCAAGATCCTTTCCTTAGTCGCATTCACTATCACAAACCTAATAACCCTGTAGATATGTACATAAATTTAATTAATTAAAAAATCATATAGCCACAGATAAAACTGAGAGTTGACAAACCACTTGAGATTAACATTTATTACAAATGTGGTATGTTGATGTCAGTCTGTATGTGATGCATAGTATAAAGTACACTAGATGCTTGAGAGAAATGTTAACTATTCTAATATGGAAACTTTTTTTTTGTTTGGTAAAAGATTAAAAAGTTAAGTCTGCCTATATCAAAATAAAAAAAAAACTATTTTAAATCATATTGTTTACTCGTATACATATAGTTTAGAAAGAGTTGGGAAAACTATTACATAGTCTAACTTAAGGTTTCATTTTGGGACACAATTTCATTCTTTCGCCAAAAGAAAATAGAAATGACATAATTTAGTTTGGACATAATCTAATTTGTTTGTGTTGTCTAATCCAGTTGATATGATCCTAAGCTTGCTTTTTTGCTGTTGGGTATCACCATGGATCCATCAAGAACACCTGCACATTAAGTTAAAAGTTAATTCTAGAATCCTACAACAGAATCTATTATATCTACATTGCAATTTAGGACTTCTTTTGATTCTATTATTACATAAAGTTATCTTGTGTATTGGGAAAGAAACCATTATTATCAAACTATAATACACAATAATTTACTAAGTTAGTGACAAAGAAACTTACACATGAGGCCATCAGCAGGTTAAAAGCCACCCTTCAGCCTTGTCCCTCTCTTCTATGTTCATACTTTCATCCAACTAGATCCATTTGACTTTAACTTGCATAAAATTTTCAATTTAGTACCTAAATTCAAAGAATTTGAGATACAATAACTTATTATTCCTCCTTTTTCCTTAACCTTGTGTAACTTAGGTTTGAAGGTGAACCGACGGTTTTGTCATGTAATGTGTCAGTTGGACTCACTAAATCTTTTTTGGGGTTTTCTATACTAGACAAGTTGCACTAATTAAGGGGATGGAATGTGTAATTCTACCTTTATCTTGCATGTTCTTCTCAACTAGCTGTATCTATCAAACCCTTTTCCACCTTTTATTTAAGTTTTTAGTCACATATCCTATTCACCAAAACTCTTTTGCATTTTATGATGCTTAGAAGTACTAAATGTCGATTGGACGACCTAGATTATCTTACTACTTACATGGATGATGATCTTATCACCTTCAATTAAATAACATAACTTACTTATCTGATCATAATTTTTTTAATCCAAACGAGGTCCAACAAGATTTGGTTTTAGGATATTGTATAAATTACTAGAACACCGAACACAAATAATTTGGTAATTAGTAGAAAATTAATATTAGGATTTTTCTCATATTGTCACACAAAAATAGATGTGAGAAATGAAAACGTTTCATCAGTGTCTATAAATAAAGAAATTATATTCTTACATGACACCTTTATCCAAATCAAAAACTCTGATTCATTCATTATTCATGAGCAAAATATTTATTAATTTTTAATTCTCAATTGAAAATAATATCACTTATCTATTAGTGATTCTATTTCAATGACAAAGAACATATTGTAATAGCATGGAAATCAGGATATACAGGAATATAAGAAAATAATCTAATTTGTCTTGATAAATAAAATTCAAACAAGCATATTCTATATCGAGACTCAAGTGGTTGGTATTAGCCCCACATAAGCTCCACAACATAGATGATAAGATTATAATCGACTTTTGATATCATAAGAACTCATTTCCATGAGATGATGTTGTCCAATCTTTATATTTATTTTAAAAATCTTCAAGTCCTAAATTATTAACTACACATATAAACCTCAAAAATCATCAAAATAAAGTAAAAGTATATAAATTGGAGAATGTTTTTATTACCTCTGATTGCATCCAACTTCTTTTTCTCCTAAACCACTCACGATGAGATATTTTTGTAAAAGCTCACCCATTAAAGATATATAGAATAAATCACATATAATGTTTAAGAGATGAATATATACCTTTACAGTTGTTATTTAAATGTAAAATATTGATGGCACCTACTTATAGATGATTTGTCTGAGCATATCTCTACACATAGTTTATAGATGATTTATTTTGGGTGTATCGCCGCACACAGTTTATAGATGATTTGACTCGGGCATATTGCCGCACACAATTTATCTCTTGCATAGAATGAACTATGGACTAATGCTGCAGATTTAACTCAAGTAACACCGTGATGTTTAATCCATGCAATTAAACAAAGGCTCATAAAAATGAGTTACAAAAAAGCATGTAATGAATATTTATCAAGAACGTAACTAACCTTATGTTCCTATAAGCTCATCAAACAACTTTTTTTTAGGTTAGAATATTTCTTCAAAATTTTACTGACTTAATATGCATAGGATATTTTTCTATAATGTACAAATCTAAATTCATAGGTGATCATTAATTTGATGATATTTATGCAGAGTTGGTACGTAGAGAAGCCACTCGGGCCTACCTTAATCAGTAGAACATAGCCTCCACTTTGAAATTCATTAAGGAGATGCTCATTCCCATCAGAGGGTGAATTTATTGTTGACCGTTGAGCATTGACTCAGTGACCACGGTAGAGGCCAAATTAGTAATCACTAGAAACCATAGAGAGATCCCAATTTGCACATCACAGGTCATGACTCTTTTGCATTAATATCACAACAAGCCATTTTTCCATCCCTAAAATCGAAGACATACATCTAATCCAAATCATGGCAACCAAGATCAACCACAACCAGAGCAGCTATCCAAACCCGATCTACTGATCCCATGTTGAGTTTTCCCAACATACGACCCAACTCAAAAAAACCCGATCTAATTAATCCGGTAGCGTATCAATAATAATAATAATAATAATAATAATAATAATAATAATAATAATAATAATAATAATAATAATAATAGAAGAACTATCCACCAAGATTTACTAGGATTATACACACCACGGGAGAAAAAAGTGAGAGAGAGATGAAAAGAAAATGAGGAAGAAGAGAGCAGCAATCAGAGTAGTGTAATCCTGACTAATGATGTAAAATATTATTTTCTCAAGATATCTTTTTATGTCTTATATGAAATTTATCAGTGTACAACGATGATAGTGGCATGGTGATTTGTGATAAGTTTTTACTGAATGTAGAAAAGATGTGTTTGATAATTTTTTGTGGGATCTAAAAATGATAATGGATTCGAGTCATTGATGAACCTTCAAAGCTAGAGATGGACGAAACCTTCACACATGTGATGTGGAGATGACAAAAATAATTCTCAAGATTTTTTTATTATTGTGGTTTCCTCGTTGAATAAAAACACTCTTGATTCCTCTTTTAATTTTAGCATATCTCATTGTATTGCATTTGATGCATATAAGACGTTTGATAAAATAATTCAATAAATCTATTTTGTGTTTATCGAGTTTTCAACATCCCATAGCCAAATCAGATGGATCAACACTAATGTAATGAATGTTGTCATGATGAGTTGAATCCAATTAGTGGGCTACTCTCTCACCATCTACGCTCACACTATCTCCCAACCCTCAGACACCTCCCTCGCCTCCCTCATCTCTCAATCCCAAATCATCTTCTCCATGGTAGGCCAACCCCTACAATATTCATTTAGTTTTTCTGGACACCATCTGAAATGCCACTTCCTCTCTCTCCATCGACTCAATATTGGTTGATTGCACTAGCAGCTACCCCGCACTTGCACGAGAGGCCGCCACAATAGCAAGAAAAAAACTGGTTCTCAGTGGATACACTAGTCCGATGTCTGGTGGTGATGCCGGAGCCAGAGATGGTACGCTCATGATATTGGTATGATGGGAGAAGGAGGTTATTGAGTGGTTTACTCTAGAGGACAGTGGATGTGAGGGATGATCAATATTTAAATTTATAGGACAAAGCTCTTTAAAATAAAATAGTATAAGATGCTACAAAGGATGATAATTCCTCAAATGGGAGTGAAAAGATGAGGATGCAGCATGCAAGGATTGATAACTGTTCATGAGAGGATGAATGGGGCTGACACTAAATTTGAACTTAGCATATTATGCAACAAACAAGAGGTTGTCTTCATGATACAAATGTCAATAAAATTCTTTGAAAAAATATTAAAAACCCTAACCACCAACCTCCAAAAAACTTTAATCATATATTCTCCACTTTGAATTATGTGATGAGGAGAAGCAAATGATTTATTTTTCCTCGTCATCTATCTTCTTTTATACTTTTATTTTACAGATATTCTTCTAGATTTGATCATTTTGTTTGATTTTTTCTTCATCCGTATTTTCTTTTAGGTGTTGTATTTTGAGATACTTAAGAAGAAAAGTTTTACTTCAACTTCAATAAATTCAAATATTGATTTAAGATTTAAATCTTATCGCATGCTTAAAAACTCCATGATTCAGTAAAAGTCAAATACAATGATATTCATCATGGTCAGTTGCTTGGAAATGAATTTCAAACTTCTTCAAGATTTATCTCTCTACATGTATTGGAGACAAAATTATTTATATTATTTTATAAATGAATTAATTTAGAGTATTAGATATTTATATTATTTGATTTTGGATCAAAGAACTGTTTTTATTATTTCATAGATTTAATCATCTCTTTAAAATAAAATTAGTTATCTACGAGCCTTTGATGCTAAAAAAATAAACAGGAGTTGAGTCGAGTTACAGGCCTTTGATGGTCACCTCTTTTGAATAATTTTAGAGAATTAATGAAACTAGTCGAGTAAACGAAGTTGATACTCAATTAATACAACACCGTCAGTAACAACAATAAACAAACGGATGGAAATATTGTCAAATTAGATTAGAAACCTCAAGGAATAAAAAAGATAATATTAGTTGCAAACAAACGAAAGTTAATGCACTATTTGATTGAAAATAAATATATCAATTAAGCATAAATATTGCAATCTTGCCAAAATTATAGGAATTTCTTTTAATTACTTGATCACTACTTTTATTTTTATATTTTATTTTATTTTAGAAAACTAAACTTTTATTATTGAATTTGCTTAGATAATTGAAAATAACTAGAATAATAGTTAAGTAATCATTCTTGGTGGATTCAACATGTATTTATAAGATTTTCTTTTAATTACTTGATCACTACTTTTATTTTTTATTTTTTTTATTTTGGAAAACTAAACATTTATTATTGAATTTGCTTAGATAATTGAAAATAACTAGAATAATAACTAAGTAATTATTCATGTAAATTCAACATCTATTTATATTACTTTTATTGTACGCTTTTTTATTAATACATACACATATGATTCTCATGTACATATTTATCACTCCTATAAATAAAGGGTATTTGATAACACTAACTTTTTATTTTTTTATTGATACATAATTATATACATATGATTCTCATAATTTGCTTTTAGGATTCAATGTGTTTCCTTATGTTTTCTCTCTTTGACAGAAAATGAAGAATCCAAACCACAAGGACAAAATGACAACTCTCATGCTAGATAACCCTGATATGTGCTTTTTGTACCATCAGATTGAATCAGCCAATTCTAATTTGTTCTTGTTTATAATATAACCTTGAAACATTCTATTTTGAACTATAAAATTTGTTAATGATATTTATCTATATGTTTATCCCAAATTGAAGTACATTGATACTGAGCTGTGAGCCTGTGACAGATATGAAACATGACATATTTTCCTCAATTTCCTATTTTCCTATTTTCCCTTACAGTCTCGTGGAGGGGTGAAGGACGGTGAGACAAAGGCGATGGAATGATGGGATGACAGATGAGGGCAGAATCCCATGTTATGGAGATAAATGATGGCAAGGAAGGACGACGACTAGAAAAAGAAACCCTAGATTACCATCGCCTCACCTTTGAACCCTCACCATTGGGTGCTCTTGTGGAGGGGCAGAATCAGAAATGATTTGTAGGAGGAGTAGGGCTAAGAAAATAGAGTTGTCTCAGTCAAGAGAAGATTTAGTTCACTACATCAAGAAAAATAAGTTTTATTTTTCAGTGAATAAGAAGGTGTCTGACGTCGGTTGTCATCGATTTAGTTTTGCCCCTGGTCCTTTTTACT
Source organism: Schoenoplectus tabernaemontani (assembly GCA_037127355.1). NCBI lineage: Eukaryota > Viridiplantae > Streptophyta > Magnoliopsida > Poales > Cyperaceae > Schoenoplectus > Schoenoplectus tabernaemontani. Next base: position 23,391,388 of record CM073742.1, on the reverse strand, counting down.
ATTGGTAAGCATGGATATTAAATTCTAAGGATTTTTGGAGTATGAATTTCAAGTTCGAGTTATCTAATTTGCTATAAAAAGCTTTTGTGATTCCTGTGCAAATGGTTATTAGCATAAAAATTCTGGAGCAAGGTAGTAATTAGCTAGGCAACTAATGAATACAAAAAGGTTATATGTAATATAGATCGGTACTGATATAATCATTCCTTAGTACAATTCTTCTTGAACATTAGACTGGCTTGTGTATCAGTTTATGATGTTTTTCACTTTAAACATTTATATATTTGTGTTAATTGTAATATGGAGTTTTTTTTTCTAATTTTTGCTGTCTCATTTTTGCAATAGCATTTAGTTATTTTGACAAATCATTTTCTGAGTTATGTTATAATGAGCTATGAAGTACAAAATATTTTTTATTCACATCATATCTTTTATTTTTAAATTTAAAAAATCGATCCAACCGTTCAAACGTGATCTTCATATTAAAATATACTTAAAAATTATTTTTCTATTTTTTTCTATTTTGTTTAAATGTAGAAAATACATTGAACTTGTGATTTTTAATAATAATGATTTTTCACCACTAAAAATAAAATAATTTTAAAAAATATAAAATTTAATTAATAAAAAAATTTAACATGAAGAACACCTTGAAAAATTGAATCGGTAATTTGAATTCAGAAATGAAAGATATAATATGAAATATAAAAAATATTTTATATAGTTAGTGACTCATCATAACATAACTCCTCATTTAATCAAGTTGTGCAAAAACGGTAAAAGTACAAAAGAAGCCAAGTTAATAAAAAATGATTTTGCTCTGTATGTTTTATTTCCTTCAGTACCTGTCTTCATTACTAGTTGGTAATGGGAAGCTCCTCAAAAGTTCGAATAAATATTTAGTTTCATGCTTTACAACGTTCGTGAGAATTCTACTAACCAGAGATGGAGCCAGAATTGAAAAATAGAGGGATTAAAAAATGATTGATAGAGTCATCGGAAGATTGAGATATATTTTTTTATTAAAATTATTCAATAACTACTTAATTTAACTAATATTTTAATATTTTAATAAATTAGGAGAGCATACATCTACTAATCCATCCCCTCCCTCCGTCCTGCTCCTAACTTTATACAGATATGCATAAAGTAGCAATTGTTTATGCTTTTGATTTTAATATTTTGTTTTATTAGAGATCTAATATTTTCTTTGCAGTATTTAAAATTTGATCATGACAGTGATTCAGTTTTGAAGCCATGTGTTAGCCAGGAGGAACTGTTCCGGGTCTTTGGGCTGGATATAGGGGTGTTAATTATTGATTTGATTTGAACCCGATCCCATCTCATCCGATTAATTATATATTTTTAAATAATTTTATGATTTAGTACTAATTAAAATTTAAATATACATTAATTATATATTAATTAAGATTAATTATAAATTAATTAATATTTTATTACTTAAAATTATATAAAATAATTAATAATTAATTATTTTTTACACGGTGTCGGGTCGGATATGGGACAAAAAAATAATAAAATAATGTGATCCGACCCGAACCATTGACACCCTGCTGGATCCATACTTATATTCAGGTCATTGAATTTATATCTTTTATAAAATATAATTTCATTTATTGATTTTTCCTTAAATCTTATTTTCTTGTGTGCTAAGGTATTACAACCAGCAAAAGACTTCTTGATTCCCAACAAATCATATACACGTTATTTGAGTAAACTTTTTTTTGTTCATCAATAGAATTTTTCTTTGAATGGTTAATCTATTTATTGCTTCTATAAATATATTTTAAATTGTTACTTTTTTTCATTGCAGAATTTATAGGAAATCGATGGTAAATATATATATATATATATATATACACCACACGAGTTACTACACAGCAGAGATACGGTAGATCTGAATAATCTCGAGTCCCCTCCCTATCTATCTAATCTAATATCCATCTTCCCCGTTTAGTTAGTTCTCCGGCGCCTTAGCCGTTTCAGCTGCTTCTTGCTCTCAGTCTCCGTCTATCCTGAGAAAAAAAAGAGAGAAGGAAATGCATCATCTCCATTTTTCTCTCCTTTCTCCGTCCGGTGCTCCTCCCTCTTCCCTCTCTCTCGCTCGATTCACCCTTCCAAATCCTAGCGCCGTCACTTACACTCTCCTTCCCCACTACACCTCCTCCTCATCCGCTTTGGCTTGCCCCAATCGCGCTCCTCCCGCACTCGCTATTTCACGTGAGATTTTATTCTTCTCTGTTCGAGCTTTTATGAAATTGCTTCCTGTGTAGTTTTTTAAAACGTACGACTCGATGCGTTTCTTTCGGATTTCAGGAGAGACAGTAGCAGCTGAGTCAGAAACTGGAGCCGGAGGAGATGACGATAGAGGAGTAACGGAGATGTATAGAACTGTAGGGATAATAAGGACTACTCATGGCATCAGGGGCGAGGTCAAGGTGATACCATGCACTGGTTTCCCTGAACTAAGATTTGGAAAGGTACTCTAATCCCTAATAGTTCTTACTTTTTTAATGCCAAATAATATGTCTGAACCTGCCAGTTATGAAAATTATGTTGATCCGAGTATGTTCTGTTTACTGACTACGATCCTACTGTTTCTCTGTTCTATCAATTTCATAATGTAAATAATAAATGAGTTCCTCATATGTTTAGTGGAAGGTTGGCATAATAGTTTTATCACTGACGGTGAAGTAGTACTTCAATATTTTTTTTTCTATTTTGAATTTTCAATTCGGGCTATGATACTCATATGTGTCTTTTCTCATCTTTGGTTAAGTGGCACTGTAACAAAGTTTATTTTTGTCTGAACCTTTTAGCCTGGAAAAAGATGGCTCAGAATACGAGATGGTGGGAAGGAAATTATTAAAGAAATTGAACTCATTAAAGGAAGATCTAATCCTGGTAAAAAGAATTGGATTATCAGCTTCAGAGGGATCAACTCTATTGATGAGGTTTTCTCATTACCTTTGAATCTCTTCCTTTCCCCTCCCATTGGTATTGTTGCATTGGTACTACTGGTATAATTCCATTTTGTAAATGACACTGATAGTAGTTTCAAAGCAAAATAGAATATTTTCATTTTTGCTGGATAGAACAAAAGTATTTTGTGGGCCTACCCCAATTTATTGGAATTAAAGGCTTTGTTGTTGTTGTTGGAACAAAAGTATTTTGTGGGTGCATTAAAAATTTAACATTATCCAGGCTAGTCAGCATTTTTTTTCCTTTTGACTTTGGAAAAAAACAGTTTACTTTGTTAGTTGGTATGTTATCAAATGTATGATACTGAAACCTGAGTAACTAGTTGCTTTATGCAATGTGGGACTTTGGTATAGACATGAACAATCTCCACTACACTGTCTTCAATCAACCATATTTGTTTTGCCTTTTTTTTAATTAGAAATGGTTTTTATCTTATTTCTTCTTAAACAGGCTAAAGAAATCATTGGTTCAACTTTGCTAATAAGATCGGATGATATACCTGAGTTGCAAGAAGGAGAATTTTACACGCCACATCTTGTAGGAATGAGAGTTATTTTGAAGGTTTTTTTCCTTTCCATATTTGCTATAACAATCTTATACTAATATGTGGGACTTGGTTCTGATAATTCTTCCCTTCAATTGCTTGATTTATAATATTTTTCTTAGGAGACAGGCAAATTAGTTGGTACAGTTGTTGGTGTTACGAACACAAAAGGAAACGAGTTATTGAAAGTCAAGCCTGACCCGATAGGTAGAGACGAAGAAGATTCAGGAAAACGGAAAATATTAATCCCTTTTGTAGAGGAGATTGTGGTTGAGGTTGATATGGAAAGGCGAGAGATGCAAATCACACCCCCAAAGGGGCTTCTAGAGCTGAACTCCCGTTCTGCGGGCTCCAGCAAAGAGAGACGCCATATGGTTTGGTCCGCTTGCATGCCTTTTCTGTCTTTTTCAATCTTTTCTTATACTGAGAGTAGTTAAGAGTTCATGGCATTTATGAGAAACTAAAGAGTCCAAAATAATAAATAAACGAGGACACAGATAAAAGCAGCATAAAAAAGAGGTAATGTCATTAGTGGTGCTATCCAATAAGTATTTGCATCTTTGTCTGTTCCTAATTTTTATTATTAGTAAAAAGATTGTTTAGACATGAATTAACATATTTCTGTTGATCAAATATCCTTACAAAGAATCTTTATAACCATGAAAAATTTATATGGATTACCTTGTCAGGAATGGAAGCAAAAGAAGAAGTCACAGCATCGCCTGGCTGCAGCTAAGAAAATTCTCAATGAAATGGAGCAGATTCATGTTCTAGATGCACTGAGGTTGGCACCTAAAGCACTGAATATTTCACTTGCAAAGCAGATTGCAAGCATCGACTTTAGGCTATTTCAGAATGCGATGAACAACTTGGATAAGCATATCAATGGGTAAGTTTTCTTTGCTCCAAAGAAAAAGTAACATGGACCTCTAGTTGATAATTCCGATAATCTGATCATTTCTTGGTTTTTGCTTCTCTTAAACTTTTGTTCATTCATTATCTATCAAGCATAATGTGTTTTTTCAAGAATAGTATAACCTGATTTATTGAATTACGGCATCACATGTGCAATATATTGTTAACAGTACCTCTCTGTAGCAATTAAACCTCAAATTTACCTCTGAATTGACATGCAAGCAAAGAAGTAAACAGCCTTGTTAATGCTAGCAGTAGTTCCCGTGTTAATGCCAGTAACTTGAAAAGTTCATGAATACAGTCCAGTATGTACGTTTTCATCTGGTAGATACAAGTTGGTATGTTGTCCTAGTATAATTAAAATTGCTTGCTTTGTAGAAAATGTTGAGATCATAGTAAAAGAGCCCCATTTTTGCATAAAAATTTACAGTGCTTAACTTGCAAACAATTTTAATTAAACTGCAGATTGGCTGAGGATGTGGATAAAAGCTTCTCCCTGCTACTGAAGAATGCACTGAAAATATCACATGAGAGCTTTCTTGGAAATGGAAGTGAAACAAACAAATTTATACATGATTTGCGAGGAAAAGGATCAGAGCTGCTTTCAAATTCTAAAGCAGCTATTGTACTAATTAGAAATGAAAAGAACAAAATTGGAAATGATAGTGCAGTTAATGATGAACCCAAGAACTTCCTCAATGCTATTGGTGATCTTTTAGTGGTATGTTCATTATTTTATTTTAATTCTTTGCATCTGGATGTCGATTCTATAATATTACTCATTATTCTTATTCTGTTTTCAAAACTCAGGGACAAGAAAGAAATCCCCTTGTTATGGTTACAGCGACTCATGAAATACAATCATTGCATGAATACTTGAGGGATAATGGTTATTTTGGTTTGGACCATCAAAAGGTAAATTGCTAGTCTCTTCTAGTGGGGAAAAAAATGTGACTAATGGTGTTTTGTTACTTCTCTTTTCTTCAATCTTTTATAATTGAAGAAAATTTGAACAAATGCCATTTCAACAAATGAGTTGCTCAATTAACAAGGATCATGTCTTTTTGCCCCAAAATTCCAAATATGCGTTCTATTGTAAAAGATCCATCTTTGCTTCTACTCCTAAGTTATGTGGCACTTGTTAGTTTTCACATGCAATGAATACCAAATAATTTGAGATGAGACTAGAACAATGAATTCATTCCATAGACTTCGGTGACCAAAGTCATTAAATTGATAAAGATTCTGTGCCTGTTGATATGTAATGGCATTATACTCATCAGGTACTTGCATGTGATGTTGTTTTCTTTTCCAAAGAAGGTCATTTTTCAGTTGTTCTGTTAAACTGGTTATATCTAAGATTGCCCACTTCTGTCAAACTAGACCAAACTTAATTTATCCCGACTCTCCCTCCTTCCCTCCCTAGGTGTGGGTTTTGGAAGAAGGAAAGTTCCCGATATTTAGCATACCTTCAGACGAAAGCGGCAGCAAGATTTTGCTCAAGTCTTCTTACGAGTTACTGGAAGCACCTGTAGGGCCTGGTGGAGTTTTGAGTCTACTCTCCTTCCAGAAAATACTTGATGCTTTCAATCAAATGGGCATTGAGTATGTTCAGGTTGTATGCAAACTCTTCATTTTATGATTGTTAGAAATCCACTATGCATGTAGTAATCTAGGCATGTATTGTTCTCTCTTGTAGCAGCAAAAGTACAACTTAGTTTTGACGAACAGTTTTAAGTAGGGATTCTTCTTTTTTTACATGGTTAGGGTGTCTGGTATTTGTTGTAGGCATACTCAATAAATTTCTGGTCCAGAGCTGTACCTCCTCGTACCTAATTAGGTAATTGGCTAAAGGTTCATGGGGCTTTTATTGAAATCAGTTGAAGAATATCAATAGTCAAACAGATAGATGCAGGCAGATAATCTGATGTTGAACTGATTCCTAAACGTGTCACTAAACTACCAGTAAAGTTTGGTCTTTGCTTGTGGTTCATATGATGCTTGTACAAATGTACAGTAATAATATGACCTGATTTCCGAATTGGTAGATTTTAGTCAATTTTCAATATATGATTTCAAATATTGTTGGACCTTCAATGATATATTACTATGTTTCACATCACAGCTGTGTAGCTTAGATAACAAATCATCAGTTGGGAACCCTCTCTTCTTGGGTTATGTCAGTTCTCTGAATGCTGCTGTGGGCATAAAACTCTATGATGGTAACAAAGGGGATGAGACGAGCTTTGACATGATTCTTTCGATGAAATATTTGGAAAAAATAAGCAGAGATGCCACGAAACTCGGCTACTATGCTGTCACTGAGAAGCACAGTTATGTTGAGAAAACTTCAGACGGATGGGTTGATGTCAGAGAGGAGGTGACAAATTCATGTAGATTGCATTTTCCTGTTTATGGCTTATTGAACACTTGTCCTCTTGATCATGTATGTGTCATTGATATATCCAAATAGAATCATACTAGGAGATGCATTTTGCTATTGTATGGCAATTTTTTTGACTAGTGTGTAGATAACATTAGATAATTTGGAGGGAAGATTTTTAGCAGTTCATTTTTTCCATACCATGAATTTGACGTATTGGAGAGAAGTGGCGATTGATTTTTCTCGCGATGCTAACACTTGGTTTTCTTTGCAGCCCAGGTCCCAGGATATGAATGTGTTATGAACTTGAAATACATATATGTCTCACGTGCCATGTCGTTTGGCGATTCGAAAAATAAACGAACTGTATTTACGATTCGGGGCGACTAGTAGTAGAATAAAAAAAAGGCTATTATCAAACTATGCACCTATCATATAAACGTGACTAACCATCAAATTCTTCCATTTTAAAAAGAGAAGGTACAATGTGATTTGAGTTGCAGCTTTTTGTCGTTTCCCTAAGTATGCATGAATAAATTAATTAAATTTAAAATTTAAAATAAATCACACATTCTGTCTCCCTTCCTAGTTCCTACTTGACAGACGACCGGTATCAAATCTCCCTCCCTCGGCCTCCTCCCGGCCGGCACCGCTCTGAATTCTCTTCCAATGATATCTATGGAAGCTGTGAAGCTTTTCAAATAACTTGTCCTCTTTCTAGTACATGTTAGAAACACCAAATCAAAGTCTGAGGAAGCTTGGACCCAACCATTGCTAAACTGGTTATATCTAGGATTTGATATAACCAGTTTAGCAACTATTCAAACAGGCCAGCTATGGACTAGTACCAGAGGGATTTAATGAACTTCAAAACCTTGCTGTGGTAGTAATATTTATAGTTTCCGGTGTGGAGGGGTTCTGGGCGTAGAACTCTGTGATAGTAATGTAATTAATATTTATAGTTTCCAGGGTTTTGCCATGATTCTTTCTTTCAGTGAAACATTTGGGCAAGATAAGCAGAGATGCCAAGTAACTCAGCTTACCGACAAGCGCAGTTACGTTGACAAGACTGGATGGGTAGGTTGATATCAGTCCAGACTCCACAGGTAGCAAATTTGTTGTGTAGGATGCATTTTTCCTGTATATGGTTTATTGAACGCTTGTCCACTTTGAGCATGTATGTGTAATAGATATATCAAACTACGCACCGATCATATAAAATTCACACTAGTAACACAAATGCGACTGACTATCAAATTCTTCCATTTCAAAAAGAAGAACGAACAATGTAGCAACATGTATAGCAAAAAGAGAATACATGTGGACTCGCCTTGCAGCTTTTTCTTGTTTCCCTAAGTATGCATCAATAAATTAATTAAATTTAAAATAAATAACACATTCGGTCTCCCTTCTAATTCGAAGGCATCACATCTCCACTTGGCCCCCTCCCAAGTTCCCAACGCCATTCTGAATTTTCAAATTCCAACGATATGAAAGCTGCCGTAGCTTTTCAAACATCCAACCATTGAGGCCCAGTTATACCCCCTCTGCTGACCCCTCCGAATCTCTAAAACTGAAACCAACTTAAGTTAAACCAAAAGCCATCTTGTTCTCTTCTAGTACATGTTAGAAACACCATAATGAATAACCCCAACAGTCTGAGCACCGGCGCTCACAGCCACATGGTCAAATGGTGAGACAGCTTGGATGAAGCTTGGACCCACCTTTGGGGGCCCACTTGACAGATATACAGGGGGTGAGGATCTAATATCCACAAAATGCTGGATCAGTGGTCTATGCTGACTGCCATTTTGAGATGAGTCAGTCGTGAGACATGGAGCTGCTGAAGAGTTTCTTACCACTCGCCTCGGGTCATAGGCAACTGGGGGCCCTGCTGCTCTTCCCAGTATAGCTGGAGAAACAAATGAGGAATGGTGTTAACAAATGACCCCAAGGCAGTGGCATCATGATTAACCAGTTCTATGCCATACTAATAACTAGCATCACTAACATCAACAATAATTAATATCAGTACCATACTGTAATATGTACAGGGCTGTACTCAATACTGTGTTAGATGCTTGTTAAATTCAGGGAAGATCTGCTTTCTTTGTTCTTTTTTTGTACTTCTATTCTCTTATATCTTATGATGTTCAAAAGCCAGCTAGGGGAGAGTTAAATAACAGCAGGAATAGCACACTAGACAATCAGATCATGTACAATGTATGTATTTATGCAAAACATCAGGAGGGAGGGAGAAAAAGATTTGAACATACCAGGTGAGACCCGTTGAGGCACTTCCGGAGCACGAGCAATAACTCTAGGAACCCTCTCTACACATGGCTCTGACTTGGGAGCGCACGAAGCAGAGTGGACAGTACTTGATCTGCAAAAGGTATGTTTTAATTTATGCTCCAAGTACATTCATACAGTTAAGATAATCCTATCAGTAAAATTACTAGTGCACAAGTGTTACCTTGGAAGAGAAGCATGTTTCCTATCTGAAGAAGCAACAGGCATGCTTTTACCATCATGGTCCTCCAGGTTTGCAAATTTTCTTCTGAATTGATCAACAGCACTGCATAGAAAATAAATCCCATAATTTTAAGTTGAATATTTTTATTCAATTAGTTTTATCAAGTCCAATTCTAACCCCCGAGCTGCATTTTCAACATTCTGAAAGTGAAGTGCTCTAGATTTATATAATTTATTAACATGTAATATTGATTGGAAACTTCAAATTATAAATTATAAAAGATGATAAACCTGGGATAGAGGAAACTCGGTCTCTCAGTACCACTAGTGTAGTCCTTCAACACCTGAGGATGGTACTCTAATATCTCACGAAATATGAGTTCCCTGAGTTCATCTTTTGTTACTTTCTTTGAATCTCGATCAAACTCAAATTCCACCTTTGTAATTGGTTGGCATGATGGCTCCCTATCCACCTTTGCCAGTCCTTTGAAATAGGGATCAGCTAATGCCTGAGTAATAATCAATACATTTTGTTTATTAAGAATGAAGAAATGCTACGTATTCAACAACATAACAACAACAACAAAAAAAAAAACTGAATAGTTGCCACAAAGCAAAGCTTCACTACAGGTATGACTAACAAAAAGACTGATTGCTTGATATAATACTGACAAACATAACAGAAAGAATTAACAAATATTCACAAAAGAAATAATAATGTCACCTCTTCAGCAGTCGGCCTGTCTTTGGGATCAAAAGCCAAAAGTCGTTGCAAGAGATTGAGTGCTAACAGATCTGCCTTTGGAAACTTCTGTGAAAATGGTATAGGCTGTTTCTTTCTCATGAACTGAGATACCTTTTTGCTTTCTCATTTCTGACCTGTAGTTAAGAACAAAATGAAAACAGCAATGAAATTGGAATCAAGAGCAGTCAAAATGGAGAAAGCAATTAGTGATTTCAACTTCACGACTAAATTCAGGCAGAATATTGAACCTTTGAAACAGTATCCATGGAAGGGGTGCCCAAAAGATCAGTAATCAAATCCAACTGCTGACGCACATGTTTTCCTGGAAATAAAGGCTTTCCAGTCAAAATCTCAGCAAAGATGCAACCGATGCTCCAAATATCAATTGCTGGTGAGTACTGCAGTAAAGAAAAGACAGCAATTAAATTGGTAGCTTCGTGAAAGAAAAATAATAACAGAGAGCAAGAGCCACTAAAACTCTTCTTATCAGATTGAAAGGTAATGACAGCTTGCAGGCAATACAATTCATAAACAAACAATTCATTCTGAAAATTTAGTAGCCAAGTTATATTTTACTAAGGGTAGGTTAACAAATCTTATCAAAAGATTTGACAAGGACAGATGGAGGTTGCAACTTTGTATTACCAATATATTTATATGAGAAACAATTACAATGAAAAAAAATAATGTACCTTATAGAAGAATGATCCACACAACTCTGGAGCTCTGTACCATCTGGTTGCAACATAATCCTGGAAAAGAAAAGAGCAAACAATATCATCTATTAATGTTTCAAAAGGATTTATAATTAGAAGAAGATAATGTTAATAGAAATAGAATAAATAAAATATTGATATCACGTACCGTCCAATATACAGCTGTGGGGGTATCATTAAATGCAACCCTCGCTAAACCAAAATCACATATCTTAAGCTTGCAATTTGCATTTGCTAATATATTCTTTGGCTTTAAATCACGATGATAAACATTAGCTGCACACAAGAAGTTGTTCGGTAAGCACAAATGAACAACTCAAAACCCAACATAAGAAAAGTATTACAAGAAAACAAAAAGAATGATCACAGTAGCCGCACAGGCACCGCACTGGTGCATTGTGCCAAGAATACACAATTATCAGTTAAAACAACTGACGATTGTCATAACCAACAACATATCACAGGTATCACAAAAAAGCCAAGAAACAGAAATTACCGGTATGGATGTATTTCAAAGCACGGAGCATCTGGTAAAGAAAGAACTGGTAATGCTCCCTGGTTAAATCATCATTCGCCTTGATAACCTGGTGCAAATCGGTATCCATGAGTTCAAAGACGACATAGATATCCCTGAAATCCTTCTTGCTCGGTGGCAGCATGATGTGCTTTATCTCGACTATGTCAGGATGTCTCAACATCCTCAGCAGCTTAATTTCTCGCAAAATTCGTGCAGCATCAGAAGTGTGCTCGAAAATGTCTCTAATTTTTTTTATGGCGACCTTTTCGCCAGTCTGCGTGTCAGTTGCTGAGCAGACGACTCCATAGCTGCCTTTCCCGACAATCTCTAGGATCTGGTACCGATTCGAGTCGGTGTAGCCTGAGAAGAAATCCCTCTCAGGAGAACTCTGAAAGAAGTTGAGAATGTTTTAGAGACTTCTACAAAATTAATTATACTGGTATGACCTGTGATCAGCAGTGACTTGCTGATACCATAATTTTAGACCAATAAGTGGTCTAAATATACTGTGGTTTCCGATAGTTGCAGATACCATGGATGCCAAACGAATTTGTTAGGGAACAAGAAACTAAAAAGACACCAGCCAATTAGGCGAAAGTCGAAACACACAAACAAACACGATCAATCACAGTTTAGATTCCCAAATGTTCATACCTTCTTTCGCTGATCTTGATGCATATTCTCTCCCGTATAATTTCAAATCGAATTCCTATTCCTTCCGCGTAACTCGAACTCAGTCGTATCAAATCTGTTTATAAAAAAGAATCCTCCAAAATCGAAAAAGAAAACTCTGAAAAAATTATCCGAAGTTAATTTATCCACACTTTCCCCATCTACCACTGCTTTTTATCACAAGCCCACAGTCTCTCCAGCGCACAGCAAAACATAAAACAGCAACCCAATCTCTCATGCACTCGAAGCTCGCAACTCTTCGCGAGAAATCGATCATAGAGAGATGAAACGCCAAATTTGACTCTGCTCAAGCACCATAGCCGCTCAGAAAAAGAGATCTGTTTTGTTGGTTTGTTTGATTGGTTGTCTGAGAGAGAAGAGGAGGAAGGAAAGAGAGACCCTGCTTCCGTAGTGAAAAATAAAGAAATGGAAAAAAAATGAGGGTTTTCTATGTGGAAGGTTGGTTTGTTTTATAGGAAGAGAGATCGAGGGAGAGTACAAGTGGCCTTTGATTTCTTTTTTTTGCTTTTTATGTCCTCTTTTGATTTGATTTCATTTGACTATTTCTTTCTAATTTACCTCCAGAGTCCGAGTGCCACCTAAAATTATTCATGCGTATCCAAGAATTTTCTTTTATGTTGTCACGATTCACAAATCACGCGTACTTACACAACAAATTCTCATTTTGCTCGGATGTCATGTAAGGATAACTATTACAGATGGTTGCTTGGTCATTTACTAACAGATTTTACGGTAGAAATTGTAAAATAAAGATCGTGTCAGTGCTCAAAATTAGTTTTTCATAAATTTTGTCAGCTTATATTTTGTCCATTCCCCAATAAAAAGGCGGAATTAGAGGAGAGATAAGGGAAGCTATATATCTAGAATGCTTCGTTAGTAATTAGTAATTACTATTTGTCTCCTATAAATGACAATTTTAGTTGTTACCACGTCAAAAAATTTTACATGCTAATTTAAAATTAAATATCTCTCCGGAATTTATTATTCGGCCTGACTAATATTACATAATTACAACAGTGAACTTGAAATAATTCAAATTTTTATTTTAAAATTAAGCATTGGGTTCTCATTTCTTTTTACAATCATATAACCTTTTATCCTTAATACAAGGTGAGTGAACACAATTTTCAAATTGATTTTATTTTCAAAAGTTGATATAGTAGATTTTCGTCGATTTTGTTATTAGATTTCTATATACCTTTTTTGTTTTAATTGTTAACAAATATATCCAAACAATTTATTTGAGATAAAATACTTTGTTGTTGATGTTGTTGTAACTGTTAACAAATAAATCCAAACAATTAATCAACAGCACTTTCTTTCTATTCAAGATTGATTCAATGTCATTCATTATCAATCAAAGAAAATACTAAATCGGACACAATCTATTGTGGGGACCACAATTTACAAACAACTAACTTTGAAAATCTTAACTATCATCACTTTTGAACTTATAATTTAAAAATCTAATGTTTTTATATATTTTATGCGATAGTCTTCCATATTAATATTTTTTTACTATTCACTCATCAAATTTAATTTTCAAAGTTGTAGCTTATACTCAAATCTCTATCTAAAAGAAAATTCTGAATTTGTCATTTTTTATGCATTATCAAATAGACTTGGGTATTTTTCAAGTGTGGACGGGAGACTATTTATATTTAGAAATATGCGATAAATAAATTATTAATTTTAAAATTGGTTGACTTGATTCTAGAAATGTTGTTTTATCGTGGACAATCATTTTATTACTACTTTTAATTACTATAATTGGGGGTGTCGTATTATTAGCTTTCTGGTGATAAAGCTAATTATAACATCAAAATTGTATCTTTACTAAGTTAAGTATATCAAAATTGTAAATAATTGACTACGAAACCCAAAATGTGAAGGTTATTTCCGCAAAGTTCAATTTTTTTGCGTCGTCTTGCAGGCCAGGATATTTTTCTCTATCAATCATGCACCGCGTATCAGTGGTATTTTCTGTAATTTCATCAATATCCAAGGTTAATATTTCCGAAATCCGCATGTGATCCGGAAGCGTTGTACCTTTTGCGGCTCGTTTTGGTCGAGCCTGATTAACCGGACGGTACTGCCCTCAATATAAATCACGTGGGGTTAAATTATTGCAGTGGTAGTGTAGTAATTAATGGAATGGTTATGGCCGAATAATCAATTGTGGGATCTGGCTGCATGCCTTGCGTGAGTTGGAGCCTTGGAGGATATGGTTGAAAGTTTTTTAATTCTTTTTGAAATTCGTAGAAACTTGGGAGGAGCCTTGGAGGAATCTTCTTTTACCGTTGAAAAATTTGAAGCATCCTAATATTTTAATGATCTTATCTCTTTGGGGGTGAGGTTGGTGAGAGTCACCCATGATTTTTTGAGTTCTAATTTCTGTAAATTTAAAACACCTTAAATAATTTTTATATCCCCTAAACTTTTTATATGAAAATTTTAATAAAAAAATATAAATTAAAATTTTAAAGATTTAAAATATATTTTTATTATGATCAAAATGTAAACATTTTCACAATAGCTCATATATATATATATATTTTTTAGAATTTTTTTGCTATTTTTTCTGGTGAGGAGAAAATGACTTGATCTGAGAATTCTGATTCATACAAAAATGACGGTTTTCCCCATATCCAAAAAATATAAAATTTGGTTTACTAATAGATTTTGATATGGAGATTAGATTGAGCGGTTTGGATCGATAATTTCTGACATAAAATTAATAATAGAGCGCAAAGCACACAACGCTCTTGTGCTTTTCAAAGCACCGTAGTCTAATTCTTTTATATATATATATATATATATATATATATATATATATATATATATATATATATAAGTAGTTCAAATTAGTTGAGCTTTATCACGTCTACCCGTGCTGCCAACGTTCTTTCAAGAGATAGGGGTATATTTGAATGGTGAAAATATTAATGTAAAAATAGTATTTTTTTTATTGGTGACATCTCAAAAAAAAAATATAAGAATAAATTTTTTTTACTATTCGAGTTAGTAAAATATTAATAGGATAATAATTTAAAAATATTGATGAAATAAATAAATTAAACAATGAATTATTATTTTTTGTTTGATACTATTAATTGTTATTTATTTATTATTATTAGTTTGTTTATTATTATTTATTATTTTATTTAATATTATTGATAAGAAGAAGGCAAAGAAACGTATTGTCTGCTACCCATAATTTATTCTCTTTTTTTTATGTTAACTAAAAGCTTCCAGCGACCAATTCATTATTTCCCTTGGATATGATTAAGTGAGATGAATTGATAGTTTGATACTACTATATAAATTGATGGGATGGAGACTATTCAGGTTGTATAAAATGGTTGATTTTATTTCCATTATAATTGTATGATTGTATCTATTAATTAGTTTCTATGGTAATTTGTCCATATATTATTCTTAAATTCGGAAAGATAAATTCAATTGTTATGAGAAGAAAAAGTTCTTTGTTATGAGAAGAAAAAGTTCTTTGTTATTCTGATAAATAATAGATACATATGTCAATGGGAATTGAAAAATAAAAGCAAAAACTGAACGAAATTTAGCGCATGGGGGGAGATCGGGATGGAAAAGACAAATAGAAAACTGAAAGAATTTTGATGTAGAAAAGAAGATACCGACGATAAAGAAAATGAGGTGTTTATTTCGAAGTTACTAAATTAAATATATATATATATATATGCAAAGGGTGCATCCTCTCCTCTCCTCTCCTCTGTCGGTCATATAGCAACAAAGATTCCATAATACATTTCCTTGATTAAATTAAATTGTACAGTGGAGATGAACACAAATATATAGGTCCTACTTTTCCTTGGAATAATAGCGGGTATGCCTTCAAAGTTTGCTTGGTTTTGCTTTGAAACAATGAAAAAATGATTTCTTTCACCGAATGGAACAGAGTGATTTCAACGTATCACCCAAATTTGACCCCAACCAACTACCTTCTTTTGACACGGTGCTATTTTAAAAAGTCAAAAACATGGAACGATATATCTAATATTAATTATGGTTGCTTTATTACTGTCAAAAACATGGTGTAGTTTTAAATTAAACTATTAATAGTTTTATTTGTTATTATAGTCTCTTTCACTGATTTGTCATAGAAATTAAAGTTTCATATCTCATTTTCATCACACATGTCACGGCTAGAGCCTCTTACTAGTTACATGGTTTGTATGGTCCCATCCCTTTTGCCACGAAGGAAGATAATTATGTTTAGTGGAGCCTATCTCAATTGAAAGGTATACATCATATATGTGGCAACAATGAATGATAGCCCATAAACATATTTTAAATAAATAGAAGAAATAATTTCATGCTATAATGTCACAACTAACAGATATACAACGACTAAATTTGCATAATAATTTAGAAGACCGACTCAAGTTTAGTCTTAGTATAAATCATTAGATAGGAATATCATATTGCAAATTAATAAGATGCATAAAACTAATTAATTAATTTAAAAAAAAAAGACCGACATAGCTTATTATGGTTTGTGTTAAATTATTTGGATGAAAATGAACCATTGGTAAGAAAAGGTTATTAATTTTAGAAAGACTTTTGAGTCTAAAGAGTTTTGCGTGACTTGATTGTCAATTTGTCATCCTTTTGGATAAGTATTTGGTATTTTGCCTTAGCAGTTCTCCTCACAAAAAAGCAACAAACTCAATGGTCGGTGCAAAACTATACCTAGATAGATGTACAATTTGGATCACGTGGGGCCCACCTTATTCTTCTTTACTCAAAATTGATTATTTTTATTATGCATATGGGTTTGTTACTTTGGTAATTGGTCCGACTCCTGGTTACCGAATTCAATATTTCAACCGAAAAAAATTAAGTTTTGAAAATTGAAAATTCCTTAATTTTTCCCCTCAAGAAAAGGACTTCTGAAATAGCCCGCTAGTAATAAGTTAGAGCTGAAAATGCGTTTTCTTTTTTCTTTTTCTAATTGTTCATTTCTTAACACTTATTCATGAATTGAAGGGACATAATAAAATAGGGACACCATGAACTCATTCTTAAAAGAGAAGGTACTATAAGCGTCAAGAATATATATATTTTTTTATATTCAATCCAAGTGGACGATTTGAATGTTTCAAGCGTGGACTTTTGACGTTGCAAAATTAATCCTTAAAATAAATCATCACAAATACATGTACGTATAGAAGACTAAAATTTAATAAACGAGAAGACTGCATGGACAGATTTTTTTTTAAGTGAACACATTTCAACGAATTTTTCATGTTGCCTGCCAATTAATTATTTGTCTCGATCGTCTAAAAGTAAATCGTACAATTTTCACAAGAGTGCATACTATACAAATTTATATTAGATAAAAAGCAGGTTTCAATGTAATAAGTTTTATGTTCCATAAGATGTCACTAATTTATTTTTAATTATATTTTAAATTTTAATACTCAAATTTCAGATCTAAATATTGATTTTATTAATTTTTATGGTAAATGTATGCTTTTAAAATTTCATAATTTTTTAATCTCATTTTATACAAAATGAAATGAGAATAATGAATGTATAAAAAATAATCAATCATATAATTAACTAGATTCATTCATTTTATTATCATTTGATCTAATACTATACAACCTTTGAAAATCATGAACTTTTAAACACATGCATCTACCAAAAAATTAACTAGATCAACTGTCTGAATTTAAAATTTGAGTGTTAAATTTTAAAATATAAATCGACCAGCCAACCTACATCGCCAACATAAAAGAAAAATAAAAGTGTCGGAAACAAAACAGAGTCAGCTTATAAATCTCAGTAACCGGTTATTTTACGACGCAACTTCTCTATAAAAAAATAAGTTGTTGACATTTTGTGGTACTCAAAACTTATGACATTGAAACGCTTCTCTTAAATATATACAACAGTGTGACTTGATATGATAAAATTGATGAATGAACCGATACAAAAATTATTATGAGCAATTAGGGGTATCAATGGATCGGGACAGATTGATTTCGGATCGGATCATCATTATTTTATTATTTTTCTTGACCTGACTCGAAATGATCTGATTACATTTGGGTCAAAAAATTTGGCCCATATCTAACCCGACCGGGTTATGAGTCAACCCTACCTGACCAGACTCGAGTAAAATAATTAATTTTTTATATTATTTTAAGTAATTAAATATTAATTAATTTATAATTAATCTTAATTAATTTATAATTAATATATATTTAAAATTTAATTAGTAATAAATCATAAAATTACTTCAAAAAATATAATTAATTGAGTCGGTCGGGTTGACCTGAACCCGACCCTATTCGAGTAAAAAAAAATTAGACTCATACTCGACCCATGATGTTCAGATCATATCGAATCGGTTTCGGATCGGGTTAACCCATCGGGTCGGGTGAATAATTGACACCCCTATAAACAACTGTCAACATATAATTTTAACTTTTTTATGATAATAATAAGTACACCAGCTAGCAATGGAGGAGAGTTGAGTATATATAATACCTTTTTTTTGGCTAAACTTAATTGTTAAGCTATCCTCTCAACATGAAAGTGCTTCTTCCACCAAAATTTAGGTTTCTTTTTATTTTTAAAAAAGGTTTCTTGAAGAAGATGGGTACGAAATCATAAAAGATGGCATGCCAAAAAGCTTCTCCAATAAAACTATAAAAAAAACAAAGACTATGGTTAATCCATCACATAAATTGGTTTCTTTTCCACATCCAATTTTGAAAACTAATGGTAGACCCATAGAAAGCCACCACTTTACCAATTGCTACTTGGTACATTTCGTCGGGTCAAAATCACATCAAATAGCTACACCTATACATTTTAATAATTACATACTTTTTTTTATATAGTGCACATTGAAAAGCATTTTTTTTATGTAACATATACATTTGCTTTTAATTTATTCTAAAATATGGTCAATAACATCTTCGCTGTGGGAGATATGGATATACTATCCAGCATCGGTTGAATAATTAAAAAAAAACTAAAATCCCATTATCTCAGTTAAAATAAGTTTGATGCTTTATTATCTTTAGCTATGCAAATTTTTTTATTCAATTATTGAAAATTGTATCTAATTTAGTTTACATTCTAATTTTAATTTTATTAGTAAAGTTACTCAAATTAAGGCATTTTCACCCCCCCCCACCCAAAAAAAATAAAATAAAAAATAAAACATGAATTTCAGTTAATTTGGACCGAATATTAAACTACAAAAATTTCCAAACCCCTTCATCTAAAAAATAACATATCTGTGCTATATTACAATATTATTGAATTATTAGCACAAAATTATCTTTGAATTGATATCATTTCCTCCTATAATTGTTTAGCAAACATTTCCCCTATAATAAAATAATTTAGCCAAGAACACTACGTCTATAAGAGCACAGAAGATGGGTACGCGTAGCAGAAGAGGAAGCCAACGGCTCGCAGACTCGCAGTTGCCATGTTCCTTTTGAGCGTGCATTGTCAATTTGTATATGCTGACTCAGCACCCGGGCCCCTGTTATGCATCGACCGTTTGTGGCCACAAGATGCAACCACAATCCACAACTGCATCGTCAGATTCATCTTTCTGTTCCATTTCATGATCTCGTTTTGGGTTTTGTGGTCTCTACTGAGTCAAGGTCCCAGGGAATTTTGCAAGATTTGAGGTCATGTTTTAATGCAATTATTCTTATTTATGATTGTAAGCTTTGAATCACCAGTTTTACATGATTCTTTTCACATCTGTAAATTTAACAATATATGAAATTTTTATTTTCCAAAACTTCACAAGATGATGTCTAATTTTCGTGCACGTGAGTAAGCACCTTTAAATACTACTAAATTGGGCTAATGCGATGAAGCGACTAATTATTTTTCAGGTGTAGGGCTGTAAAAGAAGCTCGCAGCTCATTCGACTTCGCCTCAATATTTTTACGGTTCGGTTTGAGTTTGATTCTTTTTTTGTCAGCTCGATTTAAATTTGAGTTTATTATTTTTTTTTTTGTCTCAGTTTGACTCGTAAATAGCTTGGAGTTAATTATTTTATTATATTAAAATTATAAAATCAGTAAAATATGTATAAATTAATTAACATAATAAAAAATGAGAAAAATATATTTATTTTGGTTATAATTATAATTATGATGATAATGTAAAAATATTAATTATTTTTAATTTTTATTATAAAATTAATAAAATATTAGTTATATCAACTCTAATTATTTATGATTATATGAAAAATAAACATACAAATTTATAATATCTGAGCTCGAATGGAGCTCAATCCATCTTGGTTTTAGCTCAATTTGATTTTAGCTTGGTTCAATTTGAATTCGAATTTAACTTGATTCGATTGAGTTCGATTTTGGTTCGTGTGCACCCATATTCAGATGACACAAATTCAAGTTCTAATTTTAAAAGGATTTCATCATATTTTTGTCCCCCACCCACCCAATTAGTTTATTGCATTTGGAACTAGGCATGGTTTAATTTTGTCAAAACCGTGAAAAATTGAGATAAAATCATGTAATGTAAACAGACAAAAAGAAATCCGGCACTAATACGCAATAAAAAATATATATATAGGTGGATGACGTAACTGTCATTTGGAAAATATAATGTTTATTGAAAACTCAAAATAGTAAAATTCATGAGTCTTGAGATTAATTAGCTTATACAAAACAATACATTTTGGGGGGTCCTTGTTTCATTTTTTAAGATAATCATGGCCTCCCCTAGTAGTTAGAATTACTGGGAATAGAAAAGTATGAAGAATGTATTGCATTAATTAAAATGTGCTGGGTTGTTTATACACAAAAATAAGTGTGTATATTTTTTAAACACGGGCATATATTAAAACAAATTCATGCTTACGAGTAATTAGTGGGAGATTTTATTCTCGAGATGCAATTGACTTTGATTTTTTATTTATTTTACTTCGTTTCAGTTGTATGTTACACGTTTCTTTATTTTCGTGGTAGAATTCTTGCACTTAAACAGTTGAATTTGATCATCTGACCATGTTGCATTGTGTACAATCATAGTTTTTCGTCTAGAATTTAAGGAGATAAATATTTCAATCAGTCCTATGTGCAAAACTAATTAAGTGTTGAAATTAGTTATCTAAAAAGAAACAGAAATACAAAACTAAGTGCTGAATCAGCTCGCCACCGTTGATTAGATTTGTACAGAGGAAACTAAAGAGAAACAGCAAGTTGTAACTTTTGTGGCGCAAGGTTGCCATTTTTGGCACAAGAGGAGATGTCAGCATCACTTGCAAGAATTTGTCTTTTTGTATTTTGGGTCCAGAGAATAGGAATACATATAAATTTGTAAAACTTATTGCTCCATCAAAAAGAATATTCCGTTCCTCCCTTGAGCATTTTTAAACCAAAATTCGAGTCATCATTTGATCATTATTCAATACTAAAATTAGTATATGCTAGCTGCCACCAAATTGATATCATCCTTTTTGTCCCCCAAACCAACGAATTTTTTTTTGAAATAAATTAAATGAACTAATTATTTTTATTTTGTTTTTCCTTGGGCGTGACTCCATTAAATAGTCTCTCTCATATAAATTATAATTTCTGGACCACATGCTTCAACAAATACGTTACGGAAATGGCATAATAAATTCAATCACTCGCATTCAATTTTCCAGAATTATTGGACTCAAGCATTTGCCTCTTCTCTAAGGTGAGCTCTGTGCCATTAAATTAAAGAGTGAGGATCCGTTGACAATGGGTTATTTTGACAACCTTGACAATGGAACTAAATAAATATATAAAAAAGTTTTAAAAATATTTTTTTATAAATATGTTCTTCTACCTTTAAATTGATGGTCATTCAAATTTCATATAATTTCATTATCGTTTGATAGTCTATTAAAGACCATCAATTTTTTATATAATTTTCCAACGGTTTAATTTAACAGTCTTTGATAGACTATCAAATAATAATGAAATTGCATAAAATTTAAATAAAATACATCTATAATTTTTTTATATTTTTTGTATTTTTTTAGAGGTCCATTGTTAAGCTTGTTAAAATAAACTCATTGTCAACTGATCTCTTCTCTAAATTAAATATTCAATTATAATCAGCTCACTGTCTCTCTTCAGGGATTGACAGCGTGTCTACGTAGTTGGCGCTTAAAAGCAATAATTTAAACATCATTCAATAATTTTTGCTTGGTTGGGACCCTGACAGTGAAATGCTGGTAGGGCAGTAAACGCAAGTCTTTTTTGCGTTTTTACGTTTCGTTTGCGAAACGCAACAAAAACGCTGCAGATTTGATTACGTTAATTTAAACACAACGTTAAATATAAATTACATTGATTTCATTAATTAAACGCAACGTTAGCGTAAATTAATAGTTTCGTTTCGTTTAATTATATTTTTATGTTCAGAATTCTACGAGTCTAAAATATATACAATTGCAGGCATTGATGGTTGGCCTTAGGGTAAAAATACCGCTAACCCTAGCGCCGCTCTTCGCTGCTTTTCTCCCTTTTCTCTTCGTCTTCTCCGCTCTCTCTCTGAGACTCTGACTCTCTCTCTCTCTCTCTCTCTCCATTGCATGGTTTTGTCGTTTCAAATCTTGACGTGGACAGTACTGTTTGGTCCTCTTTTCTGAGACCCTCATGATTTTATTTTCCTTTTTTCCCTAAACCTAGCCGGATTTTGACAATGTGGCCTTATTTTCAATGATCATTGCCTTGTATTCCAGCGATCTAGCCTCTAACAAAGGCCGAGTAGGCTGAGAAGGGTATGATTTCGATTGCCACTTATCTTTGCACTTTGTTGTTGTTCTTTGTGAGTCTGATGAGTAGATTATTGTGCAGGCCTCTTCGTCTCCTCCTTGGCTTTGGCTATATATATATCTGTTGAAGGTAAAAAAATGGCAGAGAGAAAAAGAGAGAGAGAGAAACAAAAAAAAAGAAAGTCACATAGAAGGAGAGACAGAGAAAGAAAGAGGAAGAGTCATTGTAAACAAGCAAGCAATTCTAAGATATTTTATTATCTCTAGTTTCATTTTTTTAGTTTATTTATGATTGTTTTTTAACTTTTCTTTTTGATTTGCATGCAGGTAAATTTTGACGTCTCTAGTATTTTTTAATGGATGAGTCAGGCAGAGAAATTATATATGGTGTAGTGTCTCAGTCCGATTTATCTTCAGATGAGTATGTTTAAAATTCTCGTCACTTGAGTCACTTGATAGGATTGCTTACCTATCTTTTGTTTGATAGAATTTGCTTGCTTGTCTTATTGTCGCTTGACATAATTGATTACTTATTTGTCTTGGTGGTACTTAATAGAATTACTTGCTTGTTTACTGTCACTTGATAGAATTGCTTACTTGCTTGCTTGTCTTAGTGTGCTTGGTAATCTTGATTGTAGAGTCAGCTTTACTAGTGATATGTGAACTAGTAATAGTAGAGATAAGCGCTTCATGATCCTTACATGCCATTACATAGATGATAATTGGAAACTAAAAAAAAAGAATCATTTATTTTACCCCTTTGTCCTCTCCACACACTGGTATAAACATTGCTCAAGCAATATTTGATAAGCTAATTTTGTGGAACTTGGACAAAAATACTTTCAGCCTTGTTCTTGACAATGCCACTTCCAATGATGCTTGCATCAGAGAGTTATTGAGCACATCTCTAATAATTGATTACTTGGAGGAACACTCCAAATTAGTTCAAAATACCTCTTGCAGTTCATCACAATCTGGCAGGTAATTGCTTGCCTTAGTTATAATTATAATTGTAGTTTAAATAGTTACACTTGCTTGGTTAGTAACTTGATTGGTTAGTAGGTAACCTAGCAATGCATATGTATCAAGCAATGCAAGTGACATACGGGTTGGATTAAAGGACTTGTTGCGTGGCAAGAAGAGTTCTGAACCGGTAAAATCAGAGCTCGATGAATATCAAAATGAACCACTAGATGATGCCAGTTTGGATAATGAATTTAACATTTTATCTTGGTGAAAAATGAAAGCCCCTAGATATCCTGTCTTGGCCCGGCTAACCCGGGACATCCTAGCAGTCTCGATATCGACAATGGCTTCGAAGTCGGCATTCAGAACAAGTGGCAGAACACTATCACCAGCTAGGAACTCTTTGAATGACGAGAGCATGGAAGCTCTCATTTGTGCTCAGGACTGGTTGCTTGCTTCGATCACCGGTAAATTTTATTAATACTATTATTGTACTGTAATTAAATACCGTGATTAATTATTGTGTTTATTTACTGATTTTGGTAGATAAGTTGGTGATCCATTGTGGTGTGATCAAGAAGCAACAAATGATTCCATATGTGGCAGTGGAGCATGATATGCTGCTATTTTGCTTGTCAGTGTCAGTATTATCTTTTGAGTTTTTGCTTTTGTTGCTAGTTGGCTTTTGAGTTGTTCTACCAGCTTGTTGTTTGTTGTATCAACTTGTTGCTTATTTATCTGTTGGTTAGTGGGTGTAATTCAGGATGAAGCCTAGAGAAATGATCTCTTTGGATCTTTGGATCTCAAGCAATGATTCTTCAGTGATGAACTGATGATCAATGTATTTTAATTTAGCAAATGGCTGAGATTGGTATCTGAGAAGATAGCTTGAGATCTGGGTTGAGCTAGAGATCATTTTTCTACGGTTGGCATCTCTGAAGGAAATGCTGGTGTTTACTTGTTTGTTTGAGTACTGATATGCTTGTTTGTTTGAGCACTGGGGTTGAGTACTATGTACTATTTGATTGTATTTGTTGTGAATTGAATGCTGGGGTTTGCTTGTTTGTTTGAGCACTGGGGTTGAGCATTGTTACTGTTTGATTGTATTTATTGTGAATTGAATGCTGGGGTTTGCTTATTTGTTTGAGAATTGGGGATGAGCACTGTTTATTGTTTGATTGTATTTGTTGTGAATTGAATGTTGGGGTTTGCTTATTTTTTTGAGCACTGGGGTTGATCATTGTTTACTGTTTGATTGTATTGTTATGAATTGAATGCTGGGGTTTGTTTGTTTGTTTGAGCACTAGGGTTGATCAATATTTACTTTTTTTGATTGCATTTGTTGTGAATTGAATGCTGGGGTTTGAGCATTGATTTTGCTTGTTTGTTTTGAGCAACGCAAACACAAAAAAAATAAATGTTTATTGTGTTTTCAACGTTTTCATTCAACACAACACAAATGCAAAAAAATTTCTTGTGTTTTTCAAACGAAACATTCAACGTAAATTTAATTTTTTATTGCAAATCAACACACAACGCTTAACGCAAATGAGTATTTGCGTCAACGTTTGACAGCTCTAAATGTTGACAATATTTTATGGTAGCTTTTTATTTTTTCTTTTTTTTTTTTATATTTATATTTGTTCTTCTCTTCTACCTCTTATTCATTCATACTGTTATTGAATGAAGCTCACTTTCTATCAGAAATTAAATTAATCCACTCGTGCATCACATTAATTTTTTTTTAAATCCGCTTGAACTGAATTTTGTGCTTAAATTAAGCCTTGTCGGTACTAAGTACAACTTTCCAAACTGATCAAGAAAAAAATTAAAGATTAAAAAAACAAGAAAGGCTATTACACTAACCATTCGATATTTCGATTAGCAATTGATGATTGTATTTGTTTTGAGTATAAACTTGGTGATAACTGTCAAGTTTAAAATTTAAAAAAAAACACAACTTACATTCATCATTTTACAAACAAACATCAAGAACACTAAATATTTAACTCACAACAATACAAACCTACGAATTACACACCAAAGCACATCCAAAGCATACAATAATAATATCAAAATCACAACAACAGCACATCAAACCTATAATATCACCAGCATTTTTTTTTCAATTAGTTGTAGGATCTTCAATTACATTATTGTTTCTTTTATCTCAATTATTTTTGTTTTAACCTCTCTCAATTCTTCCTAAGCATGTTAGTCTTGCTACGTTTTAAAATAAAATATGACAATTTGAACTTCAAACAAATAATCCAGATGTAGCAATCTAATGATTTTTTTATACATGCATTAAATATAGAGTTTATTGTAAACAAATTTATGGTAGAAATACAAAGATAACTGGATCATTTTTTTTTAACAATTGACCTCTGCTTTTTATCAGATCATGAGAATCAATTTGTTCCTTGCTATAAAATGGAGAAATTTAGCTATTCAAGTAGGATATAATATCGTTGGTTTCCTCCAATATTATATTTTTATTTATTTTAATTCTGACTTATTTTCTTAACTTAATTGTTTTATGATGGGAGAGCTAATATATACTACCGATGATGTACGCCGTACATTCACATTTTTGTTCATTTTAATTGTGTATCTTACCTAATTGATTCACGTCAAAGTATTGAAAATTTTTAAATTACAAAACCGATCAGTATTGTTTTAGATAAATCTACAACTTAGATGTTTTAATCGGAGAAAATATCTATATGTAACCATTTTTGAACTTAGCATTATTAGTACAAATTAATAGAATGCTTATTTTATGATGATAAGTCAATAATGATTCCCACTTGCATACATGATTGAGCAATAAGACGATTGTAAGTAATTTAATTATCCACAATGATTGTCAAAAGTTCTATAACTTGATGCAATTGCATGCTTACGTGTACCTTCAATAATTGTCCCAGAAAATAATTCCACCAAGTTATGTTCTTTTCGTATTAATTACAGTGCAGCATCACTAATACTTTTCAAAAGAAAATCATCTAACAAAATAAAATGTAATGAAAATGAATTAGAGACCAAGAAAAAGAGAGAACGATTGGTAATCAGCGCAAGTTTTTGTGTCTATCTACATTAATTATATAGGTTAAATTTTGATTAAGATCAATAATTACTAGTAGCTGCGATTAATATGGTCAATATTTCAATTATTTATATTGCAATGCCAATATGCCATGGGAAATAAATGCTTCAAGTTCTTTGCATATATATAATTACTTTGAAAAGGATAGGAAAATAATTTAAGAATCAATTGGTTCCCACATGCTAAGCGTGTATTCTTAGCAGTTAGAAGGAGGCCTTCTCTTCCAATATATTAAATTTGTTCACACTTGACACAGATATGAGACCTTCCACAATTAAAACATGGGGAAACACATATATTTCTCAATTTATTTTTTTTTTTAAGTGTGCGCTGAACAGCTAGCGGGATGGAGACCGCTACATATATAATTTGCCATGAAATGGACGTCATTAATTGAACACTCTGAGTTATATATATATTATATATATATATATATAATTCAATGATCCAATTAATATTTGAATTAGATGATCAAAATCCAATCATCACATTAAGTAAGGAAAGACATATATTCGTTTTGTAGGGGACTAGGGGGCCGATGTATATACAGGGGCAATGATGCGACGCTTCATTTCTAAAATTATATATGAAATTAGTGGTGCATTTTAGTCTTCGGTCATTGCCAGTTGCATGATGCAAGAAAGGGACTGTTCAAGAGTCGTCCATATTTTATCAAATATTAATTGAGTTCCATGTCCACGCGTCCAGTCGTACATACAATTTAATTATTAGCACCTAAAAAGTAAAATTTGGCGTACCTCTGTGCTCTGATGAAAAACCATCTAAATTCTGTTCCAACTATAACGGTTTAAATTTAACGGTCTGCCAAAATCTAAGAACTCATACGAAGATGTAATTAACTAAATTATCATGGTCATTAGGTACTAAGATGCTATGACAAATAATCTAGTTCGATACATTCAATTATGGGAAATTAATGATGAACTATATTACTAAAATAACTTGTTCACAAATTTATATATATTGATGAGCTACGAGTTAAATACTTAAAATGATATATCGGTGGTGAAACAAATCATTATCGTCAGATTTGGAAAAGAAGACAATATGATATATTTATTTTAGAAAAATGAGAGTAAAATGTGACCTTAAATTACTGACTGAATAGATATCTGCCTAAGAAAATATTACTGTAAAAAAATAGAGAGTTGAATGGCCTAAGCATATGGAATGGATAAGACTTAATTTCACCTAGAACTGTGAAGTATGGATAGCATTCTCCACTTCTCAAATTATCTGAGGCTGAGCTATGTGGATATTTTGATTGTCTACACACAGAAAACCAACCAAAACCTACAAGCGTGCATAAGAAGATCGAATGATGAACAAATTAAAACCTTTGGAGGTGCTCCATTTTTTACTGGCATTGCTGTTAAAGTCTTTTCAGTTTAGAACATGCCAACGGCCAACCTCACCTGGCCCATATAATTTCAATATTGCAAGAGGACCAAAGGCCGTAGCATCAACATCGTCATCCATCCACGGTGTATATATATTTGAATATTTCTTTTGGGGCATTTTCAGTCTCCTGCTGTTATTAGCAGCTAGTAAGGTATACATCTCTTCTGGAGACGTAGTTTGGAAGTCGATTTTTCCAATCTCCTTTAAAAAGAGATATAATAAATTATAAATTAGAGTGAAAAAATAAAAATAAAAAAACTCCGTTGTCAATGTCATCGATTAAAAATGACTGTCACTTGTTATATTCCAGAGTTGCAATGAGAAAAACAAACAAACATAGATTCTCAGCTCTACATCTTGTTTCTGCCATCAGAACCTCTATATTATTACCAACAATCCGACAGAAAACAAGGCCTCTCCAAGTACCCAACAAAATTATCCAACGGCGGACAAGAAGCCACCAAACAAAAATCAACAGCAGAAAGTAAACCTTAATCTAGAATCCCAGAAAACCCTGCCATTAAACAGCAAAAAAACACTAATTGTAAAAGATTCATGCAAAAAGCAACACCAAGCTAGACTCTCTCATCCCCAAGCTATCAAAAGTCCTACCTGAAAACTCATCCCTAAGATGCAACAGCATCCTTCCCAACCTCATCTGCACCAGCGGCGCCGTTACCGACACCATCAGCTGCCTCACTATCAGCCACCAAGCTGTCTTCTCCCTCCTTGTCAGTCGGTCTGACCTGAACCTGCTCCTCCTCAGGGAGCGGCTCCTCCACGTAGTCGTTCTCAAATGCATCAGGAGATACCTCATAGATTCTTACCTGGGGCTTGGCAGGGTCCTTGACGAGTACATACTTGCCTTCACCAAGCTTCATGCAGAGGTCGACAATCGACTTGACAATGCCCCACATGTTGGCTGTGTTCAGGTTGATCTGAGCTGCAAAGTCGCGTGGTTTGTAGCCGATCACGCTCAGGATAGTGTGGTTGTGCCTGTCACGAGGGTGCACACGTGATACATAACCCAGCTTCATTATGTCGGCACCTGATAGTAGTGCTTGGGAGGTCCACCTGTTAAATGGGAAAATATTTGATAGGAGAGCTTTAGAGAAATTTTATCCAATTTCACATGTTATCACATTTATATTTGCAGCGACTACTATTATGTACCATACTAGAACAGGCATGACATGGATATTAAATAAACTCAATCCAGTTGCAGATATTCCAGCAGAAACAAATAATGCCCAAACAAAAATACTTTGTCCTGTAGCCTAACAAACTAGTACTGGGAGTCTGGGATGAACTACTGAGAGTACAAGGACTAAGTGCCCACATACAACCACAATTGAACTTATTTGGCAAAAACCAAGATACATATAGTGCCCAAAATCCCACATTTTAATATCTTATAGACCAATTATAGGGAGCAAAAAGAAAAAAAAAACAATGAAGAAGGGCGTACCTTGCAAGCTTGT
Organism: Schoenoplectus tabernaemontani; assembly: GCA_037127355.1. Classification (NCBI taxonomy): domain Eukaryota; kingdom Viridiplantae; phylum Streptophyta; class Magnoliopsida; order Poales; family Cyperaceae; genus Schoenoplectus; species Schoenoplectus tabernaemontani. The sequence continues at coordinate 23,361,621 of CM073742.1, read as the reverse complement.
TGGCATTGTTCTTAAGCTCAGTGGCAAGGACAGCACCACGCTGAGTCTCAAGCTTCTGACGCCATTCGACACCAGTGTACTTGGTGTCGAACTCATTGAGGGCATTGAGGGTCATGAAAGACCGCTGCCCCTTCACATCAGAGACAGCATGCACCTCACATCTGGCAACAAGGTATGTGTCACCCTCCAGCTTCCACCTTCGATAGCGGTAGGCCACTGATCCTTGTTCGTCAGCAGCAGCAGCACCTTCAGCTGTGTTCACAAAGGGGTTTGGCTCATCGAAAGTTACCTTGTTCCCATCTCTAACAAGTACCTGTTATTGGACGATACATGTCCCCTTGTAAATGAATAACATTTGACAATAGCATCTGATTTATATACTTCAGGCACTATCTTGAGCCATACAAAAAATAGACCTGCTATACTTTTTATATTCGACATTGAAGTAAATGGAATAATTCCATACATACACACAACAGCATGAAACTTTATCTTCAATGGACAAAAAGTGAAGGACAGAAGAACAAGAACACAGCCATTAAATAACAAAAACATACCATCTAACCAACAATCCATCAATGTTTTTACCAAACCAGACAGTTAAGAAAGCTACTGAAACAACTAATATCATATCAAGCTAATAGGAAATCAGATAAAATAATGGGTACCTGCTGAGCGAACTTCTGGTTGATCTCAGTTGCCTCTTCTGACAATGACTGAGGTGAATTGATGTCATCCTTTGAATCCGGCAGTGGCTCTTGAGCTGTCTCATTGACGGGCAGCAAGTCAATCTGTGATCTATCCCTCTTATCCAAAAACAACTTATTCCCGACACGCTGGATCACAATATCCCATGAATAAACTGACCTCGGCGCGCACATGAGTGCTGACAAGATCGCATCAGTGGCAAATACGGTCGCCTTGTCAGCCGCAGCAAGTCGGCGTATGACTGGATCATCCGTGGTTGTAATGCGCACAGCATTGCGTAACTTGAATCTCTCAAGCCGCTTCTCATTCTTCGGGTTAACACGATCATAAACCCGATCGTAGAATTCGAGGGATCCACAAACCAGCAAGTCCTCAGGAGGATCAGGTACTGAGAAAGAGAGCTTAGTGAAGGCGGAGAAGGGGAGCTGCTCCAGCATGGTCCACTCAGGCTGGATATCAACAGAGGATTTGTAAGTAGGTCCGGAACCGCGAGAATGTCCACCTTGGTTGTTGGGGTTGTTGGAGCGGTGAAGGTGATACATTCGGTCGCGGCGTGCACGCTCCTTCTCGGCCTCGCGGCGGCGTGCCTCGACCTCCTCATCGCGGCGCTGGGGAAGCTGGGGGCGTTGGTTGAAGCGCCAGCGGGGACCGAACTTGGGGCGGGGAGGGGGACGGGCGTCGACGAGGCGGAAGGAGGAGTCATCGTCGGCGGCGAGAGCGGAGGCGTCGTCGAGTGCAAAATCAAAGACGGCGTCGCGGGAGTGGGAAGGGTGGGGGGCGTTGGCAGAGGCGTTGCGAGTCCAGTCGGCGATGCGACCGAGCTTCTCCGAGCGGGAGAAGGGGGCGAAGGGGATGTTCGCCGGATGAGATCCGCCGGAGAGGCGCGGAGGAAGGAGGGGTACGGCCGGGGTGTCGGGTGGGCCCCACCCGTCGGGGTTAAAGGGCACAACGCCTACGTCGAATCCCATCGTTGGTTCGTCCGAGGTCTGGATACAGAGAGAGAGAGCGAAGTTCGGTCGGATATGATCGGATTTTGTGGTGGGATTGCGGCGGCGGAGTTCGTAGGATGGGAGAGGTGCAGCGAAAGAAACGAAGGGGCTAGGGTTTTTCTGTTTCTGATGTGCCGCAGGAGCAGTTTACAAGAATCAGTATAATAAATAATAAATAGAAGTTAATATATATTCATTTTACAATGGATAAATTTTACTAAAGGTCACTCAAATTTAATTTGCCCACTCACTAAATTTTTATTTGTCCCAAGTAAGTCATTTTATTAAAATTTTCTTCTAAAATATTAATAGAATTTGATATTATAATTCATTTATATATTATTTAAGTAAGAATTAGATAAAAATCATAAACTAATTAAGTATTTAATATATCAGGGTTAGTGTACTAGAACTAAGACTAATGATGGGATGTATGAACTAAATCAAAATTATATTAGACTTAAATTTAGTTAGACTCAAACTAGATTGAATTTGTTAAGATAAATTATGTTTAAACGGCTAGAAAATCAGAAAACATCCCAAGCTGTTATTAACGGCTCAGGAGTCATTATGATGGTTTAGGGAATTCTCAAAAATTTCTAAGTCAAGACGTTGTAATGGTTCTTTAGATCAAGATCTCAAAATCCCAAGATTCAATATTCAATGGTTACCTTTATAAGCCGTTATAACAGCTCACAAGCCATTATAACGTTTTAAGCTGAAAAATAACTCCTTGATCAGTTTCAAGAGGTATATATAAAGGGATAACTCTCTCACTCTCTATACATTTGTCCCATACAGTTAAATCTTAATACATGAGAGCTCATAAGTCACAATCTAAGTGAGAGAGATAAACCTGATTCATTGGAAGTTTTGCTAAGTCAATCCTTACTTTAAGCTCAATTTAGTTTTTTTGTATTCTCCTAACTTGATACTTTGTGATCAACTCTTATTGTTATTTTTTGAGTGTATTGTCACTCATATTTTTTTGAGTGTGTTATCGCTCTTTACTTTTTTTTAGTGTGTTTCACTCCCTTGTTTGTTTTTATTCTGTTTTTCCTTGTTTATTTTTCAATCAGTTGTCACTCTTTATTATTATTAGGTTTAACAACTCATTTTTGTATAAGGGATCAAATTTTACAATTGTAAGACACTTATTTTTAGTGCATCGGCTCAACCTCAATTATCGTGATGGTTAAAGATCTCAGAGGCATAGACATTGTAAACCGAATTTCATTGCATCTTATGTTTTTGCTTGATATTTCTTTTATTTTCTCTTTTTTTTTTTAATTTTTTTATAGTCTTATGAGAATTAAATTGAGATTGTCTTCTACTGCCATTAAACTTGAATATTAAGCTCCAAAATGATTTTACATTTCTTTCCTTTAAGTTCTTGATATTTTTACATCATTTAGTATTTTAAATGTCCAACTACCAAACCCTACAATAATATCAAATCTCTTTAATAAACATTACAAATTGCAATAATTGATAAATGTCTAGTGAGGAAAAAATAAATTTTATAGGATGTAAAATATTTAAAAAATAATAAATAATATTCAAATGAACAACAATATAATTTTATTAATATTTTAAATAAAAAATTTAATAGAGAGGCTTAATTGGAACAAATAAAAAAAATTAATAATTATGAAGGGATAAATTAAACATGAATAATCAATTTATAACAAAGATCAAAATTGAATGACCTCCAACAAAATTTACCCTTTACTGTATAATATGTCGTAAAATAATTCTCAAGGATCAGAACTCAGAATATATTTAAATTACGTTATGAAGTTGTTGAATAAGGAGATGTGTCGGCCGTTGGTTTGCGGAGTGCTTGTGATTTCAGTACTCCTGCGGTGCATCGATGTGCAAAATAGAAGAATTTAAAATTTTGAAGTTACTATAAAATTAAATCCTTTTTGATATGAGTATTTCCGATCTCCGAGAGGAGTTTGACATGCTTTTTTTTTTTTTTTATAGACTGTTTTGTATATGAGTGTGTATAAAGCAGTGTTCAAAAGTCGTCTTCGGCATATCACGGGTAGGCGTGATATAGGTCCAATTTCACGTCATATGACTGTTGAATCGCTTCAGTCGCTGCTTTCGAGACAATAATCATGACATTTAATACTGTACATATACATTTATGACGTTTAATGTCACGACTGAGCATTAAAGACATCTTACTTCGAGGTTGGACCTTCAAAGTTGAACTTTTGAGGTTAGACCTTCATAGTGAATAAGAAGAATTATAGACTTATAGAAACATTCTAATTCGATTTGTAGACCTACTCAAGCAAATTAGACAATATCGAGTAGACTATCACTTTTCAAAAGTGAAGCAACGTCAAATTAACAAAGACTTTATTACCGTATGCTTATTACTTCCACTTGTTAATATAATATTGTGGACAATTTGTTTCTTTTTTTAATTGAATATTCCGAATAAGAAGTAGAAGAGTTGAAGCAACATTTGCGGTCAATTAATTTCATTAAAGAATACATCATTAATAATAAATTAAGAGTAATGCTTTCCTCCTTGGATAATGGGTCATGAATTTCTCCACAAAATAAAAAATAATTATAATATATTTATTTTATATACTAGTAATTCTCCAAACAAAAATTAAGCGATAAAGTAACAATACGATATTATACTTATTTAAAAAAAAAACGCTAAGAAACTCAGAAAATTCAAAATTAATTCACAGCTGAGAGCAAATCAAATCAATAATTTGTTAAACATAAACATTATTTATTACACATCCACGTATTATTTTAGTTTCACTCATGTGAATGGCGGGAGAGAGGAATAAAATTGAGTGCTATTATTATATGTATTTGTACTAATTTTAAAAACTATTAATTAAATTATATATATTTATAAAATTGAGTGATGTCATTTGTGTCTACACCAGACCAGACCAGACCAGGTGTGTATGTAGTTTCACCACTGTGGCCGCATTAACGTCATTCTGTATAAATAAATATGTCATCTCTACCAGTTTTAGGTGACCCCTTTTCTAAACAGACATTATATATCAAAATCCAGAATGCTGCAGTTCTCAAAGAATCAATATTAACGGAAATCTTTGAACTTCATCTCTCTTGATCTTGTAATAGTTCATGAGTGTATAAGACAATTCCGTGAATCTAAATCACACGTTATCATAAAATTTGCTTATATGTAGGACAATTGATTTTATAGATGATTAGTATCTTATCATAATAAGATTAATTTTAATACAATCTTTATTAGCATTTAAAAAACATGTTTGTTATATAAAAATACACTGCTATTAACAAATAATTTTTAAACTTGATACAACTTGATATAATTATATTTTTATGTTAAGTTTATATAAGATCTCTATGAATTTAATCTCACAATAATTTTACTCCATGAGATGCGTATATATAGACCGGAATTTCTTTTTGTTGCCTTATTAAAATTCTAAAATATATTTGTATATATATATATATTTAATTAAATTTTAATTTGAAATTTATGGTTTAAAATGTGAGTAAAAAGAATGGGCAGCCCATGTATGATGGTATGCGTTTGTTGCTTTCGAACCAGCTGTCATATGCTGTGAAAATGCAAGTTTCCCTTAAAAAAAAAGGATGGTTGGAAGGAGAGATTATTCACAGTCTAAGCCAGTCAAGTCAACAGGTCATGCGATTCTTCTCTTTGTTCATTTTGTGTTTCTTTTATAAAATTAATTACTTGCATTTTATTTTTTCTTCATCTGTATGATTAGTTTCATAAAATTTACATCCTCTATCCTCTATCATACCAGTGATAACAAGACTCTGCCATTGAGATTAATGTAGGTGGGGTTCACAAAATAAAAAATAAAAATCCCCACTATTAGTTAAAATCAGAGTTGTTTAAATAAAATCTAATTGTTGTCCTTTCTCAGAGTCCTGCCATCATTCTTATGACAGTAGACGGGTACCCTAGTTTTATATGATACATCTCTCAGTCAAGTCATGAAATTCTTCTCTTTGCACGTCTGGTTTTTCTTTTATAGAATTTACTTACTTTAATTTGATTTGTCGTATATTTGCGTAATAAGTTTCACTGGTAACGTACTTATAATTTATTATAAGTTTATGGATTCGTTTAAAATATTTTTAGTATTTATCAAAATTAAAAATCAAAAATTGTAAAATGATTTATGTAATCTGTGTTCATTGAACAATTTAAATTCGTTTCCACAGTAAAATTTAATTAATCCTTGATGTATCAGAATAGAGGCTATAATTCTTGCTTCAGATTTTGAACATCAATCATTTAATTTTTCAAATGTTTTTTTGTATATATATATATATATATATATATATATATATATATATATAACATATTAGTTGTGTATATATTTAAACGTTCATCTGGAACGATAATCTTGATTTTTATTCTCGTCCTCTATATTAAAATGATAATTTTTGAATAGAATATCTCAAGTTAGAATGAAACTCGATCGATCATTTACATACACTAGGGTTGTAACTCGGATTTCACCCCGACAATACAGTTCTTGAATAAATAATTAGAAATATAAAAATTTTAAATATATTGAATAAAATTTTGCATTAACAAAAATTTGAACATAACTTTTTAAATGCTAAAGAAGTATATAATAATAATAATAATAATAATAATAATAATAATAATAATAATAATAATAATAATAAAATATGATAATCTACAAAGAACAATACTAAAATGTTAGATTATTTGAAGAGTTAAATTTCATCAAAAGTATATTATACTCATATGTTAAATAGAGAAAGAGTGAGAAAATATATGAACCATTTGATTTAAGTAGATGATTTTTTTTTAAACAAAATTAATGATATAGAAAATGATGATGTTGCATGCTTGAAAATTTTAAAAATTTAACCCTTTTTTATATATTAAGAATTAGAATATTCAAACATACTAAATTAATTGTGCTAATTTTGTAATTCTTATCTAACTGAATATCAGCGATATAAGAATAGAAGAGAGAATAGTTCAAAAATATTAAATGCTTAACACTCTATTTCTTGATAGAGAAACGAGTCTCTTCTAGCTTATTAGTTGGACTGTGCTAGTTTATTAGTTGGACTGTGCTAGTTGGACAAAAGAGGTGCATATATTCAAACTTTTGGGAAAATACTAAACTTTATGGTCTTAAATGTTTATTTAAATAATTAAACACCGATCTTACTCTTGTATGTAGTTTTTAGATGGTAAAATTAAAATATTATATAAAATAAAAAACTAAACATTCTTTGGAGTACCACACAGAAGATAAAGGCCTGAGTATAGCATAGGTATCAGATAGGCTATATGAAAATAGGAGCTTCCAACTCTTTACAATTGTTTGCATCTTCTCTGAATCTCAAATTCTCACTCTCAAGCCATAATTAAACATCACCATTTTGTAATATGCACATACAAACACAAATTTCTCTTTTGTATGGACCCAATGATTTAGATAATTTTCTAAAATAAACATTTAGAAAATTTATTTTTAACGACACAAAATTTATCACACAAGTTGCAAAGTTTCAACATGAGTTACAAATGACTGGACAGGAGAAAATAGCTCTGCAAACGAACTCAACAACATAGATCTACCAAGAAACAACTTAAAGAGATGCAAGACAATTAATTTCTTAAATTTGCACTGTGTACAACCATCATGCTGCCCTTGATGTGGCACGCCCAACAAATTCAAGGAAGGACATTCTGTCGGTGAAGAAAAGTTATTTAATCATTTTTTAACTATGAGAACTTCTCTAGTTTGATTAATTGTGTGAACCGTCACCAAACTGAGTCAACACCACATCATCTGGTCATCAATAATCCTAGAAAGTTAATGCAAGTTAGGAAAAAATAAAATAATGTTGGTTTTCTCCAATATTTAACAATATACATCTATATGTGTTTTATATATTTTTTGTAATATTTAATTTTTCTGTCATTATATTTAATACACCAATTCACCAAGCTACATTTTAGTGCTATACTATATATTGCTATTTATATAATAATAAGAAACATATCACACATTTTAATTAATCATTCTAATTCTGTTTCTTACCTAATGAAAATCACAACAATGAAATACATTTTGTGTGACTATTATTTATAAATACTTCATATGTTGCAAGAACATAACATATTGCTGTTATGCAATTAATTAATGTGAGTTGCATGTATTAATTTATTGTACGATGACACTAGCTAGATTTAGGTTGAACAAGGAGGTGAAAAGTCTGCACAACTTAGGAGCCTTAATTTAGAGCTGCATCTTGAATTTTAATAACTTATCTATGGTTGAATTTAAAAATTAACTGACTACAATATATATAAAATATATAATAAATATTGGGTTTCTACAAAATACCGACATCCAAATTTAACATCCACAACTGGAATTTAATTCGATTTTACTATTTTTTTTATTTGCACATGTTTCAATACACATTTTTTATTCATGCATAAAATTATTCAAAAAAGTTTTGTTCGGATCGCCTGTAAAGACTTGTTATCAATACCCGCGTAGAATGAAATATGAGACTGCGCTTGTACCGATTTTTGGACAACATTTTCTCTTCAGATTTAATAAATAATTATTTTGTTAATTTTAAAATTGGATGCTGATACAGTGTCTCAAACAGTGCTGATACAGTGTTGAGGGCATTGCATATTTTTCCTTTAAAATTTTATGAGAATATCTTTGCATCTCCCAGACAAAAACACATAAAGTAATTTAAAGTAATTTTTTTTTCAAAATAAAATCTCATTAATACACAAACACACATGTGCCCATTTTATTGTCTGAAACTTCGACACTACAAAAGACCATCAAACAAAATAACAAATGAACAACCACTGAACAAGCTACCACCAAAAAAAAAAAACAATCCTAAAATTGTTTCGGAACTCTCATACAATACACGCTTCACAGAGCAACCAAGGTTAAAAATAATAGTCACCGCCTCACTGGTATCACATTTTCAAAAATAACAATTAAAAAAATAGTCACTGGTAACACTTTTATGTTTTAATTGCCTCCATAAGTGCATTATCTAAACATTTAAGGAAAAAAACAAAGAAAAAGAATAACAAAAGCTCAATTTATTCATCACCCCAGGGAACCAAATGTTGGAAACTGTCAAGTAGAATAACAGATAAAACAGTTGGTCAATCTAGCTTACACTAACATCATATCAATCTCATCTCAACTAAGGAGACAAATAGTTATTCTATCAGTACCACGTAAAAATCGTCATTTGCAAACTTGTAATTCCATTCAAACACGCTGTAGCAAACTAATTCCCAACACAGAAACTCTCATAAGGAGTGATAGTGATTTTATCCATAATTATATGGTGATCAACGACTACATTGACACACACACTGGTTGTGTATCTGAGTGCCAAAAATATTGTCTTTGTTAACTGCATCATCTAGTTCTTGATACAGATGAGGGAATCATTAATTGAAAGTATGATTTTACATTTGTTTGCATGTTTTGTACTGCTTTATCTGGCTTTAATTATACTTTTTGACTCTGGTGTCGATTTGTCAATGGAATATTGTTGAGAATAATACATTACCATGCTTGAGCTGTAAGTGAAGAGAATAGAAAATATCATTGATGGTATGTTGTCATTTGTTTTTCTTCAATATCTTTATTTTTAAAAATTAATTTGTGTATTATATAGCTCAATTTTTCAGCTCATTGTTCTTTTAAGACAACAATCGTGATCCTAGTGGTAATGTGTTCTTGTAGCTAACCTTCAGGGTATATATAAAAAAATAGTTATAAAGGCTAATCATTCTAATAATGTTTTTTGACCTATCTAATATAATCATAACAAAGGCACGGAACGAGCGCAAAGAAACTTGTTACAACTTGAGAAAACTCTCGTTTAGTGATATTTGGAAGCCAAAAGCAATGATTAACTGTACAAAAATTGTTCCATAAAAGACATTTTTCTCAATAAAAATAACAATGTATTTCTGGTAACTACTGGGGTGCTAGACAACCATTACGTTTGTAGGAAAGTACCTGAGCTTTAGAAACTCAGAATTGATCGTGAATCATTGATCCACTTTGGTAGCTGGTAGGATACCTAAGAAAGATGAACCCAATTTCTTGTTTCATTGTAACAGCATATATGCCATCACTTTTATAACAAGTCCGTGCACAAATCAGCAACAAAAAAAAACTTGTTTCATCAGAAACTAGACCATTTAATCAATCGATCAATCCTGGGTCTGGGTCAGATAGTGAAAGGACAATGAAATATTTGAGAATTAACTTGAAGAAGAAACTAAGTAGATTCTAATATTTTGATTTGAGGAATTTTGGTTCAAGTACTTTAGGGATGTAATTGGTAATTAAGAACATTATCTATAGCTCTTAATGTGGTACCAGATGGTCGGTACCTGTAAGATGTAAGAACACTTCCTTTAATGTGGTACCAAATGGTCGATACCTGTAAGATATAAGAGCACTCGTTTTAATGTGGTACCAGATGGTTGGTACGTAGGATGTAAGAACACGCTTCAATGATCCAAAAAAAAAGGAAGAAAAACAAAGGCAATCGAGAGGGCAAGAAAAGGTTTCATTAAAACTGTTTCATGCATTGATAAAAAACGGCCAAACAGCTTAAAATGTCACATTCATGCCAATACAACAGCAACAAGTCAGAATGTATACTAACATCTGGAACATCTTATTATATTTTATGCATAGTAGGGATAGTACCAACTAAAGGGACGACATGTTTAAAGATCTGATAAACAGCCAACTATTTGGTGACAGCTTCTATGCTCTCCTCAGAGCCATTATCATCATTAGAGGCTTCGTTTGAGACTAATTCCTCCGCATTACCAATATCTGGCATGGAAAATAAAGAGCATATAATAAGCATGCATTTTTATGAGGGATACTGCCTCAAAATCCCACTAAACTTTTCATTTAAAAGACAGTGCCTCCTATCCCAAATTTTGATTTGTGACAATCAACACTATAGAGTTCAAGGGTAGTATGGTCATTTTCACCCAGATTAGACAATAATGAGTAAGATCAACAATTGAGGGGCTAATTATCTTAGATTAATTAGTTTGGAGGAATAATTGTCAGAAATAAAAATTTGGGGGCACATCCATTTAATAATTTAGGAGGATATCGAGGCGTCATCCATTTCTATAATTTTGTACTATGTGACCGAATGATCAAGCTTATTAAACAAAATTGAACTGCCAATTCATCACAAACTGTGTGAAGGGGAGATCCTGTGATTACCTAAATTCTCATTGGATGCATAAGAGGTGCGACGAGAGCGAGACTGCTGGTTCTGTGTCGGCTACAGAAGGAAAAAAGAAAAGAAATATTTCAGTCATTAAGAGAGATCAAAAGAATATTTCAAATTCTTATTCTTATAATCAGATAAGGACAAAGTAGATAGCTCGGTTCTAATTTCATCCGAGTAACATCTATGAAGTCAATTTTGAGATAGAATATAAAAATTCAATAATGATAAAAGAACACATGTCAAACTTCATCGCTTTTTTTCCGGAATAGAACGGAAGATGGCTCTTCCAGATCAAAGCTTCTTTAAGTTAATTCCAAAATTGTATCTTGGTGTTTGGAAATGGTGTTTAGAAAGAAGAAAGCTCTTCTTAAAAAGACAACTAGTGAGAGAGAGAAAATAATAAATAAATAGAGAATGAAGGATAAAATGGTGGATTTTTTCCGGAAGAGAGATCTTCCACAAAAATGGTGGAAGACAGTATCCCACCTCTTTTTGGTCATCTTCTATTTAATTCCAACAGCGTTTGGTATCATTCTTCCATCTACTTCCAGAAGAAGAGGCGATACCAAACGCCCCCCTACTTTGTTAAACTTTGGGTCATGGGAGTAGCATTGTATCTTTCAAGTTGGTGACACTAACTTAATTTCTTTAAAGATACAGTAAGTCCATTGTTGACAGCAACAAGAAAAAAGAACATTGTAAATAATGCAAATTATTAACAGGTGAAAGGTTGCGAGTTCACATTAAACCTGTAATTTGGGTCTAAGAGCCTCTAGAGGTCCCTTCGGCTTGTGTGGATTTGCTCCTTGCTGTCGTCAATCAGAGAAAACTGAAGTTAACCAGGCGTTCAGAATCTTTGCTTGGTTAGAAGCCCCATTGCAACAACCCAGCCCTTTCCCATATCACAAAGAAAAGGAAGGAAAATAAAGAAGAAAATGAAGCACCCATCCTATGAGAAACAAAGCAATAGTGGAATGCACCAAATAGTACAATTCCAAACATACAATATATTAACAATGAATTAGAACAATGAAGTTTTATACTGATTGTACCTTCCCAAGTGCCCAATCAGCTGAATCAAAGTATGCCCTTTCATGGTCCTGCAGAAGTAAAACAAGAGTGGTTCTAATAAATAATCAAAATCCTATTTGACCAATTTTATTGATCACTGTGTACTATACAGCAACAAGAAAAGTGTATTACATACCTTGGAAATAAGAGATGGTTTTTTTGGCACGATCCCTCCATACTTCTTTTTAAGCGTCTCCTCCTGAAAAAGTTCCCAATAAGAATTCATAAATAAAATATGGCGTGGAGTTTAAATTTTCCATCTTTTTTCCCTCTAATTTGCAAAATCTTAACATATAAACCTAAACCTTAAAGAGCTTGTCCTACAACAAAAATCCAAACAAAGAAAATATCATGTATAGCTTCAATGAGCAAATATACAACTCCTGCAATTAGCCATCAACTGTGCAACTTGACTGACATCATTCTTAACCCAAATGATACGACCTGACGAGCCAACAACATAATTGATAACAAAAATTCTACAAGTCAACTATTGTCAGCATATATAGGGATTTACTGAAGTGATACTGGAAACAAGATTTCAAACCCACAGGAAAATATAAGAGGAAAAAAAAATATTACAAGTATCATTGGCAAGCTATAGAGGAGACAGCAAAGCACTTACTGCATTTATCTCTGGATTTCCATTGTCTTCAAGGTTGGCATCAGCAGTGGCAGCATCAGGCTTCATATCTGACATTCTGCACTCGAAGTCTTTCAGGAATCTGCAATTAATTTTTTTTTTGTGATACTCATGTTAAATCAACACAAGGTCTTCAAGACAAGAGAGAGAGGAGAGAGAGAGAAATTATATAATTTCATGAGATTAGGTTCCAGAAATACTTTATTGCAAAAATGTGAGAGTAAGTTACAGTAACGAATATATTCATTCATCATTTATGTTATATAGTTGCTTTTGACCAGATCTATCCATTAAGGCTCAACTCAGCCTCAATCTCGGGCAGTAGCAGTAACTACTAGCGGTCATGTATTCTACTACTGGCTGACATTAAGATCCTTGGTTAAGAGACATCCCTATACTTGAACCAAGAGAGCTTAACAACTTTATTATTTCTTTATTTATTTGATAAAAGTGGAATACTCCACCAATTTCACTGAACTGAATAGAAACAACTTTATTTATTTAAAATCTAGTTTTCTAACATAAAGGAATACGAATAAGACTGGTTCCTCCTAGGAGGGGCACTGCACAACAAACTCCATGCACTTTTCATCAGAAGTACATTCTGGTATCTTCACCAGAAATAATGCATTTACAGGGAGATATTGTTTGAATTTAGAGAGAATTATTTTGCTACTGTATCTAGATTCGTGCATCTAAAATTCATTATTCAGTAAATCTCTCGGACTGGTGATAAAAATTTCCATATAAACAACAGTACATTTAGTTCGATCAAGCATGTACAACCGATCTAAGTCAGAAAGAAAAAGGCAAATAAAAATCATTTTCCAGCTATGAACACTTATTATTGTAAATTTTCTTAGCGCAACTCAGAAAAAGAAGATCCACTTTAGGTTTTACTATAGCACATCAGAAAAATAAAAAAAGGTTAAATTGGATGAAACTCACCGCCTGAGCTGCGCCGATTCTGATCTCTCGGTGATTTTTGAGACGCAAAGGCACGGGTGGATCTGATTGATTGATGGTCGGAGGAGATACTGGGTAGCGTGGAGAATGTTTTCGTTTATTAAAAGGGAGATGGAGACGATGCCATGATGGTGCGTCGCTGAGGTAAATAATAATAATAATAATAATAATATCTTTATTATTATTAAATATCGAAATTGTTCTTATATTGGATGAGACTAATATTTTCATTCCGAAGAGAATGATAAAATAAGTATATACGAAATATTTTTTTTATTTATTAAATAACCGAGAAGTTATTGATATTTTTAATGGCCGAAGTCATTATATTTGATAATTAAAAGTTTTATCAAAATGAGTTACAATTGATAACCCGAAGTTATCGATATACTTAATAACGTGAAGTTATTATTTTATTCAACTAAAATGATAACCAGAAGTTATCAAATTAGATAAATAAATAAATAAATGTAATGTCTCTAATTTTTTCTCTTAATGACCTGAAATTATTAATATTCTTTTTCTTTAGTAATTTTCATAAATGGATGTTCGATTAAATTTATTAATATTAGTAGTACTTTTATTTTTCTTTATGGTAAATCTTAATAAACTTGAATTCGTTGCCCTTGATATATCGAGCAAGAACTATCTCCCATGGACTCTCGATCTTTGAGATTCATCTTACGCAAATAATCTTGGAGATACAATAAAAGATGAAAATAAGGCCCTCCCGCGAGGAGAAAGCCAAAGCAATGATATTCCTCCGTCATCATCTCCATGAGGATTTAAAAATTGAATATTTAACGGTGAAAGATCCGTTAGAATTATGGAAAAATTTAAAAGAAAGATATGACCATCAAAAACAAGTGCTCCTCCCAAAAGCTCGTTATGAATGGATTCATTTAAGGTTGCAAGATTTTAAATCGTGGGTGAATATAATTCCGCAATGTTTCGCATAACCGAGTTAAAATTATGCGAAGAAAAATTTGATGAAGACATGTTAGAAAAAATATTTTCCATATTTCATGCTTCGAATTTGCTCCTGCAGCAGTAATATCGGGAGCGTGTTTTTAAAAAATATTCAGAATTGATATCATGTCTTTTTGTTACGGAACAAAATAATGAGGTTCTCATAAAAAATCATCAATCACGACCCACTTGCTCTAGTCCATTTTATGAAGCAAATGCGACATCATTCTTTGAAGCGAATGCAACATCATTTAAAGGAAATCGTGGTCGAGTATGTGGTCGCGGCCCCAGAAGAGGTCGTGGACATGGTCGCAATAATGTTTGGCGACGTAAAGGTCATAATTTCAAATAAAATGACAACAATGTGGGGAGATATGAAAAGAAAAAGAATTAAACATCTTGGTTTATTTTAGTTCAGTTTTATGTTGTAAGTTTATGTTTCTCATGAATACAATTAGTTTCTTTAAATTTGATCTTGTATATTTTTTTTGTTCAAAGGAAAAAGAATATGATTGAAGGCTCCAGCAGAGCAATGACAAGTATTAGAGATGAATGTTTAGTAGACAGTGAAACAACAAACACAATATTAAAAAGCAAAAAATATTTTTCTCAATTGTCTTCTGTAGAGACACATGTTAATACAATTTCTGGTATTAGTAACTTAATTGAAGGCTCTGGAAGAGCTTGTATTTTGTTATCAAAAGGAACAAAATTAATTATAAATGACGCATTATACTCTAGTAAATCCAGAATAAATTTACTAAGTTTTAAAGATATTCGGTGTAATGGTTATCATATCGAAACCATGACTGAAAATAACATTGAATATCTTCAAATTACAACGATTAAATATGGTCGGAAGATCATATTGGAAAAGATGAAAGCTTTATCATCTAGACTATATTGTATGAACATAAGTTCAATAGAATCAAATATGGTCAGTAACCAGAAGTTGCATGACACAAAAAAATTTACTCTGTGGCATGACAGGTTAGGTCATCCAGGTAACATTATGATGAGGAGAATAATTGAAAGTGCAAATAGGCATCCTCTAAAGGACCTGAAGATCCTATTATCAAAAGATTTATCATGTGCAGCATGCTCTCTTGGAAAATTGATAATTAGGTCATTTAAAAATAAAATTGAAAATGAATCTCCTTTATTTTTAGAGAGAATTCAAGGAGATATTTGTGGGTCTATTTCTCCTCCTGTGGACCATTTAGATATTTTATGGTTTTAATTGATGCATCAACTCGATGGTCACATGTTTGCATATTAGCTACAAGAAATATTACATCTTCTTTGCACTTATTAGATTAAGACCAACTGCATCTCATAAATTTTCTCCATTACAATTGGTCTCGGAAGAGAACCAAACTTGTCCCATCTTAAAATTTTTGGTTGTCTTGTGTATGTTCTAATTTCTCCTCCACAACGCACAAAAATGGGACCACAAAGAAGATTAGGAATTTATATTGGTTTTCACTCTCCATCAATTATTAAATATTTAGAACCATTAGCGGAGATGTTTTTACAAAACTCGTTTTGCGATTGTCAATTTGATGAGACAATATTCCCAATCTTAGAGGGAGAAAAAGAAAAGCTGGAAAAACAAGTAGCTTGTAATGCATCATCAATATCTTATCTTGATCCCCGGAGTGGTCAATGTGAACTGAAAGTTCAAAATATTATACATTTGCAAAGAATAGCAAATAAATTACCAGATGCATTTACAAATACAAAAAGAGTGACTAAATCACATATACCAGCTTTAAATGCACCTGCTCGAATTGAAATAACCCCAGTAGAGGTTACTATACAAATAAAACGTGGAAGGCCAATCGGTTCCAAAGACAAAAATCCACGAAAAATGAAAGAGCGGAATAATGCAGTTGGTGTAACTCCAGCAAAAGTTACCGATAAAATCCCAGAAGAGATTGTCAGTAAAATCCCAGAAGAGATTAAAAGTAGAACCCCAGAAGAGGTCGTTGATAAAGTTCCAGAAGAAACTCAGGCACCGAATGATTATGAGATCTCAATAAATTATGTACAGAATGGTATAATATGGAACCGAAATGAAACACGTGTTGATGAAATTTTTGCATATGCTATAGCAATTGAAGTGATAAATGAGAAAGATTATGTGCCAAAAACTCCAGAAGAGTGTATGCACAAAAATGATTGGCCAAAATGGAAAGATGCCCTGAAGGCTGAATTAGATTCGCTTGAAAAGCGAAATGTTTTTGGATCTATAATTATAACCCCTAAAAATGTTAACCCTGTAGGTTACAAGTGGGTTTTTACAATAAAAAGAAATGAGATTGTGAGATATAAAGCAAATTTGGTGACACAAGGTTTTACACAAATACCAGGAGTTGATTATGAAGAAACGTATTCACCGTAGTGGATGCAATAACTCTTCGATTTTTAATCAGTCTCATAATCACTGAGAACCTTCAAATGCGTCTCATGGATGTTGTCATAGCATATTTGTATGGATCACTCGATAATGATATCTATATGAAAGTTCCTGAAAAATTAAAAATGCCTGAAGCATTTAAATCAAAATCTCGAGAAATGTATTCTATAAAGATAAAACGATCATTGTATGGACTAAAACAATCAATCGTGTCGAATGTGGTATAATCGACTCGGTGAATATCTCATAAAAGAAGGATATAAATCTAATATAATTAGTCCATGTGTTTTTATTAAGCGATCAATCTCGAGTTTTATAATTATTGCAAGTATATGTTGATGACCGAATATCATTGGGTCTCTGAAGAGATCGAAAAGGCGCAAAATTATTAAAGAATGAATTTGAAATGAAAGATCTTGGTGTAACAAAGTTGTGCCTCTACTACGGATCGAGCATTTGCATAATGGTATATTTGTCCATCAATCAAACTAAATCCGAGAAGATGTTGAAACGTTTTAATATGGACAAAGCTCATCCTCTAAGTACACCAATGGTTGTCCGATCACTTGATGTGAAAAAAGATCCTTATCGGCCCGAGAAAATAATGAAAAAGCTCTTGGTCCCGAAGTACCATACTTAAGTGCAATTGGGGCTTTGATGTATCTTGCTAATAATACGAGACCCGATATTGCTTTTTACGTAAATGTATTAGCGAGATATAGTTCGATCCAACACGCCGACATTGGAACGGAATCAAACATGTATTACGTTACCTTTGTGGGACACGTGATATGGGACTATTTTATCGAAAAAATACAAAGTCCAAACTAGTTGGATATGCGAGATGCAGGATATTTATCGAGATCCGCATAAAGCTCGGTCACAATCCGGATATGTGTTTACATATGACGCACCTTTGCAATTTCATGGCGATCAACAAAGCAAACATTGACAAAGCAACATCATCAAATCATCTTTGAATTAATTGCTCTTTATGATCTTTGGACGGGAATGTGTATGGTTAAGATCCATGATCCAACACATCCAAGAGGAATGTGGTCTCGAGACGATCGAGAAAACCCGACGGTGATATACGAAGATAATACCGCATGCATTGCTCAAATCAAAGAAGGATATATCAAAGGTGACAGAACCAAACACATCTCGCCGAAGTTCTTCTCAACACATGACTTACGAGAAGAATGGTTTGATAAATATTTGTCAAATCGATCAAGCGATAATTTGGCGGACTTATTCACAAAATCATTGCCAAGAAATATTTTTGAGCAAACTTTCACATAAATTATTATATTAAAAAAAATTATGAGATATTATTATTTTCATGGTCTTCTATCTTTATTTTATAACAATAATAATAATTTTCATGGGCCATAATTTTTCGGGCCAAGCTATTTATTACTTTGTTATTATTCTTTCATTAAATTGGACTTTACACTGTAAAACAAAGATATAGTTTTCTTTCTTTTTTTTTTTTTTCCTTTTGTGAAATGTAAAGTAGTTAATTCTAGCTGTAGAATAATTACATTATTGTTTTTATTAGAAGTAGACAGAAATGCATGCATTTTTTTTTTTTTTTTATCTTATTTTTCTTTATTGTATTTTCATAATTTACTAATCCCAAAATTATGTATAAATAAAATTTAAAAAGCATCAGATGATCAGATCAACTTACATAAATTTTGCTGCATACCATGTTTGATATTTCTCCAGAAAATTTACTTTAGTGGATGCAGAACACTGGAATATTTTGCCCGATTTATCAGTTTTTTTTAACTTTGTTCCTATTTGTCAACAATTGCATGTCCTAATTAGTGTAATACTATTTATACTTACAGATGTAGGTGCTCCAGAGCATGTGTGATCTAACTTTTAGTAATAGTATCCTACGTGTCTATAAAGCTTAAATAGACCGTTTAACAACTACTATGCAGTAATTTATTTTGTACCTTTAGCATTTATAATTAATTTTACCAAACTTTTTTCTTTATTTTTTTTAGGTTAAAGCCATCGAAACTTCCGAAATTATTTGTCCCTCAACAAAACTTTAGAATTGCTCATTTATTAAAAAGTTGATAATATGCTTCCATTATACATTTTTGCATTGTTTTGCAAAAATTTCATGAAATAGCTATTAAATTCAATAGATACGTCTATGACTGATCCCACAAACACTTTAATTACCACGAAATATTATTGGAGAGCCATCATATCCATCCGAATTGAATTGCTGACATCCCCCAGGTAAATAAACAACTGAGAGTTATAACTTATAAGGGCATATCTGCAAATTGCAAACATAGAAAAAAAAAGTAGCTTAGGACGCTTGACTTTATTCTCGCATAACAACGGTGTTGTTTACAATTACAAGTCCTTTTAATTCGGCTGGGACACGACACTTGTCACTCAGCCTAGATGATTTATTTGTAGCTTTCTGAATGATTTGACAGTTGCATTATTTCACTTGCAAATTTGTTCCTATTTTTAGCACAAAATATTCAGATGAAAAGGGACTGTAATCAAATCAAATGAAGTGCCTTCCAATCCTTCTCCATCTAGTAAAATTTTCTTCGGAGCTTTCTTCATATATTGTGCAAACGCTATAAATACAGGCCAGAAACCTGATTTTGGAACTCTTTTAAAAACTTCTGCAAGTAATTGTTAACCAATAAAAAAACAAAGAAAATCAATTCGCTGAGTTCATAACATATTCCAGAAATCAGAACACACAAATTGCAAAGCAGTTTGGGAATTATTCCGGACAACGTCATCAAAAGAACAGTGAAATTATCGACAAAATGTACCAAAATTTTAGAACTTGTTTGTATGCAAATTCCTCCTTTAATTACATTGATGAAAAGATATCAGGTTGTTAGGGATCTTAATACTACATTCTATTTTTTTTTCTAAACAGACAAAATGACCCAAATCAATCAATGACATTTTATTTCAAATATGATAACACAAGAAAATAGAAAAGCTAACCAGAGCTTTTAGACTACCATACCACTTGGGTAGGCCCAGCTTCATTACAAGCATTCAAGGCGTTTACACTTAAAAACAAAAGATCAGACTATTACATTATTATTAACCAATTTACAAAAAAGGAGCTAAGCTTATTCGACACGTCAAACTGATCTGGGCAGTTGCATTGGACTGGTATGATGATATGATTCAGAAGAGGAAGAAAAAGGGAACAACAGTGATGCAGATGATGGCTAAGGTGGCAACGATGGAGCCCTGCTCAAAAGCCTTCTTCAGATTTCCAGGCCGATAGAAGTGTTGAAATGCCAGATATGCAGCTATGGCCAATGCGATTATGGCGCCACCTTGACTTCCCCTGTCAAATGGATAACGACAGAATAATCAACACCTGTTTCTATCGCTTGAACTTTTTTTGATCAAGTGTTTGTATAAAAGAAGTTTATTTGAGGAAGCAGTACAATTGAAGATTACTCAAGTTGCATTGGATTAAATTGATTTTCTTTTTCTGAAATTAGGGATAATTGGGTAAAAATGAGGAATCTTAGTATAGGTAAATATGCCAGACAGCTAGTTGTTCTACAAATTTGTTTGCTAGCACTAAAATATTCATTCTTCTAAAAATAGAACTCAAGAAAACATGAAGATTATTATTTTAAAAAAAAAACTGAAACAAGATCAAATTTCTAAATTCACTTTCGGCATCAGAAATGTATGCACACTGGTTATGTAGTTTATTTCTAGTTGCCAATTTACTCCTAATTTATATGTAGGATCCCCAACAACATATATCAGTTAAAAGAAACTAGGTATTTCGACTAATCCATCTGTACATCATGACCATATAGGTTAAAAAGTCATACAGAAGAAGTTTACAGTCAAATTCACAATCTTTTTCTTTTTAAAATCAATAGCAACTTTTAATCTCCTCCTGCACTAAAAAATGCATACCTAATACACTAGATAAAAGTAAAGATTTTTTAACAAAACCCACAAACCTGAGAGTCATTGCCTGGTATGGAGCTGTTATCAGAAACAGCATTGTGAAGAAAGGAAGATCCAGTTCACCTAAACAATCAATAACAAAAGGTGCTTTCATCATTCCATGTGTGATATCGCAGTATAATTTATCATAACAGAAAAATTAAGTGTTCAATCAATTCAAAAACAACAAATCAATAGTCTTGGAACCCAATCAGAACAAACATTATGACTTTTTTAAATCACGTACCAGGAATGAAGTAAAACAGACGGATCAGTAGAGTCAGAAAAGCAGCCCACATACCATACTCCCCCCTGCAAAATAAACAGAGATTAAAATGATTGCAACAAAGAAAATGGGAAAAAATAATTTAATAGTGTGAGGGTTCTCACTTGATCCATGCTATTATACTAGCTGGAGCTTGGAGAGCAAATAGGGGTACCAGAAAGGATTTCTGGATTGTAGTTCCCCTAGAGAGCATCAGTATTCTACAAGAAATGCAGATATACAACTCTTAAATATTATTGAACAACAAAGAATACTATAGTTTAGATGACATGTTTTTAGTGAACTGACAATCAACAACAACAAAGCCTTTAATCCCAAATAATTTGGGGTTAAAACTGCCAATATATAAGAGAAAATTAGATGGGAAAACTACTATGATAAATCAAACAAGCCACTGAAATTGGCCAATTTTTATTCAAAATCTTGAACCTATATCAGTAGCACACCTCTATTGGATTCTGACAAGTCTGATTTCAATTTTTAAATCAAATATCATGAAGCAACGGGGTTGACACAACTCAGAGGTGATATGCTTTTCCAAGTGTCAAAACACTTAATACATCTCATAATTATATTCACAGATTTCTATTAACACACACGTAACTTAAAGTTCGGTCCTGAAATTTTTCTATGAAGAAATAAAACAAAATTAAAATATCACATAAATCAAGCGAGTCTAGGAAAACCTCACCCAGTAGAAACAGCCGAGACCCATTGGAGAGTTCGTGCGCTCACTGATGCAGATGCACGAACGACCATCTCACGCTTCCTTTCCTTCATCGGCAAAGCAATCCTGGCAATTTTTATAATTAAAAAAACCAGCAGAATCATCAAGCAGAAAATAATTCCGTGACAAACCAAAATATATTGCAAAAGAGCACACTTGATGTTAGCATGATCCAAAAGGCCGATAATGTAACTGAAAATTCTTTGTATTTTTTAATTGAATTGAGATTGGATGTTGGGAAAACGGTACCGTACCTGAGGGGATTGGCGAGAGGAGCGCGAGATGGGATGCCATCAAAAACAGAGACGCTAGCATGATTCCTCGCGGCTTTGAGGTGGAAAACTGAAGGAGTGGAGAGAGATTTGGAGGGAAGAGACAAGCGGAGAGAAGCCATGGCAATGCTTATTTCTTGCTCTTAATTTGGTCACTGATTTTAGAGTACAAAACTGGAGACGAAGAATGAGGTCTGGGATTTGGGAGGCCGGACAGGATATAAATAGAGCCGAGGGACTGTTCCGATTTTCTGCGACAAATACCATGTATATAAAATGAGGCGAGAGATTTTGCTTCATAAACCGGGTCAACAATTTTGTGGGACCATATATCAGTGAGAGGGTCATAGGATGACAGTTTCCGAGTGCGTCGCTTGGAATCCGGTTTGCACGAAAAATCGAGAAAGGCGCGAGATCTGAAGCCGGGGAGCCACGTGGAGGGCTCTCGCGGGAAGAGAAACGGTCTCGCTCACGTGAGAGTCATGCCCAAAGAAAGAACGGGTTTCTTGGGGCCCGCTTGTCATTGGACTTTAATTTTAATTTTTGTCTGGCTGGTAATCTTTTTCTTAATTTAACCTGGTTAATAGAATGCAGATTTTCTGTCAAACATCTAGTAAATATATTATCTTACAGATATTTGAGTTACTCCATGTCATAATCTTTCACATAGATCCATATTATTTTTTACGAAGTTCCTTTTAGGAAAAAAAAATTGCAATAAATAACTGTGTATTTTAAAATGATTTGGATATCAAGTGTAGAACATTAAACATTAAGTGTCCCATATGCTTTATATATTGCTCGGTCTGCATTATGTAATAACTAGATGTTTATTTTACGATCATCAATTTTACATTTTGTATTTTCATTCTACAATATGTGAACAATCGGTATATATATTTACTTTCAAGTGCATGAAAAACGAACTCATCGAAATATTTGAGTTTATGTCATCGTAAAATATATTATTTTCCCTCATGATCTTTGTCTATTTAATCTCTTTTCATTTAAATCGTGTTTAGTAATGATAAGGATTATTATCCTTCTAGTTTATCTTCCAACAAACAAAATATCAAAGACGAAAATGTTGTAAAATTAAGAGTGCAGCTTTATCATAATTTTTTCTTGTTTATATGCTGAAATGTATCATTTCATTTTGTGAAGAAAAAGAGTGGGTAATGAGATAACTTCTATTATAGTGCCTAATAATCAAGTTACGTAATGAAAAAAATGAAGGAATAAAAATGAAGGGATCATGTTTGGTGGGGAGAGAAGCTATAAAGATAAGATGATTTATTTCTTTCATCTCTTTACTCAATTGTATACAACTCCCTTTTTTATTGCTTTAGTTCTACGAAACATAATTTTTAAAAATAAATAACAGTTATCTTATTATCCTTCTATCCAAAATCCAGAATTTTGTAAGAAAGAAAACAAGTTAGAGTCTCAGACATGAAGACAGTAAAAAAGGGAAATACAATAATTACTTCCAAATTGTTAGTTTTGTCTAATAAAACTTGTAAGAAGTAAGGACGAGTCCAGTATTTAAAGAAGTACGTGTCTTCTACTTTGTGAAATAAAAAACAAAAGTTGGATCCTTTCATTTGAGATCGGGCCTGATTATCCAAATTTGGAAATTTTAGAAGGTTTTTCCTTGAATAAATTTGATACCTCCATTCTAATCCAACGATCAACGTGGAAATAACACGGGCAGGCGATTCACTCCAACTTAGGATGTCAATGGATTGGATCAGATTTAAATTAAGTCATCATATTTTTATTATTTTCTTAACCCAATCAGATCCAATTCGAAATAAATTTAGTATTCATTAATTATTTTTATAAAATTATAAAATATTTAATATTAATTATTAAATAATTAATTTTAATTAGTATATATATTTTTTTTTTATAAAAATGGAGTAACTCCATCGGTTTACTTGAAACTACAAAGTTTTTACATTCTAAAGCCTGTTATAATACCAAACAATTGGTACTATGCGAAACAGAGCATTTTGAGCAAAAACTAATACAAAATTTAGTCCCTATCCCTAAATCAAAAAAATCTAAATGGCAAACATAGAAGAACATAGTTCAACAACAAAGCAACAAATCATAAGGCTAACAACATTACAAAGCAACTGACATACACTTACTGTAATAAACCGACAACAAAAAAATAGTTTCCAAATTAAAGGAATTCAGGGTCTGCGCCACATATGGGATGAGAAACTGGTACCAAAGTCAGAGGGTCTGGTAACACCTCTCCCTCTTCCATCTCTATAGGATGTTCCATAGCCAGAGGAGATGTTCCCTCCTCTGAAACCTGTAATATCAAGTTATATGTAGTTTGCAGTAAGACAAGAGAAAGCTTAAAAATATTATTATTACCAAGATGAGAACATCAAAATGAAGCTAGACTTATTATGTGAGCTCTAATTGCTTTAATAGACTTACATTTAAAATCAGTAGAACACAATTTGTTACGTTCTAATCAAATTGCCCAAAGGACAACATCTCTAATGATTTCCATAATTATTGCATCTTTCAAAGATATATAACAGTATAAATATCATAAATCTTGCAAAGTAGTCCCTGTAAAAATAATAATTTATTATATCTAGTAATCTATTACCAAATATAACAAATAAATGAACATGTAACAAAGAGAAATCAGAAGATTCAAAGTCAGAACAAAATACACAATGAGTTGATCCTTGCCACCCTCTCTTAAGGAGGTTGACTTTAATTAATAATCTCTCTTTTGAGTAACCAAATAAAAACTTTAATTTTCAAAGAAATTTTAGTGTTCCAAATAGAATATATTCTAACTTAGGAATGTCCTCATATTCAAGCCACTCATAAAGATACTGAATAGAAAAAATTTCTAAAGGAGACCATCTCCACACTATTGTATCTGGTAACATCGAATTCAATGAGAAGAACTGAAGTTCATTTTGTAAATTTTGCCATTCTACTAAATACCATTGCTCTAATGGCTGAGTAAAATACAAAAGTAAATCTTGTTCAAAAGCTAAAAAAACAGTAACATGAGGAGATTGCATTATGGAATAAAAAAGAGGATATGTATTAGCTAAAGTACTAGAATTGAATCATCTATCATGCCAAAAACTAACCGTGATCCCATTACCTATTTGTTTATCTATACTAACTTGTACTATTTGCTGAGTAGATAACACTCCTTTCCAAAAAGGAGATAGAGCATTCCTAGTACTAGTATGTTTATATTTAGCATGAAGCACTATTTTCTATAAACCCTCGACCTTGGGATCTAGATATCTCACTAGTCATTTAGCCAAAAGGCTTTAATTTATAAGCTCTAAATCTAAAATACCTAAACCTCCTTATGATTTAGATTTGCAAATAGTGGAACAGATCACTAAAACATATTTTTTCTTCACTGAATTTCCTCCATACCAAAGTAATATTTTCCTAAGTTTATCAATTTACAATCTAACTTTTTGAGGAGTGTAAAAGAATGAAATCCAATATAAAGGGATGGATGATAAAACATAATTTAAAAGAGTTATTCTACCTCTATATGACAATAACTTGCTTTTCTAACCTTGGAGTATTTTCAATTTTTTCAATAAGAAAATTCCAATCATGACTGGTTAACTTTTTATTATATAATGGAAAGCCAAGATAGATAATAGGGAGAGACCCTAATTTACAATCAAATTGGTCTGCCAATTGAATACCTATATCAGAAGAGATATTAAAAGGGATAAGCTCACATTTTGAGAAATTAATTATCATACCGGATAATTGTTCAAAACCAACTAATATCCATTTGAGTATGTCAACATTTTGAGTTGTTGCTTCTAAAAACAAAAAGGTATCATCTATAAAATGCAGATTTAGAATCTTAGGTTCTTGAGGAGTAATTCTGACACATGAGAGATAACCTAGTATCTTGAGCATTATTCAAAATTTTATGCATAACATCTGCTACTGGATCAAATAAGAAGGGTGAAAGAGGATCACTTTGCCTAACTACCCTCCTACAAGTAAAATATTCTCCTAATTCACCATTAAATTTAACACAAATTCTACTGCTATAAAACAAATCCTTAATCAAAAATACCGTCTAACACCAAACTATCTTCCTTCTAAGATTTCAATAAGGAATTCCCAATTAACTATATCAAAAAAAATTCAAAATCTATTTTAAATGAAACTTAGAATTTTTTGTTTTTTGATTGAATGAAGGTCTCATGTGCACGTACCATACATTATTAAATTTGAGGACTTCTATTTCTATTTGGTATCTAAATAAATGACAACAAAATATAGTCCATGGCAGGTAGAAAAGTAAAGGCTTAAGAGACAATAATTTTGTAGTGGTGACATGGCAGGTTGAAGCATATATACATTACTAAATTACTAAAATTAGGAGTTTTATTTCTACTTGGTATCTAAATAAATGGCAACAATCTATAGTCCATGTCTTCTTTAGGATGTGAAAAATCAAACGAACAAAGTATTTATGTTCAATAGGGAGATCTTGAAGCCAATACTATAAGTTTGCACATTTTCTTCTCAAATTTCAAAATTTCTATACCAAAATATAAAAAACTATGATTTCTATTCAAATAACCACTAAAAAGAAAGAAGCATAACAAAAATAAGGTAAATGTACAGTAATTTCTTAAACCTGCAATATTGTTCTTCTTCAATGAGAGTTTTAGTTATAATTTTAACACTATAATTAATAAAACTAATAGGTATGTACTGTGTAATAATATTAGCATATAATTTCTTAGATATGTGACATATAGAAATTAAATTAATTCTCTTTAGATCCATGGAATGATCATAAAAAGAGAAAACAAATTTCATAAAATCTACTAAATTGATATCCCAAAGGGATTGATAGAAAAGAAAAGAGAAACCACTAAAAATTCTATGAGCATTACAAAGAAAAACTACATATCCAATTCCCTCTAGAGTAAATGTTTTTTTCTAAATCTTGCCACTGAGCAAGTGTAATATGTGATTTTGCTCTTCTAAACAAATTATTGCGCAACGTTCTCTTCACATGACAAGTGGCAAGAGCCTTCTCCAATGCAAGTGGCTTGCGCAATTTTTTTAGCGGGAGAAGATTGCACTATTTATTTATTGGGTTTTTAAAATGCACATCCATTATTTTTAGAAAAAAGATAATTTGCCCTTTACTTTTGCACTTTATTTCTTCAAAAAGAAGACCTTCTAAAAAGCTGCAACATGCACAGGAGTGGAGTCAAATTTTCAAAAAGGGGTGATACAAATATTTTAAGATAGACATAAAATTATATATTTTTAATTATTTTTAGTAAAAATATAATTTTAAAAGCATATTTTTGAAAATATTTTACAGAATGGGGCATAATATTACATTTTATTGAAACTCAAACATAAGTTTGAAATTATTTTGAACATCAAGCATACTTTTGAATTTTTTTTGGCTAGGAGGCAACGAAGAGTAAGATGGAAGTCAATCAGCTCGTTTCAAACTGAAATAAATACATACATCTGAAATTTTATTTGGTTTGTCAAATTATTTGACCCCAAAATTATGAAAATATAAACTGAATAAATCAAAAACTGTCTAACAAAAAAATTTATTTAGTTTATTCAGTTAAAGAAAAAATTATATTAGTTAAAGAGGAATTCAAAATTATATTAGTTAAAGAGGAATAAAAAATATCGATAGTTAAAAGAATTAATAAAGATATAAATAATTAAAAGATAAAATAAATAACTAAATAAAGCCTCTAGAAAATAAATATATTCAAATTATTCTTTATATGATCCTTATTTATATCAAGTAAAATGAATTTACTTCAAAAAATTTGGGCTATCGATTTATCCGATTTAGAAAATTATAAATCGAACCAAAAAATAATTTTCGACTATTCGATTTATCTGATTTAGAAAAATATAAACTGAACTAAAGAACAAAGATAAATTTAACTAAAATTTTGGACTGAATCGAAAATCTTATTTAACGATCAAGTTTAAAGCCAATTAAATAGATCCCTCTTCACACTCCAAGTGAAGAGTCACCTTCTTTCTGTACTCCGTCTTTGAGCGCGTTGAAAAGTCAGCTACTCTCGACGAGGAGCTGTAGGTCAAGTGAGTCTGGAGGCACGGCTAGGGTTTTTGCCTTTTCATCAGGGAGGAGAGGAGAGGCAAGAGGGGGAATACGATTGAGAGAGGAGTTTATTCATTATTGCATATATCATCTTGGTGAGTAGTTCCTGACAAATCACCGTATCATAAACAAATTCAAGTTCATTTTCATGCTATCACAGAACAGCTAATTAACTTCATCATCAGCTTCACAGCTTGTCCGATTTGTACGACCTAATGGTGTTTATTCAAATAAGATAAAATTCACGAGCAATAATAGTCGTACTAGTTTGCTTCAAGCAATAATATGCTACAATTTATTATTAAAATCAAGATACTCTTCGTTTCTTTAAGTACCCCATGAAGAAACATTTCTTGACAGAATTAATTTCATACTCTACTACAAGAAGATAGATAAACCAAAACTACCTACAGAAAAACCCTATAATCAATCACATTTATATTAATTTTCTGTACTTTTGAATCAATCTCAAAATTCGGCAAAATTAAATAATAACAAATTCAACAGGACTACTCGTGATTGTTGCTAAAACCACCATATAGATGCTCTAACGCCTCATCAACCAATGATGACAAGTTCTCCCGGTGCCGACTGATGCCAACACTGCCAGAAAAAACGTGGAAGCATTCGAGGTCCGATGTGGTATCCCCGACGCGTTCCAGCAATTCCCTCATACCAAATTTGTTGAACAACCCGACATAATGTTTGTGGTGCTTCATCATCCATGTCACTTGTTGGACGAGAAATCGTCGAATTCTCGGTACTTCTACTGAGGGGTAATCATATCTTTCAAGAATTTTAACAAGTGTTTCTGTGTAATGTTCTTCTGAAATTTGACATTGCTTGAGCTCTGCGATGAAATGTTGAGCAGCCGTAAGCTTGCAGATCTGATACGTGAGACCAATTGCAGCTTCTAATATCTTATCTCTTTCATTCAGATTCATGGTTGTTTTAAGCACCTAATAGAGAGATAAAACAATAAACTGTTTTAGAAATCAGCAGCAGGCGTTTGTGCTGGCAATAGGAAGTAATCAATTTAATATGCAACCTGAGTTTCGTCTTCTCTATTAATGAGTAATGATGCCAAATTTATGGGAAAAGGTCAACCAAACATGAAATTGTTCTTTATAGGATATATAAAAATATATTTGAAAAGCAAAAAGATCCAACAAATTAACACTTTATTCTACAATTTTTAGATTTTCATTTGAACTTTGTCGAAAATCCAAACTACCAAGATTAAAGACCTGTAAAAGTAAAAATTTAATTGGTATAAACTTACAAATGGCATTGCTAGAATGACCCCTTTGAGATGGCTCTGGCACTCGTGTCCAGAATAAGCACACAAGTTCCTTAGTATCCGCAAAGCATTCAGGCGGAGGTATTGGTCGTCTAACGCTTCAACAAGCTTGATCACATCGACTTTCTTCAGTATCAAACAACAATTTCTCTTGCTCTCCAATGCCAGCATAGCAATAGCCTCACCAGCCTCTATCCTGACTGTGCTCTCCCCCTCCACGCCGGAACTCAAGAATATGGAGCTGAGCAGCTTTATGACGCCTCCTGTCGATGCAATCCTCTCCTTTGCGGTCTCATCCATTGCTAGCCCCGTCAGTACTTTTATTGCTAGCCTTTGTAATTTGATTTCTCTGCCTCCGTATTCAAGGATACTTCTCATGTTACTAACTGTGTATACAATATTTGATATTTCCTCTCGAAGAGTCTCTCCCACACTGCCGGTGGTTTCAACTAGCATCTTGACAACCTACAAAGGTTATGATTTCAACTAATAGCTACAAATATAAACTAACAGTTTGGCATGTGTTTGAAATTGAGAAGATATTTGAAAATACCTAAAAAGATAGCAAATTTAGTTTGCATATGGCACATGCTAAAAATACTGGCATAATATTGGTGTTTGTGTTTTTAGGTGATAATTTAACAAGATGTCTAAGAAAAAATATGTACTAAATCATTAGTACAAATTTAAAAGCCCAAAAGGATACACAATAAATGTGGCATTGTTACCTTTAGTGATCGCTCGATTGTTTTGATCCGTGAATCTAATGCAAGCTCATTTTGAAAGATTCTTTGTGCATCACTGGTGAACTCGATCACTGTTGATAAGAGCCCGCGAGTGTTGCCGATCTTGAAGCAATTGTCATGGTCTCTTGCTAACCTCTTAATCATCAACAACCCTAAGAGGTTGAACTCAGAGTAATCATAGCTAGAATCAGAATGACCCTTTAGCAACAAAGAAGAAATAGATTCTATTGCGCCTGGTATTCCCGCAACCCGAAGTGCACTGTGACCCTTACAAGCTAGCTGTGACAAAATCTCAGCTGCTGCCTTTCTGATCTCCTGCTCCTCTGATTCTTTCCAGTTCAACATCTCGACTAGCCTCTCTATAACCCGAACATGTGTCCCAATCTTTCTTATTGTCTCAGTGTTTCTCACTAATTTTTGCAGAATTTTCACTGCAATCAATTGCTCATCTAAAAATGAAGAATCAAGTAGCTCCTCTGCAAATGAGACAAGATCCATCCTGATCCCATCAAATATGCTCCCTTCTATGCTTCTTGAGTAAGCATCATAGAAGAACCGCCTGATAGATATGAGGCCAATATCGGCACTGAGATCACATTCTGTGCTGACATTTTCAAGCAATTTATGATATGAGATTTTATATATCCAATAAATTCTCTCCAGTAAGAATAGCGTAGCCTCAGCTAAAGCGAGGCTGTAGAAAAGGTTCAAAGCTGGTGCACGGTTGTATTTTTCTTCTTTATCCACCTCACCATAGTCTTGAACAATCAGACGGTACAGGGAGAGAGCGATGCAGTTGAACGCTGACAAGATTTGTAGCCATGACAAAAATTTGCTGATGTTCTTTGACAAGAACACCCAGCCTGAATATGGAAGTAGCGGCACATCTGGTGCATGCCATGCTCTTATTGTTTTGTACCTGTGATGTAATTACCAGTAAATTAGTCCTTTATCAGATATTGCAAAAAGGGGAGGGTAAACTTGGCAATGGTCATTTTGACAATCTTGACAATAAAATTTCAAATAGTCTCTTTGTTCTACTTTGCTGTTTATTAACGGGGATATATCACTAGTACAGTCATCTATCTTCATTTTACAAAGTTTGCAAATTAAAATATTTGGCTGTTTACTGTGGAAAAAGAATCAAGTATTCAACTGGAATTGTTGAAAAACTATTAGTCGTCTGGAGCTGTAGACAGACCTGATAAGTTTCTTTTGAAACTCTTGTGCTTCAGCAGCATTTTCTTTGATCTGTCGGTCTCGCTCATGCTCCGTTTTTAAAGCTGAAAACGGGTTAAACAGTGCTGTGATGACACGCCAGAGATACCTTGAGCCGGACCTGATCAAACGAAAGCTTTTTGGTTCTGCATGAGCAAGGGTCCATGTCGATTGGTGCTGCCACTCGAGCTCATGGCTGCGGCTAAATATTCGAGCCCCCTCGCTCACTAATATCACTGTCACGACCCAAAAATCTGTCTTGCCAATAAATATTGCAAACCCACCAAGAAGTTCCACCTGTTGATTAATGGTGTGTAATTGAGAAACCAATCATGTATCGTACCACATCATCAAGTCAAGTCAATTAGGTGAGTTCGTAACACATGGATTCTGAATTTGATCGGTTTCATGCTTTTCTACCAGGTGCTATGGTTAATTTGGTGCAAGTTGAATTTTGAGCAGAAAAATGCGAAGACTGAAACTTTTACAGATCAAAAAGGAAAAAATGATGACATGGTGGATTGAATCTTTGGTCTTCCTCCATTCTATCTGGTTTGATCTCCCACAAATTTGACAACAACACGGTATCAAACATTAACATCACAAATTTGAATCCCACTGTCTTGTGATGGTTATTTGCGTGATTAATATTCTTTAGAAGCATTGGAGCAGTGAGAATCTTTTTGCTATTTTTGAAGGACAACTTACTGTAGCCAAGATGAATGCAAGTGTGCCGAGACCGCTCGCTGCCTTCTCTAACACCGCAAGGCGAAGCGCAAATAGTGTCAGTTTCTTTTCAGGCGCCGGTGTGTTTCTTCTCAGCTCTGTTTCCTCATAGCTACTTGTCGGTGTCGGTTCACGCTGATCAGCATGAGGCACAAAAAAAGTGGTCGAACCGCCGCCTCTGGTGAGGACAGGTCTAGCAGATGCAATCTCCACTTGTATGGTTGTCTCTCTGTTCCTGGTAGAATTCTCTGATTTGTCGGACTCCATTTCTGTAGTTTGAGTCGTTTTCTTGGTATGGTGAGTAGGTGTGATATGAAAATATGATAATATTAAATCAAGTGGGTATGATGCAGAGACATGTCTAGATATTCATTTGTGGTCGACGTTAACTGTAAGGCTATTGCTTGCAAGGGATCTGAGCCGTCTGATGACGTGTTATTTTCTTATTTTAATACATTTGTTAACAAATGATTGATAGCTAGAACTATAAGTAATAATTTTGGATGTGGATTTGGGTTTGTCGTGTAAGGAAGGAGAAATCGTCATGCCAGTAGCCAATTTTTTAGCGCTGTACGATTTTATTATGTGGAATCTAGTCAACAACTCCGCTCCTCTGTGTTTGGTTTTGACGATGACTGACTTGTTCAAAGCGCATTTGGATCCGCTGTTGCTGTCTCTGTTGCATCACTGTGGACCACTAAACAGCAAACAGCAAACAGGACAGTACGCCACCAATCAAATTCTTTTTTAAAATAGAAATTTAGAAAGGGACATTAATTCCGTGCTGTGTTTGCTAGTTTATAATTATTATCCCATCTTATCTAGACGGTGAATCTAATCATTTTGCTATTTTCATATGCTCTTGGTCTAGATGTTAAAAGTTATGGCTATAAAATTGTTACTTCTTTTTTTCTAAAATATTACTTGCATATAGACTTTGATCTACGCAGCCTCCCCTTGCTCACCCCGTCTTGCCAAATATCTGGACCTCTCATCGAATATCAAATCAACGATCAGATTTTGACATGCCCCTTGCTCACCCAGTTCTTTTGCTGCTACTTTTTTTTTTTTTTTGTTCACGATACTTCAAACGAGAAAGAAAGAAGAGCACCTCCACCAGCACTAGCAGTCTCCCCTTCGACCCAATAATTTCTCTGTATTCTCTCTCCTTTAACCCAAATGAAGGGGCATCCGCTCCAGTGAAGAAGCAGCCATTCGTACAGTACAGACCAAAAAGAATTCTCAATTCCATACATCTTTTTCTCCCCAATTTTGCAATCCGACATAGAACCTAGAACAGGTAGATGAACTTCCAGTTGAAGCTTACTCTGCTCGACGACAATCTATTTCTATCTCTACAATTATCTTGATTCTAGATCCACTAATTCGATACATAAGCAATTGAATTTATCATTCAACAACTTAATAAGAGGCTTGCAATTCAAATGGATTGTTTTTCTTTGTGTTGGTTTTTTGGGAAGTACTTTCTTCATACAAGGACTTTATGAAGTTGAGTGTAAATTGTATTTGTTGGGTCAAAATGAGCCTAAATCGTCATCTAAGAGCATTCTTCTTGGGTTTAAATTGGGTTTAAGGTTTCGTCCAAGCATAGAGGAGAGCACATGATGATTGATGAGGGGTTGTGTTGTTATGGACCTCAAGAAAAGACACATTACGAAGAAGAGAGGTTTTCGAATCTCATAGATAAGGAAGCTGGTGAGATGCAAACTGGGAGGAAGAGCATCATGAGAAAAATAGACTTTTAATGGAGAAGTAGGTGGATGGGGGCAGGAAACGGCTCTGCTTTCTTTGTTTTTGTATGTTGGTGTTGCTCCATTCGTGACAGAGAGAGGAAAGGGGGAAGAGAAGGGATGAAAGGTTTAATCTGAACCGTATCCACAAATGAGATGTGCAACAGTCTGCTTAGGTTTAGCTAAAATCGCTTGGGCTTTAAATTAAAGCCCAAACAAATTTGATGTTTACGAACAAAATAAACCCACCCTTTGAGCAGACGGCGTATCTGCATCTCTATATATACGCAAACAACTAAACAATTTTCAACAATTATTGAGTATTTGAGTGACACATCTTCGAGTTTCAAGAATAAAATATACAATTTAATATATGCTCAAGAACCATGTTTAGACAGAAATTTTTTTTTTTTGAAAAAATGGTTTAAAATCATCTGTTTCATCGCGAAACAAAATAATTTTGGGGTTGGATACCACACCCGCTACTTTAGGGTTACCCAAAAGTCAAAAGTATATATAATCTTAGTTCCAACTATCATCAACTAGTATCATCATTGCACTAATAGCATCGTTAACACTAATTAGGTAGTTAACATAGTGACTAACATCATCATTTACTATCAATCAGCTGAATTTCTAAAATTCCAAAAATTGAACTAGCTAAAGTACTTAATATGACTAACCTCCTCTTCAAACTCAACTGAATCTCTTTAAATTTCCTGTCTCTCATAGCAAGCTGAAAAGAACACAAAACACAAGAAAAGAGTCAAGTTTTTACTGTTAGTATTGCAGTTATATCGTTCTCCTCCATATTCATCCTCTTCTTTATTAAGAATAGGTTTTTGTTGATATTTGAGGAATATGATGTAACTTATAGTAGTTACTGATATGAATTGTGGCTGATATGCTGTACTGTGGGACTTTTTTGGTATTGGCCGCTTTACTGTGAGTTGAAGCTCTATACCAATTTGGTAGAGGGCTCCTGACAGTAAGTGCTTGGTATTTATCAGATTATGTGGGTTATAAGTATATGATGATAAGGATTTAAGAATCCCGCTCTGATAGCATGTTGAAGTTTATAAAACAGTGAATTATAGTTGGGACAATTGTTATGATATTGAGAATTTTCTCATTATTCACGTTTCTGTGTTTACATTCGATATATATACATTTGCCTCTAACGGTACTATAACGGATACTTTGCTTACAACGGTAATTACTAATATTGGGCCTATGAATTAATATGAGACCCAATAATAATCCTAATTATATTTATTTAATACTCACGAAATCAGTAAACTTTAAATGAACAAAAGAATAATAATTATAATAACAATAACAATAATAACAATAATAACAATAATAATAATAATAAGAAGAAGAAGAAAAAGAAGAAGAACATTGCACTAGCTTTATCGCATCAATAATTGAGATCTAGTTTTGTGAGATGCCCAATTTAGATATTGTTGGAGAGATCATTTGCCAATGTTGATTCTCCATATTAGATGTTGATTCAATTTCTTCTCACATAAACAAACAATGAGAAATAAAAAATAAAAAAAAAAGCCTCGGTTGGTATTTATGCTCTTCCTTTTGCTGAGAACGGAATTGTATCAAGCACCTATGCGATAGCCACACACCACCAATACCAAGTTAATTTCTTTGAGCCCATACAAGCTTATACAGAAACAACTTAATTTTGAAATTCAAATTCAAGTATCCAACCATATGAAAACTACACAGCCCGGAAACTAAAAACACATGATATTCAAATTGAAACTGGCTGCCCGAATATGTCTTGGGTGCAAAAACAACACACTTCAAATACTATATATGTCAATATCCAACTCTTTGGCCCATAAAAAAATTATTCAGTATAGATATATGAATATGATATGATGTCAAGGGTAAAACGCGGGTCTTAAATACCGGTTGAGGAAGAAAAAATAATCCTTGACCTAGAAGCAAATGCAACATTAATTTTCCCATTTGAGAGGTCATTGATTTGAAATTTTATTGAAGATCTTTTTGTGGATATTTGAAGTTGAATGATTTAATTTTCATCTTAATTGAAAAAACAATTCTCAACAAAGAATGTAAATTTGTCGGTGACAAAATGTACATTGTTTATTATATGTATATATATAAAAAACTGAATTGGCGTCCTCTGATGCAGCGCACAACATAAGTCATCCGTTTATATTGGGATTAGTGCCTTCACCAATTATCAAAATTAGTTAGGAGTGTAAATGGGTACGGTACGAATTGGATTGTGTTGAGACATTTTCATTATCATATCCATGTTAAATTACTTTTACCTATACTCTACCCTTACCTATTAAAATTAAACTTACCCATACCATACCCTTACCCGTTAAAATAAACGGTTAACGAAACGGTAATATGTGCTAATGAATAATATTAATGTATTACTTAATTTATTATTATTTATAAAAAAATATATGAACTCATTTTGTTCATACAAATACGTATCTATTTTACTAGTATAAAATAAAAATATAATTATATAAATAATTCTAACTTGAGTCATTTCAAAATAAATAAATTAAAAAATAAGCATCTCTAGTAAAACTTTTTAAGTAAAAAAATAAAATATATTAAAAGCAAAAATAACATCTTGTCTAAAATAAAATCTAATATTGTCCATTTAATCATTTTAAGAAGTATTCTACTAAATATTATTCAAATATTATAACTTATAAGATGGTTAAACTTGAAAAAAATGATAACTATAATTTCTAGTAATTAACCCATAAAAATCGGGGCAACTAAGAATACTCTGAAGTTGTGCATTAATGGCCTGGACCGAGTTTGAAACTACTAGCCATTAACGCACAACTTCATGTTGTTCTTACCAATTCCCTATTTTTTATTTTATTTACCAAAAAAATTATTACATGAGATAATTATATTGAAAAATAATATAAGTTATTTTTGTAATAATTTACCCTATAGGGCAAACGGTTACGAAATGATTTTTACCCATACCCTTACCCATTTACTTAACGAAATAAATTATTTACCCTTACCTTTATCAAATAAGTTAACGGAAAAAAAATTACCCATACCCATCTTATCGAATACGGTACGAATCGGATAAATGAATAAAAGGGTATCATTAACACCCCTAAAATTAGTGAAGGCACGCTACAAACGGAATGTCATTCTCTGGAGAGAAAAAAAGCTTTTCATATGGAATATTTTTGATCTGATCCGTTTAATTAGAGATTAACGGTTTTGATTTAATAATAATAAATTTTTCGTACATCAAAATTTATGTTTTGACTTCCCTATATTTTAAAATAATAAATATGGTGAAATCCCCATATTTTCAGTCAGCATATATTCATTTTAAAATAATAAATATGAATTCATATTTAGGAGTAATACAATTATACAAACCTCTATTTGTATACAATGTACCAACTCGCTTTCTCTAGCTTCAATTCAGTTCAGTTGATTTTTTTTTTTAATCTTTGCAGAGACGGTAAAGTCGTTGGCGGATATGGAACTCTCAACTTTTGAGTAGAACAAGTTCTAATATTTTTTACTAGTCAATTGAGGTACCATCCGTTTTCTAGCTCACTTGAAAATTTATTCGGAATTAATTTATAGTGCAGAAGACACCACTATCAAGAGTCAGACTAATATTTCAGCACAATTTTTTTTTAAAAAAAAAATTCTAGGAGTCTTCTTTAAATAAAAAAAATTGTTGACGGCAAACTTTCTTAACAACTAATTAATTATTCATTGAGCGATAAAAAAAATAACAGTTTTAGTTTTTATTCAACTTAAATCAGCTACTGAACAATTATCGAGATGCAGCAAGTTTGATGTATAATTCACATATTCAAATAATGAAGAAAATGTTGCATTTTTCATATTTAAAAATAGCAACAATTGTCACGCATATAGATTCGTCTTTTAATTAATATATTACTTTTCTTCTTTAAAAAGGAAAAAGAAAAACATGTATCATGCGTGCAAGCATGATCCAGCTCTGGTTTTTGGGTGTGTATGATCACTTACCATAAGCTCATAAAGGGCCCCAAAAAATTCAAAAGAGGTGGGTTGCATGTGAATACCATGATTCCCAACTTACCTTACCAAATCATTTGATTGTAGAATTTTGTTTGAACATTATTTCTAAATTCTATCACACGCAATCCGAACATTTTTTTAGTCTTTTTCTGTATGTGGAAATCAATGTGCTGGCAATAAATCCAAAAGATAGAAAATACAAAACAAAATATGGGT
This sequence comes from Schoenoplectus tabernaemontani, assembly GCA_037127355.1. Classification (NCBI taxonomy): domain Eukaryota; kingdom Viridiplantae; phylum Streptophyta; class Magnoliopsida; order Poales; family Cyperaceae; genus Schoenoplectus; species Schoenoplectus tabernaemontani. Next base: position 23,323,078 of record CM073742.1, on the reverse strand, counting down.
ATCTCCCAAAGACCCACTTATTGTTATATATTTTTTTCTATTAGAATATCTAAAAATATTCTTTTGGTCTAATTTTAATATTTAAGATGTTTCCATTCACGTATATATATATTTGTTCATAAAAATGAATTGCAAGTTTGCTACCCCGTCGGAACTATTTAATTGGAAAAAAAAAATTAGTCTAGCTGTCCACATTCGATCATAAAGATTCAAACCCCGTGATAGTCATTTGTATTATTTTTATATTATTTCTATCATGCACATAAAGTTATAACGAGGCTTGTTTCCCATTTCAAAGTTCACACTTCACAGTAACCAAACCAAGGTTTCTTACTTCTCACAGTAAAGCAAAAGCTGAAAAGCCCCAACCTTCAAAACCAAGGACAAAAGTATGAAATGTTAAAAGTCCCAGGTTTGGTTTATAAAAGAAACGAAAAGATAGATTCCAAGGTCAACTACCAATAAACATTGTCTTAGAGCTAAACATGCCAACTAACCTTACCACTTTCCTTGTCCAATAAAGTCTCTACTTGTATGATTAATCACCCTTTTTTGGGGGTCCTCTTAGGTGATGGATCCTCTACAAATGTATCTACATCAAAGAGGTGTGAATTTCAGACAAAAATTGGGCCACTTGTTTCGCCATCTAATGGACCCGATCATGTCTTATTGAAAGCTACTTAGCCTCTCATAATATCCAGATTAGATGCACAAAATAAAATGTTCATAAATCTCGATTATTTATTTGTAAACACCAAGAAGGCCTAACTGTACCCTAAATGATTTCAATACTTTCTTGGCATGTGCTTGGATGATCAGGTCCGGATTTAGATTTTAAATGCTTTGAGAAACACTTTTCATGTGATTTGAGGTGAATGATTAGGGATTGTTTATTAAGGGTTTCTCTAGAAATGGTTTTACTCGAACATGATTTTCCGTGTTTTTAAATAAAATTGTTTATTTGAAGTCCTTCAAGGCTTCAACCACCACACGTATTTTTGTTTTTATAAGAAACGTGTTAAACGTATAATAATATATTTCGAGACGAAAAGAAAGGAAAATATATTTATATTGATAATCATTATCAAGAGAATGTTTTCCAACACAAGAGAAGTGATGTTTTCCACTTGGAAAAAAAAAAAAGAGAATCTTCAGAGAAAAACATACCGAATTAATGTATATTGATAATCATTATGATGGTTGCGCTTCAAGTCCAATATTATATTCGGTCTACAAATTTTAAGCAGTTTTTTTATGTATAATATTCATAATAATTATATTATTAATAATAAGAATGATCAAATCTCATTATTTTTCATGTATATGATATATAGAAATTAAATCAGAAGTTTTGAAAGATACCAAACCAATTCGTGTCTACAATTTATTACTCATTAATTTATTTTTAATTAAGCTCGTAGGCAATTAATTACTAATTAGTTGTCAATTATACACACGACAAACAGAAGACGACAAACAATTGAATTAGAGAAGAAGCTATCTGCTCTAATTAACAGAGGTCATTCATTAATGGGCTGAACGGTGGATGTGGAAATCTGGATAGAAGTATAAACCTGTCGAATGACAAAATGAAGTTCTAAGATTTACAAGTACAATACGTCGACTTGTCAAGGGATGTGTGCTTAATATGTCGACTTGAGCTAATGATTCTTTATTCTTAAAAAAATAGATTTTTTTTTTAAAAATAGTATTTTAAAAAAAAAAATCTAAAATTTTATCTCTAAATATATTTTAGTATGAAGATTATTTTAAACAATTGAATCAATATTTAAATTTAAAAATAAAAAAATATAACGTAAAGTATGAAAAATATTTTGTACTTCACAACTCATCATAACATAACTCTTTCTCTATATATATATATAAAACTCCATACATTTAATAAACAGAGTGAGATGATCGTATGGATAAAGAGTTCACAAGCCAGTTAATTATCTAATTTGTTATTTAGAAATAAATGTAGAAATATTTTAATACGGAAATCTGATATCTTATGCATATAGTACATTTGAACATGTGTATCTGTTGACCGTGTGATGTTTCAATGTTTCTAAAATTAAGACTCTTGATAGGTGACACAAATTATTAAAATTATTTTCAAACTATATACATAAATACATAATAGTTGTTAAGAGTAAGCATTCTACTCCAACAATGCGTTTACATTTATAGCGAAATATATAAATTTCTAAGTAATGGGAATAAATTTCGTCACCTATGACAATTTTTTAGTGGACTCGGTCATTAATCACGTAACTTTATGTTTAAATTATATTATTAACAACACATAAAAAGTATAAATTATGTATAAGAATCTGTCATATAAACTTTGTATATATTTAATTTTGTACATAATTCATATTGAATGGATAATAACATACTCGAAATTAGTAGGGGAAAAAAATGAAGCAATATTCGGACGAGTATTAGAAAATGTCTTCACAAATAAATATTTCAGGAGATTTGAGAAACAATGGGTACATTTGTGATCTACAGATCCAAACTGAAAAGGTTAGTACAGTGACAGTCCACATGGATCTGTATAAAAAATAAAAACCATCAATTCATCTGGATTCTACCACGTTGTGAGTCTCTGACAGATAATAAGGATATTATTCCCTCCCAATTTCCCATGGGGATCTGAGCACTATAAATGTATTATAAATTTTAGGAAGGGGCGATACGTGAAAGTGCAGAAAAAATGAGAAAGAAAACCAACCATATATAATATGAGTCAAACTGGGTGCTTGAAAGCTTTTTCTAACGGAGAACGGGTGAAAGTGTGAAAGAAAGCAAGGCTGCTGTTTGCTGTAGTGTGAGCAGGTGCCAGCGAAGCAAAAGCTCTCCCCCCTGTTTTTTTCTCTGTTGACCTCATTTCCTTTCCAAATTCTCTCTTCCCTCCAATTCAACCCCCGATTCCTAATCAATTCTTCACTCTTTTGCTCTAAGACTAAGCGTAGCTTTGATTGAAATCCTTCCTAACCCCCTTTGCTTTCCCTTTACTCTCTTTATTGCTCTCTCTCTCTCTCTCTCTCTCTCTCTCTCTCTCTCTACATGTGTGGATTACTGCCATTGCAAATAATTAAGGCAAGTTGTCTACTTCTGTATCTCTATCTTCTTCTTTCAGCGGGGAAGAGAGATTTAGCTCCAACTCCCAACCTCTCAAATTTGTTTTGAAATTGGGTCTTCTCTTCTCTTCTCTTCTCTTTTGTTGTAGTTACTCCCGTTGCTGTCGACCAAGGTTTTTTCTTGGTGGAGCACAGATCGACTGCACTCAATTATCTGCTTAAAGGAGGTAATTTTATTCCAAAATTTGGTGTTTGATCTTCTGTAGTTAAATGGAACTAGGAAATATGGCCTAAATATTTTCGATTTATTTACCACTACATTGCTCTCAGTTTTATTTTATTTTTTTTTTATCTTGGAAGTTTTTTTTTCTTGAGACTCTCTTATGTGGTGTCTTGGATTATTTTAACTGGTAAGTGGTAACCGAGTCCATATCTCTGTACCATAAGGATGACAACTATACATAATACATTGTCTTCTAGTATAAAAAAAAATGATTTCTTAGTAGCCTCCAATTTCATCATAGCAAATTCAATGCAAATTTCTCTTTTTTTTTTCTTTTTTCCTGCAGGATAAGAATTATTCTGTGCATCAATTCTTTAGATGAATAAAATTTAACTCAGTTGTCTTGCAAGCAAGAAAGAAAACAAGAAGAGGAAGAATGTCATCTCTGAATGACGCATTATCACAATCAACGCCAATTTTTCACCTCAAACTGTGGGTTCTGATTGCAATTTGCATTGGCATTCTAGCCTGCACAATTCTGCTTATGCTAATAATATGGGTCTCTCTCCGGCGAAAGAACAAGGATTCAACCGTAAATAACCACTACACTGTATATACTCAGCCACAAATCCCCACCGTCTCAAAAGAAATTACTGTGGATTCCATCAATAATTCACAAATTCAAAGTAACAGTCTTGCCGAGAAGTTCAACAAACCTGAGAATCCTACATATTCACCCAAAAGTAAGCAAATTGATAGCAAGATGTCAAAAGAGGCAGATGATATTGCAAGTCAATGCAGCTCGGTTGGTAACCTGGATCGAGCAGGGAGCTCTTATTCTGACGGTGGGTCTGGACAGGGTAAAAGGCTGTATGCGGCATCTCCTCTAGTTGGTCTCCCTGAGTTGTCCCATATTGGATGGGGCCATTGGTTTACTTTGCGTGACCTTGAATTTGCCACAAACCGGTTTTCAAAAGAGAATGTGATCGGCGAGGGGGGCTATGGAGTCGTTTATCGGGGCAAGTTAATAAATGGGACTGAAGTTGCAGTTAAGAGGATTCTTAACAATCTGTAAGTTTAGTTTGGATTATTAAATTTATTTGTAAAAAGAATGTCCAAAAAATGGTCCCTTGTCCCTTTAAGTTTGGTTGAGTGTTCCCTCTTTGAGTTGCTTGTTTCTATCCACTATTCTGTTAGGTATTCTCTGGGCTATTCTTTAATGATTCTGATGTGGTTAAGATTCAATGGTTTGTGGTAGTTTCCTAGAGGGAATTAAAAAATAGTATAAAATATATAAAATTTAAGAGGTTGTATTTATTCTAGTTTCTTTCTGTTCTAGTGTGGCAGCTGCACATTTGACCCTTGCCATGTTAACACGTTAAAAGATAACTAAAAGAAATGATTAGTTGATTTTAAGAAAATATGTGGCTTGCTTAAATATGAGGAAAAATTAGGGACCAAACAGCAATGATGATCAGCTTCTCTTGATTGTTCCGGCCTTCTGGGTGTGGTGTTTTGTAATGCCAATATATTTCCCAACTGTGTCAAAAACTCAAAATGCTCTGGTGGAACATTAAATCTCCTTTTGGATTAACATTTTAGGGGACAAGCTGAGAAAGAGTTTAGGGTGGAAGTAGAAGCCATAGGCCATGTTCGGCATAAGAACTTAGTGCGGCTTCTTGGCTATTGCATTGAAGGAACTCACAGGTTGGGGGGACTTTTGTCATAAAGGCCAAATTTTTTTATTGTGTCATACTTTATGCAGTATCATTTTTATTGTAACAATACCAATTTAAATTGTGTTCCAGTTAAGATAATTAGTACACTCCCTACCAAGCTCCACCCAGCTGGTGTTGTGCTGTTATTCTAGTGATACCGAGACTTCCAATTTACCATTTTTAATTTCTCAGTTTATTATTTGGCATATTTTTATGCTTTATTGAGCAATTGTGGGCTAAGCATGGTCCAGTGTGTTAAATTTGGGCCTAATGAAGCCATTCCACTTATCAATATAATTGGATAATTGACACAAATTGTGTTATAATCACCACTTAATTGCATAACTGATGCAACCGTATAAGGCATTTTCTTTCAGAAGTAAGAAGAAAAAATAACAATTTGTACATGCTCATTCCTTAAACTGAAAGTAATTTTATGTTAATGGCAAGATTTGGCATTGGCACTTTCAGTTACCAGCTAAAACTACATTTTAATAGGATGCTTGTCTGAATAGACCATAAGTTTCAGCTTTATATGTCATTGAGCTAATGATGTTATCCTTCATGTTCCTTTCTTTTCTTGATAATTTAATAGGATGCTTGTGTATGAGTATGTGAACAATGGAAACCTCGAACAGTGGCTCCATGGTGCCATGTCTCACCATGGAGTGCTTAGTTGGGACAATCGTGTAAAGATACTACTTGGTACTGCTAAGGCGTAAGTCTAGGACCTAATTTTGATGTATATCAGCTCAAATTTTAGAAATTTAGTATAGCAACTCAATTTTTATACTGATATGTTAAACCAGAACTAGGAATTTTAGAACTTAAATGCCAAATTGGATAGTTTTGAGGTTAGTTGCATAGTTGACAGTTAATTCTGGCTTCATTGATGCTGCCTAAGCACAGTTTGCACCAAATTCAGGCTGATGTACCAGTTCTTTTTTGTCAGTCAAAGTTGATTTGAGTGGAAAATGGTTTAACATTAAATATTAATTAGAAAGTGGAGGGTTTTTTGATGCAAATTTGGTTACACTCCAGTCTGAATTACTGAACCAGAGTTCTCTGAGGGACTTATCTGAGGTGGTATTGGGCCTCATTTGATTAAAAATAGCTCAATTAAGGAAATAAGGAACCATACCATATTCACTTATGGGTTATCCTTGCTGCAATCGTAACAATGAGATCTGAAGCAAAACTTTGATAATGTGAACAGGCTTGCATACCTACATGAGGGAATTGACCCAAAAGTAGTGCACCGAGATATAAAATCAAGCAACATATTAATTGATGAGGATTTCTGTGGTAAACTGTCTGATTTTGGATTAGCCAAGCTACTTGGTTCAGACAAAAGCTATGTCTCAACACGAGTGATGGGTACATACGGGTACTATGTTATGCTTCAATTCTTCCCATTTCCCTCCTCATTTTTGTGCTTTTCTAGAATATGAGGGTGTTGTTCTCTAACTTTGTTTTAAAATATTTGTTTGATTTAAGGTATGTAGCACCAGAGTATGCAAATACAGGAATGCTAAATGAGAAGAGTGATATTTATAGTTTTGGCATCCTTGTATTGGAAGCTGTGACTGGTAGAGATCCTATTGATTATGGACGCCCTAATAATGAGGTCAGCTGTTACATCAATCTTATTTTCTCTCATATTTTACTATTATTTTTTAAAATAACGTGAAAGATTCAGTATCTTGATCCTGAATTTGTGTGTTTTCCACTGTTTCTGACCATGACCCGTGAACCTTTTGTTGTTCTAATTCTCTCTCTAACTATTTAATCATTTTTACTTGAGTTTGCATCCTGAAATGGATCGGCCACTTGACAAATATGACTGATAAAATCAGAATATCAGGAGCCTCATTGACCAAATTAAACAAGGGTATTTCAAATGTTTCCTCTCCCTTTCCCCAACCCCTTCCCAAAAAGAAAAAAAAATAGCAAAAATAATTCTATAAATACATTCTAGTTTTTTAATAGTTACATTTTGACATAATTCTATCAAATTTGCTCTCATACTAAGCTCCAATTGATATAAATATGAATGAACATGTAGGATGATCCTTGTTTACTTATGGATGCTTTGTTTATCTTTATTCAGGTAAACCTTGTTGAGTGGGTGAAAATGATTGTCGGTAGTAAGAGAACTGAAGAGGTAGTTGACGCAAATCTTGATGAAAGGCCGTTGGTACGAGCTCTCAAGCGAGTCCTTTTAGTTGCACTTCGGAGTGTTGACCCAGATGCTGATAAGAGACCAAAGATGAGCCAGATTGTACAGATGCTTGAAGCTGTTGAGGCCTTGCCTCGAGAGGTAATTATGATCTTGAATCAAGTAACATCATCATTATGAATTCTACTGTAGGTTAACAACTTGGCAGTACAAAAAAAAAGATCCAATCATGAGATCATCAGAGACACACGAGCTTACTGGATCACCATAAAATTTGTTTGTCATTTGCTTAATTGGATACTGAATACAGATTGAATTCTGCACTTAATCCTATCTTGACCTGATTGCCAGTAATTGTGGGTTGGGGTGGGGATAAAAAGAATGATTAAACTACTATTTTACCAAGGCGACTGGTATATGCTGGTTCATATCTGTGGTAAACATGGTGAAACAGGTACCAACATGTAACCTCACTCCACATATTGGTCAATTTTCAATGAATCAAACAGATAAATTGTAATTTAGTACAAGGAATGGTTAATTTGTGGAATTGGGAACTGTGAGCTGTCTTAAAATTATATTAAATGTCCAAGAAAACTTGATCTCATACGAACTTGTGGAGCCATTAACATGATATCCAATGTTTATCATTTAGTAAAAATGAAATTTTGTTAAAGTTACTTTGCTGAATGCAAGGAGCAGAAAAACCGAAAGAGTCGCACCGGGAGCATTGACATCGAGTCATTAGTGGATTTGCCAACAACAGTCGAAGGAGAACAAAGTGGTACTAATTGATAAATATTTCAAAAGAACTAAAAGTACCAGAACATATAATTTACATCTCTGAAATACTGGTAGACTGCTCAGAAGTTTCACAAGATAATTCATCCAAGGGGGCATCTCAAGGCAAATTAATAGGGGATAAGGAGGTTGTGTAGAAAAGCAATATAATAAACAGAAAGGTTAGAATTATGATCTTTGATTTTGGATGACTTGAATTGTTTTAGTTAGTGGAGTGGAGGCTGTCTCATGTACAGGATATACCGTGAATTTATTAATTTTGCATAAATTTTGTTTCTTTTTCCATCATTCTATGCAGCACACATACTAGGCAGCAGAGAATGAGGGCTGAGAAACAACTCGATCTGAGCAAATATTTTTCCATCGTCTCCTACCGATCACTTTTATAAGGTTATTGATTAAACTACCATTAATAACTATAAAGGAGAATTGAACGTTGTGTAAAGTCATGAGTTCAAATCTCAACATACATTGGGAGAAAATATTGACACACTAAAAGAATTGAATGTTGGACTTGCCTCTAATATAAAGAATGCCTTCATCACAAAAAAAAAAAAAGACTACAAGGGAAAGTCAGATTTTTTACATGAGATACACAATAAAATTTGTTCTCTCGTTCTTCTTTAATAAACCGTGTTCAATTCAATATGCCTCGCCTCACCTCTGCAACTTTGCGCGTGCTGAATCCAGCATATTTACCACATCATTCATTGCAATGCGATCCTTTGCCAACTCCTTGGAGCAGAGAAGCCCACAGCGAATCACCGAAACCAAGCTGTCTAGAGCGTCTTCTAGGGCAAATCTGTTCTCATCCCCCTGATCTGATGAAAACAATTTGGTATCAATAATATCCATGACTTGGGCTGGCAACGCTGCCTCAACATGCTTGTGAAGGTTTGAGCCATTTCTGAATCTTTCGTCGGTTGGGCTTATTCCGGTGAACATCTCGAGCAAAAGAATTCCATAGCTATACACATCTCCTTGCGTGGATGCCTGACCACCCATTCCATATTCTAAGAAAAAAACATATGCATATATGAGGTCACAATTAACCTTCTAGGGGTCAATTAAATCAATAATAACCTAGCTAGAGCGATGACATGCTTATTTTTGTTTTTACTAGCACCACTGAGCAAGTGAGCAATGCTAAATTGTTTCAATGAATTTTGGATGTGATCATGACCTCCCTCATCTTTTCTCCTTTTTCTTTTGCATTCTTCACTGGTTCATATTTGTAGTCATAATTTGTACCATAATGTTTGCATTGCTAGATGTATGTAGTAATCGAAATAGAAAAAAGATTCTTGTGTAGTTATCAATATGAATTTTTTTTTCTTTTTGAAAGTGCAATGAATAAAAAGAAGAGTTGTTAATGGATTTCAATGTAATCTTAATGGAATTATTTTTTCATGAGCAAGTGTTAATTACCTGCAGGAATGTAGCCAATGGTACCTTTGATTCCAATCGTGCTTGTTATTGACTGAGTAGGCATGGTATCAGATTGAACTAGAAACCGAGCTAAACCAAAATCACCCACATGTGCAGTCATGTCATCATCCAAAAGCACATTACTTGGTTTAAGATCACAATGTATAATTGGATTAGGCTTTTGATCATGGAGATAATTTATTGCCATTGCAACATCAATTGCAATGTCCATCCTTTGAATAAGAGTGAGGCCTTTGAATGGCTGATCCTTGCATGCATCCGGATATAACCATGTTTCTAAGCTACCATTAGGCATGAATTCAAAAATCAGTGCCTTGAAATCATTGCCTTGATTATCTATGCTAGAGCACACACTTATGATCTTGATAAGGTTTCGATGTCTGACGTTCCTTAAGGCCTCACATTCTAATAAGAAACTTCTAATAGCACCATTCTGCTCGAGGTTTAGTACCTTAACCGCAACTGTCTTAGCACTTCCAAAGCTCAAAGTAGCTTTATACACCACTCCAAAACTACCTCTTCCAATTAGATTATTTATAGAAAAAATGTTAGTAGCTTTAAGAAGGTCATTGTAGGACACTTTCTTATATTCTGACGTCATGGCTACAGATGCTTGTAGATCCTTTTGAGATCTCCTCCTGTAACTACTAACTAAGAAACATGCAATCATGCTTATGCACAACAAACCACCAGCTATGCAAACAAAAATTATCTTGATATTTTGGAATGATGTTTTTGGACACGAGAACCCGAAATACATTTGGGTAGATCAACACTGGGTAATCCTCCACAAAGTTTGAGATTTCCTCTTACATCTACTGCACTCACATTCTTAAAAACCCCTTCTTGTGGTAACTCTCCTTGAAAATCATTGAAAGAAATGTTCAAGCGTGCGAGCTGCATTCCAGTAATAAAAGAGGGTATGTCACCAGAGAAATGATTGTTAGAGAGATCAAGATCCTGCAGCCCTTTCAAATTGTTCAATGATGAGGGAATGGGTCCATGGAGTGAGTTGCCTTCCAAGTAAAGGATCTGTAGCAGCTGACAACCGTCAATAGTTCCAGGAATCTGACCGGACAAATTGTTATATGACAAGTCAACTTCGACTATATTGTTCCACTCACCAATTTCTGGAGGTATGACCCATTTAAACGATTATGCGACAAGCTTATGCCGATGGAAAGTGAATGGATATTCATTATTTCTTTCGGAATTTCACCTATTAGTTTGTTATTTGAAATATCCAAGGCCAACAAAGATTGCATGTTACCAAAAGTTGGTGGTATATGCCCTTCTAATGTATTATTGCTAAGAAAGAGCTGATTCATCTGAGTAAGGTTACCAAAAGTTGATGGAATTTCACCAGATAATATGTTGTTTGACAAAATTAACAGTTGTAACTTCCAAAGATTCCCAATTTCTATTGGGATTTTGCCAGCAAGGAGTGTTTGATCAAGTTCAAGATCAGTTAGGTTAGTCAACATACCGAATTCTGCTGGGATAGATCCTGAAATTGGGTTTCCAGATAATACCAGAGTATTAAGATGAGAAATGTTTGCTAAATTAGTTGGTATCACACCTCGAAGTTGGTTATTTCTAACATCTAAAACTTGAAGATACGTACAATTGATCAAAGCATGAACAAAACTCCAATCACTAGATGTCTTTGCCTCTAGTTGATTGATTCCAACTTGAAGAATGTAGAGTTCTTGCAAGTTTCCATGCTTGAAGGTATTGTTCCAGAAAAATTGTTTAAGCTAATATCGATGGTGCGAAGGGTAGTGCAATTGGTTAAAGAAGATGGAATTTTCCCTCTAAATTGGTTTTGATATATGATCAAAGCTCTTAAGGTCTGAAAAGTATCACACATGTCAGAAGGAAGAACATCTTCTAGATAATTGATACTGAGATCAAACATCACCAAGTTGGTAAGATTATAAAGAGAACGAGGTACCCTGCCGGTAATTTGATTATCATTAATTTGAAAAAACTGAAGGGATTGAAGTTGGCCAAGTGAATCCGGGATGGAACCGATGAATCTATTTGTGTAAAGATCAAAAAACAATAGATTGGTGAGATTTCCTAAAGTGGGCGGTATGTTTCCGGTGAGATTATTGTTAGACAATGATAATGTTTTGAGTTGCAGTAGGTTACCCAAATTTGGAGGTATATTTCCGGCTAGAAAATTGTTTTTCAATACGAGATTTAGAAGGTTTCGACATTTGCTGAGATTTGAAGGTATGGTTCCTCCGAGATTATTGCTTCTCAAAGAAAGAATTTCTAGATTGGAACAATTGTTGCCGATGGCAGAGGGAATACTTCCATGGAGAAAATTTACGCTTAGGTTGAGATACCGCAATCTGCTGAATTGTCCGAGTTCCTCCGGGATGGTCCCAGAAAGCCGATTGTCAGAGAGGCTCAAGTTCTGGAGAAAAGTGAGGTTCCCCAAAGCTGGAGATATTTGGCCAGCCAGTTGAAATGAATTGAGAGTGAGACCGGTGACTCTGTCGGGATGGTGACGGCCGCAGTGGATGCCTTGCCACCGGCAGTGGTGGAGTGAGGCGTTCCATGAGGATAACGCACTGAATGGATCGCTCCATATGAGAGACTTGAAGGAGAGAAGCGCGAGCCGGTCGGTCTCTGTTGCATTGGTGGCAGCTGCTATGTTTGAAGAAAGGATGCTTAAAGAGAGTAGTGGAATTGAGATTAAGAGGAAGTCAGAGAGATGGAGATGAGAAGAAGGCATCTCTTAATTTCTTTTGGATCCACGACTGGTGTAATTAGGGAATGTAACTAATGGGATAGATATATATATCTTCTCTTTTCCTCAAGGGATGAGAAGTGCCGTTGAGAGGTGGTACACAAGTCGGGCTTTCTCATTACAGAAGTGGAAGGTGACACGTACGACGAAGTCAACCAAATTAATGTTGTGCAGGTGACGGGTAGACGAGCATGCCATGACGGTGTCTCGCTCGATTATACTGAACACGCAGTTCAGTACTTGTTGTGCTGCATTAACTGAGCACCAAAGTCAGTTGCTCCCTCTTCATCAATAAATAAAGTCAATTAGAACGGTTGCTGCATTAATTGAGCATCAAAATCAGGTGCACATCATATTTTGACTCAAAGGATCACTGTGTACCAGTGGTATTCGGTACTGAAACCTAGTCTGGTGCATGTCTTTAAATCAAACTCAAAATCAGCATTATCTTCCTGATTCTAAATCTAATTGAAGCTTAAAATGAAGTTCAATTCTTGTAAGACAGTTTTATAATCGCATCCATAGCAAAACCAGTCCCATACCAGAACCAAATGGGAAATCATGTTTTGTGATGGAAATCGAGCATACAAACATCTTGGTTATGTCAAAACAATCGCGTTTGAAACAAATTTCACTCGAAATAGTAAAAAAAACGATCATGTTTTATTTTAAGCTTCATAAACTGCTGTCTACCCTCTGCCTCAGGAGACAGAAAAATGTGCACTGAGAAAGCAGTTTTTTTTTGTAAATAAAATAAAAAATAGGAAAATGATGTGATATCAGTGGAAATATATACTTGTAATCAGATCTGAATTTTAAATTCGATCCCAACTAAATTTAAAACTCAGTCTCAGTTTATTTTTTTTTACAAAATTTTGATTTTTGATTAGAGAAATTCTATCCCCAACTATCTTAACTAATTTAACTACTTTCTAATTGTTATTCAATTTAGATTTGAAAGAAAAATAAAAAAATACGAATCACATACTTGATCTGTTTGAACCAAAACTCCAATGTTATCTCCGTCATCTTTGAGAGTTATTATTTATGCTATATATTGTTGGAAAGTTAGTGACGAGGAAAACACAATGAGCTAAATTATATATTAAATGGATCAATAATTTGAGAAAAATCAAGGGAAAAAGTATCTCGGTTAGCAATTCGATTGGAACGATTTAGTGTGGATGAATCCCAATCAATTGATCAAATATTTTCTCTAGACCAAGAAGATAATATGTGAAGTTTTAAGTAAGTACTTTAATGTTCTAAGTATTTAGATCGCTATTTTACTTCTCATACATAAAAAAAAATGCGTTGAAACTCTTATTTTGAAGCTCGATTGAT